>CM028130.1:1657912500-1659296250 GCA_016271365.2 Neoceratodus forsteri
GAGATGTTCTCTTGTTGGAAATCTGTAAAGCAGTCACATGGAAAACAGTTCACACCTTTACAAAGCACTATTGTCTGGACATACAGTCCAGAAGAGATGACAGGTTTGGCACTGCAAAGTCTTCTTTTCCCCAAGTAGGTTCTGTACCCAGCCTCCCAAGGTACTGCTTTGTAGTCTGCATATGTTAAGCATAATGAGGGATTCCTTTTTTTTTTTTTTATATATATTTATTTACTCTTTATGCCCCCTCTCCACACCATCCACCTTTCTTCTGGGAGCCCTAGGTTGTGTGTGCTCCCATAGTGGTGGATTCCCTCCCACAGTTTGCCTCCCCTTGGTGGGAAGGGAGTGTACCCCCTCTATGGCCCCCCCAGTCCATAAGTGTGTGACAGGTGGTAGGACCCCCCACCCAAGGAACCCAGTTATGGAGTCTCTGGACAGCTGGGTCCCATCTACAGGCATCTGCTGTGGGGTCAGTACTCAAGGGGAGCCAAGGAGGCGGAGCAGGTTGAGACCTGCTGCAGCACCGGATCCTGGCCGACATCCTCCCACCCAGATTCCTGCATCTCCACCTGTGGTAACCCAGGTGGCAAAGCAGTGGAACTTGCAGTCCACCCTCCCCGGAGGAGGAGGAGAGCAGCCTGTCTGGCGCTTGATTGTCCTCCCAGGTCACTGGTGTCGCAAGCAGTAGTGCTGGTGCGCTGGCAGGCTGGTGGATTCCTGGGGTTTAAAGAAAAAATTTACTTAGTAATATTGTTTCTTCCAGGGAATCCCCCATTATACTTAAATCTCCCACCCTACCTCCCCTTCCAGAACCAAGAAAAGGTTATACAATCACCATTTTTTTTTTTCTGCTTGAGCATTACTTATTGGCATTCACAAACTTCATTTCTGGCTAAAAATTTCTTCTTCTGCTGTATTTGGCATTTGGGCCATCCTGTTGCCCTTAGGGCTTGTATTTTTATATAGTTTTGTTGGGTTTATATACTGGGGGCTATTTTTTTGGGTTCAGCTCAGAAGGACCTGATGTTATGTTGTAGAACACAAGATCACCCAGAGAGCAAAGATTTGAATTGTGTTCTAAATTCCATTCCACACACACTCCAGGGCAGCTTCACCAACCAGACTCACTGTGTAAGTTAAGCATAATGAGGGATCTCCTGAAAGAAACAATATTACTGTGGTAATTTTTGTCATATGACACAAACACTAACTCAACATATATATGGCCATGGTTGCACCCCTATAGTTAGGGTTGAGTGGGCATTTCAATGTTAAACTCAACATTTTGCACTTTAATAACTTTGCAGCCATTCAATGGATTTTTATGCCAGTTGGCATGCACTGTAACCCAGGGTAGATCTCTGGATGTGGCAAGTTATGTTCTGGTCAGCTGTGCAGTTTCCGAGTTCTGGAGGGGTAGAAAAAAGCATTTTTTTCGCTCATTTACTTTGCTGGTTTTTTTTTTTTTACTTGCCTACAAACCAGATGGTTTGAGATTTTCAGGGCAGAAGGGGACTACCACAGATGTGCCTTTTGCTAGTTTGGAGAAAAGTTGATAAGCCGTTTGTAATTTATTTCATTTTAAAAATGTGAAAAAATAATTTCTGAGTATGCTCAGTAAGCACTAAAAACAGCTGTATGAAACAAAAAAAGGAATCCTGTTTCATATGGGAAAATTTCTTTTTCGTTTGTTGCCATCTTGTTTCTGTTTTTTCTTAATTTTGTTTTTCAAAAGCCACAAAACTGACATCCTGGAGAGAGACCACCAACACCTAGCTGGCTGATTGGGACCCGTTAGGTACATTCTGCACCTCAATGTTAAGAGATATGCCCTAGAAATGTGTTTTAGTAACTGTTGTTATTCCTTTTTCGTGACCACGTGATATGAAAACAGAATCCTTTTTCATAGCACGAGTTATGAAAAAGGATCCTTTTCATGACTCTAGAATCTTTGCCTTGTGTGTTTGTCCCCAGTACTGTCATGTATTTTCCTGGTGTCTAGCGGCACCCCCCACCACCTGCCGATTCCTAAGGAGGGGCTAAGGGGGCTGTAGCCCCCCCATGTGATCTGGTAGCTCAGCAGATATGCTTTAGTGAAGTCATCTGTTTACTGAGTCTCTGTAGCCACATACATTTTAGTGAAACCAGCTGCTGTATGTGGCAAGCCAGTGCGAGGCTGCGGAAAGTGAAAGCCACCTGCCAGGTGACAAGATCAGGAGAGTGTGGATCAGTTGGAAGGTACTGAGCGGAGAAGCTCACTACAGCCAAGCAACAAACAAACTGTAACCCTCTGTAACCCCCCCCCCCTGGTGTGAAACACCAGCCGCGAGCAGTGAAAATTGACACGCCAGGTGGCAAGATCAGTAGAAAAGCCGCAATCAGTTCTGTGTTATACTGACTGTCTTCTATGTGGAGAAGCTCACACAATGCTGCAAACAACTATAAGCCTTTCATCCTGCACCCCCCACCCCTGGAACAACCAGCTGCGGGTGAGTACAGTGAAGAAAGCTGCCCGCAAAGACCCAGTTACACTAAGCAATAGAGCTCCTACACTTGGGCTATCATGCATGCTGACTAAGCTCTCCTCATGTTGTTCTCTATGCTGATATGAAAAGTTAAATACAATAGGGCAGATTTCGATTTTAGACGTGAGTAAAAACAGCCAGGGGAATGTAACTTACATGAGACACAATTCCATCCTCAACAGAATGGGTTAAGTGCCACAGAGCGAAGTGCAGGTCACCCATCTGACCTCAGCTGTTTGCATGTAGAGTCTGTCAAGAATGAGCTCCTTGAAGATCCTGCAAACATTACACATTATTTCCCACCATCTTCATTACTGAAAAGGTGCTTTTTACGACTGTGGGCGGAGCCTACAGGAGTATTGCATGTACAAAATGAGTGATGTCATGTTTTCTATCCGTGGAACTGACTGAAGGTGTAAATAGTCTCCTCCAAAATGTTTTCCATACCTCAATAAATACTGTCATGTTAATAAATGGTAGCAGGGTACTATTTGCTTTCTTAAATGGGTGGTACAAGAACTGGAACCTGAATAGTGGGAGGCAGCATTGTTTTTTGGGGTGGGGGGTAAGATCCAACCCACCTCCACCCAAGAAGCTCCAAAGATCCAGATCACTTTTTTTTTATTCATATGGGAGGGGCATGAGGTGCATGTATTATGTCGGAAGAAGACTCAGTAGTTTGATCTGGACCTAGGAACAGAACACATCTGTGGAGTCCCTGCATTTGTTAAGGACTAGGAAGAGCTTAAGGATTCAGCTTCCAAGGAAATTAGACAGCTTTCAGATATTTCTTAAACATTTATACACTAAAATGGGCACAGTACTTGGTAAACACAGTCTGTGATGAAGTGTATTTTTCTATTTTAAGTTTGTGAAATGGAGTTGACATGCGCATGTTAAAAATACCAGCTGCAATTAGCAACTACTTGTAGAAACAAAATGCTGTTTTTTTTGTTTTTGTTTTTTCTATTTACTTTTTTCCTGGCTCAGTTTATATCAGTGAAAAGAAAGACTGGAACAACTATCAGAGCTGCCATCCAACTGGACAAGCTATTTATCACTCATTTTTCATTTAAAATAACACAAATGTAGTTTCACATTTTTACCATGAGGGAAGCAAGAAGATGAACCAGATGGTTGTTAAATGCATTCGTTGACACCTGTGAATGAATGGGGTTGTTTTTTGTAACATTCCTGGTGAGTTAATTACTCCTTGGAACCTGTTATTCCAGTTTTTGCCACTGTGTTCCTGGAACTTTCTGCATAACAAGTTCCCTTAGGCACCTTACAGCACCTCATTAAGCCATTTGATATCACCATCTTTGCAGGACATTGCATAGGAAGAGACCAGCCTTGGGCTACTGTTTATATTCTACTGAATCTTCATAACTTGCAGTTTGTGACTATAGATGTTTATAACTGAGCGGTGATAACCTCATTTCCTTCACTTGCAAATAGGCAGGCATTTGTGTGTCTGATTTCTGTTTGACTTACTGTAGGTTACACATAGACTGAAAAATTTATAACATGGGTATTGTGATTCAGTGAACTGATAAATGGGGATTTTGGTTTCTTTTACAAATTCATTTTCCTGACCATGGATATACTAAAACAAAATTTCTCAACAAAGGTTTTTAAATAAATTATCTGGTTTTCAGGGGGCTGCCACAAGCAGAATAGGACTTCACAGATGGGGAACTCAACAGCAGCAGAAAACAGAAGCATGTTGGCATTAAAAGCTTAGTGGTGTGGATGTAGAGGTACCAGTATTTAAGCATGACTTTGGTAGAGGATTAATTGTGACGGGGGGTGAGGGAGGGAGGGAGTCTTGATATTTTTAGCATAATGCTTTTCTGAAACTTCAGCCTTCAATGGGTTAGACTTTGTAGCCATCTGTACAGTATATCACTAAGCCACATGCAGTGGGGTATGGGTAAAACCCACATCACCAGATCCAGGACAGAGCTGTAAAATCTGGACTTGGCATAGCTTGTGCAAATATCGCTGATCTGGTGGAGCAGCAATAAAAGATAAACTATGCAATACCCTCAGTAACACACCTACCCCAGTTTACATTTACCTGATGCCCATTTTTGCGCCTTAGATAGTAATATCTTCCTTCAAGAGAACAGCTTGTAATGAAATGTGTCAAATTTACATTGGCATTTGGGGATATGTACTTTTATATAATGTGAATTTTGTGTGTGAATTGTATATCAGTCTCTTAAAAAAAAAAAAAAAAAAAAAAAAAAATTAAACACATCAAATGTCTTCAAAACTTGTCTCAACATTGTGTTTAACTTCCACCTTGTCACAACCTACAGTTGTCTCAGCAGTGTTTTCAAGTTGGGTACAGTACCTTCATGTATATGATGGCCTGGTTCTGTTGAGTTGATTGCTGTAACAGTGCATAGAATAAAATGCAAAACATATTGGTAACTGTAATACAGATGGTGGCATTATTTTTAATTATACAATGGCAAGGAAAAATGCAAGAAGCTGATTGGCTGCTGACCCATTGAAACAGTGATGTTATTACACAATAACATCACCGTAAGCTAGTTTGGATCATTCCTTGCATTTTCTCTTAAGAAATAGTTTTACACACTAACAAAACATCTGTTTAAAATGCATTTTATTCTGTATATAACAACAAGCCATTGTATAATTGCAGTTAGGCACACCAGGGTGTGTGTTATCTTGTAATAATGTCCTCCTGGGGTGGTGAGTATTCTGCTTCACCTCATGCTTCAACCCACCCAGGAGTGACATTGTTACACACACACTGAGTGCCTTTATTGCTTAAATATGCCCTTTCTCAATGTACTAAGGAGGACCTAGTGACACCACTGACCACACTTTTTAACAAATCATGGGAGGATGGGGTGGTACCTCAGGACTGGAGGAGGGCAGATGTGATTCCCATTCATAAAAGTGGGAGCAGGGCAGAAGCAGGAAACTACAGACCTGCAAGTTTGACCTCAGTGGTAGGGAAAATGATGGAATCACTTCTGAAAGAAAGAATTGTTGAGTACCTAGAGGCCAGCGGGGCACAGGAACCAAAGCAGCATGGATTTACAGCAGGAAGGTCATGTCAGATGAATCTAATAGATTTCTTTGACTGGGTGACCAAAGTAATAGATCAGGGAGGGGCTGTGGATATGGCCTACCTAGACTTTAGCAAGGCATTTGACACAGGCCCACACAAAGATTATAATCAAGTTAGCCAGCCTGGGAGTGGGTCCCAGGGTGGTAGCCTGGTTAACAAACTGGCTACACAACAGGACACAGAAAGGTAGTAGTGAGTGGAACACATCCAAGAAAGGGGTCACTCATGGAGTACCTCAGGGCTCAGTACTGGGTCCAGTCCTCTCTAACATCTTTATAGGTGACATTGCAGAGAGTCTGGAGGGAAAGGTATGCCTCTTTGCAGATGATACAAAGATCTGTAACAGAGTTGATACACAAGGGGGTTAGAAAGGATGAGAAGGGACTTGGCAAGGTTGGAGGAATGGTCAGACATATGGCAACTTAGATTCCGTGCAAAGAAGTGCAAAGTAATGCACCTGGGAAACAAAAACCCAGGAGAAGAGTACACAATAGCAGGGGAGATACTAAGAACAACAAAAATGGAACGGGACTTGGGGGTAGTCATATCAGATGACCTAAAGGTGGGTAAGCAATGTGAGGAAGTCAGTAAGGAGAGCCAGGGAGATACTGGGATGCGGAAGGGAGCATCACAAGTAGAAAAGGGAAGTGGTTATCCCTCTGTACAGACAGTTGGTGAGACCCCATTTGGAGTACTGTGTGCAGTTTTGGAGACCTCATTTACGTAAGGACATAGACAGGAAGGAAGAAGTCCAGAGGAGGGCAACTAAAATGATGCAGGTCCGCATCAGAAATCATGAGAAGAGACTGAGAGCTTAATATGTATACCCTTGATTAAAGGAGGGACAGGGGGACATGATAAACGTTCAAGTACCTCAAAGGAATCAACAAAGTCCAGGAGGGTAGCATCTTTCAGAAAAAGAGATGTGTAAGAACAAGGGGGCACAATTTAAAGATAGAGGGGGGACGGCTTAAGGGTAATGTGAGGAAATATTTTTTCACTGAGAGAGTGGTGGATGCATGGACCTGCCTTCCTGGGGAGGTTGTTGGGTCTAAAACAGTGAGAGAATTCAAACATGCTTGGGACAGACATAAGGCAATTGTAGTGGGGGGTGGCAGGAAGTAGGCTGTTGGTTAACTAGAATTTGCAGCTTATCCAGTAGGTAGGGAAATGGGCAGACTGGGTGGGCCAAGTGGTCCTTATCTGCCATCAAAGTCTATGTTTCTATGTATGTCTATGTACTGTACTTTGATTCAGTTAGTGTATATGCAACAGCCTTCATGTGAACACTCTGGGCTTCTCTTTGACTCCTGATGTTTATTTGCTTTAGCTATTGTACATTGTTTGAACTGTTTTGGTCTTGATGTGGTGCCTGTGTGCCTAAACAATGTAATCTGTTTATCTACTGTGACCCATGTATCTCCAGTGAATGATTGTTATAACTGTCTGCTCTCCGAGCCATTATTTTTTGACTTGTTAACTGTGCTGTCTTTGTATTAGTTTCGATGAGGTGCCTTTGTAAATGAGTCTCTGACTCAAAGGTTTGTAAATCTGATATTTTTTAAATAATAAATAAATGTTTGTTTAAACCCATGAAACACCCTTGTCTAGTTAATGCATTCACAGTCGTAGTGGCTCTGCCAAAGCTTTTTAATAGACTTATCAGTGATTTTGTCCTGGTACCTGCTAGTCCACGAGCCTAAATGCTGCCCAAACAAGCCAGTGTGGGTGAGATTTAGACACAAGGTCTTGAATGATTATCACTGTGCAACTGTGAACTCTTACCTTGCAGTAAAGTTTAACCCTGTCGAGAAAAGTCCTCAAGTCTTTTGGTCTGTTTGATCAGCATTTACATTAATGCCAGACCAAATTATGATGTTGGTCAACTGAAGTGTGTGAAGCACTGTGACTAAGTAAACAAGTATTTGTCAATGCTGAACGTTTGCTGCTTGTTAAAACGACTTGTAAGTTCACCGGGGGAAGGGTGGCAACTTTGCCAAGTAACAATTGTGTTCATTCTGAACAGACATTTGAATTTTATTATACAGTAGAGCAGGTGAAAATGTGAAATGTTTTATTTGCATTGAGATACATATATATAAAAACAAAACAAAAAAATAAACTTTTTTGTTCAGTACAAAATTAGGATGGGGAGAACAAAATGTCAGCCTGATGCAGCTCAGTTTGGGGCCACATAAATTTATGAAAGTACATGCTGAAGTGCAGAGCTGCTGTTTATGGCACACCCTCCGATCCCCATCCCTGGGCTTATTTTGTTTCCCTGGTGTCTAGTGCTACCCCCCCGCCTATTTTTCATCCGCCGTAATCATTATATTTTTCCCTGGTGTCTAGTGGTACCCCCCACCAGCCAATGCTACCCCAGTACCTGAAAAACAGAAAACTGTCCTCTGTGTTTTTTTTTTTTCATGAAACTGTCCCTCACTGATTTGAACCTCTCCAGTCCCCACCTCCCACTCATCACCCACCACCCTACATGCAGGCAGTTAAGTGACTTATTCAGAGTCGCACAGTGTGGAAGTGGATGTTAAGAATCAAACCAGATCTAGTGTGCTGGGTGTACCACGCTTATTCAGAGCTCATTATTCTAACTTCTAGGCTATACTGAGAGCACTGTTTGTGTGTGTTCTGAGTGCGTGTGTTTCTGAATGGGCAGGGAGTGTTAGAAACACTATGGGAAGCAGGTGAATGTGTTTGGCAATGCCAATTGAATTAGTTTCAGCCAGCAGTGAGGCACTGTCATTTAGAATGCAGGTTTTCTTGAAAATGAGAGTAGCATAGTAATGGGCTGGGAGTTTTACGAACACTATCGGAAACAGCTGAATGTCCTTTGCAGTGTTAACTGACTTACTTGCAAGTAGCAGTGAGAAACAGATTTGTGAAGCAGTTCTGTTTAGAATGCAGGCTGTAGTGAGTGAGTGGTGACATCAGCAGAGTTTGTATATTTGTCAGATATTTTAACACTGGTGATGTCTTCGTCCAATATCGCACGCCAGTGGAAATAACCTAGTTTATCACACTGATATTGCTCTCACCTCCATTGTATAAATTATATATTGCATATCTGTATATATCTTACATGTATTTCTCTAAAAGGTGGTAAATTCAGACGTAACTTCATATTCCAGAGGATGGAGAACCTATGGAACAGCATACTAATGATGACTGTGGACATGAAATAGCATAGGCCTTCAGGTTAAGCCTGGACAAATTTTCTGCTTCATAGTGGAATTAAATGATACCCTGGGTAGCGGGGTACGTGGGAAATCCCTATAAATGACTTCATGTTTGAATAGCGTACTTATTTGTCCCTGCTTATAAAGCAGGGAGGTAGACTTGATGGACCTTGAGTCCCTTCTGACCATATACTACGTTACTATTACCACTGTTGCATCACAAGATCAGTTATTGATGGCACCAGGCAACTCTTCTTAAACTATTTTCCTTTCATTGGAGCTGCACACCCACCCTGTCCTTACCTTCCCTGCTGCTTACCTGTATTACAAGGGGGTTCATGGAACACACGCACTTGAGTGCTGGATTCTGTTGGGGGAGGTGGGTAGGGTAATGTCTGCCTGCAGGTTCATCATATGTAGGAACACAGTGTGCAGTTGAGACAGCAGGGCTTGAATGGCAGCTTTATGTTGCACACTACCAGGGCTTTCCACCTCGTTTCCCTCAGCCACTGAGATTCCATGACCAGAGCTTCATGTGCAAACAAGCGCGCACGCCCACATCCACCCACACCATGCCAGTGCTTCAGGAGCCAGATGATGTGCACCCCCCCTTGCTCCAAGTGGGTCCAGCTACACAACCACCTGTGGTCACCCAGGTGGTATGGTAGTGAGCCAGCTGCTTTCTACATGGAGAAAATCCGTGTTTGATGCTTGATTCCGGCCAGCCCCAGTGCTTCTGACTTGTTGGAAACCAGAGTCACGGCATCATGAATGGCAGCCTTGCTATGAGTCAATCAGCTGGCTGGCACTTCAGTTTTAGTGTTCTTAGTTACTCAAAACTAGGTCAAGTATTGCCTCCTCTCTAGCTGGATTGTGTACCCACTGCGTTCGTGAACCATCCTCTTCTATTTTAGTAAATTCGCTTTGTTTTTTTTTGCCAGTTAATGTCTGAGAGCTTTAAGTCGCTCTGTGATCAGAGCTCTAACCTACCAAGCTGCTTTAGAAATCTATTCTTGCTTTGCTTTATCCTTAGCCTCTTCCTGGTTTGGTGGCCTGATGGGCACTTGGGTTGTATGCTTCCTTCCCCCACCATCTGTTATTTGTAACTGGAGTAATTCCACCCCCCTCTCCCTCTGCAACCATCTGTTTTCCATTACGTTTATACCCATATCTTGTCCCTCCCCCCACCCCACCTTGGCTGTCCCTATGCTTCCCTTCTGACCAGTATGCAGCCTGGGGAATTTATGTCCCAGCTGTGTTTCTGATGTCTTGGTGAGCACAGTGTTATCTTGTTTGTCTGCTGTGCCCATTGCTTGGAGTTCAACAGTTTTTTTTGTTTCAGATGCTGCTCTACTCAATATACATTACTGTAGCAATCTTACTGGGGAGTGTTGAAATTCATCTTTGTGGCAAATTTTGCATGCATAAACCTAGTTTGGCATCATGGTTCATTATAATCATAACTGTTTTCAAAGACATTAGGTTCTTTTCATTCGTTTTCAGATAGCTGCACTTATACGTTGTCAAGGGTGCATTAATATTTAAAAAGCTCTACATGGAAGGCACTTTACTTGTTGTAATAAAAGCAGACAAATATCCTTAGATGAGAAAAAGGGCTCTTTCTGTTTATAATTTATGTAAATGTACTTATTGAACATACTGTTGATAATGCATACATATTTGTTGCTGGTGCAAGTTTTAATATACCAGAATCTATGACCTAACTTGGGGGTGAGCATGAGGGAATCAGAACTGCACTGAATCTGTAAATTATTTTTTCACAGTAGTTTTTTTTTTTTTGGTTACATACTAGTTCAGATGTTATTGCGCTGCTAGCAATACATGGCTTTTTAGTAATCTCACTGGGTGTTTCTGATTTACACACTGCTAATAAGAACCATTTTACAACTCTGTAGTTTTTGTCCTTGCTGTCCTTGCTTATCTAATTATTGACACAGTGCATCTGTGTTATACTGCAGAACTCTGTGGTTGTAGGGACAGAAACTACGTCATATAGTTCTAACATGGTACTTAAAGAGCACCTTTGTGACATCCTTCCTACCTCATGAATAAATTTGGCTTGGTGCATTTTATTTCCCTGTGAAGTCCGTTTTTCTGTGAAGATTCATTTTGCATATTTATTAAGTGCAAAATGGGGCTTCTGTGCAGCTCACAGTGCTGGTAGTCTCCCACTCTGCAAGATACTGGTGTCCTGTGTGATGTCTTGGGGAGTCAGGACTGCAGGGCGCAGCCAGAAAGAATATCCTCTGCAAGAAGTGCTCCCTCGGATCCCCTGGCACTTCTGCTCCACGGAGAGAATATCATGTAAGAATCGCTCCTTCCGATCCCCTGACACCTCTGTCCACAAATTGGGTATTAATTTTTACACCAAAGAAAGTTAAGGTACGGAGTTCAGTGCAGTTGGGGTTGGGAGGGTTCACAATGCCACAAACAGCCGAAGGACACTGTCAACGTTTGGAGCTAATTTTGACAGGTTGGTGATGGTGTCTATAGCAATGCTTAGTAACATACCCACAGATGAAGAAAAGTGGAAGAAATAAATCAGTTTTGCTAGGATTGCATATCTCTCCATCTACCTGAAATATTGGAGCCGCGTGTCCATGTGCTTACAGTGGCACCGAGCAACCCAAACTCGTTCATGAACGGGTAAGCTTTTTGAGGTCATACTTGAGGAAAAGTGTTTATCTATTACCTGTTGCAACAGGAGTACTGTAAAGCTAGTCCAATGCAAAACCGAGCACTGGAATCAGTCATATTTTGCATTAAAAATTGAAGCCGTAACTCAAGCCATGCACATTACCAGCTGTGGCAAGAATGTGGCCACAGTAACTATGAACACTGTTGGTTTCTTTTGATGGACTCCTTCCAGTCCTGGCTTTTGACAAAGCGCTGGTGCTTCCGAAAGCTAGAAGTTCTTCTGCATCAGTCTCCACAGTGTTGCTTGCAAAGACGACTTTAATTGCAACTCCTACTACCCTTCAAGAAAGAAATGCCGTTTGGAATGTGACAAAGTCGAAAGGACTGCCCTATAAAAATGAAAAAAATTCACGTCTTTGCAGACCTTGCTAAGGGATGCAAAACGAAGCTGGGCTGAACTAGGTACTACTGTTCACTTGTTACCAGCTCACTTGAGAGTCATTCTTAATAGTACTGTGTATAATTATACTGATTATGATGCAGATGGAAATCTTTTGGCTATAAGAATGGCTGAGGAGCTGGCCTGGTAGTGCTGAGGGTTGAGGCGCTAGAGGCCACACCTTGTGCCACGCCAGCGACAGGGGTTCAGGGATAGACTCTGGTTGCCGGGGTTCAGCAGGGGGAGAAGAAGCTTGAGCGTCCAGATGACTGCTCTCCTCTACTGGGTGGGTTTGTGGGGATGCCTTGCTCTGTGGTGATACCTGGTAAAGACTGGGAGGTACCGCAAGGAGTGTGCTGTTTTGGGGGAGGCACCGGCAGACATCAGTGAGGGCATATCCCTCGCACAGACGTCATTGCACGTCCAGCGTCTCGGGGGCAACACACACAAGGTGTAGAACCCCAGTTGGTGGGGAGGCAATGGCAGATGCTCCAGGGCCACTCCCACATGCTCCAGTGCTGGCTCCAACCCCTGACTTCACTCTTCATGGTTCCCACCTCTCTATGTGGGGGGAGGGACCCAGCACCCGATTTCTTGGTCAGGGGAAGGAGTTCAGGCAGGGTGGTAGAGGAGCGACTGAGCGGGCCCCGCCAGAGAGATGCCCCACCATGGACGATCAGAGCAAGAAAGAATGTACAAAAAAAAAAGAAAAGAATGACTGAGGAAGGTCTTTGAGCATGGATTAAGATACTGAGGCTCCTACAGATCCCAGAAACTCCAGTGAAATTAAGGATTGGTCCATGGATTCTACTTGCACAACATATACTATAGTGAACCCAGACAACAACAATGTGATGATACAGATCAGCTACCTGATAAAAACTATTTGAACATTTAAGGACATCCTGCTTCTTTCTTTTTGGCTGTTACATTTCTGTTAGCCAGATTCTGTTATATCAATATTTGGGGTGAAAGAGACAGACATGCCCCACTGAGACCGGCTACGGCATTATCTCCTCTTTCACAAAACAGCAAAGTGCGTATGCATCAGGAATCGCATGTGTGGACTACAGGTCCCAGCTGGCATTGTGGTAACATGTTTGGCCGATGACAGCCACGTTGCCCACTGAACTTCATGTGGTTGTAGTTGTCTAAAATGAAGCAAGAAAATTGGGGGGGGTAGGGCTCTCGGGACATGGGTGCATCCGTCATTTACGTGCATATTGTGCTTCAGGAGGCTAATTTTTTTTTTTTCTTCTCCAGAATGTCCCTGAGATATTTACGATTTCCAGCCCAGGAGTCCCAACCGGCCAAGATACTGTGCATGCATGAATCCCCCCCCCCTCGTTCGTCACCTGGTGTGATTTACATGCCACTCAGACCCGGGTGGACCACTGAAATGAATGAATGGAGGGAGGGCACAGAAGGGGAAAAAAAAGCACTAGGTTGTGTTCCACAACAGGAGGAGTATTTGTCTCCTGGAAAGAGCAATTGGCTCGACCTCACTAGACACTGTGTCTGGGACAGAGCAGCCATTTTAGAGGCACCAGGGACCACAGCAGGGTTGCAAGTCAACAAACGTTTGATTTTTACAATTAGGAAATGAGTAATTTGCAGCCATCTTGACCCGGGATAAGTCAGAGCATTGACTACATGGCCAGGCTGCACTGAAAATGCACCCAAGAGACTCACATCAACAGTAAGCAGGCAAGTGTTAATTTAAGTACTGTTTAGGCAGTTAGGGCATTGTGTGATGCTTTTGGATGACAGTTTCTTAAGATTAGTTTTTTTTTTTGTGTTTAGGGCTCGGCTTTAGTCAGTGCAAATTTGCTGAGAATCGGTGAGAGGGAGGGAAAGTAGAGACTGCCTTGTGTTCAGTGCCAGTCAGCACCAGACAAATGTCACAACGAAACCTTAATGATTATTTTGATGGAGGAGATTCAGCAGCTAAAGACAAAGAAACAGCTTTATCTTCAGAGTGTGAAATTCACATCTCGAGATTGCGACTGTTGAGATGGATAATAATGAGCAGTCTGAGGGACAGCATCTGGAGATTCAGATTCTTAAAGGTAACAATAAAGGCTTTTTGGGGTCAGCTGGACAAAGATATTTCCATGGCTTATAAAGGATTAAGTTGAGGGAAACATTGTTGGGAAGTGTAGTTGGTGCAAAAAAGGTGGGATAAATTATCCATTTGCCACAACTGGCACAATGAACCTGTGAGTGTCTGCTTTTTACACACATGAAAGAAATGGAGATCGTTTGCTAATACAAACAGGAAGGAGAACCACAGAAAAATGATCACCCCCAGTGGCATTTGAGAAGCAAATATCCAGTCCTAAGCAAAAGGGTGACAGTAACATTGCCCAGTTACTGACACTATATTACCTAACCGAACAAAGGCAATCACTGAACTAGTTTGAAACACTGCTCTACAGGTGAGGTATACTAGGAATTAGGAAGGGCATCTTAACAGTTGTTTGGAGGGGACTTTGGAGGCTATATTTGGAATCGGATCTGATGTTCTTTTATATTCACAGATTTGAAATGGCTGTCCAGGGTTGCCAGACAGTGGCACAGTCTACTCTGATTGGGATGCAAGATATGACATGCAGGACTCCATAAATGAAGTCAAACAGGAAGAAACCGAAGCCCACTTAGCATTTTCTCAGTTTCCTGGGATGAAAACACTGATGTAACCATTCACAAAAAAATGAACATATATGTAAAGTGCATACTCGATGCACAGTTGAATTTATTTCATTGACTACAGCAGTACCTGATGGGAGGGCAGGGACAGTTGTATCAGAAATCTTAAATGTTCATTCTGCTAATGTAGTTGACCCTATGAAGATCCTCACACTAGCAAGTGACTGTGCAAGTCTCATGACTGGAATACATAATGGAGTGGGTGCAGAGTTAAGACAGCAAGTAAATCAGTGGCTTAGCAGGTAGCACACTTGCCTCTGAGGCCAGGAGATCAGAAGGCTGTGTGTTCTATCCCCGCACCAGGCACTTGGGTTAAATCCCAGTACTGAGGGAGGTGCTGCACTCCTGAGGTGCCATCTTTCAGATGAGACATTTAAACTGAGGTCTCTTCTGCCTGTTCTGGTGGTAGTTCAGGTGGCTGTTAAAGATCCCATGGCACTTCTCAAAAAGAGTAGGGGAATTTCCACAGTGCCCTGGCCAAATTTCCCCCCAATTCGCTAAAAAAAAAAAAAAAAATACCACCAACGGCTTAATCTGGTTCAAGGTCACTTGGCATTCATCTGTATCCCCCTCCCCGGGTTGTGCCTGAATATAGACAGAATTTGTCTAGTGCATTTACCCGGTCAATAAAAACTAACTAAATAATAAATCCAAGGCTGATTCAGATCTCTTGTATTGCCCACAAACTAGCACTGGCAGCAGGACAAGTATGTATGGACAACATTGATGTCAATGAATATCAAGTAACCATAAAAACTGTGTGCAAGTACTACAGCAACTCAGCAGTATGGTACAGTGCCCTGCATTTCATCAAAGAAACACTCGTTGATGACGATATAAAATATGTCTCTAAAAAGAACCTGCAAGTTTCTGTAGCCGTCACTACACACTGCAGTTCAAGCAATTTACAGATCACACCCTGCACTATTAGAAGCCTTAGAGTACAATGCAGCAAAAGGTGTCCGAGAAGCAAAGGACCTTCAAACAAAAGTAAAATCTGTCTGCTTTATCTTATGCACTTCTTTTTTCATGGATATCTTAGATGTGGTGAATAAACTGTCGCTAGTCATGCAGTGGAACAGTATTGACATTTCGTAGCCAACAGCATGATAGAAGCCACCGTTTTAATAGACTGCCAACAGTTCAAAGAGCAGAATGGGGCAGAATGACATTTCAAGAACTTGACCGACATCCTGGCATGTGGCAGGATCAAAAAGTGAATGACAGACCAGCACTGTGTATGCAGTTCCAGACGGCATCTCAGGAATACCTGATGCAGCTCATTGAAAACATTCACACAAGATTTGAGACATCTGCAATGGAGCTGCTGCATAACTTAAATATTTTTCTAAATCCTAAATGGCTCCCTGATGACTCCAAGATAATGAACCATGGACTGCAGGAATTGAAGGATGTTTGCAGTTATTTCCAAGACATAACCTACAAAGAAGAAATGTTGCCAGCTCTTACTGACCAGGAAAGGGCTGAGAAAGATTACAGGACAATTCAAACTTGTTCTCAAATCTAAACAAGCATTTGTCAATGCTGAACGTTAAGCTTGCAGGTATTTGCAGTGGTGTTTGGCATGCATGGTGCTTTACCCTAATACCCTATTACGATTGCTGGTATTTGCACAATAAATTGTCAGCATGACCTTTTATTTACCCCATTGTGCGCTACATAGGCGGAAACACGCTTTGGGCAGGATGTGAAAATGACAGCTGTACTGCTCATAAGGAAGTGTGGTAAAATGCCAATGTTGAAAATCTGGGTGGAAATATTGAAATTTGCTGCAAACCTCACGAGCATGCGTGGGAACTATGTATGCGCTCATAAAACATTCATTTTAGGAATTTTTGCACCAAATTTCAACATAGCCATTTAAAACCTCTGCTAATGAACAGTGTGACTGTGATTTTCTTACTGTGTCCCATACATTGATTTCGCACACCGACTGCGCCATTGTGCGCTACATGGGCGGAAACACGTTTTGGGCAGGATGTGAAAAATGACAGCTGTACTGCTCATAAGGAGGTGTGGTAAAATGGCAATGTTGAAAATCTGGAGTGCAAATATTGAAAATTCGCAAACGTACGAGTGTGCATAGGAACTGCGCAGCGCATGCTCATAAAACAGTCATTGTTTGGAATTTTTGCACCAAATTTTCTACATGGGGTTTTGGGACCCCTTCTCATGAATGATGTCACTGTCATGGCGTTATTCAAGCTGAAGGGTGATTTAGCGCGAAGTGACTGCGCCCAGTACCTGCGTAATCACCGCCGGGCGAATAATCGCCAACGACATCGTGAAGAAGTCATAGCCATGTAAAATTTGGTGCAAAATTCCAAAAATGACTGAGATATGAATAAAGTTGAAACCCCTATCTAGCCCATTATACAGCTTACCGGCATTTCCTCAGTTCACGGTCGGCTTTGAAGAGTGCAGGCGTGTTCCCGGTCCACGAATACATCGCACCAGAGTCTGGAGGTAAGTATGGGGTGAGGGGGTGTGGGAGGCTGGTGCGCAGTGGGTGGGTGCGGGTTGTGGGAGGGCTGGGAGGCGCCCGTGGGACGTTTTTATTTTACAGGTGTAAAAAAAAAAAAAAAACAACGTGGGACTGTTTGCCATGTTGGGGTGGGCTCCAGCGTGGCACAAGATGACTGGGGCGAGGCCGGCGGGGGATTGGGCACCTCGTCAGAAAACAAAGGCAACATTTGCCACGCTGGGGTGGGCTCCCAGCGTGGTAGCAAGATGTTTGGAGGGGCCGTGGAGCCCACAGGGGATTGGACACCCCATTGGCAAACAAAGTTGCTGCGTAGAGGTGGGCTCCCAGCATGCCCGCAGCTTTGGGGGCGCGTGGTGATGCAGGGGGACGGCGGCGGCACTCAGTATGGCAGCGGTGCTTTCCTTTGAAGCAGAGGAACACCGCTATCATACTGAGCTCCTGCACCCAATGGTGCAGGACCGCCATGCCCTGTTCAGGGGAGCAGTGCATTGGATGGGAGAGGCACACACACTCAAGTGCTACTCTCTAAGCGTTCCTTGCGCATGCACGGTTTTAACGAAAGGACCGACTGCTCAGCAGTGCACTTAATTGAAAACTATTTAGTTATATTCCCAGATTTTGTCACAGTGGCCAAGATGTTACTTATGTCACCTATTACATCAGTGGCATGTGAAAGAGGATTTCTGCGCAAAACAAAATTAAAAACAAAAGGTAGAAGTTCTTTAAAGGCCGACACAGTGAGCAAACTCATGCGGCTAGCCAAAGAAAAAGCTGAAGTTGAAAATTGTGACTCTTTCCAGCACCTAAGAAATTCAATGTCAATTAGACTGCTTAGAAAATAATGTTTTAAAGTTGTGATTTTGTTTTTAGGCCCAGACTACTGACCCAGAGAAAAAGATGACTGATGGCGACTTGGGCGTTGGAGAGAGACAAGTGTTTTGCTCACATTTATAAAGGGGTGGGGGGTGGCCCTAACAAATAATAACTCCATTCTAGTCTTCTCACAACACCAGTAGGTTTATAATTTAGTGGGAGAACTGTCTAACAAGTACACTAACACCATTCTGCTCTTTCCATAGTCTGTCAGCAGTGGCTTCTTCTGTCATCAAGAACTGAATAGAACTAAAGAAATGTGCAGGAGAGAGGTGTGTTGAGAAGTTATGGGCAGGAGGGTGTTAGAAGAAGTTATGCCAGCTTAGGATGTCATGCCATGAAAAAAGAACAGCAAAGAAAAGCAAGTCCACACAGGAGACCACCACGTAGATTAATGCCACTGTCTTGACCATGACAGATTGGGAGCAGATGGGGAGGGGTGGACTGTTTAAGACAGTAAAATGTTTATATGCAAGATGTGCAAGAGAGAGAAGTACTGAGCAGGAGAGAGAACTGGGAGATATAGGTGACTGTCAGCACTGACTGTGTGTTTAGCAGCCCCAACTATGATGTTTTAGTGAACATTATACCTTTTACTACATGATCTTGACTTTTGTAGCCAGGTTGGCACAGATCTGCTTGAGGGGAAGCAGATATCCATGTTAAACAGGCGGAAATGACTGCAAAACAGTAAGTGCAATTTTTTTAAATTGTACTTTGAACCTACAATTTGTAGATACAGATCAGGTTTAACCATTTGGCATTTTGTAATTGTGATGCTTTATGGTTTATCTCTGACTGTTTTACTGTGCCTTTTAAATGACACCAGACTATGCAACCATGCTGAGAAAACAACTGCATCTCAAACAAATATTGTTATGGCTGCATTCCTGACTCAGTAATTGCCTGAAAAGTATAATGAAGAACATGGAGAAATAAAGGTACAGTGGGGAAAATGAACTTCCAGATCTTTTCCATTCATTTCAATGGGGACCCCCCCCCAAAAAAAATTTCACAGGGACTCCCAAGTTTTAGCTTAGGACCCCCAATTGTTTCTTCCAGAACGTTTAGAGCCCCTGAACAAAAATTCTGCCGAGAGCTTTGGGGGGAGCGCACCACTACTGAATGGACAGAGTGGAGTGACTCTACATCTAGCAGAGTGAAGTTCTTCAACTCTACAATTTTGTGCTTCATTAAGAATCCATTCACATGCTTCTAGAACTCCTTCTGTGCTGCATAATAGCAAGACACAAGCATAGCTCTGCTATGTAGCTGTAACACAAAAAAAAAAAAAAAAACAAGGATACAGTGGTGTATGCTCGAGAGAAATGGACAACTGAACTGAATATTGAAATACTGGGTTTCACATGGCAACACAGTGTGACAAACATAAAGTAACTTTCTTCCGCATTTGAGAGGTGTTCTCTTGGAAAACGTCTATCTCCTTGTTTAGGGTGCCTGATAAACGCCAAATTTGACACTACATTCAATCCAGTGGAGAAAATACGCAGAGCAGAGCTGGCTAACCATGCACAAATCTTTTGGCTCTGTTCCACCTATGTCCTTATCTGCTAGACATCCAGCAGGCACTGCAAAATAAATACTGATGTCAATTTTATTCTAATAAAACTAGCATTCTTATTTCCAGGTCTCCTAGGGATTTTGGGCACCATGAACCCACAAATAACTGCATGTTTGCCTCACCATAGCTAAAATGCAAGTGCTAAAAACTAGTTCAAACAACATGAAGTCTTGCTGTATTCTGACACTATGCAGTTAGCTCCAGTACTTGAACTGCTCCGGAAAGGAAAGAGTTAACTCTTTGTCAGAGCACAGAATGTTGAGCTCAAGCTCAGGTCAAACCTCTGTCTGCTGCACTTCCCAGTGTAACCATCAGATTCCTTACTCCGCCTAACTGAACAGTTGCTCCGGAGAGCTCTCCTACACTTTCGGTTCAGTATCAGTAAAACGTTGGTTAAATACCATTTTCTCTGTTTATCTTCAGTTCGGATCCCTGTCTGTGGTACAGTAAGTGTATAGGTAGTGGACTGATGGGTATAAAGTGTGTGTTTGTGGAAATTGTAAAAAAAAAAAAAAAAAAAAAGTTCTTCATCGGTTCAGCTGAACCGATTGTTTGTTTGGGTTCTTATTTTGTATTGTGGTTTAGTGTGAGGTACTGGTCCTCATCAGTTTAAAAAAAAAAAATAAAATAAAATAAAAAAAACATGTTTCTAACATTTTTTTCAAATATCCATAACACGGTTAGGAACCAATAAGGGAGTCTTGCTTGGCTGAAGCAGAGAAATTTTTTTGGTTAGCATGGCTACGTCTGAGAAACCCAAAGAAAAACCTGGCCACTGGGTTTCAACACTGCAGTGTGTTGGGGAGGCCTTTGCTAAGGCTGATCCCCACACCACCTGTGTTGCTGTCTGGGGTTTGATCACCTTGATTCAAACTGCCAAATCTGTAAACCTTTTCCTAAGGCCACCCTGGATTAAAGATTGGGCAGGCTGGAGAAAAGGAGGCGAGAGGTCCACCAGCCAGATGGCCAGCCTGGTTCAGTTCCGACTGAGCGTGAGGAGTGCCCTCTGACCAGGGCAGTACTCCTTAGGGCAAAAGGAGAGCCAATTTCGAGGGATCGGTTCCGTCAAAAAGCAAGAAAGAAGACAAATCTGCCAGTTGGATCCAGAACTGCATTGTCCAACCATGAAGAAATTGCCAGGCGATTTTAGCATTGTGGAATTGCTCCATCTGGTTCTAACTGATATGGCGCCATCAGGTAGGCATTCGGTTTTGGTCGGTTTCTCTGGTTCGGATCATTCCTGAAGAGTATTATGAACCAGACGGGGGATGATGATGATGATGATGATGATGATGATGATGATGATGATGATGATGATGATGATGATGATGATGATGATATAGAAGGTCTGGATGAGCCCATAGAACTGGACATCTCCCCAGACAGACCTTCTGGTGTTTCCTCTCTAGGCTTTCTGAGGTTCTCTTCCCACTTTATGTTCTACAGAAAAGTGGCAGAAACCCTCCAGCTCCCTTTGGTTGAAAATGTTGAGGAACAAGAGGAGCCTGACTATGTGGAGATGATTGACATCCCAGAGTCCAAGATACTGCCTATTCCCCTTCACAAATCTTTTGGGAAACGGACACAGTGACTGCTTAAGACCCCAAATTCTCTGCCTCCTGTGGACAAACAAATGGACAAGAGGTATATGCTGTCAGGCTTTGGTATGGATTTCCTGTACCAGCAATGCAGCCATGTTGGGGTTGTGCAGGCTGCAGCATGTGTTAAGGCTAGCATACCTTTGGCTTTACAGCCCCTAGATGAGGATTCCAGGAAGATAGATACCATGGCTAAAAAACAGTATTTGGCATCCTCTTTGGGACTCAGATGGGCTAATTACATCACCTGTACAGCCAGATACCAGAAGTCCAGATGGGATGCTGTTCTGGAACTGGCTAAACAGGCTTCCCCCCCAGCTAGCCAAGGAGCTGGAGGAGGTGGCTGCTGATGGGATAGAGGCATCAAAGATCCAGTTACATGCTGCAGTGGACTCCAATGATGTGTCTTCACGAGTCATGGCTACAACTGTGGCTCTTCAGAGAATGGCTTGGCTCAGATATACTAGCCTTTACAGGGCACGTAGGCTAAGGCCATGGATTTCCCTGTGGTGGATAATTCTCTGTTTGGGGAGCAGACAGAGAATTGTATGAAGAAAACAGATGAGTTTAGGACCACCTACAGGAGTGCACAGGCCAAGGAAAAGCAGGCAACTCCTCAAAAGCAGCAATCTAGGGGCAGGGCAGGCCTTTACAGGCCTTTCTACCAGGCACAGGCTTCTCTCCTTTTCCTCAGAGGGGTTCTTCAGAGGGAGAGGCAGAAGGAGGATTAGCAGGGCTGCATCCTCCTCTCAGTCCAAAACTCCTACCAAGCAGACACCCTGATGTGTCAGCCCAGGTCAACTCCCCTTTTCCAGTAGGAGGCAGGCTAGCTTACTACTTCCTGGCCTGGAAGTCTGTTAACTCAGACAAGTGGGTCCTGGAGGTAGTAAACCAGGGACTGACTCTCAGCTTCAAAAAATTTCCAAAGCTGAGGGTTAGGTCTTTTCCATATGCAAACACCTCTGAAATGATTGCCCTAGAGGCAGAGGTTTCCTCTCTACTGGCTCTCAGAGCCAGAGAGAAAGTTCCTACTCCATACAGGGGCAAGGGTCTGTACTCCAGATACTTCTTGCCCACAAAAAGACAGGGGAGTGGCGGCCCATCCTAGACCTAAGATACTTAAACAAGCACCTAGTCAAACCAAAATTCAGAATGACGACTCTGGGAGTAATTCTTCCCTCTCTGAGGCCAGGGGATTGGTTAGCTTCCCTGGACCTCAAGGATGCCTACTTTCACATTCCCATCATATGCTCCTACAGAAAGTACTTCAGGCTTGAACTGCCTTCAGGCCATTATCAGTTCAGAGCAATGCCTTTTGGACAAACATCTGCACCAAGGGTGTTCACAAAATGCCTAGCAGTAGTATGCAGGGAGCCAGATTTCAGATGAGGGACATTCAGTTGCATCTGAGGTCCTTTGGTCTCAGAAAAAGATCCTCTAACCGAACAATTCCAGTGACTCAGACCCCAGACTGTGATCCAGGCTCTCCAAAGGTGGTTGGATCAGGACAACCTCAGGCAAGGAGTCCCATTCATCACCCAGTCTCATTCTGTGGTATTAAGCACAGCTACTTCTCTCCTGGGATGGGGAGCTCATTTGGGAGCCCTCCCAGCACAGGGAGTGTGGTCCCCTCTGGCGTCTTTACTTCATATCAGCCTTCTGGAGCTCAGGGCAGTGTACCTGGCTCTTCAGGCTTTCTCAGACTCCATACAGTACTCCTGCAGACATCTCTGGTAGCAGTCCACCTTCCAGGGAAGGACAATGTGCTAGCAGATGCTCTGAGCAGGATATCTCTGGGTGATCACGAATGGTCCCTGGATCCCCTAGTGTTGAATATAATTTTCTCAAGATGGGGCACTCCAAACCTAGATCTCTTTGCAACCCCAGACAATCACCAACTTCCTCTCTTCTGTTGCAGATGCCCAGTCAGGGGCTCAGTCCCCCTGGATGCTCTAGTTCTGGATTGGGAGGGGAACTTTCTGTATGCCTCCCCCCTCCCTTTCCTTTGTTGTTCAAGGTTCTGGTCAAAATAAGGTCACAATCATACAAAGTGATCCTGATTGCACCAGACTGGGCCAGGCAGCCTTGGTATCCTCTATTGCTATCCCTAGCAGTCCATCTTCCCAAGAAACACAATCTGTAACCTCCTCTCAGGGGAGGATATGGTATCCCAACCTTCAGTTTCTCAATCTCAAGGCATGGCTCTTGAGGAGTTAGAATGTGCAAGTCAGCATCTGAGTCAGGGGTTCTGGATATTCTCAAAGCCTCTTGAAAACCTGCCATCAGAAAAACTTATAATTCCAAATGAAAAAGATTCAGCATTTGGTGTTCCAATAGGGATATCTCTCCAGATACTGTTGATTTGGCTACAGTTCTGGATTATATGGTTCATCTTAATTTCTTAGGCCTCAGGCCAGCTACTCTGAAAGTACACTTGGCAGCTATCTTTGCATTCCTGTCAGTGGGGTCAGCTCCCTCCTCTAGCATCTCATCCTGTGTTCTGCAAGTTCTTTAAAGGTTTGCTCCATACCAACCCTCCTTTAGGACCCTACTCCTGTTTGACATCTTAATGTTTGCATTGCTCAGCTTATGCAACCCCCTTTTGAGCCTTTGGCCTCAGCAGAGCTTGAGTACTTGACTTGGAAAACTGTGTTCCTGGAAGCTAGCACTTCTGCCAGGTGTGTCAGTGAATTACAAGCTCTGTCAGTAGAGCCTGATTTTATCTAATTCCATAGAGATACGGTGGTCCTTAGAACCAACAGGAGGTTCTTGCCCAAAGTGGTTTCAGATTTTCATGTGAACCAATCCATGTCTCTTCCTATGTTCTTCACTGATCATTCTTCTTCAGGAGAGAAAAGATTGCACAGTTTGGATGTTAAGAGGGCACTTAGCTACTACACTGAGCACACTAAGGCACTCAGGTTTGACTGTCCTCAGTTGTTTCTCACCTATGGTGAAGTAGGAAAGGGTAAACTTGCTACTAAGAGAACTATTGCCAGGTGGATGGTCTCTTGTATACAATTCTGCTATGAAAAGCTATGCAGAATAGCCCCCTCAGGTCTGAGGACTCATTCGACTAGAGGTGCAGCTGATTCTCTGGCTGCTGCCAGAGATATATCCTTACTAGAAATATGCAAAACAGCCACCTGGAAAACAGTCCATACATTCACCAAGCATTACTCTCTGGATATCCAGGCTAGGAGTGACGCTAGGTTTAGTATAGCAGTACTGCAGAGCCTATTCCCAAAACAGGTTGGTACCCTCCTCCATGGAGATACTGCTTGGTAGTTTGTATGTCAGAACACAGCAAGACTTCATGTTGTTTGAAGAAAAAATACTCACCTTAGTAATTGTGTTTCTTCAAATGCAGTCTTGCTGTATTCTGACCTCCCTCTCTGAACCTGGTTTTTGGGAAGTGGGCTGGCAGGTACAGTGTTGCACCTCAGGGGTGTTCTTGGCACTCCCCCCCTTTAGAAAGGGGGAGTGGGTTCTGTTGTTTTTTGTAGTTATGTTTGTTCACTACCTGGTTACTGTTTTGGGGTTCTCGACTTGTCTTTTGGGACCCTCAAAACTGGTTGCCTTTTGGCTAGTTTATTTACGATTTCCACCTAGAAGGTGTACTTAGTATTAGCTTGTAAGAATCTGACGGTTACATTTTGAAGTGCAGCAGACAGAGATTTGAACCAAGCTCAAGCCCAACATTCCATGCTGTGGCATAGAGTTAACTTTTTTCTCTCTGAAGCAGTTCAAGTGCTGGGGTTAACGGCATAATGTCAGAATACAGCAAGACTCCATTAGAAGAAACACAATTACTAAGGTTGAGTGATTTTTTTTTTTTTTTCTTTTCCTGCCTTTTTTGGGTAGATGTTTTAGTAGTTGGTGGTTGTGGTGTATTTTGTTCAGGCTCAAGATAGTCACTGTTAATTTTGTTTATGTTCTCCTATGCAATATGGCTGGTTGTAATGATGTTAGAATGTTGTGCAGTCACTGCAAGTTATTGGGAGGCTGTCGAGAATGAATTTTTGTAAGTCTTGTTGGAAGTAGGAAGTTCTGAAGTAGGTCTTTGTTAATTGTCGTGGAGTTTATTTTGTAGTCAGTGATGCATGATTTACAGTATACAGTTACAGCATGTACCCTAAACTGAGCTGGCATCACTGAGACCACTAAGTGCATCTGCCCATGACCCTGACAGGCAGAGGGCATGGAGAGCTGTAAAGAAGAGAGGGAAGCAGTATGGCAAAGAGGATCGGAAAACCCAGATTTAAATTCCATAAGTCACTTGCTCACACTGTGACCCTGAGAAATGAAATCAACCTCCCAGCTGCATGACTTCAGTGTAAATGAGATGCTGCAGTTCAGTTGAATTCCCTTGTGTACATAAATTAAGTTAAAAAAAATGGAGCTTTAGAACTGGAAATCTGGGCAGGCATTATGGCAAAGTGGGAACAGCACAGCCTTGATGACTGGGAGACCCAGTGCCAAATTCCAAATTCCATAAGAGCCAGTTGCTCACGTTGTGAACCTGAGCAAGCAAAGCAACCTCCAAGTGCTTCAAACCTCCAAGCTGCATGACTTCACTGAAAATCAGATGTTGTTGCTCAGTTTAGTTGTCTTATGTAAATAAATGTTTGAAAACAAAAATGTAACCTTGGATTCAAATCTGCTTCCTTTCCTTCACGTTTAACAAAAGGTGAATTTCATTTTAGAAAAAAAAAATGTGGCAAAAGCACATTCTTGATGATCCGGAGAGCCAGGTTCAAATTCCATAACAGCCAGTTGCTCACAGTGTGACCCTGAGCAAGCAAAGCAACCTCCAAGTGCTTCACACTTCTCAGCTACATGACTTCACTGGAAATGAGATGCTGCTGCTCAGTTGAGTTCTCCTGAGTAAATAAATCTAGGGAAAAAGTGGTGCCCTGGAAATGGACCCAACTTAATTCCCTTCATGTTTACCATAATGTGAGGTTCACTTTGGGAAAGAAAATTAAATTTTCTTTCATATGGCCCTTTTCAAACATACTCTGTTCCAAAACCCTGTCCAAGACCTCCTCAGTTGCATTAGCCATAATGCATACACAGACTGATTTAATAAATCACAGAGATAACACCAAACAATGAATGGGGAGAGGGGAATGTCTTGGGCACAAGGACTTCAATTGACTTGATCAAGGTTACACTGCATAAAAATGGTAGTAGTTGGATTCAAACATATGCTTCCATGATGACACTACTGTATCCATTGGTGCTTGATGTTTCTTTGTGCGTACACAATAACTGCGCTACAATACTACTGCTGACAACCTCCGTATGCTGCAATGCAAATGAACAATTTCTACTTCTTCCACATAAATAATGGCCCCATATATCATTTGTGGCAGCTGGAAGGAAAAAATTAATTTGCACTGCCTCACCGTAAAGAAAACTGCTCTGTATACATCCATTCTTTACCTTTTATGCAGTTTATTTTTAACCTTTCAGAAATGATATCATGCATGTCTCTCTCCCTTATATTAGTACACAAGCAGTGCAATACATTTATGTATAATAGCAAAATTGAAGGTTCATTTCAGCAACTGCAGTTGATGCCCTTCCATTGCTACACAGTAAATGAACAATTCTTCCTTCTTAGCCTGACATACTAGATTTATTTGTGGAAAATGCAGGAAAAATATACAATGCAGTACCAGCGTTACAGAAGACTGCTTTGTATACTCCGTTTTATACCTTTTATACTGTTTTTTTCTTTGTAAAACATATTTTAGGTGTTTATCTCTTACATTGAAAGTACTGATCATTGACTATAAAAAGTATTTGACAAGCTCATAAGCTCGTTTCAGAGACCTTGCCAAATTAGGCAATTAGGATGGAAATGACTGCGTATGCTCATGATTGTGATATTTCAAGGACGCAGTAACATCTTGTGTTACAGGCTTACAAATTTTGACCGGCTTACAAATTTTGACCAGCTTACATGGCTGCTGACTGGTGTTCAGAGACTCACAAAACATAAGCCCAACGGAAATGGGACTGGTTTCAAACCAGATTGCTTCATTATCATATATTTTTAAAATTCAACTCAATACTTTTTTTAGGACGCCAAATATGTGGTGCTGCTTTGGTGGTGTCTAGGCTGCTTGGGAGGCACTTTCGGGTACTGGATCTAGCACCCAGTGGATACAGAAGGGACAGGAGACTGTCATACACCTGATGAGAGCAATGGCGGACAAAACCAGAATAACTCCTATAGCAGGACTGGACTTCAGTGTAAAGCCGGAGAGGAAGACTGAGAAGGACATCGAACAGGACATCCAGGAACCGAGGAAAGTGGATGTTCCAGAAGACACGAGCGAGCTATTATGCTGGCTGTGCATTCGCCAGCTAATGGACCAGCAACAGCAGGAAGATAGAAGATGGCGGGAAGAGGATCGACGATGACAGGAGGAAGACCGCCAGTGCCAGGAGACTAAATGGGCTGATACTGTCTGTTTGCTTCAGGCATTAATACCAGGACAACCTGACTGGTCAGTACCCAGAGACATTAAATTAACAAAATTAACTGAAGGGATGATATTGAAGCATATTTAATGACATTTGAATGGATAGCAGAGACATGTACATGGCCTAGGGAACAGTGGGTTATAAGACTAGTGCCATATTTATCAGGCGGGCCCAGCTGGTCTATAGCCAGATGAGTGGATTGGATGCAACTAATTATGAGAGGGTGAAGAAGAAATCTTGCGCTGATATGACATTATTAACACTGATACTTATCGGCAGTGATTTGGTTATTGAAAATGTCATACACTGTTGTACCCAGAGAAATTAATGCTAAGCTCAAGGACTACTGTTGTAAATGGCTACAACCATTCTCAAAAACAGTTGCACAGTTGACTGAGCTAATAGTGATCAAACAGTTTATATAGGTTATCCCTCAAAGTGCATGTTTGGGTTAAAGAACATAAGCTAGACACAGCAGAACAAACAAACTTGCAGGGGACTAACTAGCAGCATGACCTTCCGATTGAGAGGACAACAGGTGGCACCTAACCAGCTGAAGTGGTAAGACCTTTTATTTTAACCCCAGAGAACAATCCACATCGTAAGACTGGACAGAGGTGGAAGGGTTGCCATGACTGAGATTATATGCCATGGGTGTTTAGGGAAGGGGCACATGGTTAGGAACTGTCCCAGTAAATGTTCTGAACATTCACATCTAGCACTATCCAACATTGGATATGTTACCTCAGCGGGAGTAGGACAACTTCAGACATTGGGACTACTAGATTCTGGGAGTCGCCAGACTTTGATGAGGGCATTTCTTCTCTCTACTGCAAATTGTATCCCTAAGGATACTACAGTTATATGTGTAAGTATGGAGATGTGCCTAAGTACCAAACAGCAGAGGTGGAGGTGACTACTACTGAAGAACGTAAACATTGCTTACTGTGGGTCTAGTTACTAGACTGCCTGTCCCAATCATTATCAGGCAGGATTACCCAGAGTTGTCTGCCCTCTTACAGCATCATGCAGCCATAGGTAACCTGGTACCAGTGACTACCCGATCCAGGCTAAGGTTGCTCAGATACCTAATGTTTTCCCTTTTGAAGATGAACTTTTGACAAACCAGGGAAGATCGGAAGTCCTGAAAGCAGAAAAAAAAGAGGGATGGCTCGAGAGTCACCAACCAGATGTGGCTGGAATGTCCAACACTGAGTTTAAAAGGAACAGTTGGCTGATTTGACCTTAAAACCATTTTTTTGTAGGTGCAGGATGCCAACAAAATAGACAACCTTATTTTGGGTGAAGAAAGGGTGTTGTATCCATTCTGTATCAACCCAGTGTCCCAAATGAATGTAGAACAATTGATGGTTCCCACAGTGTATAGAAATAAACTAATGGCATTAGCCCATGACCTGCCAATGGCAGGCCATGAAGGGAGAGACCGGACCCTGGGTAGGTTAACCCTGAGGTTCTTTTGGCCAGGCATCCATGATGATGTGGCCCAATATTGTCGTGCTTGTCGTAAGTGCCAGCTAGTTGCACCAGGAGGGAAGAGAGACATGGTACCCCTCCAACCTATACCCTATGTTATGGTTCCTTTCGCGTACATGGCCGTAGATGTTTGTGGGACCTTAAACTATAAGCACCAAGGGAAATAGGTTTATCTTGGTTATATGCGATTACGCCACTAGGTACCCAGAGGCTGTACCTGTACAGACTGCAAAGGCTCCTCAGATTGTCAAGGAATTGGCTAAAATGTTTAGTTGTGTGGGTATACCTCAAGAAATTCTGACAGACAGGGAAGTAATTTTACTTTTCAAATGCTGAAAGAATTATATAGGTTATGGCGTATCCATGATTCGCACCTCCTCTACCATCCCCAGACAGATGGCCTTGTTGAAAGGTTTAATAAAACCTTAAAAGGGATGTTGAAAAAAGAATATGTGGAGGAGGAAGGAAGGAAGAAACTGGGATAGATTTCTCCCTTCTCTAATGTTTGCCTGTCGAGAAGTACCCCAGGCCACCACAGGTTTTTTACCCTTCATGTTGCTATATGGAAAGAATCCCTGGGTCCCCTTAGATGTGGTGAAAGAACACTGGAAAGAGGGTCAGACAGTGGGGTTTGCTAATGTTTTAAATTACATGACCTCTCTAAGGCAAAAACGTGTTAAATTTGTAACCATGGCACATGAAAATGTGGTTGACATTCAAAAGGAACAGAAAATTGTGTATGATGAGGGTTTGAAGGAAAAATGTTTTATCCCAGGAGAAAAAGTTCTATTGTTGCCAGCTGTTGAAAATAAACTTTTGATGATGTGGCAGGGTCCCTTCACAGTTCAAAGAACAGGAGTAGTTAAATATGAAATAGGACTACCAGGTAGGAGGAATCAAAAAGGTATATATCACACCAACCTTTTGAGGAAATGGGTGGAAAAAGCAGACCCCTTCCCTACATTGTTGAAACACCCTGAACAACAGGAGACAGAGCTAGATGTAGCATATGATAGGTTATGTCCCCAGATAAAGAGATCATCCAGATTAGCCCTGAGTTAACTCCAGAGCAGAAGGGAGAAATAGAGCAATTGGTACATCACTTTCAATATACCTTCACTACCACACCAGGACGAGCAAAAGGGGTCATACGCAATATTTCTGTTACTCAAGAAGAGCCTATTCATTAAAACCCCATAGGCTACCAGAGAGGATGAGACTGTGGTCATAATGGAAGTCAGAAAGATGGAACATATGGGGTAATTGTTCCTTCCCATAGTGCTTGATCATCACCGGTAGTAGTGGTCCCAAAGAAGGAAGAGGATGGCGTTTATGTCTCAATCTTTGAAAATTAAATGCTATCTCCTCCTTACGATGGGTACCCTATGCCTCGTATTGATGACTTACTGGATAAAATAGGTAATGCAAAATACATCAGTACCTTAGGTTTAACCAAAGGGTATTGCAAATACCCTTAGCCACCCAAGTGCAGGAGCTGACCGCTTGCACCCCATAGGTCTTTTTAAATTTAACACAATGCCTTTTGGTTCACATGGGGCACTTGCCACATTTCAAAGTTATATGAATCATATTCTCAGACCTCACACTCCGTACAAGCGCAGCATACTTTGGACGTAGTCATTTTAGTCAAGACTGGCACACACATTAAGAACATCTAAGGGCAGTCATCTAGGCTATAGCTGAGGCAAGCTAACCATCAACCCAACTATGCACATTGGCCAATACCAAAACAAAATATTTTGTGATTGATAATGGTGTTGTTCAGCCTGAACGAACAAGGTAGAAACCGTGGCTAACAGCCTAGCCCTTAACAAAGAAACAATATGCTCCTTTTAATGTTTGGTGGGTTACTACCAGTGGTTTATCCTTGACTTTGCTGCCCTGGCCACACCATTAACTGAACTGACAAAGAATAGGTACCCCAACAAAGTCACATGGAGCCCTGAGTGTGAAGAGGCATTTACCACCATTAAGTCTGTATTACGTTCAGCCCCTGTGCTCATAAGTCCCAGTTTCTCCTCCTTTTGAGGTACATACGGATGCATCGGATACTGGAATTGGGGCATTTTGACACAGTATGATAGAAAGGGTGAACACCCAGTTATATATATTAGTCAGAAGTTAACGTGAGAGGAAGAGGAAATACTCTACATTTGAGAAAGAATGCTTGGCCATGAGGTGGGCAATAGAAGTCCTAAAGTATTATTTGTAGGGTACGGAATTCACTGTTCTAACCGATCACAACCCTTTGGTATGGTTAAACCAGGCGAAGGAGAGAAACACCAGAATAATGCGGTGGTATTTGGCTTTACAGCCCTACCACTTCATGGTAAAACACAGATATGGTTCCCAGCATCAAAATGTGGATTTTCTGTCTAGATTTGGGGCAAGTGGAATAGAAATGAGTGAGGCACCTCAGGTGTCAGAGGTAAGATGAAATATTGATTTTAAACCTCAGGGAAAAGAATGAGAGAGGAAAAACAAAAACATGTATGATAATGATAATTGTTATATAATTTGTTTTGAGAACAAAAGGGTCCCTGAGGGGAACTTCTAGGTGAGTGGTAGGAAGTTCCATCCCTTCAGTAGGGTGAAGGGTCTAGACAACAAGATATGTTGCTGCCGCTTTGGGTAGGAGGAGTAACAGGAGACCTGTTAGGAAAAGATTCCCTCTTCATAAGGCTTAAATAGGTATATCACCTTAGTCACATGATCATAATGTCATGTTTTGGGAGGGATAAATACCCAGGACCTAGAGACAAGAAGGTGCGGCAGGCCTGTAGATGGCTGGTCTCAGAGGATGGAGGAGTGTGCTAGAATTCACACCAGCAGTTATATATTCACTAAGAAAAGAGTGAAGCTGCACCAGAGTGGAATTTTCTTTTGTTTTTAGCTGTGACGATTAACACCAATTTAATTTCTATTTGCTTTCTATAAATGTTGACTTTGAAATAAAAGTTATAAATTTAAGCTGATTTTATTTTATGCATTATACTCCTTTCTTTGTGTCTGTTTGATCCTACCCTATCACAATCCTGTCAGAAGTTAAACATGAGACCAAACAGTGATTGCAGGTTGGGGGGGGGTGGATTTTGGCACAACACAGTCAATTAACTTGTTCACTGCTACACGGCACAGAAATTGTAGTGGTGGGATTCAGACCTGTGCTCCCAAGATTACACTAGTGTATCTATTCTACTAAGCCTTTTTTTTTGCTGCTTGCACATACACAGAATTTGTGATAGGGGACTGGTCTTGAATACCTCTGATTGCTACACTGTACATTGCCAGTTTCTCCTTCTTCCTCATACCTAATTTCTCCACAATTCATTTCTGACAGGCACTGGAAAAAAAAATAAAGTTGCACAGCACTGTTTGCTTCCTTGTATACCCTTTATACAGGTTTTTAAAACCTGTCTGAAACAATTTCATGTGTGTTTTCCATGCACAACCTGTTGCAACACATTTTCCGATAATCATTTGCATCATTCATACTACATACACAGAGCAATTACTGACAGCTACAAGTAAGATCAAACAATAAAAGGTGGGGTAGGAAGGGTTGGACAAAAGGAGGTCAATTGGCTTATTCAAGTTTACACAGGGTAAAACTGTCATTGGTGGGATTCAAACCTGTGCAGCACAGGTCACAATTTTGTATCCATTCTAGGAAATGCTATGAGTTGTCGGGTGTCAATAGGAACACAAACCCCTAGAGTTGCATACCATTTTATTCTAATTGGACATTGTTACAGCAAAAATAAAAACACACAATGACTTCAGTTTACAATGAAAGTTTAAAAAAAAAAAAAAAGTACCCTTCAGTGAGTTGGCCTCACTGAGACAGCAGAGTGCTTCTGCCTGTCGCACTAAAAGCATAGAGCCTCAAGATGTGGACAGGAAGGTAAGGTAGAATGGCACAGTAGACACAGCACAGTCTTGAGGACTGGGAGACACAGGTTTAAATTTCATAAGATCCACTTGCTTACGGTGACACCATGACCCTGTGCTTCAAACCTCACAACTGCATGACATCACTGAAAATGAGATGCTGCAGCTCAGTTGAATTCTCCTGGGTAAGTTAATTTAATGCATGTTTTCTACACACACCCTGTCCTAACACATTTTCTGATAATGATTTGTATCAGTCATACTGCATGACAGAACAATTACTAACTGCTTACAGGTAAGACCGAGCAGTGAAAGGGGGTAGGAAGGGTTGGACAAAGGAGGTCAATTGGGTTATTCAAGTTTACACAGGGTAAAAATGGCATTGGTGGAACTCAAACCTGTACTCCACAGGTCACAATTTTGCACCCATTCTAGGAAATGCTGTGAGTTGTTAGGTGTCAATAGGAACACAAACCCTACAGTTGCATACTATTTTATTCTTATTTTACATTGTTACAGCAAAAATAAATAAAAAATAAACCAGTGATCTTAGTTTATAATAAAAGGTTGAAAAAGTACCCTTTAGTGAGTTGGCCTCACTGAGAGAGCAGAAGTACTTCTGCCCTTGACACTGAAAACATAGGGCCTCAAGATGTGGACAGAAAGATAAGGCAGAATAGCACAGTGGACACAGCACAGTCTTGAGGACTGGGAGATACAGGTTCAATTCCATAAGATTCACTTGCTCACAGTGTGACCGTGAGCAAGTAAATCAATCTCCCCAAGCTTCAAACCTCCCAACTGTATGACAGAGAAACAGAGTAACATAGACTTTGATGGCAGATGAGGACCGCTTGGCCCACCTAGTCTACCCATTTCCCAACCTAGAGGATAAGCTGCAGATCCTATTTAACCACCAGCCTATTTCTTCCTACCCCCAACAAAAATTGCCTTATGTCTGTCCCATGCATTCTTGAATTCTCCCACAGTTTTAGACCCCACAACCTCCTCAGGAAGGCTGTTCCATGCATCCACCACCCTCTCTGTGAAAAAATGCTTCCTCACGTTGCCCCTGAGCCGCCGCCCCCCCTTCAAATTGTGTCCCCTTGTTCTTGTACATCTTTCTCTGAAATATGTTACCATCTTGGACTTTGTTGATTCCACTGAGGTACTTAAACATTTCTTTCATGTCCTCCCTCTCCCTCCTTTCCTGAAGGGTATCCATATTAAGCTCCTTTAGTCTCTCCTCATATGGCTTCTCTTGCAGACCCTGCACCATTTTAGTTGCCCTCCTCTGAACTGCCTCCATCCTGTCTATGTCCTTGTGGAGATGGGGTCTCCAGAACTGGACGCAGTACTCCAGATGGGATATCGCCAACTATCTGTACAGGAGGATAACAACTTCCTGTTTTCTGCTGGTGATGCCTCTCCTTGTATATCCCATTATCCCCCCAGCCCTGCCTACCACCTTCTCACATTGCTTGCCAACCTTAAGGTCCTCTGATATGATTATCCCCAGGTCCCTTTCCATTTTTTTGTTACTACCTCCCCCCCCCTCCCCATTGTGTAATCTTCCCCATGGTTTTTGTTTTCCAGGTGCATTATGTATCACTTCTTTGCATTGAATCCAAGCTGCCATACTTCTGACCATTCCTCCAACCTTGTCAAGTCCCTTCTCATCCTTTCCACGCCTCCTTGTATATCAATCCTGTTGCAGATCTTTGTGTCATCTGCAAAGAGGCATACTTTTCCCTCCAGTCCCTCTGCAAGGCCACTTATAAAGACATTAAAAAGCACTTAACACATTACTGAACCCTGTTGTACCCCACTAGTAACCCCTCTTTCATCAGAGTGGACTCCATTTACAATTACCTTCTGTGTCCTGTTGTCCAGACAATGTTTTACCCAGGCTACCACCCTGGGACCCACTCCCAAGCTGGTTAATTTGACTATTAATCTTTTGTGTGGGACCATGTCAAATGCCTTGCTAAAGTCTAAAGTCTAGGTAGGCCATGTCCACAGCCCCTTCCTGGTCTGCTACTTTGGTCACCCAGTCAAAGAAATCGATTAGATTTGTCTGACATGACCTTCCTGCTGTGAACCCATGCTGTCTTGGGTCCCGTTCCCCACTGGCCTCTGGGTGCTCAATAATTCTTTCCTTCAGAAGTGATTCCATCACTTTCCTTACTACAGAGGTCAAACGACGGGTCTGTAGTTTCCTGCCTCTGTCTTGGTCCTACTTTTGTGAAGGGGAATCGCATATGCCTTCCTCCAGTCCTCGGGTACCACAACATCCTCCCATGATTTGTTAAAAAGGGTAGTCAGTGGTGTCACTAGTTCTCTGCTTAATTCTTTTAGAATTCTGGGGTGAATTCCATCTGGCCCCATTGCTTTGTCCACCTTCAGTTTTAGGAGTTCTTTCAGAACCCTTTCTTCTGTGAAAGGACTGGCTTCCGCTAATTGGATTAGGCACCTCCCCCACCTCCTCTTTTGTGAATACTGAACAGAAGTATTCATTTAGTATCCCTGCTTTTTCACTGTCCCTCTCTTCCCACCCACTGTCCATTCTATTTAGCCTCACTGTCCCTCCCTTTGTCTTTCTATGCTCCCTGATATACCTATAAAAGGTTTTATCCCCCTTCTTAACTAAGTTGGCTGTCTTTTCCTCTGTTTGGGCCTTTGCTATTCTGACTACCCTCACTGCTTCCTTCTGCCTTAACTGGTACAGTTATCTGTCCTGCTCCTTCTGTGTTTCCTTATACTTTTTAAATGCTGTCTTTTTCTCCCCAACCTTCACCACCACCTCTTTTAAGAACCATAGTGGCTTTTTCTTTTATTTTAATTTATTTGCTTCACACAAAGGCTTGTTTCCTCTGTGATGGCAGTTTTGACATTTCCCCATTGTTGCTCCATGCCTCCTTCTAGCCTGTTTGCTAGTGCTTTTCTGAAAATGTATTTATTTATTAGAACATCAGTTTAACAACCTTTGAGCCAGAGGCTCATTTACAAAGGTACCTCGTCACAGAGAGGACAAAACAGTGCAAGCAACAAACATCAGGGCAGACAAAAAATCAGGGTACATTTAGGAATCAGGCAAAAATACAGGCATATGTCAAACACAGTATACAACAGGCTTACATGTGAGCTTTACAGAGTAGACAATATACAGTAGTTACATGGAGATTGATTCAGTGGGCAGATAAAGGTAAGGCTCGGCAGAAGACATCAGAAGAGGAGTGGAGGGAGATAGTAGCAAGTAAAGGTAGAGCTGGACAGAAGGTCAGAGAGCAGCTCAGCAAGCTTTGTCTGGAAGGATAGGAGGAGGCTTAGAGGCAGGTACAGCTGTGTGTTGAGAGCAGGTGATTTCTAGGGCTAGTTTTAAAATAAGATAATGAGGTGGCATCAGTGATTCCGGCGGGGAGGCGTTATACCAGCAGGGGCTCTGTGAGGGTAAGCCTTTGACCTTCTGAGGTTCTCGCCCTCGGTATAACCAGTGCAGTTTTGGGGATAGACTGGTATGCACTGTAGGGTTTGCTTCGGTGGATAGTGGTTGACAGACCCGTGGGGATAGCCCAAGGAGTGATTTTTTTGTCAGGAGGCGGGTTTGGTATTTGAGGCTCATCTAGGTTGAGTAGGTTAGCCATGGTGTAAAGAAGGCAAGTGTGGGTTAGACTAGGAGCCCCAGTTATGAGCCTGCAGGCCTTGTTTAAGGCGAGGCAGATCTTGTGCAGGGCAGTCTGGTCTGCTGCACCATACACAGGTAAGCCATAGTCTACCAGAGATAGAACAGAAGATGTGACTGCAAGTCAGAGGGCATCTGTGGGGAGGCAGTTTTTATGATGATAGAGGATACCCAGCTGAGTGTTAGAGGCTGAGGCAAGGGCAGAGATGTGGGCATGAAAAGAGAGGGCAGGATCAAAGGTTATACCTAGGTATTTATAAGAGTGAACTAGCTCAATAGGAAGTTTAGAGGTGGAGTGGACTGTGCGAGGATAGTTACTGGATTTATTTTGGGAGTGGGCAAAGAGCATGGTTTTGGTTTTCTTTAGATTAATTACGAGTCTGTGCTCAGTAAACCAGGCTTCTGCATCGTTGTAGGATTCCTGCAGAGAATCCTGAAGTGAGATGGGATTACGGTCGGAGGCAAAGAGTACAGCATCATCTGCGTAAAGAAGGATTTTACCAGTACATTCACAAGGCAGGGAGTTGAGAAAAAGGGAAAAGAGCAAGGGCCCAAGAATGGAGCCCTGAGGGACTCCGGAGCGGATAAAGCAGGTGCTGGAAAGTTTCCCGTTGATTTTTACACGTTGTGAGCGGGCCGACAAGTAGCTGGAGCACCAGGAAACAGGCCCAGTGGCAAAGCCTATGACTAAGGGTAACTAGCAAGAGGGGGGTGGGAGATAGTATCGAAGGCTTTTGATAAGTCAATGAACACTGCACCTGCTAGGGGAGCCAGAGTCCAGTGAGGTGTGAAGAAAGTTGGAGAACTCCAGGAGGGCAGTATTGGTGCTGTGGCCTGCTCTGAAACCATGTTGTTCTGGGCAGAGGATGCTATATTTATCGAGGTATTCAGAGATTTGAGTGGCCACAATTTTTTCTAAGGCCTTAGAGAGAGAAGAGAGGATTGAGATAGGTCGATAATTGCTAGGGAGGGTCCTATCACCACCCTTGTGTATTGGGGTGACAGTACAGGCAGAGAGATTTGTTAAAGAGGCTGGTGATTGGTGAGATAACCAGATCCAGAACCTGACGGAGAAGACTGGGATCAAGGAGTCATTGCCAATTGTGTTACTCTTTAAGGCCTTGAGTAGGTAAGGTCTGACTTCCTGGGCAGTGACTCGGTGCAGGTAGAACAAGGGGCATGGGAGAATAGGGACAGACCTGGAGGGAGGGGGAGCGAAGAAATTTTCTGGGAGCACCGGGCTAAGGTCTGTGAAAGATTTGTTGAGGTGGTTGGCAATAAGGACAGGGTCTGAGGAGACCGAACCATTAATGTTGATAAGCGAAGGTGGGGGGGGGAACGCGTGCCACCATTCAGCTGCTTCATGTTGTCCCAGAAGGTCCTAGCATTCCTCCATGAGGAAGTGAGGGAGGCTTGATAGTGCTCAGCCTTCGCTTTGCGGCTGGCCCATGTACATTTGTTCTGAGCAGCAGCATAGGCCAGCCTGTCAACTGGGCGGCCTGTTTCCGTGGCAATGTGCCATAGATTGTCCCTGTGCTTAAGAAGTTGGCGCAGGGTGGGGGTAACCCAAGGGGCATGCCTTACTTTGGACCAGCGTGCAGTTATGGGTGCAAAAATGTCGCAAGCAGAGTTGAAGGTGTGGATAAAGAAGGTAAGGTCCGTGTCAATAGCCGGGGCGTTTAGTATAGGGGACCAGTCTATGAGGGCTAGGAGTTGCTTACGCTTTCAGCCCACCAGGTCTAAGGACGTTGCCAAAGGGTAGTTTGTGCTGTGGGTTTGGGCAAGGAGGTTGACCAATAGAAGAGAGCAGGAGTGGTCGCTAAGACAGTCCGGGAGGATTTGGATATTACGGATGCGGTTAGGGGCGGTTTGTGAGGACCACATCCAGGAATGTGCTAGAGCCCATTCTAGGATTCACTCTAGTGGGTTGGGAGACTAGTTGGGTTCGGTCGATGGCTGCAAAGGCATCATGGGAGGAAGTGGATGAGGGCTAAGCCAATTGATGTTCAAGTCCCCACAAGGATTTGGTCGGAGGAGGGGTAGGAGGTAAGATAATCAATTAGTGGGCCTAGTGCTTGTGCTTGATTTTTTGGAGGTATGTACTTGTAGTTAGGTAGATGGGACCCCTAGAGGGATCAGGAGATAGTTTTAGGGTTAGGGCCTGAGCCCCTGAAGTCAAGGACAGGGGCTGGGAGGGCTAGTCCAACGAGAGGGTTTTTGACATAAATGGCACAGCCCCCACCTCACCTACCAACATGGTCCTCCATAGAGGGAGTATCCAGGAGTGAGACCAAGGAGTCGGGGGTAGAGTCTGACAGCCAAGTTTCAACTATTGAGATAACATCAAATTTATGAACTGCAGCCCAGCAATTGAGAGAGTCAATTTTTAAGGAGGCTACATATGTTCATGGAAGCAATATGAAGTCCTGTGGATTCCTTTGAGAGCCTTTGCAAGCAGAACCAGATTGGGATGTATGTTACAGTCGGGAGCAGAAGGAGGAGCCGCTCTGGACAGAGGGTGGCAGAAGGACAGTTCACGCGGGAGTGATGGGAAGAGAAGGGGGTTTCGTAGCACAGGGGTGGGTAGGGCAGCACAGGCTGGGAAGGCTTGAGGATGAGATGCCGAGGGAGCAAAGGGGAGGAAAGGTAGTGTCTAGATTGGGGATGAGGTGGAGAGAAGCATATGGGGTGAGTGGAGGAGGAGGGAGGGGGAGGGCAGGAGAGCAGGTAGGAGCACTAGAGTAGTGAGGCTGAGGGTTAACAGGGACATTAGGGTTAGCGGAAGGCAAGAGGAGGAGGAGGAGGAGGAGAGAGAGGCAGATAGGCAGGAGGTGTGCATGCATGATTGGTAAGGGTGTGAGAGCTGAAGTGAAGAAAAATGGGGGAAACTTAGATGATAGAGGGGAAGATGGTAGGGGCTGGATTTGGATGGGAGAGGTGAGAAGAGGGGTATGGGGGAAAACAGGATGGGTTTGCAGATAGCAGTAATGAGAAGGGTAGAAGAGGGTGAAAGGTCTACCCATAAGTGTAGTCGCCACCTTGGTACAGTGGTAGAGCCCCTGCCTCAAGTGCACAGGGCACCAGGTTCAAGGCTTGCCTAGGGTGACAGAAAAGGTCCCAGGACAGTAGCTGCAGCAGCAGGGAGCAGGGTTCAAAGCCTGCAGTAGTACTCAGAAAAATATTTTAGCAGACTATGAGGGTTAGAGGCTTTAGAGTCTTAAACCTATCACAAACAATAGTCTGATGTGATAGCTGAGTGGTGGTGCTGCTTGAGATGCTGCAGCTCAGTTGAATTCTCATGAGTAAATTTTGCAGAAAAAAACAAAGTGTGATTGGAAATTGACTCAACTTCTTTTCATTCATGTTTACCAACAGTTGAGGTTCACTTCAGAAAAGAAAATTAATTTGATTATATATAGCTGTTTTCATAATACCCTGTCGAACGCTAAACGTAACACCAAACAATGATTGGGGTTTGGGGAGGAGTTTGGGCACAAGGATGTCAACTGACTTGCTCAAGGTTAAACAGCACAGAACATTGTAGTGGTGGGATTTAAACTTATGTTCCCAAGATCACAGTACTGTATCCATTCCACCAAGCCTTTTCTTGGAACTTGCAGATACACGGGGATTTATGCTAGAAGACTGATGTTGAGGACCTCAGTATGCTACACTGTAAATTAACATTTCCTTCTTCCCCAGGAATCATGGATCCAAAATTCATTTCTGGCAGACACAGGAAAAAAGGAAAAAAATGTGCATGGCACCCCCTTAAAAAGACTGCTGTGCAAACTTTCTTGTATACCTTTTACAGTTTTTTTTTTTGTTTTGTTTTGTTTTAAACCTTTCAGAACCAATTTGATGTGTTTTCTCCACTCACACCCCTTCCCAAATCATTTTCTGGGAATCCTTTGTAGCAGTCATACTGTATACGCAGAGCAATTAGTGACAGCTACAGGTAAGACCAAACAATGCTGGGGATGGAGGGGAGAAGATTGGACAGAAGGAGGAGGTCAGTTGACCAGTTATGGTTTACACAGGGTTAAAGTGGCATTGGTAGGACTCAGACCTGTGATCCACAGGTCACACTTGTATCTCCATTCTAGGAAATTCCATGAGTTGTCAAGTGTCAGCAGGAATGGGCCGGTCCGTTGGCGCAGAGGCATAGTTGCTGTCTGCAATGCCGATAACCCAGATTCGGGAACGGATCTGGGAGTCGGAGGCCCGGCCGGGGAGAGTAGGCTAGAGCATCTGTAGGACTGCTCTCCTACTCTGGGGGAGGTGGGGTTGAGTGTCTGATGCAGTGCGGACTCCTGGTGGAGGCCAGGGGTACCACAGCAATTGACACCAGCACATATGGGGGTTGGGGCGGACGTGGGCTGTCATTGCACATCCCCGCCCCTGAAAGAATCACAGCACCAAAAAATGCTGGGCCTCTGCTAATGAACCGACTTTGGTGCCATCCCTCTAGCCACCTAAATCTGCCTCTGGCAGCCCCACTCGGGGAGAGGAAGAGAGGCAAGCCCTAAGTATGAGGGGGCAGGTTGTCGGAGTCCGGTGAGCCCGTTTGCGGGGCTAGGGGATGCCTGGAAACAAAAATATAAATATTAATAAAGTGTCAACAGGAACACAAACAATACCAGTTACGTACCTTGTTAATCTTATTGGGCATTGTAATATAAAAAATAAAATAATGTAAAAACTGACCTTAGCTTACAATAACGTTTTAAACCACATCCCCTTTCACGAGCTGCACTCACTGAGACAGTAATGTGAATCTGCCCATGACCCTAAAATTAGAGGCCCTCGATATGTGGGCAGAAGGGTAGACAGTATGGCAAAGTGAGAACAGCACAGTCTTGAGGACTGGGAGACACAGGTTGAAATTCCATAAGTCACTTGCTCACACAGTAGCTCTGAGAAACTACATCAACCTCCCGTGCTTCAAACCTCCCAGCTGCATGACTTCACTGATTTGAGATGCTGCTGCTCAGTTGAGTTCTCCTGGGTACATAAATGTAGAAAAAAGAAAGGAACTTTGGTAATCAAGTCAACTTCCTTTACTTCATGTTTTAGGGAAGGTGATGTTCACTATAGGACAACAAATTCATTTGGCTTTATATTCCCCTTTCATACATACCCTGTCCCAAAACACTTTCCACTACTTAATCAGTTGCAGCAGTCATCCTTACTTTTCATACTTATGACTCCCATTTGTGCAAAAGTTGTGAATATACACTTAAAAGTTTCATTTATTTATTCACATTTTTTATATACTGAAATTTAGTATCTTGCTTAAAAAAAAAAAAAAAAGTATCAGGTACAGTAACATTTTCCAGGTGTGCATTACCAATTCCATCCATATCTGTATATTTTCAGATCATTTGAATGGTAGCTCAAGCTGTCTGCAGTGAACAAAATTTGATGTTACAACACGGGACAACAGGTAACCTCCATGTTCATCACTCACTAAAAAAGATATTGTAAACTGCATTTATACCTGCTGTGAAAGTGAGGGAATATTCCATGAGTTGGCAGGTGGCAAAATGAACACAACAAAGTACAGTTACTTGACTTAGTCAGTTGCAGCAGCCATTAAAGCCTTTTCTTGCTGCTTGCACATACACAGGATTTGTGATAGGAGACTGGTCTTGAGTACCTCTGACTGCTACACTGTACATTACCAGTTCCTCCTTCTTCCCCATACATAATAGCTCCATAATTCATTTCTGACAGACACAGAAAAAAAGTTGCACAGCACCACCTTAATAAAGACTGCTCCAATAAATTAACGTTTTATGTATTTCTATATTTGTTCATCCATATGCTTATTTTTCTGCACTTCAGTTGATTTGCAGAGAATATTTTAAACGGGGACTTCCCCAAATAAATGAATGATCTACTGCCTCTGAGATCTCTTTCCCAGCACTGTAGTTGCTTTCAAATGATGTCCCCAGACCTGCATATAATTCTGTACACTGACTTGTTTTCCAGTGCTTCACTCTTTGAATGGCTTCCCCTCACCAGACCAAACAGTCCAGCAGTACACTTTCAGTGGGACAGCATGCTGCCTGTGACTTCCTCCCAGACCTAGTAGTCCAGCAGTACACTTTCAATGGGACAGCATGCTGCCTGTGACTTCCCTTCCCCAGATCTAGTAGTCCAGCAGTACACTTTCAATGGGACAGCATGCTGCCTGTGACTTCCCCTCCCCAGACCTAGCAGTCCAGCAGTACACCTTCAGTGCAGCAGAATGCTGCCTGTGACTGTGTTGCTACCTCCCCTTCCAATTCTCCAACAAGTCAGTCCTCCATGCAGCCAGTTCCTTCAGGGGAGCAAATACAGTGGCGTGAAAAAGTATTTGCCCCCTTCCTGATTTTCTCTATTATTGCATATTTGTCACACTGGATGTTTTCAGGTCTTTAGACAAAATATAATATTAGATAAAGGGAACCTGAGTGAACAAATAACACTTTTTTTTTTTTTACTTATTTGATTTATTTAATGAAAAAGTTAACCAACACCAACTGGCACTGTGTGAAAAGTAATTGCCCCTAGTTAAATCACCAATTAAAGGGATAATTAGAGTCAGCTGATTGAACACAGCCAGGCTTGATTAAAGCCAGCCCTGCTCAATATAAACCTCACTTATTTTGGCCCTTACCATCAGAGTCACGTTGCCAGCACAAAGATTCAACAAGCACATTATGCCATGATCAAAGGAAGTTCCTGAAAAGATCAGAAAAAATTTGTTGCCCTCTATCAGTCTGGAAAGGGTTACAAAGCTATTTCTAAGGCTCTGGGACTCCATTGAACCACAGTGAGAGCCATAATCTCCAAATGAAGAACACTTGGAACAGTAGTGAACCTTCCCAGGAGTGGCGACCTGCCAAAATTACTCCAAAGGCGCAGTGTAAAATCATCCAAGAAGTCTCAAAGGATCCTAAAACAACATTCAAAGAACTGCAGGCTTCTCTTGCCTCAGCTAAGGTCAGTGTTCATGACTCCACAATCAGAAAGAGACTGGGCAAAATGGGCTTCATGTGAGAGTAGCAAGGTGGAACCACTGCTAACCAAGAAGAACATAAATGCTCATCTCTCATTTGCCAAGAAGCACCTGGATGATCCACAAGCCTTTTGGGAAAATGTTCTATGGACAGATGAGTCCAAAGTGGAACTTTTGGACAACATGGATCCCATAATGTCTCGCAGAAAGCAAACACAACATTCCACAGTAAGAACACCATACCAACAGTCAAACATGGTGGTGGTAGGTGGATGGTGTGGGATGCTTGCTGCCTAAGGACCTGGATGACTTGCCATAATTAAAGGAACCATGAATTCTGCTCTGTACCAGAAAATTCTTAAGGAGAATGTTCAGTCATCCTTCCGCAGCTGAAGCTGAAGCGTAGTTGGGTCATGCAGCAAGACAATGATCCAAAACACAAAAGCAAGTCCACATCAGAATGGCTAAAAAGTAAAATTAAAGTTTTGAGTGCCAAGTCAAAGTCCAGACTTAAACCCAATAGAGATGCTGTGGCAGGACCTGAAACGAGCAGTTCATGCTCGAAAACCTACCAAATGTTACTGAATTAAAGCAGTTCTCGAGGAAGATTAGTTAAAATTCCTCCACAGCGATGTGAAAGACTGATATTGAATTATAGGAAGTGTTTGGTTGCAGTCATTGCAGCAAAATGTGGCATAACCAGTTATTAGCGTAAAGGGGCAATTACTTTTCACACAGTGCCAGTTGGTGTTGGTTAACTTTTTCATTAAATAAGTGAAATTAAAAAAAAAACAAGTGTTATTTGTTCACTCAGGTTCCTTTATCTAATATTACATTTTCTAAAGACCTGAAAACATCCAGTGTGACAAATATGCAATAATAGAGAAAATCAGGAAGAGGCAAATACTTTTCACGCCACTGTATCTCTCCCCCACTCCTTAGTTTGTCACCAGTTTCATGGCAGAAGCAGCACATCAGTTCACCAGCTCACAAGTGAAATCTGTTCCCTCCCGGTCCACTGATACAGTTTTCCTGCAACCCGCTTCAGGCCTGCAACAAAATTTTCCCTCCGATCCAATCACTTAATTGAGGGATCCACATAGTTTTTTGTTTTATTGTATCCCTTCAGCTTTGCCGCCACTTAGAAACTTCCTTCTGGGGACTGATCTTTTTTCAGTCAGTCAGAACCCCACAGGCCCCAAGTTCACTCGTGTTCCTCCCCAGTCCAACATTTACACTGCACCTGCCTGTGGCTCTTTTACCTCCCCCTCCAAGCCTCCAGCAGTCAGCCCTGAAATGCAGGCAGTCTTGGGATCAGAACGATTGGCAGATTGCATTCTTTAATTTTTGCCACCAGAGAAAAACCCGATATCCACTGTGCCACCGATGAGAGTGGCCACGAGTCCAGATAAAGACGGCACCACAATATGCAAGTGCCTGCGTGAAGGGCCTTTCTTTGTGGATCTGGAGTATGTCGCCTGTCTCGCATGCACATTTCAGTGCTGTGCCCTTCACAAAATGTCGGATTTAAAGGGCTAGAGTGCTACTGCACATGCGTGAAAGGGAAAACTTGCAAAATGTCAAAAGTCACGGAGACACCGGGCACCAGAAAATCACTGTTCACATGACGTCTGTGACCTCTGTGATGAACTTACAGTCTTAGTAATGGCCCCTTGCCACCGGTAGTGATGTGTCACAACCCTGCATGGATGTCTGTGGGGTGTTGCATTTTATATTACATTCTGCTGTTTCCATTTGGCTTCACTTGCTGTGTCCAAGAAAGCTTCCCGTGCCATCCATGTGTGTGTGTTTGTTGTCTCCTGGGTGTGGGGGGGCAGGCATGGGTGTGCTGACATGAGGAGCAGGCACAGGTGTGCTGTCATGGGAGGCAGCAGGTACGGGTGTGCAGTCATGGGGTGCAGGCACAGGTGTGCCATCATGGGGGGGGAGCCTGGCCTCTGTGTGCCTGTCCAGGACCCTATACAGCACCATGACAGGGCCCTTTGTGGCCCATATGGCAGTCCCTGCCTGCTGGCTTGGGGGGGCTCTGGGTGTGTGCATGGCGGCCTGCATGCTGTGTGGTGGTGCATCCATGGCATGCTGGCACATGGCCAGGGCTCATGTCCTGCACCACACACTTCCATAATGGTGCTCTGTGGTCCAGGTAGACCCATTGTCTCCATTTGTACTGTGGGCAGCCACCATCATGGTGGGCACCAGTGCACCACGGCATGGTTCCTTTGTTCATTATGGCCGATGGAGCTCAGCAACTGCTGTGTGCTCTGCTGTGCCGTGCAGTGGTGTGATCACGGTCACTCTACAGCTACAAGCCTTCACTGTGCCTTATTGCATGTGGTTCGACTGCCAGGTACATATACTTACGGCAGCCCTCTGGCTCGCATAGGTGGCTGTGCATGCTGTGGTGGCATAAGAATGAATGGCACACCCCTGGGTACATGGCGTGTGGTGGGTCTGCGTGACTGCAAGTTACTGCCCTAACTGTGTCCATTGAGCACATTGTGCATACTGCAAAGGGGTGTCTGGTGCACAAATGCCATGTACCCATCCACATTCTGTCCCTGTGTGCCCTTTGCATGGCACAAACCCGTCATGTATGGGCCCCACCCCCAATGTTATGTGTACTCTTTGTGATTGTTGGTTTTGCTTCTGTAGAACCACTTGTTAAACAACAAGTTTTCCAAATTTTCAGCAAAACCCATTTAGTGTACCCCAATTGGCCTACCTGTGAATTTTCATCCAGTTTTGTCCACTCTGCTGTTTTAAATTTATTTTTTATTTTGTTCCTTTTGTGCACTTAAATTCCTTATTTGGTGCTTGTGGTCCTCTCAGAGCATTCACTCACAGGACTCCCCACCCAAAGTGTCATCAAACTTGCCTTTCCTCCGGAGACAAACTTTTGACTGAAATCCTGTACCTAATGCTGCTGTTACTTGTTAGTCACTTGATAGTGGCAGGTTAAAGCTTATGAATTCACAACAATCACATTGCTATATCCTTTGCACTTCCTGTGCCAGAAAATAAACTTTTCTCTAGAAAAATCCACACAATTGCAAGCTGTCACATAAAAATGAGCAGAACAGTCCCAAGGTGTCTTTCACATCGTTGTGGTAACATAATGCCAACATATTACCTCTGCCAGAATACATATTATTTTCTTTAGCTGTCGTTACTATCACTTTCTTTGCATAAATAGTGTCTCTCACTGGTGGCTGCTGGATTGGAGCTGCTAAGAGTTTATAAATGCAGTGTTGTAAAATGTAATGTGTCACTATTGAATTTTAAGAGGATCCAAAACCTTGGACTAACTGCGTATCCCTGAACTAGTATACCCTATGCTGTCACTTGTTGGCAGTCCCTTACAAGTACCAGCGCTAAGTTTATGCCTTCACAGCTGTCATTTCCACTTTCTTATGCATGAAACTATAATAATGTCTTAATGATTAGGGGTGCAATTGTGAGCTGTCACTTGCTGTCAGCATCACATTTCCAGCATGAAAACAAGCAGAGCATTCCAAAGGTGTATTTTCCATGGTTATAGTGACAGAATGCCAACATATTACAGGTGCAAGAATACAGAAGTCAAAAGCAGTCCAAAGGTGTTTTTCCAACCATTATAGTGACAGAATGCCAACATATTACAGGTGCAGCAATATATCTTATTTACATTACCCATCATTACTGTTCTGTCACTGAATAAATATTGTCTCTTGCTGACCACCGCTGGACCGAGACTGCCATGAGTTTAAAAAATGCAATGTCAGAATAGATGAATGCTGTTTGGACACAGTTGATATGACAGACAACCAGCACTATTATATATTTGTTATATCCACTATCATTTGTCAGACCTTCATGACATAACATGTATCTTTCTGCCAAGCCATTCCTGTTGTAGGTGATTGCCATCTCATGACATTGGCATGCTTTGTGCAGTAATATAAAACATTTTTTTATGTACTGTCTGAGGTCGTGTTACTATCTGTGTGGTACACTTTTATGGAATAAAAGGTGTGAATTAATATTCTAATTGCATCTGCGGAGAAACAGTATATACCGTGACTAACAGTGCCTCAAAGTGAATACATGTTATACAATTCCGTACAACGTAATGTGTAACTACTGAATCCTGAGAGGATCCAAAACCTTGGACTAACTGTGTATGCCGGAGCTACTGTACCCGATGCTGTGACTTGTTGTCAGTCCCTTGCCAGTGTTGTTTGTGCCTTCACAGATGTCCTTCGCACCTTCTTATGCCTGAAGCTATAATAATTTCTTCAACTCATTCTATCTGATGCCGCTATTTTGGGTCAGGTTAAGCAAAGGATGGTTCTGATGCCATTTGGTGCTAATGGCTATAATGGGTTAAGATTAGGGACGCAGTTGTTGGTGATCACTCGCTATCAGCCACAGGATAGTGGCAGCTACACATTTTCAACATGAAAACAAGCAGAGCATTCCAAAGGTGTGTTTTTCACTGTTATAGTGACAGAATGCCAACATATTACAGGTGCAAGAGTAGAGCAGTCAAGAGCAGTCCAAAGGTGTCCAAAACCATACCTGTAAGGTACACATTATGGAAGACAGTGTGGGAATTTTCTAATTAAATCTGCGGAGAATTGGAAACTGTAGATACTTTGACTAACAATGCCTCAAAGTGAATGTACACTTGACACAATGGCAGTGTGCATTCATTCTAATGCTGTGCGTGTTGTTGTGACTGTTGCGTGTTTGGGAGGAAGCGGACAGTGCCAAATACCGGAATGATTATAGATTTATTAGGCAAATGGAATTTTACACTAATGAATCTTGAACAGTTCGAAAACCTCTGACATACTGCCCATGCCTGTAAAAGTGTGTCTCCATGTGATGTCATGTAATAAACACTTGGGTGTGTGTACAGCAGAGCATGCAAAAAGGCAGTAAAAATGTTCCATTGGACACTCCAGCTGCAAGAATATTCCACAGTCAATTAGATGCCCCCCCATGTAAAAAATTCAATAACAGTTATTGATCAGTTGTACTCACAATGACAAGTATTACTGGTGCACAATGCAGACTAATGGAAAACAAAACAATTAAAAAAAAAAATGGTTATAACACCAAAATATGTGTTCTTATCTGTGTTGGCTGACTGTATGTGTGTTTGTCCAGAGTGGGGGGGTGGGGCGGCTTGGTGTGAGATGTCTGTGTGTGTGTGTGTGTGTGTGTGTGTGTGTGTGTGTGTGTGTGTGATGGCTAGGCACACTGGACGGTAGGAAGGGAACCTCCCCCATCCAGGGAGCACCAGAGCCACCACCACTACCTCAGAGGTTGCGAAGAAAGCACAGCATTTGGACCACAGTGGGCTCAGGGAGGGTGAGGATGGTGGAACAGAGGCGCACCCAGTCAGTTGTTCCATACCACAACCCAAACACCATTCTGGGGGGGCATAGCTCCCCTATGGATGCACCAGCAGAGCAGACTAAGGAGGCTGAGGACAACTGTCCCAAGGGAGGCCCACAGGAAGGAGGCAGAGGGCACCACAAGGAAAGGAAGCAGATCCTGGTGTGGGACTCAATTATTAGGGGGATAGAACTGGGAGGAGCAGGGAAAACTGAAGTAAGGTGCCTGCCTGGTGCCATGGCTTGGAGAGACAGGAAGCACATCCTCAGGATCACGAGAACAGCTGCACAGGAGTCTGAGCTGGACGTCATTGTCCACCTAGGGACAAATGATTTGGCTCATCATGAGATTAGGCAGTGCAGAAGGACTTTGTAGAATTGGGAGGGGCCTAAGACAAGTAGCACACACAATATCCTTCTCTGAGTTGCTGCCTGTCAATGGCATGAGTGAGGCGAGGCTTTTGCACCATGCAGTTTAATGAATGGTTGAAAAAATGGTGTGGAGCACAGGGTTTGGCTTCATTGAGGACTGGGGTTCCACCTGGAGGGACACCAGTCTATACTGGCAGGATGGTCTGCATCTGTCCAGGAAGGAACAAGTCTTTGAGCAGTCAGTTTAAATGCTTCATTGAAAGCTTTAAACTAGTCAAGGGGAGGCACTGATAAGCAGCAGGAAAATCCCAGCCTCCCTACAAAACAGGGTACTAAATGAGAAAAAGACTGAGGTCGAAAAGTCAGTGGGGATGCTGCAAAAGAAGGTAAAACCATCAAAAAATGGAGAGCAATGAGTACCAATGCCGTGAGTCTGAGTAACAAGCTTCCTGAATTAGTGGCCTTGATGGAGGAGGAACATCTGTATATCATGGCAGTCACAGAAACATGGTACACACAAAACCATGAGTGGGACGTAAACATACTAGGATACACTATCTACAGGAGGGACAGGGCGGTAAAAGAGGAGAGAAGTAGCTCTTTACATAAGGAGGAATTAAAGCAACAGAACAAAAGGGAAAACAGGGAGGAGAAGAAGCACTGTGGGTAAATTTGGAGACCGCAATGGCACCACAATCCGCATAGGGTTAGACAGACCTTCTCAGGGGAGAAATGGGCAAGGAAATGATAGAAAGAATACTTAGAATGGCAGAAAAAGGAAATATTGCTGATGGGTGATCTGAATATGTCAGATGTTAACTGGAGTGCAGTTGCACCAGCCACTTCGAAGAGTGGGGTTATTCTAGATGCCCTACAGGGGGCATGCCTTAAACAACTAGTATTGGAGCCAACTCGAGAGGGAGCAATCTTAGACCTGGTTCTCTCAAATGGAGATGAAGAGAGGATCACAGATGTAGAAGTGGGTAGCCCTCTGAGAACTAGCGACCATTGAACAGTATGGTTCACAATAAACACAGCAATAGAGTCAAGCCATACAAAGGCAAAAAGTACTGGACTTTAGGAGGGCTGACTTTGCCAAAATGGGTGAGTGCCTAAGGAATGCACTAGCAAATGGGCAGGAAGGAGGGTGGAAGAACAATGGGAATAATAAAACTGCCATCACAGAGGTAACAAGCCTTGTGTGGAAGCAAATAAATAAAATGAAACGATGTAAGAAACCACTATGGTTCTCAAAGGAAGTGGCAGTGAAGGTTCAGAGAAAAAGAAAGCATTCAGGAAGTAGAAGGAATCACAGAAGGAGCAGGACAGAGAACTGTATCAGTTAAAGCAAAAGGAAGCTGGAAGGCAGTCAGAACAGCAAAGGCCCAAACCAAGGAAAAGATGGCCAAATCAGTTAAGAAGGGGATAAAACTTTTATAGGTACATCAGGAGCAAAGAAAGACCAGGAGGAGGGTTAGTGAGGCTTAATAAAGGGAGGGAGGTGGGCAGAGGTGACTGTGAAAAGGCAGAGATACTAAACAAATATTTTGCTCAGTATTTACAAAGAAAGTAGGGAGGTACCTAAAACAAACAGTAGAAACACTCTGGATGCAGAAGTTGATACCGCCCATTTACAGAAGAAAGGGTTCTGAAAGAACTCTTAAAACTGAAGGTGGACAAAGCAATGGAGCCTGATGGGATTCATCCCAGAATTCTAAAAGAACCAAGGGTAGAACTAGTGACACCACTGACTACCCTCTTTAACAAATCATGGGAGGATGGGTGGTACCCGAGGACTGAGAAGGGCAGATGTGATTCCCTTCACAAAAGTGGGAACAAGGCAGAAGCAGGAAACTACAGACCTGTTAGTTTAACCTCAGTGGTAGGGAAAATGATGGAATCACTTCTGAAGGAAAGAATTGTTGAGTATCTAGAGGCCAGAGGGGCACAGGACCCAAGGCAGCATGGATTCACAGCTGGAAGGTCATGCCAGACAAATCTGATAGATTTCTTTGACTGGGTGACCAAAGTAGTAGATCGGGAGGGCTGTGGACATGGCCTACCTAGACTTTAGCAAGGCATTTGACACAGTCTCACACAAAAGATTAATACACAAGTTAGCCAGCCTGGGAGTGGGTCCCAAGATGACAGCCTGGGTAAAGAATTGGCTGGAGAATAGGACACAGAGTAATAGTAAATGGAGTCCACTCTGAAGAAAGAGGGGTTACTAGTGGGGCACCGCAGGGTTCAGTATTAGGACTGGTCCTCTTCAATGTCTTTATAAGCGACATTGCAGAGGGACTAGAAGTAAAAGTAGGTCTCTTTGCAGATGACACAAAGATCTGCAACAGAGTTGATGCACAAGGTGGGCTAGAAAGGATGAGAAGGGACTTGGCAAGGTTAGAGGAATGGTCAAATGTATGGCAGCTTAGATTCAATGCTAAGAAGTACAAGGTAATGCACCTGGGAAACAAAACCCAGGGAAGAGTACACAATGGGGGGTGAGATACTAACAACAACAAAAATGGAAAGGGACCTGGAGGTGGTCATATCAGATGACCTAAAGGTGGGCAAGCAATGTGAGAGGGCAGCAAGGAGGGCTGGGGGGATACTGGGATGCATAGGGAGAGGCATCACCAGTAGAAAACAGGAAGTTGTTATCCCTCTGTACAGACAGTTGGTGAGACCCCATCTGGTACTGCATGCAGTTCTGGAGACAGTCTCCACAAAGACATAGACAGGATGGAAGCTGTTCGAGAAGGAGCAACTAAATGGTCAGGGTCTGCACTGGAAGACATATGAAGAGAGCTAAGGAGCTAAATATGTATAGCCTTGAGGAAAGGAGGGAGAGGGGGGACATGATAGAAACTTTCAAGTACCTCAAGGGAATCAACAAAGTCCAAGAGGGTAGCATCTTTCAAAAAAAGAGGTGTGCAAGAACAAGGGGGCACAATTTGAAGATAGAAGGGGGGGCTCAGAGGTAATTTAAGGAAGTATTTTTTCACAGAGAGGGTTGTGGATGCATGGAACAGCCTTCCGGAGGAAGTTGTTGAGTCAAAAACAGTGGTGGAATTCAAGCATGCATGGGACAGTCATAAGGCAATTCTAGGGCGTGGGGGTAGGAAGAAGTAGGCTGCTGGTTAACTAGGATCTGCAGCTTATCCATTAGGTAGGGAAATGGGAAGACTGGGTGGGCCAAGCAGTCCTTATCTGCCGTCAAAATCTATGTTTCTATGTTCGTGTTGGCTGTGTGTGTGTGTGGTGGTGGTGGCTGCATTTGTGTTGGCTGACTGTGTGTGTGGGGGGGCAGGGTTGGAGTGAGTGGCTGGCCCTGTGTTTGTGTGTGGGCTGATTTTATATATGTGTGGGTGTGTGTGTGTGTCTGTCTGTGTGATGGCTAGGTTTGTGTTGGCTGTGTGTGTGTGGTGGCTCCGTTTGTGTTGGCTGGCTTTGCATGTGTGGGGGGGCAGGGTTGGAGTGAGTGGCTGGCTGTGTGTGTGTGTGTGTCTGGGTGTGTATGGGTGGGGGTGGTTGGTGTGCTTCACAGGCAGTAGTGGCCTGATAAGACTGTGCTAGTGTGAATGGACCCCTTTCAAGCTGGCTACCTTGATGTGTGTTTGGGTGTTGGGAGGATGGCTGTGTTTGTGGGTGGGGGGTGGGCACGCTTCACAGGCCAGAGTGATCCTGTCAGTCTGCATGTATGAATCCTGGTGTCCTCTCTGAAGGGGGGGCACCAGGCAAACATTTCCTTCCAACCCTTCTGCAGTGTCATCATTGAAGACATTAAAAGGGACTGGCAGCAGAACTGATCGGAGCTGTCATTGTCGGTATCTGATTCAGAGGCAGCTGGAGCACCCTCACTAGGAATATCACTAGACACTAGAGGCTCAAATTGGTATGATCGGATATCAGTATCAAAGTTTAGATCAATGTCCTCCATATCTTTAAATTCTTCAACTTCGATCATTGTAGATATTAATCACAGGCACACTGAAAGCTTTGTGAACCAAACTTTTCTAATACAGCCATGCACAGCATGAGCCAATGATTCAGGCCAGTGTGACATCACAGGACATCCCCGGGTGGGGCTGAGCTCAGTTTTTCTGAATAGCAAAGGGAATATCAACAGACAAACATACTCATGTATTATTGTTCTTTGGAAGCTGAATTCAGACATAAAAGTAAGTTTGTTGGTTACAGAAGCCTATAAACTATCAAAATCTACCACCAGTTCAGGCAAACTAGAACTTTTAAATTAATTTTGGGTCATTAACTTGGAGCGCTGTAAACATACCTCTCAACCTCCTGCCTCATAAATCGGGGACAAGGCTTAAAAAAAATCAGGGACAAAGGACCAAAATCAGGGACACATCTTAAAAATTAGAGATATTCACCCAGAAAGCTGGTAGAATATGGGACTTAGTGCAAAATGCATTTTCTAAAGAACAACAAGTCTGTAACTTTAATGCTTGACATTGTTTTGTGCTTACAGTCCCCACTGTTTAGCCACAAAAACACAAATTTTAGGAGGGACAGAGTAAAATTCAGAGGCAAAATCAGGGACATCCCTGAAAATCAGGGACACTTGAGAGGTATGGCTGTAAATAGAGTGTGACTGAGTGAATGGCATGTTATTGGAGATGGTGGTAAACCTTTTAGGTGTGCTTGTTTGGAGGAACTGTTTGGGCTGCCATTTAGACCAGGGAGAGATTTTTTTTCCTTCTGTCAACAGGAACATTGTTGTGAGCAGTAGAACTGCACTTGTGTATGAAATAAATCATTGCCAGAGCTCCTTGCTGTAAAACAAAACACCATTCAATTTTTTTTTGTTTTGCATTTTGTGAATGTGGTTTACTTGAAAGCACTGTAAAGAGAGATAGTCAGCTCTAACACTGTTGGCAATGCAGGCTTCACTTTCTCCTCCCCATGGGAGGAATGCTACCTCCCAAGCATACAGTTCCACCTCTTTCCTCTCCCACAACCCCTACATTGCTGGTACTGTTCCTCCACATAAAAAGTCCCAGCTCTCTTCCTCCCACTGACCTAACAAAATAAGCCTGTACCAACATTGAGATCCCTGCTAAACATAGGCTCACATTGATTTCAGGGTGGGATCACAATAATGGCGGACTCACCTGTTGTCTTCCACAGAAGGTAATTTATGCAGGGAGTCCTTTTCTCAGCAGAAGGTCTGCAGGCTATGCCTACTGCAGCCGTAAAAAGGAGCAGAAGCACAGAACTAGCACCAGACCGGATGGCTGCTACATTCGGTCAGATAGCGGGCTAGCATTATCTGACTGAATATGGCACTGGGTTGATGCAGCGCTAAGTGAAACTGCACTACCCAGACATGAACCTGGACTATATGTAGCCCACAGGGAATAGCGCTACCCAGAATGGATAGCGCAAAGACCTTTGTGGGCTATATTGAGCCACAACATACAGATGAGGCCATTGGGTATGCAAGCCATTTGTGAGCTACTGCAATCCCTGATGTCCAGTGGCACCCCACCCCATGATCACCGTGTCGATGTACTGTCAGAAATCCCTGGTGTCTAGTGGCACCCCAGCCCCTAATCACCCATACCATGTACCTTGTTGAAATCTGTGGTATCTAGTGGCACTCAGCCCCTGATCACCTATACCTCAACGATCTTGGTGTCTAGGGGCACCGCACCTCTGCTCTCCTGTGCCATGCCGTGCCTGATACCCTGGTATGCAGATGGCACCCCTGGGTCATCTGTGTGCAAAGATATTGAATGCCTTGGTGTCCAGTGGTTCCCATAGCTTCCCTCACCTAAGTGGCCACTGACATACATAAAGGTAATCATTGGTGATTCAGTGTCCTCCACCCACCCCTGCCGCTCATAACACCACCCATCACACACCCTCCTTGCCTCCTTATAGATGTCCAGCGAATTCCAGTATGGGGACTGGCATAGCTCTTCTTTCACCTCTTGGCAGCCTGCTGTATGAAGGTCAGTGGCAGCGTGCTACACATGCTGACGACCGCTCATGCGACAACTTAGGTGATGAGAGGAGGGCTCTACTGGTTGCCATATTGAGATTCATCGGATATTGCATGGGTGCCTTGGTAAGGAGGGGGTGATGGATGGAATTATGTGAGTGGCAGGGCAGGTGGTGGGATGCTGGACCACCAGTGATTACCTTACGAATGTCAGTGGCCATTCAGGGGGTGATGGGAACCACTAGATACTAAGGCATTCTATATCATTCTACATTGATGATGGGGTGCCACTTGGACTCCAGGAATCAGATATTACATGATGCGGGGGAGCAGAGGTGAGGGTGCCCTAGATGCCAGGATTTCCAGCAAGTACATGGTATGGGTGATGGGGAGCCTCAGACTGCAGGTATTTCCGACAGTACATGGTACAGGCAATCGGGGTGGGGGGGTTGATGCCCTGACAGCAGGGATTTTCTACAGTACATGGTGTGGATGATTGGGGATGGTGGTGCCACTAGATATCAAGGACTGCATTGTAGAAGGATGGATGATTGAGGAAGGGCAGCTGCAGTGCCACTGCCCTGCCTTTGGTGGGGTGGGGGCATGAGCAGCACCCAGCTGAATCATGGTTTTGGTTGCAGTAAACAGTACTGCTTTGGGTGCTGGTTACCACTGTTGCAAACCTTTGAAAATGCTGCTGTGCCTTTATGCTGGAGGACCTCTCACTGGCATGAGTGCAGTGGTATTTTAGCACCCTAGTGCTGCTGGGATTGGGAGGCGTTAACTGGGCCTCTGAATATGGCCCTGCCCGAGCACAAGTGCAAACCCAGGTATCGCTGGCACAAACGCTCACATCGGCACTAATTTTGAGTATCGGCTCTTCATTTCTAAATCGTCCATATTGGATACTGTACTCTTGAGTGTTTCAGACAAGGCATTTCAGTATCTTGCTATTTGATATTAAAGGATTTGGATCCAAAACATCTTTGTGACCTAAACAGCAAGTATCTGCTAAAACAGGACATAAAACTGTTATATTTACAACAATTGTAACCACTGTAGGGAGTTGATCCTTTGGGAGTGCTGCTCAAAATGTACACCTGCTCCACGGGCAGACTCTGGGGGTAGGATCAAGAGCGTGGTATTAAGGGGGCATCCAGGGGCAGATGCTATCTGGAAAGGGGTCTTCCCTGCCTGATTCCTATTCCCCTGGCTCCTGAGCTTTCCACTGAGCAGGTGGCTAATGGACGAGCCGACTCTGCTCCTCTCCTTAGGGCAGTTCTTTGTAACATCATGGGCCTGATAGATTCATGCAAAGCAAAGCTCGAAAATTGCACTGTGCCTTGCAATTGCCGGGGTGCCTGAAAATGCTGCATTCAGTCGAATAGCGCACTGGCGCTATTCGCTTGAACATTGGGCCATGTTGCTGCGGTGCTAAGCCGCTTCACACTGCCCCAACAAGGCTCCCAAAGTACACCACCAGAATGGACAGCACTGGAGTGCTATTTGCAGTATTTAAAGGGACCCATGCTAATGAGCCCATTGGACATGTAAGATAAGGGGCCATTTGCATGCCCATTATGAGCTGATTTGCATGGGTAGTGAGGCAGGTTAGTGCAGCGCTACCCCCCTCAATTGCCCGGTCCCACAGTGGTGTAGACATCCTTGGTGCTGGTGGTCCTCCCCCTCTGATCACCAGCTTGTATGTCCCAACTCCCTGGTGCTAGTGGTTCTCCCCTCCCTCCCGATCGCCAGCCCATATGGCCCAAACACAATCCCTGCAGCACGGTCTCTCTCTCCCCGATTGCCAGCCCATATGTCCCAAACGCAGTCTCTGATGCTAGTGGTTCTACCCCTCCTCCAACTGCCAGACTGTATGTCCCAAACACTATCCCTGGTACTAGTGCTCCCCCAACCAGTTACCAGCCTGTATGTCCCAAACACAATCCCTACTGCTAATGGTCTCTCCCCCATCGCCAGCCCATATGTCCCAAACACAATCCCTAGTGCTAGTGGTCCCCCACTTTGGATTGCCAGCCCATAGTACAAGTTGCAACATTCCCTGGGGCCCATTGGTCCCCCCCATGGCACTGATCCACGGTACCACTTGTCATAATTCCACTGCCTGGCATCTAGTGGCACTACCCTCTCAGTGTGGCACTAAACCCCTCGCCTCCACCAGTATCCTCTGTGCCATGGTGCATACGGGCCGGCACAGCCCTCCGCACACCTTCTCAGCCAGCTGCTGTATGGCCAGGCATAGAGTGTGCCCCTTATTTCGAACAACATGAAGTCTTGCTGTATTCTGACACGTGCAGTTAGCCCCAGCACTTGAACTGCTCCAGAGAGGAAAGAGTTAATTTCTATGCAAGGCATAGAATGTTGAGCTTGAGCTCAGATTTCAAACCTCTGTCTGTGGTGCCTCAGAGTGTAACCATCAGATTCTTTACTCCGCCTAACTGTGAAGTCACTCCGGAGATTGCTCCTTCGCTTTGGTAAAGTTTCACAACGCGTCGGTTTTTCAACCGATTTGTTTATTTTCGGTTTCAAGCCTCTGTCTACGGTACAGTAAGTAGTGTAGATAGGTAGTGAACCATAATTTCTGTTTTTTTTTTTTTTCTCTGTGGAAATTGTAAACTTTGGTTCCGTTGCAGTCGGTCCAGTTGGGACCTGACCCTTTGTGTTTAAATTTTTCTTCTGGGAATATAGTAGTGGTGTGCTGGTTCCTATTGGTTTAAAAAATATACTGTATATATTTTTTCGGTTTCTTTCCACAACCCGTGACACGGTTGATGACTGATAGGGTGTATTACCTGGCAAAACAAAGCTGTAAAGGTTCATTTTTTTCTAGCCTGACCATGTCTGAGAAACCAAGAAAAAAAAAACGGTCGCACTGGGTTTCAACACTGTACAGAGTGTGGGGAGGCCTTTGCTAAGGCTGACCCCCACCTCATCTGTGTTTATTGTCTGGGGTTTAACCACCGCAAAACAGACTGCTAAATCTGCAGAAAGTTTCCTAAGGCCACCCTAGAAAAAAGATTGGGTAGGCTAATGGAAAAGGAGGCAGAGAAATCCGCTGACCCGGATGGCCAGCCCGGTTCAGTTCTGACCAAACCTGAGGAGGTGCCCACTGACCTGGGCAAGATGTCCTCTGGCAAAAGGAGAGCCAACCCTGAGGGGTTGGTTCCGTCAAAGACAAAAAAAAAAAAGTCAACTGGTTCGGAACCAGAACCCCTTACTCCAACCACGGAAGAAATGGCCAAAGCAATCAGTATTGTGCAATCGCTTCATCCGGTTCCATCTGAACTGGTGCTATCAGTTAGGCGCTCGGTTCGGTCTGATCCAACTCCATCGGATTATGATCCAGATGCTTACTATGAATTGGAGTGGGAGGGGGACGAAGAATTACCGGATGATGATGATGACGACAATGATTATGGAGGTCTGGATGAGCCCATTGAACTGGACATCTCCCAGACAGAACCTCCAGTGTCTCCCTCCAAGGCTTTCTGAGTCCCCATCTCACTTTTGGTTTACAAAAGGTGGCGAAACCCTCCAGCTCCCTATGGTTGAAGCTGTTGAGGAGGAAGAAGAGCCTGATTTTGTGGAGATGATGGACATCCCAGAGTCCAAGAGGTTGTCTATACCCCTCCATAAATCCCTGGGGAAACGGACACAAAAGATTCTACAGACTCAAAATTCTTTACCTCCTGTGGATCAGAGAATTGACAGAAGGTATATGCTGTCAGGCTCAGGTACAGAGTTTTTGTCCAATCATTGCAGTCATGTTGGGGTAGTGCAGGCTGCAGTCTGTGAGAGGGCAGATATACATTTGGCTTCACACACCCCAGATAAAGACTCCAGGAAGATGGATGCCATGGCCAAGAAGCAATACTTGGCATCCTCTTTGGGACTCAGGCAGGCTAATTATATAGCCTACACAGCCAGATACCAGATGTCCAGGTGGGATACGGTTCTGGAACTGGCTAAACAGGCTTCCTTTTTCCTTTCATTTTCTTCCTTCTAATTACTCTGACCAGGTTATGAACCCAGCAACTTATCTGGAATGGATCTCATTAACTGCAGGTACTGGGGAACACTTTTCAGAAGGGCAGTTTTACAGGATTTAGGACATTGTCCTACATGCAGAGCCATTGGAGATCTAAAGGCTCGGCTCCAGGCAGCATGGGCAGAGATTGCATGCCTCAAATTGCATATTCAAGAGGAAATGTATTATAAGAACCCCCGCCATTTACCCAACATCCAACAATGCAGGGCTTCAAACAGGCATGGGCTAGGCATAAGGAGCAATACAGATGAGTATGAATAGATAGGCCATTGACAGCAAAGGCCAATGGCACATTCATAAGGCAGAAAAGAAATGGTTAGACTGGATGGGCCTTGCAGTCCTTATCTGCTGTCTGCTTCTATGTTCCTCCCCAGCTAACCAAAGAGCTGGAGGAGGTGGCTGCTGATGGATTGAGGCATCCAAAGTGCAGTTCCATGCTGTTGTAGACTCTAATGATGTGGCATCGAGAGTCATGGCTACATCTGTGTCTCAGGAGATTTGCTTGGCTCAGATGCACTAGCCTTTCTCAGGACACCCAGGCTAAGGGCATGGATTTCCTTGTAGTGGGTAACTCTCTGTTTGGGGAGTAGGCAGAGGCTTACATGAAAAAGATGGATGAGTACAGGACCACCTACAGGAGTGCACAGGCCAAGGAACGGCAAGCCACTCCTCAAAAGCAGCAGTCTATGGGCAGGCCCTTTCAAAGGCCCTTCTACCAAGCCCAAGCTTCCTCTCCCTTCCCGCAGAGGGGGGTTCTTCGAGGGAGAGGCAGGAGGGGGATGAGCAAGGCTGCATCCTCTAACCAGTCCAAGGCTCCTGCCAAGCAGACACCCTGATGTGTCAGCCGGGTCAACTACCCAGCTCCAGTAGGAGGCAGGCTGGCTTACTACTTCCAGGCCTGAAAGTCTGTTACCTCAGACAGGTGGGTCCTGGAGGTAGCAAGCCAAGGACTGGCCCTCAGTTTCAAGAAGTTTCCAAAAATGAGGGTCAGATCTTTTCCACCTGCAAACATCTCTGAAAAAAGGGTCTGTACTCCAGATATTTCCTTACCCCAAAAAAGACAGGGCAGTGGCGACCCATCCTAGGCTTGATGTATCTGAACAAACGCATCTTAAAACCAAAGTTCAAAATGGTGACTCTGGGAGTTTTCCTTCCCTCTCTGAGGCCAGGAGATTGGTTAGCATTCCTGGACCTCAAGGATGCCTATTTCTATATTCCTATCAGGTGCTCCCACAGAAAGTACCTTATTTTCAAGTTGCCTTCAGGCCATTATCAGTTCAGAGCCATGCCTTTCAGCTTAACATCAGCTCCAAGAGTGTTTATCAAGTGCCTTGCAGTAGTAGTGGCCTTCCTCAGAAGGCAAGGGATCTCTCTGTTCCCATACCTGGATGACTAGCTCATTGTAAGACAGTCTCCCGAACAGGTCAGGTCAGCTCTTCAAGTCACTCAAGATTTGCTTATTTTTCTGGGCTTTTTTATCAGTCTGCCAAAGTCAGTTCTCGAACTAGTACAATTCCTCACTTTCATGGGGATAGAGCTGGATACTGTTCAAGCAAAACCCTTCCTCCCATTAGCAAGGGTAAAGGCCCATACAGATCTTGCTTCCTCTTTTCATCCTCTGGTCTCTCTCCCAGCAAGACATTTTCTTCAGCTTGTAGGCCACATGGCAGCTTCCACTGCAGTGGCACAAGGATACAGGTTCCAAATAAGGGACATTCAGTTTTCACCTAAGGTCTTTTTGGTCTCAGCAAAAAGATTCTGTCACCAAATTGGTTCCAGTGACTCAGACTCTGATCCAAGCTCTCCAGTGGTTGCTGGATCAGGACAATCTCAGACAAGGTGTCCCATTCCTCAGTCAATCTCATTCAGTGGTACTGACCACAGATGCTTCCCTCCTGGTCTGGGGAGCCCACCTAGGACCTCTCACAGCACAAAGGTGTTTGGTTTCCACAAGAGTCTCTCCTTCATATCAATCTTCTGGAACTCAGGGCATTATTCCTAGCCCTTCAGGTTTTCTTGGACTCAGCAAGGGACAAGGTGGTTCAGGTCAGGACAGACAACACCACCACCATGTGGTACATCAACAGGCAAGGGTGCACTCGATCTAAGGCCTTGTGCATGGAGGCCATGAAAATATGGTCTCTGGCCTACTCCTTGCAAACCTCCCTAATAGCAGTCCACCTCCCAGGGAAGGACAATGGGTTAGCAGTTGTTCTGAGCATACTCTCCCAGGGGCATCACAAATGGACCTTGGATCCCCTCATATGGAAAGTAATCTTCACTAGATAGATCTCTTTGTAGCCCCAGACAATCACCAACTTCCCATCTTCTGCTGCAGACCCCCAGTCCTAAGGACTGTTCTCCTGGATGCCCTGATATTGGATTGGGAAGGCAAGTTCCTTTATGCCTTTCCTCCCTTTCCCCTATTGTTCGGGGTTCTAGTCAAGATCAGGTCAGAACCCTGTGCAGTGAATCTACTGGCTCCAGACTGGGCCAGACAGCCTTGGTATTTTCTGTTGTTGTCCCTAGCAGTCTCACTCCCCCTGTTTCTTCCCAAAAGACACAATCTCCTAACTTCCTCTCGGGAGGATCTGGTACCCCAATCTCCAGTCTCAATCTCAAGGCCTGTCTCTTGAAGAGTTAGAAAATGCAGGCCTGCATCTTTCTCAGGGAGTTTTGGACATCCTTAAGATTTCTCGGAAACCCTCTACCAGAAAAACTTATAGTTCCAAATGGAAAAGATTCAGCATTTGGTGTTCCCATAAGGATATTCTACCAGATGCTGCTAGCATTGCTACACTTTTGGATTACCTAGTTCACCTCAATGGCTTAGGCCTTAGGCCAGCCACTTTAAAAGTTCATCTAGCAGCTGCCTCTGCATTCCTGTCAGCAGGAAGGGCTCCTGTCTGGCTTCTCACCCTGTCTTTGCTAAGTTCTTAAAGGTCTGTCTATATCTACTGGTTGCATATCTAGCATGATAGAAACTTTCAAGTACCTCAAGGGAATCAACAAAGTCCAAGAGGGTAGCATCTTTCAAAAAGAGGTGTGCAAGAACAAGGGGCACAATTTGAAGATAGAGGGGGCGGCTCAGAGGTAATTTAAGGAAGTATTTTTTCACAGAGGGGTTGTGGATGCATGGAACGGCCTTCTGGAGGAGGTTGTGGAGTCAAAATCAGTGGGGGAATTCAAGCATGCATGGGATAGTCATAAGGCAATTCTGGGGGGTGGGGGTAGGAAGAAGTAGGCTGCTGGTTAACTAGGATCTGCAGCTTATCCAGTAGGTAGGGAAATGGGCAGACTGGGTGGGCCAAGCAGTCCTTATCTGCCGTCAAATTCTATGTTTCTATGTTTCTATATCAGCCCTCCTTTTAGAGAGCCTACTTCGGCTTGGGATCTCAATATTTGCATTGCTTTGCTTATGCAGCCACTCTTTGAACCTCTGGCTTCGGCCGAGCTTAAGTACCTGACCTGGAAAACTGTGTTTCTGGTAGCTATGACTTCTGCAGGCGAATTAGTGAATTACAGGCCCTGTCAGTAGAACCTGATTTTGTCACATTCCATAGAGATAAGGTGGTCCTCAGAACCAATAGGAGGTTCTTACTCAAAGTGGTGTACGATTTCCATCTGAACCAGTCCATGTCTCTTCCTGTGTTTTTCACTGATCATTCTTTTTCAGGAGAAAGATTATTACATCGTTTGGATGTTAAGAGAGCACTTAGCTACTACATTGAGCATACTAAGGCACATAGGAATGACTGTCTTCAATTGTTTCTCACTTATGGTGAAGTGGGGAAAGGTAGGCCTGCTACTAAGAGAACTATTGCCAGGTGGATTATCTCTTGTATACAATTCGGCTATGACAAGCTAGGCAAAACACCTCCCTCCGGCCTGAGGGCTCATTTGACTAGGGGTACAGCTGCTTCTTTGGCTGCTGTCAGAGATATACCCCTATTAGAGATATGTAAAGTAGCCACCTGGAAAACAGTCCATACATTCACCAAGCATTACTCTCTGGATATCCAGGCTAGGAGTGATGCTAGGTTTGGTACAGCAGTACTGCAGAGCTTATTCCCAAAATAGGTTCGGTACCCTCCTCCATGGAGGTACTGCTTGGTAGTCTGCATATGTCAGAATACAGCAAGACTTCATGTTGTTTGAAGAAAAATGACTCACCTTAGTAACTGTGTTTCTTCTAATGGAGTTTGCTGTATTCACTCTCCCTCTCAGAACCTAGTTTTGGATGTGGGCTAGAGGCACAGTGTTGCACCCTCAGGGTTAGTACTTTTGCACCCTTCCTTCAGGGTAGGGGGTGGTTGTTTTGTTAAGTTTTACTCTTAGATTATATATCTTGTTCACTACCTATTTTTTCTCTTGGGTTCTCGATTTGAGTCTTCTGGACCCAAGTTGTTGCCTGTTGGCTTATATGTTTTACAGTTTCCACACTGGAAGTGTAGTTAGTTTGTTCGTAAGAATCTGACAGTTACACTCTGAAGCACCATAGACAGGGGTTTGAAATCCAACCTTGAGCACAACATTCTATGCCTTGCATAGAAATTAACTCTTTCCTCTCCGGAGCAGTGCTGGGGCTAACTGCATATGTCAGAATACAGCAAGACTCCATTAGAAGAAACACCATTACTAAGGTGAATAATTTTTTCTTCTAGGACTAGGCACGTCATTCTGCCCTATAAATAAGGGGCGTGCACCATGCCTGGCCATACAGTGGCCGGCCGAGGAGGTGTGCAGAGGGCTGTGCCAGTCACCATATGCACCCGTGGCACTGAAGATGCTGGTACAGTGGTGGGGGTGTGTGGCTGCTAGACATCGGGGAGTGGGGAGTTATGACAGGTGGTACTGTGGATTGATGCTGGGGGAACCACTGGACCCTAGGGGGAGTGTTGCAGCTTTTACTGTGGGCTGGCGATCTGGGGGGGAGGGGAGATTGTGTTTGCGACATACAGGCTGGTGATCGGGGGGGCGGAGAGAACCACGAACACCAGGTATTGTGTTTGGGACATACAGGCTGGTAATCTGAGGGAAAGGGACCACTAGCACCAGGAACTGTATTTGCACAGTAGGGGCTGGCAATAAGAGGGGCAGTACCAGGAACCATAGAGGGTGGGTGTGCTCTCCCAGTGGCCAACTGGCTAGGTGGCTGCACTACCTTTGGCAACCACGAGGGTTGCCTGGATTAAGTTGGGGGGGGTTGTTAGGTGGTATTTGCACTGAGCAAAAGGACTGTACTAAAACCTTTTGCACAAGCGTGGCTATTCATGGCCATACCCCTCCCCTTGCCCACCCACATACATTATGTTTTACATGGGCACTAACCCTCTTTGCCTGCACAACAGCCCCTTTGAATATGGGGATCCGGCTCAAATGCCGGTTCTTGTTCAAAGATCTGTTGGCACCCATGCAGACTTTTGAATGTCGGGCCCCAGATCTCTTGGGAATAAAATGGCCATAATGGAAGCATTCATTATGGATTCCTCTGCAGATCTGGAATGTATCATGTAGACCTGGCTGGGTGATGACTTGGGTCCTGTGCTTGAGTCTTCCATTTCTCCGGGTTTTTCTATGGTGCATTGCCCTAGGTGGGAGCACTGTGGGTAGCCATCTGTTTTAGATTAGCCCTGAAACTTGATGACATACCCCTTAGGGCACACCAGATTGTTTGAATGTGTGGCTGTAAAAGGTGGACTGGGTACAAGTTGCAGATCATGCTCATATACCGTCCTCCTGGGTGTGGGCACAAATTCCTTCAGGAACTAGGTTTTCATAACTGATCTGGTGCTGGGGTCACCCAACCTTTGGTTTTGGGTGACTTAAGTGCCTGGGTCAATGATGGAATATCTCTTTTTGGAATACAGTTCCTTCAGGTGATGTCATCTGTGGGCTTTGTACAGGTGGTTGCCACCGGTACCCATCACCGTGACCATGCCTTGGATCTGGTCTTCTCAATGTGTCTTGACATCAGCGATGTCAGGTTGATCAGGTCATCTGGTTGGATCATCATGTCGTTCAGTTCCTCTGCGGGGCTCCCCATTTAACCTGCTCTGTGGAGATGGTCAGATTCTCTTTTTTTTTTTTTTTAAATCTGGAGCCTCTGAGCATCCTGGCAATACTGGACATCTCAAGCATGAAGACAGCTTGGGCAATGGGAGCTGAGGCAGCTGTGGAAGGTTATAATTTAGCCCTCTCGACTGTTGTTGACCCCCCTAGCACTGTTCTGTGTACGCCGTGATCTCCTGCCTCAGGTTACCCTTTTATGATGTGAACCTAAGGAGATTGAAGACTGAGTGGTGGAGGATGGAGTGTTGTTTGTGGAGGTTCTGCTCATCTGAGGATAAATTGGTGCCGAGGACTCACTACGGTATCAGCAGGCAGTTACTCTGAACAAGTCAGCATTCCTGTCTCAAGTGATTGCTGCTGGAAAGAATCATCTGGCTAAGCTCTTCAGTACTATGGACAGACTAATAAATCCAGTCTGTCTGTAGTCCTGTAGAGCTTTTTCTTAAGGAGTTTAACCAGTTCTTCCTAGACAAGGTGTCCACCATCCAGGCTTGGGGTATCGCTGAGCAGTCTGTCATGAGCTGACCATGTCCAGTCTTCACGGGATGTAGGCAGTCTCTTTTTTGAGGGATTAGTTTGAGCCAGTTTCAGCAGATGATGTTTCCTGGGTGGTTTCTGGATTGTGTCCTACCTTCTTTGATTTGGACCCTGGACTGACCTGACTTCTCTTAGAATGCTGAGACTTGCTTGATCCAATTATGGTGGAGATCATCGGGTGTTCCCTTCAAAGGGTTGTTTTTCCACCTGACCTTAAAAAGGCCATGATGAGGCCTCTCTTCAAGAAGGCTTCTTTGGACCCGGATGATCTTTTCAACTACAGACCTGTCTCAAACCTTTCTTTTCTTGGGAACTTGATTGAGAAGGTAGTGGAGGTGCAACTAGAACAACACTTGGAGAAATATATCTGCAAGCCTTTCCAATCTGGTTTCTGGCCTTGCAATAGTACGAAAACTGCCTTAGTCAGGGTGCACCATGATTTTCTCCTAGTGAACATCATTCCATTCTTGTCCTGCTTGACCTGTCCTCAGCATTTGACACGGTGGATCACGGGGTGCTTCTGGATCACTTGAAGCTTTATGTGGAACTCTTGGAACAGGGTTGCAGTGGGTTGAGCCTTACATGTCTCCCAGAGTCCCAATGCATATCTCTCACCCAGGGAAAGTGCTCTCTGGCTCGGCAGGCATAGTACCCACACGCCCTAAAATTTCCAGTTCCTGCTCCTTTCACTTCTCTTGGCTCTAGCGCTCCCAGACACCCAGGGCTAATGCCTCTCACCTCCCTGATGGCCTGCCAGTGTTGGGACTTCCAGAGGCTTGGTTGTTACCCAGGGACCCAAAACACATCTCTAACCCTGGGAAAATGCTCTCTGGCTGTGCAGGCTTATTACCCACACCCGTGGGTCAGGTCCTCCTTCCCTTCCCACTTGTCTCTGCCTCCCAGACATCCAGGGCTAATACCTGTCACCTTCCTGATTGCTTGCCAGTGTTGAGACTTTCACAAGCTTGGTTGTTGCTAAGGGACCAAAGCACATCTCTTACCCAGGGAAAATGCTCTCTGGTTGGGCAGGCATAGTACCCACACACCCTAAAACTTCCAGGTCCTGCTCCTTACACTTCCCTTTGGTCTAGCACTCCCAGACACCCAGGGCTAATCCCTGTCACCTCCTTGATGGCCTGCCAGGGCAGAGACTTACATAGGCTTGGTTGTTAACTAGGGTCCCAATACACATCTCTAACCCAGGAAAAGGCTCTTCTGGCTGTGCTGCATGCGCCTCACCCCCTAAACTTCAGGTCTGCTAATTACACTTCCCAGGTCCCTAGCACTCAGGCACCCAGGGCTAATGGCCCTCACCTCCCTGATGGCCTGCCAGGGCAGAGACTTCCACAGGCTTGGTTGTCACCCAGGGTCCCAATGCATATCACTTACCCAGGGAAAAGGCTCACTGGCTGTGCAGGCATGGTACCTTCACCCGCTAAAACTTCCAGGTCCTGCTAATTACACTTCACTTGGGTCTAGCACTGCCAGTCACCTAGAGATAATGGCCCTCACCTCCCTGCTGGCCTGTCAGGGTTGGGACTTCCACATGCTTGTTTGTTAACCAGGGTCCTAAAGCACATCTCTTACACAGGTAAAATGCTCTCTGGCTGGGAGGCTTTGTACCCTCACCCCCTAAAATTTCCAGGTCCTGCTCCTTACACTTCCCTTGGCTCTAGCACTCCCAGACACCCAGAGCTAATAACTGTCACCTCCCTGATGGCATGCCAGTGTTGGGACTTCCACAAGCTTGGTTGTTACCAAGGGACCCCAAGTACATCTCTTAACCAGGGAAAATGCTCTCTGGCTGGGAGGCATTGTACCCACACCCACTAAAATTGCAGGTCCTGCTCCCTTACCCCTTTGGTCTAGGGCTCTCTGACACGCAGGGAGCTAATGCCTTTCACCTCCCTGATGGCCCTGCCAGGCAGGGGACCCCTCCACAGGCTTGGTTTGTTGTCCCAGGGTCCCAATGCGCACAGCCCTTTACCAGGGAAAAGACTCTGGCTGAGCAGGCATGGTAACCTCATCCCCTAAGACTTCCAGGTGCTGCTAATTACACTTCCCTTGGGTCTAGTACTCCCAGTCAGCCAGGGATAATGGCCCTCACCTCCGTGATGGCCTGCCAGGGTTGGGACTTCCACAGGCTTGGTTGCCACCCATGGTCCCAAAGCACATCTCTTACACAGGGAAAATGCTCTCTGGCTGAGTAGACATTGTGCCACCAGCCCCTAAAACTTCCAGTTCCTGCTCCTTACTCTTCCCTTGGCTCTAGCACTTGCAGACACCCAGTGCTAATGCCTCTCACCTCCCTGATGACCTGCCAGTGTAGGGACTTCCACAGGCTTGGTCGTTACCCAGGGACCCAAAGCACATCTCTTACACAGAGAAAATGCTCTCTGGCTGGGCTGGCATTGTACCCAATAATAATTCGAAAAATCCAGGTCCTGCTCCTACACTTCCTGTGGCTCTAGCACTCCCATACACCCAGGGCTAATACCTGTCACCTCCCTGATGGCCTACCAGTGTTGGCACTCACACAAGCTTGGTTGTTACCCATGGACCCAAAGCATATCTCTTACCCAGGGAAAAGGCTCTCTGGCTTGGCAGGCATGGTACTCTCACCCCCTAAAATTTCCAGTTCCTGCTAATTACTCTTCCCTTTGTCTAGCATTCCCAGACACCCAAAGCTAATGGTGCTCACCTCCCTGATGGCCTGCCAGGGCAGAGACTTCCACAGGCTTGGTTGTCACCCAGGGTCCCAAAGCATTTCTCTCACCCAAGGGAAAGAGCTGTCTGGCTGGGCAGGCATAGTTCTCACACCCCCTAAAACTTCCAGGTGCTGCTCCTTGCACTTCCCTTTGGTCTAACACTCCCAGACTCACAGGGCTAATGCCTCTCACTTCCCTGATGGCCTACCAGGGTAGAGACCTCCACAGGCTTGGTTGTTACCCAGGGTCCCAATGCATACCTCTTATACAGGGAAAAGACTCTCTGGCGGGGCAGGCATGGTAACCTCACCCCATAAAACTTCCAGGTCTTGCTCCGTACATGTCCCTTGGCTCTAGCACTCCCAGACACCCCGGGATAATGCCTCTCACCTCCCTGATGGCCTGCCAATGTTGGGACTTCCACAAGCTTGGTTATTACCCAGGGACCAAAAGCACATCTCTTTCCCAGGGAAAATGCTCTCTGCCTGGGCAGGCATTGAACTCACACCGCCTAAAATTCCAGGTCCTGCTCCTTACACTTCCATTTGGTCTAGCACTGCGAGACACCCATGGCTAATGCCTCTCACCTCCCTGATGGCCTGCAATGGCAGAGACTTTCACAGGCTTGGTTGTTACCCAGGGAGCCAAAGCACATCTCTTACCCAGGGAAAAGGCGCTCTGGCTTGGCAGGCATGGTATCTTCACTCCCTAAAACTTCCAGGTCCAGCTAATTACACTTCCCTTGGCTCTAGCACTCGGAGACACCTAGGGTAATGCCTCTCACCTCCCTGACGGCCTGCCAGTGTTGGGACTTCTACAGGCTTGGTTGTTTCCCAGGGACCCAAAGCACATCTCTTACCCAGGGAAAGTGCTCTCTGGCTGGGCAGGCATTGTAGCCACACCCCCTAAAATTCAAGGTCCTGCTCCTTAAACTTCCCTTGGCTCTAGCACTCCCAGACACCCAGGGCTAATGCCTCTCACCTCTGTGTTGGCCTGCCAGTGTAGGGACTTCCACAGGCTTGGTTGTTAACCAGGGACCCAAAGCACATCTCTTACCCAAGGAACATGCTCTCTGGCTGGGCAGGCATTGTACCCACACCCCATAAAATTCCAGGTCCTGCTCCTTATACTTCCCTTTGGTCTTGCACTCCCAGACACCCGGGGCTAATGGCCCTCACCTTCCTGATGGCCTTCCAGGGAAGAGACTTCCATAGGCTTGGTTGTCACCCAGGGTCACAATGCATATCTCTCCCCAGGGAAAGGTCTCTCTGCCTGGGGAGAATTGCTGGCATGTTCCCTGGAGACTTCCAGAATCAGCCTGCCAGCCTCAGCATCTAGCCATGCCCAGCAAGTGCCATCACAGCCTGGCTAAGCTTCAACAAACTCCCCTAGAGTGACTCGTAAGCCTGACCAGCACTATTTAAGGATGTCCCACCCAACAGCCAGTAGGGCCATCTGGTCTGAAAAGCCCGTCGGGCCATCTGGGCATAACATCGCTCAGGGACATCTGGTCCCACCAGGACCAAGGGACCTCTGGTCACACTCTCTCCCAGGGACTTCAGCTACCACTAGGATTCCACCAGGACTCAATGCTCTTAGCCTGGAGGCAGCTGCTGGCATTGCCCTAAAACTTCCAGGGCCTGCAATTAACACCTCCCTTGGGTGTGGCACTCCCAGACACACAGGGTAATGGCCCTCACCTCCCTGATGGCTTTCCAGGGGAGAGACTTCCACAGGCTTGGTTGTCATTCAGGGTCCCAATGCATGTCTCTTACCCAGGGAAAAGACTCTCTGGCTGGGCAGGCATGGTACCTTCACCTCCGAAAACTTCCAGGTCCTGCTAATTACACTTCCAATGGCTCTAGCACTGCCAGACACCCAGGGCTAATGCCTCTCACCTGCCTGATGGCCTGCCAGTGTTTGGACTTCCACAGGCTTGGTTGTAACCCAGGGACCCAAAGCACATCTCTTACCCAAGGAAAATGCTCTCTGGCTGGTCAGGTATTGTACCCACACCCCCTAAAATTCCAGGTCCTGCTCCTTAATCTTCCCTTGGCTCTAGCACTCCCAGACACCCGGGCTAATGCCTCTCACCTCCCTGATGGCCTGCCAGTGTTGGGACTTCCACAAGCTTGGTTGTCTCCCTGGGTCCCAATGCATATCTCTCACCCAGGGAAAGTGCTCTCTGGCTGGGCAGGCATAGTACCCTCTCCCCCTAAAACTTCCAGGTCCTGCTCCTTACACTTCCCTTTGGTCTAGCACTCCCAGACACCCAGTGCAATGCCTCTCACCTCCTGAAGAAGGCCTGCCAGGGCAGAGAGACTTCCACAGGCTTGTTTGTTACCCATGGTCCCAATACATATCTCTTACCAGGGGAAAAGGCTCTCTGGCTGGGCAGGCAAGGTACACTCACCCCCTGAATCTTCCAGGTCCTACTAATTACTCTTCCCTTTGGTCTAGCACTCCCAGACACACAGGGCTAATGGCCCTCACCTCCCTGATGGCTTGCCAGGGGAGAGACTTCCACAGGCTTGGTTGTCACCCAGGGTCCCAATGCATGTCTCTTACCCAGGGAAAAGACTCTCTGGCTGGGCAGGCATGGTACCTTCACCTCCAAAAACTTCCAGGTCCTGCTAATTACACTTCCAATGGCTCTAGCACTGCCAGACACCCAGGGCTAATGCCTCTCACCTGCCTGATGGCCTGCCAGTGTTTGGACTTCCACAGGCTTGGTTGTAACCCAGGGACCCAAAGCACATCTCTTACCCAGGGAAAATGCTCTCTGGCTGGTCAGGTATTGTACCCACACCCCCTAAAATTCCAGGTCCTGCTCCTTAATCTTCCCTTGGCTCTAGCACTCCCAGACACCCGGGCTAATGCCTCTCACCTCCCTGATGGCCTGCCAGTGTTGGGACTTCCACAAGCTTGGTTGTCTCCCTGGGTCCCAATGCATATCTCTCACCCAGGGAAAGTGCTCTCTGGCTGGGCAGGCATTGTACCCTCTCCCCCTAAAACTTCCAGGTCCTGCTCCGTACACTTCCCTTTGGTCTAGCACTCCCAGACACCCAGTGCTAATGCCTCTCACCTCCCTGAAGGCCTGCCAGGGCAGAGACTTCCACAGGCTTGTTTGTTACCCATGGTCCTAATACATATCTCTTACCAGGGGAAAAGGCTCTCTGGCTGGGCAGGCAAGGTACACTCACCCCCTGAATCTTCCAGGTCCTACTAATTACTCTTCCCTTTGGTCTAGCACTCCCAGACACACAGGGCTAATGGCCCTCACCTCCCTGATTGCCTGCCAGTGTTGGGACTTCCACAAGCTTGGTTGTTACCAAGGGACCCAAAGCACATCTCTTACCCAGGGAAAGTGCTCTCTGGCTGGGCAGTCATAGAACCCACACCCCTAAAACTTCCAGGTCCTCCTCATTACACTTCCCTTGGCTCTAGCACTCCCAGACACCAAGGGCTAATACCTGTAACCTCCCTGTTGGCCTGCCAGTGTTGGGACTTCCACAAGCTTGGTTGTTACCCTGGTACCCAAAGCACATCTCTTACACAGGAAAAATGCTCTCTGGCTGGGCAGGCATTGTACCCACACCCCCTAAAATTCCAGGTCCTGCTGCTTACACTTCCGTTTGGTCTAGCACTGCCAGACACCCAGGGCTAATGCCTCTCACCTGCCTGATGGCCTGCCAGGGCAGAGACTTCCACAGGCTTAGTTGTTGCTGGGTCGCAATGCATATCTCTTACCCAGGGGAAAGGCTTTCTGGCTGTGCAGACATATTACCTTCACCCCCCTAAAACTTCCAGGTCCTGCTAATTACACTTCCCTTTGCTCTAGCACTCTGAGACACCTAGAACTAATGCCTCTCACCTCCCTGATGGCCTGCCAGTGCTGGGACTTCCACAGGCTTGGTTGTTAGCCAGGGACCAAAAACACATCTCTTACCCAAGGAAAATGTTCTCTGGCTGAACAGGTATTGTACCCACACCCCATAAAATTCCAGGTACTGCTCCTTACACTTCCCTTTGGTCTAGCACTCTCAGACACCCAGGGCTAATGCCTCTCACCTCCCTGATGGCCTGCCAGGATAGAGACTTCCACAAGCTTGGTTGTTACCCAGGGTCCCAATGCATATCTCTTACCCAGGGAAAAAGGCTTTCAGGCTGGGTACTCTCACCCCCTAAAACTTCCAGGTCCTGCTAATTACACTTCCCTTGGGTCTAGCATTCCCAGACACCCAGGGCTAATGGCCCTCACCTCCCTGATGGCTTGGTTGTCACCCAGGGTCCCAATGCATATCTCTCCCAAGGGAAAGGTCTCTCTGCCTGGGGAGAACTGGCATGTTCCCTGGAGACTTCCAGAATCAGCCTGCCAACCTCAGCATCTAGCCATGCCCAGCAAGTGCCATCACATCCTGGCTAGGCTTCAACAAACTCCCCTAGAGCGACTATTAAGCCCGACCAGCACTATTTAATGATGTCCCAGCCAACAGCCAGTAGGGCCATCTGGTCATTACATCTCTCAGAGACATCTGGTCCCACCAGGACCAAGGGACATCTGGTCACACTTTCTCCCAGGAACTTCAGCTACGACTAGAATTCCACCAGGACTCAATGCTCTTAGCCTGGAGGCAGCTGCTGGCATTGCCCTAAAACTTCCAGGGCCTGCTGTTAATGCCTCCCTTGGGTCTAGCACTCCCAGACACCCAGGGCTAATGGCCCTCACCTCCCTGATGGCCTGCCAGGGCAGAGACTTCCACAGGGTCTTACCCAGGGAAAAGGCTCTCTGGCTGGGCAGGCATGGTACCTTCACCCCCTAAAACTTACAGCTCATGCTGATTACACTTCTCTTGGATCTAGCTCTCCCAGACACCCAGGGCTTGTGCCTCTCACCTCCCTTATGACCTGCCAGTATTGGGACTTCTACAGGCTTGGTTGTTACCCAAGGACCCAAAGTACATCTCTAACCCCTGGAAAATGCTCTCTGGCTGGGCAGGCATTGTACCCACACACTCTAAAATTCCAGGTCCTGCTCCTTACACTTCCCTGGGCTCTAGCACTCCCAGATACCAATGGGGTAAATCCTGTGACCTTCCTGATGGCCTGCCAGTGTTGGGACTTCCACAAGCTTGGTTGTTACCCAGGGCCCCAAAGCACATCTCTTACCCAGGGAAAATGCTCTCTGGCTGTGTAGGCATAGTACCCCCACCCCCTAAAACTTCCAGGTCCTGCTCCTTACACTTCCCTTGGCTCTAGCACTTGCAGACACCCAGGACTAATGCCTCTCACCTCCCTAATGGCCTGCCAGTGTTGGGACTTCCACAGGCTTGGTTGTTACCCAGGGACGCAAAGAACATCTCTAATCCAGGGAAAATGCTCTCTGGCTGGGCAGGCATTGTACCCACACCCCCTAAAATTCCAGGTCCTGCTCCTTTCACTTCCCTTTGGTCTAGCACTCCCAGACACCAAGGGCTAATGCCTCTCACCTCCCTGATGGGCTGCCAGGGCAGAGACTTCCACAGGCTTTTTTGTTACTCAGGGACCCAAAGCACATCTCTTACCCAGGAAAAATGCTCTCTGGCTGGGCAGGCATTGTACCCACACCCCCTAAAATTCCAGGTGCTGCTCCTTACACTTCCCTTTGGCCTAGCTCTCCCAGACACCCACCATACAGCCTCTCACCTCCCTTATGGCCTTCCAGGTCAGAGACGTCCACCGGCTTGGTTGTTACCCAGGGTCCCAATGCATATCTCTTACATAGGGAAAAGGCTCTCTGGCTTGGCAGGCATGGTACCGTCACCCCCTAAAACTTCCAGGTCCTGCTAATTACACTTCCCTTGGGTCTAGCACTCCCAGACACCCAGGGCTAATGGTCCTCACCTCCCTGATGGCCTGCCAGGGCAGAGACTTCCACAGGCTTGGTTGTTACCCAGGTTCCCAATGCATATCTCTTACCCAGGGAAAAGACTCTCTGGCTGGGCAGGCATGGTACCCTCACCCCCTTAAACTTCCAGGTCCTGTTCCTTACACTTACCTTGTCTCTCACACTCCCAGACACCTAGGGCTAATGGCCCTCACCTCCCTGATAGCCTGCGAGGGCAGAGACTTCCACGGGCTTGGTTGTCACCCAGTTTCCCAATGCATATCTCATCTCTCACCCAGGGAAAGTGCTCTCTTCTTGGGGGAAACTGCTGGCATATTCCCTGGAGACTTCCAGAATCAGCCTGCCAGCCTCAGCATCAAGTCATGCCCAGCAAGTGCCATCATAGCCTTTCTAGGCTTCAACAAACTCCCCTAGAGTGACTATTAAGCCCGACCAGTACTATTTTAAGATATCCCAGCCGACAGCCAGTAGGGCCATCTGGTCTAAAAAGCCCGTCGGGCCATCTGGTCATAATATCTCTCAGGGACATCTGGTCCCACTGGGACCCATGGTCCTCTGGTCACAGTTTCTCCCAGGGACTTCAACTACCACTAGGATTCCACCAGGACTCAATGCTCTTTGCCTGGAGGCAGCTGCTGTCATTGCCCTAAAACTACCAGGGCCTGCTGTTAACACCTCCCTTGGGTCTTCCACTCCCAGACACCCAGGGCTAATGGCCCTCACCTCCCTGATGGCCTGCCAGGGCAGAGACTTCCACAGGCTTGGTTGTCACCCAGGGTCCCAATGCATATATCTTACCTAGGGAAAATGCTCTCTGGCTGGGCAGGCATGGTACCTTTACCCCCTAAAACTTCCAGGTCCTGGTCCTTACACTTCCCCTGGCTCTAACAGTCCCACAGTCTCAGGGATATTGGCCCTCACCTCCCTGATGGCCTGCCAGGGCAGAGACTTCCACAGGCTTGGTTGTCACCCAGGGTCCCAATGCATATCTCTCACCCAAGTAAAGTGCTCCCTGCCTGTGGAGAACTGCTGGCATGCTCCCTTATACTTCCATGGCCTGCTGTTAACACTTCCGTTGGGTCTTACAGTCCCACACTCCCAGGGATAATGTTCAGCACTACTAAAATTGTGTTTCTCTTTTACAGATGCTTCTCTGGGGATACCAAGCAAGACAGTGAGACCCTTTTGTACCTGCACAATCTGTGGTAAGAAAATTAAGCATCTACTGAGGCACCTCCGGGAAGTACACCGCATGACACCGGGAAAGGCACGATACTTTGGGAGGCAGTCACTCCTTACCCAACCTCCTGCAGGAAAATGCTTTTACAAATGCCAACAGCCAGACTGTTTTGACATTGTAAGAAATCTAAGTCAGCACTTCCGGAAGGTACACAAATGCACTCTGACCAGCTTTAAAGCCCTACCAAGTATCAGAGACACCCAGACTCAATATTCTCCATCTCTGGATTTGCCACATACTCAGCTGCCTAGCCAGGCTACAGAGTCAGAGATACAGAGTCCTCAACTGCTGAGTCTCTATAGAGCTTGGCTCCAGACCTTGGAGGGAGGAAAGAAAGACCAAGAAACAGCAACCGCTCACCAGCAGATGCTGACCCGCTTGTGGAACTCCAGTGACGCGGCCCTTTTGCTCACATCCCTGCTGGGTTCCAGGGCATTCGTAAGAGATACTAGGATTCCAGAGGCTGAAGCCTCAGATTTTAAGCCAGGCACTATCAAGTGTTATATAAACAGCCTCCTTCACTTCCTGAAATTCTTAGATTTGAATGGATTTGCCAGGACCCATCAGGCTGAACTTGACATGCTTATCAAGGTAATTCCTTTCTGGAGAGCTGACCTCAGTACCTCTGCCATGAAGAGGCACCTTGAAATCTGGCTAAGGGACTCACAAATGCGGATACCACCAGAGATAGCATCCCTGTACAAGGACACCTCTGCTGCGAAGGAGGCAGTCAGGGTAATTAACAGTTTACCCAGAGCCAAGACATGTAGAAACCAAGATCACTGCCTGGCTAGAAATCACTTCATCTTCAGCTTGGCCCTCCACAATGCCCAGCGCTCTGCTGCCTTCCGAAATATGTCTGTGGGTGACTTGAATAATGCAGAGAGACTGGTCGTTGATAGTGAAGACAGCTATTTCTTAACCATTTTTCTTCACAAAACCATTGCAACACATGGACCGGCTAGACTGGTGCTAGAAGGAGAGCTATTCAAGTTACTTCAGCTCTATGCACACCACACAAGGTGGCTGCTCCCCAAACTGAGACCATCAGCTACTGGACTTAATGCCCCTGTGCTCATCGAGACAGATGGATCAAACCTGACATGTTCTGCCATTGCGAAAGCAGTGAAAAAGCAAGAAGCCATACTCGGAATCAAACACTTCTCCATGACTCTGTGGTGGAAGAGTACCGTAACAAATGTAAGTATGCCTCCAAACTCCACAATCAGCCTGGGTAGAATTGATAGCCTGTCTCCCTAAAGCTTCCAGGCCCAGATTCAACCACTTCCCTCAGGGCTAGAAGTCCCAAACTCACAGGAGTGATGGCTCTGACTTCCCTGATGCTCTCCCGGGGTACATACTTCCACCGGCTTGGTTATTCCCCTGGGTCCCACAGCATATACCTTACCCAGAGAAAGTGCACTCAGTCTGGGGAGACCTGGTACCCTCACCCCCTCAATCTTCCAGGGCCTGCTTTTGCCACTTTCCTAAGGGCTAGCAATCAATACTCACAAGGCTAAGGGCCATGACCTTCATGATGCCCTCCCAGGATAGGGACTTCAAAAATATTAGGTTTTACCAAGGGTCACAAAGCATATGCCTTCTCCAGGGAATGTGCTTTCAATCCTGGGGATACATGCTGACATGTCCCCCTAAAACTTCCAGGGCCAGCTATTAACACTCCCCGTGGGCCAAGCACTCCCAGACTCCCAGGGGTAATGGCCCACACCTCCCTGATGCCCTGCCAGGGTAGAGACTTCCACAGGATTAGTTTTTACCCGGGGTCCCAAAGCATATGCCTTTCACAGGGAATGTGCTTCCAAGCCTGGGGACACATGCTGGCATGTCTCCCTAAAACTTCCAGGGCAAGCTGTTAACACTCCCCTTGGGCCAAGTTCTCCCAGACTCCCAGGGGTAATGGCCCACACCTCCCTGATGCCCTGCCAGGGTAGGGACTTCCACAGGATTAGTTTTTACCCAGGGTCCCAAAGCATATGCCTTCTCCAGGGAATGTGCTTCCAAGCCTGGGGACACATGCTGGCATGCCCCCTAAAACTTTCAAGGCCAGCTGTTAACACTTCCCTTGGGCCTAGCACTCCCAGACTCCCAGGGGTAATGGCCCTCACCTCCATGATGCCCTGCTAGGGCAGCGACTTCCACAGGCTTACTTTTTAGCCAGGCTACCAAAGCCTATGTCTTACCCAGGGAAGGTGCTATCTGGCTGGGGTGGCCTTTTACCCCAACCACCTAAAACTTTCAGGTCCTGCTGTTAACACTTCCCTTGGGTCCAACACTCCCAGACACCCAGGGGATAATAGCCCTTCCCTCCCTGATGCCCTGCCAGGGTAGGGACTTCCACAGGATTAGTTTTTACCCCGGGTCCCAAAGCATATGCCTTCCCCAAGGAATGTGCTTCCAAGCCTGGGGACACATGCAGGCATGCCCCCTAAAACTTCCAGGGCCAGTTGTTAACACTTCCCTTGGGGCTAGCACTCCCAGACTCCCAGCGGTAATGGCCCTCACCTCCCTAATGCCCTGCCAGGGCAGGGACTTCCACAAGCTTACTTTTTAGCCAGGGTACCAAAGCCTATGTTTTACCCAGGGAAGGTGCTATGTGGGTGGGGTGGCCTGCTACCCCAACCAACTAAAACTTCCAGGTCCTGCTCCTTACACTTCCCTTGGGTCTTGCAGTCCCAGACACCCAAGGGTCATGGCCCTCACCTCCCTGATGCCCTGCCAGGGCAGCGACTTTCACAGGCTTACTTTTTAGCCAGGGTACCAAAGCCTATGTCTTACACAGGGAAGGTGCTATCTGAGTAGGGTGGCCTGGTACCCCAATCCCCTAAAACTTTCAGGTCCTGCTGTTAATGCTTCCCTTGGGTCTAACACTCCCAGACACCCAAGGGGTAATGGCCCTCCCTTCCCTAATGCCCTGCCAGGATAGAGAATTCCACAGGATTAGTTTTTACCCAGGGTCCCAAAGTATATGCCTTCCACAGGGAATGTGATTCCAAGCCTGGGGACACATGCAGGCATGCCCCCTAAAACTTCCAGGGCCAGCTGTTAACACTTCCCTTGGGCCTAGCACTCCCAGACTCCCAGGGGTAATGGCCCTCACCTCCCTGATGCCCTGCCAGGGCAGAGGCTTCCACAGGCTTACTTTTCACCCATAGAACCAAGGCCTATGTCTTACCCAGGGAAGGTGCTATCTGGCTGGGGTGGCCTTATACCCCAACCACCTAAAACTTCAAGGTCCTGCTGTTAACACTTCCCTTATGTCTAATACTCCCAGACACCAGGGGATAATGGCCCTCCCCTTCCTGATGCCCTGCCAGGACAGGGACTTCCACAGGATTAGTTGTTACCCAGGGTCCCAAAGCATATGCCTTCCTCAGGGAATGTGCGGCCAAGCTTGGGGACACCAGCAGGCATCTCCCCCTAAAACTTCCAGGGCCTGCTTTGGCCATTTCCCTATGGGCTAGCAGTCCCAAGCTCACAGGGGTGATGACACAGAGCTCCATGATGCCCCCCCAAGATGGAGACTTCCATTTGCTTAGTTGTTAAACTAGGGCCCACAGCATGTATCTTACTTTCTTTCTTTCTTTCCACAGTTTCACAGCATTCACCCTGAGGGTAGACATTAGCTTGCGTCACACATGAGCCACCGAGCCACAACAGCAGATGCATACTATCGCCTGATGGGCAGTAAAGATGAGAGCATCAGAGTGAGCCGACAAATATGCCAGTTAACCACAAAGGCCCCATGCACCACCATCAGCCCACATGCAGGTACTCCATCACAGACTCTGGAGAGCAGTTCAATTACCATGGGTGAACCAGGAAAAGGGCCATCTCTTTCACCAGGTACCTGTATTGCAACAAAAACAAGAAGAGGACTTGGCTCACAGGACATCCTCAGAAGCCAAGAGATGATGGGGGCACACACTCCACCTATACGGTCTCCACATTGCCAGCAATCCTTTACTGAACAACAGCAACTGGCAATCAAATCTGCATTCACAAGCCACCTTACACAAGGCCAGATCAAGACAGCTGATGTTAGGCCCATGCTGCAGACTGACACCTCCCTCCTGGGTGCCTTCTCCCTGTCCAGTCAAACCAAAGCCTTGCCAAGGAATGTGATGCAAAGAGTATGGACTTTGATTCGTAGTCACGCCAAAATGAAATCCAGCCAATGATTTCAGCTGTATTGCACTTAAAAAAAATAAAGTGTTGAAATTATTAAATGTCAGGCTTCTTACTTCTTGGGGGGCCCCCACTGCACCACACTTCCCACTGAAACCTCCAGGTCTTGGGTGAATTTCCTGCTAGGGATACCCCCAACAACCATATCAGGGACCAGGGGGTGGGTTACAGGGTCCAGCGGTGGCACATGCACACTGCCTGTTGACTTGCCCACACCTTGTCCCGGTGAACAGTGCCCACCCTCAAGGGGTGTTGAGCATCAGGCCCTTCCATACCCTGGGGGACAGAATGCCGATGTGGCACAGGACCCATTGGACGAGCACACCCGCCTGCTGCGGGCATCAGTAGAGCAGCAGATGCGGGATGCAATGTGCGTGGAGGCACTGTACGTGGCTGTGGAGTGGAACAGCAGGGACAATGCATTGATCCTTGCAGAGATGGTCAGACTGCGGACGGATGTGACCGCCGCCATTGACAGGCTGACCCAGGCAGTGGTCTCTGTCGTGGCCGCATTGGGCACACAGTCAGGTGCCCCTGTACTGCACACCCCACACAGTACGCTCTCCACTCCCGTTCCCGGCATCGTGCGACATCCAGACTGTCGACACCGGGTTCTGCTGTGGGCATCCCGAGCACACCTGGTGCAGGTATGTTCGGCATGCTGCACACCCCTGTGCGGACAAGGTCGCGATCGTGCAGTGGGACCCCTGGTGGTCCATCAGTGCCACCCCATGTGGCCCATGATCAGCCTGCCAGTGCTGCTGGGACATGGCGGGGCTGCCCAGACATCCAAGGCGGCCGTGGCACAGTGCCACCTGAGTGACCTGTCTCCCAGTGCAGGCCCTGTCTGATGCTGCCCTGTGTGCAATGTGTATCATGGTGGGCAGTGCACTGGTGGGTGCCCTGCCCAACACGCCAACACACAGACCACCTGCACACCCACCTGACTGCTGTCCACAGGTGTGTGTGCATGATGATGCCTGCATTGTACTGTACACCAAGGTGCAAGGGTGCCCAGCATCTGACACACATACTTTGACAGTACAGGTGGTGGGGGTGGTCCATTGATCTATGTGTTTGCCATGTCTGTTCCTGCTCTGCTGTGCACCTGCCCATGTACACTTTGTGCCTGGTGTGTGTGTGTGTGTGTGTGTGTGTGTGTGTCCATATGACTATTCACCCCTCCCTGATGGCGTGTTTGTGCGCCTGGACCCTTCCACTCCCCCCTTGCCATCATGCACCCCTGGTGTGTTACCCTGTGTGCCTGTGGGTTGTGTCTAGACAGTGTTGGTTGCACATGGCCCCTTGACTTACCTGTGTCATGCAAAATGCTCTTCCGTGATGGTGTCCCGGTGCAGTTGGGCCTGCCGGATCAGTCGGGGGTCCCGCCGTCCAAGGGGGGGCTGCTCATCCCCATCATCACTGGCATCACCGGCGGCCCCATCGCTGTCCCCCCTCCTCGACCTGTACGGCTATCCCACAGTCTTTGGCCATGTTGTGCAGGATACAACAGGCCAGGAATATCCCACAGGCCTTTGAGGGGCTGTACTGTAGGGCACCGCTGGAGGTGTCTAGGCATCAGAAGCATGCCTTAAGCATCCCAAACACCCGCTCGATGATGTTGCATGTTGCGGCATGTGCCTCATTATAGCGTTGCTGTGATGGGGTCATGGGGCGCCAGTAGGGTGTGAGCAGCCAGGGACGGAGTGGGTATTTACTGTCACCTGTGTGGAGATAGTGGAGATAAGTATCATGTTCAGGTCCATATTGCCCATATCCCTGTGTGCCACTACCATGGCACCTGTGGCTTTCCTACCCTTGCCCCAACCTTGCAATTCCTACATGCGTACTCACCCACTAGATGTCCTGTGGGGATGTCCCCACTCTCGAATCGATGGCACAGTGCAGATTGGTACCATATGAAGGCATCATGTGCTCCGCCAGGGTGGTGTGTGGCACAGACATTGATGATGCGCCCACTGGCATCACACACCGCCTGGCAGTTGACACTTGAGAAACCCTTCCGGTTTTGGTATGCTGCCCCATCAGGGCCAGGTGGCATGCAAATAGCCACAGGGGGTGCAGTCTATCGCCCCTAGGACACCAGGCATATGTGCTACCCTGTGGAACTCCTGCATGTTTGCTGTACACTCTGCCACGGTGCTGGGGAAATGGATGTACTCTGCAGCATGTGGCAGCAGTGTGCTGAGGAACTGGGTGAGGATGCGTGATGTGGCCAACTGTGTTATGCCTGTGGTGTCCCCTGTCGGCCTCTGGAAGGTACCTGTGGTGAGCAGGCACATGCAGGCTGTTACCTTTGTCTCCACTGACAGAGCGTGACTCCGTCATGAGGGTGCCTGCATCACATCACTGCACAGCTCACAGAGCTGCCTCAGTATTGCCCTGTTCAGGTGGTACCGGCCCACAATCTCTACATCCATGTACAGCTCAAAGCTGATGCGGGCACGGTATTGCCTGTTGGAGGTGTACCGACGACGGGCCCTTCCATGGCCACGTCCCCCTGCAGCATGCCTTCTCACCCCCCTCATTACAGCTTCCATGAGGAAGCTGGCACTGTCCATGTCCCTGGCTTGTGTTCTCCCCATGGCTGTTGTTGCTCTGTTACCCCCGCTGTCCTGACTGCTACCTCCACTGCACCGGGTACACCTACTGGCCTCTGCAGTCTGTGGCCCCACACACCCTCCCTTGTCCCTCTTCTCTCCTGTGCACTCCCTGGCCTGCACTGTTTGCCACTGTCACCTTGTCTGTCTCCCTGCCTCATGTGGCTTCCCTTTAGTGTTCTTGCGCCTCTTCCTTGAGCCTTTTTATTTTGGCTCATTTCCGCCGTGGCGCACCTTCCGGCTGATCCGCTGTTGCGCATTACGCAAGCCTTTCAATAACGCATTGTGCTCTTTATGCATGGATCCACCCCTTCGGTTGCGCATGCCTTCATTTGCGCTGTTGCTCAGCATGTGTTCGGTAGTGCAACTGCTTCCCACTGAATATGGCAGGATGGTGCATTTTTGGACTTGCGCATGTGCAACCCTTTTGAATATCTGGCCCCTTGTCCCTAGCATCTATGCTCTCAACCAACACCATCAGGACTCACAGAGCTTCCTCCAATGTCCTGCCTCACAGCTGAATTTTATAGGCCTTCACCACTTTGCCATCTGAAAAGTCAGCTTGCCCCTCAAATTGCTCAGCCAGTCTTTAATGAATAGTGGGAGAGTGATCTCAGACTGATCCTTCCAGCAGGGCAGTGATCCATAAGCTGGCACTTTGGATCTGATTTTCTAAATATTCAAGTCTGTTGTTACTGTGTTGGGTCTCTTTAGCTCGACCCAGAGTCTCTGATTGACATTTATCAGAGTGCCATTTTAATTCCTCCACCTCACCCCGCAGCTGATCTACATCTATTTCTAAATAATTGTTCCTGATAAGTCACCAGTTTGGTGTTCATAGTAGTTACAGATGAGAGGAGCATTTTCATTGTATGCCCCATGGACTGCAGGGTATTTCCCGTGTCATTACTGTCTGTTGGTCCCAGCTGCAAAAACCTTGCCATAGGCCCTGCTACTACCACCTTTGCTGGTTCTTTGTTGCCATCTTCCACTTGATTGTCTTTTTTTGGGTTGCCCAACTGGTAGCATCGATATTCTGGTACCAGTCAGTGCCTTTTCTGTACTTGTAGCTTCAAACCCCAGGAATCCTTCATTTATGTTAAACAAGTACACTCATTTCCCCTGGAATGAGCAGTCCTGGAGCTTTTAGAATTTTATGCAGGGGGTGTGACTAGCAGCCAAGCTGTGTGCAGCACTCTACTTCAGCTCTGCACTGTTACGCTTCTATTTAACAGATTTTATCACTAAAAGTGAACTATCGCTGCTCCAAAGTGCTAAAATTGGATGGTATAAGAACTAAGGATCACAGGAATATAAAAGTTGTCACCTTTAGTGACATGGGCCATACAAAAACAATGATGGGAGGAGATGGGGCCAGGCAGAAAGACACTCAAGCAGGCCCTGACAAGGATAAGGAGCCTCCAGACAGTACCTCAAACCAGCCCTCTAACGCGGCCCTGCTTAAAGCAATTCAATTGATTGACAAAAAAAATGGATGAATTTACCTCTAGAATGGAAGTAGTGGTAACAAAACACCAGCTGATGGATGAATCGACTCAAGGAGTGAATAAAACATCAGAGAATGTGCTCTCTGCAACATCAGGCCTCATGAAGGAAAATGTATTACACTGGCGCTAACTGGAAAATCTTGAAAATGGGGCATAGGCGTCCCATATCCGTATGCTGGGACTACTGGAGGAATCGGAAGGAGAAGCCCTAGCCAGCTTTCTTGAGCAATGTTTGCCTGACTTTCTACAACTTGAATCCTCAGTGTCTGTGTTACAGGCTTACAGAGTAAATGCCAGAGGGGCCCACCTGCACGTGGACACTGCTCACCCACAAGCCTGAGCAGTTTTGGTTGTTTTGAGCTCCATAAAGGAATGGGACTTTATTTTACAGGCGGCAAGGAAGAGGGGGGGCCCTCTAAATGGCAGTGGGTACCAATACATGTTTTCCCCGACCTCAACTTCACAACAAGACAACGACACAAGGCCTTCAATGGTATCCATTCGAAGTTGCGCCAGCTGGGGGTGCATCATGTTTTACTGATGCCAGCAAGTCTTAGGATCACCTACAGAGTGAAAAACTACCATTTTTCTACCTGGTGGATGCAAGCAAGCTGATTGCCAAAATCTAGTTGGACTATGGAGCCTGAGGCCCAGACTCCAATTCAAAGGAAGAAGAAAACATTTGAATTTTGAAAGAAAAGGGCCCAGTAAGTTACCGTGGCAAAGGGTGACAAAAGTGGACATAGACATTCTATCAGGCAAGTAATGACTCTCCATAGCTGTGAATTTTCAAGCACACTAGTAGCTTATTAATGTTGATGTTTAAAACGTATTTTGTGCTTTCTCTGCTGACACTTGTGGAGCATTAATAAGGGGAGTTTTAGTATAAGGCCCAGATATCCAAAAGGTTTGCGCCAAGCGCAACAGGGTTGCGCGTGCGCAACTCCAAAAATGTGCCATTCTGCGATATTCAGAAGGGGCCAGTTGCGCCACCGAAAACATGCTGAGCAACAGCGCAATGGAAATGAAGGCATGCGCAACCAAAGGGGGCGGGTCCATGCATAAAATGCGCAATCTCGATATCGAACGCTCTTGCGCAATGTAAAGAGTGGCTCAGCTGGAAGTTGCTAGGACCGGATTTGAGCCAAAATAAAAAGGCTCAAGGGAAGCGGCGCAAGAACCCTAGCAGGCCGCAAACTGGGGAGAGAGACAGAGAGAGAGAGAGAGAGAGAGAGAGAGGAGCTGGAAGGCAGAGAGGGACAGTGGGTCCAGGAGGACAGAGAGGCCAGTGGGGGTGCCGGTGCAGTGGAAGCAGCAGTGGGGCAGCAGGGGTAACACAGGAACAGCAGCTGGGGGCAGAAGCCAGGGAGATGGACAGTGTCAGCTTCCACATGGAAGCTGTAATGAGGGGGGGTGAGACACCATGCTGCAGGGGGACATGGCCGCGGAGGGGCCCGTCGGCGGTATGCCCCCGACAGGCGGTATCGTGCCCGCATCAGCTTCGAGCTGTACACAGACGTCGAGATTGTGGCCCAGTACTGCCTGAACAGGGCAATACTGAGACGGCTCTGCGAGCTGTGCAGTGATGTGATGCAGGTACCCTCACGACAGAGTCATGCTCTATCCGAGGAGACCAAGGTGACAGCCTGCATGTGCCTGCTCACCACAGGCACCTTCCAGAGGCCGACAGGGGACACCACAGGCATTACACAGTCGGCCACGTCACGAATCCTCACCCAATTCCTCAGCGCACTGCTGCCTCATGCTGCGGAGTACATCCATTTCCCCAGCACTGCGGCAGAGCGTACAGCAAACATGCAGGAGTTCCACAGGGTAGCACGTATGCCTGGCGTGCTAGGGCCCATAGACTGCACCCATGTGGCCATTCGCACGCCACCTGGTGCCGACGGCCAGGCTTATCGGAACTGAAAGGGCTTTTCCAGTGTCAACTGCCAGGTGGTGTGTGATGCCACTGGGCGCATTATCAATGTTTGTGCCACACACCCTGGGGGAGCACATGATGCCTTCATATGGCACCAGTCTGCACTGTGCCATTGATTTGAGAGTGGGAACATCCCCACGGGTCATCTAGTGGGTGAGTACACATGTATGGAATGCAAACCCTGGGCAAGGGTGGAATGACACAGGTGCCATGGTAGTGGGCACACAAGGATATGGGCAATATGGACCTGACATGACACTGATCTCCACTATCTCCACACAGGTGACTGCGGATACCCACCGTCCCTGGCTGCTCACACGTACCGGCGCCCCACGACCCCAGCGCAGCTATGTTTCAATGAGGCACATGCCGCAACACGTAACATCATAGAGCGGGTGTTTGGGATGCTCAAGGCACGCTTCCGATGCCTGGACACCTCCGGCGGAGCCCTACAGTACAGCCCCCAAAAGGCCTGTGGGATATTCCTGGCCTGTTGCATCCTGCACAACATGGCCAAAGACCATGGGATAGCCGTACAGGTCCAAGAGGGGGACAGCGATGGGGACGCCAGTGGCGCTGGTGATGTGGGTGATGAGCAGCCCCCCCTAGGACGGAGGGACCCCCGACTGACCCGGCAGGCCCAGCTGCACCGGGACACCATTGCAGAAGAGCACTATGCCCAACACAGGTAAGGCAAGGGGACATACATAGATACATACATAGACAGTGTCGGCAGATAATGGCCTATGGCCCACCCAGTCTGCCCATTTAAGTTTGTAAGTTCAGTTTATGTTTTTCAGGAAGTCTGTTGCCCCTTACCCCTGACCTCCAGAATTCCTTTATGTCTATCCCATGCATTCTTAAATCCCGTGATTGTTTCAGCCCCCACCACTTCCTCTGGCAGGGTGTTCCACTTGTCCACCACCCGGTCTGTGAAGAAATTCATTCTCATGTTTCCTCCGAATCGTCCCCTCCAACATCATCCCATGCTCACTAGTCCTGGAACATCTTTTCGCTGAAAAATAGTGTTGTCATGCACTCTGTTCCCCCCTGTAAGATACTTGTATGTCCCCATCATATCCCCCTCTCCCTTCCTCCTCCAGGGAGTACATGTTCAGTTCCTTCAACCTGTCTTCATCGTACTTGTGCTGCAATCCATGCACCATCCTTGTTGCCCTCCTCTGAACCCTCTCTACCCAGTCCATGTCCATACATAGGTATGGTCTCCTGAACTGTACACTGTACTCAAGTGTGGGGCCTCACTAGTGTCTTGTATAGTGGAATTATGACCTCCCCTTTGGTTGTGTTGTGCATGGCTGGTGGTCTTGCCCCCCCAGCATGCAATAGCATCCATGAAGTAATGATACTCACACTGCTCCAGCAGCTGGGTCTGCCGCTGCTGCTGCCACTGCTGCTGCTGCTGCTGCTGTGGTTGGGGCACAACACCCCCTGGCATCGGGGCCCTGGCACAGCCCACCTGACCCTCGCCCGGTGTCCTCAAAATCCGCCCTGTGGGAGACATATGTTGAGACAAACATCAGTGTGACTCAAAAGCAGAGTGCCCCCCTGCCCCAGTGAGAGTGCCTGCCCACACAGCCATAACCATCCATCGCACAGCTGCACATACTGACACAGCCAACCGTGTCCAAGCCGGCACCTATGCACAGCCACCCAAGCATACACACACACCCCTACAGAGAATATAGCTGCATAGATGGTACACTCACCTGGCCTAGGGACTACGCCCTGCCTGGCACGCGACCGCAGCCGCGTCAAAAGTTCCGGCTCCCTCCGGCGGAGGTCACTGTACCGGTGCTGGCACTGCTCAGCTGACCGGCCCCGGCCAGTGACCTCCACCACGTCAGTGGCCACTTGCTGCCACATGTGTGTCCTAGGCATGGTGAGGGGGGGGCCTCACCATACAGTGCCTCACAGTGGGGCTCCACCAGGGCCACCAGGTTGGCCACCTCCAGCTGGCTCCAGGACACTGCCCTTCTCCGTGTCATGGCACCAACTTTACAGCAGGCAATATGGCGCCCCGCTGCGCTGTAACCCCACGTGGAGTTGTTGCGCAATAGACCACCACAGGCCGACACTGTCTATGTATTTATGTATGCAGGCATGACACAGGTGACATGCATCACAGTGCAGTAGCACAGCACATCTGTGTATGCGTCACTGGTGGTCCAGGCATGCACTGGGCACATAGCTGTGTAACTGGCATCGCACCATGTTGCCATCACAGGTGCGGGACATTGGGCTATATGGCTTGCAGGTTGGGTGGTGTTCAGGGTTGTGGTCAGCCACAGCCATTGACTGTGTTCCCATTTTCCTAGGCCTCGAGGTTCTCAGGAGGTTGTCGCGTGATGTCAGGCACCTCACACAGGTCAGCGTTGAGAACCAGGAGATCCTGCAGGCCATCCGGCGACATGGACATCAGCAGGGGCAGCACAGGACGGTGCGCCAGCAGGGGGAGGACCAGGAGCCGGCTGGACCATAGCCATCATCACCCATCCCACTTCTCCCATCCCTACCACCCTGCCTTCCCTCTCCAAGTTTTTAATCCCTCCCCCTTGAACACCCTTCCTTGTACCCGTCCCCCCCTTGTAAATAGTTTTTATCGTTGTTGTTGCACTATGTTCAATATACATTTCTATTTTGATATATGAATACTGTGTCGGTCTCTGATTTGCAGCTGGCTATAGGTGCTCAGTTGCAGGTGTGTACATGCCATCTGGGCTGGTATGGTCCTGGGTATATGTGTGTGTGTGTGTGCATGTGTGTGTGGGAGGTATCTCCAGCATGGCAGTGACTTTTGGTCTTGCCATCTGCTGCCACCCACTGCTGGGTGCACAGGGTGTGTCTGGCTTGTAGGCTTCTGTGTTGCACGGGCTGACGTGGTGCTGGGGGACTGCATGGTTTCCTGCAGTGCCAGTCACTGCACATGGGTGGTGTCTTGGGGTCACAGTGCAGGGTGTGCTGTGCATACGGAGGGCTGATGTGCACTGTGGTTGTCAACCCCCTGTGTGTGTGGCACTCTCCACCTGCCAGTGGTTGTGCTGGGGTGTCAGGGCTCTGCTATGCTGTGTTGGCTTGTCCCCATGGGCACATGGATCATCCGTCCCAACCCCAGTGATGCTGTGCTTGGGGTGTGCCGGTGTGGTGTGGATTCTGCAGTGTGTTCCTGTGCCCATGTGTGGCATGGCTGGCGGTGGGCCCCAGCCTGCCTCCTGGATGTGCAGTTCCATTGCTCTGGGGGTCTGTGCTTAGCTATGGCAGCTCTGGACTGCTCAGCTGAGCTTCCTGGTTGCGCCATAAGCGCAACATTTTAACTCAACTTCTCCTTCCTGGTTAGCGATGGCGCGGTATGTGTGATATTGGGGGCGTTGGTTGCTTACACAATTTGCTCTGCTCCATGTTTGAATATCGCACCTGTTGCGCATTTGAGCAACTGGTTTGCACTTGCTCCTGCTGTTGCGCCAGTTTTGAGCGCAGTTTGAATATCCAGGCCCAAGTGTCTTGAATGATGCAGTTTTTTTTTTCCTTCATTATGAAGGCAAGTCCTGTCCAAACAGAAGCACTCTTTATCCTTAAAAGTTTGAATGTTTTTGTAGTCTCTTAGACAATTAATAGACTTAAAATATATGAGGCAGCATTAGTAGTAAATGTATGTTCTAGTTGTGTGTTCTAAATGTTTTAATTATTACATCTGGTCTTGTTTGACCATAGCATGAGTAGTAGGTATTGTAGAGTGAGAAGTGGGTGCTCATTCTTTCATTGGATTTCACTGATGTGGGAAGATGGGGAAGCTTCACCTATTAGAAAGGGTGGAACTTTTACAGTTACTAGGTTTGCCTACAATATACAGTATATATAGTATTTCCCCACTCATGGCAGCAACAGCCTTTATAGATATTGGGTGGGATATTCAAAAGGGTTGCGCCATGCGCAATAGGGTTGCGCCAGCGCAAGTCCGGAATTGTGCCATTGTGCAATATTCAACAGGAGGCAGTTGCCTACAGAAAACATGCTGAGCAACAGCGGCAATGCACAAATGAAGGTATGTAACCGAAGGAGTGGAACCATGCATAAAGTGCGCTGTCACGATAGTCAAAACTTCTTAAGCGCAACAGTGGATCAGGCGGAAGTTGAGCCACGGCGGAAAGAGCCAAAATAAAAAGGCTCAAGGAAGAGGTGCAAGAACATGACAGGGAAGTCACATGAGGCAGGCAGACAGAGCAGGCCACAGCAGGAAACAGTGCAGGCCAGGGATTGCACAGGACAGAATAGGGGCAAGTGAAGGTGTGTGGGGCCACAGAGTGCAGAGGCCAGTAGGTGTATCCGGTGCAGTGGAGGTAGCAGTCAGGACAGCGGGGGTAACAGATCAACAACAGCCAGGGGGGACACAAGCCAGGGAGATGGACAGTGCCAGCTTTCAAATGGAAGCTGTAATGAGGGGGGGTGAGAAGGCATGTTGCAGGGGGACGTGGCCGTGGAAGGGCCCGTCGGCAGTACACCCCCAACAGGCAGTACCGTGCCCGCATCAGCTTTGAGCTGTATTCAGATGTAGAGATTGTGGGCTGGTACCACCTGAACAGGGCAATACTGAGGCAGCTCTGTGAGCTGTGCAGTGATGTGATGCAGGCACCCTCACGACGGAGTCACGCTCTGTCAGTGGAGACAAAGGTAGCAGCCTGCATGTGCTTGCTCACCACGGGTACCTTCCAGAGGCCAACAGGGGACACCACAGGCATAACACAGTCGGCCACATCATGCATCCTCACCCAGTTCCTCAGCGCACTGCTGCCACATGCTGCAGAGTACATCCATTTCCCCAGCACCGCGGCAGAGCATACAGCAAACATACAGGAGTTCCACAGGGTAGCACGTATGCTTGGCATGCTAGGGGTGATAGACTGCACCCATGTGGCCATTCGCACACCACCTGGCCCCGATGGGGCTGCATATCGTAATCGGAAGGGGTTTTCCAGTGTCAACTGCCAGGTGGTGTGTGATGCCAGTGGGTGCATCATCAATGTCTGTGCCACGCACCCTGGCAGAGCACACGATTCATTCATATGGTACCAATCAGCACTGTGCCATTGATTCGAGAGTGGGGACATCCCCACAGGACATCTAGTGGGTGAGTATGCATGTAGGATTGGCGAAGCGGGGGCAAGGGAGGGTAAGCCACAGGTGCCATAGGAGTGGCACACAGGGTTGGGGCAATATGAGCCTGAACATGACACTAACCTCCACTATCTCCACACAGGTGACAGTGGATACCCACTCCGTCCCTGGCTGCTCACACCTTACCGGCGGCCCATGACCCCATCGCAGCAATGCTTCAATGAGGCACATGCTGCCACATGCAACATCATCGAGAGGGTGTTTGGGATGCTGAAGGCATGCTTCTGATGCCTAGACACCCCCGGCGGTGCCCTACAGTACAGCCCCTCAAAGGCCTGTGGGATATTCCTGGCCTGTTGTATCCTGCACAACATGGCCAAAGACTGTAGGATAGCCGTACAGGTTGAGGAGGGGGACAGCAATGGGGACGCTGGTGACGCCGGTGATGATGGGGATGAGCAGCCCCCCCTTGGATGGCGTGACCCCCGACTGATCCGGCAGGCCCAGCTGCACTGGGACACCATCACAGAGGAGCACTTCGCCCAGCACAGGTAAGTCATGGGGCCATGTGCAACCAACAGTAGCTAGGGCACAACCCACATACATAGAGGGAAACACACCAGGGGTGCATGATGGCGAGGGAAGTGGCAGGGCACAGAAGCACACACACACAACCAGGGAGGGGTGAACAGTAACACGCCACATGGACAGACACACACACACACACACACACACACACACACACACACACCAGGCTCAAAGTGCACAGGGGCCAGGTGCACAACAGAGCAGGAACAGACATTACACACACACACGTCCACAGGCCACCATCACCACCTGTACTGTCCATGTACGTGTGTCAGATGCTGGGCACCCTTGCACTTTGGTGTACAGCATAATGCAGGCATCATCATGCACAAACACCTGTGGACAGCAGTCGGGAGGCTGTGCAGGTGGTCCGTGTGTCAGCGTGTAGCGCAGGGCACCCACTGGTGCACTGCCCACCAAAACACACATTGCACAGGGCAGCAGCAGACAGGCCTGTGACCAGCTAGCTCATTCTGCAGCACTGCCCCCAGATGCGTATGCCTGGCTGTTCCAGCAGCACTGGGTGAGTGGCCATTGTCGTTTGGTGGCACTGATGGACCACCAGGGGTCCCACTGCACGAATGCGACCTTGTCTGCACAGGGGTCTGCAGCATACCGAACATACCTGCACCAGGGGTGCTCGGGTTGCCCACAGCTGAACCCAGCATCGACAGGGTGGGTGTCGCACGATGCCAGGAATGGGGAGTGGATAGCGTACTGCACGGTGTGAGTGGCACGGGGCACCTGACTGTGTGCCCAATGTGGCCACGACATTGACCACTGCCTGTGTCAGCCTGTCGATGGCGGCAGTCACATCCACCCACATATGGTCAATCTGGGACAGGATCCTCTCAGTGTCCCTGCTGTGTCACTCCTCGACACGCTTCAGGGCCACACACAGTGCCTCCACGGATGTTGCAACCTGCATCTGCTGCTGTACTGATGCCTGCAGCAGGTGGGTGTGCTTATCAAAGAGGTCATCTGCCACATCGGCAACCTGTCCCTCAGGGGCTGGAAGGGCCTGATGTACAACACCCCTTGAGGGTGGGTGCTGCTCACCAAGACTAGATATGGGCATGTCCACAGGCAGTGCACCTACATCACCACTGAGCCCTGTACCCCCAGTCCCGGTGGGTGACTGCTGCTGCTGCTGCTGCCCCTCCGCCTGCTGTGCCCATGGGATCAGTGGTTCCACGGCTGTGGCCGCAACAGTGCCAGTGACCTGCACAGCCACCGGTGCTGCCCCATCGGTGCTGACAGGCACAGCCTGGGACTGTGCTGACATGCTGGGACACACGTCGGAACCAGCTAGATCCATGGGCGTGAGCTGGCCTGCTTTGTGTCCATTCTGAGACACACACATTTCAATGCCCACAGTGATCAGTGCATCATCGATGGTGCAGGTCTGTGCCACAGCCACAGCCGCGGCGTCCTGGCATGCTTGCATGCCAAACCACTGGGACACAGGAAGGGCACTCCCCACACCTGTCTCAGCATCAGTGAAGGTAGCTGGGTGTGCACAGTGCCGCAGTGCACGCCAGCAATCTGCGAAGGTGGATGGTCCCTCCTCCAACTCCGGGTGGCTGTCCACAGTGGACAGGCCCTCCACTGCTGACCCCTGCAGATGCACAGGATCTGTAACAGAAAGGAAGGACACATTAGTGCATGTGATCTACCTTCCCCCCCAACCATTACATACCATGCAGTGATGGGCTACCACCTGTCTGGAAGCCACCTCCGGGAACACCCTCAATGGCACTGCGCTGCATGCTTGCAGCGAGCATGTCCTCTGCTGGGGTCAGCTGCACCACCTCCGGCTGTCCACCACCTGTTGCAGCACATGCCGCCCTGATGGCTGCAACCTTGTCCTTCACCCTTCTCCTGTCAGTCCCCATCTTCTTTTTACACTCCTGCACAGAGTGCTGGTGGCTGCCGTGCAGGTTGATGGTACGTGCCACCCCCTCCCATGCAGCAGCACGGGCCTGAGGGGTGCTGCGCCATCCACTGAGAAGTGGCTCCTCAGCCAGGTAGGCCTCAAACAGTGCCTCTGTCTCTCTGCCTTTGTAAAGTTGGGCCTCCTCTTCCGCCCACCATCATCCTCCTCACCCAGTCCTCGCTCAGTCATTTCACAGCCTGTATGGGTGAGAGTGGTCACCTGTGATTGTGCAGTACACAGCAATTCTCTGGGGCCATGGTCCAGTACAGCACAATGCATGCAACTCATCTATCAACTGCAGTAACCGAATCTGGCCACTGCAGAACACTGTCGCAGATTTATAGCACAATGCATGCAAATTAGGACTGTAGCAACTTTAATGAGATGCAAATCATGCTGCTGCGCCATTGAATGGCTGATCGGATGATTTGCATACGACGGCTGAATATCGCGCTGTTGCGCTTTGCGCAATACGGTTGAACCGGCTGAGCCAATGGCGCAGTTCTGTGACTGCGTAGTACACCTACTGCACATGCCCAGGTGGCTTACGCAGGCATCTGCCATGCTGATGACGTGCTGTGCATGATAGGCAATTCAGGACACGGCCACCATTGTGCCAGTGGCACTACAGCGACGGTCACCACATGGCGCTGTGGCACAACTGTGCAATACTCCACTGTGGCATTGGCACACAGGCGACCAATCGCACTGGATGTGTAGACATCCAATGGCGCTGTGCATGGCCTTGCACCAGAGACCCATGACCCTGTGCCCGACCTTTGCCCCCTTCGTGCTGTATGTATGGCATGCCTGCAGCTCTATCGTGCTGTTCGGTAACAGCGCAATAGGGACTGGTGGCGCTATCACGAACAAGCACAATAGGACTAACGGAGTGTGATGCACAACATTTCTCGAAGATGCCGCTATTGCAGAGCTACTGTATTGCCTACTATATACATGCAGGGATGGCATGCAGGAGAGCACCACAGTGGAATGCATTGGAGCTTGCCAACCTGGTGGCCATAGTGGAGCCTCACTGGCCCACTGTTTGGGGATGAACCCCTGAACATGGCATGCACACATGTGTGGCAGCAGGTGGCCACTGCACTGGAGGAAGCCACTGGCCGGCGGCGCTCAGTGGAGCAGTGCAGGCACCGGTACAGTGACCTGCGGAGGAGGGAGCATGCACTACTGGCATGACTATGTTCACGTGCCAGGAGGGGAGTGGTGCCTAGGCCAGGTGGGTGAGCCATCTATGCACCTGTATTGTCCGCATGGGTAACACTGTGTATTGTGACCAGCACATGGGGGAAGGTTGGTCTATGGTTGGCTGTGGCGGTGTTTACAGGATGTGTGATGTATGGGTCTGGCTGGGTGGGCAGGCACACTCATTGGGGCAGGGGGCTGTCTGCTTTGGGATTTCACAGATGTGTTTGTCACCTTTTGTTTCCCACAGACATGGTGGAGCGGAGGCGGGCCCAGGCTGAAGCACAGCGAGGGGTGGCAGCGGTGGCTGTACGTGGTGGTGGTGGTGGTGTCGAGCCACGGCAGCAGCAGCAGCAGCCACAGCAGCAGTATGATGAAGGTGAGTGTCATGACATCATGAATGCTATTGCATGCTGTGGGGGGGGCAGGGCATGGCCACCATCCATGGACAACACTGCCATGCACGCGACATGTGACAGTCAGCACTGTCCAGTGGCACTGCATGTCTGGGAGTGTGTCAATGGTGGTCCATGCATGCACTGGGCACATGGCTGTGGCACTGACTCCCCACTGCATAGCCACATCACTGTACAGCCTTGGTTGTGCTGTGCTGGACATGGGTGGTGTGTGTGTGCAGTGGCATACATGGCTGTTGCTGCCTGGTTGGGCTTGTCTTGTGCACGGTCACTATGGGTGGGTGCACTCCATCACAGGAGCGGGGCTCTTGGCTGTATGCCATGCATGTTGGGTGGGCTTCAGGGTTGTGAACAGTCACAGCCATTGATTCTGATCCCTTGTCCTAGGTGTCCAGATTCTGTGAAGAATAGAGCGGGCAGTCCACCAGCTCCTGGATGTCTCAATGGAGTCCCTCGAGATCCTGAAGGACATGCAGCACAGTGGAATCAGGTGCAGGAGGAGGCCCCGGGACCAGCAGCAGCCAGCTGATGAGCAGCCTGGCAGGCAGTAGCTGTCCCTCACCTCCCCCCTTTACCCATCCCTCACACCCTACCTTCCCTCTCCCAGTTGTTCACCCCTGCCCCTTACCCACCCCTACCTTGTACCTGTACCCCCACCCTTGTCCTTTATATAGTTGTACATAGTTCTGTCTGTTCCTGTTGTTCTTGTTGATATTTTCATTAGATAAATCTATTTTGTTATGAATACTGTGGTGGTCTCTAATTTGCAGCCGGCTATAGGTGCTCAGTTGCAGCGGTGTGCATGGCATCTGGGGTGGTATTGTCCTGGGTATGTGTGTGTGTGTGTGTGTGTGTGTGTGGGGAGGTGTCTCTGGTGTGGTATTGGCTTTCAGTCAGTCTGGCCATGTGCTGCCACCCACTGCTGGGTGCTCCTGGTGGGTCTGGCTTGTATGGTTCTGTGGTACACGAGGTTGCAATGTGGCGGGGGGGATGCATGGGGATTTCTGCAGTGACAGTCACTGCTCATGGGTGGTGTCTTGGGGTACCAGTGCAGGGTGTGCTGTGCACAGGAGGGTGCTGATGTGCACTTGGGTTGTCTGCCCCCTTTGTGTGGCAGTCTCAGCTTGCCAGTGGGTGTGCTGGGGCACCATGGCCCAGCTGTGCTTTGTTGGCTTGTCCCCATGGGCCGGTGGATATTCCGTCCCTCCCCCAGTGATGCTGTGCTTGGGGTGTGGGGGTGTATTGTTAGTTCTGCAGTGTGTTCCTGTGCCCATCTGTGCCATGGGTGGTGGGCCCCTGTCTACCTCCCTGGTTGTGCAGTTCCATTGCTCTGCTGCTGAGGGGCTCTCTGCTTGTGCTATGGTGCCTCTGGACTGCTCAGCTGGGCTGGCCTTGTTGTGCTATGGCGCATCATATCTGCTCAGCTTCCCCTTCCTAGTTGCGCTATGGTGCAGGTTGTGCGATATTCAGACGCTGGCTGGTTGCACAATTTGACTTGCTCCATGTTTGAATATCGCGTCTAGTGCACATGTGCACAATAGACTTGTGCTTGCTCCTGCTATTGCGCACATTTTGGGCGCAGTTTGAATATCCAGCCCATTTTCCATATTTCAGGAATGTAGCATGTAGATAACCTCCTTATGGTGTATCAAATTAGGAGTGCCAAGGATACTGTTTTTTATCACATTCTGTATTGTATTGTACATGTGTACTGTCCTATGGCTATGGGTTATGTTGTATCTATTGCACTGTAAAATCAGTAAATAAAAGTTTAAAAAAATAATGTTATGCAAATTATGGAATTTAGAATGAAATTCAAACTCTGCTGTGTGATCCCACTCACCCCTGCAGTCTAATATCACATTTAGTTCTCCACCTTAAGAAAGCAGTTGTCCCGAAGTCTAATCTTCAACTTCTGACAGTTTTTTTTGTAAATTAATAAGTATCTCTTACGTTAGTTACTTTATTGATATTCTGCATTACTTAGGTTTTTTAGTGTTTTACTGTGTAAATTTAAATTTTTTGTCCAGTTCCCAGGAACCGGAGAAGGCCTGCTTTTGGAGAACCACTTTAATTTGATATTGTTTCACTAAAAATACTAAAAAATGTAACCACTTTGCCATCTTTATACATTAGTATTCTCAGTTCCTCATATTTGGGAACTGAGACGATATTTGACATTTTTACCTAACAAAAAACTATGTTAGGTTAATTTCATTTGCAGTTTGAACATAAAGGGAACTGAACTGCATTTCTACTATTTTAAACCCTTGTGGGTTTTTTTACTATTTAAAATCTTTCCTTCTGGGAACTGCTACATCTTCCCAGGGCCTTCAGTGTTTGGTATGACTGACAGACCCAAGAAAAAGACCAGACCTAAAGGCTGCAACAGTTGTAGAATTTGTTTTCAACTCCTGGCAAAGGCAGATTGCCACAAGTTGTGTTTATAGTGCCTAGGTCCAGACCACGATTTTGCCAATTGTGAGCTTTGTTTTAGGTTTTGCCCTGAAACACAAAAGAAAATTGCTAACAAAGTGGAAGACATTATGGCTTCTCAGTCTGCCTCCACATCACCTAAAGGCTAATAGGAGGCTCCAGCCCCTCAAAATAAGCAGCAGTCTTTGTCAGAGGGGACAAAATCGAAGGATAAAGCTGCAAAAGATGGTTCAGAACTCAGGATGCTTCAACAGCATGCCACCTGTCATTTTGGCAAAAAGGCAGGGGTGAGGGGTTACAAAAATAGAGGCACCGCTTCGGATTTTGTTCTGGGAAGGAAGGTGCTCGGGCAAGGGGGCTAGCATTTTGGCTATCTGGCAGTGGGTAGCCCAAAAAGCTGAAGCAATTTCCCTAGTTTGTTGCTGTGTGCTGTGGATCTTGTGCTGCTGTTTAAAATTGCCAACTGTTTACCAAGGAGCAGTAAAGCCAAAGAGTGTGCCCTTGTCCTGCATCAAATTGTTTACAGCATTTTAGCCTGCTTGTAAAATGACCTGTGGTAAAGAAAAGTGTGGAAGACTAGGGGTAGCAACAGGAAAATTGTGCCCTGGACATTTGAAATGCTTTTAAAATGAACTGTGGTAAAGAAAAGTGTGGAAGACTAGGGGTAGCAACACGAAAATTGTACCTTGAACATTGGAAATGCTTTCTGAGTGAAAAGAGAGACTTGCAGGTGTAATGGCTATGTTAAATGGCTGAAATGGGCTCCCGCCGTGGAGTCAGTTGGTAAAGAAAAAAGTTGCATTCTGCAGTTTAAATTTGCCTGCTCAACGATCGCCGTGAGAAGAAGAACCCTCGCGAGGAAGAAGAGGCTCATTTGCATGGCGTCATGTGATTGGTCAGGCTGAGATCAGTCCCACCCCTCAGCCAGCTCTACAGTGACTGCTCCAGCATTCGAGAGGGAGTGTGAGTGGAGTGCATGTACTGGCTAGTGGAGGAGCATCGCGGAGTGTTAAAATCGCTGTAAACATTGTAAAAATAGACTTTATAATTTAAAATCAGGCTCAACCTGCTAATCGATCGTTGAAATTGCAGAAGTGGTGGTCGAGAAGACAATCGGTAGGACTGCCCACCTGTTTCTGTTCTGAGGCCTCCAAGAACTGGCCGCAGGCCATTTTCCCCTTCGCAGCAAACTGCTACTGATAACAGTAAGTAACAACCTAAAAAAACTGCTCAAACAGTGATTTTCTGCCCTATGCCATTTAAATGTGTGTGCAGCAGTGTAGTCGCTTTGCAAGTAACGACTGCGTTAAGTCCTGCCAGCAAGTGCAAGTCTGTTAAGCCATTGACTGTGTGCATAGTAATGAATTTAGCCTCAGTTTAAAGTTTGAAGCCAGAGAGAGACTGTGGGTTGTAACCAAAGTGCAGCACTAGTTATACAGGCAATCCTGTGCTAAGAACCTGAAGCTTAAGGGACTGTGAATCGAATAAATGTTACCAGCATGTAAAAAGTCCATGGAAAATCCTGTAAATGTGTTTAAAGGAAGAACAGAGCAAGTTGAGCAGTTTGAGCAAAAGTTATCAGTAGTGTGTGTAAATCGGGTGTGCAGTGGCTTGCCCCAGATTCTGAATGTTGATGCACAGGAGTGCTGCCGCCGCCATTACAGGGTGGGGTAGTAAAGTAAATACAGCAGCAGAGGAGCCATTTTACAGCTAAGGAGTGTGTTCAATAAAGTGGGACTTTCAGTTACAGTGAACTTTAGTTTGTTTTTCTGCAGTTATGGCCTCAGGACCAGCTCGTCACCTGCATCATGCCTGGGTTGCAGTAACAGCAGCAGTAAATAGACTGAGGGATATTGAAAAGTGGTGCTATGGAGGGCAACTGCATCCTCATGTGACGGTTCCTGGATATCCAGTGCATGTATGCTTGAGAGCTGGAAGGGACATCTTCATGATTCCTCGCTGTGCTGGATGCCTAGAAAAATATGGCTTGTATAAAGTGCCTCAAATCCGTTTGGCTCCCACGTGGACAAAAATTCAGGAATCTGCAGTTGGCAGCACACAGCACCAGGCGGAGCCTGTGGAGGAAGGCTCCGCAGGGGAGTGTGGCACAAAGCTAGAGGGTGCAGAGTTAGAGACAGAACCCGAAGTTGAAGTTTTTGATGCTGGATCCCAGAAGGAAAGTTCAGATAAAGCAAGAATAGACCCCTGGAGGGGGGGGCCTAGCCCAAGTCTCTTAGGTGAAGATGAGATGCGGGAGGAATTGAGTCGACCTCTGCACCTAGTGATGAGTGGATAGTCTCAGGAGTGAGAATGACTGCTCACTCCTGGGCTCGGATCCTCAGTGAAGAGAAAGATGAGGGGGAACCTATGTGGCCTTGTGAAAAAGGAACGGGTACACAGCCTCAAGATCTTGCCTCGGAGGAATGCAAGGAAGAAAGTGGTGTTGCCTCTGCCCTGGCTTTGCAAGAGGAAGAAGTCAGGGATCTGTTTCTAATTTCTTTAAGGATGCGAAGCTGGCAGAACCAGGACTGGTCACCCCCAAGCCAGGCCAGCGGTCTCAGATTGACCAATGCAAGTAAAGAGGAGAGACTGGTTCGTAGGAAGGCAAATGAGATCTATGGTATGACCTTTCCTACCTTTCCTCGGAAAGTCTGGGAGGATATTGAGAACTGCAGGAAATCCTGGATCTGGGATGAAGCAATGAAAAGTGTGCATCCTGGGGCCAACAAGCATGTAAAGAACAAACTGTTTCACGAGAAGTATACCCAGTGGAAGAGAGGCAGGACACTGTTTGTAGACAGAGTGAGAATAGTGGACAAAGAGGGGCGTGAAATCTCCCACTGTGTGAATTATGTGTGCACAGATGGGGTAATAATTCAAGCTCCTGACCCCCAGTACTATTGGCCTCAGTGCAAGGACCTCCCAGCAAATGTGCTCGTGCCCACAAAATGGAAAGCTGAGCAGTGGTAGTCAATACTGCCACACCAAGCTGTGAATTGCCTTATTGATTCACCAATATGATATCCAGGACTCAGGTGCCCCACATTCATCTGTCTACAGTGTACTGGCCTTTCCAGAAATCATCGACTGGCCCACCAGATGACTTCAGATCCAGAGAGGATGCCAGCCCAGCTGTATCCTGTTCATCGCCTGGTAATCGGATGACGTCGGACCAGCTGTTTTCTTTTTGTTCCTGTTTTAAGGTTCCATCTCCAGAGATGACATCAGCCCAGCTGTTCCCAGATGTGCCCTCCTGTGGTTCCTGGAAGATGTCCGCCCAGCTGTATCAGAAGAAATGCTGTCAGGGAGAGTCTCCATCAGAGGTGTAGGTCGGTTCCAAAATTTCCATTCTACAAGTGGCTGGTAAGTCCAAACTTTTTCTATCTTTATGACATTGCAGTACACACCCTACACTAGCAGACTTCAAAATGTGTGAACTGTCTGCAAAGACTCTCCCCTTCGGGACTTTGGCCTGTTAGAACTGTGCTTCATCAGGCTCCGACCCAGGAGAGACTTTTTATTGGACTAGCCTTTGGGCATTGTGGTCATTAGTTGGGACTTTTAGGGCACTCCATCCCCCCAAAATGTGTATTGTAAATAATGTTGTTGTTTTCTAATGTAAATACTGCTTTTCTACCTTTTTCTAAAAAAAAAAATCTTTTGGGGATTTTTCAGTGTTTTGATGGTAGGGGTTTAGGTAGACTGTGTATGCAGATTAGGAATGTGTGTTGTCTTCCTTTTTCTTACAGGTGTTCCTGAGAAGACAGAAGAGAAGACAAGAAAAGGAGGAGGGGCTCATCGGAGTTCCTCACCAGTGCTTTAGCTGTAGAATTTTAAAGTACTGTGGTGTTATTGTTGTTATTACTGTATTAACCCTTTTCCTTCCACAGGTGTGGTTGTGGGGGTAGGGAGGAGGCAGTAAAATGGTATTTCAATGGTCTGTGGTTGCAGGTTGCCCAAGGTCGGGGAGGTCCCCGGGTTGTTTTTGTTTTGGGGGTATTAGGTTAGAAGCAGATAGGTTATCCCTAGAGGGTTAGGGGGGATAGACAGGCTGTGGTCCTGAATGGCCATTGGGACTGCAGTGCTAATCTATCAGGGCTATGCTCTGGATAGTTCTACCAGTCACTAGGTGTCCATAGTAAGTGGATAGTGTAGAGGCTGAGATGTCAGCTAAAGGCCTCTAGGCCTTTAGTGTTGCCTGCCTGTGCTTGCACATGGTAGGAGGGGGCCTGATCACCCCCCTCCGCAGGTAGCACATAGGGTGGGATGGCCTAAGGCCGAGTAAATAATGACTGCGGACAGTCATTTTCCTGGTCAAGGGTGAGTGTAACCCCCTTGTTACCCAGGGTTACTAGAATTCTAGTAAGACCTAGTGGTAGGCAGGGAAGGCAGCTTGTGAAACTCCAGTTAAATGGGTTTCACACTGTCTCACTCTGTTCTCAGTCTCAGCTGAGACTGAGGGATGACATCACCAATAGAATTATCGCAGCTGCATGAGCCACATTGGAATCTGCAGCAGAGGGAGTTAGTTAGAACGTTGGGAGGTTTTGAAGTCAGTCTTCAGTTCAGTCTTCAGTGAGAGTGTGTGAAGTTGGGAGCTTGCTGAGAAAGCAGCTCAGTGAAGGCTCTAGGAGCCTCAGCCCTGACAGAGGGCTACTTTCAAGTAGAAGGATGTGTGTCTCCACCTTAAAGAGAGACACAAAAGATAACTGAAGTGGTGGAGACCACTGTTTTCGGGTCTTAGTGCCCCCTCCCACTGGGGGGGCAGGAAAGGTTTCCTTGCAGATTCCTGGGGCAACCCCCTAGTTCTGCTTGTGAAGGAAAAGCTGCCTATGTGTTCCAGTGTTTATTTGGGAGAACAAGAAGATTTATGAGTCACCTGTGGGGCACCTGCAATGTGAGGGTGAGTGTCTGCTTTTGCTAAATGGGCCTATGTTTTTCACCCTGGGACTTGTGAGACAATGTGGGGATTGAACTACTAAATATTGGGAAGCCTAGAGTAATGGGCTAAGCAAAGTAAAAGTAGGTTCAAGTCCAGAGCTTTTTGGGATGCAAATGATATGTAGAGGAGATGTGACAGACGTCTACCCAGAATCTACATTTGAAAGTTTCAGTAAAGAAATTGTTCAGTTTCCAGAGAAATGGCCGGGTATGGGCTGTGGGAGCTGGAGGTAGGTGGCCCCCCATCTTTAGTGACCAGGTCCACCTCTATGGATTTTTTCTGTGGATTTCTACTTTGCCTCAGGCACTTTGCCAGTGATGAGGGAAGTACCCAGACATGGGATTGTAAGGAAAATTCTCTCTAGGAGTCAATAACTCTAGTGTGGTTTGTGGAGCCACAACAGGATAATTGGTTCATTCCTCAAATGGACCGCGGATCAAGTGGCCAGTGGGGAAAACTCAAGTAGTGTACAAGTCGGGCTGTGTACCCAAAGCTGCGTGCAAGTCTGGGCTGTGTGCCTGGTGGGTTTAGAGCCTGAGGGCTGGAAATGGTGATAAACTGTTCTGTAGTCTCTAATCTGCATTACCAGGAAATGTAGCCCCATGGGGGTCCGTCTATGCTTTGTTTGTTCAGCTTGGATGTGAATAAAAGCTAAACTGAAGAATCCCATTCCTGGTTCTGGACATTACAGTTATTGCTTCCTGTGTTCGGATTTACTTGGATGCCCCTGTTCAGAGTAGCCAAACCTAGGTCCCCTGTACTGAGTAACCTCATCCTCCCCGAACCCAGTCCCCACCAGGTACTGCTATCAGCTTCAACAGCATGCCACCGGTCATTTTGGCAAAAAGGCAGGGGTGAGGGGTTACATTATCCTTTTTACTGATATTTTCAAACAAGTTTATCATAGTAAATACAAATCAATGAACATTTCATACACACTATATCCATTACACTAAATGAATCTCAGGGTCAGATATTTCATTACAACTTCTACCAAAAGTAGATTCCACTTTCAGTGGAGATTCACTATTTTCTATACAGTGTATGTACAGCCAAGACTCTCCTCCCGACCCTTTATAAATCCATGTTATGTGCATACAACTTCATTATGAAAAGAGAAAGAGTGCAGACAAATCTACTAAACAGCAAAAAAGGAAAAAAAGAAGGTAAAAGAGAAGAATGCATTCTGCTACAGAAGTACTTATGTAATACATCCTGTATGTCCTACATTTCTAGAATTCACACTACATAGTACATTTGGTCTCTTTAGGATGGCCTATCAGACCTCCTCTTCCCCAGCCATGGTCAATCTGAGTGGTGCTTGCGGTATTACCAGTTTCCTTACCATTTAATAGATCACCCCCCCCAAGTGCAGCCACCTCCAATGGTGTCAGCAAAGCCAGGAAGGGCTCCCAATCCCTTAGAAATCACTCCTCCTTCCCCTTAAGAGTGTAAGTGAGCTGCAGTATGGCAATATTTGCTAACATCAGATTTTTCCACATTTGCAAGGTGGGCCTCACACAAGAAACCCACGTATTCAAGATAATCTGTCTGGCCATCGCCAACATGACTCTTATCCCTCTGGGATATAGATTCCATTCTCCATCTCCCCCACTCTCTACCCTGAGCAGGAGAGACAGTGGGAAGTTCACCAACTCCCTTCCCTGGGTGCCCTTCATCTCTGATGCCATCTCCTCCCAGTATTTTTTATGCACTGGACAGCTCCAAAAATAATGGATGGATGTTCCCCACTCTTGTGTGCATCTACCACATATCGAAGAGATTCCTGGGCAAAATCTGTGAACCATGCTTGGTGGATAATACAACCAATGGATAAACTTATATTGCATTTCCTTAAATCAATTACAAAACAACAGACCCATGTGAGATGTAATCATCGAGCTCCAGTTGTCGTCTGTGATGGGGACTCCCAGATCAACCTCCCATTTCAGTTTTACTTTTGTTGAGCCATCCAGGAAAGTCTCTCTATCCAATTTTGCTGCCCTTCCTATTAATCCTTTTTCATAGTACTTGGCACCCAGTATCTTCCTTTTCACCTTCACAACATGAGCGTCCCTCAGCATTCCCCTATGCACCTTCTCCCCATAACGCCTTATTTACAGGTATTGGTACAGGTGAGATGCCTGAAGCCCCATACTTCTTTGAGTTGATTCAAAGGGGAACATAGCAACTCCATTATATAAGTCCCCTATACATCGAATTCCCTTAGCTTCCCATAGTACAAACTCAGAATTCTCATACTCTGGCAGAAAATCTGAGTTTCCAGTCACTGGAACCAGGATAGTGTTCTCAAAATATGCCCCGGTCTCCATTTAATATCCCTCCAATCCTCTAATACCACTTCAACCATGAGGTTAGGGTGGGCAGTCCTCTTGTATGCTCAATCTCCATCCCTTGATAAGGATGCAGTCAGGCATCCTGGACTATCTCCCTGCTCCAATTCCACCCAATTGGCAGCCCCCCCCCCGTTTACCCAGTTATGCAGATATCTATACTGCACAGCCAGGAAATATCCCTTTAAGTCTGGAAACTTCAGTCCCCATCTTGGCAATTTTTATTAGGGATAACATTTTACATCATGAGATGATATGCAAGGATCAAAAAGAAAGTCTACTACAAATCATATGGAGGGGGCGTGGCTAACCGGCAAGCTTGCAGCAGCATTTTTGCAGAGCTCCACAAGACACAATTTCAAACATTAACTTTTTGGGCTTAAAACTACTTTTGTAAGCTATAGTACAAATTTTGTGAAAGCCGCTTTTTTGAGAAGGAGAATGGTCCTTTATTTGGCGATTGTCCGTCCCTCTGAGCCAGAGATATGGGCAGAAGCAACAAACTGGGGGCTGGAGGAGATGGAGCCCTGTCTAAAGACCCAAAGCCTGGCACGAGCAAGAAATCCAGCAAGGAGTCCAGCCAGGGAGCGGGAGATGAAGCCCTCCCACAGTCTTCCAATGCTGCATTACTGAAAGCTATCCAGCATTTAGACCAAAAGGTGGAAGATTTCACTGCCCAGTTTAAAGTCCTAGACACAAAATTCAGCTTGTTGGAGGGTGAAACTAAAGCCGCTTCTAAGTTGGCCGAGATGCACTCTCTGTGACTGCTGGCCTGACTAAAAGAAATGTGCTGCTATGCCACAGTCTGGAAAACTTGGAGACCACTTCCCATGCTACACATGTAAATATTTTGTGGCTACCTGAAGGTGTGGAGAGAGAAAATTCAATACAGGTTATTACTACTTTCTTTCGGGATGCCTTACAAATGGAAGACCCGATTACTGCCCTTAGAACGTACCGGATCAGCCTACGAGGAAGGAGAAGTCGAGCTGCAACTCATTAACCACTACCATGTACTCTCCTAGTGGTAATAGGAACTGTGCTGGATTGGGATCTTATCTTTGCTCAGGCTAAAAAGCGTAGCCCTTTGGACTCACAGGACAACACAGTCTAACTTTTTCCAGATTTAAGTTACGCAACCAGATAGCACAGAAAGAGCTTCAATAGGGTCAGTTCCTGGTTGCTGCAGCTAGGGGATCATCACATTTTTCTCTTGCCTGTCAGCCTGTGCATAGTCTATGAGGAGAGGATGCATCAGTTTGCGAATGCTGGATGGTGGACCACAATGAAAAAAATGTTCAGGCTAAAGGAGAAGAATCAGCAATTGATTCTGGTGACAGTAGGTAACTATACTGAAGTAGCTATGTACCGTGGATGAACCATAGATGCCATAGTGACTCCCTCCTCCCATTGCCCCTGACCTGTGGCAGTTGGGCATTTAATGTTTGAATGTTTTAACTATCATTGTGTAAACATATGATGCTGGCTATGTTATGTTCTGGACTTTGCCATGGGTCATGAGGAGATCAGTGGGATCTCTTAAGATGGCATCTTAGATGGCACAGTTCTACTCCTTAGTGGTGGTGATGCAGTTCTGCTCCCTAGTGGTGGTGGCGCAGTTATGCTCCCTAGTGGTGGTGGTGCAATTCTGCTCCCTAGTGGTGGTGGTGCAGTTCTGCTCCCTAGTGGTGGTGGCGCAGTTCTTATCCTTAGTGGTGGTGGTGCCTTCTTCTCAAGAAGACAGTGGTTTTTGTTGCCTTCTTATGGCTCTGTACATGTGCACTGCACAGACCTGGTCCACCGTGATCTACCAGTTTTATTTGCCACAGTAGAGTTTTCCTTCTGTATATGTCTAAGCTTCTGAACAGTTCAAATGTGATACTCTTCTACTTTTAAACAAATATATAAACAAAGCATAAAAAGTTGGTGTTTAAAGAGATACTGTTGTTTAATCATTATATATTTGGCAACTCAGCATCCATGGAGCACTGCATTAATACCTCTGTTGAAAATTCCTTATTTTAAAGGTTAGGGGATTTTAAACCCACTGTACAGGGTGCACGATCTTAAAGTTCTAAATATATGTTGATACTTCCTGCTCATGGCAGTAATGGCTATTTGTCATTCCAATATTGGCAAACTTAGCTAATACTTTAGTAACCCCGAGGTGATGTAACAATGTGTAGGGGCACATCAAATCCTGATTGTAAAAATGCTGTTCTTTATCTAATTGTCATATTTGTGATTTTTCTGTGTGCCTTCTTATAGGCTCTCAGTACTGTGGATTGTATACAATTAAACTAATAAAAATAAAGTTAAAACAAGAAATCATATGGATAGAGATCTTCAGGAAAGAAAGCAAAAAAATGTCTTTAGAAATCTGATACATACCTCCCAATGCCAGGGGACAAGAATACCAAGAACTACTAGACAATATGTCTAGAATGGCACAAAGAAGTGATTTTATTTTAATGGGAGACTTTAATCAGCCAGGCATTAACTGGAGCAAGTTATCAGCCTCAAATCAAATGGAACAAACATTTATTAATACGCTGATTGAAAATGGCCTTCATCAGGTAGTAAGGGAACCAACTAGAAACAATAATATATTAGATACAGTTATAACAGACGTGATAGCATATGGAACATAAAAATATTGGTGCCAGTTTACAACAGTGACCATTAGATAATTGCTTTCAATTGCAATACCCAGATGAAGACCATCAAGGGGAAGACAGTTGAGAAGAATTATGCAAGGGCAGACTTTAACTCCATTATTAACCTCTTGAAAGAGTGGGATTGGGAGACAACATGCAATATGACCGATGCACACTCCTTTTGGACAGACATAAAAAAATTGCTAACCCTAGAACAGTGCTATGTTCCTAATAAAAATAAAATGTGTAATAAAAAAGGAAAGTCCCTCGGTTCTCGAGCAAAATATAAAAAAAAAACTTAGGAAAAAAGATCTGCATATAATGCAATGAAGCAGCACGACACCACGTACAACAAAAACAAATATAAAAAGGAACTGATCGTTAGTAAAAAAACTAAACAAGAAGAAAAGAGGTTGCTGGGCTGGGACTTTAATTGCATCTTAAACCCTCTGATGGACCGTTCTTCCCAGATTGCCTCCACAAATAAGAAAATGAGTTGGGTAGTCAGAGTGAGTATGCAGGACTTAGCTCTCTTAGATGTCTGAAGGGGAGCTGAAGTTCTCAATGAAAGATTATACCTTTTACTCTAACCCTAATGATTCCTACTCAAGAATAGACTATTTTCTGCATGGAAGCCCAGATCTGCATAAAATGAAAGACTGTACCATCCATCCCAGGTTGGTTTCAGACCACTCAGCAGTGACCTTAACTCTTCAATTGGGTGATTGGAGTAGGTGTACCTCCTGGAGGATGAATTCCTCTCTACTAGGAAGGGAAGACTTCCAAGACCATATATTAAATATTACTAAGGATTATCAAAGACATAATACAATAGAGGAACCTGGCCCTAACTTGCACCACACCAGTGGCCCAAGTTCGGGAATGAACTCAGGTCATCAGGGGTGAGCAGGGGAGGGAAGAGATTAAGCATCCGTTGGGCTGCTTTCTGTTCCTTGGGAGGGTACAGGGGAGTGTTCACTCCTGGAGTGACCTCTGGTGGCAGCCAAAGGCACCCAATGCAGCAATGCAGAGTAGACAGGTGGAGTTGTGGCATAATGTTGCCCTGTTGGCTGCACTCTGAGGGGATCCAGGAAAAACACGGGAAAATCCCCACTCCGGAGATAGGTGATGGCACCTGGGCCTGGACCACACTCCAACACTGTGCTTCCTCCTCTCCATGGCCCGCCTGTGTGGTCCCTGTGTTCTATACTATAGATAGGGTGGCCCTTCCTCCAGGGGGCTCAGATCCAGAGGTTGCATTGGGCTGTGTGGGGGAGGGGCAGGAGGTTTCAGGATGGAGGTAGACAACTGGAAGCCAGGATGCCAGAGAGAGTTCTCCGGTACAGTGGTGCATAAAAATAGTTTAAAAAAAAAAAACAGTAATACAAGGGGAGATAACCTCATATGTCTCACAGCTAAAAAAGCAGCATAAAGGAAAGCAAGAAGCTTTAGGAACAAAATTAAAAGAGTTGGAGGCTATTTCTAAGCAGGGAAACAATCCAAAAATACGGGATGATTTAAATAAAACTAAGAAAGAATTACAAAACATTTTAGATCAACAGATTGAGGGGAAGTTATGGTATACTAATCAAAAATTATTATTATTATTGTTATTGAATTTTGTTGACCAGGTAGGCCCACTGAGACTAGAAGTCCCTTTTTCAGGGGCAACTGGGGGGAAGGGGGGAATACAGATGGTAACCAACTGACCTTGAACCAGATTAAGCTGTTGGTGGCGTTTGTTTTTTTAGTGAAAATATTATGAACATGGCAATAAAGCTAGTTGACTTCTGGCCTTCAGGCTTAGGAGGACTCAAGCTGACAGGGCAGCCAGCCACTCACTATATTCCTAAGAAGATAGCAGGAGCATTTAAATATTATTATACTCACCTTTACTCAGCAGACCTGGGAAGAGCTATCACCCCACAAAGTGTACAAGATTATTTGGCCAATGTCTCTCTCTCCTTAGGTTATCAGAAGAGGTTAAACTACAACTACAATCCCCATAACAACTGTGGAAGTCATAAACACTATAAAAAATGTGAAAACCAACAACTTGCCAAGCACTGACGGATTTAATGTTGGGTTTTATCAAAAGTTTTGTACACAACTGGTCCCACTATTACTAAAAATTTTAAATTCTTGTAAAACAGAGGAGGATCTCCCCCATTCACGGAGGGAGGCCTTTATTACAGTAATCCCAGAGGAAGGTAAGCCCCAGATATCTGCACATCCTACAGGCCAATTTTCTGTCTAAATGTCGACTCAAACATTTTCTCCAAGACATTAGCTGACAGAGTAAATTTGATCTTACCAGATCTAGTTCACCCAGATCAAACAGGCTTTGTCCTGAACAGACACCTCAAGGACAACATCAGGAGATGTCTTAATATATTACATTATTGGAGGAAGGCCTCAAAGTAGCAGGTTGCTATTGTGATAGATGCCAAAAAAGCATTTGCTCACTGGAGCTGGGATTTCCTCCTAGGGGTTATCTCCAATTTTGGTTTTGGAGATCAGTTCAAAACTTGGATCAAAATGATACATCATAAACCTCATCCCAAAATCAGGGTAAATGGGGCCCTATCAGAGAGTTAGGACATAAAAGAGGGATGGGGCAGGGGTGTCCTTAATCCCCCATCTTGTTTGCCTTGAGCATGGAACCCCTGTCCGAGCTCATTAGGACACACCCAGAGTTGGAGGGGATTAGGGTGGGAGGGGAGGAAAGTAGAATATTGCTCTATGCTGATGATACAATGCTATATTTAAGAAACCCACTCAAAACCTTCCCAGTTTTGCAATACATTTTGACAACATATGGGCAGATGTCAGGGTTTAAAATGAATAATGACAAAACAAATTATTTCATTTAGTGGCACCCAATTCCCAGAATTAACCCAGTCAATCCCATTCAAATGGGTTTCCTCTGGCATCCGATACCTGGGTATTTACATTCCCTTATATTTGAAACAACTCTATCAAGTTAATTGTGGAAAGCTGATAAAGGAAGTGTTTACAAATTTAAAAAGGTGGGAGCTTCTCCCACTGTCAGTGATGAGATGTGTTAATTTCATCAGAATGAATGTTCTCCCATGTTTTTTGTTCCTGTTTAAATCCCCACCCTTACACATCCCAAGTTTAGAGTGGAAAAAAATAACAGAAGCCCTGCATAAGTTTATGATGGGGGGAGGCTAGGATAGCTTGAGGACACTACTTAGGGGAAAGAACCATGGAGGCCTGAGACTACCTAGTCTAAAAACTTATCATATGGCTCAACTGTTACCCTGGATAGCTCATAAAAAAGGGACCCAGTGAATTTATGGATTGGGCAAGAATCTGGAAGTAGCCCAGAGGCATCCCCGATGTTAGACTTTACTGGTTCACCAAACTATTCAAGCAATATCAAGATAGCAAATCCTTGCTTCAAACAAATGTACAGAGTGTGGGGGGAGGTGAAAAAGTACCTGGGTATGGGATCTTCCCTGTCCAATAGAACAGAAATTACACAATGTGCTAGCTTTCCCCCACCAAGAATGGTCCATCTATTTGAGGGCTGGAGGAGACAAGGCCTAATATTTTTTCAACAACTCCTCAAACAAGGGCAACTAAAAACTTTTCAGGAATTGCAACTGCACTTCCACTTACCTGCCTCACATTTTTTCAGATACCGACAGGTGTTCTCCTTTCAGTGAGTTGGCACTAATCTGGTAGAGGTTCAAAGGACCCCTCACCCTCTGGAGCTCATTATTTTGGAGGCAACTATACATAGATACATAGACAGTGTCGGCAGATAAGGGCTTATGGCCCACCTAGTCTGCCCATTTGAGCTTGTAAGTTCAGTTTGTTTTCCTAGAAGTCTATTTCCCCTTACCCCTGACCTCTAGAATTCCTTTATGTCTATCCCATGCATTCTTAAATCCCGTGATTGTTTCAGCCCCCACCACTTCCTCTGGCAGGGTGTTCCACTTGTCCACCACCCGTTCTGTGAAGAAATTCTTTCTCATGTTTCCTCTGAATCGTCCTCCCTCCAACTTCATCCCATACCCTCTAGTCCTGAAACATCTTTTTCGCTTAAAAATAGTGTTTTCATGCACCCTGTTCCTCCCTGTAAGATACTTGTATGTCTCTATCATATCCCCTCTCTCCCTCCTCTCCTCCAGGGAGTACATGTTCAGTTCCTTCAACCTGTCTTCATAGGACTTGTGATGCAACCCATGCACCATCTTTGTTGCCGTCCTCTGAACCTTCTCTACCCTGTCTATGTCCTTGGTGGTATGGTCTCCAGAACTGTACACTGTACTCCAGGTGGGGCCTCACTAGTGTCTTGTATAGCGGAATTATGACCTCCCTTTCCTGCTGGTGATGCTCCTGCCTATACATCCCAGCATCCTATTTGCTTTACCTGATGCCTTGTCACACTGTTTCCCTACCTTGAGGTCATCAGAGATGACAACCCCAAGATCCCTTTCCTGCTTGGTGCATGCTATATCCTCACCCCCAACTGATATATTGTGCCAGGGTTTTTGTGCCCCATATGCATTATCTTGCACTTCTTTGCATTGAATTTCAACTGCCAAACCCTTGACCATTCTTCAAGTTTCTGCAGGTCCCTTCATTCTGTCTACACCCTCTGGTGTGTCTACTCTGTTACAGAGCTTTGTGTCATCAGCGAACAGTGAAATTCTGCCTTCTAGATCCTGTGCAATGTCACTGATGAAGATGTTGAATAGGACCAGTCCCAGCACTGATCCCTGTGGTACCCCACTGGTCACTCTTCCCTCTGTGGAGTGACAGCCATTTACCACCACCCTCTGTGTCCTGCCACCCAGCCAGTTACCTACCCACCACACTACTGTCCTGCCCACACCCATATTCCCCAGTTTGTGTAATAGTCTTCTATGTGGCACAGTGTCAAAGGCCTTGCTGAAGTCCAGATAGGCCATGTCCACTGCCCTCCCCTGATCCACCTCCCTAGTCACCCAGTCAAAAAATTCAATGAGGTTGGTCTGATATGACCTCCCCCTGGTGAAACCATGCTGCCTTGGGTCCTGTAGTCCATTGACAACCAGATGTTCCACCAATCTCTCCTTCAGTAGTGCTTCCATGATCTTTCCCACTACCGAGGTGAGGCTGACTGGTCTGTAGTTCCCTGCTTCCTCTTTGTTCCCACTTTTGTATAAGGGGACTACATCTGCTGTCCTCCAGTCTTTGGGTACCTCCCCTGTTTCCAGTGATTGGCTGAACAGGATAGCCAGAGGTTCAGCCACCACCTCTCTTAGTTCTTTAAGGACCCTGGGGTGCACCCATCTGGCCCCATTGCTTTATCAGCTCTTATTACTCCAGTTCCTTCAGGACCCTTTCTAGTGTAAAGGGACTTGTGTCCATTTCTGCACCATTCTCACCCCTTGTACCCTTCAGACCCATTACCCTCCTCTTCCTTAGTAAAGACTGAGCAGAAATACCTGTTCAATATGTCAGCTTTACTGTTGTCATCCTCCACTGGCTCCCATCCTCCCCTTCAGTCTCACTATCCCTCCGTTTGTCCTTCTTTTTCACTTATGTACCTGTAAAGGTTTTGTCCCCTTAACCACTGATTTTGCAATGTGTTCTTCTGTCTGAGCTTTGGCTTCCCTTACTGACTTCCCTGCCTCCTTTGTTTCTCCTGGTACTTCTCCCTATCCCTTCTGCCTGTGTCTTTTGTATTGCCTGAATGCAATCTTTTGGCTTTCACTTTCTTGCTACCTCTTTGGAAAACCATAATGATCTCCTCTTTCTTTTCTTCTTGCTAACCTGCTTAATGCATAATTCTGTTGTTCTTATAATCCCCATTTTAAATACTGCCCACTGTTCCTCAATCCCTGATTCCTGTCCCATTCCCTTAATGCCTCTTTCAAGCATCTCCCCATTTTCCCAAAGTCTGCCCCCTAAAATCCAGGATACGTGTTTTTGTGTGGTTTGGTTCTGCTCTTTCTGTGATTTCAAACCACAATGACTGGTGGTCACTGTTACCCAGGTGCTCCCCACTGTTACCCCCATCACACTGTCCCTGTTTGTGAGCACAAGGTCCAGTATTGCCTTCTGCCGAGTTGGTTCCATGACCAGTTGCTTGAGGAAGGCACCCTGAAGGGAGTCCAGGATAAATCTGCTCCTAGTTGATGCTGCGCTGGGATGCTCCAGTCCACGTCTGGTATATTGAAGTCTCCAACCAGTACTACCTCACCCTTGTCTGCCATCCTTTGGATGGCTAGCATCAGCTCCCTATCTGTTTCTTCCTCCTGGGCTGGTGGTCTATAGACCACACCTGTGCGGATGGCTGGCCCCATTTTCCTTTCCAGCTTAACCCACAGTATCTCTCCCCCATTTTGTTCCTCCTGGATCTGTGTGGCCCTTATGTCATTCTACCCCAAGGAAGCACATTTGATTTCCAGACTGGTTTCCACCTATATAGCATCCCTGGATCATGCTCCCCTGGTGTGTCAGACAGCGTGGGAAAGGGAAGCAAATCTACAATTAGACTCCCACAGCTGGCAACAAATATGGGAGGGGGTGTCCCACACATCTGCTTCTAACATCTGAAGGGAATTTAGGTGGAAAACCCTAGTGAGATTTTTTCATACCTCAACTGGGACTAAACATTATAGTATGGGTAGTTTGGACAGATGCTGGACGAACTATGGAGTTATAGGGAATCATTATCACATTTTTTCGGGCTTGTCCAGTACTACAGTCTTATTGGGAGGCAGTGAGGGGCCAGTTTCAATGAATGACTGGCATTCAAGAGCAACCCAGCTTTAAACTTATGATTTTGGGTGCTCTCCCTAAGGGTAGGAGATTCAATGGGCAGAGGTTCTTCATAGGAGTCTTATTGGCAGCCGCAAGTAAGGCCATCACCGGATGCTGGTTTAATCCCATTCCTCCCATTTTATCTGAATGGATAGATATAGTGAAGGAGATCTCTCGAGTGAAGAGGATCTCAGCTGAACTCCTTTAAAGAGGAGATAAGTATAATGGAATATGGTTGCCATTTATGCACCTGATTGAGGACCTAAAGGGAGTCTCGGTCTTATCCCAGCAGGCCTTTTCCCACTGATCGCTGGAAGGCTTCTTGTGCAGGCAAACCATAACACAGACGGTATAATATTCCTCTAACAGAAATAAGATGAGAATCAATGACACCCATATATTTAACCATGTACTGAGTTTAGTTATTTTATTATTGTATGCTTACACGTGTTTATTAACATAAATGATGACATTTATTAGACACAAGATATGCTTGGACAGACAATAATTGTAGACAGGCTTGATTGGAGACACATAGATATATGGTTGGAAGAAGAATGAGGTAGGAAACAAAAAAGGTGAAAATTTATTCAAAGAGAAAAGGAAATAAGAGTCAATAATTAGTAATGTGTTTTATATATAACAGATACAAGATGTTCTTACCTATGAAGATGTATCCTGATCTACCTGCCTGTACAATTCAATTCTTTTGTGTGTCTGACTTGAATAAACTTGAAGTTTAAAAAAAAGAAAGAAAAGAGGAATCTAGAATTTAAAATATCCCACACAAAGGACAATAGGAAGTCTTGTTTTGCCTATGTGAATAATAAAACAGTAGATATGTCAGTTGGGCCACTAAAAAAACGGTTTTGAGGAAATATCTGAACCTAAAAAATGGCAGATTTTTTAATAAATGTTTTTGCTCAGTGTAAAATAAAAAGGACACAATAATCTACAACAAAGAATGGCTTATACTATACAATAATCAGGAACTTAAGATGGGCACTAAAATCAATATACTGGGGCCCAGATATTCAAAAGGGTTGAGCATGGCGCAACAGTGTTGTGCCATGTGCAACCCACTGATGCAGCCCGGCGCGATATTCAAAAGGGAAAAGTGCACAGCACAAATCCTGATGTAGCGGAGCGCATCAGTAATGTATGCAGGCGCAGGTGGGGGGGCATGCCCATGCATACCCTGCACAGCCCTATATTCAGCCTGGGATGTGCAGAGCCATGTGCAACCCCCCTGTTACCCGGGGTTACTAGAATCCCAGTAAGACCTAGTGATAGGCAGGGAAGGCAGCTTATGAAACTTCAGTTAAATGGATTTCACACTGTCTCACTCTGTTCTCGGTCTCGGCTGAGACTGAGGGATGACATCACCATTGAACTATCACAGCTGCATGAGCCACATTAGAATCTGCAGATGGGAGTTAGGTTAGAATGTTGGGAGTTTTTGAAGAGTGAGCAGAGTTGTGTGTGAGCATTGAAGAACAGAGGAGCAGAGCAGTCTGTGCACAGGCTCTTGGAACCTAAGCTCTGGTATAGAGCTACTTCTAAGGAAAGGTGTGTGTTTCCGCCAAAAGAGGAACACAGTAAGCTGTTCTTGAAGTGGTGGAGACCGCTGATACTGGTCTCTGTGCCATATTCCTCAGGGGATGGGGTGGATGGTTTGCCTGTTATTCCAGGGGCAACCTTCTGGTTCCAGATAGGGAAGAAGCTGCCTTAATTTTCTGAAATGTGTTGTGGTGCAAGAAGCTGTCAAGATTTGCCTGTGGGGCACCTGCAACCAAAGGGTGAGTTCTGCTCTTGTCAAAGGGCCTATGTTTCACCTGAACTGTTGTTAAAGTGGGGATTGGACAGCTGAATCAGTGGGAGGCCTAGAGGAATAGGCTTAGCCAAAGTAAAAGTATGTTCAAGTCCAGCACAAGAGGATAGCCAAAACATGTAGAGGAGATGTGATATACATTTACCCTTTAAACTACATTGCCAAGCTTTCAAAAAAGAGTTGTTTAATGTCCAGAGAAATGGCCGGGTATGGATTGTGGAAGTTGGAGGTGGGAGACTCCTATCTTTAGTAACCAGGTTCACCTCTACGGATTTGCTCTGTGGCCCTTTTACTTTGCCTCAGGCACTTGGCCAATGCTGAGGGAAGTACCCAGACGTGGGATTGAAAGGAAATTTCCCTTAAGGAGTCGAAGGCTGTAAGGTGGTTTGGGGAGCCACCAACGGAAAATGTGTCCACTGCCATATGGACAGAGATCAGGTGGCCGGCAGGGGAGCCGGGCCAGGAAAAACCTAAATAGTGTACAAGTCGGGCTGTGTACCCAAAGCAGCATGCAAGTCCAGGCTGTGTGTCTGGTGGGTTCAGAGCCTGAGGGCTGAAATGTTGAAGAAGTGTTCTGTATCTCTAATCTGCATTACCAGGAATGTAGCCCCGTGGGGGTCCGTCTATGCTTTGTTTGTTCCGTTTGGATGTGAATAAAAGCCACACTCTAGAATACCATTCCCGGTATTGGACATTACAGTTACTGCTTCCTGTGTTCGGATTTACTTGGGTGCCCCTGTGCAGAGTAGCCAAACCTAGGCCCCTTGTGCAGAGTAACCTAGTCCTCCCAGAACCCAGTCCCCACCTGGTACTGCAGTCAGCTTCAACAGCATACCATCTGTCGTTTGCAAAAAGGCAGGGGTGAGGGGCTTACACATGCATGCGCAACCCCTACCTGCGCCAGCACAAAGTTGATCCAAAAAAATAAGGAACAAGGGATGGCCACCCACAGATGAGCTGCCACATTGCAGGGCGCAACACGGCAGTTGCCACCTGTGGCTGGCCACCCGAGCTCCGGCTGCACCTGGTGGCAGTCCCTCATGCCCGATCGTGGGCATTTGTCATAAAAAGGAAGAATTCCTCCACTATCCCTGGTGGTCCAGTGGACTGCTGCCTGCCCGATTGCGAGCATTTGTAATAATAAAAATGAATTCCCCCAATATCCCTGGTGGTCCAGTTGACTGCTGCCTGCCCGATAGTGGGACTGTGGTTGTGCTGTGCTGGACATGGGCAATGGGTGTGTGCAGTAGTCCACATGGCTGTTGCTGCCTGGTTGGGCATGTCTTGTGGACACGGTCACTGTGGGTGGGTGCAGACCATCACAGGAGCGTGGCACATGGCTGTATGCCATGCATAATGGGTGGGCTGCAGGGGGATGGACAGTCACACCTATTGACTCTGATCCCTCATCCTAGGTGAATGGATACTCCTGCAGATCCAGCAGGCTGTGCAGGAGCTGCTGCAGGTGGCACGGGAGTCCCTGAACATACTGAGGGACATACACCAGCATGGGGTCAGGAGGAGGAGACGGGCCAGGCGACAGCCCCAAGCGGAGGAGGACCAGGCTGGCCGCTAATGTCTGCATGAACCTGCCTACAACTTCCCCCCTTGACCAACCCTCACACCACACCTTCCCTCTCCCATATGTTCAACCCTGCCTCTTACCCACCCCCACCTTGTTTCTGTCCCTCTCCCACATGTGTACATAGTTTTCTGTATATAGTTGTGTTTTATATTTTACAATAGAAATATTTTGATATGAATACTGTGGTGGTCTCTGATTTGCAGCTGGCTATAGGTGCTCAGCTGCAATGGTGTTCATGGCATCTGGGGTGGTTCAGTCATGGGTATGTGTGTGTGCGTGGGGAAGTGTCTATGGTGTGGGAGTGGCTATCAGTCAGTGTCTATGGTGTGTGTGTTGTTCCCTGTGCATTGCATTACTGTGTGCAGTGTTCCATGGTGCATGCTCTGTGTCCATTGTGCCCCTGTCAACCCGTCCTTGGCCTGTGCAGCTGACACCCTTGCATGTCTGTGGCCTGCAAGGTCTGCTGCCTTGTCAGTGGTGGCACTCTATGCAGGTCATCCACTGTGACCGTCACAATGCTGGGTTGCCTCCTGTCACTGGTGTGGTGCATGTTTGCCTCGGGTGACACTGTGGCCTCCGCAGTTGATGTCCCACCTCCATGCTGTGGCTTGTGTGTGTTGCAGGGGCTGTGCACCACTGCCTGTGACTTGTGCTCCAGGCATATGCTGGTGGCATACGGGACCACAGTGCATGCACAGGGTGGGTGTCACCCCTGTGCCATGGAGGACTGCAGGCTCTGTGTGCTCAGTTTTCATGGGCCCACACTGGGTGCTTGGTTGCCACACTACTGCGTCCCTGTGTTATGGTCCCTGTGGGTATGGGTGTGTGTTTGCCCCTGCACTGTGTTGCATCCAGTGTGATGCATGCTTCCATGCACCACTGTGGGTGTCTGTGCTGGCTGCTGTGGCTAGTGGTGGGTTGGGATGTGTCACTTGTCTACTGTGCAGGGTGCTGTCTCAATGGTGGTGGCGTCAGGGGCATGCCCTTTCCCATGTGGGGTACCTCTTGTGCTGATGCATGGTCAGTCTCTCAGCTGTGCCTCAGGGGGATTGTGCGTGTTGGCACTGAGTTTGCTGTTGTTGCATTGCCGTGTGCTGCCACCCACTGCTGGGTGCTCATGGTGGGGCTGGCTTGTATGGTTCTGTAGTACACAAGGTTGCAGTGTAACATTGGGGGTGGTGGTATGCATGGGGTTTCCTGCAGTGGTGGTCACTGCTCGTGGGGGGTGTCTGGGGGTCACAGTGCAGGGTGTGTTGTGCACTGGGGGGCTGATGTGGCATGGGGTGGTCCGCCCTCCTTGTGTGGCAGTCTCAGCTTGCCGGTGGGTGTGCTGGGGCACCATGGCCCAGCTGTGCTTTGTTTGCTTGTCCCCATGGGCTGGTGGATATTCCAGCCCTCCCCCAGTTGTGCTGTGCTTGGGGTATGGGGGCACATTGCCAGTTCTGCTGTGTGTTCCTGTGCCCATCTGTGGCATGGGTGGTGGGCCCCTGCCTACCCCCCTGGTTGTGCAGTTACATTGCTCTGTTGCTGGGGGGCTCCCTGCTTGCACTATGGCACCTCTGGGCTGCTCAGCTGGGAAGCCCTTGTTGCTCCATAGCACATCGTATCTGCTCAGCTTCCCCTTCCTAGTTGCGCTATGGCGCAGGTTGTGCGATATTCAGACGTTAGCTGTTGGCGCAAATTGGCTTGCTCCTTTTTTGAATATCGCGTCTATTGCGCATGGGCGCAATGGGCTTGTGCTTACTCCTGCTATTGCGCACTTTTTGGGTGCAGTTTGAATATCCAGCCCATTGTGTATTGATAAAACATTAATACATTGAACCTCCCAATGGCTCCGTAACAGAACACAGGCCATTAGAATTAAAGGCAATTTGTCTGAATTGGGTGAAATGACAAGCAGGGTACCTCAGGGTTCAGTGCTGGGTCCTGTACCATTCAGTCTGTTTATTTCTGACTTGGAAAATGGAACTACAAACTGAGCAGCTAAATTTGCTGATGATTCAAAATTGGGAGCAGGGGTGAAAAATACGGAACAAGTGGCTAGTCTGAAAGGAGATTCAAAGACAATAGAAAAATTAGCACAAAATAATTTTATTACTTTTAACCCCAACAAATGTGTCTTTTTACATCTGGGTAAAAACAGTACCCATAACTCCTATAGCCTAATGGGAAGTACCCTGAAACATGTGGAAACTGAGAATAACCTGGGAGTCCTGATAAACACTTTAACTTCTGCAATCATTGCAATAAAGTCATTAGTACATCCAATTCAGTCCTCTGATGCATTAAAAATGCTTTCATATCAAGGAATAAAAACAGTATTCGCACATTATATACAACGGCCCGGATATTCAAACTGTGCCACAAAGTAGCACAATAGCAGGAGCAGTCACAAGTTCAGTGCACCTATGTGCAACACGTGTGATATTCAAACACTGCGCAGGCCAAGATGCGCTTGCACAACACAATGGAATATCGTGCCAACAGCGCCATGGCACAACCAGGGATACGCAGTGGAGCAGTGTAGCAGCGCATCAGCACAACCAGAGATACACAGGGACAGGATGCAGGGGTTCACCACCCATGGAAGATATGGGCAGAGGAGCACGCAGCAGAACAGACATCGCCCCCACACCCCATGAACTGCACAACCTGAGGAGAGCTGGAAGAACCACCAGCCCATGGACACCAGCAACAATCCCACAGCCGGGGCATGGTGCCCCAGCACACCCCCTGGCAAGCTGTGACCGGAACACAAGGAGGTCGACCACCCTTTGCTACACCATCCCACCAATGCAGAGTACACCCTGAACAGCGATCCCCAGACACCCTGCCCAGGAGCAGTGCCCAACAGTGCATGTTACCCCATACATGCAACCACACCCACTGTGACAATGCAACCCTGTGCACCATGGAGCAATGCAAGGCAGCCCCACCATGAGCACCCTGCAGCAGGTAGCAGCAGCCACCGATGCAACAACTGCAGACACAGTGCTGCCCTGCACGGCCCCCCCGAGGTACAGCTGAGAGACTGACCCTGCGTCAGCACATGAGGTACTCCACATGCAACAGGGCCTGCCCCAGACCCCACCACCAGAGGTACAGCACCCTGCACACCCTCCCAAGGACACACGCATCCCAGCACTGGCCCCAACAGCCAGCCCAGATGCCCACAGTGGTGCATGGAAGCATGCGCCACACAGGATGCAACACAGTGCACATATACCCACCCATACCCAAGGGCACACCAACACAGGGACACAGTAGCGAGGCAACAAACCCGCTGGCGTGTGGCCACAGCAGCTGTGCACCCACAACTAGCACCCCTCCATGGCACAGGTATACCAGCAACCCTGCGCATGTGCCATGAATCCGTACACCAACAGCATGCAGCTGGAGCACAAGTGACAGACATTGGAGCACATCCCCTGCAACAGACACAAGCAAAAGCATGGGGGGGGACAACAACAGTGGAGGCCACAGTGCCACCCGAGGTAGATGTGCACCATACCAGTGACAGGAGGCAATCCAGCATTGTGCTGGGTATGTGGAATGTCCAGCATGGACAGCCACCACTGACATGCCAGCAGTCCATGCACAGCACAGACATGCAAGGGTGTCAGCTGCACAGGCCATGGACAGTCTGACAGGGGCACCATGGACACAGTGCATGCACCATGGACCACTGCACACAGGTGTTCAGTGCACAGAGAACAACACACAAACCACAGACAGTGACTGAGTCCCCTGCCCACACCATAGGAAGTTCCCTACAGGACACATACACATGCTCATGCCTGCACCACCCCTGATGCCATGCACACCACTGCAGCTGAGCACCTGTAGCCTGCTGCAAATCAGAGACCATCACAGTTGTCATATCAAAATGCATGTACTGAAAAGAGGTAACAAAAAACTATTTACAAGTATTTACAAGGGTGGGGGGAAAGGGCCACAAACCAGGTGGGGGCAGGAATGGGGCAGGGGTGAACCAATGGGAGAGGGAAGAAGGGGTGTGAGGGTGGGTCCAGGGGGGTTAGGTGAGTCTGAGAGCATGGACAGCCTAATTCCTGTCCAGCTCTCCACTCCTGTGGTGCCTCTGGTTGTATCTTCTCCTGACCCCGTCCCGCTCCAATCGTTCCGGTATGGTGAGGGACACCCGTACCAGCTGCAGCAGCTCCTGCATGCCTCTTTCCAAGGCCATCGAGTGATGTCCACCTAGGATAAGGGAGCAGAGTCAATATATGTGACTGTCCATCCTCCTGAAGCCCACCCGTTGTGCATGGCATACAGCCATGGGCCATGCCCCTGTGATGGTGTGTCACCACCCATAGTGACCGTGTCCACAAGACCTGCTTACCCAGGCACACACAGCCATGCAGAACACTGCACACACCCACCACCCAGGTCCCGCACAGCACCACTGTGGCTGTACAGTGACATGGTTATGTGGTGCAAAGGCAGTGGCACAACCATGTACCCGGTGCACGCATGGACCATCAGCGATGCACACCCACACATGCAGTGCCACAGGACAGTGCTGAGTATGCTGTGTGGTGTGCACAATGGTGGTGTCAAGGGCTGGTGGCCATGCCCCGCTGCCTACCCCTCAACACCGCATGCACAGAAGTTCTTGAAAAAAAGGCACTCTTTAACAGCCGGGCACTGCTGCACTATGGGCCCTCCACCTCATCCCTGTTGTTGGGTAGCATCACGGTCCCGCTGTGCCCATGCCTCCTGAGCATGGCATCTCTCCTCAGGGCCTAGGATGCAATCATGGAGAGGGTAACATCAGTACAAACCCATAGCAAAGCCCCCCCAGTGTGTGCCATCTCACACAGCCCAGCCATGCCACAACCCCACCACCACCACCACCGCCCACACTGGATGGCCCCCAACCCTTGCATGGTGGACACATGCACACTGTGATACCCAGATGTACGGATGCTACCAGTGTATGGATGGAGCACCTACCTGGCTGTGGCACTGCGCCTCACCTGGTGCGTGCCCATAGTTGGGCCAGCCTGTCTGGGTCCCTCTGCTGGAGGTCCCCATAGCAGTGGCAACACTGCTCTGCATTGCAGGCAATCCCAGTGGCCTCCTCCAATGCCTCTGCCACCTCTTCCCTCACAGCACTTCTGAGCCTTTCTAAAAGGTCTTCCCTAAACAGGTCCCCAGCATGGGGCTCAGCAATGGCCACAAGACTGGCCAATTCTAGTGGGCTCCACAATGCTGCTGCCCTGTGTGCCATCATTCTGTGCATGCCGGATCACAAAATGGCACTTTGTAGTGCATGTCCCCCATGTGCAGATGCTGTGCGGTAAAGCGCTGCCATTCCCCATCGCAGTGTCACCGAATAGCGCGATGGGGTGCACCCATGTGGACGCATGGTGCCTAGGGGGCAAAGTTCAACCACAGGGTCAAGGGTCTGTCATGCACAGACCGCCACAGTGCTATTGGGACTCCCTGAATGTAGTGCTGTAGGGTGCCTGTGTGTGATGCCATGCAGTGGCCTACCATGCTGTGGCACCATGGCACCTACAGCACTCCAGGGCATGAGCGCCACATGTGTGAACAGCACACTAGCACCACTGGTACAGTGGTGGCCCTGCCCTGCACTGCCTCCCATGCTCAGCACATCATCAGCGCAGCAAGCGTTGGCGTCAGCACCCCGGGCATGTGCCATGCAGTGCCTACTGCACACATCACACAGCTGCACCTTTGTCTGAGCACGTTCAACACAATTTCGCAAGGCGCAACAGTGCAGTATTCAGCCAGCATATGCAAATCAGCTCAACAGCAATTCCATGGCACAGCCACTGCATTAGCATCCACTTAAAGTTGCGCCCCACCTCATTTGCATGCCTTGTGCTATAAAAATGTGACATGGAGTTGTAGAGGACATTGTTTGGTATTGCAGTCTATTGTGGTGGGTTGCATGCTGTTTGGAAGTGTGGACTGTGGTGTGTGTGAGAGATGCATGGGACTGCACATTCAAAGGTAACACCTGTCATTCCCACAGGTTCTATAATACCGAACGTGAGGAAGAGGAGGAACAGAGACATAGGAGATGGAGGAGGCCCAACTTCACCCAGGCAGAATCTGATGCCCTATTCGAGGCCTACCGTGACAGGGAACTGCTGCTCAGCAGACAGCGGGGAACACTACAGGCCCATGCTGTGGCATTGGATGATGTAGCATGTGCCATCAACCAGCATGGCAGCCACCAGTGGTCCATGCAGGAGTGCAAAAAGAAGGCCAGCATGGACAAGAAGAGGATTAAGGACAAGGTGGCTGCCATCAGGGCAGCACATGCTGCAACCGGTGGTGGACAGCTGGATGTGCCATGCCTGACACCACAGGAGGAGCAGGTGGCTGGCAGCATGCGGTGTTGTGCCCTTGAGGGTGTTCCAGGTGGTGGCTTTCAGATGGGTGGCAGCCTGTCACTGCATGGTAGGTCCTGTGCTGTCACTGTGTGGGGGGGTTGGGGAATGCCTCAGGGTAGGGCAGAGACATTAACGCTACTGTGTTCCCTTACAGCTCCTGAGCATCTACATGGGTCAGCGGTGGTGGGTGTGTCCACCAAGGGTGATACCCTGGACATGGAGGAGCACCCATCCACCTCCACAGGTGTCCGAGGGTCAGGACCACAGCATACCTGCCTGTCTGTCCGGACTGAAGATGGTGGTGCTGGTGCAGAGGAGGCCCTGCCTGTGTCCCAGCATGACAGTGGCCATGGATGCCAGCATGCTGTGACATGGACTAGTGCCAGTTCCGGCACCGATGATGATGGATCAAACATCCTGGACAGTGATACGTGTGGGCCACAGGATGGCTGCACAGCAGGTTACAGCACATGCATAGCCATGGGTGGTGCCACTGTGGAGGCCTGTGTGACATCACAGTCCCAGCCTGTGCCTGTCTGCACCAGTGGGGCAGCACTGTTGTGCATCCAGGCTGGTGGGGCTGTTGCAGCCACTGCGGTGGCACTGGTGAGCTCTGGCAATCAGCAGCTGGAAGGGCAGTGTCAGCAGTCAGCCAATGGCGACGGGGTGACACTGTTGGGAGGCAGCGTCAGTGCACCATGTGTGGACATTCCCCAGCATGGCTCTGGTGTGCAGCGCCCATCGTCAAGGGGTGATGCCCAGCATGGCCAGGAACACCATAAGGGACAGCATGCCGATCCGGCGGATGACCTCTTTGATGAGCATAGCCGACTACTCCAGGCTTCCATGGATCAGCAGTTGCAGCTTGTGAGGGCGGTGGATGCACTCAGTGTGGTTCTGCACCAGGCAGAGGAGCGGCACAGCAGAGACCACAGTCTGCTCCTGGCAGAGATGGCCTGGCAGCGGGAGGATGTGACCACTGCCATTGACAGGCAGACAGGTGCATTCACAGCTGTCATGGCCACATTGGGCACCATTTTGTTGCCCATGCGCTGCAGACACTGCGCAGTGTCACATCCAACCCCCATTCCCAGCATCGTGTGACACTTTCCATGTCGACACCAGATTCATCTGTGGGCATACCGAGCACGCTTGGCGTGGGCATGTTTGATAAGTGCAGACCCCTGCTCGAACACGGTCGCATTCCCACAGCGTCACCCCTCGGGGACTGTCGGTGCCACCCCATGAGGCCAATGATCAGCCTGGCATGGCTGGCAGGTCTTGGCAGGGCCACCCAGGCATCCATAGTGGCCATGGCACTGTGCCGCTGACTGACCTGTCTCCCACCATGGCTACTGTTTGCCGCTGCCCTGTGTGCATTGTGTTGTGCAACGTGCGACGCTCGGGTGGGGTACCTGGGCCTGCACACACACGGTCCATGTGCACACCCTCCTGGGTGCTGGCCACTGTGGCATGCGCATGATGATGCCTGCATTGCACTGTCCACAAGTGTGCAATGGTGCCCAGTGTCTGAGACATGCACAGTGATGGCCACTGGGCGTGGTCATGTGTGGACCTGCGTGTGGCTAGGGGTTGGCATGCCTTCTACCCCTTGTGCATGTCTTGTGGTGGGTGTGTGTTTGTGTGTGTGTGTGTGTGTGTGTGTGTGTGACCGCATGTCATGTTTGGCCCTGCCCATACCTGACGGCGTGTACGGTTCCACGCTCAGACCAATTCCCTTGCCACCATCTGCCCCTGGGGTTCATACATGCCTGTCTGGGGGTTGTACCCTTGCCATTGGTGGCTGCACAAGGCCCAGTGACCTACCTGTGTTGGCCAAAGTGCTCCTCTGTGATGGTGTCCCAGTGCAGCTGTGACATCCGGATCAGGTGGGGGTCCCTTCACCCAAGGGATGGCTGCCCATCACCATCTGGAACGGTGTCCTCATCATCCCCATTGATATCCCCCTTCAACCTCTACAGCTATCCCACAGTCGTTGGCCATGTTGTGCAGGATGCAGCAGGCTAGGAATAGCCCGCAGGCCTTCGAGGGGCTGTACTGTAGGGCACCGCCAGACATGTCCAGGCACCAGAAATGTGCCTTCAGCATCCCAAACATCCGCTCAATGATATTACATGTGGTGGCATGTGCCTCATTGTACCGTTGCTGCGATGGGGTTGCAGGGTGCCGGTATGGTGTGAGCAGCCAGGGACAGAGTGGGTAGCCACTGTCACTTGTGTGTAGAGGGTGGACATTAGTATAGTGGTCTGTGTTGCTCTGCCATGGGCCATCAAGGCCAGTACCCATGGCACCTCTGACTATGCAACCCCCCCATAGCTGCTCATGTCATCCGGCGTGATGTGCATACTCACCCACTAGGTGGCCAGTGGGGATGTCCCCACTCCCGAACCTGTGGCACAGTGCAGACTGGTGCCAGATGAAGGCATCATGTGCTCCCCCAGGTGCATGGCACAGACATTGGTTATGCGCCCCCTGGCATCGCGCACCACCTGGCAGTTGATGATGGCAAACCCCTTCCAGTTAATGTAAGATACACCGTCCAGGCCAGGTGGCATGCAGATGGCCACATGGGTGCAGTCAATGGCCCTGAGCATACCAGGCATATGAGCTACCCTGTTGAACTCTTGTATGTGCGCTGTGCGCTCCACCTGTGTGCTGGGGAAATGGATGTACTCTGCAGCATGTGGCAGCAGTGCGCTGAGGAATTGTGAGAGTAGGCATGATGCAGCTGACTGGGTAATGCCTGTTGTGTCCCCTGTTGGTCTCTGGAAGGTGCCCGTGATGAGCAGGGACATGACAGCTGTCACCTTTGTCTCCACTGACAGAGCATGGCTACGTTGTGTGGGTGCCTGCATCTCATCACTGCACATCTCACAGAGCCACCTCAGGATCACCCAGTTCAGGTGGTACTAGCCCACAGTCTCTGTGTCAGAGTAGTGTTTGAAGGTGGTGTGGGCTTGGTATCACCTGTTGGGGATGTACCGCCGATGGGCCCTTCCATGGCCATGCCCCCCTGCTGCCTGCCTTCTCACACCCCTCATTACTGCCTCCATCTGGAAGGTGGCACTGGCCATGTCCCTGGCTGATGTTCCCCCCCTTGGCAGCTGTTAGCCTGTTTCCCCCCGCTGTCCTTTGTGATGCTCCCCCTGCACTGGGTACACCTCTGGCCTTTGGTTGTCCTGCCTACTGCCACTGCCCTCAGTCCACTGTGCCACTTCCCTGTCACTCCTGCACAGTAGCACAGGCTCCCCACTCCTGTCCTGTTCCTGGTTGTTTCCAGGTATGCCCTGTCCCACTCACTGCTACCCTCTTCCTTGTTGCTGTCACCTCGCTCCCACCTCTGGCTTTCCTGTAGCATTCTTGCACCTCTCTCTTGTTCCTTTTTATTTTGGATCATTTCCACTATCGTGCAACTTCCGCTTGCTCCCCATTGCACATGGCACATGCTGTTGAATATCGCACTCCGCCATTTGTTCATGGTTCCTCCCCCTACGGTTGAGCATGCATTCATTACCATTGCACTCTCGCGCATTGCAACTTGTGCGGTGCAGCTGCCTTCCACTGAATATCGCACAATGGCACATTTTCGTACTTGCGCTGACGTATCTCTGTTGCACATGGCACATCCCTTTTGAATATCTGGGCCAACATATATAAGGCCCCACTTGAATTATTGCTTCTACAGTCTGGAACCCTCACTTAAAAAAGGCTATTGATAACATAGGGAGGGTGCAGAACAGGGCAACAAAGATGATGGCATGGTTGAGAGACATGACCTACGATGATAGGTTGGAGGAGCTGGGTGTGTATACACTTGAGATGAGACATCAGTGTGGCAGTATGCTACAAATGTTTAAAATTTTAAAGCATAAAGAACTAATGGATAGTCTTGGTCTAATCATGTATAAAAACAAGAATAACTTAAGATGCCTTAACCAACTAATTTTAATGTAACAGTCTACAAAGAATACAAGGAGAGGCTTTGTTTATATACTGGGCAGTACAATACTGGAACTCACTTCCTAGTGAGGTGGTTTCTGCAGGTTCTATAGATATATTCAAAAAATACTTGGTAATCATTACTTGAATCATAGGGATTAATGGCCTCGTCATGACGGGAGACAGACCTGATGGGCTAGCGCCTACTCCTGGTTTATCAACTCAATACAGAACTCAGTATAAGACCAGATTCATGGATATGATGGGCTTAGCTCCCACTGAGAGGTTGATGCTACCCATCCATAAATCCCTCAGGAAAGCGTCTTTTAAAATCATCAGTACCCACATCAGCTGCTGGCATAGATAAGAAAATTGAGAAAAAAGTGTCAGTTTGACAAACAGGGCTTTGAGTATTCCCACCCTGATCATGAGGGAGTGGTCCAGGCTGCTAACTGTGGCAAGGCCAAAGTACATCTTTCCTCCCAGTCTCCAGTGAAAGATTTCAGAAGTCTGGATAGCATAGGCAAAAAGTTTATACTTCACCTTTCCTACCCTACACAGCACAGTGCCAGAAAGTCTTATGGAACTCCATCCTGACACTGAGCAAAATGGCTACTGGACACTTGGCACAGAATATGACTGACACAGCAAAAATGGGGAGTGGCAATCCATTTTTTTTTACCTGAAATGCCTGAACAAACATCTAAATAAAGAAAAACTCAAGATAGTAACACTTGTCTCAGTGATCCCATCTCATCAAGTGGGAGACTGACTTGGATCACTGGATCTGAAAGATACCTACTTCCACTGGCCAGTAAGGCCAAGTCACAGAAAATTCCTCTGTTCAGGTTATGGAATTGTCACTGCCAGTTTAAAGTCATTTCCTTTGGTCTCACTTCAGGTCCTAGAGTATTCACAAAGTGCTTAGCTGTGGTGGCAGCACATTTGAGAAAGAAAGAGGTGGTGCTTTTTCCTTACCTGGACAATTGGTTGATCTCAGGAAAAACACAGGAGGAAGCAAAGTTCTCCATAATGCACACCCAAAAACACTTTTGAGTATCTGGGCTTTCTCATAAACTTTCAGAAGTCTAAGTTCTGTACTTTATCGATGCAGAGTTGGATACCCTGCAAGGGAAAGCATTCCATCCTCTAGCAAGGGTAGTCAATATGATTTCAACTGCAGAATCCTTCAAAGCAGATTAGCCAATGCCTGCAATGGATTTCCAAGGCTCCTAGGATACATGGGCTCTTCACAGCAGTGATGTCAGGGGCCAGATTCTAGATGAGAGATTTTCAGTACCACCTAGGGGATCATTGGCTGTGACACCCTATCCAAATTGGTGCCTGTCACAAAAACCTTGTTAAGGGCACTAGACTGGTGGAAGGAGGAATGCAACTTCAGAGAGAAGATTCCCTTCCTCCAGCAATTCCCTATAATTGTTCTAACAACAGATGCTTCCCTCCTAGGTTGGGGTGCAGTGGTGTTGGAACAATTTTTATAGTGGGGTAATGAAAAGCATTTCTTTTGGGTCACATGAATGTGAGGAGTCTGGGGGTTTACATGCTCTGTGGTGAGTTTGGGGGCTTTTATTGAAGATAAAACACACTTTTTTTTACCTACCCCTGACTCCTGGGAAATTATTTTCCCCCCAGAATCAGGGGTGTGGGAGACTGTGGCTGGTCTTAGAGTCTGCAGCTGCAACTGGGATGGGCAACTGACTGACCAACATTGCCATCAACCACCCACCCAATAGGCATTATTGTAATTTACTGTGAAAGATTTGTATATAAAGGTTGGGGCTCTAGGGTTTTAGATGCTCTGTGGCGAGTTTGGGGGCTTTTACTGAAGAGAAAAACACACTTTTGGTACATCTTCCTCTATCCCAAATTCAGTCTAGGTGGGGAGGAATTGTGACATAGACAGCCAGGTCTGAGTGCTGTATCATTTTTTATTTCCTAAAAATAACAGAAATGTGGTATTGAATTTGTCTGTTGGAAATGCCAGTGCACTTGGAATGACTTCACTCACCCCCAGGTTTCAGTTCTAACAAGACAGGATATGCTGATCAGAAGATCTCTGTGATTAGATTAACTCCTAAGAGTTTGCATTTTATAGCCTTAGTTAGGATGTAGGTTATTTGTAGCTAAGCCTTGAAATATCCATTTTACAGTGCTGGAAGGAAACTCAAGTTCTTACACAGGGGTGCGAAGTGTAAATGTTCCTTCATGTCCTGGAGGAAGGAAACTCATCCTGGGATCAAAGAAGTGTCATTTGAAACCTGAGTTATGCTAAGGTTGCAGAATTAATACTTTGAAAATTGCACCCTGTGGTTGTATAAAAATATATATTTTTTTTAGCTATCTGACAGAGGAGGAGCTGGATGACCTTATCAAAAAGGGGTTGGCAAATACAGCTTGAAAATATTATTCTGTTTCACTACAGGGACACTTTTATCTGACGCTGACCAAGAAAACATCTGAGCACTGTAAGCAGATTATTTAGAGAGTTAAATCTAAATACTGTAAGTAGGAATTGCACTGTTTTAAACCTTGTTTTGTTTAAGGATGTGTATGTTTTTGTGATGAGTTCTGTATATTATTGTTTACTATTTTACCTTTTGTTTAGTAAAGATATATTTTAAAAATATAAACTGCCTGGTGTGCCTTGAAACATTTCTTTGGTTTTGAGTGAAGTTGGATGGCTTTAAAGCTGACACGGTGCATGAGTTTATGGGTGTACCAAACTGAGAAACAGTTTAAGAGTTTCTCTGGGTCTTATATAGAGTTCAAAAGGGGTTCATTTTGTAATACCTGGTTGGGTGCCCGTAGGCAAAGATATCTGGCCCCCTGAATACAGAATTATCTGAGCCTGACAATTGGGTATGCTAGCAAGAGGTTAACAAGTTTGAATCCCTCCAGAACTTGGGAGTAAGGTGACTCAAATCCACAAAACAGACAAGAGGGCTACCTTGTTCTGTTCACTGTTCACAAGACTATGCTCAGAGGTTGGCGCTTTGGGAATAGAGGACTGACCTGCTGAGTGAATCTGTGACAGACTGGTTGGCAGTGGTGCAGATAAATTTTGGTATAATAAGCTTCGTTGTAAAGTGTGTCAGCTTGAGACTGTTAATCTCACTTGAAAGAAAGAAAGGCAGTGATTTAATTTTTTTAAAAAAGGGAAACAGAACTTTATCACTTGGCGTACAGTCAAGTTCTTACCTATTTTTTTTTCTAAGATGCAAAGTCAGAGTAGCAGTAGTTAGGAAAGATGGTTTCCAACTACAGCAGGCACACTGTAGAACAGTTAAACAGTTGTGTGAGGACAGGAGTCCTGTTTGAGGTGACAGCCAAAAAGCAGAACCTCATAGAGACCCTGATGGTAGCAGATACCCAGAGCAGTGAGTCACCAAACATGTCTGAAGGGGAGCAGACCTCGGGTGTGGCAGGACTAGAGGCCAGTGAGGGGTCCCATGCTGATGAGGAGGACAGCAGGGCCACTGTCAGTGAAGGGCCACAGCAGCAGGGGATGGTCACCAGAATCCTGAATCCATAGGTACTCAAACTGCAAATTGAGTTGCACAGGATGGAACTGGAGGCAGAGCGACAACAAAGAGAGGTGGATTGAGAGGCAGAGCGACAACAGAGGGAGGCAGACTGTTAAGAGCGGGAGCACCAGTGACCTGCTGAGGAGAAGACAGAGCAAGAATGCAGAGCTGCAGAGGAGACGAGAGAGGAGTGCCAGTTGCAACACGAACTTGAGAAGCTATGACTCCAACCAGCAGCACCAGGGCAGCTAAGTAGCTTGGGTTTAACTGGGACTGTAGGACTGGGTTACAAATTGAACTCCAAATTAATAGCTGAATTTAAGGAAGGGGAAGATATGGACGCCTTTTTAAATTCTTTTGAAAAAATTTGTATTCAGGCTAACATTCCTAGAGAGTCCTGGAGCTTCCAGCTATCCCCGCTACTTACCAGGACAGCTCGGGATGCCTTGGGTCAAATGGACAAATGAAGACAGCAATGATTACAGAAAGTTAAAAGCTGCACTGTTAAAAAAGTTTGAATTAACTGCTGAATCATACAGAGCTAAATTCCATAAGCTCAGGAGAAGCCCTGACATGAGCTACGAGGAGCTAGCCATGAAACAATGTCAGTTTTTAAAATGTTGGTGGGAAGAAACTGAGGCAAACTCTGTTGATAAAATTGAAAATGTGATTTTATTAGAACAGTTTTATTGGGCATGCCCAGCCAAGCTAAAAACCTGGCTACAGGACCGAGATCGAAAAATAGTGCAAGAGACTGCTGAACTCTCAGACCACTATGTCAAGAGCAGACCTACTGTGAGAATGAATGGGGCAGGCGTGGCAATGCAGAAAGGGAAAAGTGTGCCTTCAGGGCAACTAAAACCCTCACTGCCTCCACCGAAATCAGTTAGCCCCAGGTTTCAACGAAAAAATTTATCTGAAGTAAGAAATGCTTGTTGGTTGTTCAAAGAAACTGGGCAGATTGCCAGACAGTGTCCAAGAAGGTGCCGCAAGCTAAAGGAAAGTGAGTCTGGCCACCTTCATCACCACGGAAATTCAAATTTCACCGCGTTTCCAGCATACAGGTGCCACAGGCTCCTGGAAAGTGAGCCTGGCCTCCTTCGTCACCACGGAGATCCACATTTCACTGCATTTCTGGCATACCAGAGGGGCAGGGTCCAGGAAAGTGAGCCTGGCCACCTTCGTCACCATGCAAATCCAAATCTCACTGTGTTTCTGGCATACAGGTGCCACAGGCTAAAGAAAAGTGAGCCTAGCCACCTTTGTCATTGCGGAAATCCAAAGCTCACCATGTTTCAGGCATACGGGTGCTGCAGTCTAAAGGAAAGTAAGCCTGGCCACCTTCATCACTGCAGAAATCCAAATCTCACCGTGTTTCCGGCATATGGGTGCCACAGGCTAAAGGAAAGTGAGCCTGGCCACCTTTGTCACAGCGGAAATCCAAATCTCACCATGTTTCTGGCATATGGGTGCTGCAGGCTAAAGGAAAGTGAACCTGGCCACCTTCATCACCGCAGAAATCCAAATCTCACCGTGTTTCCGGCATATGGGTGCTGCAGGCTCCTGGCCACCTTTGTCACCACAGAGAACCACATCTCACCACATTTCTGGCATGCTGGCATGGCAGGGTCCAGGAAAGTGATCCTGGCCACCTTCGTCACCACGGAAATATGCATCTCATTGCATTTCTGGCATACGGGTGCCACAGTCTAAAGGAAAGTCAGCCTGGCCACCGTCGTCACCGTGAAAATCCAAATCTCACCACATTTCTGACATACCAGCATGGCAGGGTCCAGGAAAGTCCACTTGGCCTCCTTCGTCACTGCAGAAATACACATCTCACCATGTTTCCGGCATATGGGTGCTGCAGGCTAAAGGAAAGTTAGCCTGGCCACCTTCTTCACCGAAGAAATCCAAATCTCACCACGTTTCCATCATACTGGCATGGCAGGGTCCAGAAAAGTGAGCCTGGTCACCTTCATCACAGCAGAAATCCAAATCTCACCGCGTTTCTGTTATATTGGTGCTGCAGGCTAAAGGAAAGCTAGCCTGGCCATCTTTGTTACTGTGGAAATCCAAATCTCACTGCGTTGCCGGCATACTGGTGCGGCAGGCTAAAGGGAAGTGAACCTGGCCACCTTCATCACTGCGGAAATTCAAATCTCACCGCGTTTCTGGCATACTGGATTGGCATGGTCCAGGAATGTGAGCCTGGTCATCTTCTACACCGCAGAAATCCAAATCTCACCACGTTTCTGGTATACTGGTGCAGCAGACTAAAGGAAAGTGAGCCTGGCCAATTTCGTCACCGTGGATATCCAAATTTCACTGCATTTCTGGCATACAGGTGTCACAGGCAAAAGGAAAGTTAGCCTTTCCACCTTCGTTACCGCATAAATCCAAATCTCACTGCATTTTCGGCACACCAGATCCACAGAATTGAGGAAAGTGAGTCTGGCCACCTTCGTCACTGCAGAAATTTGCATCTCAGGGCATTTACGGCATACCCGCACAGCAGGGTCCAGGAAATTGAGCCTGGCCACCTTCGTCACTGCGGAAATCCAAATCTCACCACGTTTCTGGCATACAGGTGCCACAGGCTAAAGGAAAGTGAGCTTGCCCACCTTCTTCACCATAGAAATCCAAATCTCACCATGTTTCTGGTATACGGGAGCAACAGGCTAAAGGAAAGTGAGCTTGGCCACCTTCGTCAAAATGGAAATCCAAATCTCACCATGTTTCTGGCATACCGACATGGTAGGGTCCAGGAAAGTGAGCCTGGCCACCTTTGTCAGCAAGGAAATGCAAATCTCACTGCATTTCCGGCATACCGGCATGGCAGGGTCCAGGAAAGTGAGCCTGGCCACCTTCGTCACCGCGGCTATCCAAATCTCACTACGATTCCAGGATACCGGCATCTGCATTTCACCGTGTTTCCAGCATACGGGTGCCGCAGGGTCCAGGAAAGTGAGCCAGGCCACCTTCGTCTTCACGGAAATCCAAATCTCACAGCGTTTCCTGCATATGGGTGCCACAGGCTAAAGAAAATTACTTTGGCCACCTTTGTCAACACAGAAATCCAAATCCCACCGTGTTTCCAGCATACGGGTGCTGCAGGCTAAAGGAAAGTGACCCTGGCCACCTGCATCACTGTGGAAATAAAAATCGCACCATGTTTCCAGCATACGGGTGCCACAGGGTCCAACAAAGTCAGCCTGGCCTCCTTCGTCATTGCAGAAATCCAAATCTCACCACTTTTCTGACATACCAGCTCCACAGGGTCCAGGAAAGTGAGCCTGGCCACCTTCATCACCAAGGAAATCCAAATCTCACCATGTCTCCTGCATACTGGTGCAGCAGGCTCCTGGAAAATGAGCCTGGCCACCTTCGTCACCACAGAAAACCAAATCTCACCATGTTTCTGACATACTGGCACAGCAGGGTCCAGGAAAGTCAGCCCGGCCACCTTCATCACCTTGGAAATACACATCTCACTGTGTTTCAGGTATATGGGTGCCGCAGGCTAAAGGAAAGTTAGACTGGCCACCTTTGTCACTGCGGAAATCCAGATTTCACCATGTTTCTGGCATACAGGTGCCACAGGCTAAAGGAAAGTGAGCCTGGCCACCTTCATCACTGTGGAAATCCAAATCTCACCACGTTTCCTGCATACCGCAATGCAGCTTGCAGGAAAGTAAGCCTGGCCACCTTTGTCACTGTGGAAATCTGCATCTCACTGCGTTTGTGGCATACAGGTGCCGCAGTTTAAAGGAAAGTGAGCCTGGCCACCTTCGTCTCCACGTAAATCCAAATCTCACCACGTTTCCAGCATATGGGTGCTGAAGGCTAAAGGAAAGTGAGCATGACCACCTTTTCCACTGCAGAAAGTGAGCCTGAAAAAATGTTTTGCCTCACAAATCCAAATCTCATGATGTTTCCGGTGTACAAGAACAGCCAGGTACAGGAAAGTGAGCCTGACCACCTTTTTCACCACAGAAAGAGAGCCTGAAAAAATTTTCCACTGCGCAAATCCAAATCTCACCGCGTTTCTGGCAAACAAGAACAACCGGGTCCAAGAAAGTGAACCTGACTACCTTTTTCACAGTGGAAAGTGAGCCTGAAAAAATGTTTCACCGCACAAGTCCAAATCTCACCGCGTTTCCAGTGTACTAGAACAGCCGGGTCCAGGAAAGTGAGCCTGACCACCTTTTTCACCATGCAAATCCAAATCTCACCACGTTTCTGGCATACAAGAACAGCCGGGTCCAGGAAAGTCAGCCTGACCACCTTTTTCACTGCGGAAAGTGAGCCTGAAAAAATTTTTCACCTCACAAATCCAAATCTCATTATGTTTCCAGTGTACAACAACAGCAAGGTACAGAAAAGTGAGCCTGACAACCTTTTTCACCACATAAAGTGAGCCTGAAAATTTTTCACCGCGCAAATCCAAATCTCAATGCGTTTCCAGCATACAAGAAGAGCCAGGTCCAGGAAAGTGAGCCTGACCATCTTTTTCACCACAGAAAGTGAATCTGAGAAAATTTTTCACTGCGCAAATCCAAATCTCACCGTGTTTCCGGCATACAAGAACAGCCGGGTCAAGGAAAGTAAGCCTGACCACCTTTTTCAATGCAGAAAGTGAGCCTGAAAAAATTTATCACTGCACAAATCCAAATCTCACCGCATTTCCAGCATACAAGAACAGCCAGGTCCAGGAAAGTAAGCCTGACCACCTTTTTCAATGCAGAAAGTGAGCCTGAAAAAATTTATCACTGCACAAATCCAAATCTCACCGCATTTCCAGCATACAAGAACAGCCGGGTCCAGGAAAGTGAGACTGAAAAAAATTATCACGGCGCAAGTCCAAATTTCACCGTGTTTCTGCCATAGTAAAACAGCCGGCTCCAGGAAATTGACCCTGACCACAATTTTCACCACGGAAAGTGAGCCTGAAAAAATTTTTCACCATGCAAATTACAAATCTCACCGTGTTTCCAGCATACAAGAACTGCATGGTCCAGGAAAGTGAGCCTGACCACTTTTTTCACTACGCAAGTCCAAATCTCACCACATTTCTGGCATACTAGAATAGCCAGGTCCAGGAAAGTGAGCCTGACCACCTTTTCACCACAGAAAGTGAGCCTGAAAAAATTTTTCACCACTCAAATCCAAATCTCATCATGTTTCTGGTGTACAAGAACAGCCAGGCACAGGAAAGTGAGCCTGACCACCTTTTTCACTGCGTAAAGTGAGCCTGAAAAAATTTTTCACCATGCAAATTACAAATCTCACTGCGTTTCCAGCATACAAGAACAGCAGGGTCCAGGAAAGTGAGCCTGACCACTTTTTTCACCGTGGAAAGTGAGCCTGAAAAATTTTTTTAACCACGCAAGCCCAAATCTCACCATGTTTCCGGTGTACAAGAGAAGCAGGGACTACAAAAATGAGCATGACCAGATTTTTCACCATGGAAAATGAGCCTGAAAATATTTTTCACAGCGTAAATCCAAATCTCACCACGTTTCCGGGATACAGGTGCTGCCAGTTAAAGGAAAGTGAGACTAACCACCTTTTTCACCACCTAAACTGAGCCTGAAAAAATTTTTCACCATGCAAGTCCAAATTTCACAGTGTTTCCAGCGTACAAGAACAGCCGGGTCCAGGAAAGAGAGCCTGACCACCTTTTTCACCGTGGAAAGTGAGCCTGAAAAAATTTTTCACCACGTAAGTCCAAATCTCACTGCGTTTCTGGCATACAAGAGAACCCGAGATGAGGAAAGTGAGCCTGACCACCTTTTTTACCACGCAAATCCAAATCTCACCACATTTCTGGTATACAAGAACAGCCGGGTCCAGGAAAGTCAGCCTGACCACCTTTTTAACAGCAAAAAGAGTGCCTGAAAAAATTTTTCACCATGCAAGTCCAAATCTCACCGTGTTTCTGGCATACTAGAACAGCCAGGTCTAGGAAAGTGAGCCTGACCACCTTTTTCACCACAGAAAGTGAGCCTGAAAAAATTTTTCACCACTCAAATCCAAATCTCATCATGTTTCTGGTGTACAAGAACAGCCAGGCACAGGAAAGTGAGCCTGACCACCTTTTTCACTGCGTAAAGTGAGCCTGAAAAAATTTTTCACCATGCGAATTACAAATCTCACCGCATTTCCAGCATACAAGAACAGCAGGGTCCAGGAAAGTGAGCCTGACCACTTTTTTCACCGTGGAAAGTGAGCCTGAAAAATTTTTTAACCATGCAAGCCCAAATCTCACCATGTTTCCGGTGTACAAGAGAAGCAGGGACTACAAAAATGAGCATTACCAGATTTTTCACCATGGAAAATGAGCCTGAAAATATTTTTCACAGCGTAAATCCAAATCTCACCATGTTGCCGGGATACGGGTGCTGCCAGTTAAAGGAAAGTGAGACTAATCACCTTTTTCACCACCTAAACTGAGCCTGAAAAAATTTTTCACCATGCAAGTCCAAATTTCACAGTGTTTCCAGCGTACAAGAACAGCTGGGTCCAGGAAAGAGAGCCTGACCACCTTTTTCACCGCGGAAAATGAGCCTGAAAAAATTTTTCACCGCGCAAGTCCAAATCTCACTGCGTTTCTGGCATACAAGAGAACCCAGGACGGGGAAAATGAGCCTGACCACCTTTTTCACCACGCAAATCCAAATCTCACCATGTTTCCGGCATACAAGAACAGCTGGGTCCAGGAAAGTCAGCCTGACCACCTTTTTAACAGCGAAAAGAGCGCCTGAAAAAAATTTTCACCACATAAATCCAAATCTCACCACATTTCTGGTGTACAAGAACAGCCAGGTACAGAAAAGTGAGCCTGACCACCTTTCTCACCACCTAAAGTGAGCCTGAAAAAGTTTTTCACTGCCCAAGTCCAAATCTCACCGCATTTCCAGCATACAAGAGCAGCCGAGACCAGGAAAGTGAGCCTGACCACCTTTTTCACCGTGGAAAGTGAGCCTGAAAAAGTTTTTCACCTCACAAATCCAAATATCATTATGTTTCTGGGCCCAGATATTCAAACTGCGCTCAAAAGTAGCGCAACAGCAGGAGCAAGCACAAACCAGTTAGCGAAATGCTAACAGGTGCGATATTCAAGCATGGAGCAGAGCAAATGCGCAAGCAACCAATGTCTGAATATGCACATATACCGCGCCCATCACAAGAACCAGGAAGGAGAAGCTGAGCCAAAATGTTGCGCTATGGCGCAACCATGGAAGCTCAGCTGAGCATTCCAGAGCTGCCATAGTGCAAGCACAGCCCCCAGAGCAATGGAACTGCACATCCAGGGAGGCAGGCTGGGGCCCACCGCCAGCCATGCCACACATGGGCGCAGGAACACACTGCAGAACCCACACCACACCGGCACACCCCAAGCACAGCATCACTGGGGGTGGGACGGATGATCCACGTGCCCATGGGGACAAGCCAACAAAGCATAGCAGAGCCCTGACACCCCAGCACAACCACTGGCAGGCAGAGAGTGCCACACACAGGGGGTTGACAACCACAGTGCACATCAGCCCCCCGTATGCACAGCGCACCCTGCACTGTGACCCCAAGACACCACCCATGTGCAGTGACTGGCACTTCAGGAAACCATGCAGTCCCCCCAGCACTCATCAGCCCTGTGCAACACAGAAGCCTACAAGCCAGACACACCCTGTGCACCCAGCAGTGGGTGGCAGCAGACGGCAAGACCAACCGAAAGGCACTGTCATGCTGGAGATACCTCCCATGCACACACATGCACACACACACACACACACACACCCAGGACCATACCAGCCCAGATGGCATGTACACCCTGCAACTGAGCACCATAGCCAGCTGCAAATCAGAGACCAACACAGTATCCATATCAAAATAGAAATGTATATTTAAAGGACTAATCACAAAACCAAGTGAAACTATGTACAAGTGGGGGGACAGGTAAAAGGCAGGGGTGTTCAAGGGAGGAATAACAACTTGGAGAGGAAGGCAGGGTGATAGGGATGGGAGAAGTGGGAGAGGAATGAGCTATGTTGGCTGGCTGCTGGTCCTCCCCTGCTGGCGCCCCCTCCTGTGGCTCCCCGCCGATCACCCTGGCGGTGTACATGCACAGGACCTCCTGGTTCTGATCTGCAACCTGGCTGAGGTGCCAAGATCCTGGGACATCCTCCTGAGTACCTCGAGGCCTAGGAAATGGGAACACAGTCAATGGCTGAGACTGACCACAACCCTGAACACCACCCAACCTGCAAGCCATATAGCCCAATGTCCGCACCTGTGATGGCATGCACCCACCCACAGTGAACATGCACAGCCATCACAAACAGACGGCACCAGCTATGACGCACCACCGCCCACACTGCCCACATCAATCACCAGTACAAACTAGGCTGGCAAGTGATGTGGCAACGCAATGCGAGTGCCAGTTACACAGCTATGTGCCCAGTGCATGCCTGGACCACTAGTGATGCATACACAGGCGTGCCGTGATACTGCACTGTGATGCAGGTCACCTGTGTCATGCCTACATACATGGATACATAGACAGTGTCAGCAGATAAGGGCCTATGGGACACCCAGTCTGTCCATTTGACCTTGTCGTTCACTCTGTTGTCCTATAAGTCCGTTCCCCTTACCCTGACCTCCAGAATTCCGTTATGGCTAACCCATGCATTCACAAATCCGTGACCAAGTCAGCCCCACCACTTCCTCTGGCAGGGTGTTCCACTTGTCCACCACCCATTCTGTGAAGAAATACTTCTCATGTTTCCTCTGAATCGCCCCCTCCAACTTCATCCCATGCCCTCTAGTCCTGGAACATCCTTTACGCTTAAAAACATTGTTTTCCTGCACTCTGTTCCCCTGTAAGATACTTGTATGTCCCCATCATATCCCCACACCTCCTCCCTCCAGGAGTACATGTTCAGTTCCGTCAACCTGTCTGCATAGGACCTGTGATGCAATCCATGCACCATCCATGTCGCCCTCCTCTGAACCCCCTCCACCCAGTCCATGTCCATACGTAGGTATGGTCTCTGGAACTGTACACTGTACTCCAGTGTGGGGACTCACTAGTGTTTTGTATAGTGGAATCATGACCTCCCCTTTGGTTGTGTCCCGCATGGCTGGTGGTCTTGCCCCCCCAGCATGCAATAGCATCCATGAAGTAATGATACTCACACTCCTCCAGCAGCTGGGTCTGATGCTGCTGCTGCTGCTGCTGCTGCTGTTGAGGCACAACACCCCCCAGCACCGGGGCCCTGGCATGGCCCACGTCACCCTGGTCCTGTGTCCTCACAATCCGGCCTGTGGGAGACATATGTTGAGACAAACATCAGTGTGACTCAAAAGCAGAGTGCCCCCTGCCCCAGTGAGAGTGCCTGCCAACACAGCCATAACCAACCATCGCACAGCTGCACACACTGACACACCTATGCACAGCCACCCAAGCACACACACACCCCACAGAGAATATAGGTGCATAGATGGTACACTCACCTGGCCTAGGCACCACGCCCCACCTGGCACGTGAACGCAGCCGTGTCAAGAGTTCCGGCTGCCTCCGGCGGAGGTCACTGTACCGGTGCTGGCACTGCTCAGCAGACCGGCTCTGGCCAGTGACCTCCACCAGGTCAGTGGCCACTTGCTGCCACATGTGGGTCCTAGGCATGGTGAGGGGGCCTCACCATACAGTGCCTCACAGTGGGCTCCACCAGGGCCACCAGGTTGGCCACTTCAAGCTGGCTCCAGGACACCGGCCTCCTCCTAGCCATAGCACCAACTTTACAGCAGGCAATATGGCGCCCCGCTGCGCCGTAACCCCACGTGGAGTTGTTGCGCAATAGACCACCACAGGCTCCAATCGCGCTGTTCGAACAGCGCCGTCACTTTACATGGCGCTGTCACCGGACAGCGCAATAGGGATGTAAACATGGCATGCCAACAGTGCCAGGGGTCAGAGGGCATACACAAGGTCGCGGCAATGATGCAAGGCTACGCACAGCACCATGGGACATATAGGCATCCTGTGCGACTGCCAAGGTGAGCACCAGTGCCACAGTGGACTATCGCGCAGTAGTGCCACAGCGCCATATAGTGCCCAGTGCTGTAGCACCACTGGCACAATGGTGGCCATGGCCTGAATCACCTATCACGCTCAGCAGGTCTGCAGCACGATAGACGCATGCATAAGCTGTCTGGGCATGCGCAATGCGGTGTGGCATGCAGCCACAAACCTGCGCCATTGGCTCAGCTGGACCTTCCGTAATGCGCAAAGCGCAATCACGCGATATTGAGCGACATATGCAAATCATCCGATCAGCCATTCAAAGGCACAGTGGCGCGATTAGCATGTCATTAAAGTTGAGCCACACCTCATTTGCATGTGTTGCGCTATAAAAATGCGACTGTAGGTTGTGCTGGCCAGATTTGGTTACTGCAGGTGAGGTGAGTTACATGCTGTGTGATGCTCAGGACAATGCTCATGGGTGGAGGATGATAAAGGCTGAGGGGCTGAGCATGAAAGGGCACTTAGAAAGGGACAATGGGCACCCTTTCTATCAGTATCTCCATGCGGAGAGGAAGCGGGGGCTTCTGCCCCCGGCCGGCAGCTATGCTCATGGGGAAATGCTGTCGACTGCACAGTGACAGGTGTCCACTTCCACCCATACAGATCACCATGGCTGACCAGAGCCAAGCTGAGGGTGTGGACGGCCGGTGTAGGAGGAGGCCAAACTTCACCACGGCAGAGACAGAGGCCCTCTTCCAGGCCTACCTGGAGGATGAGCCAACATTGAGTGGACGGAGGGCACCTCAGGGCGTGCAGCTGCATGGGAGGGTAGCTCGGGCCGTCAACCTGCACAGAAGCCACCAAGCTCCGTGCAGGAATGCAGGAAGAAGATGGGGACTGACCGCAGGAGGCTGAAGGAGAAGGTGGCAGCCTTCAGGGTGGCACGTGCTGGCACTGGTGGGGGCCCACCAGTGGTGTTGCAGCTGACCCCTACAGAGGAGACACTGGTCGCGGCCATGCAGCCGAGTGCCATTGCGGGCGTACCAGGTGGAGGATTCCAGACAGGTGGAAGCCCATCACTGCATGGTATGACATGGTGATGTTGTTGGGGGCTGTTGTTCACATGCACTCACATGTACTCTCTTTCTGTTACAGATCCTGTTCGTCTGCAGGAGACGGTGGTGGTGGTGGGTCCAGACAGTGAGGCAGACCTGCTGGACGTGGAGGAGGGCATCACGCGCCACCAGCCTGCAGGCACTGCAGCAGCATGCACGCTGGGCCAACAACTCCGGTGTCAGTGATCACGGTGCAGGGGGTGCACAGCCTGTGTCACAGCAGTCTGGCACGCAGGTATGCCAGCATGCTGTGCCTATGGCAGTGGCACGCACCTGCACCATTGATGATAGCAGGCCTGCAATGGGCAGTGATAGGTGTGTCCCATGGCGGACACATGGCAGGCCAGCACGTGCCCCTGGGCCTTCTGGTTCACACCTGTGTACCAGCATGCTGGCACAGTCCCAGGCTGTGCCTGTCAGCACCGGTGGGCAGCACCGGTGGCTGCAGGTGTCTGGCACTGTTGTCAGCACGGAGGTGGAACAGGTGGACCTGGGGGCTCAGCAGTTGGAGGGCGGCAGCAGCAGTTGCACACCAGGTCTGGGGTACAGTGTCCAGCCAGCAGTGGCACATGTCCACCGCCCTCTGATCCACCCATACCTGGTCCTGGTGAACAGCGCCCACCCTCAAGGGGTGCTGTGCACCAGGACCGTCCACACCCTGGGGGTCACGATGCCATTGGGGCACAGTACCCATTGGATGCGCACACCCACCTGCTGCAGGACTCTGTACAGCTGCAGGGGCGGGTTGCAAGGTCCGTGGAGGCACTGTCTGTGTCCGTGGAGCGGCATAGCAGGGAGTGTGCTCGGGACCGAGCCGAGCTGGTCCTTATGCGGACGGATGTGACCGCTGCCATTGACAGGCTGACCCAGGCAGTGGTCTCTGTCGCGGACGCATTGGCCACACTGTCAGGTGCCCCTGTACCACACACCCCACACAGTGTTCTCTCCACTCCCCGTTCCCGGCGTTGTGCGACACCAGGCCTGTCGACGCCGGGTTCTGCTGTGGGCATCCCGAGCACCCCTGGTGCAAGTTTGTTTGGCAGGATGCAGACCCCTGTGCGGGCAAGGTCGCGTTCACGCAGTGGGACCCCTGGTGGTGCACCAGCGCCACCCGATGTGGCCCCTGCTCAGCCTGCCAGTGCTGCTGGGCCACGGCGGGGCCGCCCACGCATCCGTGGTGGCCGTGGGACAGTGCTACCTGACTGAACTGTCTCCCAGTGCAGGCCCTGTCTGGTGCTGCCCTGTGTGCAATGTGTGTCATGGTGGGCAGTGCACTGCTGGGTGCTCTGCTCACCAAACTGACACACGGACCACCTGCACTCTCCCAACTGCTGTCCACAGGTGCATGTGCATGATGATGCCTGCATTGCACTGTACACCAAGGTGCAAGGGTGCCCAGGTCCTGACACACGTACATGGACAGTCCAGGTGGTGGGGGTGGTTGGTGGTGCTGTGTGTTGGCAATGTCATTTCTGCAGTGCTGTGCTGCTGCCCATGTATGCTGCCTGGTGTGTGTGTGTGTCCATATGAGTGCTCCCCCCTCTCTGATGGTGTGTTGGTATGCCTGGAACCTTCAACTTGCCTGACCTTCATGCACGGTGTGTTCCCCTGTGTGCCTGTGGTTTGCACATGGACAGTGTTGCCTGCACATGTCCCCTTGACTTACCTGTGTTGGGCGTAGTTCTCTTCTGCAATGGTGTCCCAGTGCAGCTGGGCCTGCCGGGTCAGTCAGGGGTCCCTCCGTCCTAGGGGGCTGCTCATCACCCACATCACCGGCGCCACTGGCGTCCCCATCACTGTCCCCCTCTTGGACCTGTACGGTTATCCCATGGTCCTTGGCCATGTTGTGCAGGATGCAACAGGCCAGGAATATCCCACAGGCCTTTTGGGGGCTGTACTGTAGGGCTCCGCCGGAGGTGTCCAGGCATTGGAAGCGTGCCTTGAGCATCCCAAACACCCGCTCTATGATGTTACGTGTTGCGGCATGTGCCTCATTGAAACCTAGCTGCGCTGGGACCGTGGGGTGCCGGTATGGTGTGAGCAGCAAGGGATGGAGTGGGTATCCGCAGTCACCTGTGTGGAGATAGTGGAGATCAGTGTCATGTCAGGTCCATATTGCCCTTATCCTTGTGTGCCACTACCATGGCACCTGTGTCATTCCCACCCTTGCACAGAGTTTGCATTCCATACATGTGTACTCACCCACTAGATGACCGATGGGGATGTTCCCACTCTCGAATCGATGGCACAGTGCAGACTGGTGCCATATGAAGGCATCATGTGCTCCACCAGGGGTGTGGCACAGACATTGATAATGCGCCCAGTGGCATCACACACCACCTGGCAGTTGACACTGGAAAGCCCTTTTGGTTCCGATCGCCTGGCCGTCGGGGCCAGGTGGTGTGCGAATGGCCACATGGGTGCAGTCTATATTCTTGCCGCCAGGCATATGTGCTACCTGTGGAACTCCTGCATGTTTGTTGTACGCTCTGCCAGCGGTGCTGGGGAAATGGATGTACTCCGCGGATGAGGCAGCAGCGCTGAGGAATTGGGTGAGGATGCGTGACATGGCCGACTTGTAATGCCTGTGGTGTCCCTGTCGGCCTCTGGAAGGTGCCCGTGGTGAGCAGGCACATGCAGGCTGTCACTTGGTCTCCACAGACAGAGCATGACTCTGTCGTGAGGTGCCTGCATCACATCACTGCACAGCTCTAGAGCCGTCTCAAGTATTGCCCTGTTCAGGCGGTACCGGGCCACAATCTCAACATCTGTGTACAGCTCGAGCTGATGCGGGCGATCCACGCCTGTCGGGGCATACCACCGACGGCCCCTCCGCTGCCACGCCCCTGCAGCATGGTGTCTCACCCTCATTACAGCCCATGTGGAAGCTGACACTGTCCATCTCCCTGGCTTCTGCCCCCAGCTGCTGTTCCTGTGTTGCCCCGCTGCCCCCACTGCTGCTTCCACTGCACCGGGCACCCCACTGGCCTCTCTGTCCTCCTGGACCCACTGTCCTCTCTGCCCTTCCAGCTCCTGTCTCTCTCTCTCTCTCTCTGTCTCTCTCCCCAGTTTGCGGCCTGCTAGAGTTCTTGCGCCGCTTCCTTGAGCCTTTTTAATTTGGCTCAAATCCGGTACTGCGCAACTTCTGGCTACGCCACTCTTGCGCATTGGCGCAGCGTTCAGATATCGCATTGGCGCACTTTATGATGGACCCGCCTTCGCTGCGCATGCCTTCATTTCCATTGGCGCTTGTTGCTCAGCATGTTTTCGTGGCGCAACTGGCCCCTTCTGAATATTGCAGAATGGCGCATTTTTGGAGTTGCGCACACGCAACCCTGTTGTGCAGGCGCAACCCTTTTGAATATCTGGGCCCTGGCGTACAAGAACAGCAAGGTGCAGGAAAGTGAGCCTGCCACCTTTTTCACCGCATAAAGTGAGCCTGAAAAATTTGTCACCACATAAATCCAAATCTCACCATGTTTCTGGTGTACAAGAACAGCCAGGTACAGGAAAGTGAGCCTGACCACCTTTTTCACCACGTAAAGTGAGCCTGAAAAATTTTTCACCGCGCAAGTCCAAATCTCACCATGTTTCCAGCATAGAGAAACAGCCAGCTCCAGGAAATTGAGCCTGACCACCTTTTTCACCGTGGAAAGTGAGCCTGAAAAAATTTGTCACTGTGCAAGTCCAAATTTTACCGTGTTTCTGGCATAGAAAAACAGCCGGCTCCATTAAAGTAAGCCTGACCACCTTTTTCACCACGGAAACTGAGCCTGAAAAAATTTTTCACTGCGGAAGTCCAAATTTCTCCACGTTTCTGCCATAGAAAAACAGCCAGCTCCAGGAAAGTGACCCTGACCACCTTTTTCACCACAGAAAGTGAGCCTGAAAAAATGTTTCACCGCACAAGTCCAAATCTCACCACGTTTCCAGCATAGAAACAAAACCAGCTCCAGGAAATTGAGCCTGAAAAATTTTTTCACCGTGCATGTCCAAATCTCACCGCGTTTCCAGGATAGAAAAACAGCCGGCTCCATTAAAGTATGCCTGACCACCTTTTTCACTGCAGAAAGTGAGCTGAAAAAATTATTCACCGCACAAGTCCAAATTTCACCACGTTTCTGGCATAGAAAAACTGCCGGCTCCATGAAAGTGAGCCTGACCGACTTTTTCACCGTGGAAACTGAGCCTGAAAAAATTTTTCACCCCACAAGTCCAAATCTCACCACTTTTCCGGCAAAGAAACACAACCAGCTCCAGGAAATTGAGCCTGAAAAAATTTTTCAACCCGCAAGTCCAAATCTCACCGTGTTTCTGGGATAGAAAAACAGACGGCTCCATTAAAGTAAGCCTGGCCACATTTTTCACTGCGGAAACTGAGCCTGAAAAAATTTTTCACCGCGCAAGTCCAAATCTCACTGCATTTCCAGCATAGAAAAATAGCCAGCTCCAGAAAAGTGAGCCTGACCACCTTGTTCACTGCGGAAAGTGAGCCTGAAAAAAATTTGTCACTGCACAAGTCCAAATTTCACCGTGTTTCTGGCATAGAAAAACAGCTGGCTCCAGAAAAGTGACTCTGACCACCTTTTTCACTGCAGAAAGTGAGCCGGAAAAAATTTTTCACCGCGCAAGTCCAAATCTCACCGCGTTTCCGGCATAGAAACACAACTGGCTCCAGGAAATTGAGCCTGAAAAAATTTTTCACCATGCAAGTCCAAATCTCACTGCGTTTCCAGGATAGAAAAACAGCCGGCTCCATTAAAGTAAGCCTGACCCCTTATTCACAGCGGAAGCTAAGCCTAAAAATTTTCACTTTCATGACGAATTTCACTGCGTTTCTGGCATGAAAAACAGCCAGCTCCATGAAAGAAAGTCTGACCAGATTTTTCACCACGGAAAATGAGCCTGAATATATTTTTCACAGCGTAAATCCAAATCTCACCACATTTCTGGGATACGGGTGCTGACAGTTAAAGAAAAGTGAGACTAACCACCTTTTTCACCACCTAAACTGAGCCTGAAAAATTTTTTACCATGCAAGTCCAAATTTCACTGCATTTCCAGCATTCAAGAACAGCTGGGTCCAGGAAAGGGAGCCTGACCACCTTTTTTATCGCGGAAAGTGAGCCTGAAAAAATGTTTCACTACGCAAGTCCAAATCTCACTGCGTTTCTGGCGTACAAGAGAATCCAGGACCAGGAAAGTGAGCCTGACCACCTTTTCCACCACGCAAATCCAAATCTCACCATGTTTCCGACATACAAAAACAGCTGGGTCCAGGAAAGTCAGCCTAACCAACTTTTTCACCGCAGAAAGTGAGCCTGAAAAAATTTTTCACCTCACAAATCCAACTCTCATTACGTTTCTGGCATACAAGAACAGCAAGGTACAGGAAAGTGAGCCTGACCACCTTTTTCACCAAATAAAGTGAGCCTGAAAAATTTTTCACTAAGCAAATCCAACTCTCAATGCGTTTCCAGCATACAAGAACAGCCAGGTGCAGGAAAGTGAGCCTGCCCACCTTTTTTACCACGTAAAGTGAGCCTGAAAAAATTTTTCACCACATAAATCCAAATCTCACCACGTTTCTGGTGTACAAGAACAGCCAGGTACAGGAAAGTGAGCCTGACCACCTTTTTCACCACGTAAAGTGAGCCTGAAAAAATTTTTCACCGCGAAAGTCCAAATCTCACCATGTTTCCGGCATAGAAAAACAGCCAGCTCCAGGAAATTGAGCCTGACCACCTTTTTCACTGTGGAAAGTGAGCCTGAAAAAATTTGTCACTGTGCAAGTCCAAATTTTACCGTGTTTCTGGCATAGAAAAACAGCCGGCTCCATTAAAGTAAGCCTGACCACCTTTTTCACCGCGGAAACTGAGCCTGAAAAAATTTTTCACTGCGGAAGTCCAAATTTCTCCACGTTTCTGCCATAGAAAAACAGCCAGCTCCAGGAAAGTGACCCTGACCACCTTTTTCACCACAGAAAGTGAGCCTGAAAAAATGTTTCACCATGCATGTCCAAATCTCACCACATTTCCAGCATAGAAACAAAACCAGCTCCAGGAAATTGAGCCTGACCACCTTGTTCACTGCGGAAAGTGAGCCTGAAAAAAATTTGTCACTGCACAAGTCCAAATTTCACCGTGTTTCTGGCATAGAAAAACAGCTGGCTCCAGAAAAGTGACTCTGACCACCTTTTTCACTGCAGAAAGTGAGCCAGAAAAAATTTTTCACCGCACAAGTCCAAATCTCACCACGTTTCTGGCATAGAAACACAACTGGCTCCAGGAAATTGAGCCTGAAAAAATTTTTCACCATGCAAGTCCAAATCTCACTGCGTTTCCAGGATAGAAAAACAGCCGGCTCCATTAAAGTAAGCCTGACCACCTTATTCACCGCGGAAGCTAAGCCTAAAAAAATTTTTCACTGCGCAAGCCTGAATTTCACTGCGTTTCTGGCATAGAAAAACAGCCAGCTCCATGAAAGAAAGCCTGACCAGATTTTTCACCATGGAAAATGAGCCTGAATATATTTTTCACAGCGTAAATCCAAATCTCACCACATTTCTGGGATACGGGTGCTGACAGTTAAAGAAAAGTGAGACTAACCACCTTTTTCACCACCTAAACTGAGCCTGAAAATTTTTTTACTATGCAAGTCCAAATTTCACTGCATTTCCAGCATTCAAGAACAGCTGGGTCCAGGAAAGGGAGCCTGACCATCTTTTCCACCACGCAAATCCAAATCTCACCATGTTTCTGACATACAAAAACAGCCGGGTCCAGGAAAGTCAGCCTAACCAACTTTTTCACCGCAGAAAGTGAGCCTGAAAAAATTTTTCACCTCACAAATCCAACTCTCATTATGTTTCTGGCATACAAGAACAGCAAGGTACAGGAAAGTGAGCCTGACCACCTTTTTCACCAAATAAAGTGAGCCTGAAAAATTTTTCACTAAGCAAATCCAACTCTCAATGCATTTCCAGCATACAAGAACAGCCAGGTCCAGGAAAGTGAGCCTGCCCACCTTTTTTACCACGTAAAGTGAGCCTGAAAAAATTTTTCACCACATAAATCCAAATCTCACCACGTTTCTGGTGTACAAGAACAGCCAGGTACAGGAAAGTGAGCCTGACCACCTTTTTCACCACGGAAAGTGAGCCTGAAAAAAATTGTCACTGCGCAAGTCCAAATTTCACTGCGTTTCTGCCATAGCAAAACAGCCGGCTCCATGAAAGTAAGCCTGATCACCTTTTTTACTGTGGAAAGAGAGCCAGAAAAGAATTTTCTCTGCGCAAGTCCAAATTTCACCACATTTTCAGCATAGAAAAACAGGCGGCTGCAGGAAAGTGAGCCTGACCACCTTTCTCATTGCAGAAAATGAGCTTGAAAAAATTTTTCACCATGCAAGTCCAAATATCACCACAATTTTCGGATAGAAAATCCTCAAGGCTCCTGGAAAGTGAGCCTGACCAACTTTTTCACCTTGGAAAGTGAGCCTGAAAAAATTCTTCACCGCGCAAGTCCCAATATCACTGCATTTCTGCCATAGAAAAAGAGCCGGCTCCAGGAAAGTAAGCCTGACCACCTTTTTCACTGCGGAAAGTGAGCCTGAAAAAATTTTTCTCAGCGCAAGTCCAAATTTCACTGTGTTTTCAGAATAGAAAACACAGCCGGCTCCAGGAAAGTGAGCCTGACCACCTTTTTCATCGCGTTTCTGCCATAGAAAAACAGCCAGGTGTATGAAAGTGAGCCTGACGAAGTTTTTAACTGCAGAAAGTGAGCCTGAAAATATTTGTCACTGCGCAAGTCCAAATTTCACTGTGTTTTCGGCCTAGAAAAACAGCCGGCTCCAGGAAAGTGACGCTGACCACCTTTTTTAACGCGGAAAGTGAGCCTGAAAAAATTTGTCACCGCGCAAGTCCAAATTTCCATGCGTTTTCAGCATAGAAAAAAGCGGGCTCCAGGAAAGTGACCCTGACCACCTTTTTCATGGCAGAAAGTGAACCTGAAAAAATTATTCACCATGCAAGTCCAAATTTCATTACGTTTCTGCCATAGAAAAACAGCCAGCTCCATGAAAGTAAGCCTGACTACCTTTTCCACTGAGGAAAGTGAGCCTGAAGAAATCTGGCACTGTGCAAGTCCAAATTTCACCAAACTTTTAGGATAGAAAATCATCAGGCTCCATGAAAGTGAGCCTGACCACCATTTTCACTGCAGAAAGTGAGCCAGAAAAATGTTTTCTCAGCGCAAGTCCAAACTTCACCGCGTTTTCAGAATAGAAAAACAGCTGGCTCCAGGAAAGTGAGCCTGACCACCTTTTCACCGCGGAGAGTGAGCCTTAAAAAAAAGTTCACCACGCAAGTCCAAATTTCACCATGTTTCTTCCACAGAAAAACAGCCACCTCCATGAAAGTAAGCCTGACCACCTTTTTCACCACGGAAAGTGAGCCTGAAAAAATTCATCACCGCGCAAGTCCAAATATCACCGCATTTCTGCCATAGAATAACAGCCAGCTCCATGACAGTAAGCCTGACCACCTTTTTCACCACGGAAAGTGAGCCTGAAAAAATTTTTCACAGCGCAAGTCCAAATTTCACCATGTTTCTGCCATAGAAAAACAGCCAGCTCCAGGAAAGTGAGCCTGACCACCTCTCTCACCGCAGAAAGTGAGCCTGAAAATTTTTTTTACCCTGGAAGTCCAAATTTCACCACATTTCTGCCATACAAAAACAGTCGGCTATATGACAGTGAGCCTAACCAACTTTTTCACTGCAGAAAGTGAGCCTGAAAAAATTTGTCACTGTGCAAGTCCAAATTTCACTGTGTTTTTGGCATAGAAAAACAGCCAGCTCCAGAAAAGTGACCCTGACCACCTTTTTCATGGAAGAAAGTGAGCCTGAAAAAATTTGTCACTGTGCAAGTCCAAATTTCAATGCGTTTTCGGCATAGAAAAAAAGCCGGCTCCAGGAAAATGACCCTGACCACCTTTTCATGGAAGAAAGAGAGCCTGAAAATTTTTCACCACACAAGTCCAAATTTCACCACGTTTCTGCCATAGAAAACAGCTGGCTCCATGAAAGTAAGCCTGACCAACTTTTCACCACGGAAAGTGAGAATAAAAAAAATTTTCACCTCACAAGTCCAGATTTCACCACGTTTCTGCCATAGGAAAACAGCCAGCTCCAGGAAAGTGACCCTGACCACCTTTTTCACCACGGAAAGTGAGCCTGAAAAAATTCTTCACAGCTCAAGTCCAAATTTCAGCGCATTTTCGGAATAGAAAAACAGCCGGCTCCAGGAAAGTGAGCCTGACCACCTTTTTCACCGTGTTTCTGCCATAGAAAAACAGCCGGGAGTATAAAAGTGAGGCTGATGAAGTTTTTCACCGCAGAAAGTGAGCCTGAAAAAATTATTCACCGCACAAGTCCAAATTTCACTGCGTTTCTGCCATAGAAAAACAGCCAGCTCCATGAAAGTAAGCCTGACTACCTTTTCCACCACAGAAAGTGAACTTGAAGAAATTTGGCACCATGCAAGTCCAAATTTCACCACAATTTTAGGATAGAAAATCATCAGGCTCCATGAAAGTGAGCCTGACCACCTTTTTCACTGCAGAAAGTGAGCTTGAAAAAATTTTTCACCATGCAAGTCCAAATTTCACCATATGTCCAGCATAGAAAAACAGCTGACTTCATGAAAGTAAGCCTGACCACCTTTTTCACCACGGAAAGTGAGCCTTAAAAAATTTTTCACCACGTAAGTCCAAATTTCACCATGTTTCTGCCATAGAAAAACAGCTGGCTCCATGAAAGTAAGCCTGACCAACTTTTTCACCACGGAAAGTGAGAATGAAAAAATTTTTCACCTCACAAGTCCAGATTTCACCACGTTTCTGCCATAGAAAAACAGCCGGATATATGAAAGTAAGCTTGACCAAGTTTTTCACCGCAGAAAGTGAGCCTGAAAAAAATTTTCACCGCGCAAGTCCAAATTTCACCACAATTTTAGGATAGAAAATCATCAGGCTCCATGAAAGTGAGCCTGACCACCTTTTCCACTGCGGAAAGTGAGCCTGAAAAAATTTTTCTCAGCGCAAGTCCAAATTTCACCACGTTTTCAGAATAGAAAAATAGCCAGCTCCAGGAAAGTGAGCCTGACCACCTTTTTCACCGCGGAGAGTGAGCCTTAATAAAATTTTTCATAGTGCAAGTCCAAATTTCACCACGTTTCTGCCATAGAAAAACAGCCGCCTCCATGAAAGTAAGCTTGACCACTTTTTTCACCGCGGAAAGTGAGCCTGAAAAAAATTCATCACTGCGCAAGTCCAAATATCACCGCATTTCTGCCACAGAATAACAGCCAGCTCCAGGAAAGTGAGCCTGACCACCTTTCTCACTGCGGAAAGTGAGCCTGAAAAAAATTGTCACTGTGCAAGTCCAGATTTCACCAAGTTTCTGCCATAGACAAACAGGCGGCTCCAGGAAACTGACCCTGACCACAATTTTCAGCATGGAAAGTGACCCTGAAAAAATTTTTCACCGCGCAAGTCCAAATTTCACCACGTTTCTGCCATAGAAAAACAGCCGGCTCCATGAAAGTAAGCCTGACCAAGTTTTTCACCGCAGAAAGTGAGCTAAAAAATGTTTCACCGAGCAAGTCCAAATTTCACTGCGTTTCTGCCATAGCAAAACATCCGGCTCCATGAAAGTAAGCCTGATCACCTTTTTTACTGTGGAAAGAGAGCCTAAAAAATTTTTTCTCTGTACAAGTCCAAATTTCACTGCATTTTCAGCATAGAAAAACAGACGGCTGCAGGAAAGTGAGCCTGACCACCTTTCTCACCGCAGAAAGTGAGCCTGAAAAAATTTTTCACCGTGCAAGTCCAAATTTCGCCACAATTTTGGGATAGAAAATCATCAGGCTCCCGGAAAGTCAGCCTGACCACCTTTTTCATCGCAGAAAGTGAGCCTGAAAAAATTTTCACCTCGCAAGTCCAAATTTCACCATGTTTCTGCCATAGAAAAACAGCCAGCTCCATAAAAGTAAGCCTGACCAACTTTTTCAACACGGAAAGTGAGCCTGAAAAAATTTTTCACCGGGCAAGTCCATATTTCACTGCGTTTCTGCCTTAGAAAAACAGCCAGCTCCAGGAAAGTGACTCTGATCACCTTGGTCACAGCAGAAAGTGAGCCTTAAAAAAATATTGTCACCGAGCAAGACCAAATTTCACTACGTTTCTGCCATAGAAAATCAGCCGGCTCCATGAAAGTAAGCCTGACCAAGTTTTTCACCACAGAAAGTAAGCTGAAAAAATTTTTCACCACGCAAGTCCGAATTTCACCACATTTCTGCCATAGAAAATCAGCTGGCTCCAGGAAAGTGACCCTAACCACCTTGTTCACCATGGAACATGAGCCTGAAAAAATTGTCACTGCGCAAGTCCAAATTTCACTGCGTTTCTGCCATAGAAAAACAGCCAGCTGTATGAAAGTGAGCCTGAACACATTTTTCACCACGGAAAGTGAGCCTGAAAAAATTTTTCTCAGCGCAAGTCCAAATTTAACCGCATTTTCGGAATAGAAAAACAACTGGCTCCAGGAAAGTGAGCCTGACCACATTTTTCACCATGCTTCTGCCATAGAAAAACAGCCGGCTGTATGAAAGTGAGCCTGACCAAGTTTTTCACCACGGAAAGTGAGCCTGAAAAAATTTGGCACTGTGCAAGTCCAACTTTCATCACAATTTTAGGATAGAAAATCATCAGGCTGCATGAAAGTGAGCCTGACCACCTTTTACACTGCAGTAAGTGAGCCTGAAAAAAGTTGTCACTGCACAAGTTCGAATTTCACGATGTTTCTGCCATAGAAAAACATCCGGCTCCAGGAAAGTGACCCTGACCACCTTGTTCACCGCGGAAAGTGAGATTGAAAAAATTTGTCTCCGTAAAAGTCCAAACTTCACCGCATTTCTGCCACACAAAAACAGCCACCTCCATTAAAGTAAGCCTGACCAAGTTTTTCACCGCAGAAAGTGAGCCTGAAAAAATGTTTCACCACACAAGTCGAAATTTCAATGTGTTTCAGACATAGAAAAACAGCCGGCTCCATGAAAGTAAGCCTGACCACCTATTTCACCATGGAAAGTGAGCCTGAAAAAATTTTTCTCAGCGCAAGTCAAAATTTCACCGCGGTTTTGGAATAGAAAAACAGCCGGCTCCAGAAAATTGAGCCTGACCACCTTTTCCAACACAGAAAGTGAGCCTGAAAAAAGTTTTCACAGCGCAAGTCCAAATTTCACTGCGTTTCTGCCATAGAAAAACAGCCGGCTCCAGGAAAGTGACAATGACCACTTTTTTCACTGTGGAAACTGAGCCTGAAAACATTTTTCACCACGCAAGTCCAAATTTCACAACAATTTTAGGATAGAAAATCATCAGGCTCTATGAAAGTGAGCCTGACGACTTTTTCACCGCAGAAAGTAAGCCTGAAAAAATTTTTCACTGCACAAGTCCAAATTTCACCATATTTCCAGCATAGAAAAACAGCTGGATCCAGGAAAGTGAGCCTGACCACCTTTTTCACCACAGAAAGTAAGCCTGAAAAATTTTTTCTCAGCGCAAGTCCAAATTTCACCATGTTTTCTGAATAGAAAAACAGCCGGCTCTGGGAATGTAACCCTGACCACAATTTTCACTGTGGAAAGAGAGCTTGAAAAAATTTTTCACCATGCAAGTCCAAATTTCACTACGTTTCTGCCATAGAAAAACAGCCGGTTCCATGAAAGTAAGCCTGACCAAGTTTTTCACCACGCAAGTCCGAATTTCACCACGATTTTGGGATAGAAAATCATCAGGCTCCCAGAAAGTCAGCCTGACCAACTTTTTCACCACAGAAAGTGAGCCTGAAAAAAGTTTTCACCGTGCAAGTCCAAATGTCACCACGTTTCTGCCACAGAAAAACAGCTGGCTCCATGAAAGTAAGCCTGACCACCTTTTTCACCATGGAAAGTGAGCCTGAAAAAATTTTTCTCAGCACCAGTCAAAATTTCACCGCGTTTTCGAAATAGAAAAACAGCTGGCTCCAGGAAAGTGAGCCTGACCACCTTTTCCAATGCAGAAAGTGAGCCTGAAAAAATTTGTCAATGCGCAAGTCCAAATTTCACTGTGTTTTTGGCATAGAAAAACAGCCAGCTCCAGAAAAGTGACCCTGACCACCTTTTTCATGGAAGAAAGTGAGCCTGAAAAAATTTGTCACTGTGCAAGTCCAAATTTCAATGCGTTTTCGGCATAGAAAAAAAGCCGGCTCCAGGAAAATGACCCTGACCACCTTTTTCATGGAAGAAAGAGAGCCTGAAAAATTTTTCACCACACAAGTCCAAATTTCACCACGTTTCTGCCATAGAAAAACAGCTGGCTCCATGAAAGTAAGCCTGACCAACTTTTTCACCACGGAAAGTGAGAATAAAAAAAATTTTCACCTCACAAGTCCAGATTTCACCACGTTTCTGCCATAGAAAAACAGCCAGCTCCAGGAAAGTGACCCTGACCACCTTTTTCACCACGGAAAGTGAGCCTGAAAAAATTCTTCACAGCTCAAGTCCAAATTTCAGCGCATTTTCGGAATAGAAAAACAGCCGGCTCCAGGAAAGTGAGCCTGACCACCTTTTTCACCAGTGTTTCTGCCATAGAAAAACAGCCGGGAGTATAAAAGTGAGGCTGATGAAGTTTTCACCGCGAAAGTGAGCCTGAAAAATTATTCACCACTGAAGTCCAAATTTCACTGCGTTTCTGCCATAGAAAAACAGCCAGCTCCATGAAAGTAAGCCTGACTACCTTTTCCACCACAGAAAGTGAACTTGAAGAAATTTGGCACCATGCAAGTCCAAATTTCACCACAATTTTAGGATAGAAAATCATCAGGCTCCATGAAAGTGAGCCTGACCACCTTTTTCACTGCAGAAAGTGAGCTTGAAAAAATGTTTCACCATGCAAGTCCAAATTTCACCATATGTCCAGCATAGAAAAACAGCTGGCTTCATGAAAGTAAGCCTGACCACCTTTTTCACCACGGAAAGTGAGCCTTAAAAAATTTTTCACCACGCTAGTCCAAATTTCACCATGTTTCTGCCATAGAAAAACAGCTGGCTCCATGAAAGTAAGCCTGACCAACTTTTTCACCACGGAAAGTGAGAATGAAAAAATTTTTCACCTCACAAGTCCAGATTTCACCACGTTTCTGCCATAGAAAAACAGCCGGCTATATGAAAGTAAGCTTGACCAAGTTTTTCACCGCAGAAAGTGAGCCTGAAAAAAATTTTCACCGCGCAAGTCCAAATTTCACCACAATTTTAGGATAGAAAATCATCAGGCTCCATGAAAGTGAGCCTGACCACCTTTTCCACTGCGGAAAGTGAGCCTGAAAAAATTTTTCTCAGCGCAAGTCCAAATTTCCTGCGTTTTCAGAATAGAAAAATAGCCAGCTCAGGAAAGTGAGCCTACCACCTTTTTCACCGCGGAGAGTGAGCCTTAATAAAATTTTTCATAGTGCAAGTCCAAATTTCACCACGTTTCTGCCATAGAAAAACAGCCGCCTCCATGAAAGTAAGCTTGACCACTTTTTTCACCGCGGAAAGTGAGCCTGAAAAAAATTCATCACTGCGCAAGTCCAAATATCACCGCATTTCTGCCACAGAATAACAGCCAGCTCCAGGAAAGTGAGCCTGACCACCTTTCTCACTGCGGAAAGTGAGCCTGAAAAAAATTGTCACTGTGCAAGTCCAGATTTCACCAAGTTTCTGCCATAGACAAACAGGCGGCTCCAGGAAACTGACCCTGACCACAATTTTCAGCATGGAAAGTGACCTGAAAAAATTTTTCACAGCATAAGTCCAAATTTCACTGCGTTTCTGCCATAGAAAAACAGCCGGCTCCATAAAGTAAGCCTGACCAAGTTTTCACCGCAGAAAGTGAGCTGAAAAAAATGTTTCACCGAGCAAGTCAAATTTCACTGCGTTTCTGCCACAGCAAAACATCCGCTCCATGAAAGTAAGCCTGATCACCTTTTTACTGTGGAAAGAGAGCCTAAAAATTTTTCTCTGTACAGTCCAAATTTCCTGCATTTCAGCATAGAAAACAGGCGGCTGCAGGAAGAGTGAGCCTGACCACCTTTCTCACCGCAGAAAGTGAGCCTGAAAAATTTTTCACCGTGCAAGTCAAATTTCACCACAATTTTGGGATGAAAATCATCAGGCTCCGGAAAGTCAGCCTGACACCTTTTCATCATGAAAGTGAGCTGAAAAAATTTTCACCTACGAGTCAAATTTCACCATGTTTCTGCCATAGAAAACAGCCAGCTCCATAAAAAGTAAGCCTGACCAACTTTTCAACACGGAAAGTGAGCCTGAAAAAATTTTTCACGGGCAAGTCCATATTTCACTGCGTTTCTGCCTTAGAAAACAGCCAGCTCCAGGAAAGTGACTCTGATCCACCTTGGTCACAGCAGAAAGTGAGCCTTAAAAAATATTGTCACAGCGCCAAGACCAAATTTCCTACGTTTCTGCCATAGAAAATCAAGCCGGCTCCATGAAAGTAAGCCTGACCAAGTTTTCACCACAGAAAGTAAGCTGAAAAATTTTTCACCACATAAGTCCAATTTACCACATTTCTGCCATAGAAAATCAGCTGGCTCCAGGAAAGTGACCCTAACCACCTTGTTCACCATGGAACATGAGCCTGAAAAAATTGTCACTACGCGGAGTCCAAATTTCACTGCGTTTCTGCCATAGAAAAACAGCCAGCTGTATGAAAGTGAGCCTGACCACCTTTTCACAGCGGAAAGTGAGAATGAAAAAATTGTCACGCTTTATAGTCCAAATTTCACCGCGTTTTTCTGCAGAAAACAGTCGGCTATATAGTAGCCTGACCACCTTTTTCACCGCTGAAAGTGAGCCTGAAAAAACTTTTCACTGCGCAAGTCCAAATTTCACTGCGTTTCTGCCATAGAAAAACAGCCGGCTCCATGAAAGTAAGCCTAAGTTTTTCACCGCGGAAAGTGAGCCTGAAAAAATTCATCACCGCGCAAGTCCAAATATCACCGCGTTTCTGCCACAGAATAACAGCCGGCTCCAGGAAAGTGAGCCTGACCACCTTTTTCACTGTGGAAAGTGAGCCTGAAAAAAATTGTCACTGCGCAAGTCCAGATTTCACTGAGTTTCTGCCAAAGACAAACAGGCGGCTCCAGGAAACTGACTCTGACCACAATTTTCACAACGGAAAGTGAGCCTGAAAAAATTTTTCACCGCGCAAGTCCAAATTTCACCGCATTTCTGCCACAGAAAAACAGCTGGCTCCATGAAAGTAAGCCTGTCCACTTTTTTCACCACGGAAAGTGAGCCTGAAAAAATTTTTCTCAGCACCAGTCGAAATTTCACCGCGTTTTCGAAATAGAAAAACAGCCAGCTCCAGGAAAGTGAGCCTGACCACCTTTTCCAATGCAGAAAGTGAGCCTGAAAATTTTTCACCGCGCAAGTCCAAATTTCACCGTGTTTCTGCCATAGAAAAACAGTCGGCTATATGAAAGTAAGCCTGACCACCTTTTTCACCACTGAAAGTGAGCCTGAAAAAATTTTTCACTGTGCAAGTCCAAATTTCACTGCGTTTCTGCCATAGAAAAACAGCCGGCTCCATGAAAGTAAGCCTGACTAAGTTTTTCACTGCAGAAAGTGAGACTGAAAAAATGTTTCACCAAGCAAGTCCAAATTTCACTGTGTTTCTGCCATAGCAAAACAGCCGGCTCCATGAAAGTAAGCCTGGTCACCTTTTCTACTGTGGAAAGAGAGCCTAAAAATTTTTTTCTCTGTACAAGTCCAAATTTCACTGCATTTTCGGCATAGAAAAACAGACGGCTGCAGGAAAGTGAGCCTGACCACCTTTCTCACTGCAGAAAGTGAGCCTGAAAAAATTTTTCACCGTGCAAGTCCAAATTTCACCACGATTTTGGGATAGAAAATCATCAGGCTCCCGGAAAGTCAGCCTGACCACCTTTTTCATCGCAGAAAGTGAGCCTGAAAAAAATTTTCACCTCGCAAGTCCAAATTTCACTGCGTTTCTGCCATAGAAAAACAGCCGGCACCATGAAAGTAAGCCTGACCAACTTTTTCAACACGGAAAGTGAGCCAGAAAAAACTTTTCACCGCACAAGTCCATATTTCACTGCGTTTCTGCCATAGAAAAACAGCCAGCTTCAGGAAAGTGACCCTGATCACCTTGGTCACAGCAGAAAGTGAGCCTGAAAAAATATTGTCACCACGCAAGACCAAATTTCACCACGTTTCTGCCATAGAAAAACAGCCACCTCCATGAAAGTAAGCCTGAGTAAGATTTTCACCGCATAAAGTGAGCCTGAAAAAATTTTTCACCACGCAAGTCGTAATTTCACCGTGTTTCTGCCATAGAAAAACAACCGGCTCCATGAAAGTGAGCCTGACTACCTTTTTCTCCACGGACAGTGAGCCTGAAAAAAATATTCACCACTCAAGTCCAAATTTCAAGGAGTTTCTGCCATAGAAAAACAGCCGGCTCCATGAAAGTAAACCTGACTATCTTTACCAATGTGGAAAGAGAGCCTGAAAAAATTTGTCACCGCGCCAGTCCAAATTTCAACACAATTTTAGGATAGAAAATCATCAGGCTCCATGAAAGTGAGCCTGACCACCTTATTCACTGTGGAAAGTGAGCCTGAAAAAATTTTTCTCAGCGCAAGTCCAAATTTCACTGTGTTTTTGGAATATAAAAACAGCCGGCTCCAGGAAAGTGAGCCTGACCACATTTTCCACCACGGAGAGTGAGCCTTAAAAAAATTTTTCATCGCGCAAGTCCAAATTTCACCACATTTGTGCCATAGAAAAACAGCCACCACCATGAAAGAAAGCCTGACCACCTTTTTCACCATGGAAAGTGAGCCTGAAAAAATTCTTCACCGCGAAAGTCCAAATATCACTGCGTTTCTGCCACAGAATAACAGCCAGCTCCAGGAAAGTGACCCTGACCACCTTGGTCACTGCGGAAAGTGAGCCTGAAAAAAAATTGTCACCACGCAAGTCAAAATTTCAACGCGTTTCTGCCATAGAAAAATAGCCACCTCCATGAAAGTAACCCTGACCAAGTTTTTCACTGCAGAAAGTGAGCCTGAAAAAAATTTTCACCGTGCAAGTCGAAATTTCACCGCGTTTCTGCCATAGAAAAACAGCCGGCTCCATGAAAGTAAGCCTGACTACCTTTTTCACCACGGAAAGTGAGCTTGAAAAAATTATTCACCGCACAAGTCCAAATTTCACTGTGTTTCTGCCATAGAAAAACAGACAGCTCCATGGAAGTAAGCCTGACTAACTTTTTCACTGCGGAAAGTGAGCCTGAAAAAATCTGGCATGGCGCAGGTCCAAATTTCACCACAATTTTAGGATAGAAAATCATCAGGCTCCATGGAAGTGAGCCTGACCACCTTCTTCACCACAGAAAGTGAGCATGAAAAAATTTTTCTCAGCGCAAGTCCAAATTTCATGTTTTCAGAATAGAAAAACAGCCGGCTCAAGGAAAGTGAGCCTGACCACCTTTTACACCACAGATAGTGAGCCTGAAAAAATTTTTCACCACGTGAGTCCAAATTTCACCATGTTTCTGCCATAGAAAAACAGCTGGCTCCATGAAAGTGAGCCTGACTGCCTTTTACACTACAGAAAGTGAGCCTGAAAAAATTTTTAACCGCGCAAATCCAAATTTCACCATATTTCCAGCATAGAAAAACAGCTGGCTCCAGGAAAGTGAGCCTGACCACCTTTTTCATCGCAGAAAGTGAGCCTGAAAAAATTCGGCACCATGCAAGTGCAAATTTCACCACAATTTTGGGATAGAAAATCATCAGGCTCCACGAAAGTGAGCCTGACCACCTTTTCCACTGCAGAAAGTGAGCCTGAAAAAATTTTTTACCGTGCAAGTCCAAATTTCACTGTGTTTCTGCCATAGAAAAACAGCCGGCTCCATGAAAGTAACCCTGACCATGTTTTTCACCGAAGAAAGTGAGCCTGAAAAAATGTTTCACCACGCAAGTCCAAATTTCACCGCATTTCTGCCATCCAGCTCCATGAAAGTAAGCCTGATCACCTTTTTTACTGTGGAAAGAGAACCTGAAAATTTTTTTCCCTGTGCAAGTCCAAATTTCACCGCATTTTCGACACAGAAAAACAACCGGCTCCAGGAAAGTGAGCCTGACCACCTTTTTCACCGCATTTCTGCAATAGAAAAACAGCCGGGTGTGTGAAAGTGAGGCTGATGAAGGTTTTCACCACAGAAAGTGAGCCTGAAAAAAGTATTCACCGCGCAAGTCTAAATTTCACTGCGTTTCTGCCGTAGAAAAACAGCCGGCTCCATGAAAGTAAGCCTGACTACCTTTTCCACCATGGAAAGTGAGCCTGAAGAAATTTGGCACCGAGCAAGTCCAAATTTCACCACAATTTTAGGATAGAAAATCATCAGGCTCCATGAAAGTTAGCCTGACCACCTTTTTCACTGCAAAAAGTGAGCTAGAAAACATTTTTCACCATGCAAGACCAAATTTTATCATATTTCCAGCATAGAAAAACAGCCGGCTTCATGAAAGTAAGCCTGACCACCTTTTTCACCAAGGAAAGTGAGCCTGAAAAAATTTTTCACTGCGCAAGTCCAAATTTCACCGCATTTCTGACATAGAAAAACAGCCGGCTATATGAAAGTAAGCTTGACCAAGTTTTTCACCGCAGAAAGTGAGCCTGAAAAAAATGTTCACCGCGCAAGTCCAAATTTCACCACAATTTTAGGATTGAAAATCATCAGGCTCCATGAAAGTGAGCCTGACCACCTTTTCCATTGTGGAAAGAGAGCCTGAAAAAATTTTTCTCAGCACAAGTCCAAATTTCACCATGTTTTCGGAATAGAAAAAACAGCCGGCTCCAGGAAAGTGAGCCTGACCACCTTTTTCACTGCAGAAAGTGAGCCTGAAAAAATTAATCACCGTGCAAGTCCAAATATCACCATGTTTCTGCCACAGAATAACAGCCGCCTCCATGAAAGTAAGCCTGACCACCTTTTTCACCGCGGAGAGTGAGCCTGAAAAAATTCATCACCACGCAAGTCCAAATGTCACCGCATTTCTGCCACAGAATAACAGCCGGCTCCAAGAAAGTGAGCCTGACCACCTTTTTCAAAGCAGAAAGTGAACCTGAAAAATTTTTTCTCAGCGCAAGAGCAAATTTCACAGCGTTTTCAGAATAGTAAAACAGCCGGCTCTGGGAAAGTGAGCCTGACCACCTTTTTCACTGCGGAAAGTGAGCCTGAAAAAAATTGTCACTGCGCAAGTTCAGATTTCACCGAGTTTCTGCCATAGACAAACAGGCGGCTCTAGGAAACTGACCCTGACCACAATTTTCACCACGGAAAGTGAGCCTGAAAAAAATTTTCACCCGCCGCTACAAGTCCATAGATAACAGCTGACAGCCGGCTCCATGAAAGTAAGTCTGACCAAGTTTTTCACCACAGAAAGTGAGCTAAAAAATTTTTCACCACGCAAGTCCGAATTTCACCATGTTTCTGCCATAGAAAATCAGCTGGCTCCAGGAAAGTGACCCTAACCACCTAGTTCACCATGGAACGTGAGCCTGAAAAAAATTGTCACCACGCAAGTCCAAATTTCACCGTGTTTCTACCATAGAAAAACAGCCGGCTGTATGAAAGTGAGCCTAAACACATTTTTCACCGCGGAAAGTGAGCCTGAAAAATATTTTTCTCAGCGCAAGTCCAAATTTAACCGTGTTTTCGGAATAGAAAAACAACCAGCTCCAGGAAAGTGAGCCTGACCACCTTTTTCACCATGTTTCTGCCATAGAAAAACAGCCGGCTGTATGAAAGTGAGACTGACCAAGTTTTTCACTGTGGAAAGAGAGCCTGAAAAAATTTGGCACCGCGCAAGTCCAACTTTCATCACAATTTTAAGATAGAAAATCATCAGGCTGCATGAAAGTGAGCCTGACCACCTTTTACACTGCAGTAAGTGAGCCTGAAAAAATTTGTCGCTGCACAAGATCGAATTTCACAATGTTTCTGCCATAGAAAAACATCCGGCTCCAGGAAAGTGACCCTGACCACCTTGTTCACCGGGGAAAGTGAGATTGAAAAAAATTTGTCTCCGCGAAAGTCCAAATTTCACCGCGTTTCTGCCACAGAAAAAGAGCCATCTCCATTAAACTAAGCCTGACCAAGATTTTCACCGCAGAAAGTGAGCCTGAAAACATTTTTCACCACACAAGTTGAAATTTCACCATGTTTCTGCCATAGAAAAACAGCCGGCTGTACGAAAGTCAGCCTGACCACCTTTTTCACTGCGGAAAGTGTGCCTGAAAAATTTTTTCACAGCACAAGTCTAAATTTCACCGTGTTTCCAGCATAGAAAAACAGCTGGCTACATGAATGTGAGCCTGATCACCTTTTTCACCGCAGAAAGTGAGCATGAAAATGTTTTTACCGCGCAAGTCCAAATTTCACCATGTTTGTGACATAGAAAAACATCCGGCTGCAGGAAAGTAAGCCTAACCAACTTTTTCACCATGAAAAATGAGCCTGACCAACTTTTCTACCACAGAAAGTGAGTCTGACCAACTTTTTTACCACAGAAAGTGTGCCTGACCAACTTTTTCACTGCAGAAAGTGAGCATGAAAATATTTTTTATCGCGCAAGTCCAAATTTCACCATGTTTCTGCCATAGAAAAACATCCAGCTGCAGGAAAGTAAGTCTAACCAACTTTTTTACCGTGGAAAGTGAGTCTGACCAACTTTTTTACTATGGAAAGTGTGTCTGACCAACTTTTTTGCCGTGGAAAGTGTGCCTGACCAACTTTTTCACCGCAGAAAGTGAGCATGAACATTTTTTTTACCGCGCAAGTCCAAATTTCACCATGTTTCAGCCATAGAAAAACATCCAGCTGCAGGAAAGTAAGCCTAACCAACTTTTTCACCGTGCAAAGTGAGCCTGAACAACTTTTTTACTGTGGAAAGTGTGCCTGACCAACTTTTTCACCGCAGAAAGTGAGCCTGAAAAAAGTTTTCACTGCGCAAGTCCAAATTTCACCACATTTGTACGATAGAAAAACAGCCGGCTGCAGGAAAGTGTGCCTGACCAACTTTTTCACCACAGAAAATGAGCCTGACCAACTTTTTTACCACAGAAAGTGAGCCTGACCAACTTTTTCACCGTGGAAAGTGAGCCTGAAAATTTTTTTTACCACGCAAGTCCACATTTCACCATGTTTGTGCCATAGAAAAACATCCGGCTGCATGAAAGTAAGCCTAACCAACTTTTTCACCACGGAAAGTGAGCATGAAAATTTTTTTACGCGCAAGTCCAAATTTCATCATGTTTGTGCCATAGAAAAACATCTGGCTGCAGGAAAGTAAGCCTAACCAACTTTTTTACAGCAGAAAGTGAGCCTGACCAACTTTTTTACCAAAGAAAGTGTGCCTGACCCACTTTTTCACCGCAGAAAGTGAGCCTGAAAAAATTTTTTACTGCGCAAGTCCAAATTTCACGTTTGTGCCATAGAAAAACAGCCAGCTGCAGGAAAGTAAGCCTAACCAACTTTTTCACCACGGCAAGTGAGTCTGACCAACTTTTTCACCGCAGAAAGTGAGCCTGAAAAAAATTTTTCACTGCGCAATTCCAAATTTCACCATGTTTGTGCCATAGAAAAACAGCCAGCTGCATGAAAGTAAGCCTAACCAACTTTTTCACCACGGAAAGTGTGCCTGACCAACTTTTTCACCGTGGAAAGTGAGCCTGACCAACTTTTTCACAGCAGAAAGTGAGTATGAAAATTTTTTTTACCGCACAAGTCCAAATTTCACCATGTTTGTGCCATAGAAAAACATCCGGCTGCAGGAAAGTAAGCCTAACCAACTTTTTCACTGCGGAAAGTGAGCCTGACCAACTTTTTTTACCATGGAAAGTGAGCCTGACCAACTTTTTTACCCCAGAAAGTGTGCCTGACCAACTTTTTTACTGCGGAAAGTGTGTCTGACCAACTTTTTCACCTCGGAAAGTGAGCATGAAAATTTTTTTACCGCGCAAGTCCAAATTTCACCATGTTTCTGACATAGAAAAACATCTGGCTGCAGGAAAATAAGCCTAACCAACTTTTTCACCATGAAAAGTGAGCCTGACCAACTTTCTTACCATGGAAACTGTGCCTGACCAACTTTTTCACCTCGGAAAGTGAGCATGAACACTTATTTTAATGCGCAAGTCCAAATTTCACCATGCTTGAGCCATAGAAAAACATCCAGCTGCAGGAAAGTAAGCCTGAACAACTTTTTTACCGTGGAAAGTGAGCTTGTCCAACTTTTTTACCACGGAAAGTGTGCCTGACCATCTTTTTCACTGCGGAAAGTGTGCCTGACCAACTTTTTCACCGCAGAAAGTGAGCATGAACATTTTTTTTAACCCGCAAGTCCAAATTTCACCACATTTTTGCCATTGAAAAACATACGGCTGCAGGAAAGTAAGCCTAATCAACTTTTTCACCACAGAAAGTGAGCCTGACCAACTTTTTTACTGTGGAAAGTGTGCCTGACCAACTTTTTCACCGCAGAAAGTGAGTCTTAAAAACTGTTTCACTGCTCAAGTCCAAATTTCACTGTGTTTGTGCCATAGAAAAACAGCCAGAAGCAGGAAAGTAAGCCTCAAAGTGAGCCTGAAAATTTTTTTTACCATGCAAGTCCAAATTTCACCACATTTGTGCGATAGGAAAAAAGCCGGCTGCAGGAAAGTGTGCCTGACCAACTTTTTCACCGCAGAAAGTGAGCCTGAAAAAATGTTTTACTGCGCAAGTCCAAATTTCACGTTTGTGCCATAGAAAAACAGCCGACTGCAGGAAAGTAAGTCTAACCAACTTTTTCACCATGGCAAGTGAGTCTGACCAACTTTTTCACCGCAGAAAGTGAGCCTGAAAAAAATTTTCCACTGAGCAAGTCCAAATTTCACCACGTTTGAGCCATAGAAAAACAGCTGGCTGCATGAAAGTAAGCCTAACCAACTTTTTCACCATGGAAAGTGTGCCTGACCAACTTTTTCACCGCGGAAAGTGAGCCTGACCAACTTTTTCACAGCAGAAAGTGAGCATGAAAATTTTTTTTAATGCACAAGTCCAAATTTCACTACGTTTGTGCCATAGAAAAACATCCGGCTGCAGGAAAGTAAGCCTGACCAACTTTTTTACCGTGGAAAGTGAGTCTGACCAACTTTTCTACCACGGAAACTGTGCCTGACCAACTTTTTTACCATAGAAAGTGTGCCTGACCAACTTTTTCACTGCAGAAAGTGAGCATGAAAATTTTTTTTACCGCGCAAGTCCAAATTTCATGTTTCTGCCATAGAAAAACATCCGGCTGCAGGAAAGTAAGCCGAACCAACTTTTTCACTGTGGAAAGTGAGCCTGACCAACTTTTTCACCGCGGAAAGTGAGTCTGACCAACTTTTCTACCACGGAAACTGTGCCTGACCAACTTTTTTACCATAGAAAGTGTGCCTGACCAACTTTTTCACTGCAGTGAGCATGAAAATTTTTTACCGCGCAAGTCCAAATTTCATGTTTCTGCCATAGAAAAACATCCGGCTGCAGGAAAGTAAGCCGAACCAACTTTTTCACTGTGGAAAGTGAGCCTGACCAACTTTTTTACCGCAGAAAGTGTGCCTGACCAACTTTTTCACCTCGGAAAGTGAGCCTGAAAAAACTTTTTCACTGCACAAGTCCAAATTTCACTGTGCTTGTGCCATAGAAAAACTCCCAGAAGCAGAAAAGTAAGCCTAACCATCTTTTTCATGGCTCAAAGTGAGCCTGAAATGTTTTTTACCATGCAAGTCCAAATTTCACCATGTTTCTGCCATAGAAAAACATCTGGCTGCAGGATAGTAAGCCTAACCAACTTTTTCACCACGGAAAGTGAGCCTGACCAACTTTTTACCGTGGAAACTGTGCCTGACCAACTTTTTCACCTTGGAAAGTGAGCATGAACACTCTTTTTAACGCGCTAGTCCAAATTTCACCACGCTTGAGCCATAGAAAAACATCCAGCTGCAGGAAAGTAAGCCTGACCAACTTTTTTACCGTGGAAAGTGTGCCTGACCAACTTTTTCACTGTGGAAAGTGTGCCTGACCAACTTTTTCACCGCAGAAAGTGAGCCTGAAAACATTTTTCACTGCGCAAGTCCAAATTTCACCATGTTTGTGCCATAGAAAAACAGCCAGAAGCAGGAAAGTAAGCCTAACCATCTTTTTCTTGGCTCAAAGTGAGCCTGAAAATTTTTTTTACCACGCAAGTCCAAATTTCACCACATTTGTGCGATAGAAAAACAGCCGGCTGCAGGAAAGTAAGCCTAATGAACTTTTTCATCACAGAAAGTGAGCCTGAAAAATTTTTTTACCGCACAAGTCCAAATTTCACCGCGATTGTGCCATAGAAAAACAGCCGGCTGCAGTAAAGTAAGCCTAACCAACTTTTTCGCAGCGGAAAGTGAGCCTGACCAATTTTTTTACCACAGAAAGTGAGCCTGACCAACATTTTCACCACAGAAAGTGAGCCTGAAAATAATTTTTCACTGCGCAATTCCAAATTTCACCACGTTTGTGCCATAGAAAAACAGCTGGCTGCATGAAAGAAAGCCTAACCAATTTTTTCACAGTGGAAAGTGAGCCTGACCAACTTTTTTACCAAAGAAAGTGTGCCTGACCAACTTTTTCATCGCGGAAAGTGAGCCTGAAAAGATTTTTTACTGCGCAAGTCCAAATTTCACAACGTTTGTGCCATAGAAAAACAGACGGCTGAAGGAAAGTAAGCCTAACCAACTTTTTCACTATGGCAAGTGAGTCTGACCAACTTTTTCACCGCAGAAAGTGAGCCTGAAAAAAAGGTTTCACTGTGCAAGTCCAAATTTCACCACGTTTGAGCCATAGAAAAACAGCCGGCTGCATGAAAGTAAGCCTAACCAACTTTTTCACCAAGGAAAGTGTGCCTGACCAACTTTTTCACCACAGAAAGTGAGCCTGACCAACTTTTTCACAGCAGAAAGTGAGCATGAAAATTTTTTTAATGCACAAGTCCAAATTTCACCATGTTTGTGCCATAGAAAAACATCCGGCTGCAGGAAAGTAAGCCTGACCAACTTTTTTACCACAGAAAGTGAGTCTGACCAACTTTTTCACCACAGAAAGTGAGCCTGAAAAAAATTTTTCACTGTGCAAGTCCAAATTTCACCACGTTTGAGCCATAAAAAAACAGCCAGCTGCATGAAAGTAAGCCTAACCAACTTTTTCACCACAGAAAGTGTGCCTGACCAACTTTTTCACTGCAGAAAGTGAGCCTGACCAACTTTTTCACAGCAGAAAGTGAGCATGAAAATTTTTTTTAATGCACAAGTCCAAATTTCACCACGTTTGTGCCATAGAAAAACATCCGGCTGCAGGAAAGTAAGCCTGACCAACTTTTTTATCGCGGAAAGTGAGTCTGACCAACTTTTTTAAAACGGAAACTGTGCCTGACCAACTTTTTACCTGAAAGTGTGCCTGACCAACTTTTCACCGCGAAAGTAGGCATGAAAATTTTTTTTACTGCGCAAGTCCAAATTTCATGTTTCTGCCATAGAAAAACATCCGGCTGCAGGAAAGTAAGCCGAACCATCTTTTTCACTGCTCAAAGTGAGCCTGAAATTTTTTTTACCGTGCAAGTCAAAATTTCACCATGTTTGTGCTATAGAAAAACAGCCAGCTGAGGAAAGTAAGCCTAACCAACTTTTTCACTGCAGAAAGTGAAGCTGACCAATTTTTTCACAAAGAAAGTGAGCCTGAAAAAATTTTCACTGCGCAAGTCCAAATTTCACCACATTTGTGCCATAGAAAAACAGCCAGAAGCAGGAAAGTAAGCCTAACCATCTATTTCATGGCTTGAAGTGAGCCTGAAAAAATTTTACCACGAAAGTCCAACTTTCACCACATTTGTGTGATAGAAAAACAGCCAGCTGCAGGAAAGTGTGCCTGACCAAATTTTTCACCACAGAAAGTGAGCATGAAAAATTTTTTTACAGCGCAAGTCAAAATTTCACCGAGTTTGTGCCATAGAAAAACAGCTGGAAGCAAGAAAGTAAGCCTAACCATCTTCTTCGTGGCTCAAAGAGAGCCTGAAAAATTTTCTTACCGCACAAGTCAAATTTCACCACGTTTGTGCCATAGAAAAACAGCCAGCTGTAGGAAAGTAAGCCTAACCATCTTTTTCGCGGCTCGAAGTGAGCCTGAAAATTTTTTTACCACGCAAGTCCAAATTTCACCACATTTGTGTGATAGAAAAACAGCCGGCTGCAGGAAAGTGTGCCTGACCAAACTTTTTTACCACAGAAAGTGAGCCTGACCAACTTTTTCACCGCGGAAAGTGAGCCTGAAAAATTTATTTACCACGCAAGTCCACATTTCACCATGTTTGTGCCATAGAAAAACAGCTGGCTGCATGAAAGTAAGCCTAACCAACATTTTTAAAGCGGCAAGTGAGTCTCACCAACTTTTTCACCACAGAAAGTGAGCATGAAAATTTTTTTTACCACGCAAGTCCAAATTTCACCACGTTTGTGCCACAGAAAAACATCTGGCTTCAGGAAAGTAAGCCTAACCAACTTTTTCACAGCAGAAAGTGAGCCTGACCAACTTTTTTACCACGGAAAGTGTGCCTGACCAACTTTTTCACCTCAAAAAGTGAGGCTAAAAAAATTTTTCACTACGCAAGTCCAAATTTCACTGTGTTTGTGCCATAGAAAAACAGACAGAAGCAGGAAAGTAAGCCTAACCATCTTTTTCACGGCTCAAAGTGAGCCTGAAAATTTTTTTACCGTGCCAGTCCAAATTTCACCACATTTGTGCAATAGAAAAACAGCCAGCTGCAGGAAAGTAAGCCTAACCAACTTTTCAACACAGAAAGTGAGCCTGACCAACTTTTTTACCACGGAAAGTGTGCCTGACCAACTTTTTCACCGCGGAAAGTGAGGCTGAAAAAATTTTTCACTGCGCAAGTCCAAATTTCACCACATTTGTGCCATAGAAAAACAGCCAGAAGCAGGAAAGTAAGCCTAACCATTTTTTATGGCACGAAGTGAGCCTGAAAAATTTTTTACCGCGCAAGTCCAAATTTCACCACATTTGTAGGATAGAAAAACAGCCAGCTGCAGGAAAGTGTGATTGACCAACTTTTTCACCGCAGAAAGTGAGCATGAATAATTTTGTACTGCGCAGTCCAAATTTCACCACGTTTGTGCCATAGAAAACAACCCGGCTGCAGGAAAGTAAAGCCCTAAACAACTTTTCAGGCGGAAAGTGAGCCTGACCAACTTTTTTACCGCAGAAAGTGTGTCTGACCAACTTTTTCGCAGTGGAAAGTGAGCCTGAAAAAACTTTTTACAGCGCAAGTCTAAATTTCACCACGTTTGTGCCATACAAAAACAGCCGGCTGCAGGAAAGTAAGCCTAACCAACTTTTTCACCAAAGAAAGTGAGCCTGACCAACGTTTTTACAATGGAAAGTGAGCCTGACCAACATTTTTACCACAGAAAGTGTGCCTGACCAATGTTTATACCACTGAAACTTTGCCTGACCAACTTTTTCATCTTGGAAACTGAGCATGAACATTTTTTTTACTGCGCAAGTCCAAATTTCACCACGTTTCTGCCATAGAAAAACATCCGGCTGCAGGAAAGTAAGCCTAACCAACATTTTCACTGCAGAAAGTGTGCCTGACCAACTTTTTCAACATGGAAAGTGAGCCTGAAAAAATGTTTCACTGCGCAAGTCCAAATTTCACTGCATTTGTGGAATAGAAAAACAGCCAGAAGCAGGAAAGTAAGCCTAACCATCTTATTCACGGCTCAAAGTGAGCCTGAAAATTTTTTTTACTGCGCAAGTCAAAATTTCACCATGTTTGTGCCATAGAAAAACAGCCAGCTGCATGAAAGTAAGCCTAACCAACTTTTTAAAGCGGCAAGTGAGTCTCACCAACTTTTTCACCACAGAAAGTGAGCATGAAAATTTTTTTTACAGCGCAAGTCCAAATTTCACCACATTTGTGCCACAGAAAAACATCTGGCTTCAGGAAAGTAAGCCTAACCAACTTTTTCACAGCAGAAAGTGAGCCTGACCAACTTTTTTACCACGGAAAGTGTGCCTGACCAACTTTTTCACCTCAAAAAGTGAGACTAAAAAAATTTTTCACTGCGCAAGTCCAAATTTCACTGTGTTTGTGCCATAGAAAAACAGGCAGAAACAGGAAAGTAAGCCTAATCATCTTTTTCACGGCTCAAAGTGAGCCTGAAAATTTTACCGTCTGCAGTCTAAATTTCCACATTTGTGCAATAGAAAAACAGCCAGCTGCAGGAAAGTAAGCCTAACCAACTTTTCAACACAGAAAGTGAGCCTGACCAACTTTTTTACCACGGAAAGTGTGCCTGACCAACTTTTTCACCGTGGAAAGTGAGGCTGAAAAATTTTTTCACTGCGCAAGTCCAAATTTCACCATATTTGTGCCATAGAAAAACAGCCAGAAGCAGGAAAGTAAGCCTAACCATTTTTTTCGCGGCACGAAGTGAGCCTGAAAAATTTTTTACCACGCAAGTCCAAATTTCACCACATTTGTAGGATAGAAAAACAGCCAGCTGCAGGAAAGTGTGCCTGACCAACTTTTTCACCTCAAAAAGTGAGACTAAAAAAATTTTTCACTGCGCAAGTCCAAATTTCACTGTGTTTGTGCCATAGAAAAACAGGCAGAAACAGGAAAGTAAGCCTAACCATCTTTTTCACGGCTCAAAGTGAGCCTGAAAATTTTTTTACCGTGCAAGTCTAAATTTCACCACATTTGTGCAATAGAAAAACAGCCAGCTGCAGGAAAGTAAGCCTAACCAACTTTTTCAACACAGAAAGTGAGCCTGACCAACTTTTTTACCACGGAAAGTGTGCCTGACCAACTTTTTCACCGTGGAAAGTGAGGCTGAAAAATTTTTTCACTGCGCAAGTCCAAATTTCACCATATTTGTGCCATAGAAAAACAGCCAGAAGCAGGAAAGTAAGCCTAACCATTTTTTTCGCGGCACGAAGTGAGCCTGAAAAATTTTTTACCGCGCAAGTCCAAATTTCACCACATTTGTAGGATAGAAAAACAGCCAGCTGCAGGAAAGTGTGATTGACCAACTTTTTCACCACAGAAAGTGAGCATGAATAATTATTGTACTGCACAAGTCCAAATTTCACCACGTTTGTGCCATAGAAAAACAACCGGCTGCAGGAAAGTAAGCCTAAACAACTTTTTCAGGGTGGAAAGTGAGCCTGACCAACTTTTTTACCGCAGAAAGTGTGTCTGACCAACTTTTTCACAGCGGAAAGTGAGCCTGAAAAATTTTTTACAGTGCAAGTCTAAATTTCACCATGTTTGTGCCATACAAAAACAGCCAGCTGCAGGAAAGTAAGCCTAACCAATTTTTTCACCACAGAAAGTGAGCCTGACCAACGTTTTTACAACGGAAAGTGAGCCTGACCAACATTTTTACCATGGAAAGTGTGCCTGACCAACATTTTTACCGCTGAAACTTTGCCTGACCAACTTTTTCATCTCGGAAACTGAGCATGAACATTTTTTTTATGCGCAAGTCCAAATTTCACCACGTTTCTGCCATAGAAAAACATCCGGCTGCAGGAAAGTAAGCCTAACCAACATTTTCACTGCGGAAAGTGTGCCTGACCAACTTTTTCAACACGGAAAGTGAGCCTGAAAAAATTTTTCACTGCGCAAGTCCAAATTTCACTGCATTTGTGGAATAGAAAAACAGCCAGAAGCAGGAAAGTAAGCCTAACCATCTTATTCATGGCTCAAAGTGAGCCTGAAAATTTTACCACGCAAGTCAAAATTTCACCATGTTTGTGCCATAGAAAACAGCCAGCTGCAGGAAGTAAGCCTTAACCAACTTTTTCACCGGAAAGTGAGGCTGACCAATTTTCACCGCAGAAAGTGAGCATGAAAATTTTTTACGCGCAAGTCCAATTTCACGCGTTTGTGCCATAGAAAACAGCTGGAAGAAGGAAAGTAAGCCTAACCATCTTTTTCATGGCTCAAAGTGAGCCTGAAAAATTTTTTTACTGCGCAAGTCAAATTTCACCATGTTTGTGCCATAGAAAAACAGCCGGCTGCAGGAAAGTGTGCCTGACCAACTTTTTCACCACGGAAAGTGAGCCTGAACAACTTTTTTAATGCAAGAAAGTGAGCCTGACCAACTTTTTCAACGCGGAAAGTGAGCCTGAAAATATTTTTACCGCGCAAGTCCACATTTCACCATGTTTGTGCCATAGAAAAACAACTGGCTGCATGAAAGAAAGCCTAACCAACTTTTTCACCACGGAAAGTGAGCCTGACCAACTTTTTCACAGCAGAAAGTGAGCATGAAAATTTTTTTTACCGCGCAAGTCCAAATTTCACCACGTTTGTGCCATAGAAAAACATCTGGCTGCAGGAAAGTAAGCCTAACCAACTTTTCCACAGCAGAAAGTAAGCCTGACCATCTTTTTTACCACGGAAAGTGTGTCTGACCAACTTTTTCACCTCAGAAAGTGAGCCTGAAAAAATTTTTCACTGCACAAGTCCAAATTTCACTGTGTTTGTGCCATAGAAAAACAGCCAGAAGCAGGAAAGTAAACCTAACCATCTTTTTCACGGCTCAATGTGAGCCTGAAAATTTTTTTACCACACAAGTCCAAATTTCACCACGTTTGTGTGATAGAAAAACAGCCAGCTGCAGGTAAGTAAGCTTAACCAACTTTTTCACTGCAGAAAGTGAGCCTGACCAACTTTATTACCGCGGGAAGTGAGCCTGACTAACTTTTTTAATATGGAAAGTGTGCCTGACCAACTTTTTTACCATGGAAAGTGTGCCTGATCAACTTTTTCACCCCTGAAAGTGAGCATGAACATTTTTTTATCTCACAAGTCCAAATATCACCATGTTTCTGCCATAGAAAAACATCCGGCTGCAGGAAACTAAGTATAACCAACTTTTTCACCACGGAAAGTGAGCCTGACCAACTTTTATACCACGGAAAGTGTGCCTGACCAACTTTTTCACCGCGGAAAGTGAGGCTGACCAACTTTTTCACTGCAGAAAGTGAGCCTGAAAAAATTTTTCAGTGTCCAAGTTCAAATTTCACCGCATTTGTGCCATAGAAAAACAGCCAGAAGCAGGAAAGTAAGCCTAACCATTTTTTCATGGTTCGAAGTGAGCCTGAAAAAAATTTTTACCGGCCAAGTCCAAATTTCACCACATTTGTGTGATAGAAAAACAGCCGGCTGCAGGAAAGTGTGCCTGACCAACTTTTTCACTGCAGTAAGTGAGCATGAAAAATTTTTACACCGTGCAAGTGCAAATTTCACCAGGTTTGAACCATAGAAAAACAACCGGCTGCAGGAAAGTAAGCCTAACCAACTTTTTCACCGTGGCAAGTGAGCTTCACCAACTTTTTCACTGCAGAAAGTGAGCCTGAAAAAATTTTTCACTGCGCAATTCCAAATTTCATTGCGTTTCTGCCATAGAAAAACAGCCAGAAGCGGGAAAGTAAGCCTAACCATCTTTTTCATGGCTCAAAGTGAGCCTGAAAATTTTTTTTACTGTGCAAGTCCAAATTTCACCACATTTGTGCGATAGAAAAACAGCCGGCTGCAGGAAAGTAAGCCTAACCAACTTTTTCACCGCAGAAAGTGAGCCTGAAAAATTTTGTTAACACACAAGTCCAAATTTCACCACTTTTGTGCCATAGAAAAACAGCCGGCTGCAGGAAAGTAAGCTTAACCAAATTTTTCACCGCAGAAAGTGAGCCTGACCAACTTTTTTACCGCAGAAAGTGAGTCTGACCAACTTTTTCACCGCAGAAAGTGAGCTTGAAAATGTTTTTACTGCGCAAGTCCAAATTTCACCACGTTTGTGCCATAGAAAAACATCCGGCTGCAGGAAAGTAAGCCTAACCAACTTTTTCACCATGGTAAGTGAGCCTGACCAACTTTTTCACCGCAGAAAGTGAGCCTGAAAAAATTTTTCACTGCGCAATTCCAAATTTCACCACGTTTGTGCCATAGAAAAACAGCCAGCTGCATGAAAGTAAGCCTACCCAACTTTTTCACAACGGAAAGTGTACCTGACCAACTTTTTCACGGCGGAAAGTGAGCCTGACCAACTTTTTCACAGCAGAAAGTGAGCATGAAAATTTTTTTTACCGCGCAAGTCCAAATTTCACCATGTTTGTGCCATAGAAAAACATCCGGCTGCAGGAAAGTAAGCCTAACCAACTTTTTTATTGCGGAAAGTGAGCCTGACCAACTTTTTTACCCCAGAAAGTGTGCCTGACCAACTTTTTCACCTTGGAAAGTCAGCATGAAAATTTTTTTACAACGCAATTCCAAATTTCACCATGTTTCTGCCATTGAAAAACAGCTGGCTGCAGGAAAGTAAGCCTAACCAACTTTTTTACCACAGAAAGTGAGCCTGACCAACTTTTTTACCATGGAAACTGTGCCTGACCAACTTTTTCACCTCAGAAAGTGAGCATGAACACTTTTTTAATGCGCAAGTCCAAATTTCACCACACTTGAGCCATAGAAAAACATCCAGCTGCAGGAAAGTAAGCCTGACCAACTTTTTTACCACAGAAAGTGAGCCTGACCAACTTTTTTACCACGGAAAGTGTGCCTGACCAACTTTTTCACTGCAGAAAGTGTGCCTGACCAACTTTTTCACCGCAGAAAGTGAGCATGAACATTTTTTTTACCCCGCAAGTCCAACTTTCACCACATTTCTGCCATTGAAAAACATCTGGCTGCAGGAAAGTAAGCCTAATCAACTTTTTCACCGCAGAAAGTGAGCCTGACCAACTTTTTTACAATGGAAAGTGTGTCTGACCAACTTTTTCACTGCAGAAAGTGAGCCTGAAAAAATTTTTCACTGCGCAAGTCCAAATTTCACCTCGTTTGTGCCGTAGAAAAACAGCCAAAAGCAGGAAAGTAAGCCTAACCATCTTTTTCACGGCTCAAAGTGAGCCTGAAAAATTTTTTTACCGCGCAAGTCCAAATTTCACTCCCATTTGTGTGATAGAAAAACAGCCGGCTGCAGGAAAGTGTGCCTGACCAACTTTTTCACCTCGGAAAGTGAGCCTGAAAAAATGTTTCACTGCGCAAGTCCAAATTTCACCGTGTTTGTGCCATAGAAAAACAGCCAGAAGCAGGAAAGTAAGCCTAACCATCTTTCACGGCTCAAAGTGAGCCTGAAAAATTTTTTACCACGCAAGTCCAAATTTCACCACATTTGTGTGATAGAAAACAGCCGGTTGCAGGAAAGTAAGCCCTAACAAACTTTTTCACACAGAAAGTGAGCCTGAAAAATTTTTTACCGCACAAGTCCAATTCACAGCGATTGTGCCATAGAAAACAGCGGTTGCAGGAAAGTAAAGCCTAACTAACTTTTCACAGCAGAAAGTGAGCCTGACCAACTTTTTTACCACAGAAAGTGAGCCTGACCAACTTTTTCACCACAGAAAATGAGCCTGAAAATAATTTTTCACGGCGCAATTCCAAATTTCACCACGTTTGTGCCATAGAAAAGCAGCCAGCTGCATGAAAGAAAGCCTAACCAACTTTTTCACAGTGGAAAGTGAGCCTGACCAACTTTTTCACCAAAGAAAGTGTGCCTGACCAACTTTTTCACCGCAGAAAGTGAGCCTGAAAAAATGTTTTACTGCACAAGTCCAAATTTCACAATGTTTGTGCCATAGAAAAACAGCCAGCTGCAGGAAAGTAAGCCTAACCAACTTTTTCACCATGGCAAGTGAGTCTGACCAACTTTTTCACCACAGAAACTGAGCCTGAAAAAAATTTTTCACTGTGCAAGTCCAAATTTCACCACGTTTGAGCCATAGAAAAACAGTCGGCTGCATGAAAGAAAGCCTAACCAACTTTTTCACCACAGAAAGTGTGCCTGACCAACTTTTTCACCGCGGAAAGTGAGCCTGACCAACTTTTTCACAGCAGAAAGTGAGCATGAAAATTTTTTTTAATGCACAAGTCCAAATTTCACCACGTTTGTGCCATAGAAAAACATCCGGCTGCAGGAAAGTAAGCCTGACCAACTTTTTTACTGCAGAAAGTGAGTCTGACCAACTTTTTTACCACAGAAACTGTGCCTGACCAACTTTTTCACCGCAGAAAGTGAGCATGAAAATTTTTTTTACCGCGCAAGTCCAAATTTCATGTTTCTGCCATAGAAAAACATCCGGCTGCAGGAAAGTAAGCCGAACCAACTTTTTCACTGGGGAAAGTGAGCCTGACCAACTTTTTTACCGCAGAAAGTGTGCCTGACCAACTTTTTCACCTCGGAAAGTGATCCTGAAAAAACTTTTTCACTGCGCAAGACCAAATTTCACTGTGCTTGTGCCATAGAAAAACTCCCAGAAGCAGGAAAGTAAGCCTAACCATCTTTTTCACAGCTCAAAGTGAGCCTGAAATATTTTTTTACCGTGCAAGTCAAAATTTCACCATGTTTGTGCCATAGAAAAACAGCCAGCTGCAGAAAAGTAAGCCTAACCAACTTTTTCACCGCGGAAAGTGAGCCTGAAAAATTTTTTCACTGCGCAAGTCCAAATTTCACCACATTTGTGCCATAGAAAAACAGCCAGCTGCAGGAAAGTAAGCCTAACCATCTTTTTCGTGGCTTGAAGTGAGCCTGAAAAAATTTTTTACCACGCAAGTCCAAATTTCACCACATTTGTGTGATAGAAAAACAGCTGGCTGCAGGAAAGTGTGCCTGACCAACTTTTTCACCGCAGAAAGTGAGCATGAAAAATTTTTTTACAGCGCAAGTCAAAATTTCACCGCGTTTGTGCCATAGAAAAACAGCTGGAAGCAGGAAAGTAAGCCTAACTATCTTTTTCGCAGCTCAAAGTGAGCCTGAAAAATTTTCTTACCGCACAAGTCAAATTTCACAACGTTTGTGCCATAGAAAAACAGCCAGCTGCAGGAAAGTAAGCCTAGCCATCTTTTTCACGGCTCGAAGTGAGCCTGAAAATTTTTTTTACCACGCAAGTCCAAATTTCACCACATTTGTGTGATAGAAAAACAGCCGGCTGCAGGAAAGTGTGCCTGACCAACTTTTTCACCACAGAAAGTGAGCATGAAAATTTTTTTTACAGCACAAGTCAAACTTTCACCACATTTGTGCCATAGAAAAACAGCTGGAAGCAGGAAAGTAAGACTAACCATCTTTTTCATGGCGCAAAGTGAGCCTGAAAAATGTTCTTACCGCGCAAGTCAAATTTCACCACGTTTGTGCCATAGAAAAACAGCCAGCTGCAGGAAAGTAAGCCTAACCATCTTTTTCGTGGCTCGAAGTGAGCCTGAAAATTGTTTTTACCACACAAGTCCAAATTTCACCACATTTGTGTGATAGAAAAACAGCCGGCTGCAGGAAAGTGTGCCTGACCAACGTTTTCACCACGGAAAGTGAGCCTGAACAACTTTTTTACCACAGAAAGTGAGCCTGACCAACTTTTTCACCGCGGAAAGTGAGCCTGAAAAATTTCTTTACCGGACAAATCCACATTTCACCATGTTTGTGCCATAGAAAAACAGCTGGCTGCATGAAAGTAAGCCTAACCAATTTTTTTAAAGCGGCAAGTGAGTCTCACCAACTTTTTCACCACAGAAAGTGAGCATGAAAATTTTTTTTACCACGCAAGTCCAAATTTCACCATGTTTGTGCCATAGAAAAACATCCAGCTGCAGGAAAGTAAGCCTAACCAACTTTTTTACTGCGGAAAGTGAGCCTGACCAACTTTTTTACTGCGGAAAGTGTGCCTGACCAACTTTTTTACCGCGGAAAGTGTGCCTGACCAACTTTTTCACCTCAGAAAGTGAGCATGAAAATATTTTTACCACGCAATTCCAAATTTCACCATGTTTCTGCCATTGAAAAACATCTGGCTGCAGGAAATTAAGCCTAACCAACTTTTTCACCATGGAATGTGAGCCTGACCAACTTTTTTACCACAGAAAGTGAGCCTGACCAACTTTTTCACCGCAGAAAGTGAGCCTGAAAATAATTTTTCACTGCGCAATTCCAAATTTAACCACGTTTGTGCCATAGAAAAACAGCCGGCTGCATGAAAGAAAGGCTAACCAACTTTTTCACAGCAGAAAGTGAGCCTGACCAACTTTTTTACCAAAGAAAGTGTGCCTGACCAACTTTTTCACCGCGGAAAGTGAGCCTGAAAAAATTTTTTACTGCGCAAGTCCAAATTTCACGTTTGTGCCATAGAAAAACAGCCAGCTGCAGGAAAGTAAGCCTAACCAACTTTTTCACCGTGGCAAGTGAGTCTGACCAACTTTTTCACCACAGAAAGTGAGCCTGAAAAAAAATTTTCACTGCGCAAGTCCAAATTTCACCACGTTTGAGCCATAGAAAAACAGCTGGCTACATGAAAGTAAGCCTAACCAACTTTTTCACCATGGAAAGTGAGCCTGACCAACTTATTCACAGCAGAAAGTGATCATGAAAATTTTTTTAATGCACAATTCCAAATTTCAACACATTTGTGCCATAGAAAAACATCCGGCTGCAGGAAAGTAAGCCTGACCAACTTTTTTACCGCAGGAAGTGAGTCTGACCAACTTTTTTACCACAGAAATTGTGCCTGACCAACTTTTTTACCGTAGAAAGTGTGCCTGACCAACTTTTTCACCGCAGAAAGTGAGCATGAAAATTTATTTTACCGTGCAAGTCCAAATTTCATGTTTCTGCCATAGAAAAACATCTGGCTGCAGGAAAGTAAGCCTAACCAACTTTTTCACAGTGGGAAGTGAGCCTGACCAACTTTTTTACCACGGAAAGTGTGCCTGACCAACTTTTTCACTGCGGAAAGTGAGCCTGACCAACTTTTTCACTGCAGAAAGTGAGCATGAAAATTTTTTTTACCGCGCAAGTCCAAATTTCACCATGTTCGTGCCATAGAAAAACATTCGGCTGCAGGAAAGTAAGCCTAACCAACTTTTTTACTGCAGAAAGTGAGCCTGACCAACTTTTTTACTACGGAAAGTGTGCCTGACCAACTTTTTCACCTCAGAAAGTGAGCATGAAAATTTTTTTACCATGCAATTCCAAATTTCACCATGTTTCTGCCATTGAAAAACATCTGGCTGCAGGAAATTAAGCCTAACCAACTTTTTTACCACAGAAAGTGAGCCTGACCAACTTTTTCACCACAGAAAGTGAGCCTGAAAATAATTTTTCACTGTGCAATTCCAAATTTCCCCACGTTTGTGCCATAGAAAAACAGCCGGCTGCATGAAAGAAAGGCTAACCAACTTTTTCATAGCGGAAAGTGAGCCTGACTAACTTTTTTACCAAAGAAAGTGTGCCTGACCAACTTTTTCACCGCTGAAAGTGAGCCTGAAAAAATTTTTTACTGCGCAAGTCCAAATTTCATGTTTGTGCAATAGAAAAACAGCCAGCTGCAGGAAAGTAAGCCTAACCAACTTTTTCACTGTGGCAAGTGAGTCTGACCAACTTTTTCACCACAGAAAGTGAGCCTGAAAAAAAATTTTCACTGCGCAAGTCCAAATTTCACCACGCTTGAGCCATAGAAAACAGCTGGCTACATGAAAGTAAGCCTAACCAACTTTTCACCACGGAAAGTGAGCCTGACCAACTTATTCACAGCAGAAAGTGATCATGAAAATTTTTAATGCACAAGTCCAAATTTCAACACGTTTGTGCCATAGAAAAACATCCAGCTGCAGGAAAGTAAGCCTGACCAACTTTTTTACCGCAGAAAGTGAGTCTGACCAACTTTTTTACCATGGAAATTGTGCCTGACCAACTTTTTTACCATAGAAAGTGTGCCTGACCAACTTTTTCACCGCAGAAAGTGAGCATGAAAATTTATTTTACTGCGCAAGTCCAAATTTCATGTTTCTGCCATAGAAAAACATCCAGCTGTAGGAAAGTAAGCCTAGCCAACTTTTTCACTGCGGAAAGTGAGCCTGACCAACTTTTTTACCTCAGAAAGTGAGCCTGAAAAAACCTTTTCACTGCGCAAGTCCAAATTTCACTGTGCTTGTGCCATAGAAAAACTCCCAGAAGCAGGAAAGTAAGTCTAACCAACTTTTTCACAGCTCAAGTGAGCCTGAAATTTTTACCGTGCAAGTCAATATCTCACCATGTTTGTGCTATAGAAAACAGCCAGCTGCAGGAAAGTAAGCTAACCAACTTTTTCACCGCAGAAAGTGAGGCTGACCAATTTTTTACATGAGAAGTGAGCCTGAAAAATTTTTTCAGTGCGCAAGTCCAAATATCACCACATTTGTGCCATATAAAAACAGCCAGAAGCAGGAAAGTAAGCCTAACCATCTTTTTCGTGGCTTGAAGTGAGCCTGAAAAATTTTTTTAAAGTGCAAGTCCAAATTTCACCACATTTGTGTGATAGAAAAACAGCCAGCTTCAGGAAAGTAAGCCTAACCAACTTTTTCACAGCGGAAAGTGAGCCTGACCAACTTTTTTACCATGGAAAGTGTGCCAGACCAACTTTTTCACCGAGGAAAGTGAGGCTGAAAAATTTTTTCAATGCACAAGTCCAAATTTCACCACATTTGGCCATAGAAAAACAGCCAGAAGCAGGAAGTAAGCGTTAACCATTTTTTTCATGGCACGGCGAGCCTGAAAAATTTTTTACCACGCAAGTCCAAATTTCACCACATTTGTAGGATAGAAAAACAGCCAGCTGCAGGAAAGTGTGATTGACCAACTTTTTCACCTCAGAAAGTGAGCATGAATAATTTTATACCGCGCAAGTCCAAATTTCACCACGTTTGTGCCATAGAAAACAACTGGCTGCAGGAAAGTAAGCCTAACCAACTTTTTCAGGGCGGAAAGTGAGCCTGACCAACTTTTCACAGCGGAAAGTGAGCCTGAAAAACTTTTACATCGCAAGTCTAAATTCTCACCACGCTTTGTGCCATAGAAAACAGCCGGCTGCAGGAAAGTAAGCCTAACCAACTTTTTCACCACAGAAAGTGAGCCTGACAACATTTTTACAACGGAAAGTGAGCCTGACCAACTTTTACCACGGAAAGTGTGCCTGACCAACTTTTTACTGCAGAAACTTTGCCTGACCAACTTTTTCACCTCGGAAACTGAGCATAAACATTTTTTTTATTGCGCAAGTCCAACTTTCACCACGTTTTTGCCATAGAAAAACATCTGGCTGCAGGAAAGTAAGCCTAACTAACATTTTTACTGCGGAAAGTGTGCCTGACCAACTTTTTCAACGCAGAAAGTGAGCCTGAAAAAATTTTTCACGGCGCAAGTCCAAATTTCACTGCATTTGTGGAACAGAAAAACAGCCAGAAGCAGGAAAGTAAGCCTAACCATTTTATTCATGGCTCAATGTGAGCCTGAAAATTTTTTTTACCGCGCAAGTCAAAATTTCACCATGTTTGTGCCATAGAAAAACAGCCAGCTGCAGGAAAGTAAGCCTTACCAACTTTTTCACCGCGGAAAGTGAGGCTGACCAATTTTTTCACCGCAGAAAGTGAGCCTGAAAATTTTTTTTACTGCACAAGTCCAAATTTCACCACATTTGTGCAATAGAAAAACAGCCGGCTGCAGGAAAGTGTGCCTGATCAACTTTTTCACCGCAGAAAGTGAGCATGAAAAATTGTTTTACCGCGCAAGTCCAAATTTCACCTCGTTTGTGCCATAGATAAACAGCCAGCTGCAGGAAAGTAAGCCTAACCATCTTTTTCGTGGCTCGAAGTGAGCCTGAAAATTTTTTTTACCACGCAAGTCCAAATTTCACCACATTTGTGCAATAGAAAAACAGCCAGCTGCAGGAAAGTGTGCCTGACCAACTTTTTCACCACAGAAAGTGAGCCTGACCAACATTTCTACCGCAGAAAGTGAGCCTGACCAACTTTTTCACCGCGGAAAGTGAGCCTGAAATTTTTTTTTTACCGCGCAAGTCCACATTTCACCATGTTTGTGCCATAGAAAAACATCTGGCTGCAGGAAAGTAAGCCTAACCAACTTTTTCACAGTGGAAAGTGAGCCTGACCAACTTTTTTACCACGGAAAATGTGCCTGACCAACTTTTTCACCTCAGAAAGTGAGCCTGAAAAAATTTTTCACTGCGCAAGTCCAAATTTCACTGTGTTTGTGCCATAGAAAAACCGCCAGAAGCAGGAAAGTAAACCTAACCATCTTTTTCACGGCTCAAAGTGAGCCTGAAAATTTTTTTACCGCTCAAGTCCAAATTTCACCACATTTGTGTGATAGAAAAAAAAAGCCAGCTGCTGGAAAGTAAGCCTAACCAACTTTTTCACTGCAGAAAGTGAGCCTGACCAACTTTATTACCGTGGGAAGTGAGCCTGACTAACTTTTTTACCACGGAAAGTGTGCCTGACCAACTTTTTTACCACGGAAAGTGTGCCTGACCAACTTTTTCACCACAGAAAGTGAGCATGACAATTTTTTTTAATCCCACAAGTCCAAATTTCACCATGTTTCTGCCATAGAAAAACATCCAGCTGCAGGAAAGTAAGCCTAACCAACTTTTTCACCACAGAAAGTGAGCCTGACCAACTTTTTTACCGCGGAAACTGTGCCTGACCAACTTTTTCACTTCGGAAAGTGAGCATGAAAATTTTTTTTAATGCGCAAGTCCAAATTTCACCACGTTTGTGCCATAGAAAAACATCCGGCTGCAGGAAAGTGTGCCTGACCAACTTTTTCAGCCCTGAAAGTGAGCATGAACATTTTTTTATCTCACAAGTCCAAATATCACCATGTTTCTGCCATAGAAAAACATCCGGCTGCAGGAAAGTAAGCCTAACCAACTTTTTCACCGCGGAAAGTGAGCCTGAAAAAAAATTTTCACTGCGCAAGTCCAAATTTCACCACGTTTGAGCCATAGAAAAACAGCTGGCTACATGAAAGTAAGCCTAACCAACTTTTTCACCACGGAAAGTGAGCCTGACCAACTTATTCACAGCAGAAAGTGATCATGAAAATTTTTTTAATGCACAAGTCCAAATTTCAACACGTTTGTGCCATAGAAAAACATCCAGCTGCAGGAAAGTAAGCCTGACCAACTTTTTTACCGCAGAAAGTGAGTCTGACCAACTTTTTTACCATGGAAATTGTGCCTGACCAACTTTTTTACCATAGAAAGTGTGCCTGACCAACTTTTTCACCGCAGAAAGTGAGCATGAAAATTTATTTTACTGCGCAAGTCCAAATTTCATGTTTCTGCCATAGAAAAACATCCAGCTGTAGGAAAGTAAGCCTAGCCAACTTTTTCACTGCGGAAAGTGAGCCTGACCAACTTTTTTACCTCAGAAAGTGAGCCTGAAAAAACTTTTTCACTGCGCAAGTCCAAATTTCACTGTGCTTGTGCCATAGAAAAACTCCCAGAAGCAGGAAAGTAAGCCTAACCAACTTTTTCACAGCTCAAAGTGAGCCTGAAATTTTTTTTTACCGTGCAAGTCAAAATTTCACCATGTTTGTGCCATAGAAAAACAGCCAGCTGCAGGAAAGTAAGCCTAACCAACTTTTTCACCGCAGAAAGTGAGGCTGACCAATTTTTTACCGAGGAAAGTGAGCCTGAAAAATTTTTTCAGTGCGCAAGTCCAAATATCACCACATTTGTGCCATATAAAAACAGCCAGAAGCAGGAAAGTAAGCCTAACCATCTTTTTCGTGGCTTGAAGTGAGCCTGAAAAATTTTTTTAAAGTGCAAGTCCAAATTTCACCACATTTGTGTGATAGAAAAACAGCCAGCTTCAGGAAAGTAAGCCTAACCAACTTTTTCACAGCGGAAAGTGAGCCTGACCAACTTTTTTACCATGGAAAGTGTGCCAGACCAACTTTTTCACCGCGGAAAGTGAGGCTGAAAAATTTTTTCAATGCACAAGTCCAAATTTCACCACATTTGGCCATAGAAAAACAGCCAGAAGCAGGAAAGTAAGCCTAACCATTTTTTTCATGGCACGAAGTGAGCCTGAAAAATTTTTTTACCACGCAAGTCCAAATTTCACCACATTTGTAGGATAGAAAAACAGCCAGCTGCAGGAAAGTGTGATTGACCAACTTTTTCACCTCAGAAAGTGAGCATGAATAATTTTTATACTGCGCAAGTCCAAATTTCACCACGTTTGTGCCATAGAAAAACAACTGGCTGCAGGAAAGTAAGCCTAACCAACTTTTTCAGGGCGGAAAGTGAGCCTGACCAACTTTTTCACAGCGGAAAGTGAGCCTGAAAAAACCTTTTACATCGCAAGTCTAAATTTCACCACGTTTGTGCCATAGAAAAACAGCCGGCTGCAGGAAAGTAAGCCTAACCAACTTTTTCACCACAGAAAGTGAGCCTGACCAACATTTTTACAACGGAAAGTGAGCCTGACCAACTTTTTTACCACGGAAAGTGTGCCTGACCAACTTTTTTACTGCAGAAACTTTGCCTGACCAACTTTTTCACCTCGGAAACTGAGCATAAACATTTTTTTTATTGCGCAAGTCCAACTTTCACCACGTTTTTGCCATAGAAAAACATCTGGCTGCAGGAAAGTAAGCCTAACTAACATTTTTACTGCGGAAAGTGTGCCTGACCAACTTTTTCAACGCAGAAAGTGAGCCTGAAAAAATTTTTCACGGCGCAAGTCCAAATTTCACTGCATTTGTGGAACAGAAAAACAGCCAGAAGCAGGAAAGTAAGCCTAACCATTTTATTCATGGCTCAATGTGAGCCTGAAAATTTTTTTTACCGCGCAAGTCAAAATTTCACCATGTTTGTGCCATAGAAAAACAGCCAGCTGCAGGAAAGTAAGCCTTACCAACTTTTTCACCGCGGAAAGTGAGGCTGACCAATTTTTTCACCGCAGAAAGTGAGCCTGAAAATTTTTTTTACTGCACAAGTCCAAATTTCACCACATTTGTGCAATAGAAAAACAGCCGGCTGCAGGAAAGTGTGCCTGATCAACTTTTTCACCGCAGAAAGTGAGCATGAAAAATTGTTTTACCGCGCAAGTCCAAATTTCACCTCGTTTGTGCCATAGATAAACAGCCAGCTGCAGGAAAGTAAGCCTAACCATCTTTTTCGTGGCTCGAAGTGAGCCTGAAAATTTTTTTTACCACGCAAGTCCAAATTTCACCACATTTGTGCAATAGAAAAACAGCCAGCTGCAGGAAAGTGTGCCTGACCAACTTTTCACCACAGAAAGTGAGCCTGACCAACATTTCTACCGCAGAAAGTGAGCCTGACCAACTTTTTCACCGGAAAGTGAGCCTGAAATTTTTTTTAACGCGCAAGTCCACATTTCACCATGTTTGTGCCATAGAAAAACATCTGGCTGCAGGAAAGTAAGCCTAACCAACTTTTTCACAGTGGAAAGTGAGCCTGACCAACTTTTTTACCACGGAAAATGTGCCTGACCAACTTTTTCACCTCAGAAAGTGAGCCTGAAAAAATTTTTCACTGCGCAAGTCCAAATTTCACTGTGTTTGTGCCATAGAAAAACCGCCAGAAGCAGGAAAGTAAACCTAACCATCTTTTTCACGGCTCAAAGTGAGCCTGAAAATTTTTTTACCGCTCAAGTCCAAATTTCACCACATTTGTGTGATAGAAAAAAAGCCAGCTGCTGGAAAGTAAGCCTAACCAACTTTTTCACTGCAGAAAGTGAGCCTGACCAACTTTATTACCGTGGGAAGTGAGCCTGACTAACTTTTTTACCACGGAAAGTGTGCCTGACCAACTTTTTTACCACGGAAAGTGTGCCTGACCAACTTTTTCACCACAGAAAGTGAGCATGACAATTTTTTTTAATCCCACAAGTCCAAATTTCACCATGTTTCTGCCATAGAAAAACATCCAGCTGCAGGAAAGTAAGCCTAACCAACTTTTTCACCACAGAAAGTGAGCCTGACCAACTTTTTTACCGCGGAAACTGTGCCTGACCAACTTTTTCACTTCGGAAAGTGAGCATGAAAATTTTTTTTAATGCGCAAGTCCAAATTTCACCACGTTTGTGCCATAGAAAAACATCCGGCTGCAGGAAAGTGTGCCTGACCAACTTTTTCAGCCCTGAAAGTGAGCATGAACATTTTTTTATCTCACAAGTCCAAATATCACCATGTTTCTGCCATAGAAAAACATCCGGCTGCAGGAAAGTAAGCCTAACCAACTTTTTCACCGCGGAAAGTGAGCCTGACCAACTTTACCACGGAAAGTGTGCCTGACCAACTTTTTCACCGCGGAAAGTGAGGCTGACCACCTTTTTCACCGCAGAAAGTGAGCCTGAAAAATTTTTTCAGTGTGCAAGTTCAAATTTCACCGCATTTGTGCCATAGGAAAACAGCCAGAAGCAGGAAAGTAAGCCTAACCATTTTTTTCGTGGCTTGAAGTGAGCCTGAAAAATTTTTTTACCGCCCAAGTCCAAATTTCACCACATTTGTGTGATAGAAAAACAGCCGGCTGCAGGAAAGTGTGCCTGACCAACTTTTTCACCGCAGTAAGTGAGCATGAAAAATTTTTTCAACGCGCAAGTCCAAATTTCACCACGTTTGTGCCATAGAAAAACAATTGGCTGCAGGAAAGTAAGCCTAACCAACTTTTTCACCACAAAAAGTGTGCCTGACCAACTTTTTCACCGCAGTAAGAGAGCATGAAAAATTTTTTCAACGCACAAGTCCAAATTTCACCACGTTTGTGCCATAGAAAAACAATTGGCTGCAGGAAAGTAAGCCTAACCAACTTTTTCACCACAAAAAGTGTGCCTGACCAACTTTTTCACCGTGGCAAGTGAGCTTGACCAACTTTTTCACCGCAGAAAGTGAACCTGAAAAAATTTTTCACTGCGCAACTCCAAATTTCACTGCGTTTGTGCCGTAGAAAAACAGCCAGAAGCAGGAAAGTAAGCCTAACCATCTTTTTCATGACTTGAAGTGATCCTGAAAATTTTTTTTTCCGCGCAAGTCCAAATTTCACCACATTTGTGCGATAGAAAAACAGCCAGCTGCAGGAAAGTGTTCCTGGCCAACTTTTTCACCTCGGAAAGTGAGCCTGAAAATTGTTTCACTGCGCAAGTACAAATTTCACCGTGTTTGTGCCATAGAAAAACAGCCGGCTGCAGGAAAGTAAGCCTAACCAACTTTTTCACCGCAGAAAGTGAGCCTGACCAACTTTTTCACTGCAGAAAGTGAGCTTGAAAATTTTTTTTACTGCGCAAGTCCAAATTTCACCACATTTGTGCCATAGAAAAACATCTGGCTGAAGGAAAGTAAGGCTAACCAACTTTTTCACAGCAGAAAGTGAGCCTGACCAACTTTTTTACCACAGAAAGTGTGTCTGACCAACTTTTTCACCACGGAAAGTGAGCCGGAAAATTTTTTTTACTGCGCAAGTCCAAATTTCACTGCGTTTGTGCCATAGAAAAACAGCCGGCTGCAGGAAAGTAAGCCCAACCAACTTTTTCACCGTGGCAAGTGAGCCTGACCAACATTTTCACCACAGAAAGTGAGCCTGAAAAAAATTTTTCACTGCGCAAGTCCAAATTTCACCATGTTTGTGCCATAGAAAAACAGCTGGCTACATGAAAGTAAGCCTAACCAACTTTTTCACCACGGAAAGTGAGCCTGACCAACTTATTCACAGCAGAAAGTGAGCATGAAAATTTTTTTAATGCACAAGTCCAAATTTCACCACGTTTGTGCCATAGAAAAACATCTGGCTGCAGGAAAGTAAGCCTGACCAACTTTTTTACCGCGGAAAGTGAGTCTGACCAACTTTTTTACCATGGAAACTGTGCCTGACCAACTTTTCTACCATAGAAAGTGTGCCTGACCAACTTTTTCACCGCAGAAAGTGAGCATGAAAATTTTTTTTACCGCGCAAGTCCAAATTTCACGTTTCTGCCATAGAAAAACATCCAGCTGCAGGAAAGTAAGCCTAACCAACTTTTTCACTTTGGAAAGTGAGCCTGAACAACTTTTTTACCGCGGAAAGTGTGCCTGACCAACTTTTTCACTGCGGAAAGTGAGCCTGAAAAAAATTTTTCACTGCTCAAGTCCAAATATCACTGTGCTTGTGCAAAAGAAAAAACAGCCAGAAGCAGGAAAGTAAGCCTAACCATCTTTTTTATGGCTCAAAGAGCCTGAAAATTTTTTTACCGCGCAAGTCAAAATTTCACCATGTTTGTGCCATAGAAAAATAGTCAGCTGCAGGAAAGTAAGCCTAACCATCTTCTTCGCAGCTCGAAGTGAGCCTGAAAATTTTTTTTCCCACACAAGTCCAAATTTCACCACATTTGTGCAATAGAAAAACAGCCGGCTACAGGAAAGTGTGCCTGACCAACTTTTTCACCACAGAAAGTGAGCCTGACCAACTTTTTTACCGCAGAAAGTGAGCCTGACCAACTTTTGCACCACGGAAAGTGAGCTTGAAAAATTTATTTACCGTACAAGTCCACATTTCACCATGTTTGTGCCATAGAAAAACAGCCGGCTGCATGAAAGTAAGCCTAACCAACTTTTTCACCGCGGCAAGTGAGCCTGACCAACTTTTTTACAGCAGAAAGTGTGCCTGACCAACTTTTTCACCGCAGAAAGTGAGCCTGAAAATTTTTTTTACTGTGCAAGTCCAAATATCACCACATTTGTGTGATAGAAAAACAGCCGGCTACAGGAAAGTGTGCCTGATCAACTTTTTCACCACAGAAAGTGAGCATGAAAATTTTTTTTACAGCGCAAGTCAAAATTTCACCACGTTTGTGCCATAGAAAAACAGCTGGAAGCAGGAAAGTAAGCCTAACCATCTTTTTCATGGCTCAAAGTGAGCCTGAAAAATTTTCTTACCACGCAAGTCAAATTTCACCACGTTTGTGCCATAGAAAAACAGCCAGCTGCAGGAAAGTAAGCCTAACCATTTTTTTTGCGGCTCGAAGTGAGCCTGAAAATTTTTTTTACCGCGCAAGTCCAAATTTCACCACATTTATGTAATAGAGAAACAGCCGGCTTCAGGAAAGTGTGCCTGACCAACTTTTTCACCATGGAAAGTGAGCCTGACCAACTTTTTCACCACGGAAAGTGAGCCTGACCAACTTTTTCACCGCAGAAAGTGAGCCTGAAAAATTTCTTTACCGTGCAAGTCCATATTTCACCATGTTTGTGCCATAGAAAAACAGCTGGCTGCATGAAAGTAAGCCTAACCAACTTTTTTAAAGTGGCAAGTGAGTCTCACCAACTTTTTCACCACAGAAAGTGAGCATGAAAATTTTTTTACCGCGTAAGTCCAAATTTCACCACGTTTGTGCCACAGAAAAACATCCGGCTGCAGGAAAGTAAGCCTGACCAACTTTTTTACCGCAGAAAGTGTGCCTGACCAACTTTTTCACCCCTGAAAGTGAGCATGAACATTTTTTTATCTCACAAGTCCAAATATCACCATGTTTCTGCCATAGAAAAACATCTGGCTGCAGGAAAGTAAGCCTAACCAACTTGTTCACTGCGGAAAGTGAGCCTGACCAACTTTAATTACCACGGAAAGTGTGCCTGACCAACTTTTTCACCTCGGAAAGTGAGGCTGACCAACTTTTTCACCGCAGAAAGTGAGTCTGAAAAAATTTTTCAGTGTGCAAGTTCACATTTCACCGCATTTGTGCCATAGAAAAACAGCCAGAAGCAGGAAAGGAAGCCTAACCATTTTTTCGTGGCTTGAAGTGAGCCTGAAAAATTTTTTTACCGCCCAAGTCCAAATTTCACCACATTTGTGTGATAGAAAAACAGACGGCTGCAGGAAAGTGTGCCTGACCAACTTTTTCACTGCAGTAAGTGAGCATGAAAAATTTTTACACCGCGCAAGTCCAAATTTCACCGCGTTTGTGCCATAGAAAAACAACCAGCTGCAGGAAAGTAAGCCTAACCATCTTTTTCACCACAAAAAGTGTGCCTGACCAACTTTTTCACTGCGGAAAGTGAGGCTGAAAAATATTTTTAAAGCGCAAGTCCAAATTTCACCACGTTTGTGCAACAGAAAAACAGCTGGCTGCAGGAAAGTAAGCCTAACCAACTTTTTCACCGTGGCAAGTGAGCTTCACCAACTTTTTCACTGCAGAAAGTGAGCCTGAAAAAATTTTTCACTGCGCAATTCCAAATTTCACTGTATTTGTGCCATAGAAAAACAGCCAGAAGCAGGAATGTAAGCCTAACCATCTTTTTCATGGCTCAAAGCGAGCCTGAAAATTTTTTTTACCGTGCATGCCAAATTTCACCACGTTTGTGCCATAGTAAAACAGCCGGCTGCAGGAAAGTAAGCCTAACCAAATTTTTCACCACAGAAAGTGAGCCTGACTAACTTTTTTACTGCAGAAAGTGTGCCTGACCAACTTTTTCACTGCAGAAAGTGAGCTTAAAAACTTTTTTTACTGCGCAAGTCCAAATTTCACCACGTTTGTGCCATAGAAAAACATCTGGCTGCAGGAAAGTAAGCCTAACCAACTTTTTCACAGCGGAAAGTGAGCCTGACCAACTTTTTTACCAAAGAAAGTGTGTCTGACCAACTTTTTCACCACAGAAAGTGAGCCGGAAAAATTTTTTTACTGCGCAAGTCCAAATTTCACCATGTTTGTGCCATAGAAAAACAGCTGGCTACAGGAAAGTAAGCCTAACCAACTTTTTCACCATGGCAAGTGAGCCTGATCAACTTTTTCACCACAGAAAGTGAGCCTGAAAAAAATTTTTCACTGCGCAAGTCCAAATTTCACCATGTTTGTGCCATAGAAAAACAGCTGGCTACATGAAAGTAAGCCTAACCAACTTTTTCACCGCGGAAAGTGAGCCTGACCAACTTATTCACAGCAGAAAGTGAGCATGAAAATTTTTTTACTGCACAAGTCCAAATTTCACCACGTTTGTGCCATAGAAAAACATCCGGCTGCAGGAAAGTAAGCCTGACCAACTTTTTTACCGCGGAAAGTGAGTCTGACCTACTTTTTTACCACGGAAACTGTGCCTGACCAACTTTTCTACCATAGAAAGTGTGCCTGACCAACTTTTTCACCACAGAGAGTGAGCATGAAAATTTTTTTTACCGCGTAAGTCCAAATTTCACGTTTCTGCCATAGAAAAACATCCAGCTGCAGGAAAGTAAGCCTAACCAACTTTTTCACTTTGGAAAGTGAGCCTGAACAACTTTTTTACCGCGGAAAGTGTGCCTGACCAATTTTTCACCGCGGAAAGTGAGCCTGAAAAAATTTTTCACTGCTCAAGTCCAAATATCACTGTGCTTGTGCAAACAAAACAGCCAGAAGCAGGAAAGTAAGCCTAACTCATCTTTTTTTCATGGCTCAAAGAGCCTGAAAATTTTTACTGCGCAAGCTTTAAAATTTCACCATGTTTGTGCCATAGAAAATAGCCAGCTGCAGAAAGTAAGCCAAACCATCTTTTTCGTGGCTCAAAGTGAGCCTGAAAATTTTTTTTACCACACAAGTCTAAATTTCACCACATTTGTGCGATAGAAAAACAGCCGGCTGCATGAAAGTGTGCCTGACCAACTTTTGCACAGCGGAAAGTGAGCCTGAAAAATTTTTTTACTGTACAAGTCCACATTTCACCATGTTTGTGCCATAGAAAAACAGCCGGCTGCATGAAAGTAAGCCTAACCAACGTTTTCACCACAGCAAGTGAGCCTGACCAACTTTTTTACCACAGAAAGTGTGCCTAACCACCTTTTTCACCGCAGAAGGTGAGCATGACCAACTTTTTTACCTCGGAAAGTGAGGCTGACCAACTTTTTCACAGCGGAAAGTGAGCCTGAAAAAATTTTTCACTGCGCAAGTCCAACTTTCACCTCATTTGTGCCATAGAAAAACAGCCAGAAGGAAGTAAGCCTAACCATCTTTTTCGTGGCTCAAAGTGAGCCTGAAAATTTATTTTACCCTGCAAGTCCAAATTTCACCACGTTTGTGCCATAGAAAAACAGCCGCCTGCAGGAAAGTAAGCCTAACCAACTTTTTCAACACGGAAAGTGAGCCTGAAAATTTTTTTTACCGCGCAAGCCCAAATTTCACCATGTTTGTGCCATAGGAAAACAGCCGGCTGCAGGAAAGTAAGCCTCACCAACTTTTTCACCTTGGAAAGTGAGCCTGACCAACTTTTTTACCTCAGAAAGTGTACCTAACCACCTTTTTCACCGCAGAAGGTGAGCCTAACCAACTTTTTCACCATGGAAAGTGACGCTGAAAATTTTTTTTACCATGCAAGTCCAAATTTCACCAAGTTTGTGCCATAGAAAAACAGCCAGAAGCAGGAAAGTAAGCCTAAATATCTTTTTGGTGGCTCGAAGTGAGCCTGAAAAATTTTTTTACCGCGCAAGTCCAAATTTCACCACATTTGTGCAATAGAATAACAGCCGGCTGCAGGAAAGTGTGCCTGACCAACTTTTCATTGCAGAAAGTGAGCATGAACATTTTTACCGCACTAAGTCCAAATTTCACCGCGCTGAGCCATAGAAAACAGCCGGAAGCAGGAAAGTTAGCTCAACCATCTTTTTCGTGGCTCCAAAGTGAGCCTGAAAATGTTACACCGCGACAAGTCCAAATTTCATCATGTTTGTGCCGTGAGAAACCACCAGCTGCAGGAAAGTAAGCCCAACCAACTTTTTCACCGCAGAAAGTGAGCCTGAAAAAATTTTTCACCGCACAAGTCCAAATTTCACCATGTTTGTGTCATAGAAAACATCCAGCTATAGGAAGTAAGCCTAACCAACTTTTCACCACAGAAAGTGAGCCTGAAAAAATTTTTCACCACGGAAAGTGTGCCTGACCAACTTTTTCACCACGGAAAGTGAGCCTGACCAACTTTATCACAGCAGAAAGTGAGCATGAAAATTTTTTTACTGCACAAGTCCAAATTTCACAATGTTTGTGCCATAGAAAAACATGCGGCTGCAGGAAAGTAAGCCTGACCAACTTTCTTACCTCAGAAAGTGAGTCTGACCAACTTTTTTACCACAGAAACTGTGCCTGACCAACTTTTTTACCGTAGAAAGTGTGTCTGACCAACTTTTTCACCGCAGAAAGTGAGCATGAAAATTTATTTTACTGCGCAAGTCCAAATTTCACATTTCTGCAATAGAAAAACATCCGGCTGCAGGAAAATAAGCCTAACCAACTTTTTCACTTCGGAAAGTGTGCCTGATAAACTTTTTCACTGCGGAAAGTGAGCCTGAAAAAATTTTTTCACTGCACAAGTCCAAATTTCACTGTGCTTGTGCCAAAGAAAAACAGCCAGAAGCAGGAAAATAAGCTTAACCATCTTTTCATGGCTCAAAGTGAGCCTAAAAATTTTTTACCGCCAAGGGAAAATTTCACCATGTTTGTGCCATAGAAAAATAGCCAGCTGCAGGAAAGTAAGCCTAACCATCTTTTTCGTGGCTCGAAGTGAGCCTGAAAATTTTTTTTACCACACAAGTCCAAATTTCACCTCATTTGTGTGATAGAAAAACAGCCGACTGCAGGAAAGTGTGCCTGACCAATTTTTTCACCACGGAAAGTGAGCCTGACCAACTTTTTTACCACAGAAAGTGAGCCTGACCAACTTTTTCACCGCGGAAAGTGAGCCTGAAAATTTTTTTTACCACGCAAGTCCACATTTCACCATGTTTGTGCCTTAGAATAACAGCCAGCTGCATGAAAGTAAGCCTAACCAACTTTTTCACTGCGGCAAGTGAGCCTGACCAACTTTTTAATTTTTTTACCGCGCAAGTCCAAATTTCACCACGCTTGTGCCATAGAAAAACAGCTGGCTGCAGGAAAGTAAGCCTATCCAACTTTTTCACCTTGGAAAGTAAGCCTGACCAACTTTTTTACCTCAGAAAGTGTGCCTAACCACCTTTTTCACCACAGAAGGTGAACATAACCAACTTTTTCACCGCAGAAAGTGAGGCTGACCAACTTTTTCACCACGGAAAGTGAGCCTGAAAAAAGTTTTCACTGCGCAAGTCCAAATTTCACCGTGTTTGTGAAATAGAAAAACAGCCGGCTGCAGCAAAGTAAGCCTAACAAACTTTTTCACCTCTGAAAGTGTGCCTGACCAACTTTTTCACCGTGGAAAGTGGGCCTGACCAACTTTTTTACCGTGGAAAGTGAGTCTGACCAACTTTTTCACTGCGGAAAGTAAGCCTGAAAAAAATTATCATTGCGCAAGTACAAATTTCACCAAGTTTGTGCCATAGAAAAACAGCTAAAAGCAGGAAAGAAAGCCTAACCATCTTTTTCACAGCTGAAAGTGAGCCTGAAATTTTTTTTTACCATGCAAGTCCAAATTTCACCACATTTGTGTGATAGAAAACAGCTGGCTGCAGGAAAGTAGTCAACCAACTTTTACAACAAAGAAAGTGAGCCTGACCAACTTTTTTACCACAGAAAGTGAGGCTGACCAACTTTTTCACCGCGGAAAGTGAGCATGAAAAATTTTTTCATTGCGCAAGTCCAAATTTCACCATGTTTGTGCCATAGAAAAACAGCCAGAAGCAGGAAAGTAAGCCTAACCAACTTTTTCACCACAGAAAGTGAGAGTGAAAAGATTTTTCACTGCGGAAAGTGAGCCTAACCAACTTTTTCACTGCAGAAAGTGAGCCTGAAAAATTTTTTCACTGCACAAGTCCAAATTTCACTGCGTAATTTTTTTCACCGTGCAAGTCTAAATTTCACCACGTTTGCGCCATAGAAAACAGCCGCTGCAGGAAAGTAAGCCTAACCAACTTTTCACTGTGGAAAGTGAGCCTGACCAACTTTTTACCTCAGAAAGTGTGCCTAACCACCTTTTTCACCACAGAAGGTGAGCTAACCAAGTTTTTCACCGTGGAAAGTGAGGCTGACCAACTTCTTCCACCGCCGAAAGTGAGCCGGAAAAAGTTTTCATCGCCAGCAAGTCCAAATTTCATCACGCTTTGTGCCATAGAAAACATCCGCCGCAGGAAAGTAAGCCTAACCTACTTTTTCACCATGGAAAGTGAGCCTGAAAACATTTTTCACTGCGCAAGTCCAAATTTCACCGTGTTTGAGCCATAGAAAAACAGTGAGAAGCAGGAAAGTAAGCCTAACCACCTTTCTCATGGCTCAAAGTGAGCTTGACAAATTTTTTTACCATGCAAGTCCAAATTTCACCATGTTTGTGCCATGGAAAAACAGTCAGAAGCAGAAAAGTAAGCCTAACCATCTTTTTCACGGCTCGAGGTGAGCCTGAAAAATTTTTTTCCACGCAAGTCCAAATTTCACCACATTTGTGCGATAGAATAACAGCCGGCTGCAGGAAAGTGTGCCTGACCAACTTTTTCACCATGGAAAGTGAACCTGAAAAAATTTTTCACCACACAAGTCCACATTTCACCGCATTTGTGCCATAGAAACACAGCCAGAAGCAGGAAAGTAAGCTTAACCATCTTTTTCGAGGCTCAAAGTGAGCCTGAAAAAATTTTTCACCACAGAAAGTGAGACTAACCAACTTTTTCACCGCAGAAGGTGAGCATAACCAACTTTTTCACCGCAGAAAGTGAGCCTGAAAAAAATTTTCACTGCGCAAGTCCAAATTTCACCACGTTTCTGCCATAGAAAAACAGCTAGCTGCAGGAAAGTAAGCCTAACCAACTTTTTCACCGCAGAAAGTGAGGCTGACCAACTTTTTCACCGCAGAAAGTGAGCCTGAAAAAATTTTCACTGCACAAGTCCAAATTTCACCATGTTTGTGAAATAGAAAAACAGCCGGCTGCAGCAAAGTAAGCCTAACCAACTTTTTCACCTCGGAAAGTGTGCCTGACCGACTTTTTCACCGCGGAAAGTGGGCCTGACCAACTTTTTCACCGCGGAAAGTGGGCCTGACCAAATTTTACCATGGAAAGTGAACCTGACCAACTTTTTCACAGCGGAAAGTAAGCCTGAAAAAATTTTTCATAGCGCAAGTCCAAATTTCGCCACGTTTGTGCCATAGAAAAACAGCCAGAAGCAGGACAGTAAGCCTAACCATCTTTTTCGCAGCTGAAAGTGAGCCTGAAAATGTTTTAACACGCAAGTCCAAATTGCACCACGTTTGTGGAATAGAAAACATCCGCTGCAGGAAAGTAAGTCCAACCAACTTTTTTCACCATGGAAAGTGAGCCTGAAAACATTTTCTACTGCGCAAGTCCAAATTTCACCATGTTTGAGCCATAGAAAACAGCCAGAAGCAGGAAAGTAAGCCTAACCACCTTTTTGTGGCTCAAAGTGAGCCTGACAAATTTTTACCATGCAAGTCAAATTTCACCATGTTTGTGCCATAGAAAACAGCCAGCTGCAGGAAAGTAAGCTTAACCAACTTTTTCACCGCAGAAGTGAGGTTGACCAAATTTTCACCGCGAAAGTGAGCCTGAAAACATTTTTCACTGCGCAAGTCCAAATTTCACCATGTTTGTGCCATAGAAAAACAGTCAGAAGCAGGACAGTAAGCCTAACCATCTTTTTCGTGGCTCGAAGTGAGCCTGAAAATTTTTTTTCCACGCAAGTCCAAATTTCACCACATTTGTGCAACAGAATAACAGCCGGCTGCAGGAAAGTGTGCCTGACCAACTTTTTCACCACAGAAAGTGAGCCTGAAAAAATTTTTCACCACACAAGTCCACATTTCACTTTGTTTGTGCCATAGAAACACAGCCAGAAGCAAGAAAGTAAGCCTAACCATCTTTTTCGCAGCTCAAAGTGAGCCTGAAAAATTTTTCACCGCGCAAGTCCAAATTTCACCATCGCTTCTGCCATAGAAAACAGCTAGCTGCAGGAAAGTGAGTCTGAAAAAATTTTTCACCGCGGAAAGTGAGACTAACCAACTTTTTCACTGCGGAAAGAGAGCCTGAAAAAAATTTTCACCGCACAAGTCCAAATTTCACCACGTTTGTGCCATAGGAAAACAGCTGGAAGCAGGGAAGTAAGCCTAACCATCTTTTTCACTGCTCAAAGTGAGCCTGAAAAATTTTTTCACTGCACAAGTCCAAATTTCACAGCATTTCTGCCATAGAAAAACAGCCAGCTGCAGGAAAGTAAGCCTAACCATCTTTTTCATGGCTCAAAGTGAGCCGGAAAATTTTTTTCACCGCAGAAGTCCAAATTTTACCATGTTTCTGCCATAGAAAAACAGTCGGCTGCAGGAAAGTAAGCCTAACTAACTTTTTCACCATGGAAAGTGAGCCTGACCAACTTTTTTACCGCAGAAAGTGAGTCTGACCAACTTTTGCACAGCGGAAAGTGAGCCTGAAAAATTTTTTTACTGTACAAGTCCACATTTCACCATGTTTGTGCCATAGAAAAACAGCCGGCTGCATGAAAGTAGCCTAACCAACGTTTTCACCACAGCAAGTGAGCCTGACCAACTTTTACCACAGAAGTGTGCCTAACCAATCTTTTCACCGCAGAAGGTGAGCATGACCAACTTTTTACCTCGGAAAGTGAGGCTGACCAACTTTTCACAGCGGAAAGTGAGCCTGAAAAATTTTTCACTGCGCAAGTCCAACTTTCACCTCATTTGTGCCATAGAAAACAGCCAGAAGGAAGTAAGCCTAACCATCTTTTCGTGGCTCAAAGTGAGCCTGAAATTTATTTCCACCCTGCAAGTCCAAATTTCACCACGCTTGTGCTATAGAAAACAGCCGGCTGCAGGAAAGTAAGCCTCACCAACTTTTTCACCTTGGAAAGTGAGCCTGACCAACTTTTTTACCTCAGAAAGTGTGCCTAACCACCTTTTTCACCGCAGAAGGTGAGCCTAACCAACTTTTTCACCGTGGAAAGTGACGCTGAAAATTTTTTTTACCATGCAAGTCCAAATTTCACCAAGTTTGTGCCATAGAAAAACAGCCAGAAGCAGGAAAGTAAGCCTAAATATCTTTTTTGTGGCTCGAAGTGAGCCTGAAAAATTTTTTTACCGCGCAAGTCCAAATTTCACCACATTTGTGCAATAGAATAACAGCCGGCTGCAGGAAAGTGTGCCTGACCAACTTTTTCACTGCAGAAAGTGAGCATGAACATTTTTTACCGCACAAGTCCAAATTTCACCGCTGCGTTTGTGCCATGAAAAACAGCCGGAAGCAGGAAAGTTAGCCTAACCATCTTTTTCGTGGCTCAAAGTGAGCCTGAAAAAATGTTACACCGCACAAGTCCAAATTTCATCATGTTTGTGCCGTAGAAAAACCACCAGCTGCAGGAAAGTAAGCCTAACCAACTTTTTCACCGCAGAAAGTGAGCCTGAAAAAATTTTTCACCGCACAAGTCCAAATTTCACCATGTTTGTGTCATAGAAAAACATCCAGCTATAGGAAAGTAAGCCTAACCAACTTTTTCACCACAGAAAGTGAGCCTGAAAAAATTTTTCACCACGGAAAGTGTGCCTGACCAACTTTTTCACCACGGAAAGTGAGCCTGACCAACTTTATCACAGCAGAAAGTGAGCATGAAAATTTTTTTACTGCACAAGTCCAAATTTCACCATGTTTGTGCCATAGAAAAACATGCGGCTGCAGGAAAGTAAGCCTGACCAACTTTTTACCTCAGAAAGTGAGTCTGACCAACTTTTTTACCACAGAAACTGTGCCTGACCAACTTTTTTACCGTAGAAAGTGTGTCTGACCAACTTTTTCACCGCAGAAAGTGAGCATGAAAATTTATTTTACTGCGCAAGTCCAAATTTCACATTTCTGCAATAGAAAAACATCCGGCTGCAGGAAAATAAGCCTAACCAACTTTTTCACTTCGGAAAGTGTGCCTGATAAACTTTTTCACTGCGGAAAGTGAGCCTGAAAAAATTTTTTCACTGCACAAGTCCAAATTTCACTGTGCTTGTGCCAAAGAAAAACAGCCAGAAGCAGGAAAATAAGCCTAACCATCTTTTTCATGGCTCAAAGTGAGCCTAAAATTTTTTTTTACCACGCAAGTGAAACTTTCACCATGTTTGTGCCATAGAAAAATAGCCAGCTGCAGGAAAGTAAGCCTAACCATCTTTTTCGTGGCTCGAAGTGAGCCTGAAAATTTTTTTTACCACACAAGTCCAAATTTCACCTAATTTGTGAGATAGAAAAACAGCCGACTGCAGGAAAGTGTGCCTGACCAATTTTTTCACCACGGAAAGTGAGCCTGACCAACTTTTTTACCACAGAAAGTGAGCCTGACCAACTTTTTCACCGCGGAAAGTGAGCCTGAAAATTTTTTTTACCACGCAAGTCCACATTTCACCATGTTTGTGCCTTAGAATAACAGCCAGCTGCATGAAAGTAAGCCTAACCAACTTTTTCACTGCGGCAAGTGAGCCTGACCAACTTTTTAATTTTTTTACCGCGCAAGTCCAAATTTCACCATGCTTGTGCCATAGAAAAACAGCTGGCTGCAGGAAAGTAAGCCTATCCAACTTTTTCACCTTGGAAAGTAAGCCTGACCAACTTTTTCACCTTGGAAAGTGAGCCTGACCAACTTTTTTACCTCAGAAAGTGTGCCTAACCACCTTTTTCACCACAGAAGGTGAGCATAACCAACTTTTTCACCGCAGAAAGTGAGGCTGACCAACTTTTTCACCGCAGAAAGTGAGCCTGAAAAAAGTTTTCACTGCGCAAGTCCAAATTTCACCGTGTTTGTGAAATAGAAAAACAGCCGGCTGCAGCAAAGTAAGCCTAACAAACTTTTTCACCTCTGAAAGTGTGCCTGACCAACTTTTTCACCGTGGAAAGTGGGCCTGACCAACTTTTTACCGTGGAAAGTGAGTCTGACCAACTTTTTCACTGCGGAAAGTAAGCCTGAAAAAAATTATCATTGCGCAAGTACAAATTTCACCAAGTTTGTGCCATAGAAAAACAGCTAAAAGCAGGAAAGAAAGCCTAACCATCTTTTTCACAGCTGAAAGTGAGCCTGAAAATTTTTTTACCATGCAAGTCCAAATTTCACCACATTTGTGTGATAGAAAAACAGCTGGCTGCAGGAAAGTAAGCCTAACCAACTTTTACAACAAAGAAAGTGAGCCTGACCAACTTTTTTACCACAGAAAGTGAGGCTGACCAACTTTTTCACCGCGGAAAGTGAGCCTGAAAAATTTTTTCACTGCACAAGTCCAAATTTCACTGCGTAATTTTTTTCACCGTGCAAGCCTAAATTTCACCACGTTTGCGCCATAGAAAAACAGCCGGCTGCAGGAAAGTAAGCCTAACCAACTTTTTCACTGTGGAAAGTGAGCCTGACCAACTTTTTTACCTCAGAAAGTGTGCCTAACCACCTTTTTCTCCACAGAAGGTGAGCCTAACCAAGTTTTTCACCTTGGAAAGTGAGGCTGACCAACTTTTCCACCGCGGAAAGTGAGCCGGAAAGTTTTCATCGCGAAGTCCAAATTTCACCACGCTTGTGCTATAGAAAACATCCGCTGCAGGAAAGTAAGCCAACTTACTTTTTCACCGTGGAAAGTGAGCCTGAAAACATTTTTCACTGCGCAAGTCCAAATTTCACCGTGTTTGAGCCATAGAAAACAGTGAGAAGCAGGAAAGTAAGCTAACCACCTTTCTCGTGGCTCAAAGTGAGCTTGACAAATTTTTACCATGCAAGTCCAATTTCACCATGTTTGTGCCATGGAAAACAGTCAGAAGCAGAAAAGTAAGCTAACCATCTTTTTCACGGCTCGGCAGGAGCCTGAAAAATTTTTTCCACGCAAGTCCAAATTTCACCACATTTGTGCGATAGAATAACAGCCGGCTGCAGGAAAGTGTGCCTGACCAACTTTTCACCATGGAAAGTGAACCTGAAAAAATTTTTCACCACACAAGTCCACATTTCACCGCATTTGTGCCATAGAAACACAGCCAGAAGCAGGAAAGTAAGCTTAACCATCTTTTTCGCGGCTCAAAGTGAGCCTGAAAAAATTTTTCACCACGGAAAGTGAGACTAACCAACTTTTTCACCGCAGAAGGTGAGCATAACCAACTTTTTTACCGCAGAAAGTGAGGCTGACCAACTTTTTCACCGCAGAAAGTGAGCCTGAAAAAAATTTTCACTGCGCAAGTCCAAATTTCACCACGTTTCTGCCATAGAAAAACAGCTAGCTGCAGGAAAGTAAGTCTAACCAACTTTTTCACCGCAGAAAGTGAGGCTGACCAACTTTTTCACCGCAGAAAGTGAGCCTGAAAAAATTTTCACTGCACAAGTCCAAATTTCACAGTGTTTGTGAAATAGAAAAACAGCCGGCTGCAGCAAAGTAAGCCTAACCAACTTTTTCACCTCGGAAAGTGTGCCTGACCGACTTTTTCACCACGGAAAGTGGGCCTGACCGACTTTTTCACCACGGAAAGTGGGCCTGACCAACTTTTTCACCGCGGAAAGTGGGCCTGACCAACTTTTACCATGGAAAGTGAGCCTGACCAACTTTTTCACAGCGGAAAGTAAGCCTGAAAAAATTTTTCATAGCGCAAGTCCAAATTTCACCACGTTTGTGCCATAGAAAAACAGCCAGAAGCAGGACAGTAAGCCTAACCATCTTTTTCGCAGCTGAAAGTGAGCCTGAAAAATGTTTTTAACACGCAAGACCAAATTGCACCACGTTTGTGGAATAGAAAAACATCCGGCTGCAGGAAAGTAAGCCTAACCAACTTTTTCACCATGGAAAGTGAGCCTGAAAACATTTTTCATTGCGCAAGTCCAAATTTCACCATGTTTGAGCCATAGAAAAACAGCCAGAAGCAGGAAAGTAAGCCTAACCACCTTTTTTGTGGCTCAAAGTGAGCCTGACAAATTTTTTTACCATGCAAGTCCAAATTTCACCATGTTTGTGCCATAGAAAAACAGCCAGCTGCAGGAAAGTAAGCCTAACCAACTTTTTCACCATGGAAAGTGAGCCTGAAAACATTTTTCATTGCGCAAGTCCAAATTTCACCATGTTTGAGCCATAGAAAAACAGCCAGAAGCAGGAAAGTAAGCCTAACCACCTTTTTTGTGGCTCAAAGTGAGCCTGACAAATTTTTTTACCATGCAAGTCCAAATTTCACCATGTTTGTGCCATAGAAAAACAGCCAGCTGCAGGAAAGTAAGCCTAACCAACTTTTTCACCGCAGAAAGTGAGGCTGACCAAATTTTTCACCGCGGAAAGTGAGCCTGAAAACATTTTTCACTGCGCAAGTCCAAATTTCACCATGTTTGTGCCATAGAAAAACAGTCAGAAGCAGGACAGTAAGCCTAACCACCTTTTTCATGGCTCGAAGTGAGCCTGAAAAATTTTTTTCCACGCAAGTCCAAATTTCACCACATTTGTGCAACAGAATAACAGCCGGCTGCAGGAAAGTGTGCCTGACCAACTTTTTCACCACAGAAAGTGAGCCTGAAAAAATTTTTCACCACACAAGTCCACATTTCACTTCGTTTGTGCCATAGAAACACAGCCAGAAGCAAGAAAGTAAGCCTAACCATCTTTTTCGCAGCTCAAAGTGAGCCTGAAAAAATTTTTCACTGCGCAAGTCCAAATTTCACCACGTTTCTGCCATAGAAAAACAGCTAGCTGCAGGAAAGTGAGCCTGAAAAAATTTTTCACCGCGGAAAGTGAGACTAACCAACTTTTTCACTGTGGAAAGAGAGCCTGAAAAAAATTTTCACCGCACAAGTCCAAATTTCACCACGTTTGTGCCATAGGAAAACAGCTGGAAGCAGGAAGTAAGCCTAACCATCTTTTCACTGCTCAAAGTGAGCCTGAAAAATTTTTCACTGCACAAGTCCAAATTTCACAGCGCTCTGCCATAGAAAACAGCCAGCTGCAGGAAAGTAAGCCTAACCATCTTTTTCATGGCTCAAAGTGAGCGGAAAATTTTTCACCGAGAAGTCCAAATTTTACCATGTTTCTGCCATAGAAAAACAGTCGGCTGCAGGAAAGTAAGCCTAACTAACTTTTCACCATGGAAAGGAGCCTGACCAACTTTTTACCGCAGAAAGTGAGTCTGACCAACTTTTGCACAGCGGAAGTGAGCCTGAAAAATTTTTTACTGTACAAGTCCACATTTCACCATGTTTGTGCCATAGAAAAACAGCCGGCTGCATGAAAGTAAGCCTAACCAACGTTTTCACCACAGCAAGTGAGCCTGACCAACTTTTTTACCACAGAAAGTGTGCCTAACCACCTTTTTCACCGCAGAAGGTGAGCATGACCAACTTTTTTACCTCGGAAAGTGAGGCTGACCAACTTTTTCACAGCGGAAAGTGAGCCTGAAAAAATTTTTCACTGCGCAAGTCCAACTTTCACCTCATTTGTGCCATAGAAAAACAGCCAGAAGGAAGTAAGCCTAACCATCTTTTTCGTGGCTCAAAGTGAGCCTGAAAATTTATTTTACCCTGCAAGTCCAAATTTCACCACGTTTGTGCCATAGAAAAACAGCCGCCTGCAGGAAAGTAAGCCTAACCAACTTTTTCAACACGGAAAGTGAGCCTGAAAATTTTTTTACTGCGCAAGCCCAAATTTCACCATGTTTGTGCCATAGAAAAACAGCCGGCTGCAGGAAAGTAAGCCTCACCAACTTTTTCACCTTGGAAAGTGAGCCTGACCAACTTTTTTACCTCAGAAAGTGTGTCTAACCACCTTTTTCACCGCAGGAGGTGAGCCTAACCAACTTTTTCACCGTGGAAAGTGACGCTGAAATTTTTTTTTACCATGCAAGTCCAAATTTCACCAAGTTTGTGCCATAGAAAAACAGCCAGAAGCAGGAAAGTAAGCCTAAATATCTTTTTTGTGGCTCGCAGTGAGCCTGAAACATTTTTTACCGCGTAAGTCCAAATTTCACCACATTTGTGCAATAGAATAACAGCCGGCTGCAGGAAAGTGTGCCTGACCAACTTTTTCACTGCAGAAAGTGAGCATGAACATTTTTTTACCGCACAAGTCCAAATTTCACTGCGTTTGTGCCATAGAAAAACAGCCGGAAGCAGGAAAGTTAGCCTAACCATCTTTTTCGTGGCTCAAAGTGAGCCTGAAAAAATGTTACACCGCACAAGTCCAAATTTCATCATGTTTGTGCCGTAGAAAAACCACCAGCTGCAGGAAAGTAAGCCTAACCAACTTTTTCACCGCAGAAAGTGAGCCTGAAAAAATATTTCACCGCACAAGTCCAAATTTCACCATGTTTGTGTCATAGAAAAACATCCAGCTATAGGAAAGTAAGCCTAACCAACTTTTTCACCACAGAAAGTGAGCCTGAAAAAATTTTTCACCACGGAAAGTGTGCCTGACCAACTTTTTCACCACGGAAAGTGAGCCTGACCAACTTTATCACAGCAGAAAGTGAGCATGAAATTTTTTTTACTGCACAAGTCCAAATTTCACCTTGTTTGTGCCATAGAAAAACATGCGGCTGCAGGAAAGTAAGCCTGACCAACTTTTTTACCTCAGAAAGTGAGTCTGACCAACTTTTTTACCACGGAAACTGTGCCTGACCAACTTTTTTACCGTAGAAAGTGTGTCTGACCAACTTTTTCACCGCAGAAAGTGAGCATGAAAATTTATTTTACTGCGCAAGTCCAAATTTCACATTTCTGCAATAGAAAAACATCCGGCTGCAGGAAAATAAGCCTAACCAACTTTTTCACTTCAGAAAGTGTGCCTGATAAACTTTTTCACTGCGGAAAGTGAGCCTGAAAAAATTTTTTCACTGCACAAGTCCAAATTTCACTGTGCTTGTGCCAAAGAAAAACAGCCAGAAGCAGGAAAATAAGCCTAACCATCTTTTTCATGGCTCAAAGTGAGCCTAAAAATTTTTTTTACCGCGCAAGTGAAAATTTCACCATGTTTGTGCCATAGAAAAATAGCCAGCTGCAGGAAAGTAAGCCTAACCATCTTTTTCGTGGCTCGAAGTGAGCCTGAAAATTTTTTTTACCACACAAGTCCAAATTTCACCTCATTTGTGCGATAGAAAAACAGCCGACTGCAGGAAAGTGTGCCTGACCAATTTTTTCACCATGGAAAGTGAGCCTGACCAACTTTTTTACCACAGAAAGTGAGCCTGACCAACTTTTTCACCGCGGAAAGTGAGCCTGAAAATTTTTTTTACCACGCAAGTCCACATTTCACCATGTTTGTGCCTTAGAATAACAGCCAGCTGCATGAAAGTAAGCCTAACCAACTTTTTCACTGTGGCAAGTGAGCCTGACCAACTTTTTAATTTTTTTACCGCGCAAGTCCAAATTTCACCACGCTTGTGCCATAGAAAAACAGCTGGCTGCAGGAAAGTAAGCCTATCCAACTTTTTCACCTTGGAAAGTAAGCCTGACCAACTTTTTCACCTTGGAAAGTGAGCCTGACCAACTTTTTTACCTCAGAAAGTGTGCCTAACCACCTTTTTCACCACAGAAGGTGAGCATAACCAACTTTTTCACCGCAGAAAGTGAGGCTGACCAACTTTTTCACCACGGAAAGTGAGCCTGAAAAAAGTTTTCACTGCGCAAGTCCAAATTTCACCGTGTTTGTGAAATAGAAAAACAGCCGGCTGCAGCAAAGTAAGCCTAACAAACTTTTCACCTCTGAAAGTGTGCCTGACCAACTTTTTCACGTGGAAAGTGGGCCTGACCAACTTTTCACCGTGGAAAGTGAGTCTGACCAACTTTTCACCGCGGAAAGTAAACCTGAAAAAATTATCATTGCGCAAGTACAAATTTCACCAAGTTTGTGCCATAGAAAAACAGCTAAAAGCAGGAAAGAAAGCCTAACCATCTTTTCACAGCTGAAAGTGAGCCTGAAATATTTTTTTACCATGCAAGTCCAAATTTCACCACATTTGTGTGATAGAAAAACAGCTGGCTGCAGGAAAGTAAGCCTAACCAACTTTTACAACAAAGAAAGTGAGCCTGACCAACTTTTTTACCACAGAAAGTGAGGCTGACCAACTTTTTCACCGCGGAAAGTGAGCATGAAAAATTTTTTCATTGCGCAAGTCCAAATTCCACCATGTTTGTGCCATAGAAAAACAGCCAGAAGCAGGAAAGTAAGCCTAACCAACTTTTTCACCACAGAAAGTGAGAGTGAAAAGATTTTTCACTGCGGAAAGTGAGCCTAACCAACTTTCTCACCGCAGAAAGTGAGCCTGAAAAATTTTTTCACTGCACAAGTCCAAATTTCACTGCGTAATTTTTTTCACCGCGCAAGCCTAAATTTCACCACGTTTGCGCCATAGAAAAACAGCCGGCTGCAGGAAAGTAAGCCTAACCAACTTTTTCACTGTGGAAAGTGAGCCTGACCAACTTTTTTACCTCGGAAAGTGTGCCTAACCACCTTTTTCACCACAGAAGGTGAGCCTAACCAAGTTTTTCACCGTGGAAAGTGAGGCTGACCAACTTTTCCACCGCGGAAAGTGAGCCGGAAAAAGGTTTTCATCGCGCAAGTCCAAATTTCACCACGTTTGTGCCATAGAAAAACATCCGGCTGCAGGAAAGTAAGCCTAACCTACTTTTTCACCATGGAAAGTGAGCCTGAAAACATTTTTCACTGCGCAAGTCCAAATTTCACCATATTTGAGCCATAGAAAAACAGTGAGAAGCAGGAAAGTAAGCCTAACCACCTTTCTCGTGGCTCAAAGTGAGCTTGACAAATTTTTTTACCATGCAAGTCCAAATTTCACCATGTTTGTGCCATGGAAAAACAGTCAGAAGCAGGAAAGTAAGCCTAACCATCTTTTTCACGGCTCGAAGTGAGCCTGAAAAATTTTTTTCCACGCAAGTCCAAATTTCACCACATTTGTGCGATAGAATAACAGCCGGCTGCAGGAAAGTGTGCCTGACCAACTTTTTCACCATGGAAAGTGAACCTGAAAAAATTTTTCACCACACAAGTCCACATTTCACCGCATTTGTGCCATAGAAACACAGCCAGAAGCAGGAAAGTAAGCCTAACCATCTTTTTCGCGGCTCAAAGTGAGCCTGAAAAAATTTTTCACCACGGAAAGTGAGACTAACCAACTTTTTCACCGCAGAAAGTGAGGCTGACCAACTTTTTCACCGCAGAAAGTGAGCCTGAAAAAATTTTCACTGCACAAGTCCAAATTTCACCGTGTTTGTGAAATAGAAAAACAGCCGGCTGCAGCAAAGTAAGCCTAACCAACTTTTTTCACCTCGGAAAGTGTGCCTGACTGACTTTTTCACCGCAGAAAGTGGGCCTGACCAACTTTTTCACAGCGGAAAGTGGGCCTGACCAACTTTTACCATGGAAAGTGAGCCTGACCAACTTTTTCACAGCGGAAAGTAAGCCTGAAAAAATTTTTCATAGCGCAAGTCCAAATTTCACCACGTTTGTGCCATAGAAAAACAGCCAGAAGCAGGACAGTAAGCCTAACCATCTTTTTTCGCAGCTGAAAGTGAGCCTGAAAAATGTTTTTAACACGCAAGACCAAATTGCACCACGTTTGTGGAATAGAAAAACATCCGGCTGCAGGAAAGTAAGCCTAACCAACTTTTTCACCATGGAAAGTGAGCCTGAAAACATTTTTCACTGCGCAAGTCCAAATTTCACCATGTTTGAGCCTATAAGAAAACAGCCAGAAGCAGGAAAGTAAGCCTAACCACCTTTTTTGTGGCTCAAAGTGAGCCTGACAAATTTTTTTACCATGCAAGTCCAAATTTCACCATGTTTGTGCCATAGAAAAACAGCCAGCTGCAGGAAAGTAAGCCTAACCAACTTTTTCACCGCAGAAAGTGAGGCTGACCAAATTTTTCACCGCGGAAAGTGAGCCTGAAAACATTTTTCACTGCGCAAGTCCAAATTTCACCATGTTTGTGCCATAGAAAAACAGTCAGAAGCAGGACAGTAAGCCTAACCATCTTTTTCGCGGCTCGAAGTGAGCCTGAAAATTTTTTTTTCCACGCAAGTCCAAATTTCACCACATTTGTGCAACAGAATAACAGCTGGCTGCAGGAAAGTGTGCCTGACCAACTTTTTCACCACAGAAAGTGAGCCTGAAAAAATTTTTCACCACACAAGTCCACATTTCACTTCGTTTGTGCCATAGAAACACAGCCAGAAGCAAGAAAGTAAGCCTAACCATCTTTTTCGCAGCTCAAAGTGAGCCTGAAAAAATTTTTCACTGCGCAAGTCCAAATTTCACCACGTTTCTGCCATAGAAAAACAGCTAGCTGCAGGAAAGTGAGCCTGAAAAAAATTTTTCACCGCGGAAAGTGAGACTAACCAACTTTTTCACTGTGGAAAGAGAGCCTGAAAAAAATTTTCACCGCACAAGTCCAAATTTCACCACGTTTGTGCCATAGGAAAACAGCTGGAAGCAGGGAAGTAAGCCTAACCATCTTTTTCACTGCTCAAAGTGAGCCTGAAAAATTTTTTCACTGCACAAGTCCAAATTTCACAGCGTTTCTGCCATAGAAAAACAGCCAGCTGCAGGAAAGTAAGCCTAACCATCTTTTTCATGGCTCAAAGTGAGCCGGAAAATTTTTTTCACCGCAGAAGTCCAAATTTTACCATGTTTCTGCCATAGAAAAACAGTCGGCTGCAGGAAAGTAAGCCTAACTAACTTTTTCACCATGGAAAGTGAGCCTGACCAACTTTTTTTACCGCAGAAAGTGAGTCTGACCAACTTTTGCACAGCGGAAAGTGAGCCTGAAAAATTTTTTTACTGTACAAGTCCACATTTCACCATGTTTGTGCCATAGAAAAACAGCCGGCTGCATGAAAGTAAGCCTAACCAACGTTTTCACCACAGCAAGTGAGCCTGACCAACTTTTTACCACAGAAAGTGTGCCTAACCACCTTTTTCACCGCAGAAGGTGAGCATGACCAACTTTTTTACCTCGGAAAGTGAGGCTGACCAACTTTTTCACAGCGGAAAGTGAGCCTGAAAAAATTTTTCACTGCAGCAAGTCCAACTTTCACCTCATTTGTGCCATAGAAAACAGCCAGAAGGAAGTAAGCCTTAACCATCTTTTTCGTGGCTCAAAGTGAGCCTGAAAATTTATTTTACCCTGCAAGTCCAAATTTCACCACGTTTGTGCCATAGAAAAACAGCCGCCTGCAGAAAAGTAAGCCTAACCAACTCCAACACAGAAGAAAGTGAGCCTGAAAATTTTTTACCGCAGCAAGCCCAAATTTCACCATGTTTGTGCCATAGAAAAACAGCCGGCTGCAGGAAAGTAAGCCTCACCAACTTTTTCACCTTGAAAGTGAGCCTGACCAATTTTTACCTCAGAAAGTGTGCTAACCACCTTTTTCACCGCAGAAGGTGAGGCCTAACCAACTTTTTCACCGTGGAAAGTGGCGCTGAAAATTTTTTACCATACAAGTCCAAATTTCACCAAGTTTGTGCCATAGAAAAACAGCCAGAAGCAGGAAAGTAAGCCTAAATATCTTTTTGTGGCTCGAAGTGAGCCTGAAAAATTTTTTTACCGCGCAAGTCCAAATTTCACCACATTTGTGCAATAGAATAACAGCCGGCTGCAGGAAAGTGTGCCTGACCAACTTTTTCACTGCAGAAAGTGAGCATGAACATTTTTTTACCGCACAAGTCCAAATTTCACTGCGTTTGTGCCATAGAAAAACAGCCGGAAGCAGGAAAGTTAGCCTAACCATCTTTTCATGGCTCAAAGTGAGCCTGAAAATGTTACACCGCACAAGTCCAATTTCATCATGTTTGTGCCGTAGAAAACCACCAGCTGCAGGAAAGTAAGCCTAACCAACTTTTTCACCGCAGAAAGTGAGCCTGAAAAATTTTTCACCGACAAGTCCAAATTTCACCATGTTTGTGTCATAGAAAACATCCAGCTATAGGAAAGTAAGCCTAACCAACTTTTTCACCACAGAAAGTGAGCCTGAAAAAATTTTTCACCACGGAAAGTGTGCCTGACCAACTTTTTCACCACGGAAAGTGAGCCTGACCAACTTTATCACAGCAGAAAGTGAGCATGAAAATTTTTTTACTGCACAAGTCCAAATTTCACCTTGTTTGTGCCATAGAAAAACATGCGGCTGCAGGAAAGTAAGCCTGACCAACTTTTTTACCTCAGAAAGTGAGTCTGACCAACTTTTTTACCACGGAAACTGTGCCTGACCAACTTTTTTACCGTAGAAAGTGTGTCTGACCAACTTTTTCACCGCAGAAAGTGAGCATGAAAATTTATTTTACTGCGCAAGTCCAAATTTCACATTTCTGCAATAGAAAACATCCGCTGCAGGAAAATAAGCCTAACCAACTTTTTCACTTCAGAAAGTGTGCCTGATAAACTTTTCACTGCGGAAAGTGAGCCTGAAAAAATTTTTTCACTGCACAAGTCCAAATTTCACTGTGCTTGTGCCAAAGAAAAACAGCCAGAAGCAGGAAAATAAGCCTAACCATCTTTTTCATGGCTCAAAGTGAGCCTAAAAATTTTTTTTACCGCGCAAGTGAAAATTTCACCATGTTTGTGCCATAGAAAAATAGCCAGCTGCAGGAAAGTAAGCCTAACCATCTTTTTCGTGGCTCGAAGTGAGCCTGAAAATTTTTTTTACCACACAAGTCCAAATTTCACCTCATTTGTGCGATAGAAAAACAGCCGACTGCAGGAAAGTGTCCCTGACCAATTTTTTCACCATGGAAAGTGAGCCTGACCAACTTTTTTACCACAGAAAGTGAGCCTGACCAACTTTTTTCACCGCTGGAAAGTGAGCCTGAAAATTTTTTACCACGCAAGTCCACATTTCACCATGTTTGTGCCTTAGAATAACAGCCAGCTGCATGAAAGTAAGCCTAACTAACTTTTCTTCACTGCGGCAAGTGAGCCTGACCAACTTTTTAATTTTTTTACCGCGCAAGTCCAAATTTCACCACGCTTGTGGTATAGAAAAACAGCTGGCTGCAGGAAAGTAAGCCTATCCAACTTTTTCACCTTGGAAAGTAAGCCTGACCAACTTTTTCACCTTGGAAAGTGAGCCTGACCAACTTTTTTACCTCAGAAAGTGTGCCTAACCACCTTTTTCACCACAGAAGGTGAGCATAACCAACTTTTTCACCGCAGAAAGTGAGCCTGACCAACTTTTTTACCACAGAAAGTGAGCCTGACCAACTTTTTCACCGCGGAAAGTGAGCCTGAAAATTTTTTTTACCACGCAAGTCCACATTTCACCATGTTTGTGCCTTAGAATAACAGCCAGCTGCATGAAAGTAAGCCTAACCAACTTTTTCACTGCAGCAAGTGAGCCTGACCAACTTTTTAATTTTTTTACCGCGCAAGTCCAAATTTCACCGTGTTTGTGAAATAGAAAAACAGCCGGCTGCAGCAAAGTAAGCCTAACAAACTTTTTCACCTCTGAAAGTGTGCCTGACCAACTTTTTCACCGTGGAAAGTGGGCCTGACCAACTTTTTCACCATGGAAAGTGAGTCTGACCAACTTTTTCACTGCGGAAAGTAAGCCTGAAAAAAATTATCATTGCGCAAGTACAAATTTCACCAAGTTTGTGCCATAGAAAAACAGCTAAAAGCAGGAAAGAAAGCCTAACCATCTTTTTCACAGCTGAAAGTGAGCCTGAAATTTTTTTTTACCATGCAAGTCCAAATTTCACCACATTTGTGTGATAGAAAAACAGCAGGCTGCAGGAAAGTAAGCCTAACCAACTTTTACAACAAAGAAAGTGAGCCTGACCAACTTTTTTACCGCAGAAAGTGAGGCTGACCAACTTTTTCACCGCGGAAAGTGAGCATGAAAAATTTTTTCATTGCGCAAGTCCAAATTTCACCATGTTTTGCCATAGAAAAACAGCCAGAAGCAGGAAAGTAAGCCTAACCAACTTTTTCACCACAGAAAGTGAGAGTGAAAAGATTTTTCACTGCGGAAAGTGAGCCTAACCAACTTTTTCACCGCAGAAAGTGAGCCTGAAAATTTTTTCACTGCACAAGTCCAAATTTCACTGCGTAATTTTTTCACCGCTGAAGCCTCAAATTTCACCACGCTTATGCCATAGAAAACAGCGGCTGCAGGAAAGTAAGCCTAACCAACTTTTCACTGTGGAAAGTGAGCCTGACCAACTTTTTACCTCGGAAAGTGTGCCTAACCACCTTTTCACCACAGAAGGTGAGCCTAACCAAGTTTTTCACCGTGGAAAGTGAGGCTGACCAACTTTTCCACCGCGAAAGTGAGCCGGAAAAGTTTTCATCGCCAGAAGTCCAAATTTCACCACGCTTTGTGCCATAGAAAACATCCGGCTGCAGGAAAGTAAGCCTAACCTACTTTTTCACCATGGAAAGTGAGCCTGAAAACATTTTTCACTGCACAAGTCCAAATTTCACCGTGTTTGAGCCATAGAAAAACAGTGAGAAGCAGGAAAGTAAGCCTAACCACCTTTCTCGTGGCTCAAAGTGAGCTTGACAAATTTTTTTACCATGCAAGTCCAAATTTCACCATGTTTGTGCCATGGAAAAACAGTCAGAAGCAGGAAAGTAAGCCTAACCATCTTTTTCACGGCTCGAAGTGAGCCTGAAAAATTTTTTTTCCACGCAAGTCCAAATTTCACCACATTTGTGCGATAGAATAACAGCCGGCTGCAGGAAAGTGTGCCTGACCAACTTTTTCACCATGGAAAGTGAACCTGAAAAAATTTTTCACCACACAAGTCCACATTTCACCGCATTTGTGCCATAGAAACACAGCCAGAAGCAGGAAAGTAAGCCTAACCATCTTTTTCGCGGCTCAAAGTGAGCCTGAAAAAATTTTTCACCACGGAAAGTGAGACTAACCAACTTTTTCACCGCAGAAAGTGAGGCTGACCAACTTTTTCACCGCAGAAAGTGAGCCTGAAAAATTTTCACTGCACAAGTCCAAATTTCACCATGTTTGTGAAATAGAAAACAGCCGCTGCAGCAAAGTAAGCCTAACCAACTTTTTCACCTCGGAAAGTGTGTCTGACCGACTTTTTCACCGCGGAAAGTGGGCCTGACCAACTTTTTCACCGCGGAAAGTGGGCCTGACCAAATTTTACCATGGAAAGTGAGCCTGACCAACTTTTTCACAGCGGAAAGTAAGCCTGAAAAAATTTTTCATAGCGCAAGTCCAAATTTCACCGCGTTTGTGAAATAAAAAAACAGCCGGCTGCAGCAAAGTAAGCCTAACCAACTTTTTCACCTCGGAAAGTGTGCCTGACCGACTTTTTCACCGCAGAAAGTGGGCCTGACCAACTTTTTCACCGCGAAAGTGGGCCTGACCAACTTTACCATGGAAAGTGAGCCTGACCAACTTTTTCACAGCGGAAAGTAAGCCTGAAAAAATTTTTCATAGCGCAAGTCCAAATTTCGCCACGTTTGTGCCATAGAAAAACAGCCAGAAGCAGGACAGTAAGCCTAACCATCTTTTTCGCAGCTGAAAGTGAGCCTGAAAAATGTTTTTAACACGCAAGTCCAAATTGCACCACGTTTGTGGAATAGAAAAACATCCGGCTGCAGGAAAGTAAGCCTAACCAACTTTTTCACCATGGAAAGTGAGCCTGAAAACATTTTTCACTGCGCAAGTCCAAATTTCACCATGTTTGAGCCATAGAAAACAGCCAGAAGCAGGAAAGTAAGCCTAACCACCTTTTTTGTGGCTCAAAGTGAGCCTGACAAATTTTTTTACCATGCAAGTCCAAATTTCACCATGTTTGTGCCATAGAAAAACAGCCAGCTGCAGGAAAGTAAGCCTAACCAACTTTTTCACCGCAGAAAGTGAGGCTGACCAAATTTTTCACTGCGGAAAGTGAGCCTGAAAACATTTTTCACTGCGCAAGTCCAAATTTCACCATGTTTGTGCCATAGAAAAACAGTCAGAAGCAGGACAGTAAGCCTAACCATCTTTTTCGGTGGCTCAAGTGAGCCTGAAAATTTTTTTCCACGCAAGTCCAAATTTCACCACATTTGTGAACAGAATAACAGCCGGTTGCAGGAAAGTGTGCCTGACCAACTTTTTCACCACAGAAAGTGAGCCTGAAAAATTTTTCACCACACAAGTCCACATTTCACTTCGTTTGTGCCATAGAAACACAGCCAGAAGCAAGAAAGTAAGCCTAACCATCTTTTTCGCAGCTCAAAGTGAGCCTGAAAAAATTTTTCACTGCGCAAGTCCAAATTTCACCATGTTTCTGCCATAGAAAAACAGCTAGCTGCAGGAAAGTGAGCCTGAAAAAATTTTTCACCGCGGAAAGTGAGACTAACCAACTTTTTCACTGCGGAAAGAGAGCCTGAAAAAAATTTTCACCGCACAAGTCCAAATTTCACCACGTTTGTGCCATAGGAAAACAGCTGGAAGCAGGGAAGTAAGCCTAACCATCTTTTTCACTGCTCAAAGTGAGCCTGAAAAATTTTTTCACTGCACAAGTCCAAATTTCACAGCGTTTCTGCCATAGAAAAACAGCCAGCTGCAGGAAAGTAAGCCTAACCATCTTTTTCATGGCTCAAAGTGAGCCGGAAAATTTTTTTCACCGCAGAAGTCCAAATTTTACCATGTTTCTGCCATAGAAAAACAGTCGGCTGCAGGAAAGTAAGCCTAATTAACTTTTTCACTGCAGAAAGTGAGCCTGACCAACTTTTTTACAGCAGAAAGTGTGACTGACCAACTTTTTCACCACAGAAAGTGAGCCTGACCAACTTTTTTACCTTGGAAAGTGTGCCTAACCACCTTTTTCACCGCAGAAGGTGAGCATAACCAACTTTTTTACCGCAGAAAGTAAGGCTGACCAAATTTTTCACCATGGAAAGTGAGCCTGAAAAAATTTATCGCTGCGCAAGTCCAAATTTCACCATGTTTGTGCCATAGAAAAATGGCCAGAAGCAGGAAAGTAAGCCTAACCATCTTTTTTGTGGCTCAAAGTGAGCCTGAAAAAATTTTTCACCGCGCAAGTCCAAATTTCACCGCGTTTCTGCCATAGAAAAACAGCTAGCTGCAGGAAAGTAAGCCTAACCAACTTTTTCACCGCAGAAAGTGAGGCTGACCAACTTTTTTACTGCAGAAAATGAACCTGAAAAAATTTTCACTGCGCAAGTCCAAATTTCACCGCGTTTGTGAAATAGAAAAACAGCCAGCTGCAGCAATGTAAGCCTAACCAACCTTTTTCACCTCGGAAAGTGAGCCTGACCAACTTTTTCACAGCGGAAAGTAAGCCTGAAAACATTTTTCATTGCGCAAGTCCAAATTTCAACACGTTTGTGCCATAGAAAAACAGCCAGAAGCAGGAAAGTAAGCCTAACCATCTTTTTTACAGGTGAAAGTGAGCCTGAAAAATTTTTTTACCACGCAAGTCCAAATTGCACCACATTTGTGCCATAGAAAAACAGTCGGCTGCAGGATAGTAAGCCTAACCAACTTTTACACCGCAGAAAGTGAGCCCGACCAACTTTTTTACCACGGAAAGTGAGGCTGACCAACTTTTTGACCACGAAAAGTGAGCCTGAAAAAATTTTTTACTGTGCAAGTCCAAATTTCACAATGTTTGTGCCATAGAAAAACATCCAGAAGCAGGAAAGTAAGCCAAACCATCTTTTTTGCAGCTCGAAGTGAGCCTGAAAAATGTTTTTACCGCACAAGTCCAAATTTCACCACGTTTGTGCCATAGAAAAACAGCCGGAAGCCAGAAAGTAAGCCTAACCATCTTTTTCATGGCTCAAAGCGAGCCTGAAAAAATTTTTCACTGCAGAAGTCCAAATTTCACCACGTTTCTGCCATAGAAAAACAGCCAGCTGCAGGAAAGTAAGCCTAACCAACTTTTTCACCACAGAAAGTGAGAGTGAAAAAATTTTTCACTGCGGAAAGTGAGCCTAACAAACTTTTTCACCGCAGAAAGTGAGCCTGAAAAAATGTTTCACTGTGCAAGTCCAAATTTCACTGCGTTTGTGCCATAGAAAAACAGCCAGAAGCAGGAAAGTAAGCCTAATCATCTTTTTCATGGCTCAAAGTGAGCCTGAAAATTTTTTTTACAGCGCAAGTCCAAATTTCACCACATTTGTGCCATAGAAAAACAGCCGCCTGCAGGAAAGTAAGCCTAACCAACTTTTTCACTGCAGAAAGTGAGCCTGACCAACATTTTTACCGTGGAAAGTGTGCCTGACCAACTTTTTCAAAGCGGAAAATGAGCCTGAAAAATTTTTTCACTGCGCAAGCCCAAATTTCACCACGTTTGTGCCATAGAAAAACAGCCAGCTGCAGGAAAGTAAGCCTAACCAACTTTTTCATCACGGAAAGTGAGCCTGACCAACTTTTTTACCTCAGAAAGTGTGCCTAACCAACTTTTTCACCGCAGAAAGTGAGGCTGACCAACTTTTTCAGAGCGGAAAGTGAGCCAGAAAAATATTTTCATTGCGCAAGTCCAAATTTCACCGTGTTTGTTCCATAGAAAAACAGCTGGAAGCAGGAAAGTAAACCTAACCATTTTTTTCACCACGGAAAGTGTGTCGGACCAACTTTTTCACTGTGGAAAGTGAGTCTGAAAATTTTTTTCACCGCACAAGTCCAAATGTCACCGCGTTTCTGCCATAGAAAAACAGCCAGAAGCAGGAAAGTAAGCCTTACCATCTTTTTCACGGCTCAAAGTGAGCCTGAAAAATTTTTTACCACGCAAGTCCAAATTTCACCACATTTGTGCCATAGAAAAACAGCTGGCTGCAGGAAAGTAAGCCTAACCAAATTTTTCACCATGGAAAGTGTGCCTGACCAACGTTTTCACTGCGGAAAGTGAGCCTGACCAAGCTTTTTCCGTGGAAAGTGTGCCTGACCAACTTTTCACCTCGGAAAGTGAGCCTGAAAAAATTTTTCACTGCGCAAGCCCAAATTTCACCATGTTTGTGCCATTGAAAAACAGCCAGAAGCAGGAAAGTAAGCCTAACCACCTTTTTCATGGCTCAAAGTGAGCCTGACAAATTTCTTTACCACGCAGGTCCAAATTTCACCATGCTTGTGCCATAGGAAAACAGCCAGGTGCAGGAAAGTAAGTCTAACCAACTTTTTCACCGTGGAAAGTGAGCCTGAACAAATTTTTCACTGCGGAAGTCCAAATTTCACCACATTTGTGCCATAGAAAAACAGCCAGAAGCAGGAAAGTAAGCCTAACCATCTTTTTCATGAGCCTGAAAAAATGTTTCACCGCACAAGTCCAAATTTCACCGCGTTTCTGCCATTGAAAAACAGCTAGCTGCAGGAAAGCGAGCCTGAAAAAATTTTTCACCTCAGAAAGTGAGCCTAACCAACTTTTTCACCACGGAAAGTGAGCCTGAAAAAATGTTTCACCGCACAAGTCCAAATTTCACCCCGTTTGTGCCATAGCAAGACAGCTGGAAGAAGAAAAGTAAGCCTAACCATCTTTTTCACGGCTCAAAGTGAGCCTGAAAAATTTTTTCACTGCACAAGTGCTAATTTCACCGTGTTTCTGCCATAGAAAAACAGCTAGGTGCAGGAAAGTAAGCCTAACCAACTTTTTCAACGCAGAAAGTGAGCCTGACCAACTTTTTCACCTTGGAAAGTGAGCCTGACCAACTTTTTTACCTCGGAAAGTGTGCCTAACCACCTTTTTCACCACAGAAGGTGAGCATAACCAACTTTTTCACCGCAGAAAGTAAGCGTGAAAAAATTTTCACTGCGTAAGTCCAAATTTCACAATGTTTGTGAAATAGAAAAACAGCCGGCTGCAGCAAAGTAAGCCTAACCAACTTTTTCACCTCGGAAAGTGTGCCTGACCAACTTTTTCACTGTGGAAAGTGGGCCTGGCCAACTTTTTTACTGTGGAAAGTGAGCCTGACCAACTTTTTCACTGCAGAAAGTAAGCGTGAAAAAATGTTCACTGCGTAAGTCCAAATTTCACAATGTTTGTGCCATAGAAAAACAGCCAGAAGTAGGAAAGTAAGCCTAACCATATTTTTCATAGCTCAAAGTGAGCCTGAAAATTTTTTTTACCACGTAAGTCCAAATTTCACCACATTTGTGCGATAGAAAAACAGCTGGCTGCAGAAAAGTAAGCCTAACCAACTTTTACACCATGAAAGTGAGCCTGACCAGCTTTTTTACCGCAGAAAGTGAGACTGACCAACTTTTTCACCGCAGAAAGTGAGCCTGAAAAAATTTTTCACTGCACAAGTCCAAATTTCACCACGATTGTGCCATAGAAAAACAGCCAGAAGCAGGAAAGTAAGCCTAACCATCTTTTTCATAGCTCAAAGTGAGCCTGAAAATTTTTTTTACCACGCAAGTCCAAATTTCACCACATTTGTGCGATAGAAAAACAGCCGGCTGCAGAAAAGTAAGCCTAACCAACTTTTACACCATGAAAGTGAGCCTGACCAGCTTTTTTACCGCAGAAAGTGAGGCTGACCAACTTTTTCACCGTGGAAAGTGAGCCTGAAAAAATTTTTCACTGCACAAGTCCAAATTTCACCACGATCGTGCCATAGAAAAACAGCCAGAAGCAGGAAAGTAAACCTAACCACCTTTTTCATGGCTTGAAGTGAGCCTGCAAATTTTTTTACCGCGCAAGTCCAAATTTCACCACGTTTGTGCCATAGAATAACAGCCGGCTGCAGGAAAGTAAGCCTAACCAACTTTTTCACCGCGGAAAGTGAGCCTGAAAAAATTTTTCACCGCACAAGTCCAAATTTCACCGTGTTTGTGCCATAGGAAAACAGCTGGAAGCAGGAAAGTAAGCATAACCATCTTTTTCATGGCTCAAAGTGAGCCTGAAAAATTTTTTCACCACACAAGTCCAAATTTCACTGCGTTTCTGCCATAGAAAAACAGCCAGGTGCAGGAAAGAAGGCCTAACCATCTTTTTCATGGCTCAAAGTGAGCCTGAATAATTTTTTCACTGCACAAGTCCAAATTTCACTGCGTTTCTGCCATAGAAAAACAGCCAGGTGCAGGAAAGAAGGCCTAACCATCTTTTTCATGGCTCAAAGTGAGCCTGAATAATTTTTTCACTGCACAAGTCCAAATTTCACTGTGTTTCTGCCATAGGAAAACATCCGGCTGCAGGAAAGTAAGCCTAACTAACTTTTTCACTGTGGAAAGTGAGCCTGACCAACTTTTTTACAGCAGAAAGTGTGACTGACCAACTTTTTCACCACAGAAAGTGAGCCTGACCAACTTTTTTACCTCAGAAAGTGTGCCTAACCACCTTTTTCACTGCAGAAGGTGAGCATAACCAACTTTTTTACCACGGAAAGTGAGGCTGACCAACTTTTTCACCGCGGAAAGTGAGCCTGAAAAAATTTTTCACTGCACAAGTCCTACTTTCACCACATTTGTGCCATAGAAAAACAGCTGGAAGAAGGAAAGTAAGCCTAACCATCTTTTAAGTGGCTCAAAGTGAGCCTGAAAAAATTTTTCACCGCACAAGTCCAAATTTCAACATGTTTGTGCCATAGAAAAACATCCAGCTGCAGGAAAGTAAGCCTAACCAACTTTTTCACCACAGAAAGTGTGCCTGATTAACTTTTTCAACACGGAAAGTGAGCCTGAAAAATTTTTTCACTGCACAAGTCCAAATTTCACCATGATTGTGCCATAGAAAAACAGCCAGAAGCAGGAAAGTAAGCCTAACCAACTTTTTCACCACGGAAAGTGAGCCTGACCAACTTTTTTCCCCGCGGAAAGTGTGCCTGACCAACTTTTTCACCTCGGAAAGTTAGCCTGAAAAAATTTTTCACTGCGCAAGTCCAAATTTCACCACATTTGTGTCATAGAAAAACAGCCAGAAGCGGGAAAGTAAGCCTAACCATCTTTATCGTGGCTCAAAGTGAGCCTGAAAATTTATTTTACCGTGCAAGTCCAAATTTCACCACGTTTGTGCCATAGAAAAACAGCCGACTGCAGGAAAGTAAGCCTGACCAACTTTTTCACAGCAGAAAGTGAGCCTGATCAACTTTTTTACCGTGAAAAGTGTGCCTGACCAACTTTTTCAACACGGAAAGTGAGCCTGAAAAATTTTTTCACCGCGCAAGCCCAAATTTCACCACGTTTGGCCATAGAAAAACAGCCAGCTGCAGGAAAGTAAGCCTAACCAACTTTTTCACCACGGAAAGTGAGCCTGACCAACTTTTTCAATACGGAAAGTGAACCTGACCAAATTTTTCACCTTGGAAAGTGAGCCTGACCAACTTTTTTACCTCAGAAAGTGTGCCTAACCACCTTTTTCACCGCAGAAGGTGAGCCTAACCAACTTTTTCACCGCGGAAAGTGAGGCTGAAAATTTTTTTTACCGCGCAAGTCCAAATTTCACCATGTTTGTGCCATAGAAAAACAGCCAGAAGCAGGAAAGTAAGCCTAACCAACTTTTTCACCGTGGAAAGTGCACCTGACTAACTTTTTTTCCGCGGAAAGAGTGCCTGACCAACTTTTTCACCACAGAAAGTGAGCCTGAAAAAATTTTTCACTGCGCAATTCCAAATTTCACCACGTTTGTGCCATAGAAAAACAGCCAGAAGCAGGAAAGTAAGCCTAACCATCTTTTTCGTGGCTCAAAGTGAGCCTGAAAATTTTTTTTACCGCGTAAGTCCAAATTTCACCACATTTGTACAATAGAAAAATAGCCGGCTGCAGAAAAGTGTGCCTGACCAACTTTATCACCGCAGAAAGTGAGCATGAAAAATTTTTATACTGCGCAAGTCCAAATTTCACCACATTTGTGCCATAGAAAACAATCCGGCTGCAGGAAAGTAAGCCTAACCAACTTTTTCACCATGGAAAGTGAGCCTGACCAACTTTTTTCCACAGAAAGTGTGCCTGACCAACTTTTTCACTGCGCAAGTCCAAATTTCACCACGTTTGTGCCATAGAAAAACAGCCAGAAGCAGAAAAGTGAGCCTAACCAACTTTTTCACCACGGAAAGTGAGCCTGAAAATATTTTTCACCACAGAAAGTGAGCCTAACCAACTTTATCACTGCGGAAAATGAGCCTGAAAAAATTTTTCACCACACAAGTCCAAATTTCACCATGTTTGTGCCATAGAAAAACAGACGGCTGCAGGACAGTAAGCCTAACCATCATTTTCATGGCTCAAAGTGAGTCTGAAAAAAATTGTCACCACGCAAGTCCAAATTTCACCGCGTTTGTGCCATAGAAAAACAGACGGCTGCAGGAAAGTAAGCCTAACCATCTTTTTCACTGCAGAAAGTGAGCCTAACCAACTTTTTCACAGCAGAAAGTGAGCCTGACCAACTTTTCTACCGCTGAAAGTGAGCCTAAAAAAATTTTTCATTGTGAAATTCCAAATTTCACTGCATTTGTGCCATAGAAAAACAGCCAGAAGCAGTAAAGTAAGCCTAACCATCTTTTTCATGGCTCAAAGTGAGCCTGAAAATTTTTTTACCGCGCAAGTCCAAATTTCACCACATTTGTACGATAGATAAACAGCCGGCTGCAGGAAAGTGTGACTGACCAACTTTTTCACTGCAGAAAGTGAGCATGAAAAATTTTTATACCGCGCAAGTCCAAATTTCACCACGTTTGTGCCATAGAAAAACATCTGGCTGCAGGAAAGTAAGCCTAACCAACTTTTTCACCGTGGAAAGTGTGTCTGACAAACTTTTTCACCTCGGAAAGTGAGCCTGAAAAAATTTTTCACTGCGCAAGTCCAAATTTCACCATGTTTGTGCAATAGAAAAACAGCCAGAAGCAGGAAAGAAAGCCTAACCATCTTTTTCGTGGCTCAAAGTGAGCCTGAAAAATTTTTTCACCGCACAAGTCCAAATTTCACCGTGTTTCTGTGATAGAAAAACAGCTAGCTGCAGGAAAGTAAGCCTAACCAACTTTTTCACCTTGGAAAGTGAGCCTGACCAACTTTTTCACCTTGGAAAGTGAGCCTGACCAACTTTTTTACCTCGGAAAGTGTGCCTAACCACCCTTTTCACCGCAGAAGGTGAGCCTAACCAACTTTTTCACCGCAGAAAGTGAGGCTGAAAATTTTTTTTACCGCGCAAGTCCAAATTTCACCATGTTTGTGCCATAGAAAAACAGCCAGAAGCAGGAAAGTAAGCCTAACCAACTTTTTCACCACAGAAAGTGCACCTGACTAACTTTTTTCCCACGGAAAGAGTGCCTGACCAACTTTTTCACCACAGAAAGTGAGCCTGAAAAAATTTTTCACTGCACAATTCCAAATTTCACCACGTTTGTGCCATAGAAAAACAGCCAGAAGCAGGAAAGTAAGCCTAACCATCATTTTCATGGCTCAAAGTGAGCCAAAAAAAAATTTTCACCACGCAAGTCCAAATTTCACCGCGTTTGTGCCATAGAAAAACAGACGGCTGCAGGAAAGTAAGCCTAACCATCTTTTTCACTGCAGAAAGTGAGCCTAACCAACTTTTTCACAGCAGAAAGTGAGCCTGACCAACTTTTCTACCGCAGAAAGTGAGCCTAAAAAAATTTTTCATTACGAAATTCCAAATTTCACTGCATTTGTGCCATAAAAAAAAGCCAGAAGCAGTAAAGTAAGCCTAACCATCTTTTTCATGGCTCAAAGTGAGCCTGAAAATTTTTTTACCGCGCAAGTCCAAATTTCACCACATTTGTACGATAGAAAAACAGCCGGCTGCAGGAAAGTGTGACTGACCAACTTTTTCACCGCAGAAAGTGAGCATGAAAAATTTTTATACCACGCAAGTCCAAATTTCACCACGTTTGTGCCATAGAAAAACATCTGGCTGCAGGAAAGTAAGCCTAACCAACTTTTTCACCGTGGAAAGTGTGGCTGACCAACTTTTTCACCTCGGAAAGTGAGCCTGAAAAATTTTTTCACTGCGCAAGTCCAAATTTCTCCGCGTTTGTGCCAAAGAAAAACAGCCAGAAGTAGGAAAGTGAGACTAACCAACTTTTTCACCGCGGAAAGTGAGCCTGAAAAAATTTTTCACCGCACAAGTCCAAATTTCACCACATTTGTGCCATAGCAAAACAGCTGGAAGAAGGAAAGTAAGCCTAACCATCTTTTTCAAGGCTCAAAGTGAGCCTGAAAAATTTTTTCACTGCACAAGTCCAAATTTCACTGCGTTTTTGCTGTAGAAAAACAGCCAGCTGTAGGAAAGTAAGCCTAACTAACTTTTTAGCTGTGGAAAGTGAGCCTGACCAACTGTTTTACAGCAGAAAGTGTGACTGACCAACTTTTTCACCACAGAAAGTGAGTCTGACCAACTTTTTTACCTCGGAAAGTGTGCCTAACCACCTTTTTCACTGCAGAAGGTGAGCATAACCAACTTTTTTACCATGGAAAGTGAGGCTGACCAACTATTTCACCGCGGAAAGTGAGCCTGAAAAAATTTTTCACTGCGCAAGTCCAAATTTCACCGCGTTTGTGCCAAAGAAAAACAGCCAGAAGTAGGAAAGTGAGACTAACCAACTTTTTCACCGCGGAAAGTGAGCCTGAAAAAATTTTTCACCGCACAAGTCCAAATTTCACCACATTTGTGCCATAGCAAAACAGCTGGAAGAAGGAAAGTAAGCCTAACCATCTTTTTCAAGGCTCAAAGTGAGCCTGAAAAATTTTTTCACTGCACAAGTCCAAATTTCACCGCGTTTTTGCTGTAGAAAAACAGCCAGCTGTAGGAAAGTAAGCCTAACTAACTTTTTAGCTGTGGAAAGTGAGCCTGACCAACTGTTTTACAGCAGAAAGTGTGACTGACCAACTTTTTCACCATGGAAAGTGAGTCTGACCAACTTTTTTACCTCAGAAAGTGTGCCTAACCACCTTTTTCACTGCAGAAGGTGAGCATAACCAACTTTTTTACCATGGAAAGTGAGGCTGACCAACTATTTCACCGCGGAAAGTGAGCCTGAAAAAATTTTTCACTGCGCAAGTCCAAATTTCACCATGTTTGTGCAATAGAAAAACAGCCAGAAGCAGGAAAGAAAGCCTAACCATCTTTTTCGTGGCTCAAAGTGAGCCTGAAAAATTTTTTCACCGCACAAGTCCAAATTTCACCGCGTTTCTGAGATAGAAAAACAGCTAGCTGCAGGAAAGTAAGCCTAACCAACTTTTTCACCTTGGAAAGTGAGCCTGACCAACTTTTTCACCTTGGAAAGTGAGCCTGACCAACTTTTTTACCTCGGAAAGTGTGCCTAACCACCTTTTTCACCACAGAAGGTGAGCATAACCAACTTTTTCACCGCGGAAAGTGAGTCTGACCAACTTTTTCACCTTGGAAAGTGAGCCTGACCAACTTTTTTACCTCGGAAAGTGTGCCTAACCACCTTTTTCAATGCAGAAGGTGAGCATAACCAACTTTTTCACCGCGGAAAGTGAGGCTGACCAACTTTTTCACCAGGGAAAGTGAGCCTGAAAAAAGTTTCACTGCGCAAGTCCAAATTTCACCGTGTTTGTGAAATAGAAAAACAGCCGGCTGCAGCAAAGTAAGCCTAACCAACTTTGTCACCTCAGAAAGTGTGCCTGACCAACTTTTTCACTGCAGAAAGTGGGCCTGGCCAACTTTTTTACTGCGGAAAGTGAGCCTGACCAACTTTTTCACCGCAGAAAGTAAGTCTGAAAAAATTTTTCACTGTGCAACTCCAAATTTCACCGCATTTGTGCCATAGAAAAACAGCCAGAAGCAGGAAAGCAAGCCTAACCATCTTTTTCACAGCTCAAAGTGAGCCTGAAAAATTTTTTTACCACACAAGTCCAAATTTCACCACATTTGTGTGATAGAAAAACAGCCGGCTGCAGGAAAGTAAGCCTAACCAACTTTTACACCATGAAAGTGAGCCTGACCAACTTTTTCACCGCGGAAAGTGAGCCTGAAAAAATTTTTCACTGCGCAAGTCCAAATTTCACCATGTTTGTGCCATAGAAAAACAGCCAGAAGCAGGAAAGTAAGCCTAACCATCTTTTTCACAGCTCAAAGTGAGCCTGACCAACTTTTTCACCTTGGAAAGTGAGCCTGACCAACCTTTTTACCTCGGAAAGTGTGCCTAACCACCTTTTTCACTGTAGAAGGTGAGCATAACCAACTTTTTCACCGCAGAAAGTGAGCACGAAAAAATTTTTCACCGCACAAGTCCAAATTTCGCCACGTTTTGGCCATAGAAAAACAGTCAGCTGCAGGAAAGTAAGCCTAACCAACTTTTTCAGTGCAGAAAGTGAGCCTGACCAACTTTTTTACCGCGGAAAGTGTGCCTGACCAACCTTTTCACCGCGGAAAGTGAGCCTGAAAAAATATTTCACTGCGTAAGTCCAAATTTCACATTTGTGCCATAGTAAAACAGCCAGAAGCAGGAAAGTAAGCCTTACCATCTTTTTCGCGGCTCAAAGTGAACCTGAAAAATTTTTTTACCGCACAATTCCAAATTTCACCACATTTGTGCGATAGAAAAACAGCCGGCTGCAGGAAAGTGTGCCTGACCAACTTTTTAACCGCAGAAAGTGAGCATAAAAATTTATTTTATTGCGCAAGTCCAAATTTCACCATGTTTGTGCCATAGAAAAACAGCGGCTGCAGAAAAGTAAGCCTAACCAACTTTTTCACCGCGGAAAGTGAGCCTGAAAAAATTTTTCACTGTGCAAGTCCAAATTTCATCACGTTTCTGCCATAGAAAAACAGCCAGAAGCAGGAAAGTAAGCCTAACCATCTTTTTCATGGCTCAAAGTGAGCCTGAAAATTTTTTTTACCGCGCAAGTCCAAATTTCACCACGTTTGTGCCATAGAAAAACAGCCGCCTGCAAGAAAGTAAGCCTAACCAACTTTTTCACCACAGAAAGTGAGCCTGGCCAACTTTTTTACCGTGGAAAGTGTGCCTGATCAACTTTTTCATCGCGGAAAGTGAGTCTGAAAAAATGTTTCACCGTGCAAGCCCAAATTTCACCACATTTGTGCCATAGAAAAACAGCCGGCTGCAGGAAAGTAAGCCTAACCAACTTTTTCACCACAGAAAGTGAGCCTGACCAACTTTTTTACCACGGAAAGTGTGCCTGACCAACTTTTTCACTGCAGAAAGTGAGCCTGAAAAAATTGTTCACTGCGCAAGTCCAAATTTCACTGCATTTGTGCCATAGAAAAACAGCCAGAAGCAGGAAAGTAAGCCTTACCATCTTTTTCGTGGCTCAAAGTGAGCCTGAAAATTTTTTTTACTGTGCAAGTCCAAATTTCACCGCGTTTGTGCCATAGAAAAACAGCCGGCTACAGGAAAGTAAGCCTAACCATCTTTTTCAATGCTCAAAGTGAGCCAGAAAATGTTTTTTACCATGCAATTCCAAATTTCACTACGTTTGTGCCATAGAAAAACAGCCGGCTGCAGGAAAGTAAGCCTAACCAACTTTTTCACCATGGAAAGTGAGCCAGACAAACTTTTTTACTGCAGAAAGTGTGCCTGGCCAACTTTTTCACCACGGAAAGTGAGCCTGAAAAAATTTTTCACCGCGCAAGTCCAAATTTCACAGTATTTGTGCCATAGAAAAACAGCTGGAAGCAGGAAAGTAAGCCTGACCACCTTTTTCACCGCAGAAAGTGAGCCTGAAAAATTTTTTCACCGCACAAGTCCAAATTTCACCGCGTTTCTGCCATAGAAAAACAGTCGGCTCCAGGAAAGTGAGCCTGACCACCTTTTCCACTGCAGAAAGTGAGCCTGAAAAAAGTTTTCATCGTGTTTCTGCCATAGAAAAACAGCCGGCTGTAAGAAAGTGAGCCTGACCAAGTTTTTAACTGCAGAAAGTGAGCCTGAGAAAATTATTCACCACACAAGTCCAAATTTCACTGCATTTCTGCTATAGAAAAAGAGCCGGCTCCATGAAAGTAAGCCTGACTACCTTTTTCACCGCGGAAAGTGAGCCTGAAAAAATTTCGCACCACGCAAGTCCAAATTTCACCACAATTTTAGGATAGAAAATCATCAGGTTCCTTGAAAGTGAGCCTGAACACCTTTTTCAATGCAGAAAGTGAGCCTGAAAAAATATTTCACTGTGCAAGTCGAAATTTCACCATATTTCCAGCATAGAAAAACAGCCGGCTGTATGAAAGTGAGACTGACCAAGTTTTTCACAGCAGAAAGTGAGCCTGAAAAAATTATTCACCATGCAAGTCCAAATTTCACATTTCTGCCATGGAAAAACAGCCGGCTCCATGAAAGTAAGCCTGACTACCTTTTTCACCGTGGAAAGTGAGCCTGAAAAAATTTGGCACTGCACAAGTCCAAATTTCACCACAACTTTAGGATAGAAAATCATTGGGCTCTATGAAAGTGAGCCTGACCACCTTTTTCACTGCAGAAAAAGAGCCTGAAAAAAATTTTCACCACGCAAGTACAAATTTCACCATATTTCTGGCATAGAAAAACAGCCGGCTCCAGGAAAGTGAGCCTGACCACCTTTTTCACCGCAGAAAGTGAGCCTGAATAAATTTCTCACCGTGCAAGTCCAAATTTCACCACGATTTTGGGATAGAATATGATCAGGCTCCCAGAAAGTGAGTCTGACTGACATTTTCACCACAGAAAGTGAGCCTGAAAAAAAGCTTCTCCGCTGAAGTCCAAATTTCACCTTGTTTCTGCCATAGAAAATCATCAGGCTCCATGAAAGTGAGCCTGACCACCTTTTTCACTGCGGAAGGTGAGGCTGAAAAAATTTTTTCTCAGTGCAAGTCCAAATTTCACCACTTTTTTGTCATAGAAAAACAGCCAGCTCCATGAAAGTAAGCCTGACAACCTTTTTCACCGCGGAAAGTGAGCCTGAAAAAATTAGGCACCACGCAAGTCCAAATTTTACCACAGCTTTAGGATAGAAAATCATCAGGCTCCATGAAAGTGAGCCTGACCACCTTTTTCACTGCAGAAAGTGAGCCTGAAAAAATTTTTCTCAGCGCAAGTCCAAATTTCACTGCGTTTTTGGAGTAGAAAAACAGCGGGCTCCAGGAAAGTGAGCCTGACCACCTTTTTTACCCTGTTTCTGCCATAGAAAAACAGCTGGCTGTATGAAACTGAGCCTGACCAAGTTTTTAACCGCAGAAAGTGAGCCTGAAAAAATTATTCACCACGCAAGTCCAAATTTCACTGCGTTTCTGCCATAGAAAAACAGCCGGCTCCATGAAAGTAAGCCTGACTACCTTTTTCACTGTGGAAAGTGAGCCTGAAAAAATTTGGCACCACGCAAGTCCAAATTTCACCACAATTTTTGGATAGAAAAACATCAGCCTCCATGAGAGTGAGCCTGACCACCTTTTTCCCTGTGGTAAGTGAGCCTGAAAGCATTTTTCACCGTGCAAGTCCAAATTTCACCATATTTCCAGCATAGAAAAACAGCCAGCTCCAGGAAAGTGAACCTGACCACCTTTTTCACTGCAGAAAGTGAGCCTGAAAAAATTTCTCAGCACAAGTCCAAATTTCACTGCGTTTTCGGAATAGAAAAACAGCCAGCTCCAGGAAAGTGAGCCTGAAAAAAATTGTCACCACACAAGTTCAAATTTCACAGCGCTTCTGCTATAGAAAAACAGCCAGCTCCAGGAAAGTGACCCTGACCACCTTGTTCACCGCGGAAAGTGAACCTGAAAAAAATTGTCTCCGCACAAGTCCAAATTTCACCGCGTTTCTGCCATAGAAAAACAGCCGGCTCCATTAAAGTAATCCTGACCAAGTTTTTCACCACAGAAAGTGAGCCTGAAAAATTTTTTTCCCCGCACAAGTTGAAATTTCACCGCGCTTCTGCCATTGAAAAATGGCCAGCTGTATGAAAGTGAGCCTGACCACCTTTTTCACTGCAGAAAGTGAGCCTGAAAAAATTTCTCAGCGCAAGTCCAAATTTCACTGCGTTCTCGGAATAGAAAAACAGCCGGCTCCAGGAAAGTAAGCCTGACTACCTTTTACACCATAGAAAATGAGCCTAAAAAAATTTGGCACCGCGCAAGTCCAAATTTCACCACGACCTTACGATAGAAAATCATCAGGCTCCATGAAAGTGAGCCTGACCACCTTTTTCACTGCAGAAAGTGAGCCTGAAAAAAGTTTTCACCGTGCAAGTCCAAATTTCACCATGTTTCTGACATAGAAAAAGAGCCGGCTCCAGGAAAGTGAGCCTGACCACCTTTTTCACCATGGAAAGTGAGCCTGAAAAAACTTGTCACCGCGCAAGTCCAAATTTCACCGTGTTTCTGCCATAGAAAAACAGTCAGCTCCATGAAAGTAAGCCTGACCAACTTTTTCACCATGGAAAGTGAGCCTGAAAAAATTTGGCACTGCGCAAGTCCAAATTTAATCACCGTTTTACGATACAAAATCATCAGGCTCCATGAAAGTCAGCCTGACCAACTTTTTCACCACAGAAAGTGAGCCTGAAAAAAGTTTTCACTGCGCAAGTCCAAATTTCACCGTGTTTCTGCCATAGAAAAACAGCTGGCTCCATGAAAGTAAGCCTGACCACCTTTTTCACCACAGAAAGTGAGCCTGAAAAAATTTTTCTCAGTTCAAGTCAAAATTTCACCGCGTTTTTGGAATAGAAAAACAGCCGGCTACTGGAAAGTGAGCCTGACCACCTTTTCCAATGCAGAAATTGAGCCTGAAAAAAGTTTTCACGGCGCAAGTCCAAATTTCACCGCGTTTCTGCCATAGAAAAATAGCTGTCTCCAGAAAATTGACTCTGACCACCTTTTTCACCACGGAAAGTGAGCCTGAAAAAATTTTTCACCACGCAAGTCCAAATTTAACCATGTTTCTGCCATAGAAAAACAGCCACCTCCATTAAAGTAAGCCTGACCAAGTTTTTGCCGCAGAAAGTGAGCCTGAAAAAATTTTTAATTCGCAAGTCGAAATTTCACTGCATTTCTGCCACAGAAAAACAGCCAGCTCCATGAAAGTAAGCCTGACTACCTTTTTCACCACGGAAAGTGAGCTTGAAAAAATTTTTCACCGCACAAGTCGAAATTTCACCGCGTTTCTGCCATAGAAAAACAGTCAGCTCCAGGAAAGTGAGCCTGACCACCTTTTCCACCGCAGAAAGTGAGCCTGAAAAAAGTTTTCACTGCGTTTCTGCCATAGAAAAACAGCCGGCTGTATGAAAGTGAGCCTGAAAAAATTTTTCTCAGCGCAAGTCCAAATTTCACTGCGTTTCTGCCATAGCAAAACAGCTGGCTCCATGAAAGTAAGCCTGATCACCTTTTTTACTGTGGAAAGACAGCCTGAAAAAATTTTTCTCTGCGCAAGTCCAAATTTCACGGCATTTTCAGCATAGAAAAACAGCCGGCTCCATGAAAGTAAGCCTGACCAACTTTTTCACAGCAGAAAGTGAGAATGAAAATATTTTTCACCACGCTAGTCCAAATTTCACCGCGTTTCTGCCATAGAAAAACAGCCAGCTCCAGGAAAGTGACCCTGACCACCTTTTTCACCGTGGAAAGTGAGCCTGAAAAAGGTTTTCACCGCGCAAGTCCAAATTTCACCACAATTTTGGGATAGAAAATCAGGCTCCCAAAAAGTCAGCCTGACCACCTTTTTCATCACAGAAAGTGAGCCTGAAAAAAATTTTCACTGTGCAAGTCCAAATTTCACCACGTCTCTGCCATAGAAAAACAGCCGGCTGTAGGAAATTGAGCCTGACAACCTTTTTCACTGCAGAAAGTGAGCTTGAAAACATTTTTCACTGTGCAAGCACAAATCTCACCATGTTTCTGGCATAGAAGAACAGCCAGCTGTAGGAAATTGAGCCTGACCACCTTTTTCATCGCAGAAAGTGAGCCTGAAAAAATTTTTCACTGCGGAAGTCCAAATTTCACCATGTTTCTGGCATAGAAAAACTGCTGGCTCCAGGAAAGTGAGCCTGACCACCTTTTTCACCGTGGAAAATGAGCCTGACAAAATTTTTCTCCGCGAAAGTCCAAAAAGTCCAAAAAGCCCAGGTAAGTTCCTAGGGGTAGGACTCTATCAGGTAGTGTGCTAGTAGCCTAGGTAAATTCCTAGGGGGTAGGACCCTATTGGGTAGTGTGCCAGTAGCCTAGGTAAATCCCTAGAGGGAAGGACCCTATCGGGTAGTGTGCTAGTAGCCTAGGAAAGTCCCAAGAGGGTAGGACCCATCAGTAGGCAGGGCACCAGCCTAGGTAAGTCCCTAGGGGTAGGACCCTATCAGGCAGGTGGCCTAGTAGCCAAGGTAAGTCCCTAGAAGGAAGGACCCTATCGAGTAGTGTGCTAGTAGCCTAGGTAAGTCCCTAGGGGTAGGACCCTATTGGATAGTGTGCTAGTAGACTAGGTAAGTCCCTAGGGAGTTGGACCCTATCAGGTAGTGTGCTAGTGGTCTAGATAAGTCCCTGGGGGTAGGATGCTATCAGACAGGTGGCCTAGTAGCCCAGGTAGTAGGACCCTGTTGGGTAGGCAGGACAGCAGCCTAGATAAATCCCTAGGGGAAGGACCCTATCGGGTAGGCATGGCGGTAAACTAGATAAGTCTCTAGGGGTAGCACCCTATCAGGTAGTGTGCTAGCAGTCTAGGTAAGTCCCTGGGGGTAGGACCCTATCGGGTAGTGTGCTAGTAGCCTAGGTAAGTCCCTAGGGGTTAGGACCCTATTGGGTAGCATGCTAGTAACCTTGATAAGTCCCTAGGGGTTAGGACCCTATCAGGTAGGCAGGGCACCAGCCTAGGTATGTCCCTAGGGGGTAGGACCATATTGGGTAGTGTGCTAGTAGCCTAGGTAAGTCCCTATAGGATAGTACCATATCAGGTAGGCAGGGCACCAGCCTAGGTAAGTCCCTTGGGGGTAGGACCCTATTGGGCAGTGAAACTAGGTAAGTCCCTAGGGGGTAGCAACCTATCGAGTAGTGTGCTAGTAGCCTAGGTAAGTCCCTAGGGTGAAGAAACCTATCGGGCAGGCGGCCTAGGTAAGTCCCTAGGGGGTAGAACCCTACCAGGCAGGCAGGGCACCAGCTTAGGTAAGTCCCTAGGGGTAGGACCCTATCGGGTAGTGTGTGAGTAGCCTAGGAAAGTCCCTACGGGGTAGGATCCTACTGGATAGTGTGTTAGTAGGCTAGGTAAGTCCCTAGGGGGCAGGACCCTATTGTGTAGTGTGCTAGTAGCCTAGGTAAGTCCCAAGAGGGTAGGACCCAATCGGGTAGGCAGGGCACCCGACTAGCTAAGTCCGTAGGGGTTAGGGCCCTATCAGGCAGTGTGCTAGTAGCCTAGGTAGGTCCCTAGAGGGTAGGACCGTATCAGGTAGGCGGCACAGTAGGCTAAGTAAGTCCCTATCGGGTAGGCTGGGCGCTAACCCAGGTAAGTCCCTAGATGGTAGGGCCCTATCGGGTAGGCAGGGCACCAGCCTAGGTAAGTCCCTTGGGGTAGGACCCTATCGGGCAAGCTAAGTCCCTAGGGGGGTTGGACCCTATCGGGCAGGGAAACTAGGTAAGTCCCTGGGGGCAGGAACCTATTGGGTAGTGTGCTAGTAGCCTAGGTAAGTCCCTAGGGTGAAGGAACCTATCGGGCAGGTGGCCTAGGTAATTCCCTAGGGGTAGTACCCTATCGGGTAGTGTGCTAGTAGCCTAGGTAAGTCCCTAGAGGGTAGGACCCTATCGGTTAGTGTGCTAGTAGCCTAGGTAAGTCCCTAGAGGGTAGGACCCTATTGGGTAGTGTGCTAGTAGCCTAGAAAAGTCCCTACGGGGTAGGATCCTATCGGGTAGGCAGGGCGGTTGCCTAGGTAAGTCCCTAGAGGTTAGGACCCAATCAGGTAGTGTGCTAGTAGCCTAGGTAAGTCCCTAGGAGGTAGGACCCTATTGGGTACTGTGCTAGTAGCCTAGGTAAGTCCCTGGGGCCAGGACCATACCAGGTAGGCTGAACAACAGTGTGAGGTAAGTCCCTACAGAGTGGGACACTATCGGGAGTGGCCTGAGAGCTCAGGTAGGTCCCTAGGGGGTAGGACCCTATTGGGCAGTGTGCTAGTAGCCTAGGTAAGTCCCTATGGGGTAGGACCCTATCGGGTAGGCTACTACTGGGAAGGTGGCCTAGTAGCCAAGGTAGGTCCCTAGGGGGTAGGACCCTATCAGGCAGTGTGCTAGTATCCTAGGTAAGTCCTTAGGGGGTAGGACCCTATGGGGTAGGATCCTACTGGGCTGGCAGCCTAGTAGCCTAAGTCCCTGTGGGGTAGGACCCTATCGGGTATTGTGCTAGTAGCCAAGGTAAGTCCCTAGAGGGTTGGACCCTATCAGGTAGGCAGGGCTCCAGCCTTGGTATGTCCCTAAGGGGTAGGACCCCATCAGGTAGTGGGCTAGAAGCCTATTGAAGAGTCAAGGAGGTAGGACCCTATCGGGCAGGCGGCCTAGTAGCCTAGGTAAGTCCCTGGGGGTAGGACACTATCAGGTAGGCAGGATGGTTGCCTAGGTAAGTCCCTAGGGGGTAGGACCCTATCGGGAAGGTGGTCTAGTAACCCAGGTAAGTCCCTAGGGGTAGAAACCCATTGGGTAGGCAGGGCACCAGCCTAGCTAAGTCCGTAGGGGTTAGGACCCTATCAGGCAGTGTGCTAGTAGCCTAGGTAGGTCCCTACAGGGTAGGACTGTATCAGGTAGGTGGCACAGTAGGCTAGGTAAGTCACTATTGTGTAGGACATTATCGGGTAAGCAGGGAGGTAGCCCAGGTAAGTCCCTAGGGGGTAGGACCCTGTCCCGGGTGAGTGTGCTAGTAGCTAGGTAAGTCCTGGGGGTGGGACCCTATCAGGCAGGGAAACTAGGTAAGTCCCTGGGTGGCAGGACCCTATCGGGTAGTGTGCTAGTAGCCTAGGTAAGTCCCTAGGGGTTAGGACCCTATTAGGTAGCATGCTAGTAACCTTGATAAGTCCCTAGGGGTTAGGACCCTATCGGGTAGGCAGGGCACCAGCCTAGGTATGTCCCTAGGGGGTAGGACCATATCGGGTAGGCATGGAGGTAGCCTAGGTAAGCCCCTAGGGGTAAAACCCTATCAGGTAGGCGGTCTAGTAGGCTAGGTGGGGCTCCTAGGGGTGGGACCCTGTCGGTTGGGCAGAGGCGTGTGAAGTAGTCTTGTAGAGGGTGGGACCCTATTTGGTGGTGGCAGGGCGGTAGCCTAGGTAAGTCCCTAGGGAGTAGGACCCTATCGGGCAAGTGGCCTGGTAACCTAGGTAAGGCCATATGGGGTAAGATCCTATCGGGTAGTGTGCTAGTAGCCTAGGTAAGTCCCTAAAGGGTAGGACCCTATCGGGCAGGAGGTCTAGTAGCCTAGGTAAGTCCCTAGGGGGTAGGACCATATCGGGAAGGCAGGGCGGTAGCCTAGGTAAGTCCCTAGGGGGTAGGACCCTATATGGCAGGCGGCCTAGTAGCCTAGGTAGGTCCCTAGGGGGTAGGACCCTATTGGGCAGTGTGCTAGTAGCCTAGGTAAGTCCCTAGGGGTAGGACCCTATTGGGCAGGCATGGTGTAGCCTAGATAAGTCCCTAAGGGGTAGAACAGAATCGGGTAGGCATGATGATAGCCTATGTAAGCCCCTAGGGGTAGGACCCTATTGAGTAGGCAGGGCGGTAGCCCAGGTAACTTCCTAGAGGGTAGGACCATATTGGGTAGGCAGGGCACCAGCCTAGGTAAGTTTCTAGGAGGTAGGACCCTATCGTGTAGAGTGCTAGTAGCCTAGATAAGTCCCTAGGGGGGTAGGACCTTATTGGGCAGGCAGTATGGTAGCCTAAGTAAGTCCCTAGCGGGTAGGACCCTATTGGGCAGTGTGCTAGTAGCCTAGGTAAGTCTCTAGGGGTAGGACCCTATCGGGCAGGCATGGCGGTAGCCTAGGTAAGTCCCTAAGGGGTAGAACAGAATTGGGTAGGCATGATGATAGCCTATGTAAGCCCCTAGGGGTAGGAACCTATTGAGTAGGCAGGGCGGTAGCCCAGGTAACTTCCTAGAGGGTAGGACCATATTGGGTAGGCAGGGCACCAGCCTAGGTAAGTTTCTAGGAGGTAGGACCCTATCGTGTAGAGTGCTAGTAGCCTAGATAAGTCCCTAGGGGGGTAGGACCTTATTGGGCAGGCAGTATGGTAGCCTAAGTAAGTCCCTAGCGGGTAGGACCCTATTGGGCAGTGTGCTAGTAGCCTAGGTAAGTCCCTAGGGGTAGGACCCTATCGGGTAGGCAGGGCGGTTGCCTAGGTAAGTCCCTAGGGGGTAGAACCCTATCGGGTTGTGTGATAGTAGCCTAGGTAAGTCTCTAGGGGGCTGGACCCTAACTGGTAGTGTGCTAGTAGCTTAGATAAGTCCCTAAGGGGTAGAACCCTATCGGGTAGACTGGGCACCAGCCTAGGTAAGTTCCTACAGAGTTGGACCCTATCAGGCAGACGGCCTAGTAGCGTAGGTAGGTCCCTAGGGGGTAGGACCCAATCGGGCAGTGTGCTAGTAGCCTAGGTAAGTCCCTAGGGGGTAGGACCCTTTTGGTTACTGTGCTAGTAGCCTAGGTAAGTCCATAAGGGGTAGGACCCTATCGAGCAGGTGGTTTAGTAGCCTAGGTAAGTCCCTAGGGGGCAGGACCCGATCAGATAGGCGGCCTAGTTGTCCAGGTAGTAGGACCTTATCGGGTAGGCAGGGCACCAGCCTAGGTAAGTCCCTAGGGGGTAGGACCCTATCAGGCAAGTGGCCTAGTAGCCTAGGTAAGTCCCTAGGGGCAGGACCCTATCGGGCAGGTAAACTAGGAAAGTCGCTAGTGGGTAGGACCATATCGGGCTGGCAGGAGAGTAGCCTAGGTAAGTCCATAGGGGTAGGACCCTATCAGGTAGTGTGCTAGTAACCTAGGTAAGCCCCTAGGGGGTAGGACCCTATCAGGTAGGCGGCCTAGCAACCTTGGCGGTAGGGCCCTATCAAGTAGTGTGCTAGTAGCCTAGGTAAGTCCTTAGGTGGTAGAATCCTATCGGGTAGGCAGGGCACCAGCCTAGATAAGTCCCTAGGGGGTAGGACCTTATCGGGTAGGCATGGCGGTAGCCTAGGTAAGTCCCTAGGGGGTTGAACCCTATCAGGTAGGCGGCGTAGTAGGCTAGATAAGACCCTAGGGGGTAGGACCCTATCGGGTAGGCAGGGCGGTAGCCTAGGTAAGTCGCAAGGTGGTAGGACCCTATCGGGCAGGCAGGAGAGTAGCCTAGGTAAGTCCATAGGGGTAGCACCCTATCAGGTAATGTGCTAGTAACCTAGGTATGTCCCTAGGGGGTAGGACCCTATCAGGTAGGCGGCCTAGCAACCTACGTAAGTCCCTGGGGGTAGGGCCCTATCGGGTAGTGTGCTCATAGCCTAGGTAAGTCCCTGGGGGGTAGGACCCAATTGGGTAGTGTGCTAGTAACCTAGGAAAGTCCCAAGGGGTAGGACCCTATCAGGTAGTGTGCTAGTAGCCTAGGTAAGTCCCTAGGGAGTTGGACCCTATCGGGTAGTGTGCTAGTATCCTAGGTAATCCCTGGGGGTAGGACCCTATCAGATAGTGAGCTAGTAGCCTAGGTACGTTCCTAGGGGGTTGGACCCTATCAGGTAGGCAGGGCACCAGCCTAGGTAAGAAACTAGGGGGAAGTACCCTATCGGGTAGTGTGCTAGTAGCCTAGGTAAGCCCCTAGGGGGTAGGACTCTATCGGGTAGTCAGGGCGGTAAGCCTAGGTAAGTCCCTAGGGGTAGGACTCTATCGGGTAGTCAGGGCAGTAAGCCTAGGTAAGTCCCTATTGAGTTGGATAATATCGGGTAGTGTGCTAGTAGCCAAGGTAAGTCCCAGGGGGTAGGACCCTATAAGGTAGTGTGCTAGTAGCCTAGGTAACTCCCTGGGGGTAGGACCCTATCGGGCAGGCAGGGCACCAGCCCAGGTAAGCCCCTAGGGGATAGGACCCTATCTGGTAGGCGGTCTAGTAGCCTAGGTAAGTCCTTAGGGGTAGGACCCTATCTGGTAGGCTGCCTAGTAGCCTGGGTAGGACCCTATCGGATAGTGTGCTAGTAGCCTTGGTAAGTTCCTAGAGGGTTGAACCCTATTGGGTTAGCAGGGCACAAGCCTAGGTAAGTCCCTAGGGGGTAGGACCCTATTGGTAGTGTGCTAGTAGACTAGGTAAGTCCCTAGAGGGTAGGACCCTATCAGGTAGGCAGGGCGGTAGCCTAGGTCCCTAGGGAGATGGACCCTATTGGGAAGTGTGCTAGTAGTCTAGGTAAGTCCAGAGGGGGTAGGATGTTATCGAGCAGGCGGCCTAATAGCCTAGGTAAGTCCCTAGGGGGTAGGAGGCTATCAGGCAGGTGGCCTAGTAGCCCAGGTAGTAGGACCCTATTGGGTAGGCAGGACACCAGCCTAGGTAAATCCCTAGGGGTAGGACCCTATCGGGTAGGCATGGCAGTAGCCTAGGTAAGTCTCTAGGGGTAGCACCCTATCAGATAGTGTGCTAGCAGCCTAGGTAAGTCCCTAGGGGGTAGGACCCTATCGGGTAGTGTGCTAGTAGTCTAGGTAAGTCCCTAGGGGTTAGGACCCTATTGGGTAGGATGCTAGTAACCTAGATAAGTCCCTAGGGGCTAGGACCCTATCGGGTAGGCAGGGCACCAGCATAGGTAAGTCACTAGGGGTAGGACCCTATCGGGCAGGCAGGGCACCAGCCTAGGTAAGTCCCTAGGGGTAGGACCCTATCAGGTAGTGTGCTAGTAGCCTAGGTAAGTCCCTATAGGATAGGATCATATAGGGTAGGCAGGGCACCAGCCTAGGTAAGTCCCTAGGGGGTTGGACCCTATCGGGCAGGGAAACTAGTTAAGTCCCTAGGGGGTAGGACCCTATTGTGTAGTGTGCTAGTAGCCTGGGTAAGTCCCTAGGGGTAGGACCCTATCTGGCAGGTGGCCTAATAGCCTAGGTAAGTCCTTAGGGATAGGACCCTATGGGATAGTATGTTAGTAGCCTAGGTAAGTCCCTAGGCGGTACAACCCTATGAGGTAGGCTGCCTAGTAGCCTAGGTAAGTCACTTGGGGGTAGGGCCCTATTGGGTAGTTTGCTAGTGGCTTAGGTAAGTCCCTAGAGGGTTGGACCCTATTGGGTAAGCAGGGCACCAGCCTAGGTAAGTTCCTAGGGGGTAGTACCCTTTCAGGTAGTGTGCTAGTAGCCTTGGTAAGTTCCAAGAGGGTAGGACCCTATCGGGTAGGCAGGGTACCAGCCTAGGTAAGTCCCTAGGGGACAGGACCCTATCGGGCAGGTGGCCTAGTAGCCAAGGTAAGTCCCTAGAGGGTAAAACCCTATCGGGTAGTGTGCTAGAAGCCTAGGTAAGGCCCTAGGGGGTAGGACCCTTTTGGTTAGTGTGCTAGTAGCCTAGGTAAGTCCATAGGGGGTAGGACCCGATCAGGCAGGTGGCCTAGTTGCCCAGTTAGTAGGACCTTATCGGGTAGGCAGAGCACCAGCCTAGGTAAGTCCCTAGGGGGAAGGACCCTATCGGGTAGGCATGGCGGTAGCCTAGGTAAGTCTCTAGGGGATAGGATCCAATCGGGTAGTGTGCTAGTAGCCTAGGTAAGTCCCTAGAGGGTAGGACCCTATCGGGTAGTGTGCTAGTAGCCTAGGTAAGTCCCTAGGGGTTAGGACCCTATTGGGTAGTATGCTAGTAACCTAGATAAGTCCCTAGGGGCTAGGACCCTACTGGGTAGGTAGGGCACCTGCAAAGGTAAGTCCCTAGGGGGTAGGACCCTATCAGGCAGGCAGGGTGGTAGCCTAGCTAAGTCCCTAGGGGGTAGGACCCTGTCGGGTAGTATGCTACCAGCCTAGGTAAGTCCCTAGGGGGTAGGACCCTATCAGGCAAGTGGCCTAGTAGCCTAGGTAAGTCCCTAGGGGGCAGGACCCGATCGGGCAGGTAAACTAGGAAAGTCGCTAGTGGGTAGGACCCTATCGGGTAGTGTGCTAGTAGCCTAGGTAAGTCCCTAGGGTGAAGTAACCTATCGGGCAGGCGGCCTAGGTAAGTCCCTAGGGGGTAGGACCCTACCGGGCAGGCAGGGCACCAGCATAGGTAAAGTCTCTAGGGGGTAAGACCCTATTGGGTAGTGTGCTAGTAGCCTAGGTAAGTCCCTAGGGGGTAGGACCCTATCTGGTAGTGTGCCAGTAGCCTAGGTAAGTCCCTAGGGGGTAGGACCCTGTTGGGTAGTGTGCTAGTAGCCTAGGTAAGTCCTTAGAGGGTAGGACCCTATCGGGTAGGGAGGGCACCCGCCTAGGTAAGTCCCTATGGAGTAGAACCCTATCAGGTAGGCGGCCTAGTAGCCTAGGTAAGTCCCTAGGGGTAGGACCCTATCAGGTAGGCAGGGTGGTAGCCTAGGTAAGTCCCTTTGGGAGTTGGACCCTATCGGGTAGTGTGCTAGTAGCCTAGGTAAGTCCCTAGGGGGTTGGACAATATCGGGCAGACAGGGCAAAAGCCTACATAAGTCCCTAGGGGGAAGGACCCTATCGGGTAGTGTGTTAGTAGCACAGCTAAGCCCCTAGGGGGTAGGACCCATTCAGGCAACTTGCCTAGTAGCCTGGGTAGCACCCTATCGGGTAGTTTGCTAGTAGCCTAGGGGGTAGGACCCTATTAGGCAGGTGGCCTAGTAGCCTAGGTAACTCCCTAGGAGGTAGAACCCTATCGGGCAGGCAGTCTAGAAGCCTTGGTAAGTCCCTAGAGGGTAGGGCCTATCTGGTGGGCAGGGCACCAGCCTAGGTAAGTCCCTAGGGGGGTTGGACCCTATCGGGCAGGGAAACTAGGTAAGTCCCTAGGGGTAGGAACCTATAGGGTATTGCGCTAGTAGCCTAGGTAAGTCCCTAGAGGGTAGGACACTATCGGGTAGGCAGGTTACCAGCCTAGGAAAGTACCTAGGGGGTAGGACACTATCGGGCAAACAGGGCGGTAGCTTAGGTAAGTCCCTAGGGGGTAGGACCTTATCGGGAAGTGTGCTAGTAGCCTAGGTAAGTCCCTAAGGGATAGGACCCTATCGGGCAGGTGGCCTAGTAGCCTAGGTAAGTCCCTAGGGGGTAGGACCCTATCAGGTAGTGTGCTAGTAGCCTAAGTCAGTCCCTAGGGGGTAGGACCCTATCGGGCAGCGAGTCACCAGCCTAGGTAAGTCACTAGGTGGTAGGGCCCTATCAGGTAGGCGGTCTAGTAGCCTAGGTAAGTCCCTAGAGGGTAGAACCCTATCGGGTAGGCAGGTCACCAGTCTAGATAAGTCCCTATCGGGTAGGACACTATCGGGAAGGCAGGGCAGTAGCCTAAGTAAATCAGTAGGGGGTAGGACCCTATCAGGTAGTGTGCTAGAAGCCTAGGTAAGTCCTTAGAGGGTAGGACCCTATCGAGTAGGCAGGGCACCAGTCTAGGTAAGTCCCTAAGGGGGTGGACCCTATCGGGCAGGCAGTACAGTAGCCTAGGTAAGACCCTAGGGGTTAGGACCCTATCGAGTAGTGGGCTAGTAGCCTAGGTAAGTCCCTGGGGGCTGGACCCTAACAGGCAGTGTGCTAGTAACTTAGGTAAGTCCCTAAGGGGTAGGACCCTATCGGGTTGGCTGGGCACCAGCCTAGGTAAGTCCCTACATCGTAGGACCCTATCAGGCAGGCGGCCTAGTAGCGTAGGTAGGTCCCTAGGGGACTGTACCCTATCGGGCAGGCATGGCGGTAGCCTAAGTAAGTCCATAGGGGGAAGAACCCTATTGGGTAGGCATGGCGGTAGTCTAGGTATGTCCCTAGGGGATAGGACCCTATCGGGCAGGCGGCCTAGTAGCCTAGGTAAGTCCATAGGGGGTAGGACAGTATTGTGTAGTGTGCTAGTAGCCTAGGTAAGTCTCTAGAGGGTAGGACCCTATCGGGTAGGCAGAAGACCAGCCTAGATAAGTCCCTAGGGGGTAGGACCCTATCGGGTAGGCATATCGGTAGCCTAGGTAAGTCCCTAGTGATTAGGACCCTATCAGGCAGGCGGCCTACTAGCCTAGGCAAGTCCCTAGGGGGTAGGACCCTATCAGGCAGTGTGCTAGTAGCCTAAGTAAGTCCCTAGGGGGTAGGACCCTATCAGGCACCTCCCCTAGTAGTCTAGAGGTAGGACCCTAATGGGCAGGTGGGTCGGTAGCCTAGGTAAGTCCCTAGGGGGTAGAACCCTATCGGGTAGTGTGCTAATAGTCTAGGTACGTCCCTAGGGGGTAGGACCCTACCGGGCAGGCAGGACACCAGCCTACGTAAGTCTCTAGGGGGTAAGACCCTATCGGGTAGTGTGCTAATAGCCTAGGTACGTCCCTAGGGGGTAGGACCCTACCGGGCAGGCAGGACACCAGCCTACGTAAGTCTCTAGGGGGTAAGACCCTATCGGGTAGTGTGCTAGTAGCCTAGGTAAGTCCCTAGGGGGTAGGACCCTATATGGTAGTGTGCCAGTAGCGTAGGTAAGTCCCTAGGATGTAGGACCCTATTGGGTAGTGTGCATGTAGCCTAGGTAAGTCCCTAGAAGGTAGGACCCTATCGGATAGGGTGGGCACCAGCCTAGGTAAGTTCCTAGGGAGTTGGACCCTATCGGGCAGGCAGGACACCAGCCTAGGTCAGTCCCTGGGGGTGGGACCCTATGGGGTAGGCAGGGGACGGTAGCCTGGAGTAAATAAGCTGGGTGGTGGGGCAGCTATCTTGTAGTGTGCTAGTAGCTGAGGTAAGTCCCTCGGGGTAGTACCCTATCTGCAGGCAGGGCACCAGCCTAGGTAAGTCCCTAGGGGGGAGGACCCTATCGGGAAGTGTGCTAGTAGCCTAGGTAAGTTGCTAGGGGGGTAGGATCCTATTGGGTAGTGTGCTAGTAGCCTAGGGTAGGACCCTATTGGGTAGTGTGCTAGTAGCCTAGATAAGTCCCTAGGAGGTAGAACCCTATCGGGTAGGCAGGGCAGCAGTCTAGGTAAGTCCCTTGGGGTAGGACCCTATCGGGTAGGCGGCTTAGTAGCCTAGGTAAGTGTAGGTGACTGTAATTAAAATTTGTTTTGAAGAACTTGCTCCTCTGTACAGTGCCTTCAGTCACAATTGAAAAGGTGTGTCTTATAAGCAAGTAAATAAAATAAACATGTTAGTACATGTTTGACAGTAAATATTGTGAATTTTAGAATACAGCATTTGATTTTATTTGCCATTATTCAGACAGGGATTATGCAGCTTGTTGGTAATACCACTTCTGTTAGTGCATCATATCAGTACCATGTAGTGTAGGTCTGTTGCCACAAAAGGGAAGCCTTAAGACAGCAGCTTAAGCAACTTGCTCCAGCCTGCCATCTGGTGGAAGCAATCATATGCTACATCCCTTTTCTTTTTTTGCCTGAATTTGGTGTTTCAAATATTTTATTAAAATGCAGCTTTTGTAGAAAACAGTACACGTGCACAATGATATAAAGTTGTACACTACATAATACATTAGGAGCCAGATATTCAAAGCATAGCACAGCGTGCAAACCAGTAGCATGGGAATAGTGTGGAGTGGCCGTATTCAAAGGACCGGGGAGCACACGTAAACCGCATTAGCGTGGGGCAAACTGGGGGGCCTGCATACATGTGCATTGGGATATTCAAAGTTATAGCACCATGCTAGGATACATAGCATGACATGTAATGCAGTGCTAGCTACCGCCTATAAAATGCTGGTCTTTATCCAGGGAAAATCACCTAGGGGGACAGGCCACAACAGGAAGTGGGAATGAGTGCAGTACCAGTGATGCTGCCATTCATGGTAGCAGTAGTGGAGGAGGAGGAGAGGGAGCAGGCACAACATGGGCTGCAATGCAGGCCAAGGAGACGGTATGCTGCAAACAGGTGGTACCGGCCCAGGGTCTCCTTCGAGACCCTGACAGATGGGCAAATCACTGGCTGGTACAGAATGAACAGGGAAATGTTGAGGCAGCTACGTGAACTCCTGCATGAGCAGCCGCACTCCAATATCAGACGCAGCCGTGCCATGACAGTAGAGGAGAAGGTGACAGCAGCGATGTGCTTCCTAGCCACAGGGACGTTCCAACAACCAACGGAGGACACCAGTGGGGTATCGCAGTCTGCAACCTCACGCCTTCTGACCCAGTTCCTAGAGGCTTTCCTTCCACACGTTAGGGAGTTCATAGTATTCCCCAGTACAGCAGCAGAGCACAGAGAAACAATGCAGCCATTCCATCGAGTTCTGCACCTACCAGCAATACTGAGTGCCAGTGACTGCAGCCATGTTCCCATCCGTGCACCACCTGGTGATGGCAGTGACATCTACATAAACAGAAAGGGGTACTACTCCATCAATTGCCAGGTGGTGTGTGGTGTGACTGGGCACATCAGCAATGTCTATGCACAGTACCCTGGTAGTGCCCACAACACCTACATCTGGCACCAGTCCCAGCTGTGCCAAGCATTTGAGGAGTGCAGGATACCCAGTGGGCACCTAGTCATGAGTAGCAGCTGACAAGGCACACACACCACAGCATGGATGGGGACAGGCATGGGAGACCAGGAAGGGGTGTGGGAGGGCAACACAGGGATGCATGATGGCAACAGGCAGACAGCAGTACAACACTAATAGGTGCATATCTCCTGACAGGGGACAGCACCTATCCCCTGCAACCCTGGCTGCTGACACCGGTACCCCGGCCAGCCATAGTAGCTGAAGAGCGGTATAACAAGGCACATGCCAGCACCAGGAACATCATAGACAGGGTGTCTAACATACTGAAGATGCGCTTCCGATGCCTAGACACATCAGGCAGCGCCCTACAGTATAGGACTCAGAAGGTATGCCGTATCTTCCTAGCCTGTTGTATGTTGCACAACATGGTGTTGAACCATAGGATACAGTCACCTGAACCTGAGGAACAGGCCGACAGTGACCCAGAGCCAGCAGTCAGGGGGATAGTGGAGCAACTCGAGAGGTGGGATCCTCGCATGGCCCACAGGACCATAGAACACAGGGCCAACATCATCAGGACACTGTCACAGGCCAGAGGGTGAGTACAGACTGCACAGCAACATAAAACAGTCCAATGGTGAATGTTTTAATGTGAACAAATAACCACAACAATGACAACACTAATCAGAGCAGGTGCACAACAAACTGGAACAGAATGCATGTGAGTGTGTGCGGTGTGATGTGTGGGCTGTGCAGGTCACACAGAAAGTGAACACACAGCCATGGTATGGTGGAATGGGTGCTGCCCGATGTGTAGTGACAGTGTGCGGAGGGCCTCCATGGCTGTGCCAGTGAGATGGTGCATATGAAGGAGTGCCACAGTGTGTGTGTCAGTGTGTGTGCATGTGTGTACAAGGGTGTGCCAATGTGCACACAGGGGTGGCAACCGTGCACAGGTTCAGGTTGGCCATGCCCATCACCGGTGACTACCACCATGCACACGTCGCACACTACAGGAGTGGGTCACAGAACCAGTGGTGCACTGTGCTAAGGACACATTGGGGGAGGACCACAGTGAGGCAGGCAGGACAGAATGCCTGTGCCCCCATCAACCGGTGGAACCCGACAGGGTGGACAGATGGCCATGGCAGTGCTGGGTGCCTGTAGATGTGCCCGATGCATTTGTGCTGGAGCCAGTGGCAGCCCTGCAGCCACAGGTGGCACGCCTGTGGGCCCCCTGTGCCATGGTCACCCTGACCTCCCTGCACATCCTGGTGACCCCCATGCACCCTGCATAGCACAGTGGTGAGGCTGACCACTGCAGCCGTGACCACGGTGAAGCCACAGTCCAGCGCAGCAGCCACACGGCCCACCCTGCCCTCGGCACGCTGCTCCGCATGGACAAAGCCCAGGGACACGGACATTCATCAGCGGCAGATCATGCCTGAGCTCCCTCCGCAGGCCATGTAGGTCCATCTGAGCCTTCTGCTGTGACGTCAGTGCAGCCTGGAGCAGTGGGCAGGCCCCCAGGGCATCCTGCTCCAGGGGTGTAGCCTCCCCATGGCGGCTGGCACTGGTGCCTACAGCTCAACAGGGTTGGGATGCTGGTGCATGGGCAGCATGTCCTGCCACTGTAGTCCACTGGCAATGTGCGGTTGTTCCAGAGGGCCCTGCCCCACAACCCATGGGGGACACTGCATGTCCAGCGGTGCACACACATCCCCCACATGGCCAACCACCGGCTGCATAGGCACACCCATGCCAGCAAGGCCGACCACCCCCAGTGCCTGTGCTGTATCCTGCACCTAGCACCACCCCTGTACCCCCCTACACAGGCCCATCCACGGGCAGGAGGTAAGAACCCTCTGACACATCTGTGTCAATGTCACTCATCACAGTCAGGAGGATCACCTGCCCACCACTGATCCTCAACCTGGGCATCCTCCAAGGTGGCACTGTAGTCCAGTTCCCCGCCTGCAGTGGGGCTCCCATCCCGTCAGCTGTAACAATTCTCCAAGGGAGTGCCAGTCATGGTGCAGCCCTGGGTGTCCCCTCATCTACCACCCAGGCCAGATGTTGATGGCAGGTTGTCCGCCACCACCTCCTCCTCCTCCGGTCCTGAGGCAGCCATTCTGGCATGGTCCTGGTGCACCACTGGCCCTGCACATGCCACTGTGGAGGAAAACAGGACAGGGTCCGTCACCCGTACACTCAACGTGCACACCACCACCGCCACCCGAACATGCATACCCTAGGACACGTACCACCCACTGTAGACATGCACACCCCACACACCATACCCACAGAAATATCCTGTGGCCACAACACCCAACCTCCCCCACCCATCCCTTGTACATAGTTTGCACAGCACTGAAGCCCCACAGTGCACCCCAGGCTCGGTGCCAACACCTACACACTGTGCTGCCACACCATGCAGGGCACACATATGCAGATACAGACCTGCCCTGGGTGGTGTGAGAGGCATCTCACACCAACCACCCTGTACACCAGTGACAGTCACCAGGCACAGTGTGGATGCCACCATGGCCAGGAGTGGGTCCTCCTACTGCTGTGCTGTTTGCGGGCCACCACTGGTTCGCATCCTGTCATGTAGATGCTGTGCCTCCTCCTTTTCCTCCCGGCACAGCAGGTCACTCCAGTGCTTGCACACTGCCTTGGTTGTCCTGCCATGACTGCTGACTGTATTCACCCTGGTAGTGACCTCCTCCAATGCCTGGAGCACCACCGCATCCATGACCCTGTGGTGCCACAGCACCTGCTCCCTCTCCTTAACACCATGGTCTTCAGTTCCTCCTGTGAAGTGATGGGCACATATCCATTCAGGCCATGCGACACTACCTATAGGAAGGATGGAAAGGGACATGTGTCACCAGCTGTGGCATGCCTGTATTATACCGCACATGCGCAACAGTGCGTGCATGCCACCACCTAATGTGGCATAGGTTGCATGGATCTGGCACTGGCCAGCATGTGCGTGTACGACATTCACACAGCAACAGTGTGCTGCAGCCACCCCTGTCACCGCACAGCTGTCTGTGTCCGGGCGGCATGTACTGGACCCATAAGGGCACCGCTATCACCCATGGCTGACATGTGCACCCCAGGACAGGGCCACCTCAACGGCCGCCACCTTGCACTGTACCGTGCCCCCCAAGGGAAATGGGCACTGCACACAGGGCAAGGACACAGGGAATGGCACCCATGCAATGGCAGGCTACCAGGCACAGGCCACAAGGATCTGTTGGCAACATACTGCCGGGATCCTGTGACCCCTGTGCCGTAGCTGTGTACCACCTTCGGAGCGTTTGCGACCCTCCACGTCCCACATCCAGGGCGACAACTGGGGTGCCATGGACCCCATGGCAGTCATCCACTGTTGTGGTGCACACCCGCAGTCCACGGTGAGGGCCCGCCGCACCTGCCTGGCACCCACAGTAGTGCAGGCGATCCCACCCAGTGCAGGCTGATGCAGGGGCATGGTCACGGCACAAAGTTTGGTGTGCTGGACTGCCGTCCTTCTGGCTCTGTGCACCATTGCGCAGCACCATGCTTGCCTCTGGTCCTGCGTTTGGCAGACCTGTCCCCAGCCAGTACGGCTGTGGACTGCAGGTATGTAGTGCATATGTCCCAACCCTGTGATGCACCAGTGCCATTCCAAAACTTCTCCAGCAGTTATACAGACCTTCCTCCCACTGCTCTCCCGCCTGTTGCATGTCTCCTTCAGTGTTGTTTGCTCCATTACAGTGTCTGCTGTATGCTGCAGTCCCACAACACAACACCAGTGGAGCACTGATTGCCCTATTATAGCCCAGCCGGGCAATCCAGCCTGTTATGCATGCAAATCATTGGATAATGATATGATAATCACAGTGTTTGCACCATGCATGCACAAGTAGTGGGAGGTAGGAGGAAGTAAGCTGTTGGTTAACTAGGATCTGCAGCTTATCTGTTAGGTAGGATAATGGGCAGACTAGGTGGGCCAAGCGGTCCTTATCTGCTGTCAAATTCTTTGTTTCTCATTTGCATATGCTGGTTGAATATAGGCCTGATTAGAGCTGGGATAACAGCACCACCAGTATTCATATCAAAATAACTGTATTAGAAAACCAACAAGTACAACAACAACATCAACAACTATTTACATATATACAAAGCGGGTAGGTACAGGTAGGGAATTCGTAGGGCAGGGTGAACAACTGGGAGAGGGAAGGTGGGGTGTGAGGGCTAGTCAAGGGGGTGATGCCCTACTGTCCTCCAGCCTGCTCCCCTGCTGTGGTCCGGGTCTCAATCTCCTCCATGCCCCATGCCATAGGTCCTGCAGGATCTCTGGGAGTCCATGGCCACCCACAGCAACTGCTGCATGGATCTCTCAGTGATGTGGCCAAGCCAGTATATCCGGACACCTAGGACAGGGATCAGGTCAATGGGTGTTGTATCTCCCGGCCCCCTCATGTATGGCATGCAGTGCCCTGCTCTGTGATGGTGCACCCACCCACCACAGTGACCCCGTGTACAAGACGCACCCAACCAGGCAGCAACAGCCATGTGCCACACACACACACGCCCAGCAGCACCAGCAACCAAGGCCGTACAGTAATGTGGCTATGCAGTGGGCAGGCAGTGCCACAGCCATGTGCCCAGTGCACACATGGACCACCATTGATGCACTCTCAGACATGCAGTGCCACTGGACAGTGCTGACTGTCACATGTCGCGTGCATGGCAGTGGTGTCCATGCCCAGCTCCCCACCCTGTCACACAGCATGCAATAGCAATCATGTTGTCATGGCACTCACCCTCATTCAGCTGTTGCTGGCGTTGGGGTTCTCCACCGCCACATAAGGCACTGCTGCCACCACCTCTGCTGCTCGGCCATAGCCCTCCTCTGCTCTGCCAAGCCTGTAGAAACAAAGGTGAGAAACACATCAATACAATCCCAAACATATTCTCCCTGCCCCAATGAGTGGCACCACCACCCAGCAGACCCATGCATCCATGCCCTGTAAACACCACCACAGCCAACCCAGGAAAGCCTCCCCATGCTGGACACACCAGTAGTGTTACCTATGGACCATACAGGTGCGTGAGCGGATCACCCACCTGGATGAGACTACCCACTCCTGGCATGCGACCGCAGTGGCCAGCACCAGCTCCCTCCTCCTCAGGTCCCCATGGTGCCTGCACGTTCTGAAGTCCTCCATCAGCAGTGGCGCCTCCAGATCAGTGGCCACCTGTTGCCACCTAGGTCCTGGCCCTGTCATGAGAACCTCCACCCACAGTGGGCCATAGTGAGGCTCACAATGACCTGGTTGGCCAGCTTGAGGCACTCCACAGGGCTATTCTGCATGCCATCTCTCGAGATATATAGTAGGCAATAGCGCTCCTCAGCTGGCAGTGGAATTGCTCGCAACACAGCGCCGCTATTCCATTGCTTCACGAACAGCGTGATGGGGCTGCAGACATGCCATGCGTGCAGCGCCAAGGGGCAAAGGTCGGGCCAGGTCATGGGTCTCTGCGTAGCGCCAGCGCCATTGAATCTATGTGTCCACGATTGGTCACCTGTGTGCCGTGCCACAGTGAACTATTGCACAGTTGGCCTGGCACCATGTGTGACCATCACCGTGGCACCACTGGCACAATGGTGGCCGTGCCCTGGAATTGCCTACCGTGCACAGCACATCATCAGCGCGGGAGAGGCCTGTGTAAGCTACCTGGGCATGTGCAGTGCGGTGTACTGTGCAGTCTGAGAACTCATACATTAGCTCCAGCACATTCAACCGTATTGCACAAAGCGCAACAGCGCGATATTAACCCGTCATATGCAGATCATCGATCCAATCCAATAGCACAACAGCACAATTTACATCTCATTAAAGTTATCACACCTAATTTGCATGGATTGCACTATAAAAATCGACACTGTTCTGCAGTGGCCATAACAAATACTACAGTTGATAGGTGAGTTGCATGCTGTGTGATATTCTGGACTATGGTCTCAGGGAATTGCTGTGTACTGCACAGTCACAGGTGACCCTTCTCACCCGCGCTACAGGCTGTGAAATGACCAAGAAAGCAAGGACTGGGTGGGGAGGATGATGGTGGTGGGCGAAGGGAGGCCTAACACAAAGGCTGACAGAGCACTCTTGAGGCCTACCTGGATGAAGACCACTTCTCAGTGGATGAGGCGAAGACCCCTCAGGCCGTGCTGCTGCATGGGAGGGGTGGCATCAACCCTGCACGGCAGCCACCAGCGCTCTGTGCAGGAGTGTAAAACGAATGGGAACCGACAGGAGGAGGGTGAAGGAGAAGGTGGCAGCCATCAGGGCGGCATGTGCTGCAACAGGTGGGGCCACCGGAGGTGCAGCTGACTGCAGAGGACAGGCTCACTGCAAGCATGCAGCACAGTGCCATTGAGGGCATTCCTGGAGGTGGCTTCCAGACGGGTGGTAGCCCATCACTGCATGGTATGTGGTGGGGAAGGTAGATCACATGCACTGGCGTGTCCTTCCCTTTCACCAAGCCCACGGTCTGGCGCGTCTGCAGGGGTGCCAGCCGGTGGAGGGCCTGTCCATTGTGGACAATATCCAGAGTTGGAAGAGGACCATCCACCTCCTCAAGCAGCGGCGGCATTGCACCAGTGTGCATGCCTGGCTGCCATCACTGATGTCATTGAGACAGGTGTGTGAGGTGCCCTTCCTGTGTCTCAGCGGTCTGGCATGCAAGCACGCTGTGGCTGTGGCACAGACCTGCACCATTGATGATGCAATGACCACTATAGGCATTGACATGTAATGTCTAGAATGGACACACAGCAGGACAAGCTCACGCCCATGGACCTGGTTGGTTCCGGCGATGCGTGCCAGCACATCAGCACAGTCCCAGGCTGTGCCTGTCAGCGCACCGTGGGGCAGCACCAGTGGCTGTACAGGTCACTGGCACTGTTGCAGCCACAGCAGCAGAACAACTGACCTTGGGCTGCAGCAGGTGGGAGGCAGCAGCAGCAGTCACCCACTGGGACTGGGGTACAGGGTTCAACGGTGGTGTATGTGCACCGCCTGTGGACTTGCCCATACCTGGTCCTGGTGAGCAGCGCCCACCCAAGGGGTGCTGAACATCAGGCCTTCAAACCCTGAGGACAGGTTGCGATGTGGCAGACGACCTCTTTGACGAGCACACCCACCCGCTGCAGGCATCAGTACAGCAGCAGATGTGGACCTGCAACGTCCGTGGAGCACTGTGTGTGGCTCTGGGTGGCACAGCAGGGACAATGAGAGGATCCTGTCATGGATTGTCCATTTTACAGGATGGATGTGACCGCAACCATTGACAGACAAACACAGGCATTGGTCACTGTCACGCCACATTGAGCACACAGTCAGGTGCCCCTGTGCCGCTCACACCACCACAGTACTCATCCACTCCCATTCCGGCATTGCACGACACCCACCCTGCTCGACACTGGGTTCAGCTAATGGGCATCCCGAGCACTCCTGGTGCAGGTATGTTCGGTGTGCTGCAGACCCCTGTCACGGGCAAGAGTGGGTGGGTGCAGTGGAGCCACTGTGGGTGGTCCATCGGTGCCACCATGAGGCCATTAACTCCAGCCTGCCAGTGCTGCTGGGTCTCAGCTGGGCCGCCCAAGCATCCGAGGCGGCTGTGGCACCGTGCCGCAAGACAGAGCTGTCTCCAGTGCGGGCCCTGTCCGGTGCTGCCCTGTGTGCAATGTGTTTCAGTGGACAGTACAGCGGTGCGGGTGCCCAGCCCTGCGCGAACCTGCGGACCTGCACACCCTCCTGACTCATGTCCCTGATGCGTGTGCATGATGATGCCTGCGTGCCTGTACACCACAGTGCGAAGGTGCCCAACTTCTGACACAGGTACATGGACAGTCAGTGGGCGTGGTGGCCTGGACAGGTGTGTTTTTTAGTGTCTGTGTTCGGCTCTGTTGTGCACCTGACTCCCTGTGCACTTTGTGCCTATTGTGTGTGTGTCCGTCCATGTGGTGTGTTACTGTTCACCCCTTCCTGGTTGTATGGGTGTGCTTCTGTGCCCTGCCACATCCCTTGCCGTGTGGACCACTGGTGTGTTTCCCTGTGTGTATGTGGGTTGTGCCCTAGCCACTGTTAGTTGCACATGGCCCCATGACTTACCTGTGTTGGGTGAAGTGCTCCTCTGTGATGGTGTCCCGGTGCAGCTGGGCCAGCCGGATCATTCGGGGGTCCCGTCATCCAAGGGGGGGCTGCCCATCCCCATCATCACCGTCGTCCCCATCGCTGTCCCCCTCTTCGACCTGTTCAGTTATCCTACAGTCTTTGGCCATGTTGTGCAGGATACAACAGGCCAGGAATATCCACAGGCCTTTGAGGGCTATGCCAGGAGCACCACTGAGAGTCTGCAGGCAATGGAAGCTACAACATCCCAAAACACCGGGCCATTGATAACAGGCGGCATGTGCCCTATTGGAGCGTTGCTGCGATGGGGGGTCGTAACACCGGTAGGGTGTGAGCATTAGGATGGAGTGGGTATCCACTGTCACCTGTGTGGAGATTGTGGAGGTAGGGTCTTGTTCAGGCTCAAATTGCTCCTAACCCTGTGTGCCACACCGCATGGCACCTATGGCTTATCCACCACTGCCCCCTGATTTGTCAGTTCAAGCGTGCGCTGCTTACCCACTGGGTGTCCTGTGGGATGTCTCACTCTCTTGAATCGATGGCACAGTGCCCAACTGGTACCATATGAATTAATCGTGTGCTCCCCAGGGTGCGTGGCTGAACGTTGATGATGCGCCCACTCATCACACACCACCTGGCGGTTGACACTGGCATAACCCTTCTGATTCATAGGTGGCCCTCAGCCAGGTAGTGCAAATGCCACATGGGTGTGTTCATTTCAGCACACCAGGTATACGACTACCTGTGGAACTTTATGTTTGCTGTGAGCCCCACCGCGGTGCTGGGAAATAGATGTACTCTGCAGCATGTGGCAGCAGTGCACTGAGGAATTGGGTGAGGATGCGTGACGTGGCCGAGCTGTATTTATGCCTGCTGAAATTGTCCCCTATTGGTCTCTGGGAGGGTACCGTGGTGGCTGGCTTGTACGGGCTGTTGTCTCCTATGTAGCGTGACTCTGTTGTGAGGGTGCCTACATCACATCACTGCACAGCTCACAGAGCCGCCTCAAGTATTGCCCTGTTCAGGTGGGTACCGGCCCACAATCTCGACATCTAGGTAAAGGCTCAAAGCTGGTGCCGGGCTCATTTTGCCCTGTTGAGGTGACTACAGCAGGCCCTTCCCGTATGTCCCCTGCAGCATGCTTTCTCACCCCCCCTCATTACGGCTTCCATGTGGAAGGTGGCACTGTCCATGTCCCTGGCTTGTGTTCCCCAGCTGTTGTTGCTCTGTTCCCCCGCTGTCCTGACTGCTACCTCCACTGCACCGGTACACCTACTGGCCTCTGCACTCTGTATCCACACACCTTCCTTGACCCTATTTTTTCCTCTGCTCTTCCTGGCCTGCCCTCGGTCCCTCGGCTTTGTCTCTCTCCCTGCCTCATGTGGCTTCCCTGCAGCATTCTTGCACCTGTTCCTTGCTCCCTTTTTATTTTGGCTCATTCCGCTATATTGTAACTAGCCTGATCCACTGTTGCGCTAGCAAGTCTTTGAATATCCACTGCACACTTTGTGCATGGATTCCACCCCCTTCAGTTGTGTATCTTCATTAGCATTGTGCTGTTGCTACAGCATGAAGCCAGTAGCGCAACTGCCTCCTGCTGAATATTGCAGAATGGGCGCATTTTCTGACTTAGCAAGGCACAACCCTAATGCCATTGCATAACCTTTTGAATATCCACCCAATACACGTCGTGATCAAACATCTAATGATGGAGGATTGAATGTGTTCTTGTTTACTAATATCAATATTTTCTTATTCTGTATATTATTATAGATAATCTTATTTAGACAAGGTTTCCTGTATGTTTTTATGGCTAATATGTAGACCTTCCCTGTTTGTATATGTTGTCAACAAGTAAGGCATCTACACACATATATATATATATATATATATACACACGTGTGTGTGTGTGTTAAATATATAGAAAAAAGTGCTCACTGCAGTAATCTTCTTTTCTTTCCATAGGGTCCTTTAGCATCAGTAACTTTTGCATTTAGCTGGCTCAGGTGCAGTTCTTCCCGGAGTGTGTCTTTAAAGATTTTTAAAGAGCGAGGGCTAGCCAATCAAAAAGACAGGAGAGGATGGGAACCGAAAGTGAAAGCTGTTGACTGCTTTAGAACTTTTTTAAAGGAAAAATGAGGGCAGATGCCCTGAAAAAGAATTAACAGGATTCAAAAAAACATGCAAATGTCCAAAGTAGAAATAGAAACAGCAACACGAGGTAAAAACTCATCAATAACAAATGCCAGGTGAACTGGGAGGAGAGTGAGGAGCTTACTGATGCTAAAGGACCCCATTGAAGAAAGAAGCATTACTGTGGTAAGTAATTTTTCTTCACCCCAGGAGTCCTTAGCAGTATCAGTAACTTTTGCAGACTACCATCCTGTATCAAGTGGGAGCAGACAGAGAACCTACTTAGGAAAGAGGCTCTGCAGAATTGCCTGCCAAATTTGGCATCAGATCTGGTCTGCACATCCAAACTGTAGTGTTTCACAAAGGTGTGCACAGATTTCCAGATAGCTGCTTTGCAGACATCCAGTAGGGGGAATGTCCCTTGCTGCTGCAAGTGAGGCTGCAGTGCCCGTGGTGGAATGGGCCCTGAGCCCCACTGGAGGTTGTTGACCAGCTTTCTCATAGCAGAATCTAATATAAGAGACCAACCAATGAGAAATAGTTCTCTAGGTCGCTAGTCTTCCTCTGCCTACATCCTCGTAGGTGAGGAACAACTGAGTGGAAGAGCCTCTGGACTGTCTAGTATGCTCTAGGTAGTGAAATATTGCTCTTTTGACATCCAAGCTGTGCAGCTTTTGCTCACCAGTAGTAGATGGCTCAGTAAAGAAGACAGGCAGAGTAATGGATTGGTTCAAGTAAAACTCTGAAACCACCTTTGGCAGAAATTTCCTATTTGTCCTGAGCTCAACTTTATCGTTGTGGAGGATGATGTAATTCGGCTCAGTGCATAGGGCCTGTAGCCTGTAGCTCTGAAATCCTCCTGGCAGACATAATGGCTACCAGACTCTGACTTCAGGGGAAATAATTTGTTGCCTTTTATAAGAAAAGTCACTTCTACGGACATGGATATGTTGTTCATCCACAATGTCTGGCAGGTTCCTTGCCATTTTAAATCTTGCCGGAAGGTCTTAAAGCTGGCTCCTCCCACCCACCTGGGTGGTAAAACTCTCGGCTCCGCCCCATGATGCCAGATCTTCCTTACCGTTTGGAAGCTCAGGTTCCCTCCTTAATGCTCTGCATGTTAGACTGGATCCTAATTCTTCGGTTCGTCCAAACTCATGTATAAAATTTTCAAGACTTCGGTCTTCCTTTCCCTAGCAGTGGCCGCGATGGACCAACCGACTCCCAGTTTCGTGAGTGCCTGTTGCGAGCAGAAGATGTCAGAACGGATCCTCACTCCACGTGCGCCTACTGCCTCGGCCTGAAGAACACGATCTGCAGGCCTGCAAATCTTGCTGTTCGCTCTCGGAGGACCACGCTGCCTGCTGAAGCCTCGGTGCCTCGAGAAGCGCCACCCTGGTTGAAAGAGGCCCGTTTTGGCGGTTATCAAGGTATGGCCTGCTGAGCAGCTGAGCAGATGATCGCCTCGAGGAGGAGGTGGCCCAGGCTGCATCTTCTCCTCCTCGGTCACGCATTTATCCCACTCACCTTGGGTACTCGTGATTCTGCTTCATCCATGAGCTTGCCACTCCCTTTCCACGAAGGGAGAAGGGCCATCGGGACATTCCTCTCGGTCCAAGAAGAAGGATCCCAAGGGTAAGTCCCATCATCGGCATTCGTGGGAGTGGGAGAGGTCCCCTTCCCCAGACAGCTGACTTCGGTCGAGGTCGAGGTTGCGGCTAAGGCTGCTGGCTTGACGGCATCCCTGTCAGGTCAGTCGGCCGAGACAGCCGTCGACGCGGTCGAGATATTTCTCAACCCGGACAGTTTGTCGACTGCTGAGGCCGACAACCCCTCTTCGCCAGTTCCTCCAGTGGAAACTGAGGATTTACCTGTGCCATTGGTGCAGCAGTCCCCGGTTAAGACGTCCGAGCCGAGGGAGGAACAGGTGTCCCCTGCTCCCTCCCAGGACCGCCCTCGGACACACCGAGCTTCTTGGTCTCAGTCTCGGACTCCTTCTCAGTCCAGCTGATCCTGCTGACATCGGCAGTCTCGGTCTCGGCACTGAGGTAAGCGGCGACGCCGCTCCTCCTCGTCTTCCTCCTCGGATGAGAAGAGGCTTTGGTGCAAATTGCATCAATGCTATGAGGAGCTGATGTGGCAGCAGTTACTTTTGTCTGGGACTAAGTTGACTCCAACGCCTTCCCCGGCCATCAACTGGCTGTCACCCGATCAGCCAAAGCAACCTCTTGCTGCAGTCGAGTTGCCCATGTCTGGGATGGTTGTTCGGCCTAAACTTGCTGCCCCACTGATTGTGGTGGAACCTCCGCCTCCACAACTGAAATCGGGGGCTCCGACCAAGGATTCTCAGTCGGCTCAAGGCCTGCCCCACAGGTTGTCGGTCACCCTCATTCCTGACCGTCCTTGGCAGGTGGAGGGTGGCTCAGGCCCTAGGCAGCTCTTCGCGGACTCTTTGGAGTCCGATGACGACTCCTCCTTATTCTCCAGGCAGGTTGACCTGGAGTCCTCCGGGGGCCAGTCACTGGATGAAAGCCCATCGTCCTTTATGGGTCTGCTTCAGCTCATCTTGGAGTCCACTGGGATGCAGCTCGAGCCCATGTCCAAGTGGGCCAAGTATCCCGTGACGGAGATACTTGATCAAGGGGATTCACCCACGCAGGCCTTTCCCTGTGGCTGAGGCCACTCTAAGCCCAGCCTTGGAGCTTTGGCAGTGGTCTGCTTCGTCCTGCGCTCGGCCAGGACTGCCGGCCAGGAAGTGGGTCCCAACTCTCTTCGCCCGGTTTTCTGAGCAACCTCTCTGCGGGGTTGGTCACTGACAGCGTTCCGCATCGGAACGCCAGGGATGTGGACAAGCCCCATGACAAGGAGTCCAAAAAGCTGGACTACGCCGGGTGCAAGGTGTACACTGCATCCTCCCTTGGCCTCCACCAGGCCAGCTCGGCCATGCTGATGGCACACTTCTCCCACGCCCTCATGGGCCCCCTGGATGAGGTGATCCCTCATCTCCCGGCCAACCTCCGGACCAGGGTAGGGCAGTGGTGAAGCAGCAGCTCCAGACAGCTCTGGACGTAGGGGATTCCTGTGCCAGATCAGTGGTGGCTGCAGTGGCCATGCACCGCAGGGCATGACTGAGGATATCCACCTTTACGGTGGATACCCAGCACATGTTGGCAGATGTCCCCTTCTTGGGGACCGACCTCTTTGGCCCTGGAGTGGAAGGTCACCTCCAGTGGATCGAAAAGACCAATGCCACCCTGGACTCAGTCACCTCCGCTCAGAAGGACAAAGGCTGCTGTCAGCAGCAGCACAAGCCCTTTCATCCTTCTGCACCTGTGGCACATCCAGCCCAACAGCACCAGCATCAGGGCCAGCAGGCTCGTGCTTGGCATCCCAAACCCAAGCCCGTGGCTTCCCCCAACAGGAAGCAGGGATGTAAAGGCCCAGGAGGTCCCTCGGCCGGTCCCTCCTCCAAGCCTGCCCAGTGACGGGTTGAGGGGTGTCGCCCCAGCCTCGTCACTTCCCCTTGGGTTCCCCCATCGGGGACGGCTCCACCACTTCCTTTCCACCTGGTCCGCTATCACCATGGACCACTGGGTGTTAGGAAAGGGCCTGCCTCTGGAGTTCGAACAGACCCCACCCTTTCGAGCCATTGCCCCTCAGGGGGCTATGGGGTCTGCAGCCTTGCTGTCGGCCCGCTGAGCTGATATTGCCCTGCTCCTCGAAAAAGAGGTGATCAGAAAGGTGGCGGATCCTCCTCCAGACCCAGGGATTGTGTCCAGGTATTTCCTGGTCCCAAAACGGATGGGGGGCTGGCACCCCATTCTTGACCTGCACGACCTGAACAGGTTCCTAAGGTCTCAGACCTTCAGGATGGTCACTCTGGCTCAGATAATACCATCCTTGGAACAAGGCATGTGAGGTTCTGCTCCCTGGACCTCCAGGATGCATTTTTTCACGTCCCAATCCGTCCGTCTCATCAGAGATTCCTCCACTTCAGGGCAGAGGGATCCCTTTACGAGTTCCAGGCCATGCCCTTCGGCCTCTCCCAGCTCCCAGGGTCTTCACCAAATGCATGGCAGTGGTGACAGCATTTCGGCGCGCCTAAAGGGTCTTGGCAGTACCCCTTACCTGATGACTGGCTGATTGGAAGCTCCCTCCAGAGCGGAGGTGGAGCGCCCAGAGATCTGGCCCTCCAGGTTTGCTCTCAGATTGGCCTCCTCATCAATGAGGCCAAGTCAAAACTCATGCCAAAGCAGGTGATACTTTTCATCGGGGCAGAACTCGACTCTCTTCGAGCCATAGCATGGCTCCCGGCAGACAGGGCCGAGGTTCTTTCCTCCCTTGCCCAATCATTTTTGGTTGGGCAATCGCACCCTGCCCAGGACTTCCTGTGCCTCCTGGGCCTCATGGCGGCCTGCACCAGCATGGTCTTTTGGGCCCGCCGGTACATGCGTCCCTTTCAATAGAGACTGGCCAGTCAGTGGTCACAGCGCTTCGATCCATTGGGTCAGCTAGTTAGAGGGACCCAGGGTATGTGGAATGCTCTCCAGTGGTGGACCATTCTGGCACATCTGCAGGAGGGCATCCCATTTGTCTGCCCCGAGCCGATGGTCTCTCTCTTGACCAATGCCTGTCTGATGGGTTGGGGTGTCCATCTGGGGGAGCACAGAGCGCATGGCCTCTGGTGCCCTCGGGAGTCCCGATGCCACATCAACCTGCTGGAGCTTTGAGTGGTTTGTCTAGCCCTCACTGTCTTCACTCCATTTCTACAGGGTCAAGTGGTTCAGGTCCAGACGGACAATACCACGACCATGTACTATCTAAACCGCCAGGGCGGGACGCACTCCATGCCTCTGTGCAGGGAAGCTCTCCACATTTGGTCACTCATGCACAGCCTGGAGGCAGATCTCCTGGCCATTTACATGGCAGAAGCCTCCAACACCCTGGCCAATGCCCTAAGCCGGTTAGGGGCTGCATCACACGAGTGGTCTCTCCTGCCGGAGGTAGTACAAGATCTCTTCTCCCACTGTGGCATGCCTCAGGTGGACCTGTTTGCCTCCAGGGAGAATGCGAAGCTGAGACTGTTTCATGTCCGCCCCCTCAGCAGGGCTCGCTGCAGGGGATGCCTTCTTGAGGCTGTGGACCCCGGGCCTCTTCTATGCCTTCCCCCATTTCCATTCTCAAGGTGAGGAGGGACAAGGCAGAAGAAGCCAGAAGGGGAAGGAAGGAAATATATTCAATTCAGTGCTTTAGAGTAACTGGTAATTGCTATTTTTCTTTTAAACTTAGATTGTGGGCTTTTAGTGACACTATACTTTCTTTGTTGTCTTTACTTATAATTGTTTTTGGGCTGCTGAAAATTTAAAACATAGTGGTGGTGTAATTCTGTGCTGTCTTTAATTGCTGCAAATTTTATCTTGGCTTGTCTGACTGCCCTGTAGTTGGGTGAAGGGTGTTAATTGTCTGGCCTCTGACCTCAGCTACATGATAACTGGAGGTGGGGCTTAGTCAGAGTTAAATTAGCAAGCAGATTTTATTTTCTCAGAAGAAGCCAGAAGGGGAAGGAAGGAAACATATTCAATTCAGTGTTTTAGAGTAACTGGTAATTGCTATTTTTCTTTTAAACTTAAATTGTGGGCTTTTTAGTGACTATACTTTCTTTGTTGTCTTTACTTATAATTGTTTTTGGGCTGTTGAAAATTTAAAACATAGTGGTGGTGTAATTCTGTGCTGGTCTTTAATTGCTGCAAATTTTCAGCCCCCCCCAACTCTTAATTATATGCCCTGTTAAATCTGATTGACAGGAGCTAAACACAGAGTATAGTAAGGGGTGTGAAGTAGGAGGGGCATAAGGGGGAAGAAGCCCACCCTCAGCAACGACAAGTGTTTTGACTCATTTATTTATTTATTGGTTTCTTTTTCTTTTAAAAAAAAAATAATTATTTGAGGATCAGTGGCAGGATTTTTAGTACAGTAAATTAATAAAAAGGGAACTAGGAGAGCTTCAGTAGCAGACAAGTAGTGGAACTGCAGTATAATGTGGGGAGTGATGCAATGCAGTGGCTGTGGGGCAGCCATATTCAGGCAGACCATCTGGACACTGAGGTGCTGCCCTATCTGCATGCATCTCTCTGGACTGCGGGATGAGGTAGCCAGACTCAGAGCGGAAGTAAACTGGGTCAGGAGTACCATCACCCCTATCCAGGGACCACCCAGTCCAATGCAACTGCCTCAAAGGATGCCGAGAACGAGGAGCACTTGGATGACAGTGGGCTCAGGGAGGTTAGAGCAGTCAGGCAGAGGCACATCCCAGATCCTATTCCACTAAGAACTCATATGCCACACTGGCAAATGAGGACAACCAAAGAGAGGTACCCAGAGAAGTGGAAGGAAAGGATGGGAGTTAGCCAAGGAGGTGACCTCAGCGGGAAAGCAGTGGACCCCAGAGGAGGAGGAAGGAATCCTGGTGGGGACTCCATCATAAGAGGGATCCAGCTAGGAACACAGGAGGGGAGGACAGGGAGGTGAGGTGCCTACCAGGCCACAGCATGGAGGGATGGAAGGAAGATCCTGGGGATCACTGGGAAGGCAAGACGGAGGGTGAGCTGGATGTCATTATCCACCCAGGTACTAATGACCTGGAAAATGGGGAGCCAAAGGAAGTTCAGGAAGAGTTTAGGAAACTGGGGAGGGTCTCAAGCAAGTAGCTACTTCTGTCTTTCTCAGAGTACTACCTGTGAGGCAAAGAGAGCATAGAGTGCATGCACCAGGAACTTTAACTCATGGTTGAAGAACTGGTGCTGTGAGGAAGGGTTTGGATTCATTGGTGACTGGGGACCCACCTGGAGGGATGGAGGTTTGTTCAAGCCTGACGGCCTGCACCCATCCTGGAGGGAACTATATATCAATGATAAGTTTAAATGCTACATTGACAAGCATTTAAACTACAAAGGGGGTGGCAGGGCCAGCAAGGATGGTACCTACTTGCTCACCCCCACAGCTAGCAGTGGAACCAGTGAACCAGAGGAGTGGCTATCCCTGCAAAGCAGTCTGCAAAAGATGGAGATTAGTGCCCAAGAGGTGGATAAGCAGAAAGGGCAAAATTCAGCAGAAGGGCAGACAGCAAGGAGAACCAGGGATAAATGACAACCAAGGAAGGGGCTGGAGTAGAACAGTGAAACAGTCTAGGAGGTCAGATCATGGAAAGCCATGTGTGCAAATGCCAGGAGCCTTAGCAACAAGATGGAAGATCTGGAGGCTGTCATGGTACAGTCAGACCTGGACATTGTGGCCATCACTGAAACCTGGTGTAATGATAACCACGACTGGGAGATGGCCATACCTGGCTACAACATATTCAGAAGAGGCAGAGCAGGCAGGAAAGGAGGAGGAGTGGCACTGTATGTGAAAAATGACATAAGGGCCACAGAGATCCAGGAGGAACAAAATGGGGGAGAGATACTGTGGGTTAAGCTGGAAAGGAAAATGCGGACAGCCATCCACACAGGTGTGGTCTACAGACCACCAGCCCAGGAGGAAGAAACAGATAGGGAGCTGATGCTAGCCATCCAAAGGATGGCAGACAAGGGTGAGGTAGTACTGGTTGGAGACTTCAGTATTGCAGACGTGGACTGGAGCATCCCAGCAGCAGCATCAACTAGGAGCAGATTTATCCTGGACTCCCTTCAAGGTGCCTTCCTCAAGCAACTGGTCATGGAACCAACTCGGCAGAAGGCAATACTGACCTTATGCTCACAAACAGAGAGAAAGTGATGGGGGTAACAGTGGGGAGCACTTGGGAAACAGTGACCACCAGTCATTGTGGTTTGAAATCACAGAAAGAGCAGAACCAAACCACACAAAAACACGTATCCTGGATTTTAGGGGGCAGACTTTGGGAAAATGGGGAGATACTTGAAAAGAGGCATTAAGGGAATGGGACAGGAATCAGGGGTTGAGGAACAGTGGGCAGTATTTAAAATGGGATTACAAGAACAACAGAATTATGCATTAAGCAGGTTAGCAAGAGGAAAAGGAAAGGAGACCATTATGGTTTTCCAAAGAGGTAGCAAAAGAAACTGAAAGCCAAAAAGATTGCATTCAGGCAATACAAAAAGACACAGGTAGAATGGGATAGGGAGAAGTACCAGGAGAAGCAAAGGGAGGCAGGGAGGTTAGTAAGGGAAGCCAAAGCTCAGACAGAAGAATACATTGCAAAATCAGTGGGTAGAGGGAACAAAACCTTTTACAGGTACATAAGTGAAAAAAGAAAGACAAAGAGAGGGATAGTGAGACTGAAGAGGGAGGATGGGGGCCACGTGGAGGATGACAACAGTAAAGCAGACATATTGAACAGGTATTTCTGCTCAGTCTTTACTGAGGAAGAGGAGGGTAATGGGTCTGAAGGAGTATAAGAGGTGAGAATGGTGCAGAAATGGACACAAGTCCCTTTACGAGAAAGGGTCCTGAAGGAACTGGAAGTAATAAGAGTTGATAAGCAATGGGGCCAGATGGGTGCACCCAGGGTCATTAAAGAACTAAGAGAGGTGGTGGCTGAACTCCTGGCTATCCTGTTTAGCCGATCACTGAAACAGGAGAGGTACCCAAAGACTGGAGGACAGCAGATGTAGTCCTCTTATACAAAAGTGGGAACAAAGAGGAAGCAGGGAACTACAGACCAGTCAGCCTCACCTCGGCAGTGGGGAAGATCAGGGAAGCACTACTGAAGGAGAGATTGGTGGAACATCTAGTTGTCAATGGACTACAGGACCCAAGGCAGCATGGTTTCACCAGGGGAAGGTCATGTCAGACCAACCCCGTTGAATTTTTTGACTCGGTGACTAGGGAGGTGGATCAGGGAAGGGCAGTGGACATGGCCTATCTGGACTTCAGCAAGGCCTTTGACACTGTGCCACATAGAAGACTATTACACAAACTGGGGAATATGGGTGTGGGCAGGACAGTAGTGTGGTGGGAAGGTAACTGGCTGGGTGGCAGGACAAAGAGGGTGGTTGTAAATGGCTGTCACTCCACAGAGGGAAGAGTGACCAGTGGGGTACCACAGGGATCAGTGCTGGGACCGGGTCCTATTCAACATCTTCATCAGTGACATTGCCAAGGACCTAGAAGGCAGAATTTCACTGTTCGCTGATGACACAAAGCTCTGTAACAGAGTAGACACACCAGAGGGTGTAGACAGAATGAGAAGCGACCTGCAGAAACTTGAAGAATGGTCAGGGGTTTGGCAGTTGAAATTCAATGCAAAGAAGTGCAAGATAATGCATATGGGGCACAAAAACCCTGGCACAATATATCAGTTGTGGGGTGAGGATATAGCATGCACCAAGCAGGAAAGGGATCTTGGGGTTGTCATCTCTGATGACCTCAAGGTAGGGAAACAGTGTGACAAGGCAGCAGGTAAAGCAAATAGGATGCTGGGATGTATAGGCAGGGGCATCACCAGCAGGAAAAGGGAGGTCATAATTCCACTATACAAGACACTAGTGAGGCCCCACCCAGAGTACAGTGTACAGTTCTGGAGACCATACCTACGTAAGGACATAGACAGGGTAGAGAAGGTTCAGAGGAGGGCAACAAAGATGGTGCATGGATTGCATCACAAGTCCTATGAAGACAGGTTGAAGGAACTGAACATGTACTCCCTGGAGGGAGAGAGGGAATATGATAGAGACATACAAGTATCTTACAGGGGGGAACAGGGTGCAGGAAAACACTATTTTTAAGCGAAAAAGATGTTCCTGGACAGGAGGGCATGGGATGAAGTTGGAGGGAGGATGATTCAGAGGAAACATGAGAAAGAATTTCTTCACAGAATGGGTGGTGGACAAGTGGAACACCCTGCCAGAGGAAGTGGTGGGGGCTGAAACAATCACGGGATTTAAGAATGCATGGGATAGACATAAAGGAATTCTGGAGGTCAGGGGTAAGGGGCAACAAACTTCTAGGAAAACAAACTGAACTTACAAGCTCAAATGGGCAGACTGGGTGGGCCATAGGCCCTTATCTGCCGACACTGTCTATGTATCTATGTATCTATGTAAGGTGCAGGTGATTCTGGTAGCCCCAGACTGGCCCCGTCAGTTCTGGTATCCAGATCTCCTCAGCATTAGCTCCAGGCTCCCGAGGCGGCTTCCAGCCCGCCCAGACCTGATCTCAGTCAATCAGGGGAAGGTATTCCATCCGGACCATCAATCCCTGCACCTGAAGGCCTGGTTCCTGAGTGGCTAGAGTTCCAGGCCTTGGGTCTTTCTGACAAGGTCCTCAATGTCGTTGAGGCGTCCCATGAGGAGTCGACCAGAAAATGCTACGCCTTCAAGATTCTCCAGTTGGTGTCAGGGCAAGGGCCTGGACCCTTCCTCCTGTTCCTTGGCAAGCATTCTGGACTGCCTGTGGTCCCTTTCTCAGCAAGGACTTCGGTCGACGACCCTTAAGGTGCACCTGGCAGCCATCTCTGCTTACCAGAGCGCGGACCAGTCGGTGGCGCGCAGGAGAAGGTGGTCGGCCGCTTTTTTCAAAGGCCTTGATCACATATCCCCTCCGGTGCAAGAACCTCCACTTCCGTGGGATTTACTGCTGGTATTGGCTAAGCTCATGGGCAGGCCATTTGAACCAATGCACAGCTGCGATATCTCCTACCTGTCATGGAAGACCGCCTTCTTGGTGGCTATCACGTCAGCCAGAAGGACGGGAGAGCTCCAGGCACCTTCCATCGAGTTTCCTTATCTGGTCTTCCACAGGGTCATGGATGTCCTGGCGCCCCCACTCAAAATTCCTTCCGAAGGTGGTGTCAGAGTTTCACCTTAACCAGGTGTTGACTCTGCCGGTGTTCAACCCCAATCACACCTCGGAGGCCGAATATAGGCTCCATACTTTGGACCCTAGAAGAGCGCTTGCTTATTATAAGGAGCAGATGGCTGAAGTTCGGGGAGAGGTTTGCCAGCTGTTTGTCACCTACGCTGAAGCTGCACCTGGCAGACCTGCAGCCAAGCGGACAGTAGGCAGGTGGGTCACCTCCTGCATAGATCTCTGCTATAGGTTGGCAGGCATGGAGCCTCCCAGAGGGATAAGAGCTCATTCTACCCACCATACCGCTGCATCGGTAGCTGCTTCCAGGGACGTCCCTATCCAGGAAATCTGCAGGGCTGCTGCCTGGAAGTCAGCACATACCTTCATCACCCACTACTACATCAACCTTGAGTCACGCCAGGATGCTGGTTTTGGGGCCTCGGTTCTCCAGTCTTTATTCCCTAAGTAGGGGGTGTGTGACTTGCCTCCATCCTCCCAGAGAACTGCTAGGAGTCTGCCAGACAGTGTGGATGAACAACATATCCATGTCCCTAAAAATACAGGGTACTCACCTGTAACAGGAGTTCTAGGAATGGTATATGTTGTTCATCCACACGTACCCTCGACCTCCCAGGCTTCGACGCACAACCTGGTTTCCAGCGGGCTAGATCTGGCGTCATGGGGCAGAGCCGAGAGTTTTACCACCAGGTGGGTGGGAGGAGCCAGCTTGAAGATCTTCCAGCAAGATTTAAAGTGGCAAGGAACCTGCCAGACAGTGTGGATGAACAACATATACCATTCCTAGAACTCCTGTTACAGGTGAGTAACCTATATTTTTCCCTGGGTCCGCACTCCCCATGGAGTTAATTATTTTAAGTTTGTAGGGTGTGGCGTCCGGGTGCTGCCAGCTTAAGGAAAGTGAGCCTGGCCACCTTTTTCACCATGGAAATCCAACTCTCACTGCGTTTCTGGCATACGGGTGCGGCCGGCTAAAGGAAAGTGACCCTGACCACCTTTTTCACTGCGGAAATCCAAATCTCACAGCGTTTCTGGCATACGGGTGCCGCTGGCTAAGGAAAAGTGACCCTGACCAACTTTTTCACTGCAGAAATCCAAATCTCATAGCGATTCCAGCATACGGGTGCTGCCAGCTAAAGGAAAGTGAGCCTGGCCACCATTTTCACTGCGGAAATGCAAATCTCACAGCGTTTCCGGTGTACAGGTGCCACCGGCTAAAGGAAAGAGAGCCTGGCCACCTTCGTCACTGTGGAAATAAAAATCTCACCGCGTTTCCGGCATACAGGTTCCGCCAGCTAATGGAAAGTGAGCCTGATGACCTTTTTCACAGCGGAAATCCAAATATCAGGATGTTTCCAGCATACCAGTGCAGCAAGATCCAGGAAAGTGAGCCTGTCCACCTTTTTCACCGTGGAAATCCAAATCACACCGTGTTTCCAGCATATGGGTGCTGCCAGCTAAAGGAAAGTGAGCCTGACCACCTCTTACACCGTGGAAAGTGAGCCTGACCACCTTTTTCACCTTGGAAATCCAAATCTCACTGCATTTCCAGATTATGAGTGACGCCGGCTTAAGGAAAGTGAGCTTGAAAATATTTTTCACCACAGAAATTCAAATCTCACCATGTTTACGGTACACAGGTGCTACCGGCTACAGAAAAGTGAGCCTAACCACCTTTTTCATCACGGAACATGAGCATGAAAATATTTTTCACCGCGCAAATCCAAATCTCACCGCATTTCCAGCATACGGGTGCAGCCGGCTAAAGCAAAGTGAGCCTGACCACCTTTTTCACCGTGGAAAGTGAGCCTCAAAATATTTCTCACTGCGCAAATCCAAATCTCACCATGTTTCTGGCATACAAGAACAGCAGGGTCCAGGAAAGTGAGTCTGACAATAATTTTCACCGCAGTAATCAAAATCTCACCATGTTTCCGGCATATGGGTGCCGCCAGCGACAGGAAAGTGAGCCTGACCACATTTTTCACCGCGGAAAGTGAGCCTGAAAATGTTTTTCACCACTGAAATTCAAATCTCACCATGTTTCCAGCATACAGCTGCTGCTGGCTACAGGAATGTGAGCCTGACCACATTTATCACCGTGGAAAGTGAGCCTCAAAATATTTTTCAAGTCGCAAATCCAAATCTCACCGCATTTCCGGCATACAAGAACAGCAGGGTCCAGGAAAGTGAGCCTGACCACCTTTTCACTGCGGAAACTGAGCCTGAAAATATTTTTCACCACGCAAATCCAAATCTCACCGCATTTCCAGAATACAAGAACAGCAGGGTCCAGGAAAGTGAGCCCGACCACTTTTTTCACAGCGGAAAGTCATCCTGAAAACATTTTTTACTGTGCAAGTCCAAATCTCACTGCGTTTCCAGCGTACAAGAGAAGCCAGGGCCAGGAAAGTGAGCATGACCACATTTTTCACTGCGCAAAGTGAGCCTGAAATATTTTGTCACTGCGTAAGTCCAAATCTCACCGCATTTGTGGTGTACAAGAGAAGCCAGGGCCAGGAAAGTCAGCATGACCACATTTTTCACCACGCAAAGTGAGCCTGAAAAAATTTTTCACTGCGCAAGTCCAAATCTCACCATGTTTCTGGCATACAAGAAAAGTCAGTACCCGGAAAGCGAGCATGACCACATTTTTCACCGCACAAAGTGAGCTTGAAAAAATTTTTCACCGCGCAAGTCCAACTCTCATCATGTTTTCAGTGTACAAGAGAAACTGGGACCAGGAAAGTGAGCCTGATCACCTTTTTTGCAGTGAAAAGTGAGCCAGGTCCAGGAAAGTGAGCCTGACCACCTTTTTCACCACGGAAAGTGAGCCTGAAAAAAGTTTTCACCACGCAAGTCTAACTCTCACCGCGTTTCCAGCATACAAGAGAAGCTGTGACCAGGAAAGTGTGCCTGAAAAAATTTCACCGCTCAACTCCAAATCTCACCGAGTTTCCGGCATACAAGAGAAGCCGGGACCAGGAAAGTGAGCATGACCACATTTTTCACACGCAAAGTGAGCCTGAAAAATTTTTTCACTGTGTAAGTCCAAATTTCACTGTGTTTGTGGTGTACAAGAGAAGCCAGGACCAGGAAAGTCAGCATGACCATATTTTTCACCGCGCAAAGTGAGCCTGAAAAAATGTTTCACTGTGCAAGTCCAAATCTCACCATGTTTCTGGCGTACAAGAAAGGCCGGTACCCGGAAAGTGAGCATGACCACATTTTTCACCGCATAAAGTGAGCCTGAAACATTTTTTCACCGCGTCTGTCCAAATCTCATTGCGTTTGTGGTGTAGAATAGAAGCCAGGACCAGAAAAGTCAACATGACCACATTTTTAACTGCGTAAAGTGAGCCTGAAAAAATTTTTCACCATGGAAGTCCAAATCTCACTGCGTTTCTAGCGTACAAGAATACCCGGGTCCAGAAAAGTGACCCTGATCATCTTTTTCACAGCAGAATGTGAGCCTGAAAAATTTTTTCACTGAGCAAGTCCAAATCTAACCGCATTTCTGGCGTAAAAGAACAGCCAGGACTAGGAAAGTGAACCTGATCACCTTTTTCACTGCGGAAATTGAGCCTGAAAAAATTTTTCACCTTGCAAGTCCAAATCTCAAAGTGATTCCAGTGCACAAGAGAGGCCGGGTCCAGGAAAGTGAGCCTAACCACCTTTTTCACTGCGGAAAGTGAGCCTGAAAAAAATTTTCACCGCGCAAGTCCAAATCTCACTGCGTTTCTGGTGTACAAGAGAAGCCAGAACCAGAAAAGTCAGCATAACCACATTTTTCACTGCGAAAAGTGAGCCTGAAAAAATTTTTCACCACGCAAGTCTAAATCTCACAGCGTTTCCAGTGTACAAGATAAGCCATGACCAGGAAAGTGAGCCTGACTACCTTTTTCAGCATGCAAAGTGAGCCTCAAAAAATTTTCACCGTACAAGTCCATATCTCACCATGTTTCCAGCGTACAAGGGAAGCTGGGACCAGGAAAGTGAGCATGACCACATTTTTCACCGCGGAAAGTGAGTCTGAAAAAATCTTTCACCGCACAAGTCCAAATCTCACCGTGTTTGCGTCGTACAAGAACAGCTGGGTCCAGGGAAGTGAGCCTGACCACCTTTTTTGCTGCGCAAAGTGAGCCTGAAAAGATTTTTCACTGTGCAAGTCCAAATCTCACAGTGTTTCCAGTGTACAAGAGAAGCTGGGGCCAGGAAAGTGAGCCTGACCACCTTTTTCACTGCGGAAAGTAAGCCTGAAAAAATTTTTCATCGCACAAGTCCGAATCTCACTGTGTTTCTGGCATACAAGAGAACCCAGGATGAGGAAAATGAGCCTGACCACCTTTTTCACCACGCAAATCCAAATCTCACCATGTTTCCGGCATACAAGAACAGCTGGGTCCAGGAAAGTCAGCCTAACCACCTTTTTAACAGCGAAAAGAGCGCCTGAAAAAAATTTTCACCACATAAATCCAAATCTCACCACATTTCTGGTGTACAAGAACAGCCAGGTACAGGAAAGTAAGCCTGACCACCTTTCTCACCACCTAAAGTGAGCCTGAAAAAGTTTTTCACTGCGCAAGTCCAAATCTCACCGCATTTCCAGCATACAAGAGCAGCCGAGACCAGGAAAGTGAGCCTGACCACCTTTTTCACTGCGGAAAGTGAGCCTGAAAAATCTTTTTACCACGCAAATCTATATCTCACCATCTTTCCCGCGTATAACAGAAGTTGGGACCAGGAAAGTGAGCATGACCATATTTTTCACTGCTTTAGTCCAAATCTGACCGCATTTCTGGCATACAAGAGAAGCCAGGACCAGGGAAGTCAGCATAACCACATTAATCACCGTGGAAAGTGAGCCTGAAAAAATTTTTCACCGCGCAAGTCTAAATCTCACCGCGTTTCCAGCGTACAAGAGAAGCTGTGACCAGGAAAGTCAACCTGAAAAAATTTTTTACTGCTCAACTCCAAATCTCACTGCGTTTCCGGCGTATAAGAGAAGCCGTGAGCATTACCACATTTTTCACTGCTTAAAGTAAGCCTCAAAAAAATTTTCACTGCGTAAGTCCAAATTTCACCGAGTTTGTGGCGTGCAAGAGAAGCCAGCACCAGGAAAGTCAGCATGACCACATTTTTCAACGTGCAAAGTGAGCATGAAAAAATTTTTCACTGTGCAAGTCCAAATCTCACCACGTTTCTGGGGTACAACAAAAGCCGGTACCTGGAAAGTGAGCACGACCACATTTTTCACCGCACAAAGTGAGCCTGAAAAAATATTTCACCGAGTCTGTCCAAATCTCACTGCGTTTGTGGCATAGAATAGAAGCCAGGACCAAAAAAGTCAGCATGACTACATTTTTCACTGCGGAAAGTGAGCCTGAAAAATCTTTCACCGCAAGTAAGTCCAAATCTCACCGTTTAAGGGCCAGACAAGAACAGCTGGGTCCAGGAAAGTGAACCTGACCACCTTTTTCGCCGCACAAAGTGAGCCTGAAAAAACTTTTCACCGTGCAAGTCCAAATCTCAACGCGATTCTGGCACACAAGAGAAGACGGCTCCAGGAAAGTGAACCTGACCACCTTTTTCACCGTGGAAAGTGAGCCTAAATAAATTTGTCATCGCGCAAGTCAAAATCTTACCATGTTTCTGGTGTACAAGAGAAACCAGGACCAGAAAAGTGAGAATGACCACATTTTTAACTTAGTAAAGTGAGCATGAAAAAATTTTTCACCACAGAAGTCCAAATCTCACAGCGTTTCCAGTGTACAAGAATAGCCGGGTCCAGGAAAGTGACCCTGATCACCTTTTTCACAGCAGAAAGTGAGCCTGAAAAAATTTTTCATTTCGCAAGTCCAAATCTCATCGTGTTTCTGGTGTAAAAGAACAGCCGGGTCTAGGAAAGTGAGCCTGATCATCTTTTTCACGGTGGAAATTGAGCCTGAAAAAATTTTTCACTGCGCAAGTCCAAATATCACTGCGTTTCTGGTGTATAAGAGAAGTCAGGACCAGGAAAGTGAGCATGACCACATTTTTCACGGCGCAAAGTGAGCCTGAAAATTATTTTCACCGCGTAGGTCCAAATTTCACCACATTTGTGGCATACAAGAGAAGCCAGGACCAAGAAAGTCAGCATGACCACATTTTTCACCGCGCAAAGTGAGCCTGAAAAGATTTTTCACCATGTCTGTCCAAATCTCACTGCGTTTTGGGTGTAGCATAGAAGCCAGGACCAGAACAGTCAGCATGACCACATTTTTGACTGCATAAAGTGAGCCTCAAAATATTTTTCACTGCATAAGTACAAATCTCACCATGTTTGAGGCGTACAAGAGAAGCCAAGAGCAGGAAAGTCAGCATGACAACATTTTTTACTGCACAAGACCAAATCTCACCGCGTTTCTGGTGCACAAGAGAAGCTGGGTCCAGGAAAGTGAGCCTGACCACCCTTTTCACAGCAGAAAGTCATCCTGAAAACATTTTTCACCGCACAAGTCTAAATCTCACCGTGTTTCCATCGTACAAGAACAGCCGGGTCCAGGAAACTGAGCCTGACCACTTTTTCACCGCAGAAAGTGAGCCTTGAAAAGATTGTGCACTGCACAAGTCCAAATCTCATCATGTTTCCAGCGTACAAGAGAAACCGGGACCAGAAAAGTCAGCCTGATCACCTTTTTCGCAGTGGAAAGTGAGCCTGACCACATTTTTCACCATGGAAAGTGAGCCTGAAAAAATTTTTCACTGCGGAAGTCCAAATCTCACCGCATTTCTGGCGTACAAGAAAGGCCGGAACCCAGAAAGTGAGCACAACCTCATTTGTCACCACAAAGTGAGCCTGAAAAATTTTTTAACCGCGTCTGTCCAAATCTCATTGCGTTTGTGGCGTAGAATAGAAGCCAGGACCAGAAAAGTCAGCATGACCACATTTTTACCTTAGTAAAGTGAGCCTGAAAAAATGTTTCACTGCAGAAGTCCAAATCTCACCGCGTTTCCAGCGTACAAGAATAGCCGGGTCCAGGAAAGTGACCCTGATCACCTTTTTCACAGCAGAAAGTGAGCCTGAAAACATTTTTCATTGCGCAAGTCCAAATCTCACCGCGTTTCTGGCGTAAAAGAACAGCCAGGTCTAGGAAAATGAGCCTGATCATCTTTTTCACGGTGGAAATTTAGCCTGAAAATTTTTTCACAGTGCAAGTCCAAATATCACAGCGTTTCTGGTGTACAAGAGATGTCAGGACCAGGAAAGTGAGCATGACCACATTTTTCACCGCGCAAAGTGAGCCTGAAAAAAATTTTCACCGCGCAAGTCCAAATCTCACCGCGTTTCTGGCGTACAAGAAAAGCTGGGACACAGAAAGTGAGCATGACCACATTTTTCACTACACTGAGCCTGAAAAGATTTTTCACCATGTCTGTCCAAATCTCACTGCGTTTGGGGTGTAGCATAGAAGCCAGGACCAGAACAGCCAGCATGACCACATTTTTGACTGCATAAAGTGAGCCTCAAAATATTTTTCACCGCATAAGTACAAATCTCACCGTGTTTGAGGCGTACAAGAGAAGCTGAGACCAGAAAAGTCAGCATGACAAAATTTTTTTACTGCACAAGACCAAATCACACCGCGTTTCTGGTGCACAAGAGAAGCTGGGTCCAGGAAAGTGAGCCTGGCCACCTTTTTCACAGCAGAAAGTCATCCTGAAAACATTTTTCACCGCACAAGTCCAAATCTCACCGTGTTTCCGTTGTACAAGAACAGCCCGGGTCCAGGAAACTGAGTCTGACCACTTTTTCACTGCAGAAAGTGAGCTTGAAAAGATTGTGCACCGCGCAAGTCCAAATCTCATTATGTTTCCAGTGTACAAGAGAAACCAGGACCAGAAAAGTCAGCCTGATCACCTTTTTCGCAGTGGAAAGTGAGCCTGAAAAAAGTTTTCACCGCGCAAGTCTAAATCTCACAGCGTTTCCATCGTATAAGAGAAGCCGTGATCAGGAAAGTGAGCCTGACCACCTGTTTCAGCGTGCAAAGTGAGCCTCAAAAGATTTTTCACCACACAAGTCCAAATCTCGCCGCATTTCCGGCGTACAAGAACAGCCGGGTCCAGGAAAGTGAGCATGATCATGTTTTTCACTGCGAAAAGTGAGCCTGAAAATATTTTTCACCACGGAAATCCAAATCTCACCATGTTTCCGGGATATGGGTGCTGCCAGCTAAAGAAAAGTAAGCCTGACCACCTTTTTCACCACCTAAAGAGAGCCTGAATAAATTTTTCACTGCGGAAGTCTGCTTTGTTTTCTCAGAAGGAACTGGAAGGGGACAGGATCAGTTGTGTTCCAGGACAGTAGCTGCTTCTTGTGGATTTTACTTGGTAGAAGGTTATTTCTTTTTTTTCTTGCTTCTAAGGGGATAGCAGGGTATTGTTTTGGGGGCTGTTGGAAGTTTGAAAACTGGTTTGGTGGCTGTAAGTGAGCTCATTTGTTGGATGTTTCACTGTGTAACAGGCTGCGCTGGTGGAGGCCTATTTCTTCTGATTTAAAACCTATTTGGTGGGATTTGCTTGGGCCTGGTTCTTTGGCTGCTGGGCTTGGAGGGGAGACACAGGGCTGATACACTGTCTCTTGAGTCGGGTGTCTGCCCAAGACCCACCCTCCCCCACCCCTCCCTCCCCAGAGTTCTGCTAATTTATAGGGGAACACCTGCCCTGCAATTGGAGGAAAAGGCTGCAGGTGCAGCTCATGTAGTTCTAGCCACTGGGGGTTGGATTTAAAGGCTGGGAGAGAGGAGCTTAGGGAGTTTATTTCCCTTATAAGTTTACTGTGTTGTACTGCACCTAGTAACAGGGTTACCAGTGTACTGTGGGACTGTATCTAAGATTAGTGGGTGACCTGATTAGGCAGTAGGGGTGTATCTTGGACTTGGGGGGAACCTGGTGGCTCACCCAAGGAAACCTACTTGGAAGGGGATGGAACCACATGGCATTAGGGCTGGCATCTTTGGGAGGGTGGTGGGATGCACAGGGTGTGGAGCAGCCATGATACTGGACTGGGCTTGGAAGTTTGGTGGTTGTCCAGTGTGCTACCAGCTGGCACAGCTTAGGGAGGAGGTTGCGGGGATCAGGAGGCAGCTGGGGGAAGGGGGTATGGTTCAGGAAGGGGCAGGGATCTCCCTGAGGGTTGCACCAAGCACTGGGGTGGGCAGCATAGGAAAGGAGTGCAGGAGAATACCTAGGGTCACATAGGGACCCTGGCAGAGGAGGTCCAAAAGGACACTACCAAGGAAGCAGGCAGGTAACTGGGGACCCTCACAAAGGAGGGACAGAGGACAACATTCTCAGGAAGTAGGCAGATGGCCAGGGCTGGACAGAAGGAAGCAAGGCAGGAGGTGGATCAGACCTTACACTCAGTAACCACTTCAATTCTCTTCTTCTGCTTGAGGATGAGGGGTGATGTACCCATGACAGGGGTGGTTAGAGACGGAAAGGGAGTGGGGGCAGGAGGCAGGGGCCAGATAGCAGAAAGAACAGGGGAACCTGGAATGCAGGAAAATGGGGGAGCAGTGAATCAGGAGGGGCAGGGGGAAGAGGGAGGAAAGCACAAGGAGAAGGACCAGTTGGGAGGAAAGGTAAAGGAGAAGGACCAGAAGTACAAGGAGGATTCAGTAAAGGGAGCTGAGGGTTTAGGCCAGGGGAGCATGACAAGCAAGGAGGGACTAAATGGAGACAGCAAGGAAGGGAGGACGAGCCAGGCTAGTTTAGCAGATGGGGGAGAAGGATCAGTTGCGAGCAGTGAGGGGGAGTTAGCAAGGTATAGAAGGATACTCAGGAGGAGGAGGAGAGGCATTGGAGGGAAGGGGTGGCCAGGGTAAATAAGGAGGGGGTGGCATGTGGCACCCAGATAGGGGGAGGAACAAGGAGCCGGCTGGGTGGAGGGGCCAGTAGAAAGGATGAGGGACATGGAAGGGGGGAAATGGAGGAAAAGGAGTGGTCAGAGTGCTCCTGTTGGGGGATTCTATGATGAGGGGTATCAAATGGGATAGGAAGGGAGAAGCCTGGCCAGTTAGAACAAAATGCTTCCCTGGACTAACAGTGCACAGGGCTAAGCACGAGTTATATCAGCTGGCAAAGGATTGCGGGGGTTCCCCGGACATACTGGTCCACCTGGGTACAAATGACATTGAGGGAAATAGCGAGCTAGAGATACAGGCAAGATTCAGAGAGCTTGCCAGGGTCTGTCATTACATAGGATGCACAGTTTCCTTCTCAGAAATCCTGCCGGTGCCAAGGGCTAGTGGGGAGCACAAAAGGAAGATTAGGAAGATAAACCAGTGGCTCAGGGAGTGCTGTGAGGCCAGAGGGTATGGGTTGATGGGGGATTGAGGGGAGACCTGGGAGGATAAGGAACTGTATGCTAGAGATAGACTCCATTTCCATTGGGAGGGGAGGGGAATTCTTAAGTTGAAAATAGAGTAGTTCATTGGTGAAAAGTGGGGTTTAAACTTGTGAAGGGGAAGGGATGGGAGAAAAGGCTGTCAAGGGGGTGCCGATAAAGGAGGGACTCTGTCTCCACCCCCCTGGGGAGCTGGAGGATTGCGGGAAAAGGACGACTGGTAAAGTGCAGACCAGGGGAAAACAGAATCCCCATGGGAACACGAGCAGGGGAAATGGAAGTATAGGCAAAGGGTGGAAGGTAGTCCTGCTAAATGCCAGGAGCTTGGGAAATAAAATGCCTGAGCTCCAGGCAATGCTAACTGAGGGAGCAGTGGATGTGGCAGCGGTCACTGAGACCTGGGCCACTGCAGTACATGACTGGGACCTGAACCTGGAGGGTTACACTATGTTCAGGAAGGACAGGGTGGAGGGAAGGGGAGGAGGGGTAGCAATGATAGTCAAAAACTGCATTGGCATAGGGGGAATAGAGGAGGCTGAGGGAACCGTGGAAGCAATTTGGGTCACCCTGATAACAAGGGGGGCAAGAGAGTAAAAATAGGAGTGGTGTATAGACCCCCTGCCCTGGCAGAGGAGCTGGAGGAGAGTCTGGTGGCAGATGTTGGGAGACACTGCAGACTGGGCAGAGGAACAGTGGTGGTGTTGGGGGACTTAAACATGCCAGGAGCAGACTGGGAGACTATGACATTTTCTGTGACCAGGGAACAGAGGTTGTTGAATGTCTTTCAAGACGCGTTCCTAACTCAGCAGGTGGCGGAACCAACCAGGGAGGCGCGGGTACTGGATGTGATCCTGGCAGACAGTGACCAGATTAGGGGCCTGGAGGTAAGGGACTCGTTGGCGGGGAGTGACCATGCCACGGTCTGGTTCTGCCTGGACCTAGGAGGGCTAGAAGGCTGCACAAAGACGGAGGTAACTGACTTCAGGGGAACAGATTTTAAGGAAATGGGAAGGATCATTAAGGAGCATTTGGATGTGATTGGGTCAGACATGGACGCTGATAGTAGGTGGGAAATCATCAGGAGAGGGGTGCAAGATGCTACCAGCACCTGTGCAAGAGTAAGACGAAAATGCGGTAGGGCCCAAAACCCTGCTGGTGGACCAGGGAGGTCCAGGAGGTGGTGCAGGGGAAGAAGGCAGCCTATAGGCAATTCAAGTGCTCAAGGAGTGAAAGGGATTGAGGGGAGTATGAGCTGATGGCTAGAAGGGCCACTAGGGTGGTGAGGGCAGCTAAGGCAAGGAAGGAGCAGAACCTGGTCAGGGAAATTAGGAGAGGGAACAAGGGGTTCTTTAGATACATTGGGGAGAAACGAAGAGTGAAGGGGCAGAGTAGCAGGATTAAATCAGGGGAGAGATGGGCACAAGACCCGGGAGAGCAGGCTGAGGTACTAAATAAGTACTTCACCTCAGTTTTCACCAAGGAAAATGGGGGTGCTCCATCATACATGGGAGGAGACAGAGATATTGAGGAGGGGGGACCCTTACCGATCGGCGGGTCTGGGGAGAGGGGGAGGCATCACTGGCAGGAGGGAGGAGGGCTAAGCAGGAGAAGAGGTACGGAGTGGAAATCACAGCAGAGAGAGTGAGGGAAGCTCTCAGCTCCCTTAAGATGGAGAAAGCACCGGGGCTGGATAAATTACATCCCAGAGTGCTGAAGGAACTTGCGGATGTCCTGGTGAAACCCCTGGCAGAGCTTTTCACCATCTCTCTGAGGACAGGGTGGGTGCCCCAGGACTGGAAGGTGGTGCATATAGTGCTTGTCCACAAAGGGGGGGATCAAGGGAGGTGGCAGGGAACTACAGGCCTGTCAGCCTGACACTGGTGGTGGGCAAGGTGATGGAGGGCATTGTCAAGGAGAGGCTGGGGGGGACCTGGAAAAGTCAGGGTGCCTGGACGATAGACAGCATGGATTCGTCCCGGGGAAATCATGTCAGACAAACCTTGTGGAGTTCTATGACTGGGTGACAAGTGCCTTGGACCTGGGTAGACCAGTGGACGTCCTCTTTCTAGACTTCAGCAAGGCATTAGACTCTGTTCCTCACGTGGGCCTGTTGGATAAGCTGGGAGAAATGGGGGTGGGGAACCAGATGATCAGATGGATAGGCAATTGGCTCCAGGACCGGGGTAGTCTCATCCCCAAGGAGGGTCATTAGTGGAGTCCCACAGGGATCAGTCCTTGGGCCCCTCCTGTTCAACGCCTACGTCTCTGACATAAGGACAGGAATCAGGAGTGAGATGAGTCTCTTTGCGGATGAGTCAAAACTGGGGGTGGTGGTGGATGGGGAGGAGGGGAGGGTGGCCTACAGGGGACCTGAGGCTCTGGAAAGATGGTCTAGAAAGTGAAGCTGAGGTTCAATGCAGGAAATGCAAGATACTCCACCTGGGGCCAGAAACCCGGGCCAAGTGTACACCCTGGGAAATGCTACAAGTCTCGATGGCTAAAGGGACCTGGGGTGGTGGTGGATGTCAAGATGAACAACTTGGAGACTTGTAGAAGGCAGCAGCCAAGACCAACAGGATGCTGGGATGCATTGCTAGGGGATCATCTCCAGAAGGAGGGAAGGATACTCCTCTGTATAACTGCTTGGTGAGGCCACACCTTGAGTACTGCGTGCAGTTTTGGAGGCCACACTTAAAGAGGGACATTAAACTCCTGGAGAAGGTCCAGAGGAGGGCAACAAAATGATTTGGGGCTTGGGGACAGGACCTATGAGGAAAGGCTGAAGAGCTAAATATGTACACATTGGAAGACAGAAGGGACCAGGGGGACATGATAGAGGTCTTCAGGTACATGAAGAGGGTAAATAGAGGAGGAACAGTCAGGGTGCTTTGAAGGAAAGAGGAGGGGGCCACTAGAGGGCATGGGTGGAAGCTGGAGGGGGGAAGATTCAGGGGAGAAAGGAGGAGGTGCTACTTCACTGAGAGAGTGGTGGAGCCATGGAATGCACTGCCTAGGGGGCTGGTGGAGGCAGAGATGGTGGAGGGGTTCAAGAGGGGCTGGGACAGGTACAGGGGAAGGGTTCTGGAAGCAAAATCCAATGCAGCAAGAATATCTGGAACTGGGAAGGGAGAAGCCAGAGAAGGCGAGGGAGGCAGCAAGGTCAGCACCCAGGGTGGGGGCTGACCAATCGAGCAGACTCGAAAGACTGTTAGGCCTATTTTGCTGGTATTTTAGTATGTTAGTAAGTCCAAATCTCACCGCGTTTCTGGTGTACAAGAGAAGCTGGGACCTGGAAAGTGAGCATGACCACATTTTTCACCACACAAAGTGAGCCTGAAAAGATTTTTCACCACATCTGTCCACATCTCACTGCGTTTGTGGCTTAGAAGAGAAGCCATGACCAGAAAAGTCAGCATGACCACATTTTTAACTGTGTAAAGTGAGTCTGAAGTCCAAATCTCACCACGTTTCCAGCGTACAAGAACAGCCAGGTCCAGGAAAGTCAGCCTGACCACCTTTTTCACCACAGAAAGTGAGCCTGAAAAAATTTTTCACTGCGCAAGTCCAAATCTCACCATGTTTCTGGCATACAAGAGAAGCCGGGACCAGGAAAGTCAGCATGACAAAATTTTTCACTGCGCAAGTCCAAATCTCAACATGTTTCCTGCGCACAAGAGAAGCCAGGTCCAGAAAAGTGAGCCTGACCACCTTTTTCACTGTGGAAAGTAAGCCTGAAAAAATTTTTCATCGCTCAAGTCCAAATGTCACTGTGTTTGTGGCGTACAAGAGAAGCCAGGACCAGAAAAGTCAGCATGACCACATTTTTCACTGCAGAAAGTGAGCCTAAAAAATTTTTTCACTGCGTATGTCCAAATCTCACCACGTTTGTGGCGTACAAAAGAACCCGGGACCAGAAAAGTCAACATGACCAAATTTTTCACCGCAGAAAATGAGCCTGAAAAAATATTTCACTGCTCAAGTCCAAATCTCACAGCGTTTCCATCGTACAAGAACAGCTGGGTCCAGGAAAGTGAGCCTGACCACCTTTTGCACCGCGCAAAGTGAGCCTGAAAAAATTTTTCACCAAGGAAGTCCAAATCTCACTGTGTTTCCGGCATACAAGAGAAGCCGGGACCAGGAAAGTGAGCATGACCACATTTTTCATCGCACAAAGTGAGCATGAAAATTTTTTTTACCATGTTAGTCTAAATCTCACTGTGTTTCTGGCATACAAGAGAAGCCGTGACCAGGAAAGTCAGCATGACCACATTTTTCACCACAGAAAGTGAGTCTGATAAAATTTTTCACAGCGCCAGTGCAAATCTCATCGTGTTTGTGGCGTACAAGAGAAGCTGGGACAGGGAAAGTCAGCATGACCACATTTTTCACCACAGAAAGTGAGCCTGAAAAAATCTTTCACTGTGCAAGTCCAAATCTCACCACGTTTCTGGCGTACAAGAGAAGCCGGGACCAGGAAAGTGAGCATGACCACATTTTTCATCGCTCAAAGTGAGCATGAAAATTTTTTTTACCATGTTAGTCTAAATTTCACTGTGTTTCTGGTGTACAAGAGAAGCTGTGACCAGGAAAGTCAGCATGACCACATTTTTCACCACGGAAAATGAGTCTGATAAAATTTTTCACAGCGCCAGTGCAAATCTCACCGTGTTTGTGGCGTACAAGAGAAACTGAGACTAGGAAAGTCAGCATGACCATATTTTTCACCGCGGAAAGTGAGCGTGAAAACATTTTTCACCGCGGAAGTCCAAAATGTCACCGTGTTTCTGGCGTACAAGAACAGCCGGGTCGAGGAAAGTGAGCCTGACCACCTTTTTTACTGCAGAAAGTGAGCCTGAAAAAATTTTTCACCATGCAAGTTGAAATCTCACCATGTTTCCAGAGTACAACAGAAGCTGGGACCAGGAAAGTGAGCATTACCATATTTTTCACCGTGGAAAGTGAGGCTAAAACATTTTTCACCACGCAAGTCCAAATCTCACCACATTTCTGGCATACAAGAGAAGCCAGGACCCAGAAAGTGAGCATGACCACATGTTTCACAGCGCAAAGTTAGCCTGAAAAAATTTTTCACTGCTTAAGTACAAATCTCACCGTGTTTGTGGCATACAAGAGAAGCCGGGACCAGGAAAGTCAGCATGACAAAATTTTTCACCGCGCAAGTCCAAATCTCAATGCATTTCCGGCGCACAAGAGAAGCTGGGTCCAGAAAAGTGAGCCTGACCACCTTTTTCACTGCGAAAAGTAAGCCTGAAAAATTTTTTCACCACGTCTGTCCAAATCTCACTGCGTTTCTGCGTAGAAGAGAAACCGGGACAAGAAAAGTCAGGATGACCACATTTTTAACTGCGTAAAGTGAGCCTGAAAAATTTTTTTACCGCAGAAGTCCAAATCTCAAAGCGACCTTTTTCACCTCAGAAATTCAAATCCAACAGCGTTTACGGTATACAGGAACCATCGGCTAAAGAAAAGTGAGACGGGTAACCTTCGTTACCGTAGAAATCCAAATCTCACCATGTTTACGGCATACGGGTGCTGCCGGCTAAAGAAAAGTGAGCCTGGCCACCTTCATCATCACGGAATTCCAAATCTCACTGTGTTTCTGGCATAGCAGTGCAGCAGGGTCCAGGAAAGAGAGCCTGACCATCTTTTTCATCCCAGAAATCCAAATCTCACCGCGTTTACAGCATATGGGTGCTGCCGGCTAAAGAAAAGTGAGCCTCACCACCTTTGTCACAGTGAAAATCCAAATCTCACCGTGTTTCCGGCGTACCAGCACAGCAGGGTCTGGAAAGTGAGTCTGACCACCATTTTCATTGCAGAAATCCAAATCTCACCACTTTTCTGGCATACGGGTGCCACCAGCTAAACGAAAGTGAGCCTGGCTACCTTTTTCACTGTGAAAATCCAAATCTCACTGTGTTTCTGGCATACTGGTGCTGCCAGCTAAAGAAACATGAGCCTGGCCACCTTCGTCACCATGGAAATCCAAATCTCACCGCGTTTCCAGCATACCAGCACAGCAGGGTCCAGAAAAGTCAGCCTGATCACCTTTTTCACTGCAGAAATCCAAATCTCACCATGTTTCAGGCATACAGGTGCTGCTGGCTAAAGGAAGGTGAGCCTGGCCACCTTTTTCACTGCAGAAATCCAAATATCACTGCGTTTCCGGCATATGGGTGCCGCCGGCTAAAGGAAAGTGAGCCTGGCCACGTTCATCATCGCAAGAATCCAATTCACACCACGTTTCTGGCATACCGGAATGGCAGGGTCCAGGAAAGTGAGCCTGGTCACGTTCGTCACCGCAGAAATCCAAATTTCACTGCGTTTGCAGCATACAGGTTCTGCCGGCTAAAGGAAAGTAAACCTGGGCACCTTCGTCACCACGGAAATCCAAATCTTAATGCATTTCTGGCATATGGGTATTGCCGGCTAAAGGAAAGTGAGCCTGGCCACATTCGTCACTGCGTAAATTCAAATCTCACTGCGTTTACGACATACGGGTGCCACTGGCTAAAGAAAAGTGAGCCTGGCTACCTTTGTCACTGCAGAAATCCAAATCTCACTGTGTTTCCGGCATACCAGTGCAACAGGGTCTAGAAAGTGAGTCTGACCACCTTTTTCATTGCAGAAATCCAAATCTCACCGCTTTTCCAGCATACGGGTGCTGCTGGCTGAACGAAAGTGAGCCTGGCCACCTTTTTCACCGTGGAAATCCAAATCTCACTGTGTTTGTGGCATACTGGTGCTGCCAACTAAAGAAACATGAGCCTGGCCACCTTCGTCACAGCAGAAATCCAAATCTCACCACGTTTCCAGCATACCAGCACAGCAGGGTCCAGGAAAGTGAGCCTCACCACCTTTGTCACTGCGGAAATCCAAATCACACGACGTTTCTGGCATACGGGTGCTGCTGGCTAAAGGAAAGTGAGCTTGGCTATGTTTGTCACCGCAGCAATCCAAATCTCACATTTCTGGCATACGAGTGCCGTTGGCTAAAGGAAACTGATATGGGCACAGCAGAGTGCAGGAAAGCGAGCCTCGCCACCTTTGTCACCGCGGAAAACTGCCTCTTGCTTTGATTCTGGGCTACGGGTGCAGCAGGACCCGGGAAAGTGAGCCTGTCCACCTTCATCACCGCAGAAATCTGTATCTCACCTTGTTTCTTGGCTACGGGTGCAGCAGGGTCCGGGGAAACTTAGCCTTGCCACCTTCGTCACCTCAGAAAACGGCATCTCGCCCTGTTTCCTGGCTTCGTGCACAGCAGGGCCTGGGAAAGTATCCTGGCCACCTTCGTCACTGCAGAATACCAACTGTCACTTCATTTCCTGGAGAAGAGCACAGCAGAGTGCAGGAAAGCAAGCCTGGCCATCCTCGTCACCGTGGAATACCGCCTCTCACCTTGTTTCCCAGATACGGGTGCAGCAGAGTGCAGGAAAGTGAGCCTGGCCATCTTCGTCACCATGGAATACCGCCTGTCGCCTTGTTTCCCAGATACGGGCACTGCAGAGTGCAGGAAAGCGAGCCTGGGCACTTTCGTCACCGTGGAATACCGTCTGTCGCTTTGTTTCCTGGACACGGGTGCAGCAGACTGCAAGAAAGTGAGCCTGGCCACCTTTATGACCACGGAATACTGCCTCTCACCTTGTTTCCTGGATACGGACACAGCACAGTGCAGGAAAGTGAGCCTGGCCACCTTCGTCACTGCAGAAATCTGCATCTCACATCATTTCCTGGCTACGGGCGTAGCAGGGCCCGGGAAAGCGAGCCTAGCCACCTTCATCACTGCGGAATACCACCTGTCACCTCATTTCCCGGATACGGGCACAGCAGAGTGCAGGAAAGTGAGCCTGGCCACCTTCGTCACTGCAGAAAACCGCCTCTTGCCTGGTTTCCCGCATACGGGCACAGCAGGATCCAGGAAAGTGAGCCTGGGCACCTTCGTCACCCCGGAAATCTGCCTCTCGTCTCGTTTCTTGGCTATGGGCGCAGCATGGTCCAGGAAAGCAAGCCTGGCCACCTTCGCCACCGCATAAAATGGCATGCCACCGCGTTTCCTGGCTACACATGCAGTAGGGCCCCGGAAAGCAAGCCTGGCCACCTTCGTCACCGCAGAATTCCGCATCTCACCTTGTTTCCTGGCTACAGGTGCCACAGTGTCCGGGAAAGCAAACCTGGCCACCTTCGTCACTGCAGAAATCCGCATCTCGCCTCATTTCCCAGCTATGGGCACAGCAGGGTCCAGGAAAGTGAGCCTGGCCACCTTCGTCACCGTGGAAATCTGCATCTTGCCTCATTTCCGGCTCTGGGCGCAGCAGGCTCCGGGAAAGCAAGCCTGGCCTCCTCCGTCACCGCATAAATCTGCATCTCACCTAGTTTCTGGCAGATGGGCGCAGCAGAGTTCCAGAAAGTGAGCCTGGCCACCTTCATCACCTCAGAAATCCACATCTCACCTCTTGTGCCGGCTATGGGCGCAGAAGGGTCCAGAAAAGTGAGCTTGGCCACCTTGTCAGTGCAGAAATCCGCATCTCGCCTGCTTTTCCTGCTACGAAGCAGTAATTTGGTCCGGTGAAAGCGAGTATGGCCACCTTCTATCACCGCGGAAATCTACATCTCACCTCACTTCCTGGATATAGACGCATATATGTAATCCAGATTTTATTACTAATTTTGTAACTAAAGACTAAAGTCAATAAAAATTACCATTCTAGATTGACATTCCATTGTTTGTACATACTACATATCGCAGATCCCAGATAACTAAGCACTATTACATGTGCTAGATTACTACATTGTATTGTAGAGACGTATTACATATTGTAATCCGAGATTACTGCATTGTATTATACATCCTAGATTACATCCTACTGTACATACATAGCATCCTATTGTACATACGTACTACATATTGTAATCGTAGATCATTGCATCTTCAGCCTAGATTACTATATTCTCTTGTACATACTTAGCATCCTTCTGTACATACGTACTACATATTGTAATTCTAGATTACTGCATTGTATTATACATCCTAGATTACATCCTATTGTACGTACATAGTCTTCTATATTACTGCATCCTATTGTACCTATGTACGTGTTGTAATTCTAGATTACTGCATTTTATTATACATACTACATATTGTATATCCTAGATTACTGCATCCTACTGTACATATGTACTACATATTAAAATCCTAGATCACTGCATGTTGTTGTACAGCCTAAATAACTACATTCTGTTGGAAATACATAGCATCCTATTGTACATACGTACTACATATTGTAATCCAAGATTACTGCATTGTATTATGCATACTAGATATTGTATATCCTATTGTACGTACGTACTACATATTGTACATTCTAGATTAGTGCATCCTAATGTACATACGTACTACATATTGTAATCCTAGATTACATTTTACTGTATATATATATATAGCATCCTACTGTACCAATGTACTACATATTTTAATCCTAGATTACTGCATCGTGATGCAACATTCTATTGTACGTACATAACCTATTTTACTGCATCCTATTGTACATACATGCTACATTTTGTAATCCTGGATAGTGCATCGTATTATACATCCTACACTTTGTACATCATATTATACATACATAGCATCCAACTGTACAAACAGGGTGGGATATTCAAAAGGGTTGCACAATGCGCAATAGGGTTGCGCCTGCGCAAGTCTGAAAATGCGCCATTCTGTGATATTCAGCAGGAGGCAGTTGCACCACTGAAAACATGCTGAGCAACAGCGCAATGCTAATGAAGGCATGCGCAACCGAAGGGGGTGGAACCATGCATAAAGTGCGCAGTGTGATATTCAAAGACTTGCGCAATGCGCAACAGTGGATCAGGCGGAAGTTGTGCCACAGCGGAAATTAGCCAAAATAAAAAGGATCAAGGAAGAGGCGCAAGAAGGCTACAGGAAAGCCACATGAGGCAGGGAGACAGACAAGGCCAGAGGGAGAAAGAGTGCAGGCCATGGAGAGCAGAGGACAGAATAGGGGCAAGGGAAGATGTGTGGTGCCAAAGAGTGCAGAGGCCAGTAGGTGTACCCAGTGCAGTGGAGGTAGCAGTCAGGACAGCGGGGGGAACAGAGCAACAACAGCTGGGGGGGAACACAAGCCAGGGACATGGACAGTGCCAGCTTCCACATGGAAGCCGTAATGAGGTTGGTGAGAAGGCATGCTGCAGGGGGACGTGGCCGTGGAAGGGCTCGCCGGCGGTACGCCCCCAACAGGCAGTACCGAGCCCACATCAGCTTTGAGCTCTACTCAGATGTCAAGATTATGGGCCAGTATCGCCTGAACAGGGCAATACTGAGGCGGCTCTGTGAGCTGTGCAGTGATGTGATGCAGGCACCCTCACAACGGAGTCACGCTCTGTCAGCGGAGACAAAAGTAACAGCCTGCATGTGCTTGCTCACCACAGGTACCTTCCAGAGACCAACAGGGGACACTACAGGCATAACACAGTCGGCCACGACACACATCCTCACCCAATTTCTCAGCGCACTGCTGCCACATGCTCGCGGAGTACATCCATTTCCCCAGCACTGCGGTGGAGCGCACAGCAAACATACAGGAGTTCCACAGGGTAGCACATATGCCTGGTGTGCTAAGGGCGATAGACTGCACCCATGTGGCCATTCACATGCCACCTGGCCCCGATGGGGATGCTTATAGGAATCGAAAGGTTTATGCCAGTGTCAACTGCCAGGTGGTGTGTGATGCTAGTGGGCGCATCAATGTCTGTGCCATGCACCCTGGTGGAGCACACGATTTATTCATATGGTACCAGTCAGCACTGTGCCATAGATTCGAGAGTGGGGACATCCCCACAGGACATCTAGCGGGTGAGTATGCATGTAGGACTGACAAATTGGGGACAAGGGTGGGTAAGCCATAGGTGCCATGGGTGTGGCACACAGGGTTAGGGGCAATATGAGCCTGAACAAGACACTAACCTCCACTATCTCCAAACAGGTGACAGTGGATACCCACTCCGTCCCTGGCTGCTCACACCCTACTGGCGGCCCACTACCCCATCGCAGCAACGCTTCAATGTGGCACATGCCACCACATGCAACATCATTGAGTGGGTGTTTGGGATGCTGAAGGCATGCTTCCGATGCCTAGACACCTCCGGCAGTGCCCTACAGTATAGCCCCTCAAAGGTCTGTGGGATATTCCTGGCCTGTTGTATCCTGCACAACATGGTCAAAGACTGTGGGATAGCCATACAGGTCAAAGAGGGGGACAGCGATGGGGACGACGGTGATGCCGGTGATGATGGGGATGGGCAGCCCCCCCTTGGATGACGTGACTCCCGACTGATCCGGCTGGCCCAGCTGCACTGGGACACCATCACAGTGGAGCACTTCACCCAACACAGGTAAGTCATGGGGCCATGTGCAACCAACAGTGGCTAGGGCACAACCCACATACACACAGAGAAACACACCAGGGGTGCATGACGGCAAGGGAAGTGGCAGGGCACAGAAGCACACACATACAACCAGGGAGGGGTGAACAGTAACATGCCACATGGACGGACACACACACACACACACAATAGGCACAAAGTGCACAGGGGTCAGGTGCACAACAGAGCCAGAACACAGACACTAAAAACACACATGTCCACAGGCCACCATGTCCACTGACTGTCCATGTACATGTGTCAGATGCTGGGCACCTTCGCACTTTGGTGTACAGTGCAGTGCAGGCATCATCATGCACATGCACCTGTGGACAGCAGTCGGGAGGGTGTGCAGGTGGTCCGTGTGTCTGCGTTTAGGGCTGGGCACCCACTGGTGCACTGCCCACTGAAACACACATTGCACACAGGGCAGCACCAGACAGGGTCCGCACTGGGAGACAGCTCAGTCTTGCGGCACAGTGCCATGGCCACCTTGGATGCATGGGCAGCCCTGCTGAGACCCAGCAGCACTGGCAGGCTGAGCACGGGCCTCATGGGGTGGCACCGATGGACCACCAGGGGTTCCACTGCACTGAACGTGACCTTACCGCACGGGGTCTGCAGCACACGAACATATCTGCACCAGGGTGCTTGGGATGCCCACAGCTGAAGCCGTCATCGACAGGGTGGATGTCGCACAATGCCGGAATGGGGAGTGGATAGCGTACTGCATGGTGAGCGGCACAGGGGCACCTGACTGTGTGCCCAATGTGGCCATGACAGCGACCAATGCCTGTGTCTGCCTGTCAATGGCAGCGGTCACATCCATCCGCAAATGGACAATCCATGACAGGATCCTCTCATTGTCCCTGCTGTGCCGCTCCAGAGCCATACACAGTGCCTCCACGGACGTTGCAGCCAGCATCTGCTGCTGTACTGATGCCTGCAGCAGGCGGGTGTGCTCATCAAAGAGGTCGCCTGCCACATCGGCAGCCTGTCCCTCAGATTATGGAAGGGCCTGATGTACAGCACCCCTGAGGGTGGCGCTGCTCACCAGGACCAGGTATGGGCAAGTCCACAGGTGGTGCACCTAAATCACTGCTGAACCTGTACCCCCAGTCCGCGTGCATGACTGCTGCTGCCCCTCCACCTGCTGTGCCCAAGGGATCAGTTGTTCAGCTGCTTTGGCTGCAACAGTGCCAGTGACCTGCACAGCCACTGGTGCTGACAGGCACAGCCTGGGACTGTGCTGATGTGCTGGCACACACGTCGGAACCAGCTAGGTCCATGGGCATGAGCTGTCCAGATGTGTGTCCATTCTGTGACACACACACATGTCAATGCCCATAGTGGTCATTGCATCATCAATGGTGCAGGTCTGTGCCACAGCCACAGCATGCTGGCATGCTTGCATGCCAGACCACTGAGACACAAGAAAGGCACCCCCCACACCTGTCTCAACGACATCAGTGATGGCAGCCATGCATGAACACTGGTGCAATGCACGCTGGCAACCTGCGGAGGTGGATGGTCCCTCCTCCAACTCCGGATGGCTGTCCACAGTGGACAGGCCCTCCACCACTGACCCCTGTAGATGCACAGGATCTGTAACAGAAAGGAAGGACACGTTAGTGCATGTGATCTACCTTCCCCCGACCATGACATACCATGCAGTGATGGGCTACCACCTGTCTGGAAGCCACCTCCAGGAACGCCCTCAATGGCACTGTGCTGCATGCTTACAGCGAGCCTGTCCTCTGCCGGAGTCAGCTGCACCCCCTCTAGCTGGCCCCGCCTGTTGCAGCACGTGCTGCCCTGATGGCTGCCACCTTCTCCTTCACCCTCCTCCTATCAGTTCCCATCTTCTTTTACACTCCTGCACAGAGCACTGGTGGCTGCCGTGCAGGTTGCGGCATGTGCCACCCTCCCATGCAGCAGCACAGGCCTGAGGGGTGCCCCGCCATCCACTGAGAAGTGGCTCTTCATCCAGGTAGGCCTCAAGAGTGCCTCTGTCTCAGCCTTCGTAAAGTTAGGCCTCCTCTTCCACCCACCATCATCCTCCTCACCCAGTCCTTGCTCGGTCATTTCACAGCCTGTATGGGTGAGAGTGGTCACCTGTGACTGTGCAGTACACAGCAATTCCCTGAGACCATAGTCCAGAACATCACAATGCTTGCAACTCACCTATCAACTGCAGTAACCGAAAATGGCCACTGCAGAACAGTGTCGCATATTTATAGCACAATCCATGCAAATTAGGTGTGGAGCAACTTTAATGAGATGCAAATCACGCTGCTGCGCCATTGAATGGCTGATCAGATGATTTGCATATGACGGCTGAATATCACGCTTTTGCACAATGCGGTTGAACATGCTGAGCCAATGGCGCAGTTCTGTGACTGTGCAGTATACCGCACTGCGCATGCCCAGGTAGCTTACGCAGGCATCTGCCGTGCTGATGATGTGCTGTGCGCGGTAGGCAATTCAGGGCATGGCCACCATTGTGCCAGTGGTGCTACAGCGACGGTCACTACGTGGAGCTGTGGCACAACTGCGCAGTAGTTCGCTGTGGCAAGGCACACAGGTGACCAATCATGCTGGATGCATAGGCGTCCGATGGCACACAATGCGTGCCATCGCCGAAGGACCCATGACCCTGTGCCCGACCTTTGCCCCTTGGCACTGCTTATGTAGCATGTCTGCGACTCTATTGCACTGTTCAGTGACAAGCGCCAATAAAGGACTAACGGTGCTATACCGACATAGCGATAGGGAATAGCGGCGTTGCATTGTGCAGCATTTCCATGTGGGGTTGCCATGCTGCAGAGCACCATATTGCCTACTATACATCTAGAGATGGCACACAGAAGAGCCCCCCAGTGGAGTGCCCTCGAGCTGGCAAACTGCTGGCCATTGTGGAAGCTCACTATGGCCCTATATGGGAGGTTCCCCTAAGACAGGAGGCCAGGACCCAGGTGTGAGCAACAGGAGGCCACTGAGCTGGAGGCAGCCACTGTGCCGGAGGTCCACAGAACAGTGCAGACACTGCTATGGGGACCTAAGGAGGAGGGAGCGGTGCTACATGGCACACTGCGGTGGCGTGCCAGGAGGGCGTGGTGCCCTCGGCCAGGTGGGTGATCCGTCTCGCACCTGTATGGTCCATATGGGTAGCTACTGTCTGTCTGAGTGTCCAGCACATGGGGAGGGTTGGTCTAGGGTTGGCTGTGGCAGTGTTAACAGGGTATGCGATGTATGGGTCTGGCTGGGTGGAGGGCACACTCATTGGGGCAGGGGGAATATGCTTTGGATTGCACTGTGTATTCTCACCTTTGTTTCCCACAGGTGTGGCTTTGAGTGAAGGAGGGCTATGGCTGAGACAGCAGGGGTGATGCAGGCAGTGCCTGGCGTGGTGGTGGTACCACCGACTACCAGCAACAGCCCAATGAGGGTGAGTGCCATGACAACATGATTGCTATTGGATGCTGTGTGACAGGGTGAGGGGGTAGGACATGGCCAGCATCCATGGACACCACTACCATGCATGCGACATGTGACAGTCAGCACTGTCCAGTGGCACTGCATGTCTGGGAGAATGCATCAATGGTGGTCCAGCCATGCACTGGGCACATGGCTGTGGCACTGTCTGCCCTGCACCAGCCATGTTACTGTATGACCTTGGTTGTGCCCTTAACAGACATAGACGGTATTGTATGTATGTGTGCAGTGGTACACATGGCTGTTGCTGCCTGGTTGGGCATGTCTTGTGCACATGAGTCACTGTGGTGGGTGCAGTCCATCACAGGAGCAGGGCATGGTATGCCATGCATGATGAGGTTGGGCTTCAGGGATATGGACAGTCACACCCGGTGACTCTGATCCCTTGTCCTGGGTGTCCAGATACTACCTGGGATCAAGAGGTCCATGCAGCAGCACTGTTGCAGGTGGCCATGGACTCACTCGTGATCCTGCAGGACCTACTGATGGGCGATGGGGTGTGGAGGAGGAGGTTCCCGGGACCAGCACCAGGCAGCAGGGGAGCAGGATGGAAGACAGTAGCTGGCCATCCCACTCCCCCGTTACTATCCCTCACCCGCCTTCCCTTTCCCAGTTATTTCACCCCTGCACTTACCCACTCTTACCTTGTACCCGTACCCCACCCTGTTTTGTACATCGTATGTAGTTCTTGATATTGTTAATCTTGTTGTTCTTTTATATACAGTTGTTTGATATGAATAAACGGTCTCTGATTTGCAGCTGGCTATAGGTGCTCAGTTGCAGTAGTGTACATCTGGGTGGTATAGTCATGGGTGTGTGTGTGTGTGTGTGTGTGTGGTGGGAGGTATATATAGTGTGGAGTGGCTTTCAGTTGGTATCTGTGGTGTGTGTTGTTCTGTACGTGCATTGCTGTGTGCAGTGTTCCATGGTACCTCCTCTGTGTCATTGTGCCTATAAAAACATCCCCAGCCTGTGGCGCACACCCATGTCCGTGGCCTGCAGGTCTGCTGCCTTGTCAGTAGTGCTGTCTGGGTCATCACTGTGACCATCCACGATGCTGGGTTGCCATCTGTCACAGGAAATTGCATGTTGCCTCGGGTGACACTGTAGCCTCCACAGTTACATCCCACCTCCATGCTGTGTCTTGTGGTGTTGCAGGGGCAGTGCCACACTGTCTGTGACTTGTGCTCAGGAGTATCTGGTGGCGTGGGGCCACAGTACATGCACAGGTGGGTGTTACCCTGTGTCGCCGTGGACTGCAGGTTGTGTATGCACAGTTACATGTGCCCACGCAGGGGCTGGATTGCCACACTACTAGTTCCTGTGTTGGTGTCCCGAGGTATGGGTGTGTTTGCCCTGCACTGCCTTGCATCCGATGTGCATGTTTCATACCCTGTAGCTATCTGTACTGGCTGCTGTGGCTCGTGGTGGGTGGCGCTGTGACACCTGTCTACTGTGCAGGGTGCTGTATCAGGCAGTGGTGTCAGGGGCTCCCTTACATGTGAGGTACACAGCCCAACACATTCAGTCTCTCAGCTGTGCCTCAGGGGTTGTGCGTGTTGGCACTATGTCTGCCATTGTTGCGTGCAGTGTGCACACCACCCTGCTGGGTGCTCATGGTGGGTCTGGCTTGTATGGTTCTGTGGTACACGGTTGCAGTGTAATGGGATGCATGGGGTTCCTGCAGTGATGGTCACTGCTCATAGAGGTGTCTTGGGTCACAGTGCAGGTGTGCTGTGCATGGGGTGAGCTGCTGTACTGGGTGGTCAACCCCTTGTTGGCAATCTCGCTTGCCAGTGGGTGTGCTGGGCAGCATGGCCTGGCTGTGCTTTGTTTGCTTGTCCCCATGGGCGATTGGATATTCATCCCTCCCAATTGTGCTGTGCTTGGGGTGTGGGGTGCATTGTCCTTTGCAGTGTTCCTGTGCCAACTGTGGCATGGGTGGTGGGCCCCTGCCTACCTCCTGGTTGTGTGATCCCATTGCTCTGCTGCTGGGGGCTCCCTGCTTGTGTATGGTGGCGTCTCTGGACTGCTCACCTGAGCTTGCCTGTTCTTCTCAGCGCCGTATCTGCTCAGCTTCCCTTAGTTGCGCTATGGCACAGGTTGTGTGATATTCAGACGTTGGCTGGTTGCACAATTGGCTTGCTCCATGTTTGAATATCGTCATGTGCGCATGCGTGGACGTACTTACTCCTGCTATTAGCACATTTGGCATGGTTGAATATCTGGGCCAGATCACTATTTACTCCCCCGCAAGTCTGCTCGCACACTCTGCTCTCTCTCCCTCTCGAACACCTTCATAGGACTTGTATGCAATCCATGCACCATCTTTGTTGCCCTCCTCTGAACCTTCTCTACCCTGTCTATGTCCTTACAGGGTATGGTCTCCAGAACTGTACACTGTACTCCAGGTGGGGCCTCACTAGTGTCTTGTATAGTGGAATTATGACCTCCCTTTTCCTGCTGGTGATGCCCTGCCTATACATCCCAGCATCCTATTTGCTTTACCTGCTGCCTTGTCACACTGTTTCCCTACCTTGAGGTCATCAGAGATGACAACCCCAAGATCCCTTTCCTGCTTGGTGCATGCTATATCCTCACCCCCAACTGATATATTGTGCCAGGGTTTTTGTGCCCCATATGCATTATCTTGCACTTCTTTGCATTGAATTTCAACTGCCAAACCCTGACCATTCTTCAAGTTTCTGCAGGTCCTTCTCATTCTGTCTACACCCTCTGGTGTGTCTACTCTGTTACAGAGCTTTGTGTCATCAGCGAACAGTGAAATTCTGCCTTCTAGGTCCTGTGCAATGTCACTGATGAAGATGTTGAATAGGACCGGTCCCAGCACTGATCCCTGTGGTACCCCACTGGTCACTCTTCCCTCTGTGGGTGACAGCCATTTACCACCACCCTCTGTGTCCTGCCACCCAGCCAGTTACCTACCCACCACACTACTGTCCTGCCCACACCCATATTCCCCAGTTTGTGTAATAGTCTTCTATGTGGCACAGTGTCAAGGCCTTGCTGAAGTCCAGATAGGCCATGTCCACTGCCCTCCCTGATCCACCTCCCTAGTCACCCAGTCAAAAAATTCAATGAGGTTGGTCTGACATGACCTCCCCCTGGTGAAACCATGCTGCCTTGGGTCCTGTAGTCCATTGACAACCAGATGTTCCACCAATCTCTCCTTCAGTAGTGCTTCCATGATCTTCCCCACTACGAGGTGAGGCTGACTGGTCTGTAGTTCCCTGCTTCCTCTTTGTTCCCACTTTTGTATAAGGGGACTACATCTGCTGTCCTCCAGTCTTTGGGTACCTCCCCTGTTTCCAGTGATTGGCTAAACAGGATAGCCAGAGGTTCAGCCACCACCTCTCTTAGTTCTTTAAGGACCCTGGGGTGCACCCCATCTGGCCCCATTGCTTTATCAACTCTTATTACTTCCAGTTCCTTCAGGACCCTTTCTCGTGTAAAGGGACTTGTGTCCATTTCTGCACCATTCTCACCCCTTGTACTCCCTTCAGACCCATTACCCTCCTCTTCCTCAGTAAAGACTGAGCAGAAATACCTGTTCAATATGTCAGCTTTACTGTTGTCATCCTCCCATGCCCCCATCCTCCCCCTTCAGTCTCACTATCCTCCTTTGTCTTTCTTTTTCACTTATGTACCTGTAAAGGTTTGTCCCTCTTCTTCCCTTCTTCCACTCCCTTCCTCCTGTGTCTTCCATCTCTTCTTTCTACCTCTTATCCTGGTCTCCTCTTCCTTTCCTCTCTTCCTTCATTCTGTTGTTCTTGTAATCCATTTCATCCACCTCTGTTCCTCAACCCCTGATTCCTGTCCATTCCCATAATGCCTCTTTCAAGTATCTCCCATTTTCCCAAAGTCTGCCCCCTAAAATCCAGGATCTATGTTTTTTGTGTGGTTTGGTTCTGCTCTTTCTGTGATTTCAAACCACAATGACTGGTGGTCACTGTTCCCCAGGTGCTCCCCACTGTTACCCCATCACACTGTCCCTGTTTGTGAGCACAAGGTCCAGTATTGCCTTCTGCCGAGTTGGTTCCATGACCAGTTGCTTGAGGAAGGCACCCTGAAGGAGTCCAGGATAATCTGCTCCTAGTTGATGCTGCTGCTGGGATGCTCCAGTCCCGTCTGGAATATTGAAGTCTCCAACCAGTACTACCTCACCCTTGTCTGCCATCCTTTGGATGGCTAGCATCAACTCCTATCTGTTTCTTCCTCCTGGGCTGGTGGTCTATAGACCACACCTGTGCGGATGGCTGTCCCCATTTTCCTTTCCAGCAACCCAGGTATCTCTCCCCATTTTGTTCCTCCTGGATCTCTGTGGCCCTTATGTCATTTTCACATACAGTGCCACTCCTCCTCCCTTCCTGCCTGCTCTGTCTCTTCTGAATATGTTGTAGCCAGGTATGGCCATCTCCCAGTCATGGTTATCATTACACCAGGTTTCAGTGATGGCCACAATGTCCAGGTCTGACTGTACCATGACAGCCTCCAGATCTTCCATCTTGTTGCTAAGGCTCCTGGCATTTGCACACATGGCTTTCCATGATTTGACCTCCCTAGACTGTTTCACTGTTCTACTCCAGCCCCTTCCTTGGTTGTCATTTATCCCTGGTTCTCCTTGCTGTCTGCCCTTCTGCTGAATTTTGCCCCTTTTCTGCTTATCCACCTCTTGGGCACTAATCTCCATCTTTTGCACACTGCTTTGCAGAGATAGCCACTCCTCTGGTTCACTGGTTCCACTGCTAGCTGTGGGGGTGAGCAAGTAGGTACCCTCCTTGCTGGCCTGCCACCCCCTTTGCTAGTTTAAATGCTTGTCAATGTAGCATTTAAACTTATCATTGAGTGCTTGGATTCCCCTCCAGGATGGATGCAGGCCGTCAGGCTTGAACAAACCTCCATCCCTCCAGGTGGGTCCCCAGTCACCAATGAATCCAAACCCTTCCTCACAGCACCAGTTCTTCAACCATGAGTTAAAGTTCCTGGTGCATGCACTCTATGCTTCCATTTCCACCTACCAATGGCCCCTTTCTTCCATTCCTTCCCCATTTACCAGTCCATTATTAATTGAATATATTTATCCACTCCCTTCCAGTGATCCCAGATCTTCCTTCCATCCCTCCATGCCATGCATTCCCTAGTGGCTTCCTCACCTCCCTGTCCTCCCCCTCCTGTGTTCCTAGCTGGATCCCTCTTATGATGGAGTCCCCCACCAGGATTCACTTCCTCCTCCTCCTCTGGGGTCCACTGCTTTCCCCACTGAGGTCACCTCCTTGGCTAACCTCCACATCCTTTCCTTCCACTTCTCTGGGTACCTCTATTTGGTTGTCCTCATTTGCCAGTGTGGCATATGAGTTCTTGAGTGGAATAGGATCTGGGATGTGCCTCTGCCTGACTGCTCTAACCCTCCCTGAGCCCACTGTCATCCAAGTGCTCCTCGTTCTCGGCATCCTTTGAGGCAGTTGCATTGGACTGGGTGGTCCCTGGATAGGGTGATGGTACTCCTGACCAGTTTACTTCGCTCTGAGTCTGGCTACCTCATCCCACAGTCCAGAGATGCATGCAGATAGGGCAGCACCTCAGTGTCCAGAAGGTCTGCCTGAATATGGCTGCCCCACAGCCACTGCATTGCACCACTCCCACATTATACTGCATATTCCACTACTTGTCTGCTACTGAAGCTCTCCTAGTTCCCTTTTATTAATTTACTGTCCTAAAAATCCTGCCACTGATCCTCAGATAATTTTCTTTAAAAGAACCAATAAATGAGTCAAAACACTTGTTGTGCTGAGGGTGGGCTTCTTCCCCTTATGCCCTCCTACTTCACACCTTACTACACCCTGTGTTTAAGCTCCTGTCAATCAGATTTAACAGGGCATATAATTAAGAGTTGGGGGAAGGGGCGAAAATTTGCAGCAATTAAAGACAGCACAGAATTACACCACCACTACGTTTTACATTTTCAACAGCCCAAAAACAATTCTAAGTAAAGACAACAAAGAAAGTACAGTGTCACTAAAAGCCCACAATCTAAGTTTAAAAGAAAAATAGCAATTACCAGTTACTCTAAAGCACTGAATTGAATATGTTTCCTTCCTTCCCCTTCTGGCTTCTTCCCATGCATTCTTGAATTCTCCCACAGTTTTAGACCCCACAACCTCCTCAGGAAGGCTGTTCCATCGTCCACCACCCTCTCTGTGAAAAATACTCTCACATTGCCCCCCGCGCCATCCCCTCTATCTTCAAATTGTGTCCCTTGTTCTTGCACATCTCTTTTCTGAAAGATGCTACCTACATTATCAGTATTGAGCATATGCCTATGTTCCTGGTGGGACTATAACCCATGACACATCAAGCTTTTGGCTCCAGAGAAGAGCATACAATCAACTCAGCAGACACTGGTATTCTACACCTGTCACATCACATCATCAGTAATTTGTAGGGCCTTGCTGCAGTTATTAGTTGACAAGGGCACAAAATATGTTTTCTTTTCACACCTTTCAACCTTTTGTCACTGAAATGAGGGACACCAACACTCAAAATGAGGGACACTGACCCTCATATTGAGGGATGCATCTTCAAACATGGAGATACAAGCTCAGAACACATTGGAAATTTTTTTGTTCACTTCTACAACATTTATTTTTTATATAGCATCTTAGAATATTATGGATTTCTGCTGTGAAATCTGAATTTACAACACATTATCTGTGAGGGCAGTGCCTTTTTTATGAGGGACAAATGAGGGACAGAGCAGTTTTTGAAGGTTAAAATAAGGGGTGTGCCTCGTAATCAGGGACAGTTGAGAGATATGCATGTGTACTAAGCAGCAGTAATATAAAAAGTGTTACCTTGACCCACCATAGCAGGATAAATGAAGCTAGTCACTGAGCATGCCTGGAAATTAATCTCACTCATTTTGGCCACACTGAGCATGCTCAAAATTTATTTTCACATCTAAGATGTGTGATATGATCAGGGACCCTATCCCAGTTAGAAATTTGTAGTGATGTTTAAAGCAACACTACTGACAAAAGCATCCCAAGGTGCCAAATTAAGGATATCTAGGGCATAAAGTAGCAGTAGAAGTAAAATAAACTTTATTTAACTTTTCTTTCCTGTATGTAAGTCTGTTGTGCTACGTTCTGTCCTTTGGTATTTCTCTGTGCCTTGCTAGTGACCACTATCAGGGTGTTTTCCTTCTTCTTCTGTCTTGTTTTCTTCTGTGTTCTGTCTCCCCAGAATGCAGGCAGACATGCTGGTCTGCAGAAACCACCAAAACAAGCATGGCATGAGGGTTGTGTTTTTAAACAAGAGCAAAAGAAACAGCCCAAGGAACTGTAACCTGCCAGTGCTCAGTAGTGGAATGCTGATCTAAAGAGAATAAGGCTGTGGGCTCTATTTTGTAACTGTGCTGCACCACTACCCTGGGACTGAGGAGAAGCCTCACTTGCCTGTAGGGAACATGTGTTTTCCAAATAAAGATGCCTCAAGAACAAATGTACACACGCTTGAAGACATGAATAAAGCTTTCATTGCTGAAGCAGAAACCCAGATATGAGCATGGCAGTTTGGTTACTAATAGGAGATGCAGACCCCCATCCTCAGTACAAGTGTAAGATAGAGTTTTGAGAATAAAGCCTGGAATATGTGCCTGTGCTAATTAGCTTGCTGTTTGCCTGCTGTCTTCCTGTGAAATAAAACATGCCATAAGGAAATATTTGATAGCTTTAGAAAAGGAGATGTGTAAAATCTATAACAAATTAAAACAGGTTGGGTTTTTCTCTAGAATAATATATGTTTTCAAAGGGGAGTTTTTACATGGAAGCTATAAGTTCAGAAACTCCTGTGTGTGCGTTCTGGCTGCAGCTGCAGCCAGTTTAGGAAGGTGTTCCCTGTTTGAAGGGCTGGCCTATAACCGCATTAGTAAATATGGAAGGCTTGTGTTTTGTCCTTCTGGGAACTGACTAGTCTACAAGGGAGGAACTTCTTGAAAAGGATTTTTCTTTATAAATATATTTTCTACTGTTTATGCTTAGGAAAGCGGTTTAACATTGTGTAACAACTGCCCCATATATGTCTCCTTGAGAGGAATGCAGCTGTGGGAATTGTAAACCTAGTATCCTTTAATTGTTTGTTTTATATAACGTGACTGAGAGATCACATGACACCTGAGCAGTTTATAAGGGCTTCTCAGATAACCTACAGTCAGTCTACTCTGGGCTGAGGAACAGAGAGGAGCCTCAGGGAGAAGCAGTGTGAAGCTGGGGGAGTAGCCAGCAAAGGTGGGAGAGATATGCCAGTGCTGAGTTACTGAGTTCCTGGTTACCCACGGGATGAAGGTGAGACAAGCTTAAGGTGGAGCTCAGGCTGAAAGTCCATAAAGCCTGAAAGGAAGGAGGAATCACTGAGGCCTTGGACTGGCCCTGGACTTCCACAGGTCAGCTTTGGCCTACCTGGTTGCCACAGGTTGCTCACCCAGAATTCACTAAGGAATGGACTCAAATTGGTGAGAAGTTGCAGAGGCCCAAGTGTGCAGATACTTGGACTGCAGGGGAACTTGGAGAAACTAAGGGGTGTTGGCAGGAGTGGCCTTACTGTGTGACAGGGTCAGTTCCTGGTCTCTAGAGGGTATCGTAAGGTCCATCTGCAGTGATGTAAAGTGTGGTCTCCTAGCTAAGCTCCCAGTCCATCCTCTTTAATGTTTTTTTTAAAACTGTCCTGACAAAACTCTGCATCCCCCCAAAAGTTCTCTGTACATAACTGGCAATAAAACAACACCTCAGGGTGTTTTGCACCATAGTTTATGACTCTGCTGTCTTCCATAACTGAACCCCGTGACAAGATGCCATATATCTTTTGATCCACCATACGGACTATTATCTCTAATGCTGAGCTATTGAACAGAGGGGCACAGCTTCCTTTTTGTGCTTTTTTATTTTGTATTTTTTTACCATTTCTATTACAAAATCACCTAAACACCAGTTGTATACATCAAACATGACATGGTCTTACTTAAGATATCATTCCTATCTTCATTTTAGGGTATTGGTCTATTGCTGTTTCAGTTTTGACTTTGCCACTTGTGAGATATCAAATGACCAGCATCCCCTCGTGAAGCTAAAAATGATATTTCAGTCAGCTCATATCATATCCCCTATATAATTAAGCAATAAGGCATGACCAGGGGTTATGTTAATGGTCTGTTAATCACCTTCTAGGGGCGTACTGTGGTACGAGGTGTAGCCGAGTGCTACATGCCCCTAGAGGGTGATTAACTGACCATTAACATAATCCCTGGGAGTGACTTATTGCTATTATAATAAAAATGTTTTTAAACAGTGTTAAACTTTGTTCAGCATATGGCTAAGCTCTACATGTATGTTAATAGAAGATTAACATAAGGCTGTTAGAATGTTTGCAGCCAATCAGAAAACTCCATTTCTCAGACCCTTTTTATAATTCATGTTATGATGCTTTCACTTCATGGCATTGAAGCCTCAGGATCATTAGCATGCAACATGGTCCAGTTTTCAGCCAATCGGAGCATTTTTAGGCCAGTGGGTTGACAATGTTAATGCAGCCTGCAAAGATCGGATTGTCTATTCCATAATATGTTGCCAAGGAAATTATTATCATGTCATAAGCAGATAATTATGACATCAGTTGTAGACAAGCTATAGGAGCTGATGAATTCTAAGGCTCAGGAGTTTTATTTTTGTTCAATTATTCTGTATAATAAGGAATGAGGGTCAGGTTAGAAACTGCTTTGCATCTGTATTTGATCATTTACAATGATGACCTTGGGGCATTGCTTAGCTACTCTTTGAGTGGTGTGAAAGACTTTTGTATGCCCTTGTATTTTTTTTTTTTTTTTTACATTTTTTGCTTAGCATCAAAACCTCTGAACACAATGCATTTCCATGTCTTACACAATGTACAATATGTTCTGATTGGATTAGAGATTATCCATAAACTCCCGGGACAATTGGGGATTGTTCTTACTTGATCCCGTTCACCGGCGCCTTCTTCATCATAGTTGAGCACGTTTTCTCTGATGCCTTCCCAGTCATCATGGCTTGGTGTAACATTGTACACTCCTTTCAAACCCATAGAATTCTTCCAGCGAGTCCATAGGAAAACCCCACTGAGCAGAACTGTGTATGTACATGGGAATGAGGAAAATGGTAAGAATTAAGAAAAACAATGCCATGCCATTGAGAAAATAAGACCAAAACAATAGTTTACACGAGGTACAGGAACAAAGCAAATAACATGAGGCATGTGAGTGGATCACTGGATTAGTATACTGGACTTCACATCAGAGACACCCCCACCAAGACTGATGTGAATACACTGGATCTGTAGCTGGCAAATGGGAAATGAGCACAGGTGGTCTCTGCTAACAGTCTATGGAACAATTTGAAAAGCTACCCTGGCATGCAGTAGCGTAGCAAATTCCCAGAGGGCCTGGGTGCAAGGCGATGTTACAGGGCCCCACCCCAGTTTTGAATAAACATCAAAATAATGATTTGGGCCCCTCAAACCTTGTAGACCCGGGTGCCATTGCACCCCTTGCACCCTTGTAGCTATGCCCCTGCTGGCATGAAAATGTAATATCATATTAGATAGGATTATTACATTAATTGTACAATTTGATCTGCAATGACTTGACTTGGCATAAATCAAATAGCAGCACAGGAACTGCTTGTACATAATCTGCCTTCATTCTTTGTTTATGATACGTTCTGTAGCTTAGTAGTTCTTTTAAACTTTAAAAATACTTTATTTTTTATTTTTTTTTATTAATGTGAAACTTTTGTAGATTACACATACCATAAAGATTTTGTGTGGTAACTATAGAATACATACATTTTAAAGAAAACACGCAAAATTAAAGGGACTGTTATGCTCAGAATAAACAATATCAGTAGAAAACTAACAAATCAGAGCACAGGCCACCACAAGAACAAGGCGCTTGCCAATCACTTTTCAAACAAAGGAACTCTTGACAAAGCATCTGGTATTATGCAAAGTAAGCTTTTAATGGAGCTGTTCTTGTCTGATTCTGGCTGAGGCAGTTTCCCTCAAATAAAATTAAATATTTTTTTAAACTGATTAAAAACAGATCACTGAGTTCTTGGCCCTTGTGGTGGTCTGTGCATCAGTCTTTTGTTTTTCTACATGTTACAGACATTGCAAATGTAGCTCTCAGACTGAGGTTCCTTTCCACACCTTCAGACTAGTTTAGGAAGAGTAAGTTAGTGATCCTCCAGTAAGATTGGGTTGTTAGACTTTGTCATAGGCATTTAGAACATCTCTGAAAATCAGAATTGCAGTTTGGGGAAACGTGATGCTTAAATCACATGATGCTTAATGAACACAATGACCAATGTGTATGGAGTATGATGAGGATACATTAGAGAAATGTAAGAAAAGTGATGTTTTAGGAAGAAAAGAGGCAAAGATAAGGAGAAGGTGGCAAACATTTTATTAGAAAAATAATGCAGGCACAGTCTGGCAGGTTTGGGCATAGTTGAAAAAGCATTACACACTGAAACACTGGAAAACATTTTTCAACTGATTCTTCTGGAATAGACTGCACTAATTTGGCCTCAATTTATTAATAAAATATACTGTAGAAATTCATTTACAGAATTTACATATGTTATACTGTAGAAAAAAACGGTTCAGAATTATCATACATAGTTCTCAATAAAATATCTGAAAATACTGTCTTTTATTTACAAATTAAACCTTTAAAGACTGAAGATTAATGAAACAAATTAGAAGGCATTTCTTTGTGCATTAAGGATTTGTATCATTTTGACAGTCCTTCTTCCCAGCTCACACTTTTTTTTGACCAGTGAAGATTATCTACAAACGACTGCACTGAAACCCAAAACAGAACTGACAGTTCTGTGCATGCACTTTGCAGTTGTGTGGATTTGGTAATGCGATTTTGGAGTCCCAAATCTTCTGAGTGCAGTAAGCATGTGCTGTATTTGCAAGGTTTATAAAAATATATTTATAACAAAGGAAGCATGTTTGTTTATGTCTAGCTTGACTGTGAAGTTTATAGGATACCATGCAACACTGTAACTGGTTTGAGACTGCAAGACAACTCGCTGAAATTATGTCATACATGACCATTTTGCACATCTTACCACAAACTAGTTGGTGTTGTGTAAGATGCTTCTTTGGTGCCTGATGACTGCACATTCAAAAGAGGCACTGTCCCTTTTAGACTTCAAATAACACCAGCCCTGATGGAAGCTGTCCAGATTTATTCTTGTAGTGCTGACTTTACTTTTTACTCCAAAGTACAGCATTTTTTTTATAATTTATTTACTCCAGATAGCCCAGCTGAGATGCATCATTTTCAGTGGGGTCCTGCTCTGACTCATTTTTACAGCAAGGTGGCTTGAAGTACTGAGAGGTTATGTATCTTGCTCAAGGTTAAACTATAAGTAAGTAGCATTTGCAGGGCTTTATTCTGGGTCTTCTGGGTTCCAGACCTATGCTCTAGCCTAGACCTTACCCTGTTAAATTCAAATTTTAAATACTTCTTATGCTATCATTGTGCTGCAGTGGATCCATATCACTTGGCACAGTTTTTTCCTTTTGTAGTAAACTTTTTTCTAACAGCAAAAAGGAAAATGCCTTCCTCATTTAGAAGATTTGTAAACAAACTGAGAGTGGTACAGTAAAGAACATCAACAGTTATTCTGCATCGCCATTCTTGTTTTCTGAATAACTGCAGTAGATTTACTGTTTACACTTGTGATAGATGGACTGCAGAATAAAGATGAAACAGCTTTGATAAAACAGAGTGAAAGAAAGGAGGAAAGGTAGTTTCCAGTTACATGGAAGCAGATTCTTCACAAGAAGACAGCGAAGGGTCCAGGGTAAGGAGAGCGGATATCACCACAGGTAGTACAAAATGTAGTTGCCATAGCTACCTAGAAGTGCTAAAGCAAATGCAGATTGCGAACATGGAGCTGAAGCTGAGGCCTACGTCCTCATGAAAGACTGCCAGCGTAATCTCACAGTGGCGACCAGTATATCCTTCTGGGCAGTCACAACTGAACTTTGATGGGGACTGGGCGACACAGGTACCATGGTGACAAGGTCTGTTTGCACACAAAGTGTAAACACAGTGTTTGCCTGTGGAATTCTCCACAATGATGTGGCCAGCAGGGCACCTATAAGAAAAAAGAAATGCATGTAAGAAGCAATATATTTTCAATAACTGTTATGACAGGATGATGGGAAGGGAGTTTTTTATTAAAATGCCCTTTGAGACATGTTAACTTCCCAGCTCTTCTTCCTTAGATGCTTTGAAAGACGTCATCTCCCTTGGCCATGCCCTGAAACCAAAGAAACAATGTTATCTGCAGCAAAAGGGGCACTACAAGGGTATTCAGTGTTAATTAGAGATACGATTATGGGGTCACTGACTGAGTGCAAGGATAGCCCATAACATATAATCTTTTGCTCCAGATACAGTGTCATCTTCATACTGATGTCTTGCAAGGCCTTGTTTTAATAATAAAGCATATGTGATTTGCTACAACAGGTACCCCTACTTTCACACTGTTGAGTGAGACTGCCTCACCCCCAGCACTTTCACAAAGTAATGCAAAAGGTGCAGCTTCATCAGTTGTGAAACACTTCAGGCAACTTTCAGTCTAAAAGTATTTGAACCCCTAGTGATTCCCTCCTGAGTTGTAGCATGTCTGAAACATGGTCAAACATCTTTCAAACTCATTTTAAATATGTTTATTGAACCTGGTCATCCCAGTTTTGTCATTGTTTTTGACCATGTTTTAAGCGTGTGAGGAATATTGTATCTCCGCCAAAACATGGGCAAATATGGGAAAGCTGGCGAACATGGTCTGGACATGGTAATGTCTTAACGTGTTTTGACCATGATAGTTAATAACATGGTAGTATGGGAACCATGTTCTTACCATGGTCATAACAGTTTCATATAATAATGGGTTTTAAAAGCAACAGTGGTTTTCTCTGGTGAGGGTAGCATAGTTGAGCCATGCTCACCCATTGTCAACAATAGTCAAAACCAGACCCTCAAGGGTTAAAAACCTAAGCTGGCCAAGTCACGTGGAGGGCTGAGGCGCTAGATGCCTTGCTTCCTGTGACAGCAATGTCCTGAGTTCAGTAGCAAGCACCAGCAGCTGGGGTCGGCTGTGGTGGAAGGGATGGAGCATCTGGAGGACTGCTTTCTTCTTCTGGAGAGGTAAGACAGGATGTGCTGCTCCCAGACTGCCACTGCATGGAGAGTGTGGTGGTAGAGCAATTGGTGCATCTTGGAGGGGACATCTGGCAGCCAATGCATGCCTCTACATGCATGTACATCTGCACCACCAGATGTGGGGAAACAGAAAAAGAAAAGCCTGGCTCAGAGAATGATGCCAGGCCTGCTGTAACTAACGCTGCCACCCAGGATCACCAATACTGGACTGTGCTCTGAGGGCAGCGAGGATGAACCTCCACTCCTTGCTCCAGCTGCGGTGGGGAACCTACAGGGGCACAAAGTAGATCCCGGAAAGGTGGTTGCCAATGGGTTGGGCCAGGGGCTGACAGTCCTGCCAGAGTCAGGGCCATACAAACAGCTCAATACAGAGTCAGGGCCATACAAACAGCTCAATACAGAGTCAGAGCTGTAGAATCAGCTAAGTACAGAGTCAGGGCCATACAAACAGCTCAATACAGAGTCAGAGCAGTAGAAACAGCTCAATACTGGGTCAGGGCCATACAAACAGCTCAATACAGAGTCAGGGCCATATAAACAGCTCAATACAGAGTCAGGGCAGTAGAAACAGCTCAATAAAAAAAGTTAATAAAACCTATGGTCATCCATGGTTAATAATAATGCATAATAAAAAAATATTCTACACAGCTCATGCTGTTCTATTTTAACAACCTTAACATTGTGTAATGCACAAATATTAAAGACACATACTTTTGAAATAGCTTTTTATTTACTTACCCATTGCTGCTGTAATTTCTAATAAAATGGCCTAATCGCTATTTATACCACATAAAAACTAAAATCTTTTAATATGTGGTGAGTTCTCATAGCAAGATTTTTGTATTCATCTTCAACTAATTAATTTCTTTTAATAAACCTTAGGGTCTGCTTATAAATTGCAAGAAAAGTTAAGCTGTGTTTATTTATGTGAATTTAAAGTATCAAATTCTGCATTCTGCTATACAAATCAATTATGCAAATCTGGTTGCTTGCCCATGCACCTATAACTAATATGGACGAACCATGGTTTATCAAGGTGACAATGGTGTGTTCAGAAACATTCAGAAAACATATCGGGAGACACCATAATATATAGATTAAATAAATCAGAAATGTATAGGCAATGTTTTTCATTAAAAAATTAGTAAAAGATGAAAGTGAATGGGCCTGTTTCTCAAAGGTTGATGCAGGGTTTGCACAAGTCCTGCAACAACCCGTGCCGCTAGTGTTGCACATTATTGCCGCACCGTGCAACCGATTCTCATGGTGCACGCGCATATGCGCACTTTACCCTCTTTAGGTGGCTTGCACCAAATATTTGGTGGAAACCCCATAAAAAGGTCTGTGATGTTAGACCAGCAAAAGCTGGTCTAACTCACACCATGTGGCGTGCAGGATCGAGAATCCCGATTGCCAGCCAGGGACTACTGCAAGCCCCATGCGCTGTGTGTTCAGTGCACCTGGGGCTTGCGGTAGTCCAACTCATTTGAGAACTGGGCCCAATGTGTTCAGTTAGTTAGACCAATGGTTGCGGAATTGTCATGGTCAAGCATGGTCAGTCATGGCTAAACAGAACTGTGGTTGACCATACTCTGACCATGCCAGGCTGTGGTCACCGACCACTGTCAAAGCATGGTCAGTCATGGCTAAACAGAACTGTGGTTGACCATACTCTGACCATGCCAGGCTGTGGTCACCGACCACTGTCAAAGCATGGTCAGTCATGGCTAAACAGAACCGTGGTTGACCATACTCTGTCCATGCCAGGCTGGCAAAGGTTTTTAACCATGGTCATCAACCTCTGTCAAAGCATGGTCAGAACATGGTCAACCATAGTTAAACATGGTACCATGGTCAAATTTTCACTGGGGCTAATCTCTTCCAAATTAAATCAAATGTTTAAAGAGAAGACAGCTGCACTTTCTATGGTCTAGAGAATTATATCAGTACATAATATTTGAACCATTTCTTAGTTACTGATTTCCTTTTGTAAGTCAATTCTAGAACAATGGTTGAATAGCCATGTTTGTAACATGTTTAACCATGTTTTAAATACCATGTTTTTTACCATGATCAGTTATTTTAACCTTGTTATGGGCATGTTTGATAGTAAAACGCCGACCGCAGTCATTTCATAGTTTTTGAACATCGTCATTGAAAGGCAGGTAACATGTTCATAACATAGTTAAACATGAAATAGACATGAAATATGGTAAACATGGCAGCAGGGTTTTTTAATGGAAAACACAGACTGGTGGATTTTCAAAAGGTTGGACGCTGACACAGATAGAAGCGGTGCCGGTGTTTGCATCCACCCCACTGCGACAAAGCAGCCATGATGCTAGTTTCAAAAGATGTGCCCTTTTGTGACTGAAAGTCATGATTTTTGGTAAAAAAAAAAAAAAGGATGCAAATGTGATTTTTTTTTCCTGCAACTGCATCTTTTTGGGATGCAAAATTTAGGTGCTATTAGACCATCTAATAATATTCTAGCAGTTTGGACACATTTCCGGTTTGAGAACAGAGGTTACTGCAACTAGGACAGATCCTTTTGATCTCCCCCCCCCATAATGTTCTTGATCAATTGGAAGGGGGGGGGAATAAGCAGACATTAATTTCACACTTTTCTCCGGTGTCCACACTATTCCCTTTAGACCAGTGATCCTTGGAGGAGCAGAGAGAGACTCTCAGCAAACATATGGGCCTGTACAAAGGTGATAGACTGCATCCATCTAGGAGAGGAACTGCAGTCCTTGGTGGGGCAGAGGGAGGCATATATTGCCCCCCCACACACACACACAAAATGAAGCAGAAAGGAAGGAGAACCAGAGGGGAGAAAATTCCTCCAGGGAACAGATTCAAGGCAAAAGAAGGGAAACTGGAGACAGAGGGGCAAGGAACAAACAAGATAATATGAGAGGGGAAGAGGCAGGGCAGAGGAAAGAAGTGGGGTTGCAAGTAGGGTGGGAGACAGATGTGGAATGCCATGTGTGCAAATGCAAGAAGTCTTGAGATAAAATTCCAGATCTTGAGGCTATCATGGCAGAGGCATCCCTGGACATAGTGGCCATCACTGAGTTATGATGCACAGGGAACTATGACTGGGGCAAGGCCATACCGGATACACACACATGAAAGCCCCTTAAAGGAGGGCTTATGCTCCCATTTAGGCAACCTTTTTCCCTCCTACCCTCCCCGAGCTAGGGAATGTTTTAGTGCTCTGGGGATATTGGCTGCTGGATGCCTCAAGGGTGGCAGTAGAAAGTAGCTTAGGAGTATATAAGGGAGCAGACAGAAAGTTTTGTGGGGTTTTCTAGCCCAGGCATTAGGCCAGGGCTGAGGGAGTGGGTGGAGGAGCAGAGTTAGGTGGGCAAGTAAGGGAGCTTGGTGGTCCAGGAGGGCCAGTGGGAGGACTCCCCAAGTGTAGACAGAACAGCCTTCTAAGCGTTGTGGTCAATGAGTTGCTGGGGCAATGGAGCTCCATGGGAGAAGTATGAGTAGCCAAGTCCTGCATCGTTGGGGCAGGAAAAGCAGGTGGCTATGTGAGGCCAGGAAAGGTAGAAGCCTTTAGAGACCCATTCTAGTGTGTGATTCCAGCCAGCAGGGCTGTGGGGACAGTGGCAGGGTCCCCACAGGAGGGAAGCCAGTGGCAGTGGCACTCCCTCGTACCCAGTGTGGCAGGGCGGCCTGGGGGGCAGAGGGAGCCTGGGGTCTTTCACTCGAATATGGGGACTGCTTGGAGGGGCAGGTCCTGGGGCACCAGTATGTAGAGGCTGGGTGGGCCACAGGCTGAAATTGGCAGGCCTTGGAGGGTAGCCCTCGGCTGGTGCTTAACACAAGCCCAGGAAGTGCTGAAGGGGATGTGGGACTGGCAGGGATTCCCCATAGAGGAACAGCAGAAATTGGAGCAGCTTTGGGCCATCAGTGTAAGAAGGCAGGCGGTTCAGAGGGACCGGGGTGGTGGCAATACCCAGGATCTCGCAGGACAGCCAGTAGCAAGGGCTGGAGTGCTGGAGCAGGGCTGGTTTGGGACTGCTGCACCAGTGGAGCCGTTAAGATGAGAGGCTGAGTGAAATGAGGGGCAGGTGCTGAAGTAGCACCAATACAGAGCCAAGCTTGAAGTGGGTTTCCGGGGCCTGGGTCATAAGGAAAATCCTGGCACCCCAGTGGAAGGGAAGGTGTGCCTCTTGCACCAAGACACCAAGATCTGCAATTGGGTAGACACACTGGAGGGGGCACAGAGAATGAACAGAGACCTGAAAAAGCTCGAAGAATGGTCATGGGTACGGCAGCTGAATTTCATTGCAAGGAAAGTGCAAAATCATGCACTTTGTACGCAGCAACCCGGAGGCAGAGCATAGAATGAGGGGGCATTGATGGTCACTAAACAGGAAAGGGACCAAGGGGTAGTCATGATGGATGATCTTATGGTGGCAAGGGAGCATGACAAAGCATTATGGAAAACCAGTTGGATGCTGAGGTGCGTAGGGAGAGGTATCATCAGCAGAAGGAGGGAGGTGATATTTGCTATTGTATGTCACTGGTGAGACCACACCCTGAGTATTGTATCCAGTTCTGGAGACCACACCTCAGAAAGGACATAGACAGGGTAAACATCATCCAAAGAAGGACAACAAAAATGGTGCAGGGGCTGTACCAAATGTACTAAGAGAGAGACTGAGGATCTAAACACGTACACCCAGGAAGAGAAGAGGGAAAGGGTGTACATGATAGAGACATTTAAATACCTCATGGGATGAATAAGATATAGAAAGGGAGGGTTTTTCAGAAAAGGTGTACAAGAACTAGGAGGCATGCAATGAATCATAGAAACTGAAACTGACTGACAGCAGAGAAGGGCCGCTTGGTCCATCCAGTCTTCCCTTTCTCATTGTGCTGCTTTGCTGCAGGCCCTTCCAGGCCCACAGCATCTTCTCTTCCACCCTTTCCCATTTCCTATGATTCCTTGCACCTATTTCAGGCTTTTTGAATCCCACAACTGTTTCTGCCCCACTACCTCCACTGGAAGGCAGTTCCAGGCATCCACTATGCTTTCTGTGAAGAAGTATTTCCTCTCATCTCTCCTGAACCTACCCTCTCAGCTTCATATCGTGACCCTTGTCCTGAGCACCCTTTCCTCAAAAATAGCTTCTCACCTGTACCTTATTCACCCCGTAAGGTATTTAAAGGTCACAATCATATCCCTCACCCTCCTCCAGGGTTGTACATGTCTAGTTCCTTTAGCATCTCCTCATAGGGCTTTTGATACAGACCCTGTAACATTTTGGTAGCCCTCTTCTGGACAGCCTCTACTCTGTCTATGTCTTTCCTGAGATGTGTTCTTAAAACCGGACACAGTACTCCAGGTGAGGTCTCACCATTTACCTGTATAGGGGTAACACCACTTCCTCTTTCTGCTGGTGATACCCCTACCTATACCCAGCATCCCACTAGCTCGCCTGATCATTTTGTCGCTTTGTTTGGCCACCTTCAGGTCATCGATATGATTATTCCCAGGTCCCTTTCCTGCTTGATCATTGCAAGTATCTCTCCCACATTTTGTACTGCACCCCGGGTTTCTGTGACCCAAGAGCATTAAACCTTAGCTGCCAAACTTTGACCACTCCTCCAGTCATTTTAAATCTCTTTCCATCCTTTGCATCCCCAGTGTCCACTCTGTTGCAGATCTTAGTGTCATCCACAGAGAGGCAGACCTTCCCTTCCACTTTCTCTGCTATGTTGCTAATGAAGCCATTAGAAGACTTGCCCGATACTGACCCTTGAGGTACCCTGCTGGTCACTCCTCCTCCTCAGAGCAAACTCCATTTACCACCACCGTCTGCCTCCTATCCCCTAACCAGTTTCTTACTCAGGTTACCAACTTGTTGCCCGCCCCCATGCTACCCAACTTGTTTACAAGCCTCCTATGTGGAGTGGTGTCAAAGGCCTTGCTGAAGTCCAGGTAGGCCACATCCATCACCCCTCCCTGATCCAACACCTTGGTTACCCAGTCAAAAAATCTATTAGATTTATTTGGCATGACCTCCACTCTGTGAAGCCATGCTGCCTCGGGTCCTGCAGTCTGTTGGATTCCAGGTGTCCCATGATTCTTTCCTTTAATAGTGTTTCTATCAATTTCCCTACTACAGATGTAACACCTCGAATTAGGGTGCTTACGTGAGTATCCCCTAGGCTCCTTTGATGCTGACTGCCTGGCAGACATCCAGTGAGGAGAAGTTAAACTCATGCTCAGTTTTGTTCGGCTGTTACTCTGCGTGAGTGTGCACTGCTTTGTCGCCGCTCTGTCCCTTTAAGAGCTGCAGCCAGAGTGAACCATGAATAGCCTGGGCTGAGTCCGAGTACAACAAAGCTTGCAACCAGCCAGGTAACGCTCAAATTTGTTCTATTCTACCATAGACTGTAATGCAGAAGGAGCTCTACGGTGCTGTAACTGTTTATTTCTAAATCTTCATTGTTATTAAATGAGTTGTTTATGCTGACTAGTTATTCCTCCACTATGAGAGCCACCATGTTTGGTGCTGGACTCAGTGGTTTGACCAATCAGGACCAAGGGAACCTCAAGAGGTCCTAATTACAGTGCCTTGTGGGTGAAGCTGTGAACTTTCTTGTTGGCGCCTGAAATTAACCAATGAGGACCTTCAGACTGTGATTGACAGCAAAGGTAGCCATCTGGAATACAGAAATACGGTCTTTAGAGAACTTTTTGAACAGGCGAGTCAGTCCAGCTCGAGCTCCCAAGCTAGAGAGGAGCAAGTACATAGTTGCAGTTCATGATGAAGCAGCTCGAGCCACTGAGGAGAAAGCAGCCTGTGTGTGGGCTGAGAATAACCACAGGAAAGGCCTGTTTGCCTCTTTGCAGAACTTATAAGGCGAGGACTGCCTAAAAGCAGAAGCGAGTGTTCAATTCAAACTCTGTGAGAATGGGAGCTTGTGTGTGGCAAGCTAGAAGCTGGACTTAAACTGCTCAGCGCAGAACCAGAGAAAGCAATCCTAGGTGTCCTGACTGAATTCAGAGACTTTGTTGCTGACTAGTGATTCAGATTGCCAGAGCAGAATGAAACTGTAGAACTGTGGAAGAACTTTTTGAATTGAAGACCCCAGTGCCATTTGGAGCCTGTGAATGCTGTGTGTGTCTCCTGCCACGTTTAACAAAGGAGGAGCCTGTTACCAGTTGTTCTCGTTTATTGCCTATCAAAGTTAAGCCAGCCTGTTAGCTGCAAGTTAAGTGACTTTTCCACTCTGACTACCAGTAACCAGAAAGTTAAACTGTTCACCAAGCTAAAGTTTCATCTCCGGGCCTATGCCATCTTTGGCCCCAAAAGACTGGTCCTGCACCAGCCTAATCGTCTTCCTGATGAGAGACCAACCTTGGGAGTCAGCCCCTGTGGAGAATCAAATGCATGTTGCTGCCACCTACAGGAAAGGCCATGAAGTGGAGGTGAGTCATTCGGCCCTGGTCCACACCAAAATCCTGAAAGGCCAGAATGTCCATGGTAGCCATGGTATTCATCAATCTGTCTGAGTGCACTGAGTACAACTGGGGTAGCCCCTTGCAACAATCCAATAAATGTTTGTGTCAACTGATTTACTCCATAAGTTTGGGTTAAAGTTAACTGTGATTACAGACCATCCGGCTAGGGAATACAATTGTGTGCTAAACACAAAGTTGTTTCATCTGTTTAATAATGCCTTTCCTTCCATCAAGGGTCCCAACCAGCTGCAACGTTGGCCTACCCGCAGCAACGCTACAGGCATGCAACCTGTTCCACTCTGGGTACCCAGCAGCTGTTTAGACTGATTAATTCAGAGACTAAGGTGACAAATGGTATTTGCAATCTATCTGACTGCAGTACAATAAATCAACTAAATTCTCACCCCTCCCTTGTTCAAGTCCCCTCAATAAATCTGATTTGCTGTTTAAGGTTAACTTGACCCATGAGCATATTATTACCTGGTCTGCCTTTACTGAACTACTTAAATGCAGCTGTAAAGTATATGGTTATTGCTGAAACTGCTTCATTACAGGAGAACAGGGTATATGCCAGCAGACCAGACCCAATTGGTAGCGTGGTACACATGAGCATATCATTAATGCTCTTGGGCAATTGTGCACAGAAAGTCATACACTGTGATTGTGAAACTTTGTATGAAGAGCCACTAGCAAGGGGCGTGGGTTGGTATAGCTTCTCAGAGGGCTGTACTAGTTTTACAAGTACCCCACTTAAGCACTACTCTGGGTGGAGGTACCATTAGTGTAGCAATACTGTTGGTAGGGAAGCCACAGTATCTGGTAATACTGAACCCAGACCCCTCAACCTGCAGTCAGGGAAGCAGACGGCTGTAGTAGCCCTTGATATAGCGGCACCAGTGTTACACAGATGTCAGGCTGACAGGCCTGCAATTTCCCGCCTCCTTCTTGCTACCACTTTTGTGACGTGGGACTAAGTCTGCTCTTCTCCAGTCCTCTGGGACCATGCCAGTTTCAAGTGAACTGTTAAACAAGTCTGCCAGGGGTGTAGCTAGCACCTCCCAGAGTTCCTTCAACACTCTTGGATGCATCCTGACTGGCCCCATGGCTTTGTCCACCTCAGATTAGCCAGATGCTTTCCTGACCCTCTCCTCAGAAAAGGGACTGTGGTCCACTTCCGTCCCCTCTAAACTCTTGGTGCTTATTTGTGGTCACCCCTTCCCCTCTACTGTGAACACTAAGCAGAAGTATTTATTTAAGATGTTTGCCTTTTCTTGGTCCTCCTGTACATACCTCTTCCTCCTTTTAACCATACAGTCCCTCCCTTTGTCTTCCTTTTCTCGCTAATACACCTGACAACACCTGAAAAATGTCTTGTCACCCTTCGATAGTGTCTGGGTTATTCTTTCCTCAGCTTATGCCCTTGTGCTCCTTACTGCTTTGCCTGACTCCCTCCATTTCTCCAGATACACTTTTCTGCCCTCCACTTTTTGGGTCTCCTTATACTGTCTGAAAGCCACTGTTGTTGCCCTTACCTTTTCTGCCAGCAGGAGGGGGGAAGTTTAGGAGGAATGTGAGGAAGTATTTCTTCACTGAGGAGGTAGTGGATGCCTGAACAATCTTCCAGTGGGTATGGTGGGAGTGAAAACAGTGGTGAGCTTCAAGCATGCATGGGATAGGTATAAAGGAAAACTGGTATCAAAGTAGGAGGAGGAGGTGGCCAGAGACCAGGTAGGGTCTGCAGTAGCAGGATAGGCAGAGAAAAGAGGGGCAGACTAAGTGGGCCAAGCGATCCTTATCTGCCAAAAAATTCTATGTATCTATGTTTCACTGAACAAATTCTTTATCTGTGAATGCTGAAACATATTGCTTATTCTTGTACCATTCCCAGGCATGCTGTAGGTACTTATGGTATTCAAAGTGCAAACATTTCTGACTTCAATCTAACAAGTCAGATATTGTTTCAATAGTAGGAACCTAGGAAATAAGGAAAAGTAATATCTCCTTTTTGATTAACATATGAAAGTCATAAAACTTAGACTATCACACAGATTTTTGTGTGAGAAATGAATTCAAGCATCACTGTACATGTAAGAAAGATTTCTTTATTAAATTGATTTAATGAAATATTAATACTGCATGATAGCAGTGATTGTAAAAGTTACCATGACAGTTGGAGTAAAGAGGAACGGATATATTTTACATTTTTATTTGCTCATTCTATATTAAACTAATGGGGGTTAAGAGCCGAAAAAATATCAAAATTCATGAGGCTGACACTGGAAACGTGAGCTGAAATATGGACAGAGAGAAAAGAACAGTGAAAAAGAAAATACAGTGGTCCCTCGCTATAACAAACATTTTGGGAGCCAGCCACAACGTTCGTTATACAGGCATGTTCGTTATATTGAGGGACACTGTAAATATCAGGCACAATGAATCGTGGTCAGACTTATGTAGGAGGTAAGCAATTTTCATCAAAAATATCAGACCTGAGCAAACCATAACTTTTAGTGCTCACAGTAAACTTTACTTATTTATCAGGTATTTAATGAGATAGTGCTTTTAAAAGAGTTTCAAATGCAGACTCAGATTTAGATGCTGTATGCTTTACTCCCTGTTCTCTCACAGTTTGAAAAGCCATAATCTGTGACTGCTTTACTTTTTCGTTGCCAGATCGGTGCTGTAGGAGATAAGGTTGCAAAGTTGAATAACTTAATTACATAGAAACATATAGAAACATAGAATTTGACAGCAGATAAGGACCGCTTGGCCCACCCAGTCTGCCCATTTCCTACCTACTGGATAAGCTGCAGATCCTAGTTAACCAGCAGCCTACTTCTTCCTACCCCCCCCCCAGAATTGCCTTATGACTATCCCATGCATGCTTGAATTCCACCACTGATTTTGACTCCACAACCTCCTCCGGAAGGCCATTCCATGCATCCACAACCCTCTCTGTGAAAAAATACTTCCTTAAATTACCTCTGAGCCCCCCTCTATCTTCAAATTGTGCCCTCTTGTTCTTGCACACCTCTTTTTTTGAAAGATGCTACCTTCTTGGACTTTGTTGATTCCCTTGAGGTACTTGAAAGTTTCTATCATGTCCCCCCTCTCCCTCCTTTCCTCTAGGCTATACATATTAAGCTCCTTAAGTCTCTCTTCATATGTCCTCCGGTGCAGACCCTGCACCATTTTAGTTGCCCTCCTCTGGACAGCTTCCATCCTGTCTATGTCTTTGCGGAGATTGGGTCTCCAGAACTGCACACAGTACTCCAGATGGGTCTCACCAGCTGTCTGTACAGAGGGATAATAACTTCCTGTTTTCTACTGGTGATGCCTCTCCCTATGCATCCCAGTATCCCCCCAGCCCTCCTTGCTGCCTTCTCACATTGCTTGCCCACCTTTAGGTCATCTGATATGACTGCCCCAGGTCCCTTTCCATTTTGTTGTTGTTAGTATCTCACCCCCATTGTGTACTCTTCCCTGGGTTTTGTTTCCCAGGTGCATTACCTTGCACTTCTTAGCATTGAATCTAAGCTGCCATACATTTGACCATTCCTCTAACCTTGCCAAGTCCTTCTCATCCTTTCCACCCACCCTGTGCATCAACTCTGTTGCAGATCTTAGTGTCATCTGCAAAGAGACATACTTTCCTTCCAGTCCTTCTGCAATGTCGCTATAAAGACATTGAAGAGGACTGGTCCTAATATTGAACCTCATGCACCCTTACCAGTAACCCTCCTTTCTTCTGAGTGGACTCCATTTACTATTACTCTCTGTGTCCTATTCTCCAGCCAATTCTTTACCCAGGCTGTCATCTTGGGACCCACTCCCAGGCTGGCTAACTTATATATTAATCTTTTGTGTGGGACTGTGTCAAATGCCTTGCTAAAGTCTAGGTGAGCCATGTCACAGCCCCTCCCTGATCTACTACTTTGGTCACCCAGTCAAAGAAATCTATCAGATTCATCTGGCATGACCTTCCGCTGTGAATCCATGCTGCCTAGGGTCCTGTGCCCTTCTGGCCTCTAGATCTGCGACAATTCTTTCCTTTAGAAGTGATTCCATCATTTTCCCTATCACTGAGGTTAAACTAACAGGTCTATAGTTTCCTGCTTCTGCCTTGCTCCACTTTTGTGAAGGGGAATCACATCTGCCCTCCTCCAGTCCTCGGGTACCACCCATCCTCCCATGATTTGTTAAAGAGGGTAGTCAGTGGTGTCACTAGTTCTACCCTTAGTTCTTTTAGAATTCTGGGATGAATCCCATCAGGCCCCATTGCTTTGTCCACCTTCAGTTTTAAGAGTTCTTTCAGAACCCTTTCTTCTGTAAATGGGCTGGTATCAACTTCTGTATCCAGAGTGTTACTACTGTTTGTTTCATGTACCTCCCCCTCTTCCTTTGTAAATACTGAGCAAAAATATTTGTTTAGTATCTCTGCCTTTTCACATTCTCCTCTGCCCACCTCCCTCCTTTATTAAGCCTCACTATCCCTCCCTTGGTCTTCCGTTGCTCCTGATGTACCTATAAAAGGTTTTATTCCCCTTCTTAACTGAGTTGGCTATCTTTTCCTCAGTTTGGGCCTTTGCTGTTCTGACTGCCTTCCCAGCCTCCTTTTGCTTTAACTGATACAGTTCTCTGTCCTGCTCCTGCTGGAGTTCCTTGTACTTCCTGAATGCTTTCTTTTCTCTTGAACCTTCACTGCCACTTCCTTTGAGAACCATAGTGGTTTCTTACATCGTCTTGTTTTGTTTATTTGCTTCACACAAAGGCTCGTTACCTCTGTGATGGCAGTTTTTATTATTCCCCATTGTTCTTCCACCCCTCCTTCCGCCCATTTGCTAGTGTATTCCTTAGGCACTCACCCATTTTGGCAAAGTCAGCCCTCCTAAAGTCCAGTACTTTTGTCTTTGTATGGCTTGACTCTATTGCTGTGTTTATTGTGAACCATACTGTTCGATGGTCGCTAGTTCCCAGATGGCTACCCACTTCTACATCTGTGATCCTCTCTCCATCTCCATTTGAGAGTATCAAGTCTAATATTGCTCCCTCTCGAGTGGGGTCCAGTACTAGTTGTCTAAGGCATGCCCCCTGTAGGGCATCTAGAATAACTGCACTCTTGAGTGGCAGCTGCAACTGTGCTCCAGTTAACATCTGGCATATTCAGATCACCCATCAGCAATATCTCCCCTTTTCTGCCATTCTAAGCATACTTTCTATCATTTCCTTGTCCACTTCCTCCCCTGAGGAAGAGAATCTGTCTTCTAACCCCTGTGCGGATTGTGGTGCCATTGCCTGTCTCCAAATTTACCCACAGTGCTTCTCCTCCTCCCTGTTTACCCTTTTGTTCTGTTGCTTTTATTCCTTCCTTATGTAAAGAACACTCCTCCCCTCTTTTACCCTCCCTGTCCCTCCTGTAGATAGTGTATCCTGGTATGTTTACATCCAGTCATGGTTTGTGTGTACCATGTTTCTGTGACTGCCACGATATCCAGATGTTCCTCCTCCATCAAGGCCACTAATTCAGGAAGCTTGTTACCTAGACTACGGGCATTGGTACTCATTGCTCTCCATTTTTGATGGCCTTACCTTCTGTTGCAGCATCCCCACTGACCGTTCTACCTTGGTCTTTTCTCATTTAGTACCCTGTTTTGTAGGGAGAGGCTGGGATTTTTCTGCTGCTTGTCAGTGCCTCCCCCATTGACTAGTTTAAAAGCTTGCCAATGAAGCATTTAAACCGATTGCTCAAAAGACTTGTTCCCTTCCTGGACAGATGCAGACCATCCTGCCAGTATAGGCTGGTGTCCTCCAGGTGGAATCCCAGTCCCCAATGAAGCCAAACCCTGTGCTCCGCACCATTTTTCAACCATTCATTAAACTGGGTCTGTATCCTATGTCTGTAACCACTCCTAGCCTGATTTAATCCACTGATGAAGCTGATTGGTAGGCAGGTACTGTGGGTTCATCGGGTTTGTCGGACTCTTCCTTTGGACTGGCACCATTAGTCAGAGTGCAGATGATCATGCTGTCAGTCATCTGCGTAGTAGATGTCCCCTGACAGCCACTCATCAATGATTTTAGCTGCTGGTTCTTTCATGGCATCAGTAATGTTTGGCTCTGTACCAGTAGCGCAATTACTTTGATGTCATCTGACTCACCATCCTCCTCATCCTTCTAGGATGGCAGGTTTCAAATGCCAGTTCAGTGTGGCATTCCAGCAGTGATCCATAGCCGTCATAGACACATTATCAATCTCAGCCACCAGAGGTGCCAGGTGTTTCAAGTTCAGCTGTTCAAGAACTCTGTCACTTGGTACCCTCTGTGCCACCGGATCATTAAGCAACCACGTGTGATAGTGCTTCTTTAATAGGTGATTATTCCACCATCCATGGGATGTAGCCTGGATGTGATGTTCTATGGTAGGAACAACACCTGGATTTGTCCACCTCTGGACTGAAGCTTAATTTCGGGAGAGGGTGGTCAGGGCACTGGTCAAGCAGAAGAAGGCTCTGCTGGGAAGTTTCTTCTACTGAAGGGTGCTGTTACAGAGGGCACAAAGGAATCCATAAACCACCTGTTAAAATCAATGCAGTCTGGCCATCACGGTGGCACTGGAGGTTGAGGTGCTAGTCGCTACACCTCATGCCATGCTGTCAATCGAGTTCAGGAATTATCCGGGACAGTAGGGGTTGAGGGGAGAGAGAGGATCGAGCATCTGGAGGACTGTTCTCCTCTCTTGGGGGAGACTTGTCCCGCTCACTGACTGCCCTCTGGTGGTGGCTGGAGGGCAGTATGGGTCAGGAGGCATGCTCTGACTTACCCATCGGTAGGGAGGGTAGGACAAGAAAATGGAGGAAAACAGAGCCTGGCTGGGCTCAATGATAGCCACTGCACCAGAGGGAAGTCCCCGGCTTTTGGATTGGGTCTCCAGGGGGGAAGTGAAGCAGGATGCCTTCTTCCTGGCCCCGCTGCAGGGGGTAATCCACGTGAGAATTATCGGGGTCAGCGAGTGTAGGAGCAGTGGGTTCAGAGAGAGGGTCCCTCCATCTGGAGGGCTGAAGCCACCTGCCAGGGCTCCAGGAGGATGAAGTATGAATAAAAAACCAAAAATCAATGCAGTCATCCAGGCATTGATCATAGGTGATGGGCAGGGTGGACATCTGCACATGAAGGAACTACCTGGGTTTTTCTAACTTCCCAACGCACATGGTTGCACTGTATGAGAACAGTAGCATCTGTGCAGAACAGTAGGGTGACTGTCCGTACTGATTTTGAAGCCTTTACTGGCATTCTCTTTGGTCTTGCTCACCAGGGTAATGTCAGGGAGGTACCTCCATAGCAAGCTGGTCTCATCAGCATGATAGACTTGTTGTGGTGGGTAACCTTCCTTGACAAGGATGTATTTCAGCCTGGGAATAAACCTGGCTGCTGCAGTGTCTTCACAGGACCTCTGCTCATGAGTGATGCACACTCTGTGGATGCTGTGATGGCACCAAAATCTCCACAACCAGCCAGAGGAGGATTTGAATCTTGTGTCGGAGCTGTGGATCTCCTTGGCAAACTGCTCAGCCTTTTCCTGAATGATGCATCCTGACACAGGTACTCCATTTACTCATTACTGGGAGACCCGTAATTGATCAGTCTGGTCAATCTCACTCTCCTCTGGCCTCCCTTATTTTCTTCCTTGCCTGACCATTGGATCTGCACACTCATCCATAAACTCTCTTAAAGCTCCTTCCTGTTTTTCTAAGGTGCATATTGTAGATTTGGAATAGTCTGTCTCAAGAGAAGTTTTGCTAGGCTCTTGACTCATTTCAGATGGTCGAGGATAGCAAGTTTTGTTTCCACAGTGTACCTGGGTGTTTGTTTTGGCAGCTGTGATAGCAGATTCAGCAAAAAAACTGGGTGGGGCAAGTATTTATCAGCTTCCATTACCAAATTAAGCTAATTACTGTGCTAACTGAGCAATGGGTGACAGGAGGAGTGATGTTCAGGTGAAACGACAAGTGTGCATGGCGATCTGCTGTTTGCGTCAATTTCAATCTGATGGAGCCAAGAACCATATTCATTATATGAAATTTGCTATAGCCAGGTTTGTTATAGTGAGGCACCACTGCATAGCCAAAAAGCACGGATGGGGTAAGAGAACTGTAGTGAGAAACACAAGGAAAGGAAAGAGAGAGAGAGAGAGAGAGAGAGAGAGAGAGATAGTGTGAAGGACAAGATGGAGACCAAGAGAGAGAGAGAGAGAGAGAGAGAATGAGAACAAGAGTCAAACAGAGTGAGAGACAAAGACAAAGACAGCAAGGGAGTAATCTTTCAGTTATCATGTACCACTGGCAACCAATATTGAAATGTAATGGCACCATAATGGTGGCCAAAGATGTCCATGTAGCATCTAAACATGTGACTGGGCAACCAAATGCTATTGGTTAATAGCTGGTGGCAACCATCTGAAAACAAAACAAAACTGAGAGCCTTGCATATGCTGTGGGAAAAAGATTACCTAAGTATTGTGTCATGTCACATAATTTGACTGGGAATGAGTTCAAGACCTTTTGAGGAATGGGAGCTCCTGATCTTCTGGCATAGAGGTGAGGATCCTACCCAGTGAGAGCCATGTAAATCCTACATTTGGTCTGTGTTTAGTAAATTTCTCACTGGGTTTAGCATCCTGCAGTAGTGCAGGTACTGTACCATGATATTACCAAATCACATACCTGCATTCATGCATCCTCCACAGATCATGACAGAGAAAAGGCTTTTGACAGGGACTGCTTTTGCAGGCTTCAGTGAAACAGCCCTCACTCACTCCATATGAAGCCACTACTGATGCCAGCCCTTTCATTTCAGTATCCAAAGGCACCTGGTGGTGATTAAACCTGACATCTTTCATGCACCCTGTGGGAAAGTGTAAAGAGTTTCAGTTTATAATACTGAACCAAATGTAAAGCAAAGCACAGCAGTTGTAAACAGCAATGCTAACAAGTGCTGAAGTATATTAAAAAGTATTGGTACACATCTTAATTTAAGAGATATTTGATTATTATAAACACAGGTTTGGCGAAGACTGCAGGAATCCCCAGAATCACCGGAGAAGATCAGGAAAGGGGTGACATGTAAAAACGTGTAAGTACCAGCACACAATAAACAGAGTTGACTTTAAGGACTTTTTCCTTGAGCTCAAATACAGGGACAAGGGAAATTCACTTAAACTAGCAGACTGGAGATTTGAGAAAGAGGTCCTAAACTATTTTCATGAAAAGACTGGTGGGTAAGTGGAACAAGCTACCAGAAAATTGGTAAGAGCCAAATCAGTAAGCAGTTTCAAGGGGGCAGGTATATGGGCTCTGTCAGAGAAGGAGGGTATAAACTAAGGGATGAGCGAGCCACCAGGGCCAAGTTGAGTAGCTAGGGAGGGTGGGCAGGCTGAACAGACCAGCAGGCCTTTATCTGCCATCAATGTCTACCTGTGTAGAGTGCATTTATTTTCCTAATGCTGCACTACAGCATTAGTACTGGTATTAGCCAAGTTCTTGATGTGGAGATGGAATCCACAATCTTCTAGTCTTCCAGCCCAGAAGCAAGCATGCATGCATACCTCTCAAGTGTCCCTGATTTTCAGGGACGTCCCTGATATTGCCTCAAAATTTTACTCTGTCCCTCCTAAAATTTGTGTTTTTGTGGCTAAACAGTAGGGACTGTCAGCACAAAACAATGTCAAACTTTAAAGTTACAGACTTGTTCTTCTTTAGAAAATGCATTTTGCACTAAGCCCCATATTCTACCAGCTTTCTGGGTGGATATCTCTAATTTTGAAGATGTGTCCCTGATTTTGGTCCTTTGTCCCTGATTTTTTTAAGCCTTGTCCCTGATTTATCAGGCAGGAGGTTGAGAGGTATGCATGCATGCAGTCCACTAAACTACGGCCACTGGGTGAGTGCAGCTATCAAGTGAGCTGCTATAACTGCTCCAGGCACTGCCCCAGTAAGCACTGGAGTTCTTGTTGGAATTACTGGGATATGGCACTGAGATTGATCATTAGATTCCCTTTAAATCTGTAAGGGAAAACTCCTGGAAGGACTTTCAGAGCTGCTTTTCCAGTAAATGCTTATATCCATACTGTGGCTCCATCTGCTGGATACAAGCGGCACTACTAGTCACAGCATCAGACAGGGCAGGATTCTCAAGAAAGGCAAAATTCCCGCAGCTACGGGAAAAGGCTTGCTGCAGTGCGGAAGCGCAGCTGCGCTATATTCTCAAAAACAAGCGCGGCTGCGATTTCCGTAAAATGTCGTAGAGTGCGGTAATTTAGCTGCTGCAGGACTTGCTGCAAGTGCTACGAATCTGCAAATGTGGAGGCTGTGAATGCACAGCAATAGGGAACCACTAGCTGAAGCAGCAGACTGGAACAGTGCTGCTATAATATGCAGCTGACAGCACACACAGGAGACCAGCAACGAGTCCCCAACTGGGACAACAGCAACACCGCTGGTACCTGTGAAACACTGGCACCACAGTGGCGACTGTCCCTCTAGTCGTTCCTCCTGGGATGTTCCTGTGGCTTGCTGGGAGGGGCACTCACTGCTGGCTGGTCAGGCTCTCTGCTGGTGGGGCTCCTTCATGGGCTGCACTGGGTCCAGTGGTTGATGCCTGTTGCCATAGCATGGCAATGTGTGCTTTCAGTGCTGTAAGATCAGACACTGCTATACTGTCTGAGATGCTGTTACCTGTGGCACCTCCACCTTAATTGATTCCAATTGCTGGGGCACTACTGCAGTGTGCTGAGGGAGAGTTATGCCTCTTTCCACTGTGTGTAACATTTTTCCTCAGCTGCAGTAAAAACCTGGCTGTGAATAGCCTTTCTGGGGCTGTGGTCCACTGATCTCACACCATTTTTGTCCTGAGGGACTTCCACAGCTGCACTTTATTCCACAGTCCATAGTGGTTTTTCCCACAGCTGCGGGGAATTTTGTGAATAGCACTTGGAGCAAACTCCCTTTTTTCTTCCGTAGCTAAGGGAGTTTTGGGGACTTAGGGAAGGTTTTGTGCCTTCTGAGAGCTTTGAGAATTCTGCCCCAGATCTTTTGAGCTCATGGCATGAGCCGTGCAAAGTGAGCTGAAGGAGCTTCTCCACTAGCATAGCAGGTACTAGGAAACTGTTCTCTCCAGTTAAAGTCCTCATGACTAGACACTTTACAGGTGCTCCAAGCCACAGAGCATTGGGCACACACTCCTGAGGAAATAGTTCCACAGTCAGGCACCACTTGTGCCAGAACTGAACTCTTACAGTTGTGGCACTTAATCAACAGTTTGTACTTGCACTCTGGTGGCCATCTGTTGAGCATTAGTTGGTACTACACTGGTCATGGTGTAGGCTCTGGGGGATTCAAACACATGGCATTCTACTTCAAGGGCAAAATCTAAAAACTTGCCTTTGGTGCTGCCCTAGCCAGAGATGGCCCCTGCCAAAGCAACTGCATCATGTCAACAGCCATTGAAATTTAAAGAGGGCACCATCCCCCCAGTAAACCAATGAGAGCTGGGAGCAGCAGCCGCTACTGACCCAACATTTTAAAATAAAACGTAATCCTGAGTATCATTTTTATAAATAATAATAATAGTATATGAAAATGTAACCCATGTCTCTTTATAGTTCAGTTTGTTGCAATGCTGTTCAGGAGCAGATGTCATAGTGCTCTGCTTGAGAGATCACAGCCTGCTGGATAAAACTGACTGTGATGTCTAACTGAGGAGTATGGCCTCAGCATCGGAATAACGTTAGGGTAAAATGAACTGTAAAGAAGAATCATATTTTGAGGAACAGATTCTTGTTTCTAAAAAGGACAGAATGATTTCAAATTCTATTTCATCTCAGATGGATTTGCCATTGTAATCTGCTGACGGCAGCTGTGTTTACTGTTCTGGTGTCCTGACTACCTTTTTAAACAATTATTCCTTTATTTAATTCAGCTACTAGACCTGTTGAATAGCACAGCAGGGGCAACACTGGCTGGGCGGAAACTTCCAAAATAGCATCAGGATGCCTGGAGGTTACTTGCCAAGCTAACCATACTATAAGTGAAGGTCGAGTGGACATGGGACCCTCTAAACACAAGACTGACGCTGCCGAAGGGATCTACCAGGGGAACTGTAAGAGCAGTTCCAGTACCTCGACTAGTGGCAGACACCCGTATACTCAGTCAGTCACCGCACTGATGAGGACTGCATACTTTGGATCATGCTGACATAGGTGTGGCCCTCTCCCTCTTCTGCTCAATATTTACTTCTGCCTGGGACAAGAATACTCCCATCAGGAAGCCCGGGATTAAGTCTTCCCACCTTTAGATCACATATGATCTCACTGAAGCCTGGGCCCAGTTCAAATTATCTCACTCCCTGTCTGACCTCCACTCATACAGTGTGCTTTGAAACCTTTGCACAAAGGCTGTCCATACTGCCAAATCAATCTGTTTCAAGGCCAGCCTCCAGAATAATCTTCACTACCCCACCAAATTTTGGAAGGTGATTCAATTCCTTGTTGATCTCCCAGCCCCATTTGCTCCACCAGTCCTCGTGGTAAATGGCTCACCAGTCTCTGACTCTGACTCTGTTGCTGCTCACTTGAATGAGTTTTTCACCACATGTTCTCTCCTCTCCTGGCTCCTCTCACCTCCCTCTATCTCCACCCTCCTCTCCAACCCCCCAGGGTTTAGTTTCCCTCTGTCTCTACCCAGAAAATGCTGCTTGCCTTTTCCTCACTTAACTTGTCCAAATGTAGCCCAGATGGCCTGGACCCTAAACACCTCCATCTCTCAGCTCCTGCCATCACCTCTCCCCTCACTCATCTCCTCAACCTCTCCTTCACTCTCTGCACTGTTCCCCAGTCTTGGAAGATTGCAGAAGTTCTCCTCCACCACAAAGGGGGTGATCCCTCTACCTCTGGCAACTCCTGTCCTATCTCCCTCCTCCTCCTCCCCTATCTAGCAAAGCTGCAAGAGAGACTGGACTACTCCAGGCTTGCTGACTTCTTTCACTCCTCCAGCTTCCTCTCCTCATTCCAGTCTGGTTTTTGGAAGCACATTCTACCATCTCCTCCTTGCTATGTGTCACTGACTCCCTCCTCTCTGGGATGGATCATGGGCACATCACAGTGGCCATTTTCATTGATCTGGCCAAAGCCTTTGATTCAGTGACTTATCTGCTCCTCCTGGACAAGCTGAGTTCTGCTAGTCTCTCAGATCTCACCATTGACTGGTTCCATTCCTACCTCTTGAGCAGCCAGCAGTTGGTATAGGTAGGAGGCATCCTCGCCCTTCCACGTCCAGTCCAGGCTATGGTCCCACAGGGCTTCATCCTGGATCATCCTCTTTCCATTTTCCTCAGTGACCTCTCCTCTGCCTGTGCAGACTTGCATAACCACATGTATGCAGATGACACAGTTCTCATGTCAGGCCCCTCAACTGCGGCTGTGGAGTCTCACTCTGGCAAGACTTTCACAATGTCCTGCACTCGTTCCGATGCAGACAACTCTGGGTCAACACTGAAAGAACAATATCCATGGCCTTGGAACCAGCCAGAAACTAGCCAGGCTTGTACTCTCTCTTCCTTCATCACCCTGGATGGCTTCCCCCTTGGAGTGGTGCACTCCTTCAAGTATCTCGGTGTGTGGCTTGACGGTGGGCCTGATTTCTCTGCCCATATCAGTGACACCCATGTCAAGCTCTGCCACAAGGTTGGTGCCCTCTACCTTAACAAAAACCGGCCTGTCCCGCAGGTCTGCTGGGAGATGTTCACCAAAATGGTGCTCCCAGACTTCAACAATGCAGATGTGGTCTGTAGTACTGCTCCTCATCTTCCCTCACCTGTAATGCCTTCTGTCATTTTGCCACCACCACCACCCCCCCACACTCACCATTGCTCCCTCTACTCCTCCCTCTCCCTTTTCTCTCATCTCCAGTCCTATTGTACATCCTTCATCTCCAAATACTAGTCTGGGGTACTGCCCTTGTACTTATCCACACTCATCTCTCCCATTCTCATCTGCCTCATACTCCATCTGCCCCAGCGATCCTTGCACTGTCTCCCTCCCTCCCTCACCCTCACTCCTCTGCTGGGCAGTCAGCCTTCTCCTATCACCTTCCCTCCCTCTGGAACCTGCTTCCCTCCTCCATCTGTCTCTCACCCTCCCCACTTCCCTTAAGCACCAGCTTAAATTCCTGTCCTCTCCCTCCTGCTCATGTCAGCCCCCTACCTGGTCTGCCACTGGTTCCCTTTTTCTCACCAGCATTGGTCCCCCTTCTGGGGTTGATTTATGATTTATAATGTCAATCCCCTGAAGTGTTCAGCTTGCTGTTACTGTTTACACTGGGCAGTGGTGCTGCCCATAGCTCCAACTCCAGCCACCTGTTATCTGTTATTTGCATGTATGCCGTATTATTGCACTATCATTGTTTGCACTTTAGTTAGGGCAGTTGTGGGGGTAGCTGCAAGGTAAGGGTGCTAGTTGCACATTCCAGCAGACTTGATAGACCATGGGGCCTGTTTCTGCTGGCAAATTCATATGTCCGTATGCTCGTATGTTCGTATTTATGTGTACTTCTGTATTAGATTGATAGTCCTTCCAAGGTCACACCTGGAAATGAGCTGTGGGTCAGCCTGCCTTTCCTGGTTACCAATTTTCATATAAATAAATAAATAAATAAATAAATAAATAAATACTGCTATCAATGAGTTACATTTCTTGCTGTGCAAAAAATCATTTTAACAAATTATGGCATTTTGATTAAAAAAGAAATGTACAAAGAAACATTTAGCTAGTGAGGATGCCCCCTCTGCCAACTTTCCTTTCTAACTGGCAGAAAACTTTTATAAATTGATTGCAACTTAATGACAGATGACAGTCTTCATAATAAATAGCACTACATTCAATAGGCGTCCATACATACATGGGGAGGGGGTTCACTATCGAGTTACTATCCATTTGTTAGCAATAAAGTATATTAAATGCCTGACAAATACTGCATTGCATGGTAAAATTGACAGTGTCTTTTTTACAAAAAAAGTTTTCGTCTGAAATTCAATCACAGAACATTTAAAATGTATTTTATCACTGGCGGCATGAGTATAATTACATAAACATAGACAGATAAAAGTCTCAGCACCCATCACAGAAAGTTGTAAAAGCAATGCTTTTTTCCACTACGTGTTGAGTTAAAGATAAGTTTTTATTACACGGGCTTCCCAAACTCTGGTAAACCCACAACACATACAGATTCCCAGGGTTTCATGTCCTGCAACACATACTTATGGGACCCTTGACAAAGTACCATAGGGCGTGCAACAATGGGAGTTTGTGCACTAGTGTGTCATTGGTTCACCACGGTTTGGGAAGCCTGTATAGTGAAAGCTTATCTTTAGTGCAATATGCAAGTGTGGAAAGCACTGCTGTTACAACTTTCCGTGGTGAGCACTGAGACTTTTTTCTGCTTACAAGTACGTCTTTTGCCTAGCTGAACCCTGCACCTAGAAGCTGCTTTGTTTGTGACTTACATAAACATTTACTTGTAAAAGCAATCTAGTATACATGCATGTATTCAGATGTATCATTCTGACATACCAACGGAAACGCTGTTTATGATAGATAAGATTCCTTACCTTGAAAACTTCTGTTCTGGCTGCTTGGATAAGCATTCCCAAGTATCAAGCTGTTTGGATCAATAATAATCTCACGGAATGTTCCATATGCTCTCTTAATTTCACTTTTCCACCTCCTCCATTTATTTTAAGGGTGAATTCATTACATACACGGTCCAGATTGATAGGTGCCAGTCCCATTGTCAACAGGGTATGACGGCAGTTTGACAAAGTGGTCACCATCACCAAGATTATAGGACACTGCCAGAAATCCCTGGGAAACCTTGCAGGATAGAAAGTACTCTGGTTTACTGCTTCAGGTATTAAAATGTACAGGTGATAAAGAGGTGTCCAGTGCCCAAAGGCATGGACTGTTTATCTGTTACTAATAATAGGATTTTAGGAAAGAATATTCAGTTCTTGGTTGATCTTTGGAAACTAGATTTCACTAATTAGTGGTATCTATTCTTGGACCAGCACTAGAGAGTAATGGCCAGGCAATTGATATATTAAAGACTGTGTTTCCATCGAGGGATGAAGTAACAACATGGACCTCCAGAGCGAAACAGGAGCAGTGTCTATGATGTCATCTCACCCTAAGATGGAAACATCAGCCTTGTTGTGTGTGGCTACCCATACCTTATTTTATATAGTATATGGATGTTTTTTATTAATTTATCTTCTAACTCTGTAGTAAACTGAAGTCAAATAAACAAAAAACAGCAGACAACAGGAAAAGCTTAAAAACATTGCATGTGATTTAAAACATAGCTACATGAACTGGCAACATTTCTAGTAGTTCATCTTTTTTTTTGGTTTTTTTTACTATACTTTCCTTCATGCTTCTGGCAGGCTGGGCAGCTGTAACAGCCCATCCTGTTCCGTCTCTTTGGCTGCCCTGAGTCACACCACCTCCCACCTCAGGCAGACCGTCAGTATTAGTGGGGGGGAAGGGTCTTCATCAAGCCCCGATACCCAGTTTTTCCACCTGTTTTCTTCCTGTTACCCCTGGAGCCCTAGACAAGGTTGGATGTGCGCGTGGAGTCACACACCCCCTAGGCCCGAGTGACTCCACTCCTCCCAGCCCTGGCCTAGTGCCAGGCTCCCTCCGTCACCCACACCACCACCAACACACCTCCACATGGTGGCAATCACAGGCCAGAGAGCCAACCTTCCCTAGCCAGGAGAGCTGCTAAGTGGCGCTCAGTCCTCATCCAGATCCCCCACTGACCCCAGCAACCGTGCTCATCACCAAACACGGGTCACTTGTGTGGCAGGAGGTAAGGCACTGCACTTCAGCCCTCCACGCCACTGGGCCAGCCCCAGTAGTTCATCTTTTAACAAACCATACGCTACCAGGATATCGAAAGCATGGATTCCCATACACAACTGAGTCAAACTGTACGCTATGTTGTATTTATACAATACCAGTGAAGTTAACAATGACAAGACAAGTGACATCTATGTGCTAACCTCAAGATATCATGATCTCTTGTTGTTAATATTGTCACAACTGCAATCTTTAACATTAGCTTCATCACAACAGCATACTGACCAATCAGAGAGCAGTTTTTCAAAATGCTGATGACATCACAATTGCCTAGTGCAGCACTGAAGCAAACACACAATTGAACTGAAAGAGAAACTGTTAAATCATCAAAAACATAGCAGACTTAAAAGTTATAACTAGCAAACCGATGTGTAAATTGAATATTCAATGGTCTGACTCAATATGCAACTTATCACCACTTGTGAAGGGGCAGGACTTTTATAACTCACACATGGCTTGCCACTAGTGAGTTATGGTCCTGTCCCACCCCCTCCCACCACACTGGAAGATAAATTTCGTATTTTCCATCAGGCCATTACATATCCCCTATGTATACAACACTGGTGAGAGTCAAACCTTAGAGATAAGTTATTGTTTTTAGTCTCTGAAGCATTCTGCATAAGAATAAATACTGTAGAACTACTTTTTTATTTGCTGTAAAATAATTTTTTGGGGCAAAATCAAAATGGCGCTAATTGGCTGAACTTGGGCATTTTCAATAGGCATGAGAAAAAATTAAATGTGCACAATTCTGACTGATTAGGGCCATTTGCAATATATAACTTGTGTGAAAATAAACAGTTCTAACATAATTTATCTGAAGCATCATGTAAGCAGGAACACATGACAGTTTCTGCTGTTACTGTGTAATAACTGTGCACCCCAGGTGAGTTGTGAGACACAAATAATAAATGGCATATTATACCTGTTATTCCAAAATTATTACTTACACAACCCTATCCTCAGTCTCCTTTCACCCAACAAGTCCAACCCCAGCTGCTCCTGAGTGTCCGACTATGTCATGTTCTTAAGCTCCATAATCATACGTGTAGTTTCGACTATAGTTTTTCCCGCTACTTCATACCCTTTTTATATTTGCTTGTACACATGCACAAAGCGAACATACTTTTACTATAATGTAGGGGGCTGTGTAGGTGTGTACTGTATCAGCCAATGGATGTAGAAATGCAGGAGGCTTGCCTCTCAAAAGGCAGTACTGACAAGGCTGGCAATGACGGTGTTCAGCTGGCTGATGGGTGTAAACTTCTCTTGTAGTTCAAAGGATAAAGCCCCACCACTGGTTTTCTGCACATTAGCCAGCTAGCAGACATCATCAGGCTCTGAAGATAAACATCAAGCACCAGGCTGTGTGTGTGTGTTTGTGTTTTCCCCTAGTTACAGACAGGAAGCACATATTTGCAAGTACTACACAGAGTTGGGGAAAACAGCATACAGAATGCAAATCTAATAGCTTCATATATGTTAACAGCATGTTAATAATGAACAGAAAACACCAGCAATAGTTGATTTAAATTACATATTGTTAATGTTCCTTTTAAAGACCCCCCCGATACCAGTTGAATAACTTTGAAAACTTTGAGAGTTTGACACAATACCGTTTATAGTTCATACATTTTGCAGTCCTTTTTTTCATATGGACTTCATCCTCCTGTCCCTTTCTGTCGACTTTCTTCAGCTGTTGACCCCCCAGTCCCTTTACCCCATCTCTATGACCTACCCCATCTACTTCTTACCTCGTTATGTGAGTAGTTGCCTTGGATGGTGGTGATGCGGTGCCTTCAGGGTCACAGCATCATTTGCCAACAGGGCTTCTTATCCACCCATTACTCCCCTTGAGTCAGAGCCAGCGGCATGCAATGGCACACATATGGACCATGAAGGCAGTGCACGATTTCAACACCTACCTGCAACATTCGATTCTGATTACTGCTGCTGTACCACCTACCCTCCACTAGGTGGCAGCCAAGCAGCATTATACACTGCCTCCCTCCACAAAAGAGAAGCTCTAGCAATGGACACTAAATCCTCCTTCCCCACAGCCAATCCCTGAGCAACCTTGATCCATTCCCGAACCCAAGCGGTGTGGCAGGTCAGCACCTCAGCCCTCCACACCACAGGCCTAACTACAAGTTTACTGCATCTCAGATTTCCTTAGACAATACTGTTTGCAGCCCTGAGGGGGACTGAACCTGCAACACACTGTTTAAGAGTTCCTTTAAGAGCACCTAGGGGATCTAGTGGTTATAATCTTTGATGACCTTAAGGTATCAAAGCAGTGCACAAAGGCGGCAGGGAGGGCCAGTGGCATGCTGGGGTGCACAGGTAGGGGTATCACTAGCAGGAGGAGGGAAGCAGTGAAGCCATTGTATAAAACACTGGTAAGGCCTCATCTGGAGCACTGTGTGCAGTTGTGGAGGCCACACCGGTGCAAGGACATAGATAAGGTGGAGACTATCCAGAGAAGGGCAACAACGATGGTGCAGGGCTTGCACCACAAAACATATGAGGAGAAACACAGAGACATAGAATTTGACATCAGATAAGGACCGCTTGACCCATCTAGTCTGCCCATTTCCCTACCTAATGGATAAGCTGCAGATCCTAGTTAACCAACAGCCTACTTCCTCCTACCCCCCCACTAGAATTGCCTTATGTCTGTCCCATGCATTCTTGAATTCCCCCACTGTTTTTGACTCTATGACCTCCTCAGGATGGCTGTTCCATGTATCCATAACCCTCTTTGGCAGAAATACTTCTCCACATTACTTCTGAGCCATCCTCCCATTATCTTCAAATTGTTCCCTGTTTTTGCAATCTCTTTTCTGAAAGATGCTACCCTCTTGGACTTTGTTGATTCCTTGAGGTATTTGAAAGTTTCTATCATGTCCCCCTCTCCTCCTTTCCTCAAGGCTATACATCTTAGTTCCTTTAGTGTTTCGTCATATGTCTTCTGAAGCAGACCCTGCATCATTTTGGTTGCCTCCTCTGGACAGCTCTGGAGAGACTAAGGGACCTCAATATGTACTCACTGGAGGAGAGGAGAGGAGACAGCGGGGAACGTGATTGAAACGTTCAAGTACCTCAAGGACACAAACAAGGTGCAGGTGGGGACCTTTCCAATGTGGAAAAGTACTAGAACAAGGGGCACAATATGAAATTGGAATGGGGTAGATTAAGAGGTAATGTGAGGAAGTTTTTCACACAGAAAGGGTAGTCAACGTTTGTAATAGTCTGCCACAGGAGGTAGTGGGGGCCAACTCAGTGTAGGGGTTTAAGCATGCCTGAGACAGGCACAAGGGAAGCTTGAGAAGGGAGGGAATGATGAAAAGCCATTGATCACATAGGGTCAGTGGCTACATACAATGTATAGGGCCTATGGGCAGACTGGATGGGCCTAGCGGTCCTTATCTGCCGGCAGTTTCTATGCTTCTATCCTCTGTACCATTTAGCCAGAGCTATATTTTATGCAGTTCTTTCCCCTTTTTCTTTATTACTGATCCTGCCAAAACTACCTGGTCGAGTTCTATGACTGGGTAACTAGGCAACTGGACAGGGGCCATGCAGTGGATGTCCTGTATCTGGACTTCAGTAAGGCATTCGACTCAGTGCCACATGGAAGGCTGGGAAGGAAGTTAGTAGGCACAGGGGCGGGTGCAAAGCTGGTGAGATGGGTAGGAAACTGGCTGCAGGGAAGGCAACAGAGGGTGGTGGTGGGTGGGGAGCTCTCACACCCAAGGGCAGTGGCGAGCGGTGTTCCACAGGGCTCAGTGTTGGGACCAGTGTTGTTTGAGATATTCATTGCAGACATATCATGGGACATCAAGAGCAAGATCAGTCTGTTTGCTGATGATACCAGGGTAGGTGCGGTGGTGGATGACCTAGGGGATGGCAGGGGTTGCATGATGATCTGGCAAAGCTTGAAACCTGGTCAGACACCTGGCAACTGGGCTTAATGCCAAAAGTGCAAGGTGCTGCATTTTGGGATGAAGAACCAAGGAGGAGTTACCAGCTAGGGGAGTGCAGCTAGCCCAGACAGAGGAGGAGAAGGATCTGGGTGTGCTCATTACAGGGTTAATGAACAACTCGGCACAATGTAGCAAGGCAGCTGCAAAGGCCAACAAAATGCTGTGTTGTATTGCAAGGGGTATATCCTCGAGGAGGGGGGAGGTGATTCTGCCACTGTATAGGTCATTAGTTAGACCACACCTGGAGTACTGCGTGCAGTACTGGCGTCCGTATCTGAAAAGGGACATTAAGTTACTGGAGGGGGTGCAGCGCAGAGTGACAAAGATGATCAAGGGGCTGGGGGACTTATCATATGAGAGGAGGTTGAAGGAGTTGAACATGTACTCACTGGAGGAGAGGAGAGACAGGGGTGACATGTTTGAAACCTTTAAATACATGAAAGGAATAAACAAGACAGGTACAGAGGGCTGTTCAAAGTAAGGAGAGGAGGCCACCAGGGGCCATGATATGAGACTGGAGCGAGGAAGGTTCAGGAGGAGATGAGGAGACACTTTTTACAGAGAGGGTGGTGGCTGGGTGGAATGTTACCTGCTGAAGTGGTATGCAGTAGAACAGTGGACTGCTTCAAACGAGGATGGGACAGGACAAGGGAGGGTTAATGAAGGGAAGGATGAAAGGGAGGGGCAGCTGCAGGATAAGGGGTGCTAGCTGCACATTCGAGCAGACCTGATAGACCTCTAGGCCTTTATCTGCTGGCAAATTTCGTATGTTCGTAGTACTGAAGGAAGTGATATAAAAACAAGATTACTGTCTCTTGGACTTTATTAGCTTTGGCTGCTTGTCTACACATAACATCACAATGCCCTGTTTATGACATCATAATTATCTCCACAATAACAGATTAGGATGTCATAAATAGAATTCTGACCACTGAAATAGACAAGCAAACAGAACAAATATGGCAGAGATCCTGTTTTTATGTAAATGTCCTTAGTAAAAAAGACAAAAGGATAATAATTTACAGAAAAGCATGAAATCAAAGCTAAATTGTACGAACATATGAAAATGCCAGCAGAAACAGGCCTCAGGTCTATCGGGTCTGCTTCAGTCTTGGCCCCAGCACCTTATAATGCTGCTGCCCCTCCCTTCACCCATCCTATTACCCCTTCCCCTATCTCAACCTCTCTTGAAGCTGTCTACCGTCTTGCAGGTCACTACCTCACCTGGCAAGGAGTTCCGCTTGTCCACCACTCTTTCTGTGAAAAAATGTCTCCTCATCTCTCTCCTGAATCTACCCCCCTCCAGTCTCAGTTGGTGCCCTCTCGTGTCCCTCCCCTTTCTCCTCTGGAAAATCCTGTCTGCATTAGTCTTGTTTATTCCCTTAGGGTACTTAAAGGTTTCAATCATATATCCCCTGTCCCTCCTCTATTTATTTATTTATTTAAAAGTTTTGCCAGGAAGGCATACTGAGCGGTGCAACGCTCGATTCCAGATGCATCCTGGGGGAGGTTTGGATAGACAGTAATCAGACAAACATTACATGATGTGATACATTACATGGATGATAGAAAACACATTGCACAAAGATACACCTGCCTCTTGGCAGGGGAAATAGACACTAGTGCAGCGAGAGGGTTAGAGCTCACAGTGAGGCTAAGTGCCACAGCAATAGAGGATTGTTAATGGTAGGAACAAACATACCAGCCTACAGATGTGCAGGATTTGACTACCTATGAGGCTAGCTGCACATGCAAGTGGTGGCAAAATGCTGTTTGAGGAGAAGGTTGAGCTGCTGAGTGGAAGTGGAGTGTCTGAGCTCAGCAGGGAGGGAGTTCCATATGTAAGGCATATGGTACTTGAAGGCATGCTGACCTTTGACGGAGGACATCCTTGGAAGGGAGAGGAGCCTGGAGTCGGTGTTATGGAGGGCATAAGTAGAAGGGGTTTGGGGAACTAGGGTGGTTGTGAGGTACGGTGAAGGGACTGGGTCCAGTATTTTGCTTTAATTCATTAAGTAGATAATTATCTTGCATTATGTTGAAGCATAATAATAGAACTCCCTTAACCCTTCTTGTCTCCAGGGACATCAGTTGCAATTTGTTTAACCTTTTTGTATAAGTGTCATTTTTCATGTTATGAATTAGTTTTGTTGCCTTTCTTAGTACCTTCTCGATTTTTTCCATATCCCCCTTACTAGTGGGTCTCCCCACACTGGGGCTCCATAATCCAACAACGGTCTGACATATGTCCTAAAGAGTGACTTGATTACCTTTCGACTTTGACTTTTAAAGTTTCTTTTTATGTTCCACATTACCCTTTTTGCTTTTAGAAGCCGTTTGTTACAGTGAGATTTATATGTAAGTTTATGATCTATGAGTATTCCTAAGTCTTTCTCCTCATCAGACTTCCGGGGCGGGGGGTACCATTCATAAAGTAATTAGTTTCACTCTTTTTACTACCCCGGTGAATCACACAGCATTTGTCAATGTTAAAGCTCATACCCTTTTTGGTGGCCCATTTGTAAATGCAATTGAGATCTGCTTGTATTTCTGCAGTCCCACCCTTGTCGGTAACAATACCAGCTAGTTTAGTGTCATCTGCATATTTACTTACCCAGTTTTGCATTCCTCTGCCCATCTCTGTTATGAATACTCTAAAGAGTACTGGACCCAGGACCGACTCCTGCGCCACCCCACTAGTTACCGGTATTGAAGTAGAGTAATAGCCATTTGTACACACTCGCTGAGTCCTGTCTCCCAGCCAGCTGCCTATCCAGCGAACTACTCTATGATCTAGGTTTATCTCAGTAAGATTATGTATTATTTCTAGATAAGGGACCTTGTCAAAAGCTTTAGTAAAGTCCAACTATATACAATCCACCAATTCCCCCTTATCCAATGCAGCTGAAATCTTCTAATAAAAACAAAGCATATTTGTTACACATGATCTACCCGACACAAATCCATGCTGTTCACTATCCCCCAGATTAGCTTCCTCCAAATGATTATTTATTATGTCTTTCAATATGGATTCCATTAATTTGCCTGGGACAGAGGTCAGACTCATGGGTCTATAGTTAGTGTGATCAGCTCTGTTACCCTTTTTGTGGATAGGCACAACATCCGCTGCCAGCCAATCCGCTGGACCTCATTATCAGCTAATCTGGAATATCGGTCCTAATGGGGTGGCTATGCTAGGAGATAATAATTTGAGCATACAATTAGAAATGTTATCTGATCTAGAGGAGTGTGTGTTTTTCACATTTTTTATTTTGCTTATGATGTCTTCTATTGTTATTACAATATTCCTTTCTTCGTTTTCATGAATGCTGGCCTTTCCTACCAGTTTTTTAGTGAAAACTGTGCCAAAATAGGAGTTAAAATATTAGCAACTTGGCTAGGGACAGACACTATCTCATTTCCCACTTTAATGGGGCATAGGTTATTGTTAGATTTCTTCAGGGAATTTACATAACTGCAAAATTGTTGAATGTTACCTTTTTTTGCTAAGTCTGCCAATTTCAATTCTAGTCTCTGTTTATTTCTCCAAATTATTTTTTTGCATTTATTCTGTATTTCCTTAAACCTTTCCTTGGATTTTACACCTCCCCAAGCATTTACTTTCATTATAAAGTTTTTGTTTTTTATGTATTAGCTTCGATAAGAGTCTGTTTAACCATTTAGGTTTTTCCCCCTCTTGTTATATTTCTTGATGTTATCCATATGTTTATTACATATACTGAAAATGTTGCTCTTAGTAATGTTCCACATTTGTGTTACTATTTGGTCTTGAAACATTGCTTGCCAGTTGATTTGGTCCAGATCTTCCAGGACTTGTATTTTATTTTAAGAATTTATTTTATAAATGTCCTGCATCCTTTACTTATAGGTATATGCTGTTTGAAATAGAACTATTTCCATTATAATCACTATATCCCAGGAAGGCTATAGTACAACAGGATGCAATGTTTATATATTTATTAGACGATACTGTATCCAATATCTTGTCTCCACTTGTGGGACTTTTTACACTCTGAAAGTTCAAGTTCGTTTGTGAGTTCTAAAAAGGCTTTACTTAATGGTTTATCTGCCTCTTTATTTCCCCAAAGGCTGTCACCATAATTTAAGTCTCCCAGAAATATTACTTTCCCAAGTTCACATGCTTTACATAGTTCTTGGTTTATTTGGTTAGTAAATTCCTTGTTTGTTCCAGGGGTCTGTAGCATATTCCCATTATAATGTGCTCATTTTTTCAACATCTATTCAAATCCATATTGTTTCTCAGCAATTTACATTGATTTTTATTTTATCACTTATATTTGTAGTTTTGAGGGCATTTGATATATATGCTGTCCAGGTGGTATAACTCGAATCCCGGAATGTCCTTCCCCCATTCGTTAGACTCTGTCCCCCATGTCTCAGTAACAAAGGCCATGGCAATGTTTGCCTTGTCACTGATAACTGGTTTTATGTGATAAGGGTGAGTGCCTTATTGCGCCGCTCATTAGAGTGATGAAATAATTGCCAGTGTCAAAAGGGTGACTTATCATTAGAGAGACTGCCACAAACATTGATGGTCCTCTAAAAATATACAACAGTCCTTTTTTATGCGGGGGCATAGCCCCCAGCACCCCCAAAATAAGGATTCTCAACTCCAGGGGGAGTGGACTTAGAAAAAAATAGAAACTCCCCCTTGAATCAAAACAGTTGCCTGCACTGGGATCTGAACCCACTACCACAGACTCCAGGAGCAATAGGTCAAGCCACTACACCACATGGCCAGCTTGGCAGGGCTTGGCCAAATACTTCTCTTATCCTCTGTTTGTGAGTGTAGCACATATCCCTCAGTGCTACACTCGCTATACATATTCAGAGCTCTTCTTCCCCACTCGCTCTACATGGGTGCAGTATTACTGAGTTACTCATACTGAGCCACTTAATAATACTCACCCATATAGGCTGCTACCCTGATGACTGCTTTAGGTTCTTCTTTTTTAATTTTCAAACTCCTCGCATTCAGAAGTATACAATTTAGATAATTATTTCTTGTATGGTTAAGGCTTCTTTTTTGTTTACTTTTGATAGATGGTAGAGATTTCCCCCACACCCAGTGCCTAGTTTAAAGGATCAGGAAGTGCCTGCTTTATCATAGTAACTGATGTTTGGGTAGCAATGGCACTCAGGTGAAGTGCGTCTTTCTGATACATTTTGGAAACACTCAGGAATTTACTCCAAGTATAAACATACTTTACGCCCCTTGTGCAACACCCGTTGATTAATCTACCATTGACTCTTTGGATGGTGTAGCTTTTCTCTGGATTACAGCTGAAGTTGGGTAATATTCCAGATATTATTCTTATCTGGACTCCTGCCATTACTAAATCCACACATTCAAATATCTCCTCTACAATATCCTTCTCATGGTCCCATCCTATGTTATTGCTTCCCACGTGCATTAAAACTACCTGGGAATTTAGTTTTTTTATTGAGAATTTTAGGTAAGTAAGTTTTTATGCCATTCATCCTAGCCCCTTGAAGGCAAATTATAACTGCAGTTGTCTTACTTCCTTCTGTCAGTACACTGTCCGTTCGCTGGAATATGGAGTCCCCAATCACTGCCATGGCAGTGTCAGGGGTTTCAGTGAGGGGAGGGTTATCTATGTTAGTTTCTGGGGTATTATCTAGTGGTGAGTATTTATTAAATAATGCTATTTCCGTATTCCCAAGTGCATGTCTCCTTTTTTTGTATGTGGTTTTGGAGATGGTTGCCTAGCTACTTGGATCAGTATCTTCCCTGTGGATGAACTTGCCAGTTCTCCTCTCTCTCCCTACCTCACTATCAACATACTGCACATGGGGGGGGGCCTTTTATACCTGCACTTGTACTACCTAGCCCTTCTTTTGGGGGGAGATACTGAGAACAACAACAAAAATGGAAAGGGACCTGGGAGTAATCATATCAGATGACCTAAAGGTGGGCCAGCAATGTGAGAAGGCAGTAAGGAGGGCTGGGGGATATTGGAATGTATAGAAAGAGGCATCACCAGTAGAAAACAGGAAGTTGTTGGCCTCTGTACAGTCAGTTGGTGAGACCACATCTGGAGTACTGTGTACAGTTCTGGAGACCCCATCTCTGCAAAGACATAGACAGGGTGGAGGCTGTCCAGAGGAGGGCAACCAAAATGGTACAGGGTCTGCACCAGAAGTCGTATGAAGAAAAACTAAAGGAGCTTAAGATGTATAGCCTCGAGGAAAGGAGGGAGGGGGGGAAATGATAGAAACTTTCAAATACCTCAAGGGAATCAACAAAGTCCAAGAGGGTAGCACCTTTCAGAAAAAGAGATGTGCAAGAACAAGGGGGTACAATCTGAAGATAGAGGGGGGACAGCTCAGAGGTAATGTGAGGAAGTTTTTCTTCACAGAGCGGGTTGTAGATGCATGGAACAGCTTTCTTGAGGAGGTCATAGAGTCAAAAACAGTGGGGGAATTCAAGAATGCATGGGACAGACATAAGGCAATTCTAGTGGGGGGTAGGAGGAAGTAGGCTGTTGGTTAACTAGGATCTGCAGCTTATCCGTTAGGTAGGAAATGGCAGACTAGGTGGGCCAAGTGGTCCTTATCTGCCGGCCAAATTCTATGTTTTATGTTTCTATTTTGATTTCTTTTTTAGCAACTCATTGTCTTTACATTTTAGACACATATGGGTAAGTTCAATGCATTCTAGTACATTTGTTGTGAACATGCCCCAGCTTACACATTGCCTCAGGGCCCCTTGACACAATGTCTGAAGAAGGTGGTCTATATTTTCCGGGGCCATACTTCGTATGAGGTTCTTTCAGGGGATAAACAATTTTCTAAGGTATTTTCTGATACATAGTTTGAAGGTTCTCTTACCTCCTTTTGGTGCAATATTGCTCTACACCAACAGCTTCAGCAGCCTCTGGCCTACCCCTGTGCCCTCTGTACCTGCAGGACATGCAAGACACGCGCTGATGCACTTGTCTCTGTGCACATTTCCACACGATCGCCCGCTCAAGCTCACACAGTGATGAAAACTAGATCATCAGGAGATGTTTTAGGAGTGACATAGAGGGCCCCAATGTAGAGCGGGGCTGAGGAGGGGCAGGATAGTTGTGCTAAGATAACTTTGTGAGACGAAGTTTGGGCTTCTTTAAAAATGATGGAATCAGAGATGGACTGTCTTATGTACAGGGCAACACCACCCCATGCTTCCAACTGTCTTGATGAAAAAGGTTAAACTCAGGGATAGAGGTGACGGAATCAGGGATCTTAGAAGAGAGCCAGGTTTAGGTGACACAAAGGATGTTGACAGGGTATTGGGTAACCCAAACTTTTGAGCATGTCAAGTTTAGAAGTAGGCTGCATGCATTTACATGAAAAAGACCTAAGTCCATTGGGCAAAGAGGAGAAGCTTGTATTTGAGACTATGTGTGGTGGAGCCAAGGCTGAGAGATTTGACAGGGTCTTGGGTTGGCTACAACATATTCAGAAAAGACAGAGCAGGCAGGAAGGAGGAAGAGTGGCACTGTATGTGAAAAATGACATAAGGGCCCACAGAGATCCAGGAGGAACAAAATGGGAGAGATACTGTGGGTTGCTGGAAAGGAAAATGGGCCAGCCATCCGCACAGGTGTGGTCTATAGACCACCAGCCCAGGAGGAAGAAACAGATAGGAGTTGATGCTAGCCATCCAAAGGATGGCAGACAAGGGTGAGGTAGTACTGGTTGGAGACTTCAATATTCCAGACGTGGACTGGAGCATCCCAGCAGCAGCATCAACTAGAGCAGATTTATCCTGGACTCCTTCAGGGTGCCTTCCTCAACAACTGGTCATGGAACCAACTCGGCAGAAGGCAATACTGGACCTTGTGCTCACAAACAGGGACAGTGTGATGGGGGAACAGTGGGGAGCACCTGGGTAACAGTGACCACCAGTCATTGTGGTTTGAAATCACAGAAAGAGCAGAACCAAACCACACAAAACACGTATCCTGGATTTTAGGGGGCAGACTTTGGGAAAATGGGGAGATACTTGAAAGAGGCATTAAGGGAAGGGACAGGAATCAGGGTTGAGGAACAGTGGGCAGTATTTAAAATGGGGATTACAAGAACAACAGAATTATGCATTAAGCAGGTTAGCAAGAGGAAAAGGAAGAGGAGACCATTATGGTTTTCCAACGAGGTATCAAAGAAAGTGAAAGCCAAAAAGATTGCATTCAGGCAATACAAAAAGACACAGGCAGAAGGGGATAGGGAGAAGTACCAGGAGAAGCAAAGGGAGGCAGGGAGGTCAGTAAGGGAAGCCAAAGCTCAGACAGAAGAACACATTGCAAAATCAGTGGGTAAAGGGGATAAAACCTTTTACAGGTACATAAGTGAAAAAAGAAAGACAAAGGGAGGGATAGTGAGACTGAAGGGGAGGATGGGAGCGTGGAGGATGACAACAGTAAAGCTGACATATTGAACAGGTATTTCTGCTCAGTCTTTACTGAGGAAGAGGGGGTAATGGGTCTGAAGGAGTACAAGGGGTGAGAATGATGCAGAAATGGACACAAGTCCCTTTACACGAGAAAGGGTCCTGAAGGAACTGGAAGTAAAGAGTTGATAAAGCAATGGGGCCAGACGGGTGCAACCCTAGGTCCTTAAAGAACTAAGAGAGGTGGTGGCTGAACCTCTGGCTATCCTGTTTAGCCGATCACTGGAAACAGGGGAGGTACCCAAAGACTGGAGGACAGCAGATGTAGTCCCCTTATACAAAAGTGGGAACAAAGAGGAAGCAGGGAACTACAGACCAGTCAGCCTCACCTCGGTAGTGGGGAAGATCATGGAAGCACTACTGAAGGAGAGATTGGTGTAACATCTGGTTGTCAATGGACTACAGGACCCAAGGCAGCATGGTTTCACCAGGGGGAGGTCATGTCAGACCAACCTCGTTGAATTTTTTGACTGGGTGACTAGGAGGTGGATCGGGAGGGCAGTGGACATGGCCTATCTGGACTTCAGCAAGGCCTTGACACTGTGCCACATAGAAGACTATTACACAAACGGGGAATATGGGTGTGGGCAGGACAGTAGTGTGGTGGGTAGGTAACTGGCTGGGTGGCAGGACACAGAGGATGGTGGTAAATGGCTGTCACTCCACAGAGGGAAGAGTGACCAGTGGGTACCACAGGGATCAGTGCTGGGACCGGTCCTATTCAACATCTTCATCAGTGACATATGCAGGATCTAGAAGGCAGAATTTCACTGTTCTAATGACACAAAGCTCTGTAACAGAGTAGACACACCAGAAGGTGTAGACAGAATGAGAAGCAACCTGCAGAAACTTGAAGAATGGTCAGGGTTTGGCAATTGAAATTCAATGCAAAGAAGTGCAAGATAATGCATATGGGGCACAAAAACCCTGGCACAATATATCAGTTGGGGGTGAGGATATAGCATGCACCAAGCAGGAAAGGGATCTTGGGGTTGTCATCTCTGATGACCTCAAGGTAGGAAACAGTGTGACAAGGCAGCAGGTAAAGCAAATAGGATGCTGGGATGTATAGGCAGGGCATCACCAGCAGGAAAAGGGAGGTCATAATCCTGCTATACAAGACAATAGTGAGGCCCCACCTGAGTACAGTGTACAGTTCTGGAGACCATACCTACGTAAGGACATAGACAGGGTAGAGAAGGTTCAGAGGAGGGCAACAAAGATGGTGCATGGATTGCATCACAAGTCCTGTGAAGACAGGTTGGAAGGAACTGAACATGTACTCCCTGGAGGAGTGGAGGGAGAGAGGATATGATAGAGACATACAAGTATCTTACAGGGAGGAACAGGGTGCAGGAAAACACTATTTTTAAGCGAAAAAGATGTTCCAGGACTAGAGGGCATGGGATGAAGTTGGAGGGAGGACAATTCAGAGGAAACGTGAGAAAGAATTTCTTCACAGAACGGGTGGTGGACAAGTGGAACACCCTGCCAGAGGAAGTGGTGGGGGCTGAAACAATCACGGGATTTAAGAATGCATGGGATAGACATAAAGGAATTCTGGAGGTCAGGGGTAAGGGGAAACAGACTTCTAGGAAAACAAACTGAACTTACAAGCTCAAATGGGCAGACTGGGTGGGCCATAGGCCCTTATCTGCCGACACTGTCTATGTATCTATGTATCTATGTATCTATGTATCTATGACATCGCCTGAGTAGCAGTAGAAGTAGGAGGAAAGGAAGGTGGGAGGGTATTCTGACTTTCTGTGGACATGAGGGGGTTTGGGGAGTGGAGATGTGCGGCGGGACAGAGCCTCGAAATTAAGGAGAGGGGAAGGAAGCAATCTGGAGTGAATGAGGGAAATGGGGGGATGGGAGGAGGAGGTGGACAGGGGAGAGCAAAAGGGGGGAACAAGGAGAGGCATAGGAATAAAGGGTGGAGAGGAAGGGGAAGAAAAATTTAGGGGCAGGGGGATAGGTTGGGAGGGCGAGAGCTGTTGGAGGGAAGAGTTAAAAAGAGGAAACAAGGAGAGGAAAACAGCAAGAGGGAGATAGGTAGAGGCATGTTAGCAGACAGGGGGAGGTAGCAAGGAAGGGGAAAGAAGTGAGAGCAGGAGGAGAATTAATCTGCTTATACCATACCTAGACTTATTTTGTTGGGGAACAGGATGACTCTGGGACTGCCAATGTGGACTGCAAATTGGCAGCCATGTTCAGCCACCTTTGCCTTGCCCTGCCAGGCTATGATGATGGGGTTGAAGGGCATGACTTCAGTCAGTGAGGAATGTCTGCCATCTTTGGAGGGTCATGTGGGCTCATGGATTACAGGTGGACATTATTCAGGTGCTTTTTAATCTGTCAATCACCTGCCATGTGTCAGACCTCCAGTACCGCCTGCTCTGACTGACACCATCCTGTTGATGAACTGGTATTGCAGTGCCCCAGTGAAGTACAGAAGCTGAACTGCCCTTCAGGAAAATCTGGTAGAGATCTCATCAGAGTAGGATTACTATCCAGGAGAGACCACACTGCGCTGCAAGAGACTGTGCATCTGCAATTGGCGAACTGTGTGAGAAAAGCAGTTTTAATAGTCAGAGGAAAGGGAAGCATTCTCATGCTAGCCGGTATGTTAGTGCTCTCTTTATTTCACCCCCATAGTGGCCCCATCATCAGGTATCATACCCCAGCCTTGTCACCCTGGCCCCTTATGGGCTTACTGTCCAACTCCTTGTCTTCCCTACAGCTTGGCCATGGAAAGAATCCTCAGATAGGAGGCATTGTGTAGAGCTGGGTGTGGAGCCTGTAAGAGGTTGGTCTTGTCATGCTGGCCAGCCATGTTTTCATCCACCGGTACACTCCCCAGGAGGATTAATGAGCAATGCCACCCAGACATGCCTATGCGTGCACCCATACACAGGACATTGGTGATGCCACTCCTCCCACACCTAAATTGCTGTCCATGGTTGCCTAAACCCCAACCACTGGCAGAAGTCAGTATTACACTGAGCACAGCAGACCTCCCTCCCTGGAGGGTCAGTATTACACTGAGCACAGCAGACCTCCCTCCCTGGAGGGTCAGTATTACACTGAGCACAGCAGACCTCCCCTCCTGGAGGGTCAGTGTTACACTGAGCACAGCAGACCTCCCTCCCTGGAGGGTCAGTGTTACACTGAGCACAGCAGACCTCCCTCCCTGGAGGGTCAGTGTTACACTGAGCACAACAGACCTCCCTCCCTGGAGGGTCAGTATTACACTGAGCACAGCAGACCTCCCTCCCTGGAGGAGGAGAGCAGTGTCATGGATGCTCGAGCCTCCTCCTCCAGCCAACTCTACGACAACCCAAGTTCACTCCTGAACCTGGGTTGTTAGTGCTGCAAGCCGGTATGTTGCTTGATGCTGAGGACAGTCAAACTTCCACCTGCATCGACATCACAGACATCATGGAGAAAGGGAAAGCATGAGAACAGAGATTGTGTAGGATGGCCTGATAGAGAGAAATCATAGATACATAGATACATAGACAGTGTCGGCAGATAAGGGCCTATGGCCCACCCAGTCTGCCCATTTGAGCCTGTAAGTGAGAGTTGTGATGCTGACCTTGCATAGCTAGGGAATATCTAGCATGCTCAGGATCTGTGATTAACCTCAGGGCTTGGCCCTACAATGGGGACTCAGTGTAAAATAGTTGGGAATTGTTTAACTGCATATGGCCATTCAGCCAGGGATTTACAGGTATCTTTATCTGAGGTCAAGTTTGTTCAATTTTGCAATTGATTGGCCTTTGGGTTTAGCTGAGTACTGCTATTATTTTATTTTAAAGTTCATCACCACCGGCCAATGAGCAGCAACCCCAATGGACCTGCATCAGCTCAACAACTGGGTACCCAGTAACTATGGGGGAGCTCCCTATAGTGTTAAATGGGGAACTCACTGTTACCACTGGGAAGAGAGCAGAGTTTCCATCACAGGAGAGGGAGATGAGGTCACTGTACTTTGTCAGGGCTGTGTATAACTGGACTCTTTCAGCAACACTCCAGGGAGTGTTTCTTTTGACCCTGCCTACTCAGGACACCAGACGAGCAGCTGCTATTACTTGGCTGAGCCTTGAAAGGGCACCGTAAGACCGGCCATACTGCAACAACTATAACATTTGCACTAACCCTTTTTCCCTTCCTTAAGGTACATCCATAATTAAAACTGTGTTTTGTTTGAAGCAATTTCTCATTATTGTCTACATAAAGTAAAATTACATGATGACTAGGGGGAACTGCTTGCCATTGTTTGGGACCCATGAAAGGGGTGACCACTGACCACAGGGGGGAGGTGGGAAGGTACAGCATCCTAGGGGGTTGTGTTGATCTGTCACCCATTCCACTTGAGTCTGTCTCTGAGTGGAGATGCCACACTATTTCTACGATCTGGATGCAAAACCCCTCCTCACTCGTGAAGGAGATAACAAACCCAGGAGCCACCATGACATCCGTAGTGACCTGGTGACATTGTAAGGTAGTGATGTTCCTCACCCTAAGGTTATTAGGAAGGTGCCCTCTACTGGGGCCTTGAGAATATAATAGTTACATGAATCTGTTGAAGGACTAGATCTGTGAAATGAATAATTCTGATGTGCACCAATATTTGCCAATGCAATAGTTTTCTTGAGAAATCCTTTTACATGAATATCTTGAATAATCCTAATAAAGAATAACCGGACCTCCATTTAGGGTATGCATTTAACATGGCTCACTGTATTTATCTCCTTTTAATGAAAATGCATAGATGTTATATTATCCCAGCTTTTGATGACTTGACAACAGGGCCTGTGTGACCCAGGTAATGTCTGCACACTTCTATGTACAATATTTATGTTGTATCAATAAAAGGTATCACATCATTCAGTGTGCCAGTGTCTAGAGAGTAGTTACTGGTCAGTGAGTCAATATATTTACATGCTAATGCACTCATCCCAGGCTCAGCTAGGTATACAGCACATTTGTGCCCCAAGGGTGTGATTCTAAGCTTCTTTCTGTAATGCAGGTTAGACTGTTGCCCATACTGAAAAGACTGGGTGGAAATGTCACCCTTAGTTGTAATCTGACAATACTGTACGTCAGTTTTGTTACTAATGTAGACAAACCTTTTAAATATTTGTTGAAAAGTACTTCAAGTGTTTATGATAAAATCTATAAAAGGTCCAAGAAAGGGACCTATTATGACTATCTGCAGCCTCATAAATTTCCACACTTCATCAATCCTAAGTGTTTACTGTGTAAAGCCCAATTAATTAAGAAGGGCTGATGCATAGTTGAGTGTTTCTAAATGTATTGCAACTGAGCATCGTACGGTATGCTAAGTTGACTGTGGGGAGTCCTGGGTTGTAAAATTATTTCAAGAGGCAGCAAGAGTAGAATACGACTGCACGTCTAATGTGAGTGACATCATTGGCCACAATATACTAAGCACCAGAGAAAAATTAGTGTCATGACTGTTTATTGCAGTAAATATCAGACTAGGACTTAAATGAACCTGTTCACTAAATAATCTCTAAAGAAATGCTGCAGCTTATTTTTTATTAAGCACAAAACTAATGATGTGTTTTCACATTTAAAGGCAAATGCTATATTAAGAGGAAATTTGAACTTTATTTAACTAATGTTCTTGATTGGCATGTCTCCTCAGAAACAATTTTTACAATTGCTTATTGCGTATGTACTGTCTACGTGGCATGGCTTATACTACAAATGCTGGCACCTGAGGGCAGTACTAGGGGATGCTGTACTGTCAGGCTATGCTGTCCTTTGGATGCAACAATAAACCCTGGTCCTTTCTGCCCATCTCTAGTGCTGTCCTGTGGGTGTCCATGCATAGGGGCCGGAACGGTGGGGGGATGCAGGGCCATGACCCTACCACTTTCATAAGTGGCCCTATCAGTTTTTGCATTCTTACCATAGGAAAATTTACCCCTTACATCCTTGGCCGTACCACTTTTTCAGACTGCTCCAGCACCAATGTGTCCATGTGGAAGAAAAAGAACACAAGGCATCTTCCACAAGAGTAGCAGATTTCCTCAGTGTCCTGGCCAACATTCCCCTTCCCATAAAACTGGTTCATGCAGTTGTCTAAGGCTGCGTGTGGGTGCCGATGTGCAAAATGATTGCTGCTACACATTTACAGTCACTTCACTACCAGTCTCTCATTGCTTGTAAAGCATTTTGGGATACAGTGTGTATGAAAAGCCCTACATAAATGATTGTTATTCTTCTTTTTCTTCCTCTTCCTCTTCTTCTTCTTTTACATGCCTGTTTCAAAAACAATAAATTCTCTGCCCTGCCCTGGATCATTAGATCTTATTTAAAATCTAATTTTACACCAATGTCTAGTCCTGCTCTACCTATCTCCTTAGACTTCTGTGGGACTCAGAGTATTTTCTTAGAGGACATCATTAATTGCCTGTGGTGTAATAAATACCACTCATGTATCCATTTATAATCAAAAGCTTTCTTCAGTGGTCTCACAGTGTGTGTCAATTTCTCCATGAGAGGAATGTCATTTAGTCGTTCCATCTTTCCTCCCTGGACCAAGGGATTTTTAAACCACTTTCTAGTGATATATTTTATCTGGTGCAGTGAGCGGAACAGAACATAGATATTTCTGTTCTTTAGACATTTGATCTTGTGAAAAAGCTCCCAACAAAGACTTTCTGGTAAACTATTTATATTGCTAAACTCTCCAGATCCACCCAATATTGAGGATGCTAACTCTGAGGGATTAGATTGGAGAGAATGGTAAAGGAAATATCTGGATGGTTATTCGGCAACAAAGAACGTGTTGGCTTAAATAATAAAAAAGAACATATCTGCTTATTAGTGATTCTTGGAATTAAACGAAACTGCTTGATTAATAGACACTGACAATGCATATGAAGATACATGTATTGTGTTCTTGGTTTGCTCCCTTTAGTTCCCACTGTTCTCACCTGCAGTGTGATATACTCTGCTCTGTCCTTGGAACTCATGCTCATGATGGTGCCATTAGGGTTTCGTGTTCGGATCACGGCCTGAACTTGTGTCCGGCGAGCTGGTACTCTGACTCGAAGCTGATAATACACATAACTTCCAATCCCAAAGGAGTACTCTCTAAGAGCTGCAGGCAAGAGTCAAAAACATGTCTTCATTTATCAGTGCGATCCTGCTTTACCACCTTCAAAAAAAACTACACTGTATCACCTACACCAAGATGTATGTTGTTACAGTGAACATAAGAAACAAGTCTAGAATGGAATTTTTTCAGTGTTATAGTTCCCGAATGTGCCGTCTGTTGAGCCTGCTTCTCACTCTCAGCAGGCTGCTCAACATCACATCACATGCCGCCCAGTTTCCCAGCTTTGTTTAATGAAGAAACAGGCACATAAAGGAAGAGTAATGTGTTGCCGGTTAGAGCATGGTAGCTTCCCTCAGTGGTGCCTCCCTCCACAGTGACGACCATTGGTGGCAGGTAAGGTCATAGCTGCAGCCTCTTGTGTGGCACCTCTCCCCTGCTGGCCATCCCTCCACAGGAACAGTGACAGCTCAGTAGTGTATGGCTGTTCCATGGCCTTCCTTTACTTTTTATTCTTTTTATTCCTCTGAAAAATTACCCTCATCCCAAGCCTAGCATATGGTCCCAAAAATAACAACTGCCAAGGATGTAATTCTCACCCTCCCAACCCATAACATAAGAAATCAAACTACAGTCTCCAACTAACAAAAAAGCAGTCCTATGGCCACAGGAGAGTGCACTTGCCTTCCATGTGGAGGGTCAGGGTTTATATTCCAGCCTCAGGATCCCAGTCTGGGTTAACAAGAGGCAGTGCACAGTCCACCTGAATGCACAATGACTCAGGAATGATTTGTGGCATCTACTGCACATCTGCCACCCGACATCCTTGGGGGGGGGGGGAGAGAACAGCAAGACAAACCTTCCATGTCAATCCCCTAACATACGGAGCCAAACACATCTGATGTGCATGTTGCCATTGACATTATGTGCCAGGGCATGCCTTAAGACTGCCCTATCTGACCTCATTGGTCTCCAGCAGATTCCTCTCCTTCTAGGATAGTCACTTCGAAGTGAGCCTACTGTGGTGGGGGTCAGTTGTGATGTGGCTTAGAAAGGCACAGAAGGGTGGTTAATGGCAGGGCGGTAGGAAGACTGCCACAAGGCAGCAGGGGGATAACTTTGTAGTACCACAGTGGGAGATGGGTGGGTTAAGGGGCTGAAAAAAATTAGATACAACACACAAAAATAAAAAAAATAAAAAAAAGCTCAGTTAAATTTGCCTAACATACAGTATCAACTAACTTGATAGCCAGAGATCAAACGTTGATTCAAAAGCTTACTGGATCCTTAACAGATCTCTCTACAAGGTATCTTTATTTCTGTTTTCCTCCTTGCTGGTTGGGATAACCATTCCTTCAGTCCAAGTCCAGCTCCTGCTTAGACACTACCATACCCTGGTTGTCTGATCCAGTAGCTGCCTTGACACCCCTGTGTTTTCTTCCCAGTAGGGAAATACCCCTCCAACTTGCCAGGGTCAAGCATTTTCCTGCTGGGGACTTCATGGGACAACCGTGGACCCTTGGGGAAGGGTGGATATAGGCCCTCTAACATGCCCCTGCTTTTACACCTAATGTACACACAGTATGCCAGAGCTCCTCCCTCCACTTGTAGTTATGCCTCCCATATGACATCAAACCTTGGAAGGGGCAGGGTTTTGTGTGGCCAGCTACAGCTTCCAGTGACATGCCAATCCCTCCAAACAAGGGGTTGAAATGGTGGGACACGCATCACTCCAGAGTCTGATTGCACTGCTTCCGTAAGGTGGAAGGGAACAAGGGAGGCAGAACTGAAATGCAAATCACCATCTTCTGCATGATAATGTAATGCAGTAGGTTCCAGTGCCCGTGGACTTAGCTTTGCACTGTATAGTTACCATACAACAACAGGGTTTGACAGCTTGCTAATAAGCAAAGCAGAAAGATGCTCATTCTAGTTTTCTGTCTTTCTAAGCAGCGTAGATAAAGTGAAAACCCAAATTTTTCAGTGTTGTACAGTGCTGATGAATTAATCACAAATACTCTTAAAGTGTCAACAGTGCAAAAGTGGCAGGAAGTCATAAACAGCTAGGAAAAAGCGCAGAATGTGATGTAGTGAGAGAGCAGAATGTGTTCATGTTGTTTAGAGATACTGTACCCTAGTACTGTTTTACACTGTTTTTTGTTATGTAAATGTCTGACCTACAAATGCAATAGCTGGTGTGAAAAAATGCAACATTAAGCTGCAAATAATGAAAACAATGTTGCAGAATTTTAGAATATATTACTCAAATTTTAGCTTATACTGCACATAATTTTCAAAATTATGGGCCAGAAACTGTCATATGTGAAGAAAATAAAAAGTGCCTGTGAATGCTTTTTTTAAATATTGGAGAATGAAATGCATTAAAAACTAGTTACAGTCAAAACATTAAGCAGCTCTTGCCTAAAGGTGCTTTTTACTTTTATTTTATTTATAAATTTTCTCTACTGCAATAGAATGGAATATGGACTTATTGTTTGATTTCTCTGAAGCCTAGAACAATATATTTTAAATCATTCTGCTGCCGTGTCTTCGTAAGAACCTTCCTGTAACCAGTGTCTCCCAATCCCTCACATCTCTTGCTAGTTTTAAATTAAGAAAAAAAAAAAGAAAGCTTAATTTCAATGGTGCACCTTTGTTACATTTGTGTCCATGGTAACCAGGTATACAGTGACAGCTGAAAGCACCCCACTCTCCATGACACTGCCCGTGAGTACCACACAAGGATGAGCCCATATTAATGCAGTTTCCATCAGTCACTGCACAACCAGGGAAGCTGTTCAGTGACTCAGCAGGGGATCCAAGGTCATACACCTTTAAAAGAAAAACAAAGTACATTTACAATGGCTTCGATATAGTACTTTTCACAACTGTAGAACCACCCTTTAATTTATTTGTTTGTGTTACTTTTCCATGTCTTTTGCTACATGAACCCCATTGTGTCTGAGCTGCCCTGTGTAGTTATTATCAAAGCAGAGCAATTCACAGCAAGATTATACTAAGACGTGGCTCTTATATGTCACAGGAGGGTGCTCACATTTCTTTCAGTCTTCAGACTCGCCTTTTTCCTTTGGATAAAACCAAGTAAACATGCAGTACTAGTATACACCAGTTCAACCCTGATGAAAGTACGTTTCCACTGAGTTGTATTATAAATGTGGATTACAAGATTAGTTACATGCTAGCATAGTAATTTAAGATCAGACTGGAATCTGGGTCCATCAAGTATGCTCCTTCCTCCAAACACTGCATAAGTGGGAACTATTAACAGTGCTGTGCAGTTATGTACTACTTGATAGGGAATCCCTTGACTGAACTGATTCCTTTGGTAAGCAGATGTTTGGCTAGGCTTCAGGCTTACCTTGAGAACCTATAATGTGTATATATCCACTGCCACCACTGGTAGGCTGGTCCATAAGTTCTTCACTTTTTGGGAAAAGTGCCTGCTAAGGTTACAGCTCTGAGGGCAAAGATCAGCACCCCTTCTAGCTTGGAGTAAAGGTGTAGCAGAGTGGCCCCAATTTTTGGGTTGGAGCCAAGGGGAAAAATGGGGAAAGGTCCTTTCTCAAAAATGCAAAACAAAGCAACAAAATAAAGTGTCCTCTGCATAAATAAAAGAAAGAAATGGAAGTACGAGTTTGTCTTCTTTTACCTTACTGTCAAGGATTAGATTGCGAACACAGCCAGCAAAATGCTTGTGCAGTAATTGGGGGTAGGAATATGGAACAGACTCCTTAACTCCTCCTAGTTGTAAAACATGATTCACATTCAGATACCTGAAATGAAGAAAAACTCGGTCATTAACATGAAAATAGCAAGACACAAATCTGTGACCTCTGATAACCATCACTGTCAGTTAAAGTTAATAGCATGGCCAGGCCAGGGCGTGGAGGGACTGAAACAGAGGCCTCACCCCAGCCATGCTAGTGACCCGGTTTGTGAATGAAGTGGGGTCACTTGGAGGTTGGCTGGGAGAAGAAGGATCGAGCATCTTAGGATGGCTCTCCTCCTTCAGGGAGGGGGAACAGCATCTGCTGCTGCTTCACTGCCACCTAGTGGAAGCTGCGTGTTGGGACAGCAGTTGCCAAACTGGTTGATTGGGTACAGATGTGGAAGCATCCCTGTGTCTTCACGGAGTGCATGTGTCACTACACGTATGCCGGTCCGTGAGTTGAGGATGATGGCAGCACCCCAGACAGCTTTGCAGCACCCTCTACAGGCACCCACCCACCCATGGTGGTTCAAGAGGTAAGAAGGTAAGTCCTAGATAGGGTGGGTGATGGGACTGGGGGCTGCCAATGGAATGAAGGACTGCTGAACAAGAGCGGGATAAACAGAAAATAGAAACATAAATTAAAGTATAACTAAAGATTTATGGATTCTTTCTTGTGAAGCTTCTTAATGATTGCCTGTAACTCACTGTATGGTATATAGAAAATAAAATGTATATACAGCATGCAGACAAGTCAACACAGAAACACAGAATTTGTTGGCAGAAAAGGACTGTTAGGTCCATCTGATTTGCCCTATTTTTCCCGCATATTACTACACCCTGGACCCTATTTGGCAAGGCAATTTTATTTAAAAGGTGCCCAATCCCGGAGGAGCTGGGCACTGAACATAAATAAGGACATACAGCGATAAATGAAAACATAATTAAAGCTTATTAAAACCATAACAAGATTAAAATTCAGCAAAACAGAGGTTTCCAGAAGTCAATCTTCAGGGGACTGGCCAAAGCTAAAGATGGCATCAGCAGTCAAAGGCCAGGCTGAAGAAGTGGGCCGTTAGCCTCTCCTAAACACCTCAATTGAGTGAGCCTCTAGATTGCAGGTAGAGCGAGTTTCACAGGGTCGGTCCAGAAACACTAAAAACATGATCTCCTCAGGTCTTGAGCCGAACCCTGTGAATGTCTAGGAGGCCCCTTGAGGAGGACTGGAGGGAGTGAGCAGAGGACACCGGTGTCTGGAGCTCAGATGAGTAACCAGGACCCAGCCCATATAGGGCCTTAAAAGTGAGGAGATCCACCTTGAAAAGAACCCTCCACCCGACTGGCAGCCAGTGCAGAGCACACAGGACTGGAGTCACATGACTGGACCTTGAAAGGCCCATCGTCAACTGGGCCACTGCATGCTGCAATAGCTGCAGTCTGCAGAGGGTCCCTCCCATGACTCCGAATTACGGAGTGTTGCAGTAGTCGAGTCTAGAAGTCACGAAGGCATGCACTAGTGTCAACAGGTCCTCAAGTGGAATGAGGGGCTTAATCAGGCAATGTTCTACAAGTGGTAGAAACCACTGCTGACTACAGCTGACACCTGATCTTCCACGGTCAATCTACAATCAAGGATCACGTCCAGATTTTGCACCTTCAGAGAAACCACAAACAGAGCAGACCCCAGAACAAGTCCAGAGTCAGCCCCTGGTGGCAACCCATCATGCCCATGACCAGTCTTGATCACCAGCACCTTAGTCTTAGCTGGGTTGAGTCTCAGTCAGCAGGAAGCCATCCAGTCATTGATTTTAGACAGACAGCTGTTAAGCACGTCGACCGCTCCCAATGTTCCAGGTGCAAAAGACAAATGCAGTTAGGTATCATCTTCATAGCAGTGAAACTCTGCACTGTTTTGTTGAATGATCTTGCCCAGGGGCAGCGTGTACACTGTGAACAACATCGGCAACAAGATCAAGCACTAAGGTACTCTACAAGACAGAGGCATTGGGGAGGAGGAAATTCCCATCACCACCCGCTGCACTCTGTCCAAGAGCTAAGACTCAACCATTTGATGATGGTGCTGGTGAGTCTACAAAACTCACAGAGCCAATCAAGAAATGCAACATGATCCACAGTGTCAAAGCTGAAGAGAGATCGAGGAGCACAATAACTGACCTGTCTCCTCTATCTCTTGCCCTGAGCAGATCATTATGCACTCTCATTAGAGCAGTTTCAGTGCTATGTCTGGCCAGAAAACCTGACTGGAATGGCTCACAGATATCTAAGGACACCAGGTGATCCTCAAGCTGATGTACCACCAACTTCCTGACAACCTTGCTCAAAAATGCCAGATTGGAGATCGGACAGTAATTCGCCAGGACATCTGGGTCGAGGGATGATTTCTTTAGGAGAGGCTTCACCAGTGCTTCTTTCAAAGCAATTGGGAAGACCCCTCCAGCCTGGGTAAAGAATTGGCTGGAAAATAGGACACAGAGAGTAATAGTAAATGGAGTCCACTCAGAAGAAAGGGGTTACTAGTGGGGTACCACAGGGTTCAGTATTAGGACGGTCCACTTCAATGTCTTTATAAGTGACATTGCAGAGGGACTGGAAGGAAAAGTATGTCTCTTTGCAGATGACACAAAGATCTGCAACAGAGTTGATGCACAGGTAGGGGTGGAAAGGATGAGAAGGGACTTGGCAAGGTTAGAGGAATGGTCAAATGTATGGCAGCTTAGATTCAATGCTAAGAAGCGCAGGTAATGCACACCGAAACAAACACCCAGGGAAGAGTATACAATGGGGTGAGATACTAACAACAACAAAATGGAAAGGGACCTGGGGGTAATCATAGCAGATGACCTAAAGGTGGACAAGCAATGTGAGGGGCAGCAAGGAGGGCTGGGGGGATACTGGGATGCATAGGAGAGGCATCACCAGTAGAAAACAGGAAGTTATTATCCCTCTGTACAGACAGCTGGTGAGACTCCATCTGGAGTACTGCGTGCAGTTCTGGAGACCCAGTCTTGCGAAAGACATAGACAGAATGGAAGCTGTCCAGAGGAGGGCAACTAAATGGTGCAGGGTCTGCACGGAAGACATATGAAGAGACCTAAGGAGCTTAATATGTATAGCCTCGAGGAAAGGAGGAGAGGGGACATGACAGAAACATTCAAGTACCTCAAGGGAATCAACAAAGTCCAAGAGAGTAGCATCTTTTAAAAGGAGGTGTGCAAGAACAAGGGGCACAATTTGAAGATAGAGGGGGTGGCTCAGAGGTAATTTAAGGAAGCATTTTTCACAGAGACGGTTGTGGATGCATGGAATGGCCTTCGGAGGAGGTTGTGGAGTCAAAAACAGTGCTGGAATTCAAGCATGCATGGGACAGTCATAAGGTCATTCTAGGGGGTGGGGGTAGGAAGAAGTAGGCTGCTGGTTAACTAGGATCTGCAGCTTATCCAGTAGGTAGGGAAATGGGCAGACTGGGTGGGCCAAGTGGTCCTTATCTGCCGTCAAATTCTATGTTTCTATGTTTCTCCACCTTCGAGCACCTGGCAATCCTGGTGAACACCAGGCCAATGGCTTTGAAACATCCCATTAAGAAATGTGTCGGTGCTGGGTCCAGTTCACAAATGGTGCGCTTCAGCTCCAAGATCACCTTAGTCGCTTCAGACATCTCCACTGGCCTAAATTTCTCCCAGGCAGACTAAGTGCCTCTGAAACTCCCAACTTGATCACTGTGAAGCAAAAGCGTCCCTGATGGAATCCCTGACCTAATGACCGACACTCTGTTGGAGAAACACAGAGCAAACTCTTCACATAAAGAGGTTGAAAAAGCTTTTCGGTTGGAGACAGGCAGGATGCAAAAGCCTGTCCATGGTCCGAAACAGCTGAGATGGTCTGTTTCTCCCTGCAGCAATTTTCCTGGACAGAAATGCTGCCTTCTTATGAGAAATCGACCCCTGGTACTCAGCATAGTGAGAACAATGGGTCAGCCTGTCGGCCTCCAGCTGGGTCTGCCGTCAGCAATGCTCCAGCTTCCGACCCATGATCATTATCGCCTGATATCCCCATCAAACCAAGGGGGCCTCAAATGAGAGGATCTGGGTCATATACGGACTGGTCCAATGCAATCTAGAGTGTCAGTAACCAACCTTATTATAGGTGGCCACTGCCTCTCCAGTGCCACTGCACATGCTGCATCAACTCTAGATAGGTCAGCTACCACCAATAGTCCCTTTGGGTCAACATCCCTTAAAGGGCGATAGCTGACCATCTCCAAATGGGAGGGACTTTCAGGGGGCCCCAAACTGAACTTCATGGTGCAGTGGTCAGACCAAATGACCTGATCAATCTTGAAGTTGTCAACTCAAGAACCAGCTGGAACACCAGATTGAGTGTGTGGCTGTGTTAATGGGTAGCAGCAGCAATGCTTGTAATAGGCCCAGTGACTGTATCAACTGGAGAGAGTCATAACTGAAAGGCAAGGATTTGTCATTGACTCAGGCATTGAAGTCCTCCAGGATTAAACACCTGGGGACTCCAACACCTGTCAGCGAAGTCTGCTACCTCCTGCAGAATTCCCTTCCCACCCCTGGGGGGTGGTAAACAAGGAGAATCCTGCTACCTGCACCTGCACCCCCCATGCATGGCAACACACTCAAAAGATTGGGTGCTACCAACTGGGTGAACAGAGAAGCCCAGACTGGATTGAAAAATGATGGCCACTCCCCCACCCCTGTGATCCTGCTGACCCGTAATTGCTAGCCTCCGTCCCACTGCTGCTCGTGTGCTGAGGGACCACATTGGCTCTCCTCCAGTCCTGTGGAACCACCCCCATCTCCAACTAGATGCTGAATAGTGTTGTTACGGCAGAAAACAGGAAGTTGTTATCCCCCTGTACAGACAGTTGGTGAGACCCCATCTGGAGTACTGCATCCAGTTCTGGAGACCCCATCTCCCAAGGACATAGACAAGATGGAGGCAGTTCAGAGAGGGCAACTAAAAATGGTGCAGGGTCTGCAACAGAAGCCATCGAGGAGAGCTAAAGGAGCTTAATATGTATACCCTTGAGGAAAGAAAGGAGAGAGGGGGACATGATAGAAACATTTAAGTACCTCAGTGGAATCAGCAAAGTCCAAGAGGGTAGCATCTTTCAGAAAAAGAGATGTGCAAGAACAAGGGGACACGATTTGAAGATAGAGGGGTGATGTCTCAGGGGCAATGTGAGGAAGTATTTTTTCACAGAGAGGGTAGTGGATGCATGGAACAGCCTTCCTGAGGAGGTTGTGGGGTCTAAAACTGTGGGAGAATTCAAGAATGCATGGGACAGACATAAGGCAATTTTTGTGGGGGGTAGGATGAAATAGGCTGTTGGTTAAATACGGTCTGCAGTTTATCCTCTAGGTAGGGAAATGGGCAGACTAAGTGGGCCAAGTGGTCCTCATCTGCCGTCAAAGTCTATGTTTCTATGGAACTATGCTCAATTCTTTTAGTGCCCTGGGATAATCCCATCTGGCTCATTGCCTTGTTTTCCTTTAGGGCTTCAATCCCTCAGACTCTCTCAAAGCACAAAAAAAAAATATGGATATTCTAAGCTTCATCTTGAGATATCCAAGAACTACAGTATTCCCACTAATGTTATTTATTATATGCCAATTATTTAGAATTCTGCCTTGGCTTGGATCACAATTTTATTGCCATGCTCTGCAGAAATGTAAAAGCACCAATCTAACAAGCACACCTTCCCTTGTGTGTGCGGAAGTGATCATTCCAACTAGCATGTAGTTGCCCATTATCCTAGTAACATGAGATAAGGATTCATGCCAGCTGCTGACAGATTTCTATGCTGTATAAAGTGCAAATAAGTCTATTTTAACTGAAATAGCACTTAAAACTCTGCTTAAATGAGAATTATAACACAAGTATTGCTACTGTACATGAGTTCTTTAGTTAAGTAGTAATATTGGTTGTTCTGGTCAGTAAGTGGCTACTTAAAACTAAACCTGGGACCAAGCCAGTTGTTGACCAGCCAATAATGGAAAAGGGACTGAAGTTACTGATAATACAGTATTATGAATAGTCTGTGGAATAGAGTTCTAAACAAATGTCAGTTTAAAGTCATAAAAATCCATTGATATCGCCTCTTATTTCTGTGGGAGAATGAGGACTGGAAACTGGCCAATTGCATTGCTTTTTTCTCACTACCAACATTCCATTAGGATTATAATGCATTGTAACATACTGCATTGTGTTGACCTTGAAAGACTATAGTACAGTATCATGTGATTAAAATCACTTTGGTAGTATAGATGAAACAGTAGTGTTGCTTCAGTGCGTATGTTAACTTACGATGAGCCAAAAGGCTTTAGCATGGCAAATGTATCCCCAAATAATGTTAAAATATGTATATACTGTTGTGATAATGTGGGGAAATGTTTTCTGTGCCTGCAATTTAACCAATTAATTATTTCTTTAGTTCAGAATGATCAAAACATTTCCTGGAAATTAAGCAGCTCAGCTACCTTGCTCTCGATGTGGAGTAGAGCCGGTGACCTCACACATTGAGCGATCTTCAGTCGATGACCATTTGCCGTCTCTTTCTACTTCCGAAATAGCAGCCTCACTACAGTGATCAAGAATAAGTCTCACAGTCTGCAGAACAAGTAGAATTGCTGAGATGAAAGATGATAAAAGAATATCCCAAACTCTTTTATCTGCAGAGTCCTAGAAAAACAATCTGTAGCCCTACTTCACAAAGGCAGGAAGATGATCTTTCAAAACCCCAGAACCGGTGCAAAGAGAAACTAGGGAACACTATACCTTTGTTTTACAAAGGAACATCTCTATGAGGCGGTAGGGGTCCTTTAAATGAGGTGCATTTTTACACTTTATTTGCTGAACAATTGTGCATGTAGGGGTTACATTTCATACAGCAGCAAGTCGTCTATACTATATTCTTGGAACTGATTTGGATTTTCGGCCCCTGAACTAAGTCCCTGCGGTTCCTTCCAAAAGCCTTCACCTCTGGTCACATCTCCCTGATTTTTTAAGGGTGTCCCAGTTCTTAGACAATTACTGTGTGATCAGTGATTTATTCATGAATTTGTTTTCTGTAATCAGGGCAAGGCACCTTTTTCAGTCCCCCCTGCACTTTTCCTCCAGCAAGGTTAGCAACTCCTTTTGCAGTCATTCCAATATTGAATGGAAGCATACCCCCCCCCCCCGGGCTTACCTGTTAGCTTTCCCCTTGAGTGACACTAGGCAGTTTGCCCATGCCCAACTTCATGGCTACCTATCTCCATGATCTCATGGCTGAAGAGCCACAATGACACTTGGATTCTGCCCCCCCCCCAGACTAGCAAAAGGGGACCAGAAGCCACACAGAAAATACACAGGTAGACTTGTACCTGTACTCAGCATCAGGACAAACTCAAAACAAGTGTAACCTCCTCCCACCGCCCCCCCCCCTTTTCTGTATCAGCAGGGCTGCTCCTCTCACATCTAGGCACCACCGAGAGGGGTGGGGGTAGTCATTACAAATTATCTTTTTCAGAAACTGTATGGACCAATTACTTCTACTTCTAGGCCAGCATCCTTCTGACAGGCAAACCAAGTGTGGCATCTACCTGGCAACAACTGGGGGACCATTTAGCATGACCAACAACCTGGGTCCCTGGAGAAAACGTTTGCTTAGCATTGTGCTAGGTTTATACTTCTGGTCAGGGGCACCCAAGTAAATCTGGACACTGGAAGCAATAACTGAAATATCCAAACCAGGATGGGATTCTAGAGTGTGACTTTTATTCACATAACACAGAGAATAACAAAGCCAAGATGGACCCCCACAGGGCTACTCTCGCTGGTATTGAGATTACAGAGGTACAGAGCACACTTCCTCACTACGAACCCTCAGGTTCTGAATGGAACTGGGCACACATGGCCCGAACTGGTACACTTCTCTTCTATTCCTTGACATGGCACCCCAGCTAGTACTAGGACACTTTTCCATATGACATGCAGGTCGATGGTGGTTCCCTAAACCACCCATGAGCATTTTCTAGCTCTAAAGGAAAATCCAAAATCCCACATCTGGGTGCTTTCTTCAGACACTGGCCAAGTGCCTGAGAGAAAACCATAGGTGCCCAAACTGAACCCAGAAAGGTAAACCTGGTTACTCCAGATGGGGGGGGGGTCTCCCACCTCTTGCTCCCAAATCTATACTCGGCCATTCATTTGGTTACAACACCTTTCTTTGAACTACTGGTTGTAGATGCTCTCTTGAAATGTTTTGCACATTTAACATTCTACATTTCACTCTGGAGGTGTCCAGACTTTTAAAGTTCTGTAAGTGGCTATGTCTTTACCCTAGACCCCCACTGTTGCAGATGCTTCTAAGCCATACACAAACTAAAAGTTTTGTACTTGGCAAGTCTTCCTTTGACCCCACAGTAGGCAGAACACTTTTACTCTAAACTCTTGCAGTGAACATTGTTTCTATTTCAGAGCAGAACTCACCAAAGGCATGCAGGTGCCCCAGGACTTCTCTCCCACAACAGATTCTCTGGTACTCACAGAACAAACTCGATTCTCAGGCAGCTTCTCCTGTCCAGGCTGGCACAGGGGATTGCCCCTTAATTCCTGGAATTCCCCCCATTTCTCCGGGATGGGGCACTAGAACAACCCTAGGAACGGTCTCTACCACTTCCTTCTGGTCTCTTCTGTGTTCCTCTCTAGGGTGAGAACACACAACCCATTCTTTCTATGGTAGCTCTATATCAGAGCTAGGACCTGAGGAGCTGCACTTTGCAGCACTCCTCTCTCTCTCTCTTTAGTCTCACTTGAAACTGGCTTGAATATCCCAATGTTCTACTGCTAACCCACAGCAGCTAGCATTCCATTGTGGCTTATGCTGCTGCAAGAATTCTCAGGTGACATCTTCACTCCAGCTCAGCAGAAACTGAAAACAGAGTGTGCCAGTGTAAACCTCATTTAACTGGCATCTCACAAGCTGCCTTTCCCTGCCTGCCAATGGTTCTAAGTGGGATTTTAGTAACCCCTGGGAACAAGGGGGTTACACAAGCATTTGTCAATGCAGGATGTTTGCCATGGTGTGTGTGTGTGTTTGTGTGTGTGTGGAGGGTGTTCTTGGCTGTCCATTCCTGTACTGTCAACTGTGTGACCACATGTGGATGTTCATGGACAGGGTCAAAAGTGGCACCAGTCCAGTAGTCACATGCAGTTAGATTTTCTTTTGGGATAGCCAACAATTTTTTTTAAGTAGCCAAGGGGGCTTGTACTCGAAAATGTAATATTTCAATAAGCAGATCAGCTGGGCCAGTAGAAGTGTCCGTGGGGCTCGTGGATTTTGTAAGTCACTACCCTGCTGGGTAGTAGCTACAAAACTTAATCTGACCCCTGCATAGATCAGCTTGAGATGGGATTTTTTATATTCTATTTATTCTCCTGTAGCCGGCTACTGGTAAGGACCCAGTCTAAAAGGGGATGATTGCCAGATTTAATATTGAGCCTAGTGGGTTCAGTTATTAATTGAGATGCTGTAGGTGGGCTTCAGATACAGAGGTGTGAGTGGTAACAGCTCCTGATCCCAACCAACTGATATTGAAATCCCCACATAACACCAGGTCAGGGAGGCTAGACAAAGAGGAAATGAAGGAGGGGAGAGAGACGGATGGGGGATTAGAGGGGAGTTAGACATAGCCTATGGTAAGTTTCTTTACTTGGCCATGGGTGATTGTACTTGAGCAAACATATGAGGAGAGGCTGAGGTAACTGAACACGTACACCCTGGAGGACAGAAAAGAGAGGGGGCTATGATCGAAACCTTCAAGTACCTTAAAGGCATAAACATGGTTGGTACAGAAGGCATCTTTAACTTAAGAAAGCGGGTACAACAAAGGGACATAACTTCAAATTGGTGGTGGTGGGGTAGATTCAAAAAGGAAAATTAGGCACTTCTTTCCACTGAAAGGGTGGTGAAGACAGTGGAATCAGCTATAGAAGGTTGTGGTGGCAGCAATGACGGTGGCCAGTTTCAAGAGGGGTTGAGATAGGGTGTTGAGGAGGATTAGGACTGAATGGGGCTCTTCTGGGAAGGGGTTAGGAGCGGGGAATGGGAAGGTGAGGATAACTGCGGGTGGAGTTGAGGAGGGGTGCAGCTCCAAGGAAGTAACTGAGCTGCACACTCAAGCAGACTCAGTAGACCATTATGGTGTTTTTCTGCTAGCAGCTTTCTTATGTTCGTATGCAAATTCGGACAATATAGCATTCACCTCGTGGCAGCATAAACGTTCTAGTGCTGTGTCCATGATTGCAGGACCCCCAATATAAACAAAAAAAAGTTAATGGTAAAGAAGTAAACATGCTGTTAAAGTACACATAGAAGCAAAACCAACAACCACAAAGAATATACAGTATATAACATGTGATGCAACAAAAGTGACATGCATCTGTCATGTCCTTATGAAATTGCTGTTTTCACAGTTTTGTTTTATTACATTCTCACCCTAATTCCACAAGCTTTTGTTTAGTCATACCCGATGGGAGTTGGGGAAACATGACTGCCCGAATGAGGTGGGGAACCTTGGTGAACACTGGCTGGCAGGTAGGTGCTGTTATATGTCGGGGCTGTCTGGTAAGGGACAATTCAAAAAATTAACAGGAACAATAAAAAAAAAGAAGAAACACACAGCATCATTGTGCATACCTAATGCACCTTGTTGACAACAGGAAACAACAAAACATCAACCTGGCATACTGATTCCTGCATCACGACATGTGGTCACCAAGATGATGGCACAGAAATGGACAGCACAACCAACATGACAGGGATTTGGAGTACACTGTTCTCTGTATACATATGTATACTCTCTCTGTGACCTGTCATGATACCTATAAGGGGGCCCACTGTACAGGTTAAAGCTGTCTCCCGTTAAGTGGTGTGGAGAGTTGATATATCTGGGAACCAGGTGTCAAAGAACTGCCAGCTAGGGGAGAATAAGTAGAATAAAAAAAAAGAGAAATCCCATCTTAGGCTGATCCATCTAGGGGTTGAAATTGAAGAGATAGTGTGCTGCCTAAAACTAATATTAGAATTTAAAAGCAACTAGCCATTACCTTTTATATCTGAGGTACTTTTCCTTTCCCCTTTGTTTAATTAGATGATTGTTTACCTGATGTTATAAAATGGGTAAGCTAAACCAGCCAATCAGAGACCTTGCTCACCATGCATGAAATCTGTTCCATGCATGGGTTAAAAAAAGGTCAGAGAAGCAGAACCACATTCCTAATAGAAATCAGGAGCGTTAGAATATTGTTGTTTTAAATGCCACCATCTTCCAATTCTCTGCACGCTCCGATTCAGTCTTGAATTTAGATCACATTCGTCAGCATGGCTCCTTCTGCACTCACAGAAATGTTGGTGCTACTCACTTTCTCACTCTGTATTTGGCACAACAATGTCAGTAAAAGCACTCGTGATCTGAACTATTACGATTCCCCTGATAGCAAGGCTCTGATGTGCTGTCTAGCGAACTGAAAAAAATGTGCAGTTTCAGGCTTTCAGGAGTGGCGCTTGGCTGTGGAGAGGCAAGTACAGATTGGCGTGTGTGTGCGTGTGCATCTGTAGACTCTATAGTTTACAAATACCGCCAGGACTTGTGGCTGGCCATGTAAACTGTAGTGCAGCTCTATTCATTATTTTTCTCCGTGGCAAAAGTACACTTGCTTCCTTAGTAACACCAGTGTGTGTGTATACCGCTAGCTGCTTCTTCAGGGGAACAAAAAAACAGTTGTCTCTCTCTCTCTAGTTCTCTACTTTCAAAGAGCTCCTTAATATTAAAAAAATCCGGAACACAACATGTTAAAAACAAACAAAACAGTACATGTGGGGTAGTGTGCTTGCATCACTTTGTCCAGCACAGACATAATTACATCACAATGATGTCATTATGTGGTAGTGGAAGGACTATTTTATCTTAAATCTACATAAACAAATACTATTTTCCACATTTAAAACAATTTTCTAACTGAAAAAGTTGTAAAACAAGAGGGCCCATTTATAAAGCGCAATAAGGCCGCCAGGTGTGTGCACATGGAACATATTTATACATACCCAGGGGCTAAGGCATGGCCAAGGCCTTGTGCCTTATTACGCCCCTGGCCGTGCAGTAAAATATGTTCCATGCACACCCTGTCGTGTCTTATTGCTTACTTAGTAGATGTGATATGTGAAACAGCTCTTAGCTTGGCAGCTGACATATCTAGCTCTACTCTCCCCCACTGCATCAGCAGCAGACAGCAGTGTTACCTCACTGTGACATCACTGTTGTTTAAGAACAGCCATTCAATGACTGCCAGGTCATTCACCTGTGATGTCACTTTCAGTGCGATCACCATGCTGATGTTGCAGTTGGGGGGATACTGATAGACAAGATGGCTGACAGGCTAAGAGCTGTTCCACATCCGCACAATATTATCACATAGAAGACTTTCTAATGAGCAAAGAAAAAGAAAAAATGTTTCAGATATGAAAAGTTGCAACTGACTACTTCTTAAAATTTGTATCATTCTCCTGACTGTCTGCTTTTGCTGCACTGACTCTTTAGGTTTTGCAGCCACTAGTCAGCAGGGCTAGTGATTTGGAAAATCCATTAGCCCCACAGACATTTCTACTGGCCGAGCTGATGTATTTACTGAAATATTACCTTTTCTAGTACAGGCCCTCATGGCTACTTAAAAAGATTTTTGACTATCCCAAAAGAAAATCTAACAGCATGTTTTAAATGAACAGTCTACTTCAAATCTCCATTCTGACAACAAACATGACTCCTACAGCTTGAACTTAAGCATAAATGCTGTTACAAATATAAATATATGTAACCCCTAGGTGGCGCTATCCTATGGGCTACTACCCCTGCCTGTGTGACTAGCACAGGTTGAGGGGTTTGCGTTTGGTGAACAGGTGCCTCCACCCGGAGGTATAGTCTTGGGGTAAGCGTAGCTGCTGTTGGTATAGCCCTCCAGGATGCTATACCCAACCAACCCCTCTAGCGGCCTAAACAGTATAGCAACAAAACATTCACATGGACCGTGTGGCAGTAATGACTTGCTCACACCCCTTGCACTTACCACCAGGGCTAGATCCTCTGCATCTGCCCTGGAGACACCCTGTAAAGTAAGCCCAATGATGCAACAGTACAATAACAGTATGTATCCCCACCAAGACGGTACACACTAGCCAGGGTTAAAGGTAACAAACAGCAATCTGATTTATTCAGGGGAATGTGAACAGGGGTGGGGCGTCAGTCTAGCAGATGAGTAACAGATCTGACAAACTCAGGCTGAACAAGCATGCACAGTGAGTCCCTCTGATACAGTCACACAACCCTGGGCACCCAGTATGGAATAATAGGCTAGCCTGAAGCGTTGCCCGGGGTAGGCTGACGTTGCAGCTGTTATTGGGGCCCTTAGGAAAGAAAACAATTAGCATGCACAACAACTCAGAATTTGTAACCCAGAGCCAGATGGCTCAGTTCATTGCAATAAACCCAGACAAAAAAATGAGATGGCCCACACAAGTGATTGCTGCTTTGTTGCAGGGAGCTACCCTGTTTGCGCTCACACTACCCAGACTGAATGATAATCCTATGAAATGAGACCTGGTGCAGATGGCTTGGTGAAGCAGGAGGAACATTCCCTCGTGGTCCTCATCAAGATGCTGGTCTCTGGGATACAGGAGTGATTCAGACACTGGCCGAAACATGCAAACTAAACACCTCGAACTGGTCAGCTGCTCAAACGCTTCAGTAAACTATGCACATTTATATGTAAGGCTTTGTCCTTTTCTGGTCCTTCCAGCTAGCTTGCAGGCTGATCCTGAAATTTCATCTTGGATGCTGCTGGAATCCCCTGCTGCTGTGACCCCAAAAACGTGGGCCAACTGGACACCTTCGACCAGTGGACTGATGGCCGGAAAAGTCTAGGCCTGGCAGGCCTAACCCTTGAGAGGTGGCAAGCTCCCCAGAGGCTTACACACTGAACTCCTAGATGAACCTCTCAAATCTGAACAAACTGAACAGTTACCCCCTTTTATATGAGGCTGAGTTCCATAGTTCCCATTGGCTGCCAAAACTGTCTTAAACAATTACCAGATATTAATTGGCTCACTTTTTGGTGCCTAGAAATTGTCCCAGATTATTCCCCATAAGTCTCTGGCATTGTCCCAAAAGCCCCTTTGTTTAATCCTGGCTCCCAATTGGTGGATAGGCACAAAAATGGTGGCTGCAGTTTAAGTTTAGGCAGTCTATCTCAGTGTCCCCCATAGATTAAGTTCTGGTGCAGCCAGGAGCAACACTATTTCAATTTACTTTCCCCGCTGTCTTGTAGCATTAAAACTCCTCTCTTAAATGAGTCCATTCTTAACTAAAGTACACTCTTAGGAGTTGCGTCTCATAACACACTGCCCTAGAAACACACAGCAGGCTTATGAATATTCATTAAGGGCATCCTGCCGTAACCTTTGCCATATGGGTTCTGGTGCCCTGGAGGCAGCGCCTCAGATGTCTGCCTGTTTATTTATTTAAAACATTCTCTCCTGTTTTATGTGTCCCCGTGCCTTTTTAACTTAGACACAGCATTGAGAATCACTGGAGACACACTTTTGGCTTTTGACTGCAACAGAGGTCAGATCATGAGTGCGCCTTGCAGCAGTGTGAGTGGTGGCTCAGGACATGCGACCACTGCATGAATGAATTGCAAACCCGTGAGAACTCAAATACATAGGGAACACCTGGGTACATGGCCAAGTGGCAAAGACCCACGGAGAAATGGGGCAGCTGAGAGACAGTGGGAGAACACCAGAAGGCATCACAGGTAAGCCCCCCAAATGGGGGGGGGGGCAGTTACATATATAACATGGATGTTATTGAGGCATATAAAACAGAATTGTTGTAGGCATACTCATCTTTACCAGGTGAGTAAATACCATTTGCAGAAAGAAAGAAAAAGACACATGCACAATTACTTTTAATAGCTGGTGTCTGAAATGCTTCAGAGCTCTACTGGGTATTTTGAATCCTAAGCCTGGCTGATAAGGAGAGGTCAGCATGTTGTGTAGCTACATCAAAGGAACAACAAACCCATAATGGGATCGGCTTTTTGTTTTGAAGTCCACAGCGTTCCACCCCATGCTAAAACTCTGTCATAATTAGACTGGCTGATAATTGATCTGCTACAGATGTGCCCATCAAACACTGCTCTGCATTGGAGGACAATATCAGACCCCTCAAAAACCACTATCATAGGAAGATGTTTGCTTGCTGTACTAAAAGCGCATCATGGCAAACATAAATGAGAAATGGCTTTCCAATACACTCAGCTATATCAAGACTGCAATTTGTTTAAGTACAAAATGACCAGAACAAAGCACCCACAAGTCAGCACCCCAGTGTTTTGAACCTAACCAGTTCTTTATCAGGGAACCAAGAACTCAACCCACAACAGCAGCATCCCTTTTTCTTGTGCCACTTAGGCATGATGCAAATTCAGGTTGCTGTGCCACTGCAGAATTCTTTTCAAATGGCCCCCACGGATTCCACTGGGGTCCACATAGCAGAAGCACCTTTGTTCTTAGTGTCAGCAACACACAATGTAGATCATTGTCAGAGCTACCACCAAGAGACCTAACATAAAATAAATAAAAATATACATATATATCAATCAATACACACACACACACACACACACACGTCGTGCATACGCAGAATACTGCCATCTTGTTCCCACTGATCTCAGTTGGCTGCAGCATGAGTTCAGCAGTCACCAGCAAAGTAGCAAATGTGCAGACCAACTAGGAGGCAGGAGAAATCTCTCATCATGCCTCCCCACCAATCATTGCAGTCAATCAGGGCCAAGCTAGAGTGGGCAATTAAGCTAAAGTGGGATTTGGGCATATTAGACACTGCTCAAAGCATGCAAATACAGCACCCAATCAGAGGGCAGGATTCCAAAAGCCCTCCCAAGAACATTGTGACAGTCAATCCAAAGCTAAACATGAGTTTGAGCAGCAGAACAATGCTGCAGTTTTGGCTCTGATCTGCGCAGGAGGAGACAGAGTGAGGAGTTCATTTGCAGCCTTCCAAGGAGACATTTCCAGATCATTTTGTAGGAAGATGGGTATCCTGTGGAGATGCAGCAGATGGGGCAATTTTGGCATGGAAATCGGTGTCTGAGAGGGTGAGTCTGGGGTATTAGGACCAGGAGGTATCCCAGGAGGAAATGGATCCTAGACAGGGGTTTTCCATCTCAAAGTCCCATCCCAAGATAGCCCAAAACATCTGGTGTAGTGATTGCTAAAGGAGTGGGTGGCTGTGCTCCTCCTCTTTGGACAATTCTTTGTAATGCTAGATAACTGTGAAATAAAACAACAGTAATTATGGATTTCATAGCAGATTGCTCTGCTGACCTGGTGCGCATCACTGAACTGTGGCTAGAGGATAACTCTAGCCCTGCGATGGAGGTGGTAACACAGGCTTCTTTTCACAACTGGAGGTGTAATTGGGGGGCATTTATTTTGGATCTAATCTTAGTTCTGCCATGTCTTCAATAGTGGTATCTGGATTGTCTGAATGTGTGGTTGGCAGGGGTGTTGTGGACACAGGTAACAGGATACTGTCCACCTAGGTACGAGGGTGAGTTTCACCAGGAATTTGCAGACTTCATCAGTACCATGGCTTTAGAGGCACCCAGATTATTGGTTCTGGGGAATCCTCTCAATTGCTTAGCAATTCTGCCAGTTGATGTTTCATGTCTTGAGTGGTTTTTCATAACCCATGACAGTGACTCTTAACCTGAGCAGAAGCAGTCATTCAAACTGCTGCCCTCTGCTTGTCATCCTTTATCATACTCTCCTCCATCAGCCTTACAATTCCCTGCTCATCTTCCTTTTTTCCCTAATACACCAGAAGAACTCTTTTCCCCCTCTGCTTTTGCAGCTCTGTGACTTCCTTAGCATCCCAAACTGACTTCTTGCCTTCCTTCATCTTGACCTGGTACTCAATCTACTCCTTGTCCACCTGATTCATCTTGTACCAAATGAAGGCCTTTTTCTGTCCCTCACTGTCTCCCTTACTTTCTTGGAGAATCAGATTGGTGTTTGCTGCCCTTGTTAACTGTTCTCAAGCATGATTTAGTTGCTTCAGGAATGGCCCTCTAAAATTTCTTCCTGCCTCTCCTCCAGTTCCCTGACCTTTTCCCCTCCTACCAGCTTTCCTGACTAATTCCTTCATTGGGTCAAAATCTACTCGTCTGAAATCCAGAACCACAGCCTCTGATGAGAGCATACCTTTACCCAGACCAGTTTGAACCATATAGTGTTATGGTCACTTGAATCAAGCTGTTCCCCAACCTGCACCCTGCCCACCGTTTCGGAGCTGGTGTGAATCACATTGAGAATGGTAGCCTGTCTGGTGTTCCCTGATGAGTTGCACCAGCAGGTAGACCTGTAGCATATCTAGCAGGGTCGGACTTCTAGTGCTTCTAGCTGCCAGAATGTTCCAATTTTGTCTGGTATGTTAAGATCCCCTACAACCACTACCTCCCCCTTTGCAGCCCCCATTCTCCATTTCTTCATCTAGTTTTCTACCCCTCACCCCTCTCTGCAGTTGCTGGTAGCCCCCCCACATGCATAATCTTTTCTCTGTCATTGTAAGCTGTTCCCCCAATGATTCCACCTCCCCATTTTCTCTCTCCTAATGGACCCGAACTCTACAGCTCCTATGCCTTCTCTGACAGAGTGCTATCTTATTCCCTTTACCCTTACCTCTATGCTTCCTATACATGGTATACCCTGGTAATACCAGGTCCCAATCACTATTCTAATTGGTCCACATCTCTGTAATGGCCACACGGTCAAATCCTGCATCAGCCATCATCACCTGGAGTTTGCTAATTTTATTTCTTAGGCTTCTGACATTTAGGAAGACTGCCTTCCAGCTTGTGCCCTTTCCCTTTCATGTCCGTGCTTCTCCCTTTGGCCCCTCACTCTCCTTAAATTCTTACTCAGTCTAGCCTTTCCAGACTAATGCTTGTCATCAAAGATCCAGGGATTTGTGCAATACATTTATTAAGCTGCTATTATGTCAGTGTATTCCATGTATTTTATTGGTTCATTTTATTTGTTATTCCTGTTTGAGCCTTACATCTATTTGTATTGTAAAGAACCTTGAGCCTTCCATGATTGTAAGCAACAGGTCCAGCACTGTCCCGTCCCTAATGGGTTCATTGACTAGATGCCTGACAAAGCCCCTTGTAGGAAGTCAAGGTTGGCCCTGATCCTTGATGAATCTGCAGTAGAAAGGTTCCAATCCACATCTGGCAGATTGAAGTCACCCACTAGCAGCACCTCTCCTTACTTGCCATCCTGATGATGGCTTCCCCAAGTGCCTTACCCAGCTCCTGTCTCTGTGCTCTGGGTCTGTATACCACCCCTGTATGGAGAGTGGCCCCAGCGCCTGTCTCTGTGCTCTGGGTCTGTATACCACCCCTGTATGGAGAGTGGCCCCAGCTTTTGTCTCTGTGCTCTGGGTCTGTATACCACCCCTGTACGGAGAGTGGCCCCAGCACCTGTCTCTGTGCTCTGGGTCTGTATACCACCCCTGTATGGAGAGTGGCCCCAGAGCCTGTCTCTGTGCTCTGGGTCTATATACCACCCCTGTATGGAGAGTGGCCCCAGCACCTGTCTCTGTGCTCTGGGTCTGTATACCACCCCTGTATGGAGAGTGGCCCCAGTGCCTGTCTCTGTGCTCTGGGTCTGTATACCACCCCTGTATGGAGAGTGGCCCCAGCACCTGTCTCTGTGCTCTGGGTGTGTATACCACCCCTGTATGGAGAGTGGCCCCAGCTTTTGTCTCTGTGCTCTGGGTCTGTATACCAACCCTGTATGGAGAGTGACACCAGCTTTTGTCTCTGTGCTCTGGGTCTGTATACCACCCCTGTATGGAGAGTGGCCCCAGCACTTGTCTCTGTGCTCTGGGTCTGTATACCACCCCTGTATGGAGAGTGGCCCCAGCTTTTGTCTCTATGCTCTGGGTCTGTATACCACCCCCTGTATGGAGAGTGGCCCCAGCTTTTGTCTCTGTGCTCTGGGTCTGTATACCACCCCTGTATGGAGAGTGGCCCCAGCTTTTGTCTCTGTCCTCTGGGTCTGTATACCACCCCTGTATGGAGAGTGGCCCCAGCACCTGCCTCTGTGCTCTGGGTCTGTATACCACCCCTGTATGGAGAGTGGCCCCAGTGCCTGTCTCTGTGCTCTGGGTCTGTATACCATCCCACATGGAGAGTGGCCCCAGCTTTTGTCTCTGTGCTCTGGGTCTGTATATCACCCTGTATGGAGAGTGGCCCCAGCTCCTCTTGTGCTCTGGGTCTGTATACCACCCTGTATGGAGAGTGGCCCCAGCACCTGTCTCTGTGTGTGCTCTGGGTCTGTATACCACCCCTGTATGGAGAGTGGCCCCAGCTTTTGTCTCTGTGCTCTGGGTCTGTATACCACCCCTGTATGGAGAGTGGCCCCAGCTTTTGTCTCTGTGCTCTGGGTCTGTATACCACCCCTGTATGGAGAGTGGCCCCAGCTTTTGTCTCTGTGCTCTGGGTCTGTATACCACCCCTGTATGGAGAGTGGCCCCAGCTGCCTCTGTCTCTGTGCTCTGGGTCCAGCTACCACCGGAAGAGAGTGGCCCCAGCACTGTCTCTCGTTCTCTGGGTCTGCATACCACCCTGTATGGAGAGTGGCTCCAGCTCCTGTCTCTGTGCTCTAGGTCTGTATACCACCCCTGTATGGAGAGTGGCCCCAGCACCTGTCTCTGTGTTCTGGGTCTGTATACCACCCCTGCATGGAGAGTGGCCCCAGTGCCTGTCTCCAGGATGACCCACAGCACCTCCGGCCCTTCCTTTTCCTCTGGGTACTCCTGCACTTCTGTGAAATTGATTCCTTCCCTTACATATAGCACAACCCTCCTCCCCTGTTCCCTCCCCTGTCTCTCCAGAACACACAGTAACACAGTAGGACCATGTCCAAGTCTTTGCTGTCAGTGCACCACAACTCCATTATGGACTCCAAATCCAGGCTAGTCTCAGCCATAGTGGCCTCCAGGTCTAGAATTTTATTTTCCAAACTCCTTGCATTAGTGCAAATGGCTCTCCATACCTTACTCCCGACCTGCTTGCTTCCCACCCCCCAACCTGTGCTGTTCCCTGATGCTCCCCCAGCCCCCTATTCCCTTGTTACCTTCTATGTTATTTGTCTTCTTTATTCCTTCCCTCTTACTTCCCTGATTTATACCCCCTTGTCCTCTGCTTTGTCCCCACCCCAGTCTTCTTGTGCCTCTGCCCTGGGGGAGTTTATTCTTCTCATGTCCTCCCTCCCTGCTGATTCATCATCTCATTATCTGGGGGGTGCAATTGTTGCCTTCCTTAGTTCTACAGTCCTCCCCCCCGGCTAGTTTAAATGATCATCCAAGTAACATTTAAACCTTCCCCCCAAGGACTGTGGTCGCTTTCCTGGAAGGATGCAGGTTGTCCCCCACAGAGGCCCATATCTTCCCATGTTGGCCTTCAGTCACCAGTATAGCCAAAGCCCTCCTCCATGTACCATGCCTTCAACCAATTGCTAAAAGCCCTGGTGCACAGTGTACTTTCCTTTCCCTGGCTGTATACAGGTATCACCTTGGAAAAAGTCACTGTGCATGTCACCTGCTTAAGGCCCCTTCCCAGCTCCCTGAATGTTCCTTGCACTACCCCTACCTTGTCCCTTGTCATAAAATTTGTCCCTAGGTGGACAATGACATTGAGCTGTCTCCCATCTCCTGCTGCCCTAACATTTCCCTGGATCTTCTCTCCTTCCATCCAAGCTGAAGTAACTCCAGGCACTTCACCTTCCTCTCCCTTCCTGCCCCTGCTCCCAAGTCTATCCCCCTTTTCTTTCAAAATTCCAAGCCAGGACTTTGATGAAGAGAAGCTTGTGACCCCAGTATCAAGTGAAGCCCAGTTCAATTAGGGCTTCTCTAGCATCGGAGCCTTCCAGCGAAGCAGAATCCCAAGCCTGAATGGGATAAAGCCAATAACAGTTCCCAGCTGAGCAGTGGTTTCTGCCAGACAGACTGCATGTTGCCTTGCAGGTGTAACCCCACTACAAATGGAGGTTCCCGAAAAGTCTTCCTTGAGCTTGCCTAAATGTTCACTGCCAGGCTGGTGTCCTGCATTTTAGCAGTTTAAATGTATTGCCAGAGAGTGCCTGTATAGCCTCTGTGTACTGTCTCTTTAAGAGCTGCCTGGATTGCAGTCATAATTAATCTGAGAGGGAGCTCTGTTAGAAGATGTACTTGTTTGCTGATCATTTTTACTTTGGGCTTTCTGGGGTTGAAATCCGACGCCTACAGCTTGTGCAGAACGCGGCAGCCCGGGTTTTGACTGGGACAAGCAGGTCCTGTCATATTACTCTGGTGCTGCGCGAGCTGCACTGGCTCCCAATACGGTGGCAGATCACCTTTAAAGTCATTTTATTGACTTTCAAAGCCCTTCATGCTCAGGGTCCAGCCTATCTGAAAGACCTTCTGGTGTCTTATTGCCCTAGCCGATCACTCCGCTCGGCCGACATGGGGTTGTTAGAGATTCCAAGAGTGAGTTTGAAATCTTCTGGCAGTAGAGCATTTTCTTATGCTGCACCCACTCTTTGGAACTCTCTACCTTGCTGGTTACGGGAATGCTCCTCGGTGGAGATTTTCAAACAGGAATTAAAAACCTATCTTTGGAGAATGGCCTTTCTTGAAAGTTAAATGCACTGTTTAGTGTGTGTAATTTTACTGTAATTTATTATGCTTTTAGAATATATTTTATAATTTTATGGTTTGTCGTTTGTATTGTTTGTTGATGCTTTTATTGATTTGTTCAGTGCCTTGATATTGTGCAAGGCGCTATATAAATAAAATTATTATTATTATTATTTGTTAGAGTAGTAATAATATTAAAGGAATAATGCCTGACAGGGTGGGAGTTATGCTGTGATAACATCCTGCCTTGGGTGGTTGGGCCCAAGGCCACCAGCTGAGGGTGTCCAACACCCGAGAAGGGATGTTATCCCAGCATAACACCAACCCTGGAGGGCATTATTCCTATTATACAATGGCTTGTTGTTATATATAAAACAAAAAAATAATTTTAAAGAATGTTTTTATTAGTGTGGAAAACTATTTTTGTTTCTTAAGAGAAGATGCAAAAAAAAGGGATCAAGCTCCGTCATGATGAGACTAGACCTGTGAACAGCAGGGGGTTATGCCAGGATAACATCCCTGCTGTGATGCCAACTGACCAATCAGAGCCCATGATTCTTTCTTGCCATTGTATAATGCAGTTTGTTCCAACCTGTCTTCTTTGCAGCATGGACAGTTCTGTTTGTTTCCATCATCTTGGTCCTGGACTGAAGAATGGACCAATCAGTACATTTGGGACTCTAAAATGGAGTCTGCCTACAGGGCTTGGTGGGGCCAAAACTTGTAGGAATTGTAGTTTTGGGCTTCTGGCACCTAAAATAACCTGGAGGGAGGCCCTTGTTGTGACTGACAGACAGATCAGCCAACCAAACCTTTTGGATCTTGGGGAAAGTCCCACACTGCTTGCAGTTTCAGTTAGATCTGAGTTGGGAAGTGAAGAAGTAACAGCTAGAGATAGTTTGAACAGCAATCCATAGTGGATTTGCGTGGGGGAACTGTGGCAAGGCCTGAGTTTGGCCTGCATGCCTGCCTGCTGTTTCTGAGAGGAAACTTGTGTTTTTTTTGGACTGAATCTGAACTTGTGAACTTGGAGAGTGAATTAAGCCACTGAATTGTGACCAGGCTTTAACCTGAAGAAGACCAAAGATTTGCCGAATGCGATCGGTCTGTCAGGACTTCTGGCTACCTATGAACTCCTGGATTGTGCAGAGACTCTGTAATTGTGACCGGAGAGCCATTTGCCTGGTACAGTGGAATTTCCTTACATGTGAATGTGCTGTGTGCTTATAGTGGGTCGTGATTTAGTTCCCCACTGTGTGTCTGAACTGTGTTTTGCTTGCTGGAGGCTGTATCCAGCTCCACGGACTGAATCCGTATCCATTTTCATTTGGCTGGGCCCTGCTACACTGGCCCAGTCAGAATACCTGCTACACAGAGAAAGTCATCGACGAGAGACCGGCCTGGGGATCTTCCCCCTGCTCAACGCCTTGAACAGGAACAATGCCTCAGTGATTCGTGTGGGCCCTGCTTCTCCGGGCACTCCAGCTCAACAGCCTGCAGTCTCAATTTTGTCCTGCCTGTGTCCAGTATTGGGTGTCATGAGTAAACATCAGGGTAGCTCCCTGCAAGAACAGCTAAATCTAAAAGTGTTGTCATCTGATTGTCTTGGTGCCTTTTCTTTCACGAACTGAGCCCTCCGGCTCTGGATTACAAATAGTGTGTGTTGTGCATGTTGCTTTCTTCCATCACAGGGCCCCAACCAGCTGCAATGCTCCTGGCTAGCCCCCCGTTTTTCTACCTGTGTACCCAGAGTGTGTGACTGTGTAGGGACTCTGAACTGCATGCATAACTGTCTGATTACTATAGCTTTTAAGCATATCAACCTGATTATGTCCCTCCCTTGTTCAAGTCCCCTGAATAAATCAGATTTAATGTTGTTTGCATTTAACCTGACTGTGGTTCCAGTTTGTGCCAAGAGTATTGTACTGTTGTTATTTGCTGTGCTTAACCTTGTTTTACAGGGGGTCCCCAGGGTCAAGCTAGAGGAACCAGTCCTGGTGGTAAATGCAAACAGTGTGGGTAGTTGCCTGGTGAATAAGGGTCATTGTGAAAGTAATTATTGTATATTGTTCAGGCCACTAGAAGGGAAAGAGGGGGGGTTACAGTGTCCCGGAGGGCTGTGCCCAGGTTAGCTTGACCACTAACCACCCTGACCTCCGGGTGGAGGCACCCGTTTCATTACCCAGGCCCCTTAACCTGCTACTAGCCAAGCATGCAGGGGTAGTAGCCCTTGGGATAGCACCACCTAGGGGTTACACAAGCACTGTTCTCTAGTGACAAAGACAGCATGTGAGGTGAACACAGCAAATAACCTCTCATGGGAAAAAAGAATTCCTGAAGACTGACACCTGCAGAATGGCCCACTCCTGCCAGCCACCTAGAGTGCTGGTGGGCAGTGATGAAAGTGAACAGGAACTCAGTTCCTGTACCTTTTTTGCAGCAGGAACGGAGTTCCTGTACTTCTTCTCACTGACACTAGAACTGGAATTCTTAAACAAGCAACATAATGACAGTTTCTGGGGCTGTGATCTGAAATCAGGGTTGCCATATCAACATTTGACTTGTACAACAATGCTGTTTTCCTGGAAATACTTCAATATCTCTAACTGAATCTACTCGTGTCTAAATAGATAGATGTGTCTTGACACAGCTATCCTTCAGAGTGAGGATCTTCATTCTGCATTTCATATTTGCCAGTGTCTGAGTTCCTGTACCTCTTGTCTACCACCTGCACCACTGCTGCCAGGTCACCACACCAGTTACTGAGCTTAGGTTCACAATTCTTCCTGAACCAGCTGTGAAGAGATCCCCTCTGTGAGTGCTGATAGATCACTGAGAATCTGTCTACCCAGCTAAGAGTAACCAGACAGGGTTCTTGTCCTGCAACATTTATTTAACAAATTAGTCAGGCTGGGTTAGATAGTCTTTGGCAGGACTACGTTTGTTGTTGCCACCAGGTGAAGACCTACAGTATGTAGTTAATCTTTTAAACAGAATTCTGGGTCCCATTTGTGAATACCATGAATTGCATCAATCCTAAGTAACTTAACTCACTGCTGCATTGTTTCTACCTTTCTGGCCAGCAACTTCTCTTTTCTCAACTGGGCACTAATATTGAGACTTTAAGGAAGCTCCCAGGGATACTGAAGATTGTATAATTTTGTGTACTTGCAAGGATGGGAGATTGTGTGCAACTTGCTGGAGGGTTGACAGACACAGCTTACTGAAGGATTGTGGCATTTATGAGTGTGAATATTGTTTGCGTTATTGCTTTATTGTTTGTGACTTAACCAATTTTTCCTCACCAGAGTCTTGTTTTTGTTCCCCAATAAACCCTGTTCCTTTTTGTACTGTATGGTTGAGGTCCTTTGCTATATTAAGAACCGTTTTGCTACTGTTTGGGGTACCAGGTATATCGAAACTGCAAGATGGGGGTGGGCTGTATGATTATGCTTATTATTATTTCCTCATGGGCAGCATGCTAGATCCCACCAGATGAAGGCAACACATCATTACTGTTCTGAATACCAATCGACAATCCACCAGGTTGTACCTGAAAAAGGCATCTGTCTAGTGTGCGTACTCAGTCAATAAAAACAAACTAAATAAATAAACCCGGGGCTGTCCTCCCACAGTTCTAAAGGTAAAGCTCTTCATACATCTACAGTACAGTCTGCACCACATACCTTATGGATGAGGGTTATAGCTGTTTGACAGGGGGTGCTGGAGTCTCATGCCCACCCCCTGGAACTAACCTCACCTCCACAATATGATTGTCTGCTGCTATACCCAGGGCTGGTGAAATGAAATCTGGATGGAATTTTAGGTCCCCCAAGTCCAACCTAGTACCCTTCCACCTCTATCATTCCTCCCATGCTACTTAACTCAAAGTCCATTTATTAATTTGCAAGTAAGTACCAAATGTTTGAGCTTTATCTCCTGAACAGAAAGGCTGGCCTCTATTCTCCAACAGAAATGCTGGTGAAAAGTGATTACTGTGACCACTTTATACAAGTTGCAGTTTTATGACCTCGGTCAATGGGGGTTGCAGCTTTCCCTGCATGGTTGCTAAATCCTTGGCCACTGTGCAGAGAAGGACATTTATTTATTTATTTGTTTATTTTGAGTGGAGTGTTCCACAGTACTGAACTACCAAAGGTCAGTTATAATGGAAATTGTTATATTGACTCATGGAAACTCAGAGAACCAGTCTCAAGAATGGTTACAAAATCCCTGTCTGCACTCTTGTAGAAATTATCTAGCAACATCAATTTAGCATAGAACCATTCTTTATTCTACTTCCCTAGGTGGGCTAGAGGATGGTTCTCAAAACAGTTCGACAAGCATCACAGTCTCTACACTGAGTTAAAGCACTTTTAAACTGAGTTAACCTTTGTAAGTCAGTGTAAAAGTCATAGTTTGGTAACTGCCAGGTAACAAAACCCTGCATCTGCCACTGAAAGGACCATATACTGGCAAAATCTGCAGCTCTTTTTAGACAGCACCATGTCCCACTCTTCTCACCTTGCCATTGCTTTTGATGTCCAACCGATGCCATCGTCTATCAGCTGTGTTCACACTACTTGGTAGCCACAGCACCAAAGTACCAGAACCATGGTTGATTTTCAGCATGGGGACTCCTTCAGCAAGTTCTACATAAAACAAGTAAAACAGAAGGCAGAAATAAAACCCTACAATTATTCCAAAGCATGTTCAAAGCTCCACAAATGATTGTCAGAATACTCCATTTAATATTTTCTTCCTGTTATAAGCTCAGCAGTGTTTATAAGACAAATAATGAATGTTCGCTCACTACACTCAAAGACCAATTCAGCAACAAGATAAATAAAAGCCATTCTTAAATAGATAATAACATTTTTTATTTATTGATGAGATTTATACAGGATGGCTCAATGGGCTTTTACAGTGGGTTTAAGCAAGGCCTTGTGGCGTCAGTTTACAAAGTGGGCTGCAACATATAATATATTAGACAACATACATAATGGATGTCATAAGCTGAACTGGCTGGTCAGGTAGCACTGAACTGCTGCAATAGTGGACCAAATACTTAATGGACAGAGCGAAGAGTTTTAGAAGCATTGATTTTGGCTCATGCGCTTCCCCCTTTAATTTGTAAGGGGATATGTTGGTTGAGCCAAAGAAGTGTCCAGTCCCAAATAAATTCATTTGACAATCCCCCCTACTTGTTGAGGTTAGGGACTGACAGCGTACACGGCTCATGTAAAGAGAGTGATTTAGTTCAGAGTTGCAAAATCACAATGAAAAAACATAAAACTGGTTTGTAATGAGGGACAAGAGTCCAGAAGAGGCACATGAAAAGGTTACTTTATGCTATTAGTCCGAATGTCAATCTCTGAGCATGGTAATTTCAGAAATGCAAGTTTAATTTTGTGTTTTCATAAAAAAATGATAAAAATATTACACACAGCAAACTAATAAAACATGAAGACACCGTGAATGATGTTCACAGTTATTATGTCACATGCATTGAATGTGCTGCAGGAATACAGGAGGACTGTGTTAACTGTTCAAATGTTACAGCTTTTAAAATGTAGCTTCAGGCATTATAAAAATATCATAGTAGGTTGTTTTTGGAAATGGTTGGCAGATACTAGTGGTTGTTCTAAGAATAAAGACATACTCATCTAGTTTTAAATGACTGTTGCAGTCTATGAAATGACTTTCACTGCACAAGTGCTGTTGCAGCAGCCTCTTTATTCTACAAACAAGTCAGTTTTGTGCCACAGACTTTTAATAAAATGCCAGTGTAAAATTGGAATATTCACCAAGCCTGTATAAAGTGTAACTATTAAAAAAACTCCCCAGAAATGAATGCACTAAAACATATCCAGGTATTGACAAAGCCTGGCAGAGCTGGTGGGTACTAGGTCAATATGCCGCTAACTGAACAGCGCAGCTAAAACCATGCTGCAGGAAGCGCTAAAACATGTACAGCGACAGGACTATTATAGCATTTGGGAATTACTGCTACCCCCCTGTTGCTGTATGCTCAGATGGGAGAGGGGTGAAATAGCTGCAGGTGTGGTGCTTGGTTGAGCTGCTCCAGGATGGAGTGGCTAAGGCGCTAGCACCTGGAGTGTCGGAGCAGTGGGGACCAGGGTTCAGTTCTTTGTTTTCTGGTGTTGCAGCTGTTATTTATTTTTTTAAGACATTTCCCCCCTCCTGAGTTTCTCCTTACCCCCGTGGTCCATACCCCTCGGAGTTGATTATAAAAACTCTGGGGTGTGAGGGAGGCGCGGTGGGTGGAGCCCCCCCACAAAAACAAAAGCTTTACATTTTTCCCCATTCATTTCTATGGCGTGCGTGCATTTTGTATTTTGTGTTTTTTCCAACCTTATTTGCACACAGGCCATTTTGCTTGCATCATTGTTTGCCATGCTGTTTTTGTTCATGGGGCTTTGGCCCTGTGCTGAGCTGGAGCAAGAGCTGCTCTCTTGATTGGTTGGTTTCTGTGTCTCTCCCAACAACAAGCTAAAAAACAGTACTACATCAGGACTTGGGGTGAGGTGCAAAAGTGCAGCATAACCATTGTAATATTGTACTGCTGTTTAATTAAAGACTGGCCTTTAGGTGTTGCACAACTGAACAAAATAAACATAGTTGCCTGGTGATTTTTTTTTATGTATTATCATTCTGCTTTCCCTTTGATCTTGCCTTGATGTGACTGATTTCTTTAAAAAAAGATTTATGTCATGTGCAGACTATAATAAGAAAAGTCTGGCCTGGCTATGAAAATAAATCATTGTATAGGCAACAGAGCCAATCACTGCCTGAAGCATCCAGCAGTTTGAAGGTTACATGCTGTAATGGTCTGTAAAGTTCAGACTCGCAAGGTATTAGAAAGCATTCTTTTAAAGTTCAGTTTATTTTTCAACTAAAACATACGATTTTACTTGTAACTATAACTCTGCACTAAACTTTAGTAGGTTTATAAATAATGAGGCACAATATAGAGTTGCAGTTGGGGGTGGTGGACATTAGGGGTGCACAAGAGAGGACTATCCCAGATCTAGTACTGACTAACAGGGAAAGGATCACAAATCTCCAGGTCGAAGGTCACCTGGGGGCCAGTGACCATCACATGGTATCGTTCAATTTGGCCACTACAACTAAATCATCTCATTTCAAGGCAAAATTATGGGACTTCAGAGGAGTTGACTTTGATAAGATGGCCAACAGAGTTAAGCTAGTCCTGGCAAAAAGAAACACAGGTAAGGGGGTACAGGCAAAGTGGGCAAGCATTAAGAATGCAATACTTGAAGCAACACCTCATTGTGTTAGAGAGAAAAGGAAGTGAAAAAGAAGAAGGAAACCACTTTGGTTCTCAAAAACAGTAGCAGAAAAGGTCAGAGCCAAAAGTCTGGCCTTCAGGAAATATAAGGGAACACATCAGGATGAAGATAGGGAGGCATACCAAACTTCCTTAGGGGAAGCAGGGAAGATAGGGAAGCATACCAAACTTCCCTAAGGGAAGCAGAGAAGGTAGTAAGGTAGGCAAAGGCCCAAACAAAGGAAACACTAGCCATAACAGTAAAAGAAGGTGACAAGACTCTATAGATACATGAGTATGAATAGATAGGCCATTGACAGAGCAAAGGCCAATGGCACATTCATAAGGTAGAAAAAGAAATGGGCAGATTGGATGGGCCTTGTGGTCTTTATCTGCTGTCAACTTCTATGTTTCTTTTTTTATTTAGTATGCTTTTTGCCTGCTGGGTCACCGGTAAGTCTGCCCTTGGTCATAGTCCCTCTGTACCCCCACCTCCGGCAATCACCAGGCTTCTCCTCGGACACCCCTGACTTACCCCCCCAGAGGACAGAGTTGCGGAGCCGCTCCCCAACCAGCTCCGCACTACAATTATCTGGTCGGGAGAGCACTGGCACTGGCAGCTAATTGGGGCCCAGAGGGAAGGGCACCATGGAGGCGACCCAGCAGTGTTTTGTTTCCTCCTGTGAGCAGGGCAGGGATGTGCAATGATGACCAGCATCCACCCCACCCTGAAGTCATGTTGGCATCAGCGCATTGCGGTGAACCCAGCCTCCGCTGCTCATGCACTGAGCACACAACCCACCTCCCTCTCGGAGAAGGAGAGCAGTCCTGGGGACACTCTATCCTTCTCTCCCTGGCTGGCCCTCCGATAACCTGAGTCCATTCCTGAACCCAGGTCGCCAGCGTCGCGAGCAGAAATCCAACTGCTGCACCGATGGGATGGCAACTTCTACATTTCTGTGTTTCAAAGAGGCTCTCCATTCTGCCACCCTGAAGACAGTTATACAAAAAGGCCTGACTTAGCCACCAGGGAGGAGTCTTCCCCAGTGGTGAAGTCCAATGCAAATGTTGGTTGCCAGATGTTTGTGGTTGAAAATGGGGTTTTCAAGTACAATCATTAAAACTGTAAGCAGCATGGATGTCTGCTGTGGCCAGAGACCATGGCATAAGGTGCTACCTTTTTTTAATTGTTTAACCAGGAGTGGCACACTAAGCTGAAAGCTTGTTTACATGTGCGACCTGGGAGCACAGGGGAGTTAAGTGACTTGCTCAGGGTTATACAGTATGGAAATGGGGGCTGTGGGATTCAAACTCAGGTTTCCAGGTTTGCAGCTCAGAGCCTTAAACCACTGTGCTATACATTTGTAGCACTGCTGTCCCACGCCAGTCATCTCTGGTGCCCAGTGCCCTCCAAAACTCTCCTTTTCAACAAATACATCCCCAGTGTCCAGTGGCCCCCCTCTCCTTTTCAACAAATATATCATGGTATACAGTGGTGCCCAACATCTCCTTTCAACAAATATATCCCTAGTGACCAGTGGCCCCCAACATCTCCTTTCAACAAATACATCCCTAGTGACCAGTGACCCCAACATCTCCTTTCAACAAATATATCTCTAGTGTCCAGTGGAAAGCCTGACCCCTCCTTTTCAACAAATATGTCCCTAGTGTCCAGTGGAACCCAACATCTCCTTTCAACAAATATATCCCTGGTAGCCAGTGGACCCAACATCTCCTTTCAACAAATATATCCCTGGAGGCCAGTGGCCCCAACATCTCCTTTCAACACATATATCGCTGGTGGCCAGTGGCCCCCAACATCTCCTTTCAACAAATATATCCCTGGTGTACAGTGGCCCCAACATCTCCTTTCAACAAATATATCCCTAGTGACCAGTGGCCCCCAACATCTCCTTTCAACAAATATATCCTTGGTGGCCAGTGGAAAGCATAACCCCTCCTTTTTAACAAATATATCCCTAGTGTCCAGTGGAACCCCAACCTCTCCTTTTAAACAAATGTATCCCCGGTTGCCAATGGCCCCAACATCTCCTTTCCAACAAATATCTCCCTGGTGCCCAGTGGCCCCAACTTCTCTACTTTAAAAAATATATCCCTCTAGTCCAATGTATCTCTAGTCTCTCCCATCGAATAAATAGATCCCTAGTGTTCAGTTGAACCATGACTTTTCCCTTTTAACCAAAATATCCTGGTGTTTAGTGGCTTTGGTGTTATTTAATGGCTTCATCAATGACATTGGAGATGGCATTAAGGGCAAAATGTGCCTATTTGCAGATGGCACCAAGGTCTGTGGGAGAGTGGACACAGCTGAAGGGATACAGGACCTACAGGAAGATCTGGAAAAGCTGGGGAGGTGGTCCAGGATCTGGCAGCCGGGCTTCAATGCCAAGAAATGCAAAGTTATGCATATTGGAGCCAAGAATCCCAGGACAGAGTACTATGTGGGTGAAGTCTGAGTATCTGTATCAGAGGAGGAGAAGAACCTGGGAGTGATGATCACTAGTGACCTGAAGCACTCCATGCAGTTTAAGAAAGCAGCAAAAAAGGCAAACAAGATGCTGGGATGCATATCTAGGAGGAATTAGTAGTAGGAGAGAGGAGGTTATACTGCTGTTGTACAGGTCACTGGTAAGGCCATATCTAGAGTATGGAGTTCAGGACTGGTGCCACACCTCAAAAAGGACATTAACCTGCTGGAGAAGGTCCAGAGGATGGCTACAAAAATGACAGCTGGTCAGCGGGGTAAGGCATATGAGGAGAGGTTGAGGGCACTGTGCATGTACTCCCTGGAAGACAGGAGAGAGAGAGAGAGAGAGAGAGGAGACATGATTGGGACCTTCAAGTACTTGAAAGGGATAAATAAGGTTGATAAGGAGAGTCCCTTTATGCTGAGTGGCAACCATCGTCCCTTCTGCCCATCTCTGGTCACTGTCCAAGTGGAAGTAAAAGATCCCATGGCACTTATCGATGAAGAGTAGGGTTATGGTATTTCAAATAAAATAGAATCAAACATGCAGAATAATCAGAAACACAAAACCAAAATCAGCAGTCAAATAAAGAACAATTTCATAATACTCCAGTAACTAAAAATTCAAGGAATGAAAAAATCCCACAATGAAAGTATATCAGAAATAAACAAAAACGAATACAAAACACCATTACTTCATGGTATGACAGTGGAAATGTGAAGGAAATGGGAAAGGAAGTGTAAGTAAACAAAATAAAGAAAACCGCAAAACATTCCACATAGAAGATAATACACACAAAGTTAGGTGCAATAAAAATGAATTTTGAAGAAAACAACTGTCTTCCATAATAGCTCCCACAAAACTACAATATGATCCTATCCCTTTTTCACATAGGAAGGAAAACCAGTGCCAAATAGATACATTCTATACAGTGTGCAGAGCTATGAGTACAGGAAACCTATCCCATAATGCACCTAAAACTTGTGGAGGCAATTGGGCATGCTCTGAATCATACACCTTTGTTACAGTGTGGTTAATTAATCTAATCACCGAGTTAGACAGTTGTACCTCTGCTGCAGGTGTAATGTGCATCAGGATTGCCACAGATAAAATTTTTTGTTTGGTCTGGAACCCCCCTTATTCTTTGGGCCCGCCCCCATCCATCACCCCCATGCCCAGGCTTGCCCCCCCCCAGGCAGGGCCATGAGGGGCTCTCCCTTCTAATGGACACTATGGGCAAGCCCCAGCTTACCCCCCAGGTTGGGGCCATGGGAGCAGGACCCCTGTTGGTGGACATCGAAGGCAGTGTGCGAAGGGGTGGAGCTGGTCGTTACACCGGGGGGTCAGCTTTTTGTGGAAGCTTTCTTCCCTGGGGGTGGGGATGTGCAATGACATCCAGCATCCACCCCGCCCTCTGATGTTATGGTGCTGGTCACGGTGGTACCCCCAGCCTCTTCCAGGGGTCTGTAAAGTGCCAGACACTCTTCACCACCCTCCCCCCTGAGAAGGAGAGCAGTCCCTAGGACTCTCAATCCATTCTCCCCCTAGCCGACCCTCTGACTCCCAGGTCCATTCCTGAATCTAGGTCGTCAACGTCGCAAGCAGAAATCCAACTGCTGCACTGGTGGGCTGGCTTTGCCACAGATAAAATTTGCAATAAGCAAAACACCTCTGCAATGTGGAGGGATGATACTTCCCCCATTGGTCCTGACACTATACAACCCTGGAACCAACACTTGGTTAGTTATAGATATAAAAACTGGAGCTTTCCACATGGTGCTGAGCAACTTCTAGAAATCAATGGCACATGGACCTTTTAACAGAAGGCGCAATTGTGTTTCTGGGACACCTATGCAATCCTCTCTTAGACTATTTTTCTTCTGAGTTATTTTGTGTTTTAGAGAGTCCTTAACTTCCATTCTACCGTGTACCTCTAACCACATGATGTCCCACACTTGTCTAGGGATCCGAGGGTTCTGTAGCTGCAATAGAGCTGTGTCAGTTTAGTTCAAAATTTCAAAGTCAGTGGAGGGGAATAGCAAGCATGTAAAATCTGCAGATATAACTGCCTCCTTGTAGTAGATTCACCTGAGTCCACTGACAGATGCCACTGTCTACATTTTTGTACCATATAGTACGTAAAATGCTCCTACAGACAGCTAACCCAGTTGCCAGAGTTTAACTTCCAGAATTGCTGGGCCCCATATTAGTCCTGTCCTTGTAACACAGGGGCTACTGTATATCACGTTTTAGAAACAAGTTCCAAAAAATAACACAAAAAAAATCATCACAGGGTTAACCATGTTAACACTTCTTCTCTTACAATTATGGTAGGTAACTTCTCATTTAGTTGGGTTTGATCTACTCCCTTATAATCCCTGGAAAAAAACGAACTATGCAATGTTGCCTCTCTTTTAATAGGGGTAGGGAAAACAGCACAAAGAAATACAAAAAAACAGGGAAGCAATAATGTGTGTATTAAGCAAACTCTTTTTAGTTTCAACATGGGTCTTTTCTTCCAAAAAGTTAATTTCTGTTCTGCTAAGGAGAAGCAGTCCTCCCAACTGACCATAGCCATGTCACCATGTCCAGATTTCAAACCCCAAATTTTTACTGGTTCACTTTCAATCTGAATCTCTCCAATGTGCATATGTTCTGTGTACCCTGTGGGGGTGCATACTGGGGTGACCAAACATTTAGAAAAGTTAATTTTAGCCCCTGTCATGGCTGAAAAGGACTCTGCAATGTCCTGTGCTGTACTTCTTGACTCCGCATCTCAGAGAATTATGCATGAATCCTCTGCAAAAGTAAGTGCCCTCCGTTCCTCTGAGCCAGGTGTGAACTTTATGCCCTGATGTGTGGACGGTACTGCAATATATGAATGAGTGGATCTAGTGAGAATAACATACAGCAGTGGACACCAAGGACTCCCCTGCCTCACACCCCTTTCCACTATTACGTCAGACCCTAGTTTGGAATTAACATAAGGTGTTACCTCTGATTCCCTGTACATAATTTACATCCAATCTACCTCCTCTATCCAGTCCAGGGTTGGAATGCCACATAGTTTCAGAAGTTGTATCATATAAGTATGTGAAACTCAATCAAAGGCTTTATCCTGATTGACTGACTGATAGCACAAAGCCATCTGTTCTACCCCAAATGCTTCTTTCCCACAATTCTCTCAACACAAACAAATTATCGGTAATGTTCCCCTGTTTAATGGCACAGGTCTGAATATTTTTAAATCTGTGTTTAGTAAACACAATGGGCACCAGTTTCAAATGTACATTTAATCCCCTTTCTTAAAAATAAAAATGCAAACTTCATAGAAGAGGCCAACCACCCTACTTCTAATATGGAGTTAAATAATTCCTGCAGAATAGGAGAGAGCTCATGGCAACAGGTCTTGTAAAACAAAAGGCAGACCATCTGAGCCCGGGGGCATATTATTCCCCAGATATTTAACAGCCTGCTCAATATCTGTTATATGAATTGGGGCACTTAACTGTGTTTTAATTTGTTCTGGGAGAATAGGGACCTGTATTTGTTTCACCACATTTCATTCCAATACCATATCTGCTGGGATATCAAAAAAAGTCTACGTGTTCTTGTACTATATCCATGATACCCCGGGGGGAAGTAACAACTGTGCTGCCTTGTCCCCTACAAAGACCCAATATGACCCTGTGCTGCATCCTATTTTGTCACCCTGAAAACATATCCAGATGTCGTTCTTTACCGAGGGTACCAAATTTTAATTCCTGAACCAGTGAAGCTGCCATGTCATATTGATAGTTTCTCATTTCTCCTTTTAAAGTCTCTATTTCCCCTTGAAAATTCCCCATTCTCTGTCTGCATCCTAGAAATTAATTTGTGCAGTTTGGAACATAACTTTAAATAGTGTATACATCTGTCATTATTTTGACATTTCCCTATTATTTGAAAAAACGCTTGGAAGTATGTTTTTGAGTCCTCCCACCATGTTAGTAAATCCTCATAGCCGAGGCTTTAGTGCATCCGGCTTTGAAAATCTGCAACCTTTGTGATGTCACCTTGTCATTTTCCAGTAAACTAGCATTCAGTCACCACAGCCTTTTTTTGGCTGAGTGAAAGTAGTTGTCCGACCCTGACATGCTACTGCCATATGACCCGAAGTTTCAACTGCAATCGTTCTTGCTGCATTAACCTTTAACGCTGCTGAAAAGAAAAGAAAATCTATCCTGGTAGATAGAAGTCCTTTGGTAAAAGTTAACATTTTTCCCACCATTACCCTCCGGCATCCTGTCTAGTAGACCAACAGTTGCAATCACGTCCTTCAGATATATTGAGTCACTGTGTAACTTAGTAGTGGTTTTACCTCTATCTCATAGGGACAGGCCACAATTAAAATCACCGGCCAACACCACTAACTTACTGGTGTGCAGAAAGGGCCTTACAAGCTCGAACAATTAGAGAGATCCTAACTGCCTTAGTTTGGGGTGCACAAATGTTTATTGGCCTGTAACATGAACCCCCAAAACTGCATCTAGCAACAAGGCCCCACCTAGTTCCAGATTAATCAGTTTGTTAACTTTGCATCTGTATCTTTGGACAAAATCCACACCCTATTACAGCGATCCAGACCTTGGGATCAAAAAGAGGGTCCCTTTGTCCATAATTTTTTTCCAGTGGATATTTTGAATAGGGTCTTAATCTGAGTATCCTGAATGAATGGTACATTGCCAGGAAGAGTTTTTAGGAGGGACAGGGTTTCCACTCTTTTTCTGTAGGCCTTTATGCTGTTCATATTCATGGTGATAGGTGCACTAGATGTACCAATGCACATGGTTCTTTACGTGGGTTGTATAACTGACATGGTTCACGCCTGAGAATCTTGTCCATCTTTTACTTTTTTTCCACAGTAAATGTATTGGAAACAGACTCATCCCAGTCTGAGGAAAGGTCTGTGGTAGAGGAGGTAGTAGAGGAGGGCTCAGAATCTCCTCTTCCTCCATGTCACCCCACTGCTTGAGGGATAAAAAAATGAAAACCTGTTAGCACAGGGGTCACAACAGAGTTTGCTGAAGGGTAGGGAAGTTTCTAAACTGCTATGGCCTGTATTCTATCATCAATAAAACAACTCCTTTTAACCTGATCCCCCCCAAGATGCATCTGGAAACAAGCTATCATGGGTAAATGTGCCTTTCCTGGTCAGAAATGGCAAATAAATAAATAATAATTAAAACTAGACTGTTATATGTCTTTGTTTGTGTTTGTAATGCTACACCCCCACTGAAAATGACAGGAGCATTATTTTTTTAAATGTTCAAAAGTATGACATTTCAGTACAATCTTTAATGTAAACCTTGTGACACAATCTTTAAAAGCGGGTATTTATAGATCTGCTATATATATATATACTGTACCTATTGCCATGAAATCCTCAGGATCTCCTGGCTCAGGATGAGAGACAGGCCCACTGTACAGCAAAAGTGCATCTGGAACCTCCGTAATAAATTCCAAGGAGAGATGGCTCTCAAAACAAGGCCTGATGGGAGGAAACCAGGCATATCCATTTCCATGGAAACCGTGTTTAGTTTGTTGGCAGTCAGGCCCAGTAAACTGTGGAGAGCACTGACACCTGCAAATGCAAGTAATAATTAGACCATCAGATGATGAAATAAACACTTTAGCTGGCACAGTGACACCGACTGAAAACTCCATCGGAGATTTGCATAGCTGTGCCGCATCACTGTGCTGCACACAATTAATGTATGCCGTTATGATTTCATTTTCATAATGCAGTACAGGATGTGTAATCTTTCTGCACTTGTGGGAAAGGGACCGCTGTACTGACCGGGAATGTTATATCCATTCTAGAGCTTTCAGTTCAGCGAGTCCAACATTCAAACGTAAGCTTTTCCTGGGCCAGATTTTATCATTCTTTCTCTGAAGCAGAAAATGGGCACATATTTTGATATGGTTCATTGTGTTTCACAAAAAATCTGTTTTTTAAAATTAGGAGTTTATGTAGAATAGGCACATCTGAGATTGTATACAACAGTTATAAAAAATGTTTTATTACATGAATAATTCCTTGCTGATTTGGGCCTGGGAATTTGTTTTGAGTCTGAACTACTCACAAGTTCTAGGTTAGATAACACATCATGTATGCTGTAGTTTACTTCTGCAAGCAGGAGCAGAACACATACACTAACCAAATATGCTTACAGAAAATGTATACACTACATGGTATATGGTTAGCCCTTGTTGTGCCTGAATTTTCATCCTTATTAAAATCCTGTTGTAGCACCGTTCAAAGACTACAGCATGCTGCTATACCCTTTTGTGGTAAAACAGCTGTTCTTTTTCAGTCTGTTCATGCCCTCTGTCAAGTCTCTGACTCCTGGACCCTCTCCTTGCAACTTACCACAACTGCTGTCGTCGGGCTGACTTGGTGCCATGAAAAGCCCCCCAAGCAGGGTCAGGGAACATGGCCACTCCCCAACAGGAAGCTTGCGATCCCTTTGAGAGAGTTAGGTCAAGGCTGAGGGGGATATATATCTCCTGGGGAAGCTCACCCATATTACTAGGGCCCATTTTACAGTTTTTGCCCCCTTCCCAAACCTGAGACAGTGTTTGTGGAAGTGCCATGACTCTAGCACACTGAGTGTATCAGCACCCGCCTCTGTCCCTTCTTGTGTCTATTTTCCTCCAGCTGCACTGCCACCTTTGGTCACCGAGCAGCAGTGTTATGGCACAGGATACAACCCTTCCCCTGCAGAGGAGGGTATCCAGTGATAATAGGGATCGTATATGGGCAACCATCAAAACGATGACCCATATTACGGTGCTATTATCATGGGCGATCTGCCAGGGTAGCGAGGACTGTGACTGCGAGGAGTAGATGAGCAATAGTTCCAAGGAGTATTGTCTGTTCTAATACACTTAAACACACTTATGTTAGTTGTTTTAAAGAAAGAAAATCTTCCCCACTACGTCTCGGTCTATAATAAACTGTCTTTGTTTTATGTATTTAACTTACTTTTCCCCTCGCAAGACACGGAGAGCTTGAATCCAAACATTAAGTAGTTTGGAAAGCTACTTTCAACCTTTTCTCCACTGAATTTTCAATCCAAGGTCGAAAAGTTCAAAACACTGTTGATAGACTCACAATTGCATATCACCGCCACCCAAGTCTGCATATACTTCATTTTGCTAGGTCATTTAGTGTACTTTTATATGCTTTATATTTGATTCCCCGAGGCATTGAGAATAGTTACGATATATGGCCATTGGGAATACTTCAGACCATGTCATTTCATGAGTATATTAAGTCTGAACAGCAAAATAAGATTCTTCTCCCCAGCACATTGCAGGTCTCTATTCAAGTATCAAGGAAGATGGTTGTTCTCAGATTAATCCCTCATGTCTATGCGTGAGGTGAGAGAAGCAGCAGTAACAGTGGCTTTAGACATAACGGCAGCTTTAGGCATGTCCACATGGGCTCTCTGAAGAATTTCTATGTGCTTACCTAGATTTCCTACTGATGGTTTGGTGCCAGATAGCTTCTCTCCACGTTCACACACCACAGATGCTATCATTTCTTACAGAGGAGCTTGTGATAAGTGGAGGGCTCGATACCTTTTAAAGCATTGTCTTGGCATTCCATTTAGAAGCAGAGCTGTGTAGTTATTTTCATGGCAGATGTAAAGTCTGTAAGACACCTGCTGTACAAGTAGTCTTATACATTGTGTACAGCCTCACAAGACATCAGAACCCCTTTTGGATCTCTAATCATTAGTGAGGTTGGGTATCTGAAGTAATATTGGAGACCATAACATTGTAACTCCTGCTTTACTTCCCAGTTATAATACTGTAAGACATATGCTATAATTGGTTCTGAGTTTGAATTAGTGAGGGTTTTGGACTCGCATCTGAGCAGTTCTCATTCTCATGAGCCCCAGACCATTTATAGCTTAGCGGTTTTAAAACAGTTCTGCCTGAACTGTTTGTAAACCGCTATCATGTTGCCCTTTCTCAACCTTTTTAGGAACGCCCAGAATGTATATAATTTGTCTTCGTCCTCTGTTTTCAATTTGTTTAGAGTGGTCTGTATTAAGATCTTTAAGATGTTGTTGTATGTCAGATTATAATATGATCACTTGTTCAGCCTGACTCAGTTTATTTTTCAAATCCTCAGTGTCCTATTCTAATAAGATATTTACTGCTGTGACTTTTCAGATCAGCTTGCATATCTTTAATCTCTTTTTTTGGCTGACTGAAACAAATGCACGTAGGCGGCAGTAGTTTGATGGTGGTCTGGCACCTGGACTGGGACAGGGGTGCAATTCAGCAGCTGTCACTATGACTGAGCAGTCCTCTTTAGGATCTCCTCTGTGCACCCCACATGGGGAGGGGGCTCAAAAAGGTGCCCTACATCAAGCATGTCTCCCCTTCTCATGGCTGGATAGCCACATCCTCTCTCTCTCTCTCTCTCTCTCTCTGTGGTCAAAAAAAGAAACAGACCGAGTTTTGCGGCATGGAATGTTCATACTCTGACTAGAAAGAACTGCTATCATCGCCAGGGAACTTGCAAGATGTAACATTGATATTGCTGCCCTAAGTGAGACAAGATGACCAGATGAAGATCAGTTGGGAGAAGAGGGTGGAGATTTCACCTTCTTCTGGAAAGGGAAACCTCCTGAAGATGCATTCACGGCATTGGCCATGCTATCAAGAACAAGCTCATCAACCAGCTTACAGAGCTTTCTATTGGTATCAATGAACACCTCATTACCCTTCATCTTAAAGGAGAAGTCCAGCTTTGTTTCTGTTTAAACTTTGAGCCAGTGATGTAGTCAGCATAGTGTCCCCATCTCCTGACCACATTTACTGGCACATTCATGCATTTTAAACATAGTTTCATGGCTGAAACAGTTTAGTGTGCATTTCTCCTCCATTTTGGAGCACCCGCGCTACTTCCAATGTCATCGCCGCAAAAGCTGAGATGGGGTGTCACTGTGAATGTGGACATGTCTGCAACCCGCGCTTTGAATTTTGGTTCCTTTCCTGAATGGGGAAGCTGTTTACTGATGTGCACATGCAGTAGCATGTGATCGTGAGGCTACAGACCACTGTGGTGTGAAGCATGTTCTTTTCTTTATGGGAGCTGACAGTGTTGATGCATCAACATTAAGTCTGATGCTATGTAGAAAGGAATACTGTCCTGTTCATTTAATAAAATAGATGTTAACAACATAAAATGGTCTCATGGATTTTCATTGAAGCACTCATCACATACACAGTTTGCCAGTGTAACACTGATTCATGTTATACATATGACCAATAGCAGGAGGTATATAGTAGCTCAACAACGCTATTCATTGGCTGCCTGTCCATTAACATTTGTTTCCCCAGAAATACACTAGATTAATACATATCTGTGTGCATACTTTACTGTTTTCAGCTTCAGCAGTGGTACAGTTCAGTGAGTGTAGGTATATTAATCAATGGTATTTTCTTTTCATATCCAGTACAGTGTAGTTAGTTTCTGTATTGTTTTGTTTAGCAGTCAGAACATGCCTCATTGCGTGGTACCTGGGTGCAATACCATGGCTGGATGAACTATTGGTATTTCCTAGAAATGACAAGAGTCTTGCATCCCAGTGGTTTCATAATATCCACTGCAAGGACTTGAGTTTAAAGTATACTAAGTGGTATAGAAAGCACGAGTGCCCCATCCACTTTGAAGAAGACTGCTTTGAAACCAGACTGCTTTTAAACTGAATTTGCATTAAAGGCAGAAGTGTGTGGATGAGAGCCACAGCACTTTATCTGGGACACTGCAATTTCCACTGTGATTTTCAACACACAGAAGAAACCGAAGGAGAGGGTGCATACTGTGCGTCGCTTGCAGTGCAAGGAGCATGATCAGGTATTAACCTCATTTAATAATTTCTTAAGCTGCAACTTTCAGTAATGCTACTGTTATGAATATTGTACAAATTGTGGCTTAGCTCGATCATTTGTTTTACATCCCAGCACCATTATTTGAATGGTGATATTTCCATAGGTTTATGCTGCTCGACCACACACCCTGTCTTAATCCCATCCCCACCCCCAAAAGTGCAATAGCACTGATTTCCATAGTTGTGCAATTTCATTTGCAACACTGCTGCGGCATCCTGCATCAATGCATTATTAGTTTTCATGTTTCTCCTCTTGTGAGATGTGAGCAATAATGCAGTAATGGGTATGAGTTATGTAAGCAATAACCCACAACAGGGTGTGTGATTACTGGGGAATTAATCAACACCCTGAGTTCTTTGTGAGGCACTAGGGTGAAGCTGAGTGTCCTAACAGCATCCAGGGTGTTGTTTTTAGTCCCCAGCAACCACACACCCTGGAGTGTGTTATAGCACTCATAACATGGGCTCAAACAAGTTTAGAAAAGTTTGTTCACTTATTTGTAAATATCAGGAAGTATCCTGTTTCATTTCAGTATCCTCATGCTCACATTCCCAATTAATAAAGTAGCTTGTTCACTTATTCAGGCTGTTCTCTGCGACTGCTACCCCCTCTCTGCATTGCTGCCCACTGGCTGAATTAAATTTTTTTCTGTGTTAACACTTTTTACAATGTTAGTTTTGCAAACATACACATTCCTTGATTCCAGCCCTGTCCCTCACTCATGACACTATCTGCAACTGCTGCATGCTGCCCCAATTAGTCATGCAGCAGCCGCCATGTAAGGTCATTGCTGGTCTACTGTCACCACTTCCACAATGGGTTTCCTGTAACCCTCGTACCACTCCCTTCTACACGATTGTCCCCCAATGGATTTCCCCTGACCATGCTTCCACTATCCTGTCACCATCCCTTCTTCTTCCATGTAACTCTATTGCCACGTTGCTGTCTGCACTCCACTTTCTCCAGTCATGTCCCAGACTGGCTCCCCTTGACATTGTTTTCGCTCTTCTGTATGCAGAACTGCTGATGCAGATAGGAGCACCTGGTTCATGCTGCCTTTTTTCCTCTGTGGTGCTTCCAGCTCTCTGCACCCACTCCCACAGACCGGCCTCATGGTCTTTGTCCCACTCCCCTTAACTGGGTCCATTGACAGCACTGTATTCCCTGCTCTGTCTTCCTGGTGGCTGGAACCAGGCACATGTTGTGCTGCACTTCAAAGACCTCTACCCCTGCTCCCCCAACCAGCTCAGACACCAAAAATGTAGGGAACTGCAGAGTTTGTTGGGGCCGGTGGGTTGGAAGCAACTTCAATAATGCCAACAAAATCAAGTAAGATTTCTATTGGGTACCTGTCCAAGTCTGAAAGTAAGTATCTCAAACATCTGTCATCTCAATATTCCTGACCAGACAGTACACAAAACATTTTCAGAACTACAGTGTCTGGCGGGGTGGATAGTTGGGTGGGAAACAATGTACTGTACATAGTGCCAGATAAATCCAGGAGCATTTCTATTTGCTATCTGGCCAAGTCAGAAAACAATTTCTGTTCTCCACTAATGTTGTATGATATTATGGGATCCGATCTCCTCCCTCCATTATGGAGTAGTAAACAATTCCTGACTACACTATCCACATACCCAGCAGCTAGATGACATTATGGATTTTGCCTACAACCTGCTCCACTCTAGCTGTTGGTTTAACAGGGATTACTGTGTGACCACCAATCACCTTGTAGCATCTTAAGCTGCCCATGTTAAAAGCTTGGATGACATCCTCCTTGAGTATTTGACACCCTCAGCCTACGGTCTTCTGTACTAGTCAACTTCCTGAGATGGGATGTTATCTTAGATCATAACACCCACCCTGGATAGCACTTTTCCTCTAGTAGCACATGGCCAAGGGGCATAGTGAGGCATGATGCCATATTTGTTGTTACCAGTCGTCCTAGCTATGTGTGTTAAAGGTTATCAACACACATCCCCGTAGTGGTTTGTCACTTGGTAGGTAATGGGGAAACCATCTGTGTAAATGGAGTTTGTAAACATAACAAAAGGGTAGTTGGTCTTATTATTGAGTTGTTTACCCTACCATATTGGTGTCAATTATCCGTATAAATATTCAGGGGAAATAATACAATAAGGTGTGCCCCCCATGTGAAGCTGAAGTTTGTTAGGCTAGGGGGCATACGTTATCATGATGTCGCTGGTGTAGTGCAGTTGGCCCATTCTGGTATGCAAATGTGGGATCCATGAGTAACAGTATGTGGTAAACTGTTTATCCACGCCACATTTCTATGTACAAAGTATGCTCGATCATGTAAACAAGAGTATGGGAAACAGTCCGCAGAAAGCTGCAGATGAAAACAATACAACAAGGTGCCCCCCCCACTTGAAGTTGGTTAAACAAACTAATGACACATGCACTGTGATTCCTGCAAGCTGCAACACACCATGTGGTGCACATCACACCGCTGTAATGCAAGGCCACACTGAGTCATGAGGCACAGGTAGAGTGTGCATAGTGCCTTAGCTATGTGTCATGTGAGTAATTCGATCACAGGATTGGGGAGTGTTCAAACATAGTTTCAAGGTTTGCATCTCAGTGCCATTAGGAACCATGCCATATGTAATCCCAATGTTGGAGGAGTATGTACAATTATCATGGAGACTGTCCATAAATATGTGTATATGGTCAACTGGACTTTGTGTCGTGACCTCCACAGATATAAACAAAGTGAACCATCTAAATAAAGGTGCATGCGAAAGCCTGGCACGGTGGCCGTGAGGGTTGAGGCTGTGGACTCCACACCTCGCTCCATGCTGGTGACCTGTGTTTGGAAATGGACAAGGGTCACTAGGGTCAGCAGGGGTGGAGAGGGATGAAGCAGCCATAGAACTGCTCTCCCTTTCTGGGAAGGAGGATCTCTAGGTGTTGGCACTCCGACGGCCTCTGGCATGGGCTGGGGAGCGATGTGCTGGCACCTCACTGGGGTGGGTGAGTTGTGGCATGGTGCAGGGAGGGAGCATGTGCGCATTCTCACCTGTGATGTCATTTCACACCCCCTATAACACATAAGAAAAGGGGGAAAATTAACTGAGTGCTTTCCCACTCTCATTCCAAGATGGTCTATGGTCTTCAAAATATCGTACTGTGTGGTGAGAATATCATGTTACCTCTTTCATCAACACATCACATGACTGTGGGTATTTTATGCAATAACCCATGGCTTACAATGTAATTTATAAAAGGCCAAAAGAAATGACACATGTATCCATTGTGTACTCACAATAAGGTACTCATGGTGTGGGTATTTAAGCAATGTACCGACATTGTGTGCATGATGCCCATATGTACAGTTGGAGGTGTTTCACGAGGTGCAAACCAATTGAGTAATGCACCGTAATCTGTGTACCCTTTTGTATCACCCACAGTCTCCAGTGGCCTTCGCCTTGTGATAAAATGACAAACTGTGAAACCATGTCATCATCCACACCATCTCAAGGTATATTGCTTATAACACACACCTGTTATGATGTGTTTAATCACTAAGGCACATGTACTGCTTCTGTTACATACTGTACATACTGATTTTCTGACATATGTCCGCCTTCACATCCTACTGTTAGCCTGCCCCTAAACACTGGACAGCATTGTTCCATCGTCCAGTCCAACTTTTTTCTTGTCCCCTTATTCAAACAATTAAAGGTGTACATTTTTCGAGTAACACTTACACAGATTCAGTGTTTTAAAGGAATAAACTATGAAGAATTGGATTGATTCATGGTGTAAGAAATGACTCTGATTTTTATTTCAGCTTATAGGTATTATTTATTTTGCAATGATAATTACATTCTTAGATGCCTGGTTGATTCTGTCTTTCATCTACTAGCATTTCATGTTGTTTGATTAGACAACATTATGCTAGTCTATTACTTAGTCTCAGCATAACATCAGATGGGGTCTAGCAAAACAGAGCTTTACATTGCAATACTTCCATTCACAGTAGATGTCCTCACAACCGGCAGCGGCCTGCTCTGGAGCAGCGGTGGGTGTGCCATCTACTGTGAATGGAAGTACTGCAATGTAAAGCTCTGTTTGTAAGACTACATGCCTCAGTGGTATACTGAGACCAAGTATGGACTGGCACATGGGTGACATTCTATACCTAGTCTCGGTATACCATCAAAAACAGCATGAAATGCTGGTGGGTGAAAGACAGAATCAGCCAGATACAAGGGTGCTATTTTATCATTTGCAAGGTAAAATAATGCACACTTTTGCAGAACAGGTAATCTGGTCATGCCTTACACCCAGGTATAGCCCAATTCTTCTCTTAAAATTACTCTTATGTTATCAATTGCATACTACCTCTTTCCATGTATGATCACCCTATTTCCTCCTTTAGTGACTACATGGTGGTTGTGGTTAGTATTCATAGCAGTGTTTTATATGCTGCACACAAATAAGGATGGGTAACACTACTTCCTTTGCTTGGCTTAATTTGAGGGACATCAGTTATAAAATGGGGTATTGCAAAGGGAAGGAAGTGAGTGGTGTAGTGACATTAAATGACAGCATTAATGCACCCTTATCTGCACAGTTGGGGTGAGGGTGTCTAAGGGAGAACCATGTGGAGACCTGAACCTGTTGTGGGAAAATAAGTATGCAAAGGCAGCTGTTTTCAGTCCTTGCTAAGCGATTGCAACTGCCTTTGCAAAATTATTGTCCTCCACACAAGAACTGCAGGTGTGGTGTAATTGCAGGAAGAGGTATTTTGGTTGACTTTACCACCCACCTACACTGCAGACCAATTGGTATCACACAGTTGCTGGAGGGAGGGAGTGCTCAAGAGAGAGAAGAGACCATCATGTATCTGTGTGTGTGTGTGTGTGTGGGGAGGTTGGGTGTGGTGGACTGGAATCCACACAATGTGCAGTGTTAGTCTAACAAAGTTCTGGCAGGCAGACAGAGAAGCTGCCGGCAGGCTGCATTTCCCCAGTCATCACTGTGCAGGTGGTATAGATTTGACCTTCAGCTATTTTCACTGGTGTGGTATGCAGGCCCAGTATGTCTACAGCACCCACTGCCCACCTGATCTTGTACTTTACCTCATACCCATCAGCAATCAACTGGTGACAGCTCTGGTGAGGCATACTGTACCAGGTTATTGGTTGCAACCACCCACTATAGGGTGTGCAGTGAGGACAGTCATGTGCCTTCAGGCATCAGAATGTTTCCCATTGTGCACTAATGCACAATAACTGCACACCCTGGAGTTGGTTACAGGTTAATTATACCCACTGTAGTATCCTAACATTGTGACATGTTTGCACATCTGCTAATATAAACATAGAAGCTGATGGCAGATAAGGACCGCAAGGCCCATCCAGTCTGCCCATTTCTTTTTCTACCTTATAAATGTGCCATCGGCCTTTGCTCTGTCAGTGACCTATCTATTCATAGTCATTTGTATTGCTCCTTATGCCTATCCCATGCCTGCTTGAAGCCCTGCACTGTATTCATAGCCACCACTTCTTGTGGTAAGCCATTCCATGCATCTACCACCCTTTCTGTGAAAAAGAATTCTCACATTCCCCTTAATCGGCCTCCCTCTAATCTCATGCTGTGTCCTCTTGTCCTGCCATTTTTCTTATATTTAAACATGTTAGACTCTTTCACCTTGTTTATGCCCTTAAGGTGTTTAAATGTCTCGATCATATCACCTCTCCTCCTTTGCTCAAGGGTATACATATTGAGCTCCATTAATCTGTCCTCATATGTCTTCTGATGCAGTCCCTGCACCATTTTGGTTTCCTTCTCTGGACTGCCTCAATTTGGTTAATGTCCTTGTGAAGGTGTGGCCTCCAATACTGCACGCAGTACTCCAGATGGGGCCTAACCAATGTCTTGTACAGAGGGATTATTACCTCTCTTACGACTTGTGATACCTCTACTAATACACCCTAACACCCCCTAGCCTTACCTACTGCTTTAGAGGTCTGCTTGATGATTTTAGGTCAATCATGATGATGATGCCCAAGTCTCTTTCTTCCTTTGTGACTGCTAGCAACTCCTCCCAGCCTATAAGTGGCTTCAGGGTTTCTCTTCCTATGTGCATGATTTTGCACTCTTTGCATTAAATCCCAGTTGCCACTCTTCTGACCATTCTACTAGTTTATCCAGATCTCTCTCATTCTGCCCACCCCATCTGGATCATCTACTCTGTTGCAGATCTTGGTGTCATCTGCAAACAGACAAGCCTTACCCTCTAGTCCATCTGCGAGGTCACTAATGAAGATGTTGAATAGGACTGGCCCCAGGACTGATCCCTGAGGTACCCCCTTGTGACTTGCATCTCTTCTGACTGTATACCATTTACCACCACTCTCTGTTTTGCTGCCAGTCAACCAGTTTGCCACCCAGTTGACCAACTTCTGACCCACCCCGAGCCTACCCAGCTTATTTATCAATCTTCTATGTGGAACAGTGTCAAAAGCTTTGCTGAAGTCAAGGTAGGCGACATCAACTGCTCCCCTTGGTCCACCACTCTGGTTACCCAGTCAAAGAAATCTATGAGATTAGTTTGACAGGACCTTCCTTTGTAAACCCATGCTGTCTTGGATCCTGTGCCCCTATGGATTCCAGGTGTTGCACTATCCTTTCCTTAAGGAGTGCCTCATAATCTTGCCGCACTACTGAGGTAAGACTGACCGGTCTGTAGTTCCCCATCTCCTCCCTGCTACCACTCTTGTGGAGCGGGATCACATGAGCCCTTCTCCAGTCTTCTGGGACCTCTCCTGTGCTCAGAGACTCACTAAACAATTCTGCTAATGGCTCTGCTAGTTCCTCCTTTAGCTCCTTAAGTACCCTGGGATGTATGCCATCAGGTCCCATTGCCTTATCCACCCTGAGCTTTAGCAAGCTCTTGTAGGACCCTTTCTTTTGTGAAGGGAGTAGTGCTCACCTCCCTCCCCCCTAATACTGACAAATATGAGACCCACCTTTACACAGCACACTTCAAACTGATAATTTTGAGGATAGGGTATTAGACACATCTAGTGGTAGTTTGCAGTTTTCAACATAATTTATAAATATTTGCTGAAACTTCACAGCTCTGTAATACATGGCTTTCTTACAATTTGAGTGGTGATTCAAAAAACTGCATTGGTAATGCTGAATCGTATGCATGGCAGTGTGACATTAAAACTGTCCTTTGTGGAATTTATTTGTTGAGCAACTAAATACAGTTATTAATTTTCATTGTTTCCACTATTAACTTTACAGACAAACCAGTTGCACGTGCATGTACTTGGTTTAGTTGTACACCACTGTTTTTAATATATACATTTCATTGACTGTTGTCATCTCAGTGTTTTACTTATTTCTGTACAGTAAACCAGTAGCAACATTGAATGTGGAATGTTGCCTGAATCTGTGGAAGATGAGTTTGCCACACAATGTCCAGGACCATCTGGTTTGCAATGGCAATCACCCCAACCATGACTTACCGGCTCTACTAAGTCAAGTATAGTGTCTGAAAGTTTGAATACAGAATTGAATGATGCAACAAAATATATTAATATGGGTGGCAGTAGTCACATAAATGTTCATGGTCGTATATGTCTGATTTACAGTGAATGACCCACATAGTCCAAATTTGGACTGTAAAGGGCACCATTGTTTCAACTGCACATATTCATTTCTACCCAGAGGGAAGGGATGTGTTCAAATAGTCACTGTATGGTGTTATTTCAGTGTTACAGTAGCAGTGTACACTTCCTGCACACTTCATTTCATAATGCAGTCCATCAGTGTTTAATTAGTGCATCTTCAGGTCTCTGTTGGTGTACTTGCAGTGCTGACACAGTGTGTGTGAATTGTTAATTAGCACTGCAATCAGCAGTGTTGTGTCAGCAACACTGCCTGAAGCAGTGTTGCATTGCTTTTTCGGTGTGTGCGAATTATGTTAATTAGCACTGCATCAACACCTGTAGTGCACTTCAATATGCAGTGTGATTTTATTAGCGCTCCTGTCAGCAGTGTTGCAGTTCTGTTTCAGTGTATTAGGCTGCAATAAAGATGGTGTTGCATACAATTCAACAAACACAAGTATTCATCTGCAAGTATCTGCAACCTCAGCAGAGGAAACTTTACTTAAGGGTTCCTGAGTGAGAAAGTAGTCTGTGAATTCCAAAGAAGATGGAGATCTTGGGAGCTATGTCTATAGGAGGTACTAAAGTCTGTTACCCCATGTTTGACTCAAAGTCACAAGGAAGGGGGTGGACATTTAAAGGAATGACCACCAATGGTTCTGGTCTACAGAAAATGGTATGGGAGCCTCCCTGATATGCAGTGCCTCACCAGTATTTCCAGGCTTATCTTCAAAAGGAGAAGAGAGCATCTTTGGATTGGGAGCACATGCATGGTAAGTAAAATTATTTTCTGTATGAAGGGGCTGTTCAAGTGAAAAGTGTGTTGTGTGTGTTATATCTATAATAGGATTATCAATCGGATTGGACAAACACCACTAGGTGACCGTGCGTATATCAGAGTGCGACCACACACCTGCATTTTTGGAAGGGAGTAAAACAATTTTGCCATTTTATAAGATGGATAACCCACTGTGGGGTGTGCGGTCGCGCAATGATATACGCATGGCTTGGGTGGTTGATGTGTATATCCGAGCGTGACTGCACACCCTACAGTGGGTTATCTATTACACATACACACACACATGAGAGTACTTGTTGCAAAACAAAAACACTACATTAATGCAGGCATTGGAATGCAAAGCACACAAAGCAAGAAAATGAAAAACAGGGTTTGAGCCTCATGAGTCTTGGCAAATTGGCTGTGTGGTGTTCCCTGGAGTTCCCAACCTTGATGCCCATCCCACCCCCAGCCCATAGCCTCCTTTCTAAAGCATAAGGTACAGCTCCAACCCAGTGCCTCCCATAGCAGCCATTCATACCTGTAAAACAATGGCAATGGGCTCACAAAACATCTACAGCTCATTACAAACTACTATGACAAACAATGTAGGGTAAACAGAAAAACAATACTTATCTGATGCATATGGTCAATGTCCTCTCAGACCTGTAGATATAAAACAGAAAATGGGTCAGTATGAAAAATAAAAATATTGATCAGCTAGGTCAGTTGGGAAGGCTCTGTAGAGGTTAAAATAAAAAGTGGGTTGCTGTAGTACAGGTCTGTTATTCTTCCCCCATCAACCTGGCTTTTAGAATGGACTTGGTCACTCAGGAGATGTCATGGTTGGTGGAGGGAGGAAGACTCCTTACTTCTGTGCCCCTAGAACTGATCTTTTTTGGGGGTAGGCGGTCACGTTGCTCCACACATCAACCAACACAGGGCAGGATAAAGACACCAAGGGACAGATATTCAAGGCACAATGAATGCTTCCCTGGTGGTGTAGTGGATCCCCCTCCTTTTTCAAATTCTGCCTGTAGAATACATAGGTATGTGATGGCAGAAAGGGATCCCAAGCCCACCTAATCTGGCCAGTTGGCCTAGATATCCACTAGGCCTTTTCTGTAGTCCTCTCCCTGTGCCAGTTGCCCTCTGTGTTTATCCCATGCCCTTGTGAACCCTCCCACCATTTCCCTCAGCAGCCCATTCCAGTTGTCCACCACCATCTCAGTGAAGAAGTACTTCCTAATCCTTCCTCTAAATTCCCCTCCATAGATTTGGAATTTCCAACTACCATCCATTGCAGTACAGCACACCACAGCAGGCCAACTGTGACCATCTCTAGGCAGATATCTGCAGCCACAACCAGTCCCAGAACTCCCTGCAGCTGGCACCAGAGCAACAGGTAATAGAAGTTCCAATAGCCTGCAGTGCACATTTGAGCTTCCACAATCTCTGATCAGATGTTTTCCACTTCTGCTCTCCTCCAGGGATAAGTCGGTCCATGACAGAACTTAGCCCAGGGAGTAAAGTGGGACCAGTAAACAAAAGATGAGAGCCTATATGAACTCTCAACATGCACTCTAGGACAATCTTTCACCGCACAGGACTCCAGGATCTGCTGCAAATGAAGCTGTCAATGCAGAATCGAGCAAAACCAGTTCATCATAATCCACTACACTACAGCACACAGCAGGCAAACCAAAATGGCTCCACATGCAAAGTGCACATTGGCACCAGGCTCCCACTTGTGTGGGACCCTTGACACAAGCCAGCCAGTGGGTGTTGTGGTAAGGAGGGACAAAACCTTTTACATGCAGGTACATCAGGGAGAAAAGGAAGGCAAGCGGAGATATGGAGTGTCTGAAAAGGGTGGATGGAGGGAGGGTAAAAGATGACCACCAAAAAGGATGAATTCTGAGCAAATACTTCTGTTCAGTTTTTACAAAGGAGGGGGCAGGAAATGGGCCAGCATTAAGTAATGAGGATGGAGAGATCACAGAAAAGGACACAGGTCTCTTTGCAAAAGAAAGGATCCTCATGTAACTGGCAGCAATAAGGCTATGGGCCAGATAGATGCACCCCTGGACACTGAGGGAGGTAAGGGAGGTGTTTTGTAGGGCCTCTGACTACCCTGTTCACCCTGTCTTTGTAAACTGGAGACATGCCCTGGGGTTGGAGGAGGGCTGATGTGGTCCCACTATACAAAATTGCTAACAGGGAGGATGCAGGAACTACATACTGGTCAGCCTGACCACAACAGTGGGAAAAGTAATGGAAATACTTCTGAAGGAAAGAATAGTGGAACACCTGGTTGTCAATGGTCTACAGGGGAAGTGGGGGAATGGAACACTGTTTAACCAGGAGTAGCACACTAAGCTGAAGCTTGTTTTCAGATGCAACCTGGAGCACAAGGGAGTTAAGTGCATACTGTGTGATCCTGAGCAAGTTACTTGAGATGGCTGTTGGGTTCAAACCCAGATCTCCAGATCTGTAGCTCAGAGCCTTTACCCAATGTGCTATACTGCCTCCAGGACCCAAGGCACTTTGGTTTTATGGGAGTGAGGTTGTGCCTGACAAACTTAACTGAGTTTTTTGACTGGGTAACAAGGAAGGTGGATGGGGGAGGATATGGCTTACCCAGATTTCAGCAAGGCCTTAGACACTTTGCCACACAGAAGGCTGGTAAATGAGCTGGGAGGCTAAGGGGTGGGACAGAAGATAACAAGGTGAGTGGAGAACTGATTGAAAGACTGAAACCAGACGGTGGTGGTAAGGCAAGTGGGGTGCATTCCAGGGTGGGAGTGGTGTGCCCCAGGGGTCAGTGCTGGGACCCATCCATTTTTAATATCTATAGCAACGATTAGCCCAGTTGCAATCAGAGGAGGAGAGCTGTTCTTTTATTCCACACCACCCACCCTGGCCCTGACCTCTATTAAATGGTCGGTGAGGGTAAAGCCTTGGAGGAGGGCAAGTTGAGATTGGGTGAATTGGAACACCAGGAAGCTGGATTGTTACTGATTGGGGGAAAAGGGTCCTGTACACTGTGCTGCTTGGGCAACACTGACTACTACCAGGAATGGGGCATAATGAAGCAGACTGTATAAATGACTGTGTATGCCAACTACGTCTGAGAGAGTAGGCAAACTGTGAATTGATTACTGCTAGGGCATCTGAGCTGGCTAGTGTTGTGGTGGGCTAATTTTGTTTGTGAACTGTCTACTGCTAGGGCTAGAAAACTGGCTAGAAAGAGGGAAAATTGCTGTAATCGAAGGGGGCAAACTGCATGGGTTTTAGTGTAACACTGACTGAATTATTTCTGTCAGTGGTCCGCATTGCTCACCTAAAATTAGGGTAGACTTGGGGGTGGCCAAAGCAGGCACCTTCAGTACAGTGATTGGGTGTACAGGGTGCGGGGTGGCAATAATATTAAATTGGGCATGGAGGTTCAGAGGGTGCCCAGTGTGTTTTCAGTTGGCAGGTCTTGGGGAGGAAGTAGAGGAGATCAGAAAGCAGCTGGAAGGTGGGAGGGGTGGGGAGGAAAGGTACGGAAAGGACCTCATGAGAGTAGATGAGGTCAATATGGCATAACCCAGGGAACAGGTGGACAAGGATCATATGGTTACTCAGGAGGGGTGGGGCACGAAACAAGCAATGTACGGAAATCACTTCATAGGGAGGTGGCTGACCAGAGGAGGAGGACAGGAGAGAGCAAGTTGGGGGCAAGCATCACACTTACTAATCGATTCACCCTGCTATATCCGGGAGATGTGGTGAAGAGACTGGCACGAGGAGGGGAGCAGGCGGACAGAGAGGGTTTGGGCAGTAAGCTGGAGGGGATGGGGCAGGAGAGAGAGCCAGATCCACAGAAGGGAGGGGGAAGAGACATTAGCCTAGGTGGGAGAGAGGTGGAGAGGAGGGGAGTGCAGAGTGAAGCCAGGGTGGGAGGAGGGAGGACCAGGGTCAGGCAAGCATCTAGGTTAGGGAAATCAGTCAAGGATAAGGAGTACTCTAGATAGGCCAGCTTTGGGGCGGGAGAAATCAGATGAGGTGGAGAGGAGTGGGGAAGATGGGAGGTAGGGAGAAACACAGCAGATGGGGTGAAGAATGCAGAACTTGGGGGGATGGCAAGGAGGGAAGCAGTAGAAGGGAGCCTGGGTGGTGGATCTGAGGATACCAGCCCAGAAAGAGTCCAGGGAGATCTGAAGGGGTGCAATCTGTGCCACCCAGGAGGTTGGAGGGGTGAGGAGCAATCTGGGAGCTACAGGTAGAAGAATGAGCATGGTAGGGCAAGCACAGGCTTGTGATCCCCAGGCTGAGGGGGGCAAGAGAAGTAAGCTGGGGGTTGATGACAGAAGGAAGAGCCTGGACGAAACAGGCCAGTAAAGTGGGGGTGAAGGTGATCCTGCTGGGTGACTCCATGACCTGGGGCATCCAGAGGGAGGGAAAAAGCAGCCCAGTCAAGGCTAACTGTATCCCAGGCCTATCTGTACACAAGGCCAAATTCCAGCTATACTCGATAACATTGGAATGTGGGGAATCCCCAGACTTCCTAAAACATCTGGGAACAAATGATTTAGAGGGGAACAGTGAACTAGAAATCCAGGTGAGATTCTGGGAACTGGCCAAGGTTTGCACTTCCTATAGAGTGGTAATCTCCTGCTTTGAGATTCTGCCAGTACCTAGGGCATCCAGGGAGACCAAACATAAACTTAGAGGTGTGAACCAGTGCATGGACTGGGGCAGGGCAGAAGGGTATGGGCTGGTGGGGGACTGGCAGATACATGGGAGGACAAGGAGTTACATGCCAGGGATAGGCTACACCTCAACTTGGAGAAGAGAGAGCTCTTGAAACTAAAACTTGCTGGATTCATAGTCGAGCGGTGGAGTTTAAACTTGTAAAGGGGGTTAAGTAAGAGTGGCTCCAGGAGGCCTGCTTGAGGGCCAGGTCTAGGGCATGAAAAGGCAGGTGACTGCGATGTAAATCCATCCAGAGCTGTGCAAGAAAGGGCATCTAGGGACTGCTCAGGGCCAAGATGACTTCAAAAGGGAGAGGGGTTGGGGTGGAGGATGGCCTTGATCAATGCTAGGAGCATGCAACAAAATTCCTAAGCTCCAGGCGATGCTGGTTGAGGGATCGGTGGATGTGGCAGCAATAACTGAGACATGGGCCACTCAGAAAAATGATTGGGACCTATATTTGGTGGGCTACAAAACATTCAGGAAGGATAGGGAAGAGGAGGGGGTGTAGCGCTGATGGCCAAAAATGGCATTGTGGTTAGTGGAGTGGAGGAGGCTGTGGGGGGATGGAGGAGATCTGGGTAACCCTACAAATGAGGGGAGGTAAAAGATTGAAAAGGGGGGGTCTGTACACCACCCCTAACGATGGAAGAGGCCCTGGAGGACAAACTAGTTAAGAATATCAAGGGGCACTGTGACCGTGGAAAGGGTATGGTGGTGATCATGGGTGACCTTAATATGCCGGGGACAGACTGGGACACTATGGCATCCTCTGTGGCCAGGGAACAGAGACTGATGGATGTGTTTCAGGATGCCTTCCTGGTCCAGCAGGTGGGGGAACCTACTAGGGAGGAGCGGATACTGGATGTTGTCCTAGCAGACAGTGACTAGATAAAGGGCCTGGAGGTGGTGACCACACTACAGTCTGGTTTCTGCTGTATCGGGGGAAGAATAATCATTCTAATACTGTAGTAGTGGGCTTCAGGGGGGTGGACTTCATGGGCATGGGCAGGATTCTACAGGGGAGCTTGGATAAGATTAGGCCGGACATGGATGCTGGCAGCTTGTGGGAGGCCATTAAGAAGGGGCTGCAGGAGACTACTAACTCCTGTACAAAGGTAAGGTGTAAGCATGGTAGAGCCAACAAGCTGTGTTGGTGGATCAGGGAGGTGCAGGAGGAGGTGAGGGATAAAAAGGATGCCTATGCATGTTTTATGCACTCTAGGGGGGGATAGGGAGAGGAGTACGAGTTGATGGCTAGAAGAGTCACCACAGTGGTGAGGGGAGCCAAGGTGAGGAGGGAGCAAAACCTGGCTAGGGGTATCCAGAGGGGGGAAGGGATTCTATAGATACATAAGGGAGAAGAGAAAAGGGAGGGCACAGATCAGTATGATTAGGACTGAGGAGGGATGGACTCGGGAGGCGGGGGAATCAGGCAGAGGTGCTAAATGAGTACTTTGTCTTGATATTTACAGCAGGGAGGCAGAGGATCCCTCCAGCCCAATGGGAGGGAAGGGGAGCCAGCAGAGGCGAGAGATCAGATGGAGTCTAGAGGACTGAAAGGATTTGGGGTACAGGCTGGGGCAAGTCTAGAAGGGGATGGGTGGTTTAAATGAGGGGGTGGGCTGGGAGGGGAAAAATCACAGTGGAAAGGGTGAGGGAGGCCCTTTGGACACTAAAAACTGATAAGGCACCGGAGCCAGATGGGCTGCATCTGAGGGTCATGAAGGAATTGGCGGATGAGCTAGCAGCACCACTGGCAGCACTCTAACACCTCTCTGCTGACAAGATGGGTGCTTCAAGACTGGAGGGTGACTCATGTGGTGCCTGTCCACAAATGGGGGTCTAGAGAGGAGATGAGGAATTATAGGCCTTTCAGCCTAACGTCTGTGGTGGGCAAAGTAATGGAGGGCATTATCAGGGATAGGCTCAGGAGGCAGCTGGAAAGGTTGGGATAACTGGATGACAAACAGTATGGTTTCAACCCGGGGAGATTGTGTTAGACAAACCCCATAGATTTTTATGACTGGGACCCTGGACCGGCATAGACTGGAGGACATCCTATACCTGGATTTCAATAAGGCGTTTGATTTGGTGCCCCAAAATGGGCTGCTAATAAAGCTGGGGGGTGGGAGGACAGTTGCTCAGCTGGGTAGAAAACTGGCTAACAGGGTGAATACAGAGGGTAGTGGTGGGTAGTCTCCTCCCCCATGAAGGTCACCAGTGGGGGTCCTCCAAGGTTCAGTACTGGGGCCACTCCTGTTCAATGCATACATCTTTGATATGGGGAGGGTGGTTAAGAGTAGGAAGAGTCTCTTTGCGGATGACTTAAAACTGGGAGCATTGGCTAACGGGGATGCAGTGAGAGAGACAGTCCAGAGGGACCTGGATACCCTGGAGGGGTGGTCAAGGAGGTGGGGACTGAGGTTTAATGCAGGAAAATGTAGGGTGCTGCATCCAGGGTCAAAAACCCAGGCTATGTATACACCTGGGGAGGTCATCCTGCAAGCCACGATGAGAGAGATCTAGGGGTGGTGGTAGACGTCAAAATGAATAACACTGAAAATTGCAGAAGAACTGCGGCCAAAACAAACTGGATACTGCATAGCCAGGGGGATTATGTCCAGGAGGAGGGAGGTGATCCTCCCTCTGTATAATGCCTTGGTCAGACCACATCTCGAGTACTGCATGCAGTTCTAGAGACCTCCCTCAAGAAGGACGTTAACACTGCTGGACAGTGTCCAGAGGAGGGCAACTAGGATGCTTCAGAGCATGGGAGGAAGGCCCTATGAGGAAAGGCTGGAAGAGCTTGGGCTGTACTCGCTGGAGGAGAGGAGAGACAGGGGTCATGATAGGGTTCTTCAAATATGTAAAAGGAATAAACAGGGGCGGTGTCAAAGAGAAGCAGAGGATGACCCTCTCTGAGGCTGGGTGGGAAAGAAAGCACCCATTAGGAGGCTGGCTACCAAGCAGACACAACAGACCATCACACCTATTCTGCTGGCTTTTAGTATGTTAGATATAATGGAAGGACTGCAGGGGAAGGTGTGCCTATTTGTAGAGGATATGAAGATCTGCAATAGGGTAGACACCCTGGTAGGGGAGGTGGAGGCAGTGAGGGAGGGCCTATAGATTCTGGAGAGGTGATCAGAAACTTGGCAGCTGAAATGTAATGCCAAAAAGTGTACAGTAATGCACAAGGGTGTAATAACCCGCAAACCATTTGCTCACGAGGGGGTAAGGAAACTCAGCAGGAGAGAGATCTGGGGATTATAAGGTTATCTAAAATTGAGGCAGAGAACCAGTGCAGAACAGTGGTGTGCAAAGTAAATAGAATGCTGGTGTGCATAGGGAGGGGTATAAAACAGAAAGAGGGAGGTGCTGATGCGCCTTTATAAATCCATGGTGAGGCCTCACCTGGAGTATGGGGTTTAGTTCTGAAGGCCTCACCTACACAAGGACATAAGACAGGATTGAAAGGGTTCAGACAAGGGCAACCAAGATGGTGCATGTTATGCATAGGAAGCCCTATGAGGAGAGGTGGAGGGAATCAGATCTGTACCCGCTGGAGACTAGTAAGGTGAGAGTGGGAAGCTTAGTTGCAAGGAAAATAAGTGCTAGAACTAGGGATCATAAACGAAAACTAGAAGGAAGGTTGAGGGGGCATTACATACGAACATACAAAATTTGCCAGCAGATAAAGGCCTAGAGGTCTATCAAGTCTGCTCGAATGTGCAGCTAGCACCCCTTATTCTGCAGCTGCCCCTCCCTTCCACCCTTCCCCTTCATTAACTGTCTTGTCCCATCCTCGTTTGAAGCAGTCCACTGTTCTACTGCATACCACTTCAGCAGGTAGTGCATTCCACCCAGCTACCACCCTCTCTGTAAAAAAGTGTCTCCTCATCTCCCTCCTGAACCTTCCTCGCTCCAGTCTCGTATCATGACCCCTGGTGGCCCTTCCCTCCCTTACTTTGAACAGCCCCTCTATACCCATCTTGTTTATTCCTTTCATGTATTTAAAGGTTTCAATCATGTCATCCCTGTCTCTCCTCTCCTCCAGTAAGTACATGATAAACTCCTTCAACCTCCTCTCGTATGATAAGTCCCCCAGCTCCTTGATCATCTTTGTCGCTCTGTGCCACACCCCCTCCAGTAACTTAATGTCCCTCTTCAGATACGGATGCCAGTACTGCATGCAGTACTCCAGGTGTGGTCTAACTAATGACCTATACAGTGGCAGAATCACCTCCTCCCTCCTCGAGGATATACCTTTGCAATACAACCCAGCATTTTGTTGACCTTGCAGCTGCCTTCCACATCATGCCAAGTTGTTCATTGACCCTGTAATGAGCACACCCAGATCCTTCTCCTCCTCTGTCTGGGCTAGCTGCACTCCCCCTAGCTGGTAACTCCTCCTTGGGTTCTTCATCCCAAAATGCAGCACCTTGCACTTTTTGGCATTAAAGCCCAGTTGCCAGGTGTCTGACCAGGTTTCAAGCTTTGCCAGGTCATCCTGCAACCCCTGCCATCTCCCTAGGTCATCCACCACCACGCCTACCTTGGTATCATCAGCAAACAGACTGATCTTACTCTTGATGTCCCATGATATGTCTGCAATGAATATCCCAAACACTGGTCCCAACACTGAACCCTGTGGAACACCACTCGTCACTGCCCTTGGGTGTGAGAGCTCCCCACCCACCACCACCCCCCTCTGTTGCCTTCCCTGCAGCCAGTTTCCTACCCATCTCACCAGCTTTGCACCCGCCCCTGTGCCTACTAACTTCCTTCCCAGCCTTCCATGTGGCACCGAGTCAAATGCCTTACTGAAGTCCAGACACAGGACATCCACTGCATGGCCCCTGTCTAGTTGCCTAGTTACCCAGTCATAGAACTCGACCAGGTTAGTTTGGCAGGATCTGCCACTTATGAAGCCATGCTGTCTGCTGTCCTGTAGTCCTTTGGCCTCTAGGAGGGCCACCAGCCTCTCCTTCAAGATAGTCTCCATTAGCTTACCCACGATGGATGTGAGGCTCACTGGTCTGTAGTTTCCCGGTTCATCCTTGGGGCCACTCTTGTGGAGGGCACCACATGAGCCATCCTCCAGTCCTGAGGTACACACCCCGAATGTAGTGAGGCATTAAATAGGTCTGCCAAAGGTCCTGCAAGGACCTCTGCCAGCTCCTTCAGTACCCTGGGTGGATGCCATCTGGGCCTGGCACCTTGTCCACCCTCAGTGCCTTCAAACCTCTCTAACTCTGCCTCCATGATTTCCATCTGTCACTCACTTCTCCCTGCTTCTGCCATTTCTCCCACCTTGGGTGTCACCCCTCTCTCTTTAGTAAATACTGAGCAGAAGTACTCATTTAGTGCTCCGACTTATCGCACCTCTGCTTCCACCCAACCCCCCTCCTTCCTAATCCTTACTATGTGGTCCTTACGGCTCCTTTTCTCCCTGATGTACTTAAAGAAGTCCTTCTCCCCCTTCTTAATGCCTTGTGCCAGCCTGAGTTCCGTAGATACTTTGGCTTCCCTTACTGCCCTTGTCACCTCCTTCGATTCTGTCAAGTACTCCTCCCTGTCCTCCCCCTTCCATCCCTGTTTTCTTGTACTTCCTAAAGGCAGCTCTTTTCCTGCTTACCTTTCCCATGACCTCCTTGCTCAACCAGATCGGTTTCTTAGCCCTAGCCTTCTTGCTCTGGGCTTTGCAGCAGGTTTTGGATGCCTCCACTATCCCCAGTTTTATGAGCCCCACCTCTGGTTTGTGTCCATACTAGATTCATACTACACATACTAGATTACATCACTGAGAAGGTCGTAGAGTCCTGAAACAGACTACCTGAAAAGGTGGTGTGTGCAAAAATGGTGAAAGGATTCAAGAGGGCATGGGACAGACACCAGGAGCTGAACAGTGGGCAGAGTGGGGTGTCTCTTGACAAAGATGATGGTTGGGGGACTATGGAGCAGACTCATTTGGCCAAAATGATCCTTTTCTGTCATCAGATTTCTATGATTCTAAGGCAGGTAAGTAATTAGGACTTACCTGCTCCATCAGAGTAGGGGAGTCCAGAGTTGGGGTGTCCTTGAGTCAGGGTATTCTGGTAGGACCTGAAAGGGAAGAACAAAGAAGGTTGAAGGGACACAAAGGGTTGGAGGTGCTAGAGGAGAGATTAGTGTTAGAATTAAACAAAGATACTTATCTGCTTGGTATGTTTGGCCAGTCCTGTAGAAATAAAGGGACAAATAGATCAGTATGGGGATGTTATAGTAACAAGAGTAGAGATACAAAAAGGGTATAGCACAGGAGTAAAGGAAGAGGAGTTTTAGAGGAAAAGACAAACTAGGTCAAAGTAAGGAAACAAGAGATGGAATACAAAAATGCAGACAGCTAAGAACAGAGAATAAAGTGGTATTTGGGACTCTGAAAATCCCCCCCAGCACCCCTAGGTGACCTGCAGGTAGCCAATAAATTTAAGAAGTAGTCCAGATGGGCAGGTGGGAAAGCATTTGGGCTAGTGGCCTCTATATTATTTAAAAAAGGGGACACTGGTGGCTCAGGAGTCTTGAGTTGTCCCAGGAGGCCAGTGGTTTGAAAGGTATAGCTCTGGTGATATGATGGATCACTGCCTCATGGACAGTGGCAATATTTTTTTATATTATCTTTCCCTGGAACCTAGTGGGGGGGATGTCCTTGGGCCCAGACTGTATGTGGCAGGCAGGAGACTGTTCAGAAAACTGCTGACCAGAAATGCTGTGGTTGTTGCTAGGCAACCAGTTTAGTGCTACTGAACTACAGTGACAGTAGTGGCAGGCACTTTCAACTGCCACCCCAGAGGAGGGCAACTAAAATAGCAAAGGGTCTACACCAGAAGCCATACAAAGAGAGACAAGCTGGATAGAAAATTTCAAGCACCTCAAGGGAATCAAAGTCCAAGAGAGTAGCATCTTTCAGAAAGAGATGTGCAAGAACAAGGGGTAGAATTTGAAGATAGAGGGGACAGCTCAGGAGCAACATGAAGTATTTTTTCACAGAGGATGGTGAACACATGGAATGGCATTCCTGAGGAGGTTGTGGGGTCAAGAATAGTGGGGGACTTCAAGAATACATGGGACAGACCTGAACCAATTCTATTGGTGGGTAGGAGGAAGTCAGCTGTTGGATAACTAGGATCTGCAGCTTACCCATTAGGTAGGGAAATGGGCAGACTGAGTGGGCCAAGCAGTCCTTATCTGCCATCAAGGTCTATGTGTCTATGATTCAGCCTACAGAGCTCAGACCCTAGCCTGCTCCATGTGTGTGGGAATGAATATGGGATATTTTTGGGAGGAGGAGGAGGTGGCTAGAGCAAATATGCCTCCCTCTACCCATCAGCCACAAAGTGGCACGTGAAGAGCCCCCACAGGGCAGGTTAAAAAGGTCTGTAGGGTGGGCATCCAGCAGTAGGTGGCAGGATCCTTTAGGTAAGCCTCATGGTGGCGGACTGTAGCTGCCCTGAGGGACCTGGTAGAAAGGAACTGGGAGAGCAAATGCACAAGATAGGGGTCACACAAGAAAATCCACAGTGCAGCTGAAGGTCAATGCCTGAAATGTACTTAAAAGTAGCTGTGGGTGGGAGGCAAACAGGGGAAATCAGTGGGCTCCCTGAGGGGACCATGAAAGCAGCAATCACTGCATACAACAGAGTTGCACAGCAGCTAATGTCAAAGTACCAGGGTCTAACTAAAGGATTTGGGTGAGGAAAAAAACAGCATAAGGTCCAGGACAGCTCACAAAAACACAAAGCAGTAAAGAGAGAGAGCCCCGATGGGTTATAAATGTTAAATACATTTATGCAACAGGGGTGGACATAAATGGAGTGTGATAAATCCATTTTATCTGAGCATGTACGTATATACATATAGTTATTACGTCATCCTCGATCAATGTGCATAGTGGACTGCGTCACACATCCCCATTCCTCACCCCCATTGTTTGGCACTGCTTGCTGGTATCTTGCTTTTAGTTTTGTTTCTTCCAGGTTGCCCGTCCCTCAGCCACGCCACCTGCCATTTAGTCATACTTCTCCCCGTTCTTCCCACTATCAAACAGAAACAAATGATCACTGTATAACAGTTTTAGTTTTTTGCTTTTTTACCCAACCTTTTTCAAGTGGCTGCTCCAAACTGCACTCCAGTTGTCTCAGTCCTCGGCATGCTTCTGCCGTGTCCTCGCCACACTTCTCGATATACAAAACAGACTTTTTTTTTACTGCTTCCTCAAAAACAGATAAGCCCTCACTCTTACTCTTCCACTCTGGTTTCCCAACCTCGCTGCAACTGCCACCAGAGCTCCCCAGCACACAGAAACTGTCAGATATTTTTTTTCCTTAAACTGCATGCTCACAAACCCCACTGCTGATGAGCCCTCACTACAACTGCAACCATAGGATCCTGTGAAGTCCTTCTCTGCAAACTCTAAATGGTCTCTTGTGGCCCTTATGGCCCTCACTCTTCCCTGCTTATTTACTGATATTTCCCTATGTCTATATACCACACATGTTTTAAGCCCCCAACCATTTTTCACTCCTGACCTCCAACACTATGATGCTGTCAGTCTGTTCCAGGTGTCTACTACCCTTTCAGTGAAGTAGTAATTCCTCACATCCATCTTACCCCAACCATAAGCTTCATCAGATGCCCCATGGTCCTTTTTCCTATTTGAAGGAGCCCCCCCAGCACCCTGTTCATCCTTGTAAGGTACTTGTGGGTCTCCATGTCCCCTCTCTTTCAGGGTTTATATGTTGAGATCCCAGTCTCCTCACAGGGCTTTTGCCACAGCCCATGTACGATGTTAGTTGCCCTTTATATTGCCTCACCCCATGGCCGGACTCAGTACTCTAAGTTGGATCTCACTAATAAGGGATTACTTGCAACATCACCACCTCCTTCTTCCTGCTGAAGATGCTCTTCCCTATGCAGCCCCAGCATCCTCCTAGCCCTACCCACTGCTTTGTCACACAGCCCAGCAACTTTAAAGAGACTCACCAAGGTAACTGAGTCAGCCCCTGCACCATACCCATCAGTGCCTTGCTGCCAGAGGACCCCAATGAAGTTAATATGTCCCCACATTTTTAAGCCATTAAAGTTCTGTCCCTCATAAAAATATACAAACCAGGTCCTGAGGACTTCCTGGTTGCTTGCTACCACCCCAGCTCCACTCCTAGGGGCCACTTGGCAATGAAACGTGGGCATCGGTCAAGTAACAAGGTCCTTGTTAGTTGAACGGTGCCCACATTTATTTGCCAGGTAGCCACTATATTGTTTAAAATCAGTAGAAACGCTACCACCCGTTACATATAATGGAGTGCACCCCCACGCCATTACTGGCATCTTGTCGCCCTGCTAGTGAGCATGGGGGTGGAGCTGGTGCAGCAGAAAAAAAACAGGAAGTCCTTTGGAACTGGTTTGTATACTTTGTGAGGGACAGAACTTTTTAATGGCTTATAAGTTAAGGGACATATTAAATTCCTTGGGATTCTTCTGGTGGCAAGGCACCAATGCGTATGGTGCAGGGAAGTGTCTTGGTGAGTCTCTTTAAGATCATAATAACTCCAAGCCCCCGCTTAGTGATCATCAGTACCACCCCCAACCCTATAAAGCAGCTCCTGGTTTCCTATGTCCTAGGTGCATGATTCTACACTTTGTCATTGAACCCCAACTGCCCCAATCTTGACCACTTTTTGAGTTTCTCAAAAGAGGCATGTGCATGCTCTCTGCTCCCTTCTTAGTGCCCACCCTACAAATTTTGGTATTGTCTGCAAAAAGGCATTCCCTTCTTTGCCAGTTTTTCTGCAATGTCACTTATGAAGACACTGAAGAGGATCTGTGTCAGTACTGAGCTGAGCTGCTCACTGTCCCATCACTGTAAAGATGCCATTAACCATCACCCTCTGACATCTTAACCCCCACCCCAGCTACTACTTTGTTTTCTGACCTGCATCTCAGGTAGCTCCTCTTCTGTTCAGCTACCACAACACCATCACTCTGGCATCTGCCAGGACTTGCACCACCATAGAATGAATGCAATATGTGGAGCAGCTGCCTAGGTAATTAGGTAACATTTGCATGTTCTTCTATCCCCTAGGACATAAGCGATAAGGGTGCACAAACGTGTGCACAGACATGTGTGGCACAATGCCAGTCAATGTCTTCCCACCCAAGGGCTGCTCCCACCTGCACTACCACTTGTGGTCACTCAGTTGGCAGTACTACAGCTGAGCTGGCTGTCCTTCTTCCCCAGAAGAGAGAATCTTGTCTAACAGTTGATCCTCCTTCTCTCCCCAGAGAGCCCCTGACATGAGCTCATTCCTGAACTAAGGTCACCTCTGCCACAGGTCATAGTGCTACTGTTAAGCTGAAGAGCACACATGTTAACCAGTTTCTAATCAATTTCACCACTTTGGATCCCTCCTAGGCTGATCAATCTCTTTATCCTCACCCCCAAAATAGTCAACCACCCTCCTATCTGCTAGATCACCCTTCCAGGCACCAGACTATCCTCCATGCAGCTGGACAACCCTTCTAGCCCCAGCCTTTCACATAATGAGCACTGAAATTAGAGCACCACACAGGCTCTGGGCCAGCCACTGGGTGCACTAGGTCAGTGGCCTTGTGCCTTGCTACACCTCCTAGCCATGTGTTAGAGTGTAAAACACACACACACACACACACACACACACACACACACACACACCCTGTTTGCTTCCACAGCATATTGTCACTTCTTGGGTGCACGAGACACTTAGGCCTGCAGGTTCATGCATCACGATGCACCCGAGGTGTGACATCTTTTAATATACCACTCCCTGTTGTGCAGTATAACTTAACTGAACAATGTTAGTTACCACTCATTTATGGGGTTTACACACACACACACACACACACACACACGAGTATTTGCATTAAACATGTTTGAGAAACTATCTGAATTGTGGACATAAAAAGTAATGCATACAAAATGTATCCATAACTTGTCATTCACTGTAAATATGGAATGCACAGTCAAATACTCTTGCTGTGTCTTAAAAACAAATAAATGCTGCTGTCACATTATATATTGTTACACAGATTGATGGCATGGAAGTGGATACACCTTCTCAGAATCGGATGATTCTGTGGAAGAAGAATCTCAGCATGATCATGAAAGTGAGCCAGACTACCACCCGGATGATACCATCACAGAGAATCTGCCAGATGAAAGAACAATATTTTGAAGAGATAATATGTGTTGGTCAAGACTTGGCAGACTGTGTCTGAGAACGTATATCTAATGATGACTTTGGACATGGTATCATCTCATATTTGAACAATGCATAAAGTGTGGGGAACAATTTACTGTGGTAGGTAGAGGTAAGACTTCAAGAGGTACCCTCTTGAGTATCTGCAGTTCCTGTGCAAATAAGCATGCATGCATTTTATTGGAATTCGCAGCCAGTTGAAAACAGAACTGCTGTGGGTAATTTACCGTCTGATGCAACTATTTTCTTTACTGGTGATACGTATCAGTCTGTTGCCAAGTCTGCCACATTTTTGAACTTGAAATCCTTTTCTAAATCAATGTACAATAAGACTCAGGATTTGTACTTGTTCCCTGTCGTCCACAATACATGGCTAGCTCACCAGGCAGACTTGATTGAGAGTTGAGAATAAAGTAGCACTGTGCGGTGATGGCCACTGTGATTCTCTGGGTTACTCAGCCAAATATGGCATATATTCTTATGGACAGTGAAATCCACATAAGTACACTATGGCCCAGATATTCAAACTGCGCTCAAAACTAGCGCAACAGCAGGAGCAAGCACAAACCAGTTGCGCAAATGCGCAACAGGTGCGATATTCAAACATGGAGCAGAGCAAATTGCGCAAGCAACCAACGTCTGAATATTGCACATACTGCGCCATCGCGCAACCAGGAAGGAGAAGAGCCAAAATGTTTCGTTATGGAGCAACCAGGGAAGCTCAGCTGAGCATTCCAGAGCTGCCATAGCGCAAGCACAGCCCCCCCCCAGAGCAATGGAACTGCACATCCAGGGAGGCAGGCTGGGGCCCACCGCCAGCCATGCCACACATGGGCACAGGAACACACTGCAGAACCCACACCACACCTGCACACCCCAAGAACAGCATCACTGGGGGTGGGACAGATGATCTACCTTCCCATGGGGACAAGCCAACAAAGCATAGCAGAGCCATGACACCCCAGCACAACCACTGGCAGGCTGAGAGTGCCACACACAGGGGCTTGACAACCACAGTGCACATCAGCCCCCCATACGCACAGCACACCCTGCACTGTGACCCCAAGACACCACCCATGTGCAGTGACTGGCACTGCAGGAAACCATGCAGTCCCCCCAGCACTCGTCAGCCCCATGCAACACAGAAGCCTACCAGCCAGACACACCCTGTGCACCCAGCAGTGGGTGGCAGCAGACGGCAAGACCAACAGAAAGTCACTGCCATGCTGGAGATACCTCCCCATGCACACACACACACACACACACACACACACACACACACACACACCCAGGACCATATCACCCCAGATGGCATGTACACCACTGCAACTGAACAACCATAGCCAGCTGCAAAACAGAGACCAACACAGCATTCATATCAAGATATAAATGTTTTGCACTTTACACATTTTGATAATACAATCAACTATAATTATTTACAAGGGGGGTACGGGTGCAAGGTAGGGGTGGGCAAGGGGTAGGGATGAACAACTTGGAGAGGGAAGGCAGGGTGGTAGGGATGGGTGAAGCTGGAAGGGTAATTTGGTCTAAGGCCCAGCAGGCTGGTCCTCCTCTGCTCGGTGCCGCTGTTCTCGGTGATGCCTCCTCCGCAGGCCATGTCTGTGAATGTCTCTCAGGATGGCCTGGTTTTCTAGGGACCCTTCTGTCAGCCTTCATATGTCCCGCTGTATCCTCCTGAGAACTATGAGGCCTAGGAAAATGGGAACACAGTTAATGGCTGTGACTGACCACAACCCTGAACACCACCCAACCTGCAAGCCACATAGCCCAATGTCCCACACCTTTGATGGCATGCACCCACCCACAGTGAACATGCACATGGTCATCACAAACAGGCGGCACCAGCTATGCGCACCACCGCCCACACACACTGCCCACGTCAATCACAGTACAAACTAGGCTGGCAAGTGACATGGCAACGTGGTGCGATGCCAGTTACACAGCTATGTGCCCACTGCATGCCTGGACCACCAGTGACTCATACACAGACGTGCTGTGATACTGCACAGTGATGCATGTCACCTGTGTCGTGCCTACATACATGGATACATAGACAGTGTCGGCAGATAAGGGCCTATGGCCCACCCAGTCTGCCCATTTGAGCTTGTAAGTTCACTCTGTTTTCCTATAAGTCTGTTGCACCTTACCCCTGACCTCCAGAATTCCTTTATGTCTAGCCCGTGCATTCTTAAATCCCGTGACCAAGTCAGCCCCCACCACTTCCTCTGGCAGGGTGTTCCACTTGTCCACCACCCGTTCTGTGAAGAAATTCTTTCTCATGTTTCCTCTGAATCATCCCTCCAACTTCATCCCATGCCCTCAGTCCTGGAACACCTTTACGCTTAAAAATAGTGTTTTCCTGCACTCTGTTCCCCTGTAAGATACTTGTATGTCCCCATCATATCCCCCTCCCTCCTCTCCTCCAGGGAGTACATGTTCAGTTCCTTCAACCTGTCTTCATAGGACTTGTGATGCAATCCATGCACCATCCATGTTGCCCTCCTCTGAACCTTCTCACCCAGTCCATGTCCATACATAGGTATGGTCTCCAGAACTGTACACTGTACTCCAGGTGGGCCTCACTAGTGTCTTGTATAGTGGAATTATGACCTCCCTTTCCTGCATGGTTAGTGTAGTATGGCTGGTGGTCTTGCCCCCAGCATGCAATAGCATCCATGAAGTAATGATACTCACACCCTCAAGCAGCTGGGTCTGCCGCTGCTGCTGCTGCTGCTGCTGCTGCTGGGGCACAACACCCACCGGCACCGGGGCCCTGGCACGGCCCACCTCACCCTTGCCCTACGTCCTCAGATTCCGGCCTGTGGGAGACATATGTTGAGACAAACATCAGTGTGACTCAAAAGCAGAGTGCCCCCTGCCCCAGTGAGAGTGCCTGCCCACACAGCCATAACCATCCATCGCACAGCTGCACACACTGACACAGCCAACTGTGTCCGAGCCAGCACCTATGCACAGCCACCCAAGCACACACACACCCCTACAGAGAATATAGGTGCATAGATGGTACACTCACCTGGCCTAGGCACCACGCCCTGCCTGGCACGTGACCGCAGCCGCGTCAAAAGGTCTGGCTCCCTCCGGCGGAGGTCACTGTACCGGTGCCGGCACTGCTCAGCAGACCAGCCCCATCCAGTGACCTCCACCAGGTCAGTGGCCACTTGCTGCCACACGTGCATCCTAGGCATGGTGAGGGGCCTCACCATAGAGTGCCTCACAGTGGGCTCCACCAGGCCACCAGGTTGGCCACCCAGTGGGCTCCAACTCACTGCCCTCCTCCTAGCCATCTCAGCCAGTTTACAGCAGGCAATATGGCGCTCCGCTGCACTGTAACTCCACGTGGAGATGTTGCGTAATAGACCACTACAGGCTCCAATTGCGCTGTTCGAACAGCACCGTCACTTCACATGGCGCTGTCATCAGACAGCACAATAGGGACATACACATGGCATGCGAACCGCACCAGGGGGCAGAGGGCATACACAAGGTCACGGCAATGACACAAGGCTACGCACAGCGCCATCAGACGATAGGCATCCCGCGCCGACCGCATGCTGCGCATCAGTGCCACAGTGACCATCGCGCAGTAGTGCCACACGCCATATAGTGCCCAGTGCTGTAGCGCCACTGACACAATGGTGGCCATGGCCTGAATTGCCGATCAGCCAGCAGGTCTGCAGCACGATAGACGTATGCGAAGCTGCCTGGGCATGTGCATGCAGTGTAGCACGAGGCACAAACCTGCGCCATTGGCTCAGCCTGCCTTCCAGATGCGCAAAGCGCAAATTGCCGAGTATTCAGCTGGACATATGCAAATCATTCGATCAGCCATTCAAAGGTGCAGTGGCACGATTAGCATGTCATTAGTAGTGCGCCACCTCATTTGCATGTGTTGCACTATAAAATGCGACAGTGGGTTGTGCTGGCCAGATTTGGTTACTGCAGGTGAGAGGTGAGTTACATGCTTTGTGATGCTCAGGACAATGCTCATGGGCAGGGGTGCCGGAGGATGATAAAGGCTGAGGGGGCTGAGAATTAAATGGGCACTTAGAAAGGGACAAAGGGCACTTTTTCTATTAGTATCTGCCATATGGAGAAGAAACGTGGGGGGCTTCTTCCCCCCCGGGCTGGCACCTATGATCATGGGGAAATGCTGTAGACTGCACAGTGACAGGTGTCCACTTCCACCCATACAGATCACCATGACTGACCAGAGACAAGGTGAGGGTGAGGACGGCGGGCGTAGGAGGCCGAACTTCACAGCTGCAGAGACAGAGGCCCTCTTCCAGGCCTACCTGGAGAATGAGCCATTATTGAGTGGACAGAGGGGCACCCCTCAGGAACGCGCAGCTGCATGGGAGGGGGTAGCTCAGGCCATCAACCTGCACGGAAGCCACCAGCGCTCCGTGCAGGAATGCAAGAAGAAGATGGGGACTGACCACAGGAGGCTGAAGGAGAAGGTGGCAGCCTTTAGGGCGGCATGTGCTGGCACTGGTGGGGGCCCGCCAGTGGTGTTGCAGCTGACCCCAACAGAGGAGACACTGGTCACGGCCATGCAGCTGAGTGCCATTGCGGGTGTACCAGGTGGAGAATTCCAGACAGGTGGAAGCCCATCACTGCAAGGTATGACATGGTGGTGGTGTTGGGGGGGTGGTTGTTCACATGCACTCACATGTACTCTCTTTCTGTTACAGATCCTGTTCATCTGCAGGAGACGGTGGTGGTGGTGGTGGGTCCAGACAGTGATGCAGACCTGCTGGACATGGAGGAGGGACCATCCACCTCCGCCACCAGCCAGCAGGCACTGCAACAGCATGCACGCTGGGCCAACAACTCCGGTGTCAGTGATACGGGCGCGGGGGTGCACAGCCTGTGTCTCAGCAGTCTGGCATGCAGGTATGCCAGCATGCTGTGCCTATGGCAGTGGCACGTACCTGCACCATTGATGATAGCAGGCCTGCAATGGGCAGTGATGGGTGTGTCCCATGACGGACACATGGCAGGCCAGCACGTGCCCCTGGGCCTTCCTGGTTCACACCGGTGTACCAGCATGCTGGCACAGTCCCAGGCTGTGCCTGTCAGCACCGGTGAGGCAGCACCAGTGGCTGTGCAGGTGTCCGCACTGTTGCCAGCACGGAGGTGGAACAGGTGGACCTGGGGGCTCAGCAGTTGGAGGGGCGGCAGCAGCAGTCACACACCAGGTCTGGGGGTACAGTGTCAAGCAGTGGCACATGTCCACTGCCCTTTGATCCACCCATACCTGGTCCTGGCGAACAGCGCCCACCCTCAAGGGGTGCTGTGCACCAGGACCATCCACACCCTGGGGGTCACGATGCCATTGGGGCACAGTACCCATTGGACGCGCACACCCACCTGCTGCAGGAATCAGTACAGCTGCAGGGGCAGGTTGCAAGGTCTGTGGAGGCACTGTCTGTGTCCGTGGAGTGGCACAGCAGGGAGTGTGCTCGGGACCGAGCCGAGCTGGTCCTTATGCGGACGGATGTGACCGCCACCATTGACAGGCTGACCCAGGCAGTGGTCTCCGGCGCGGATGCATTGGGCACACTGTCAGGTGCCCCTGTACCACACACCCCACACAGTGCGCTCTCCACTCCCCGTTCCCGGCGTCGTGCGACACCAGGCCTGTCGACGCCGGGTTCTGCTGTGGCATCCCGAGCACCCTGGTGCATGTTTGTTCGGCATGATGCAGACCCCTGTGCGGGCAAGGTCGTCACAAGAGTGGGACTCCTGGTGGTGGCAACAGCGCCACCCCATGTGGCCCTGCTCAGCCTGCCAGTGCTGCTGGGCGGCGGGGCCGCCCACGCATCCGTGGTGGCCGTGGGACAGTGCTACCTGACTGAGCTGTCTCCCAGTGTGGGCCCTGTCTGGTGCTGCCCTGTGTGCAATGTGTGTCATGGTGGGCAGTGCACTGCTGGGTGCTCTGCTCACCACGCTGACACACAGACCACCTGCACACTCTCCCAACTGCTGTCCACAGGTGCATGTGCATGATGATGCCTGCATTGCACTGTACACCAAGGTGCAAGGGTGCCCAGGTCCTGACACACGCACTTGTACAGTACAGGTGGTGGGGGTGGTCGGTGGTGCTGTGTGTTGGCAATGTCATTTCCGCAGTGCTGTGCTTCTGCCCATGTACGCTGCCTGGTGTGTGTGTGTGTCTGTATGAGTGCTCACCCCACCTGATGGTGTGTTGGTATGCCTGGAACCTTCAACTCCCCTGACCTTCATGCACGGTGTGTTCCCCTTTGTGCCTGAGGTTTGTGCATGGACAGTGTTGCTTGCATATGTCCCCTTGACTTACCTGTGTTGGGCGTAGTGCTCTTCTGCAATGGTGTCCCGGTGCAGCTGGGCCTGCCAGGTCAGTCGGGGGTCCCTCTGTCCTAGGGGGCTGCTCATCACCAACATCACCGGCGCCACTAGCGTCCCCATCGCTGTCCCCCTCTTTGACCTGTACGGCTATCCCATGGTCTTTGGCCATGTTGTGCAGGATGCAACAGGCCAGGAATATCCCACAGGCCTTTTGGGGGCTGTACTGTAGGGCACCGCCGGAGGTGTCTAGGCATCGGAAGCGTGCCTTGAGCATCCCAAACACCCGCTCTATGATGTTACGTGTTGCGGCATGTGCCTCATTGAAGCATTGCTGCGCTGGGGTCGTGGGGCACCGGTACAGTGTGAGCAGCCAGGGACGGAGTGGGTATCTGCAGTCACCTGTGTGGAGATAGTGGAGAGCAGTGTCATGTCAGGTCCATATTGCCCATAGCCTTGTGTGCCACTACCATGGCACCTGTGTCATTCCCACCCTTGCCCAGAGTTTGCATTCCATACATGTGTACTCACCCACTAGATGTCCTGTGGGGATGTCCCCACTCTTGAATCGATGGCACAGTGCTGACTGGTGCCATATGAAGGCATCATGTGCTCCACCAGGGTGTGTGGCACAGACATTGATAATGCGCCCAGTGGCATCACACACCACCTGGCAGTTAACACTGGAGAACCCCTTTCGGTTCTGATATGCCTGGCCATCGGGGCCAGGAGGTGTGCGAATGGCCACATGGGTGCAGTCTATGGCCCCTAGCATGCCAGGCATACGTGCTACCCTGTGGAACTCCTGCACATTTGCTGTACGCTCTGCCGCAGTGCTGGGGAAATGGATGTACTCCGCAGCATGTGGCAGCAGTGCGTTGAGGAATTGGGTGAGGATGTATGACGTGGCCGACTGCGTAATGCCTGTGGTGTCCCCTGTCGGCCTCTGGAAGTGCCCGTGGTGAGCAGGCACATGCAGGCTGTCACCTTGGTCTCCACAGACAGAGGCATGACTCCGTCGTGAGGGTGCCTGCATCACATCACTGCACAGCTCACAGAGCCGTCTCAGTATTGCCCTGTTCAGGCGGTACCGGCCCACGATCTCGACATCTGTGTACAGCTCGAAGCTGATGCGGGCACGATACTGCCTGTCGGGGCATGCGCCGGCCGGGCCCTCCGCGCCACGTCCCCTGCAGCATGGTGTCTCACCCCTCATTACAGCTTCCATGTGGAAGCTGGCACTATCCATCTCCTGGCTTCCCCCCCGCCTGCTGTTCCTGTGTTACCCCGCTGCCCCCTGCTGCTTCCACTGCACGGGCACCCCGCTGGCCTCTCTGTCCTCCTGGACCCACTGTCCCTGTCTGCCTTCCAGCTTTCTGTCTCTCTCTCTCTCTCTCCCCAGTTTGCGGCCTGCTACGGTTCTTGCGCCGCTTCCTTGAGCCTTTTTATTTTGGCTCAATTCCGCTACTCCGCAACTTCCGGCTGAGCCACTCTTGTGCATTGCGCAAGTGTTCGAATATCGCATTGCGCACTTTATGCATGGACCGCCCTTCAGTTGCGCATGCCTTCATTTCCATTGCACTGTTGCTTAGCATGTTTTTGGTGGTGCAACTGGCCCCTTCTGAATATCGCAGAATGGAGCATTTTTGGAGTTGCGCACGGCGCAACCCTTTTGAATATCTGGGCCTATGTGTTGAAACAAGCAGGTCCTAATATGAAAACTGTTAACAGGAGAAGGAGGCATTCACTGAATGCCTGGACCGTTGTAGACAGTGGTCTACAAATTGAGTGCATTGCGACGGATGCTCATGTCCCGATTGCAGAAGTCACGAGCTCAAACTATAACTGCATATTCTATCAATATGATGCGTGGCATATGGCCAAGAGCATTGCTTCTAAACCAAGAGAGAAATCCAAAAGGTAGCTACATGACCATGACAGCCTTGGATTAAGTTGGTAAAAAAAAACATGTTTGGTTTTCAGCACTTGAGTACAATGGTAATGAGCAGCTACTCATGGAGAGAAGGACATCAATACTTGATCACATTCAAAACCTCCATGAGTGGTCAGATAAACTGTTTCATGCATGTGGGCACATGAACAGAACTGTGCACTCTAGATCAAAACGTTCATGGAAACCGCAACCAGACGGTTTGCAAAAAGGGTGCTAGAATGGACTTGCCACAGTACAGCCAAGGGAACTGAGTCTGATGTGTTACTCTCACCGTGGCTGTTTCAAAGCTGTCCAATCCAGTTGGGCGCATGCCCAGACTGTGACATATCATCGATGACATATCGATGCTAAAATGTTACAGGTAGAGTAAGATGTAGGAGTTGGATGACTCCAATACACATGATACAGAACATCATTTTAACTGGACTGTGCATTTCAAATTATGAACACTCGCATGTAGAACGCTCACATGTAGCGACACTATAATTGGATGAGTAGTACAATGGCACTGTACGAAAACTGATTTTGTAAGATACACAGTCCTATTATGACCTTTCAGACAGAGACATCAGCTACACTGCAACTGATACAGACAGAGAAACATGTTTCATTACACAACATTAAAATTGCCAATTACATTGCAATACAGATTTGAAACTCAGTGGGTGAACTACTCATAAGTAGCATACAATGTAATGAGTAATGCACACATCCAGGTGTTTCATACTTCAATCACAGTCTGTCAGAATCATTAATGTCAGCTAACGCTAAATCAACACATGAGTCTTCAGCATCCATGTATCCAGTATAGTTTCTTCCAGGATCAGGGTAAGCAGTATGCACATGTTGCACAACACACGACGGTATGATTTTATGGATCTGATGACCAAGAAAACCATAGAGCTGATAGATATACTGTCGATAGGCAGTATGTCTGAATACTCTGAATACAAAAAGAAGGCAACATTGACCGACAATATGACGGGTAACCAATTCACACAATTGCATATGAAAATACAATACATTACTGTTAACTACAATGTTTCATATGTAAACAAAATGCTTTCACTGCTGAACTAATCTGTACATCCCTGACAAGTAAGAGTTATCTGTGGTCAGTGAATGGTGACATTTAGAAAGGGTGATGGCAATCTATACAACATCTGATAACATCTGATACTGAAAGTTAGTACAAATGTCCACACACATTGGTTGATTCCCTATGCAGGTCTGTAGATTAATCCCCAATATGCACAAGTGTCTACCTTGCGACCCACCATATAAGTGGCAAATGTCTCATTGGATACACCAAAGTGTCCCTTTTGGATACAGTTAATGGAGGGAGAGAGAGAGGCAACCTGGTGTCACAGCATCAGTGTGGAAGACAAAGACATAGGAGACATGAGGTTTTTGTAGTGAGGGGAGGGGGGAAGAAACACACCGTGACCACAGTCAGCATCTTGCTTTGCCACTGAAATCTGTCTGTCTCCTATTAGCATGACCCACTGAAGGTTCTGCATTCAAAACAAGAGAGATCAACACACAGTGACACAGAAATTGCATGCACTGTTTTTGTGTGCATGTGTGTATCTCTCTCTGTTCAGTTATTCGACATAGTTCAGCAGTTAGGGAAGAGAGCAACAGACAGTACTGTGATGTCCTTTTCACATCAGGCGAGTGAACTGTACTGAGCACCACAGCAACACACAAACAGCAACAGGACACTTAGGTCATTGGTGATGATGATGCCCGAAATCATCCAAGCAGTCTAGTAAAGCAGTAGGCAAGGCTAGAGGGATGTTGGGATATATTAGTAGGGGTATCACAAGTTGTAAGAGGGAGGTAATAATCCCTCTTTATGAGACACTGGTTAGGCCCCATCTGGAGTATTGTGTGCAGTACTGGAGGCCGCACCTGCACAAGGATTTTAACAAAATGGAGGCAGTCCAGAAACGGGCAACCCAAATGGTGCAGGGAATGCATCAGAAAACATGAGGACAGGTTAACTGAGCTCAATATATATATCCTAGTGCAAAGAAGGAGAGAGGCAATATGATTGAAACATTCAAACATCTTAAGGCGAAAGAGTCTAACACAGCTCAGTGTACCTTTTCTGGTTAGGTTAAACATTACATATAGGGTGATGTGTACACACATGAGAAGTGAGATGCTATATAAACCTCAGAGAAAAGCTTAAGGGGTTTGTGACAGCATCTAACACCAATGGTATGTGTAAACTTTGAGTTTAAACACCACCCCATATTTTATTTAATATAATTGCTTGGATTTCCCTTTTCGCCACAGCAATTATATAAAACAGACATTCATGTATGGCTGTGGTCTCGTCAGGTTGGAGCACATGGTCCGCGGTCACTTTTATTTAATTATTTAAAAGTTGTTTTTCAGTTGGCAGCTGAAGTTTAGTTTTAACACTTGAGTACTTGATTTTGTTTTACACAGTCACTTACCACCAAGTCCTCATGGTGATTCAGTCTCCAGGGGAAGACAAGGTATCTACTGGTCGGAAAGGAAGAGGTGCAGCAGGCATATGCACAGAGTGAAGGAAACCAAGCACGTGTTTGCCATTATAAACGCTCATTAATAATGGCAAAGTACACCACAGTTTCCCTATGGGAAAAAGGAAGACCCAGTTATTAGGTTCCATTTAATCCAGGACTCACCTGGAAACAAGCTGTCACATCTCCATGTGCCTTTCCAGGTGAAACATTACAAACCAAGAAACGGATCACTGTGGTCCTGTAGATGGAGGCTGAAGTACAATGATTTGAAACCTGTGATTAGTAGGACTCAGTATGATGGCATACTGCTATAGCATTATTAGCTATTAGCACATCAGGGCTATACTGCTGGACTCCCTAATCACACCACTACATGTATACATACAGACAGAGGAAAGAGGTGTTTTCCAGCAGAAGGAAGTGGCACTGGCTCCTACAGGTCACTAGTAGCATGTCACCTGAAATACTCCATCTGGTTCTGGAGCCAGTACTGCAAAAAGGACATAAGTTGTGTTAAAGAGCAGGTGCTTAATGCTTAGTAAAGGTGCATATCTTAAAGAACGAAGGTTTGGTGCCTTTAGAGGCCTCCGTAATCTGTCAGTTTGCTTTTGTTTATTTACTTACAAATAAAAAGATGGAAATGTAAATAAAGTATTTTGCCAAGTGCTAGTAAAGAGTCCAATGGAGTACCTGTGTGATGTCAGAAAACCCTTACTAGCAAGCCTGCCAGTGTGTCTCAAAGCGAAACTACAACCTTTGTACTTTTCAGGTATTTATTTCAGACTGACCTACAGGTGGCGCTGTGAGACCCTGTAATTGCACTCTGCAATCTACATGCAAATCCAGTCATAATGAGAAGCTAATATGGATGCTTGCCCACCAACTGCCTAAGCAGGCTCACTTGAATAACACTTTTGAATATAGCAAATGTTTGCCCTGGGAAAATGTCCTAGTGCTGGATGAACCTGTTATCACTGCACAAATGCTGCACTAATGTATTTGTGCCTGCAAACCTATCTTGAACCATAGCACAGTTATGCAGTATTTGGCCAGCACTGTTTGCAGCTTTAGCGCACCCACTTCTTTGCTAGTACACATTGATCACGTAGTTCACCCATACCTTCCTCCATGTCTGTATGCATTGGGCTGCTGTTTTGATTTGCACTCCGTAATGTAAGGAATTAATTGATTTCTTTGACTGGGTGACCAAAGTAATAGACCAGGGAGGGGCTGTGGATATGGCCTACCTAAACTTTAGCAAGGCATTTGACACAGTCCCTCACAAAAGATTAACAATCAAGTTAGCCAGCCTGGGAGGGGTCCCAGGGTGGTAGCCTGGGCAGCAAACTGGCTGCACAACAGGACACAGAAGGTAATAGTGAATGGAACACATTCCGAAGAAAGGGGTGTTACTAGTGGAGTACCTCAGGGCTCAGTACGTGGTCCAGTCCTCTTTAACATCTTTATAGGCAACATTGCAGTGGGTCTGGAGGGAAAGGTATGCCTCTTTGCAGATGACACAAAGATCTGCAACAGACTTGATACACAAGAGGTGGTAGAAAAGATGAGAATGGACTTTGCAAGGTCGGGGGAATGGCCAGATATATGGCAACTTAGATTCAATGCAAAGAAGTGCAAAGTAATGCACCTGGGAAATTAAAATCCTGGAGAAGAGTACACAATAGCAGGGGCGGTACTAACAAAAATGGAAAGGGACCTGGGGGTAGTCATATCAGATGATCTTAAGGTTGACAAGCGATGTGAAAAGTTGGTAAGGAGAGCAAGGGGGATACTGGGATGCATAGGAAGGGGCATCACAAGTAGAAAACATAGAAACATAGAATTTGATGGCAGATAAGGACTGCTTGGCCCACCTAGTCTGCCCATTTTCCTACCTAACAGATAAGCTGCAGATCCTAGTTAACCAACAGCTTACTTCCTCTTACCTGCCCCTAGGACTGCCTTATGCCTGTCCCATGCATTCTTGAAGTCCCCCACTGTTCTTGACTCCATGACCTCCTCATGGAGGCTGTTCCATGCATCCACAATCCTCTCAGTGAAAAAATACTTCCTCACATTACCTCTGAGCTGTCCCCCCTCTATCTTCAAATTGTGCCCCCTTGTTCTTGCACATCTTTTTCTGGAAGATGCTACCCTCTTGGACTTTGTTAATTCCCTTGAGGTACTTGAAAGTTTCTATCATGTCCCTTCTCTCCCTTCTTTCCTCAAGAGTATATATATATTAAGCTCCTTTAGTCTTTCTTCGTATGTCTTCTGGTGCAGACCCTGCACCATTTTGGTTGCCCTCCTCTGGACAGCCTCCACTCTGTGTATGTCTTTACGGAGATGGGGTCTCCAGAACTGCACACAGTACTCCAGATGGGGTGTCACCAACTGTCTGTACAGAGGGATAACAACTTCCTGTTTTCTACTATTGATGCCTCTTCCTATGCATCCCAGTATCCTCCCAGCCTTCCTTACTGCCTTCTCACATTGCTTGCCCACCCTTAGGTCATCTGATATAATTACCCCCAGGTCCCTTTCTATTTTTGCTCTTGTCAGTATCTCACCCCCATTGTGTATGCTTCCCCTGGGTTTTTGTTTCCCATGTGCATTACCTTGCACTTCTTTGCATTGAATCTGAGCTGCCATACATTTGACCATTCCTCCAACCTTGCCAAGGCTCTTCTCATCCTTTCTCCTCCATCTTGTGTATCAACCCTGTTGCAGGTCTTTGTGTCATCTGCAAAGAGACATACTTTTCCTTCCAGTTCCTCTGCAATGTCACTTATAAAGACATTAAAAGGGACCGGTCCCAGTACTGAACCCTGTGGCACCCTGCTAGTAACCCTCCTTTCTTCACTGTGTACTCCATTTACTACTACCCTTTGCGTTCTGTTGTCTAGCTATTTTTTTTATCCAGGCTACCACCGTGGGACCTATTCCAAGGCTGGCTATCTCGTGTATTAATCTTTTGTGTGGGACTGTATCAAATGCCTTGCTAAAATCTAGGTAGGCCATGTCCACAGCCCCTCCCTGGTCTACTACTTTGGTCACCCAGTCAAAGAAATCTATTAGATTCATCTGACATAACCTTCCCATTGTGAATCCATGCTGCATTGGGTCCTGTGCCCCACTGGCCTCTAGGTACTCAACAATTCTTTCCTTCAGAAGTGATTCCATCATTTTCCCTACCACTGAGGTCAAACTAACTGGTCTGTAGTTTCCTGCCTCTGTCCTGCTCCCACTTTTGTGAAGAGGAATCGCATCTGCCCTCCTCCAGTCCTTGGGTACCACCCCATCCTCCCATGATTTGTTAAAGAGTAGTCAGCGATGTCACTAGTTCTACCCTTAGTTCTTTTAGAATTCTTTGGTGAATCCCATCAGGCCCCATTGCTTTGTCCACCTTCAATTTTATGGGTTCTTTCAGAACCCTTTCTTCTGTAAATGGACTGATATCGACCCCTGTCTTCAGAGTGTTTCTCTTGTTTGGTTTAGGTAACTCCTCCTCCTCTTCCTTTGAATACTGAGCAGAAATATTCATTCAGTATCCCTGCTTTTTCACTGTCACCCTCTACCCACATTCCCTTCCCTTTATTAAGCTTCAGTATCCCTCCTTTGGTCTTTCTTTGCTCCCTAATGTACCTATAAAAGGTCTTATCCCCCTTCTTAACAGAACTGGCTATCCTTTCCTCGATTTGGGCCTTTGCTATTCTGACTGCCTTCCCAGCCCCTTTCTGCTTTAACTGATAAAGTTCTCTGTCCTGCTCCTTCTGTGTTTCCTTATATTTCCTGAATGCTGTCCTTGTCTCCTTAACCTTCCCTGCCACCTCTTTTGTGAACCGTAGCAGTTTTTTCCTTCATTGTGTTTTATTGATTTGCTTTAAACAAAGGCTTGTTGCCTCTGTGATGGCTGTTTTGATCACTCCCCATTGTTTCTCCACACCTCCTTCTTGCCTGTTTGCTAGTGCTTTTCTGAGAAAAAGGGAAGTGGTTATCCCTCTATACAGACAGTTGGTGAGACCCCATCTGGAGTACTGTGTGCAGTTTTGGAGACCTCATCTATGCAAGGACATAGGATGGAAGCAGTCCAGAGGGCAACTAAAATGGTGCAGGTTCTGCAGCAGAAACCATATGAAGAGAGACTGAGAGCTTAATATGTATACTCTTGATGAAAGGAGGGATGGGGGGACATGATAGAAACATTCTAGTACCTCAAGGGAATCAACAAAGTCCAGGAGGGTAGCATCTTTCAGAAACAGATTTTTAGGAAAAAGGGGGCACAATTTAAAGATAGAGGGGGGATGCCTCAGGGGTAATGTGAAGAAAATTTTTTCATGGAGAGAGTGGTGGATACATGGAACCGCCTCCCTGAGGAGGTCATTGGGTCTAAAACAGTGGGAGAATGCAAACATGCATGGGACAGACATAAGGCAATTATATTGGGGGGTGCAGGAAGTAGGCTGTTGGTTAACTAGAATCTGCAGCTTATCTAGTAGGTAGGCAAATGGGCAGACTGGGTGAGCCAAGTGGTCCTTATCTGCCATCAAAATCTATGTTTCTATGTTTCTGGATGCTATATTAATAGCTGTCTTATTTGCTGGCCTATCATTGCAGTGCACTCCCAGCCCTGTCTGCATGCCTTTATTTGCATGCTATCTTCAGTTGCATTAGCCCTGGGGCTATTCCTTTGAATATAGCATGCAAATGGTTCAGAGCTATTGTAGCACACTGTGCAGTGCTAATTTTGCTTCGGGGTATGTTTTGAATATCTCGTCCCACATGTTATGAAATCACATCTGTCTATTACATTATAATATTTTGGTGACAGGAAGTGTAATTTTTCCAGGAAGGTCAAGGTAACCTACATGGCCAATGTGTGTGCTAGCAAAGAAGTGGCTGCACTAAAGCTGCAAACAGTGCAGGCCAAATACTGCAGAACTGTGTAATGGTTCAAGACAGGTTTGCCTGGCACAAATACAATTATAGTATATGGTTAGGGCTTATTGTGCATAAAAAGTGATGGCTTTTGAAAAGCCGTTGTAGGACAGTTCAAAGGTCAAAAGTTGCTGTAGTATCGATTCTGACGTCACAATACTACAACAACTTTTCTTGCTTGAGAGGTTTCCTGATTGGCTAAAGCAGCTCATTGTTCAAAAATGAAATGGGGTAAACTGGCGGCACCGCTTAGCGAGCGAAGAGGCAAGCGTTTCACTAAGATAGTGTGGGCACATGGCACCAACAATGGCAGTTTGTGTCCAAACTATCAGTTTTGCATTTTTCTTCACATAACTGGAGCTTTCAACTATTGGGCAGTGAGCAGAACTCTAGCGAGGACAAGAAGTGGAACGGAACTGCAGCGATGAGAGACAGCAAGCGGGTGTGTGAATGCAAGGTACAAATCATTGTATTTAAATTAAATTGTAGATATTTCTGGGAACCATATCCTATGTAAAATAGTATATGGGTGAGAAGACACAAGACTTTGTTTCAATCTTGGGGATGTGATGATGTCAAACAGACCTCTCGAGGTCTGTATGACATTGCATCCCCTTGATGGAAACATAGCCTAGTCGTTTATGGCCACCCATACAATACTCTATATGTGCAGTGTTTGCACAGGGCTGACAGTCTCCTGGCACTAGGACGTTTTCCCTGGGCAAACATTTGCTGTATTCAAAAGTGTTGTATAAATGCACCTGCTTAGGCAGTTGGTGGGCAAACATCCATATTAGTATCTCATTAGGACCGGATTTGCATGTAGATTGCACAGTGCAATTGCAGGGTCTCACAGCACCCCCGTAGGTCAGTCTGAAAGATATCTGAAAGTAGAAGGTTTATAGTTTCCCTTTGAGATACACTGGCAGACTTGCTAGTAAGGCTTTTCTGACATCACACAGGGACCCCATTGGAATCTTTAATTTGTTATCCACTAGCACTTGGCACGATACAATTAAAAATATGGAAATTCAGAATACAAATTAAATGTATACACTAGATACACCTTGGGCTGCTTTTGCCATCACCTGTCTATGTTTCTATGTATTTCAAAGTGAGCAGAGCTCTGGTGCTTCTGTAACCATATCAGCTTTGTCACAGTGATCCACACTGCTCTGCTGTACTGCACAGATCACAGCTCCATCCACTGTGAGGAGCAACGTGTCTTGATACTGACCTGTCGATAGCAGGTAAATGGCTGGTGGGATTTGAACATGGGGCTCCCAGGTTCCAAATCTGATCCAGTCACTGCACCACACTGCCTCGGCTTTTGAGGTAAATGATTGAGGGTGCATGTTGACACAATTCTGGAAGAACAATTTAGAAATGTTTCTTCTTCTGTTTACTGGACTGAGCTTGAAAGCAACATGGAAGGATTCAGCTCACACAGCCTGTAAAGCAGAGGACATCACATAACAATTCCATGAATATAACATTGATGTAGTTAGGAAAATAACATTTGTATACTAAAAACTTTGTTGGTATCTAGTGGTATACATGGGTGTATTTGTTGCCCTGCCCTGGTATGTCCCATTTTTCTGGTTTTGTACATTTAATTCAACTAGAACACAACAAAGTTACTGATGTACAAAGGTGGTAGGTTTAATCCAAACAGTAGAACAGTCAATGTTATTGAAGTGCAAGGACTGAATGTTTTAATTCCAGCAGAGCAGCACAGTGATTAGTACAAGGATTGCATCTTTAAATCAGAATACAATGATCAATGCTATTGATGTAAAAAGGTTGTATACTCCAACGTCAGCAAGAGCCTTTGACTCAGTACTACACACTTGCCTCTGTACCGCACAGGAGGCTGCTAAAAAAGCAGGAGACCTTAGGAGTAGAGCTGAGTTTAGTTGGGTTGATTGGAAGTTGGCATGTGGGGAGACGACAGAGGCTGGTAGTGAATGGGGCTATGTTGGAGGACAGGGAGGTCATGAGCATGGAGTCACAGGGGGTGGTCCTGGGACATGTCTGTCAGTGACATAGGGGGATGTAGCCAGGGCAAGTTGTGTCTCTTTGCTGATGACAAGAAGCCAGGCAGGAGGGTAGATCATGAAAGGGTGTGAGCTCCAGAAAGACCTAGCAACACTGGAAATGAGGTCAAACATCGAACAGTTGCACTTCAATGCCAAGAAGTACAAGGTAATGCATTTAGGGAGATGGAATCCACACACAGAGTACAGGGTGGGAGGGGTTTGGCTGGCCATGTCAATGGAAGAGAGGGACCTGGGGGGTCATAATGAGTGACTCCATCAAGTAAACGAGTTTCTGTGACAAAGCACACAGCAAGGCATTGAGAATGGAGTGCATTGGGAGGGGTTTTCACAGCAGGAGAAGTGAGGTGATTCTGCTCCCTTGCAGATCCCTGGTGAAGCTTCACCTTTGTCCAGTTCTGGAGGTCTCACATAAAGAAGGACATAAGCAGACTTGAGTCAGAGCAGAAAAGGGTAACCAAGCTGACCAAGGGCCAGCAAGGCAGATGTCATAATGCTCAGTTAGTGGCCCCGGGTATGTACTTGTTTGTAATCACTGGGGCGGGGCATGATAGAAACATTTATGTTACTCAGGGGTGTAAACTAGGTGAATAGTTGGGGCCTATTTGTTAGAAATAGACACAGTCACTAGGGGGCATGACTGGTGGTTGGTGGGGGCAGATCCTAGAGAAATGTGAGGAAATTCTACTTAACAAAGAGGATAATGGAACCATGGACTAGACTGTCAGCAGAAGTGGTGGGTGCCTCTACCCTAAATGGGTTTAAACACAGCTGCAATAGGGCAAGGAGACTCTTATTCCATGGGGGGGCAAAATGAGGTTTGAGACTGGGGAGTATGGGAAAAGAAAGAGGGATCAAACACAGCAGTACAGTAGGTCGGTGGGGTGAGGTGGTATAGTAAAGGCAGAGTTATGGTCCTGTGGTCTCCGAGCACAACAATCAGTGTTATTGATGTATGGGGTTCTACGTTTAATTCAGACAGAACAAGAAGTGTTATATGTGCATACATTGTTTAATGATATTGTAACATCCACTGTGGTGGGGGTTAGGCATTGGGAGCAATCAAAAATGATGACCATGGCCTGGACTGAACACCCTCCCAATACATGTGTATGACATGGCATTCCTATAACCCTGAACTTTAGGTATTCCTATACCCCCCTCCCATAGCTGCACACTGGACACTTATAGCTGCCCAGGACCTCATTACCTGCCGAGGAATCTATCTTTTCTGCATTATGCAATGCCATGGACAAACAAAGACATCTGATTGGCTGAAACAAGTTACATAATCTCCATCATTACTTGTTCTATGTAATTGTTTAAAATCCATTTTATAATCACAGTAAGACTTCAGGAATGCGTAGTTATGGCCAGTAGTTGCACATCTCAACACCCCCGCCAAAATGTACAGTTACAGTCCATTATATACCCTTCCTGTCATATTGCATAGACATCAGCTGGATATTTCCTTCAGCTCATGTTGTCCTCATTAATACTAATCTCTATCCCATTGTAATGAACAACAGGGAGTCAAGCTTGATACATTGTACAGGAATAAAGTGTTTATCCCTCTTCCTGTCTGCTGAGAAATCATTTTAAAGATGACTCACCATTTTTGATTACGGTGATATAGTGTACAGTGGAGCTTCCAAATTCTCCCTTGCCAGACTGGACTCTTCTTCCACCCTTCCTGTTGCTTGGCTTTAAATTGTTCCCCTTATACTCACCATCACTCTCTCTTGATGCCAGGCGCCTTTCCCATTGCGTTTCCTTCATATCTATATTCTGGTTTGGTTCCCTTCCCTCCTGCCTTACATCCCTTTTATCTCCCTCATAGAAACATAGAGTTTGATGGCAGATAAGGACCGCTTGGCCCACCTAGTCTGCCCATGTCCCTACCTAACGGATAAGCTGCAGATCCTAGTTAACCAACAGACTACTTCCTCCTAACCACCTCTAGAATTGTCTTATGTCTGTCCCATGCATTCCTAAATTCCCCCCACTGTTTTTGATGCTATGACCTCCTCGGGAAGGCCGTTCCATGCATCTACAACCCTCTCTGTGAAGACATACTTCCTCACATGACCTCTGAGCCATCCCTCCTTATCTTCAGATTGTGTCCCCTTGTTCTTGCACATCTCTTTTTCTGAGAGATGCTACCCTCTTGGACTTTGTTGATTCTCTTGAGGTATTTGAAAGTGTCTCTCATGTCCCCCCTCTTCCTTCTTTCCTTGAGGCTATACATCTTAAGCTCTTTTATTCTTTCTTCGTATGTTTGCTGGTACAGACCCTGCACCATTTTGGTTGTCCTCCTCTGGACAGCCTCCACCCTGTCTGTCTTTGTGAAAATAGGGTCTCTAGAACTGTACACAGTACTCCAGATGTTGTCTTAACAACTGTCTGTACAGAGGGCCATCAATGTCCTGTTTTCTACTGGTGATGCCTCTCCCTATGCATCCCATTATCTCCCCAGCCCTCCTTACTGCCTTCTCACATTGCTGGCCTACCTTTTGGTCATCTGATATCACTACTCCAGGTCCCTTTCCATTTTTGTTGTATCTCACCCCCCATTGTGTACTCTTCCCCTGGGTTTTTGTCTCCCAGGTGCCTTACTTTGCACTTCTTTGCATTGAATCTAAGCTGCCATACATTTGACCATTCCTCCAACCTTGCCAAGTCCCTTTCCATCCTTTCCACCCCACCTTGCATATCAACCCTGTTGCAGATCTTTGTGTCATCTGCAAAGAAACATACTTTCCCTTCCAGTCCCTCTGCAATGTTGCTTATAAAGACATTGCAGAGGGACTGCACCACCCTCTTTGCCATACTTCCCATTCTCTAACTATTTCTTCCAGACTATTTACTGTTGGTCAGTCTGCTTTTTCATTCCACTTTCCCAGACTCGTCTTCCCCTTCCCAATGTGCTCTGCCTCTTCTGAGTTCTCCTTAAAACCTCTCCTTCATGACTCTTCTTCTCCCTCCCCTTCCCTGCCCCATCAGTCTGTTTCCTTCATTCCTATTCATTGGTGGTCTGTATGAGGAGTTCCATTGCCTAAATTATGTAAATCTTTTGTCTACTACACACATACCTGTTATACTGATTGGTCTTTAATTTCTGGATCTATGCCATGATTTATTGTATTTGCTGTACATGATTATTTAACAGCATCTACACCCAGGATGCATCTGGAAACAAGCTGTTAGCAGCTCAGTATGTCTTTGGATGGAAGTGAGGAAGGAAGGAACGCTTCGCTGCTCTTTGAGGCCAGAGAGCGTCTGTTGAGAGAGACAAAGATCTTAAAGTGGCACTGGCAGCTTTTATGTACCAAATTAAACCATGGACACTAAAGCATGTCTTTTTTGTGTGTTCTAAATTCCCATGTCTGTTTCTAATGAAAAACCTGTGCCTTTTTCTATTTTACCTGCTCTTTCTTTTTATTCTGGATGATTGAAAATCAAAGCCAATAGCAGACTGCTCATGACACTGTGATCCTATGATCAATACCCACAGGGCATGCACATGCATGCTTCTTTGTGATGTACGGCACTTTCCAGGCTTCTTTAGTTGCTGACAGCATCAAGGTCTGGAAGTATATAGTTCTCTGTTTTCAAACTGGCTGCCAATTTCTGTGTGGTTCAGTTGCTGCTGGCTGTTGAATTGGTATGTCCTATTTATATTTCAGTTGTGGTTGCAGTTATATTATCTTTCACTTGTCATTTTTTTCCTGGACCCCTTTTTCCTTCCTTTCCCCAAAGGAAAGCTGTTCATTATTCAATGAGCAAATACATTTCTGTAGTTCCAACCTTGTGATATCCTTCCCTAAGGTGACTGACTGGTTTGTCATTGATTTGTGATTTATTTTACAGAACGGTCATTGACTGAGTTGCTTGTGCTTGCTATCCTTGTTGTGGTTTTCTTATGTGTCTTTCAGTCCAATATGTCAAATTACTAAATAGTACTCATTGTGTTCTCCATTTCAGTGCAGGCCAGATATATTGACAGTTCTCCCTCTCTCTGACTGGTCGACTGTGTCAAGCAGCTGTGCCATGTCACTGTTATGTTGTGTATTGTGTCTCAACCTGCACCCAATCTAGTCCTGCAGTGTATGAATTAAATGCATATGATTGTAAATTAGTGCAGCTACATATATAGCTGCGGGATATCACTGAAGACTGAAATTTTCTTTTTCTCCATTCAAGTGGTGTTTCTAGCTTTGTAACATTGCATGGCAGATGTTGTTGAATTTTCCTGGCACTGTGTTTGTGGATACATTTATGCAGCCACTCTATAGTTTCACTATGTGCCTATGCTCGGACTCAATGTAAGTCATCAAATAGAGTTACTGCTCCAAGCTATGGCCCTTATGACCCCTCCTGTCTCCAATCAATAAATTAGCTTGCCCGCATATGTTTCAACAGTGCAGGTCACAACATGCTGATGTATCTAAGCCTGTTGTCTGTCCAACAACCGCTCATCGCCAAAACCACATTCTGCCCCTCAGTTATGCACATTCATATATCGTATCGAATTATAACTGTGCTAGCTCCATCTGAAACATTTACCCATCCATGATGGGTGAAGTATGCAGTACCAATACATGCTGGGACTGTAATAGAATTAGCACATCAACAGCACTATATTACTGAGCTACAACCACAACCCTGCTGAAGCATTCACACACAAATGGCATAGAATGAGACAGCCCTTTATGTGTTCACTTATTTGTCATATTTCAGCTCAGCATGTGATACTCTAACTAAATAATTCATTTGTTACACTAATTGAAGATGATTGACTTGTTTTTAAATTTTCATGTTTGTTCTGTTCCTCCCCCACATTTCTCATCAATACTCAGCACAACAACATGGAATGGATCCTGGCCCAGTAAATGCTGATCTTGTTTGTCTTGTTTTCAGCCGATCATGATCCTGTTATTTAAATCAGAGTCAGCTGAGTGTCTGATTATGGTGTCATGATAACAGGATTATGATATGAAGGCTTCATACAAATTCACAGCATGATGTCTGTGGGACAGTGTTTTCTTTTTCCATGTGAATGTTCAGAGTTGTAGCTTATCCATGCAAACTTCAGAAAGGACATATTTGGCAGAAACATGTATTGAACGTTTTCCTCCAGCTGTCATGGCTGGTGTAATTTAGTAGGATGTTAGAATGACAGTAAAATAATAAATCTAATTAGCATTGCTAGCTGTCCTGATACCTTTTGTTTCCAAGCTGTGCAATTGCCCACATTCAAGGAGTTCTTTTTTCAAAATTATTCTTACACAGCCAGCCTGGAAGGTTCATCATGAAACTTCTTCTGTTGTCCCACCAACAAACCTGAACCTGGAGGCACGGAATCCCTCTGCCTGATTTGCATCATAAGGTGGTTATCAAAAACTTTGTTTCGGGGGTTGGGGGAGGCAGGGTAACTGTCATACATTTTATTGGATCAACAAGAAATTGTCAGCAAATAAACCTTCAGGCTTACACAGAAAAGCAGGTGAAAACAGAAGGACATTATAGGGATTTTGATCAGCATAAAAAGACACGCAAGTAATGAGTTCTGTAATAGAAAAGAGTAATAAAAAAGCTTCTTACTCAGTAAGGTCAAATATTGGATGAATGGGCATACAAAGAAAGACATAGTTGAATGTATGCCATTTCTGGTTATGATTTTTGTTCCCCTGGGTGCCAGACCACAAAGGAACAGGAGAGCACTTGGCCTATGTAGGGGCTGTTGAGACAGCATGTGCAAAGGAAGTCTAAGAGCGAAATGGCTGTCCTTTGGCGAGACCCAATAATCTTGCAAAATTAAATGTATATTGTTCATCAGCCTATTGTGGTCATGAGCGCTTAGTTGCCAGCTGTACTGTACATTTTGGGACTATATACTCCTTGTCCCTTTCCCTAGGATGCCTCTGCGGGATCAGCAATTTGTGCCTATCATGGTGAAACTTTCTGTAAATAGACACCTCATGTGACACCTCCAGAATGGGGTTGTTTTAATCATCCACTCGTGGTCCTTATAAGTCCTTATGACTGAAGAAGCCTTTTTACCAAAAAAGAAAAGGTCAATAGAAATGGACATTTGCAGAAATAGTCGTACTGTTTGTATAATCTAGGCTGCGACTTCTACATCATCGTGAAGTGCAATTTACAAGGCATATGCATGTCAAGTACTGTGCAACAATGGGAGACCTGTGATCTCTGCTGTGGCATGCACAATGGAATTCCCAAATTGAAAAATTAACATGCATACAGACAGTCATAGATGAATAGATAACCAGGCAGACAGACAGAGCAAGCTGTTACTGATATGGCACAAGAGACTTCTTATATAAAACCAGCACCAGAGCCCCATTGCAGTAAAACAAAATCAAAGATATAAAAACTATTGCACTTCGCACAGTTTTTTCTGTCACTCTCTAGAGAGAAGTGGTTACAATCTTTTGTGTGAGACATTACTGGATCAACTGTTGGACATGGATGCTGTTTCGATACAAATGAATGACAAAGTGGTGAATATATGAAATAGAAAAGCAGTCTGAATATAAATATATATATATATATATAAGCAGTATTACCACTAAATATCCAATGTTTTCGTATTCATTAAACAGTTTTCGACAGAAATAAGTACTAGATTGCTATAATTTTTCATTTTTATAATGCACACATTGTCATGGTCATTGCATTGTCGGATCAGACACTCGGTCTGTTTTTTGTAATGGGAGTCAGCATGTGTCACGCTTGGCAAAGTACACATCACAGACTTCTGATACAGACTACCGTTACTTGCATAGCTTCAATAGTAAATAGTTCACTTATGCCAGTGTCCCATACTTGTCAGTTAAAAATGGATTCCCCCCCAACCCTGACACACACCCAGACACCTGTACACATGCTTTCATTTTGTTTTTACAAGTCAGCGTGGTGCAATTGGTGAGGGACTCCCATTACTGAGCCTGGAGAGAGAGCATGGTGCAAGCTATATGCAGCTTGCATAGGAGATGGGGATAGAGAGTGTGGCAAGCATTGTACATAGGCATTGTGCGCAGGAACAGTTTGGCAAGGATTTATTTCAGAAAAGAGAGTTAGGGGTATTTAATTGTGGCATAACAATATTGATGGTGAGCAGATGGAATGAGCGGTTTGAGCATGCCATTTCAGTCTTGTGGAGATCTATAGCACCTGGGGCATCAGGAGCACTTTGATCTTGTCTGTTGCAGCTGATGAGTACTTCTACATTCACTCCTGTGTCCTCTCTTGAACTGTGTCTAAGTTTGCCCCTAAAATAATCATCTGTAACCATTGTTTTTTGTACTCAGTGTTTGCCCCATTGATCTCTATCTCCTACATTAGTTGTACATAACTTGCACCTTGGTCTTTCTCCAGGCTCAGTAATGAGTGCAACTCACCAATTGCACCATGCTGATTTGTAAAGAGAAACTAAGAATACTTACACATATACACACACACACACACACTTGGATGTTTGTGTGTGGTGGTGGAGGTGTTATTCCAATTTTCAACCTAGCAGTACTCTGTATGTTAGGAGGAAGGATGTTGCAGTAAAACTAAATTGCATTAATGGAGTGTATTCGTGAACTGTTTACTATTGAAGCAGTGCACCTAATGATGGTCTGTATCAGGAGTCTTCGACATGTACTTTACCAAGCTTGACACAGGCTGACTCCCGATACTAAAAACAGACTTTCAGTGTCTGTTCTGATAACATAATGGCTGTGCCAAAATATGTACATTATATACAGAAAAATATAACCAAGCACACAACAAAACACAGAGACCACAGTCTAAAGAAATCATTTTCTATCTTAGCCTTCTTCCCCTGATGATCTTTCCTTGAATTGTAATCAGTTGGTTGCAATGTCATGATCATTCTCCAGTGATTATTAATTTGATGTTACATAGTACCGTAGTACCCATCACTGAATGATCTCCATTCAGGAGTAAAGTACTAACTCACCATACCTATCTTTTTCCTGGAAAGGCATATGTAGCTGTCATCAGCTAATTACCAGATGGGTCTTTTGTGTATCTTGGAATTTGGGTGTGTGTGTGTGTGTGTGTGTACTAGAAATGCATTATTGTCTTATGCTAAATGGGAAAAGCATGAGTTCTGGCTTCATCCCTCTACTCCCTCCAGTTCACAACACACACTAGTAGTTGCTCGAGATAACCAGGCCCCTCCAACCCCCCCCACCAACATCCATGATCACTATCTCACCACTGCATATTCACTGACTCTCATGAATTTGGCATTACAACTGTCCAGTCACCTTGTCTAGCTTTGACTCTGCTGATCTGCCCCACCAGTCTGGGTGGATTGTAATTTCACTTGGCTTTGATCAAGCTGACTGTGTACACTGTCATGCTAAGTTTACATTACTGTAGTATATAGGCTAACATTTTTATTCTCCCTGCATATGGATCATAAACTCCTGTCCTGTTATGTAGTCAACTATTTTAATTCTTAGGACACCTGCAAAAAGTGCTGACTCGGTCTTTGACAGTGTCAGTCATGATGGAGGAGGAGTGACAGTGGCTGTGTGGCTCAAATGGAGCAGTTGCTGATTACCACCAGTCTCCACATGAAACTAGCACAAACTTTGGATGGGATAGTGCAACCATGTCAGGTACAGTAACATTGAAATAAGCAAAGAAGTGTGCCTCCAATATACAGGTATTGCAATCTACCTGTGTCTTTTACTCTCGGTGACCCAAATTGCTTATGTCACGGTCTGATGATGAGACATGTAAGACCAATACTGGCTGTTCTTTTGTTATAACTAGCCTCTGCAATTACACAGTACAGGATCATGACAGTACCTGGCAGTAGTGATGCCAGACTGAGTACTGCCAATAGTTGCAGACAAATGCCAACATCACATAATGTACCTGACACTGTATGAGAGAAATATGGCAGGTACAGTTTGTAATGAATGGCAGTTCACACATAAGTAGACTCGAATGGGAGACATTGCAAAGTAGTACTTGGTGTGTGTACTGGGTGACACCGCTTGGCATAACATATCAATGTGTCCTTAACGTTTGGGGTGTAGGCAGGTACTAATCAACATCTGCTCCTTTTACACCACACATCCACTCTCACTCATCATCCATCACTACTGTCCCAAATCAACCCCATTCCAAACTGCCCCCTTCTTTTCACCAGGCTCAGCTAGGCAAGAGGAGGAAACCTGTCCAGATCCATGTCGCAAAGCAGATGGCATGAGGACACAAACATCCATACACTCCTTCAGTTGGGGGCTGGCAAGTAACAGCTCCAAGGGAACACAGTAACCTTTAGGAACCCACTAGTAATCTGCTATGAATGACGGGAGAGAGCTGATCATACCTACCCCTAAACCTTGCAGTGTACCACAAGGGAACCTGATGGAAACTTCTATTTTGTTTTTCTAGTACTACCTACTTATGCCCCTGTAAGAGTGATTGTGCTCTCTCTCCCTCTACTGAAGACCAGCATTGGCCAGAATACTCTGAAGGCCTTATGTGGCACTTGGTGGCCTGCATACAATACATGTCACATTGTGCAGCTTGTTTACAACCCATTCCTTTCATGTGATTGCCAACTGGTGTTTCTTTTTAGCATTCTTTTCCATTTAGCTGATGAATGTGACTTTCAGCTGCAGGGCTATCCAGGTAACTCATCTGGAGTTCAGGAGTCACCAGCTGGCAACCAGATATCAGTATTTCTTAGAAAATTGTTTCATCCCTATGAAGAAATACTAACTGGTTACGCAATAAGATTAATGTGAACTGTACTGTAGAGTGGGCCCTAACTAGGGTTCCTCAGAATCTGTTGTGGTTGTATTCTCCATGTCAGTTCTTAACACCAGGAATACCTGTTCTACTCAAAAGCCCACCTAACCTATAATATTTAAAATACAATATTTTAAGGCTGCCAGTTGTTTGCTGAAGTCATGCTATCTCTGACATTGAGTGATCACCTAAAATGGTGCAAATTTGTAACTTAGTGCACCAACTACAAAGGTTGCACAGAGATTCAGAATGGCAGAATGTGTGTTGCATTTAAATTCAGAAGCAATCTATTACATTCAAATATGTTTGTAGCCCAGCAGTAATGCATTAGGATCATTGTAACAGCAGACTAGGCAATATTTATAAACCCATGAATATAGTTCAAGATGCAAAGTGTCCGTTTCTGCTCCTGTTGTAATTTGGTATTCTTCAGTGCTCACTTGTAAGTGAAGCATGGATAGTTTTTCTTCTGTGATGACCAGCCTCCTAGATTTTTTTTTCCTGGAGTTTTTGGTGTAAAATTGTCAGGGTCTGGCTGTAGGATGCTGTCTAATTCAACTAGTCTGTTTACCAAAATACATTTGGATTTACATTACAATATGTAGATGCCTTCCCCCATCCCCTCACCACACCTAACTCGACAAGGCCTTTTTTTGAGCTGCTCTTCATCCCCCTCACCCTCTGCCTGTAAGTTCAAACCTCTGCCCTCCTTTTTTTTACTGTCACTCGGCCTGATGCAATCTGAGTAAGCATAAACCCCTTCGCAGTCTTCTCAACCTTAGTCTTACAATGGATTTTGGTGGTCGCCTGAGGGGGATTTACTGGTAAACAGATGCTATCAATCATTTTTCTCTGAAATAGCTTCAACTCTGTTACAATTACTGTATTCTCTTCAATTTGTAGTACTTATGTAATATCTGTAACCACTGTGTATGTGTGTCTTATTTGTCCACCCTGCCGTGGAACCTTTGTAAAAGAGCTCACGCTCAAAGGTCTATCAGATGTCTTAAATAATGAAATAAACATTGGAGAATTTTCAGTTGGGAACACTGCTCATTGGCAGTCTGCATGTAGTACAACCACTGTGTCATTTGACATCTGTCATCTAGACTTACCCACCATCGAGCTTGGCAATTGTCTTATGCAATTACTTCAGCTGACTGAAATGAAAAATAGTCCATGTGTGGATGTGGAGTTGAATAAAAGGATTTATAACACTGGACCTGACCAAACCCCACCAAAGTCCCCTTGAGAATACTAGAACAATTATAATATGAATTTTATGGTATATATGCTGAATTGTAAATAACAAAACAAATCTCAGTTCGATGCTTACCGACAGTACAATCAGCTGAAAGTCAATGAAAAAGACAGCTGATCAGCTAATTGTCTTTGCTGCTTGCTTATCTGTGTATTTGTCAGAGGATAATATGGGTCTGCTGTGCCACAAGTATTGACTTTTTGAAAATCATTTTTAAATAGTCTCACCTTACGTTGTCATTTCTTAGCCTTTACAATGTTCTCCTTTGTTCGAACATACACCACCATGACCACTTTTGAAACGTGAAGTTCATGCGTTGCGCATGTGTGACACTTATGAGTTGTTATGCTGCACTAGCTACAGTATGTAGCTAGTGCAGCATAACAATGTTTAAGGGATAGATTTCCGTGCTTAACAATGTTTCACCATACACCACGTAGAGGATGAATACTGATGTACAGGTGATAACCATGGTGTAATCCCCTTGACTGAGGTCGGCTCGGTAGGTGATGTAATTAAATGTAGAATAGTCCCTCATCTGAATGACTTTGGGGGGACCCTGGGGGCCAGGATGCTCCACCACGCAGTAGGTGAGGGAATGGTCTGAGTATGTGATACAGTATGAGAAGTTACTCTCCCCACAAGTAAGTTAGCCTTACGTTATTACTGAATCTGCACTATGGCCACATAATTGTGTATGGAAACTGTCAATTAGGATACACAAATGGAATGATGGTGGTAGCATTACCAGAGGGGGCAGGTTGTTACATGCAGCGACAAGATGTCGCTACACATACTAGCATGGGTGATCTGCATGACCATGCTCAATGCAGTGTGTGAAGGGTTTTGAAGGGTGGTGTCATTGTGTGCTGTTGAAATTGCCCCGTGGCAAGGTTTGTGTGTTCACAGCTTTAGTGTTCAGTGTGCTGGGTTGGTGTCTGGGCACATGTATGTCTTTGGCGTGCACTGTCCAAATAGTTTTCCTACACATTTCCTGCACCAACATGCATCCCCCTGGAGTTGAGAATCCTTAGGTAGGGGTGGGGTGGTGTGGTGGTTGTCACACACAGCCTAAAACATAAACAATGCAGGTCCACAGTGCAGTTTTGTTTTTCGCAGGTTAGTCAGATCGTCAAATTGATTTTTTGTGTCCTGACCGTGCATTAATACCGATCACCATTATGACATGGAAATGTGTAAACACATTCATAATGATCATGTGATTGTTTATGGTACACCAACTGTGTACCACCCCATCCAGCTGATAATGACAACATTGAGTGAGAACCATTTGATAGACCTTCAACCGTTGTAAGTCATGATTTATTTATTGAATTTTGGTGACCGGGTATGCCCACTGGGCCCCAGAGGTCCCTTTTTCAGGGGCGGCCCGGGTGGAACAGTACATGACATGAAGGGCAATGGAGCAATATACAGCAATATACAACAATATACAGGCTGAGGTTTACAGTAAGCCACAGCTTTCAATCCATGAGGTATCACTTTTGTATTTATGGGTTATGGATGTCATAAGTATCTAACTGCTTCTCCTTATGTGTATTTGCTCATGCTCCAGTGACATACAATTGATGAGACTGTACAGAGAGTTCGATAGGTAACATCCCTCTAAGATACATAGGGTATTTTTTTATGAGCGTGAGTTGGAGTAAGTTCAGACTGTGCAGTGGGTAGAGTTTAAGTATGGTAGAAACGCTGATGCAGGTCATTATTTGCAGGCAGTATAGCGCGGTGGTCTAAGGCTCTGAGCTGCAAATCTGGTGACATCCAGTAGACCAGACCTGGGTTTGAATCCAGCTTCCACTTGCATACTGTGTGACCCTGAGCAAGTCACTTAACCTCCTTGTGCTCCCAGGTCACTCCTGTAAAAAGCTTTCAGCTTAGTGTGCTATACCTGGTTAAAAACAACTAAAAATAAAAAAAATTTATAGTTGGGTACTGTAGCATAGGCAGTTACTCATTGACAGCAGGTAGGTCTTGAGTCTAGTCGGAGCTTCGGTACTGAAGGGGTCTCCGCACCTCAAAGGAAGATTGTTCCAAAGGGAAGGGGCAGCATGTGCGAAGGATTTACAACCTGCCTTGGTCCTGACCTTAGGGACCTCTAGTAGCTTCTGACCAGAGGACCTGAGGTTCCGCACACTTTGTTTTTCTGTGAGGAGTCCATCGAGGCTCGGGGAGGCATTGGGCTGATTAGTTTTTTCGCCAGGCAGAGTACAGGGTACCTGAGCCAAGCTTCAAAGGATGACCAGTTGAGCCTCACTAGGGCCTCACAGCGGTGGCTTCTTGAGTGGGATGAGGAGGTAAAGTGGACTACCTTATGGTATGGAGTCTGTAGTTTACCATATTCCAGTTTAGAGACTCCCTGCAGGACCGGGGCAGCATACGTTAGCGTGGGGAGCAGGACACTAGTAGCTATTGCAGTCCTAGCTTCAGGGTTCAGCTGTCCCTTGAGCCGATACAGTAATCTGAGTTTGGTGTGGATTGCTTTGGTCAGTTGGTCTACGTGTTGCTTGAAAGTGAGACCTTGGTCGAGGGTAAGACCAAGGTACTTTGTTGAGGAGACTACTTCCAGTTTGTTGCTCTCCAGGGACATGATTTAGAGTGATTGTGATCTGCCTAGTCCGAGGGTTTTTGGGCCAAACAGCATGGCCTTAGTCTTATTGGTATTCAGGACCATTTTGTTCATAGTGAGCCATTCCTCCATGACACGGATATCCTTTTGGAGGGATGGGCCTAGGTCATTCAGGTTGTCAGAGGCTTTATAAATAACAGCGTCATCCGCATATTGGATTACCTTGCTTTTCCCACTGTGGTTGTGCATTTCATTAATAAATAGTGAGACCATTAAAGGCCCTAGTATCGACCCTTGCGGGATGCCCTCCTTTAGGGATTGTGGTTTGGAAAGCTTATCTTGCCACCTGACTCTTTGGGTGCGACCTGACAGGTAGCTTTCCACCCATTTAAGGGTAGGTATCCAGGCCTATGTGGAGGAGTTTATGGAGTAGAGGTCTATGATCCACAAGGTGAAGACCTGGAGAGGTCCCACAAAGACCGCCCCTATGTTGGATCAGAGTCTAATTCTCTAAGTACATCAGTAGAAATTTTGTTAAGCTGTATCAGTCCGTGTTTGGCTCTAAAGCCGTGTTGTGTCGGGGACATCACCATGTATGTCTCAAGGTATTCCCTAAGTTGGGTATGTACTAGTTTCTCCTGCTTTTTTGCCAGGATACACAGCAGTGAGATAGGCCTATAGTTCTCCATAGGTTCCACAGGCCATCCCTTATGTATTGGGACCACATGCACCTGTTTCCACAGCTCTGGGACATACCCTTCACGTAAGGACCTGTTGATGAGCCAGGTGAGCAGTCTGGCAAGTGCCGGGGCACCTTTCTTGAGCATTCTAGCTTTAATCCCATCTGGGCCTCCTGAGCCTCACGTTTTTAGGGTTTTTAGGATAGCCGAGACCTCATGTATCTTTACCAGCCGCAGGTGGAAGAGTGGGCGGTTATGGATTGGGGGATCCAGAGGAGTAGACTGGTAGTTGGGCACCACGGACCCAGTGTTCCGCTTGTCTGGGTTTGTAAAGAAGTTATTGAGGGCTTCAGCAATTAGTGCCTCATCGTGCAGTATCTGCCTATTGGCCTTGATAGGGCATGTGCCAGTCTTTTTGTGCTCTGGTCCAATATCAATGAACTGCTAAAGGGGAACAATCAAGAGGCGGACCAGCAATTGAAATGTAGTACTTTATTAATAAAAATCAAAGCATCATTTCCCTCGAGTTCTTCCTTAACCCCAGAGATGTGCAAGCTATTTCGTCTGCTTCTACTTTCTAAGTCTTCTAGTTTTGCTTCCAGTTTTGAGATTCTTTTGTTGCTGGTTATACCCTCTCTGACATCCTTTTCAATCTTATCCTCCACACTACTAATCCTGGACTCAGCATCTGAAATCTGTATTTTGTGTTTGTTTCTTTTCTTAACTGCTTTAAGCTGCTGGACAGATCATTAACAGTAACACATATAGTTTCCATCTTAGCCATAATTTTGTTAAAGTGGGTAACTAAGTGGTTGTGTGGAGATTTCCCGAGTCTTGGCTATCGTCACTATCCGTGCTAACTTCAGAAATTTGCCTCTTAGAAGGATTCCCCATCTTTTTCTCAGAAACAGAAATGCTAGTATTGTAAGCATGCGCCTGTTGGTATTCCATTTTTTCACACTCCATCATGATAGGAACAGCTTGTAGATATTTGCTTATTCCTATTACCCAATTAAACTATTGATTGTACAGTAGAAGCAAACAAGCTCTCTGTCTCTTTAAGGTTGTAAATTTCCTGAAAGCATTTCTACGATGGAACACGCAAGGCCTCTCATCTAGGTAATGAAAATGAGTCTAAAAGAGACTTAGAAAGCAGACTTAGCCAGTATACAATTGGATTCAGGTAAAAATGCTTTCTCTCTTTTCCAAGTAGTATTCTTCAGCATCCAGGTCTGACAAATTCAATAAGGTTGCTTTCAAGATGTCGTGTTTCAGTCAGTGCGAGAAAAATAGTGTAAAAACAAATGTGTTTTTTCTTTTTGGTACAAGCGACTGATGTGTAAATTGATTTAGTTACGGGGCTAGAGTGACACTACGTGTAATTACAAGGATGGAATGATGAACAAATAAAAACAAATATTGCAAATAGTTTGTGTAAGTGATGGTTAGGCCAAAAATATCATGTAGCTTGGCAAGGTGCAACCGCCTTGACCACCTGCATACAATTGAATCTTCCCATTCTCATTAGTGCCCTGCGCTGCTCTTCAACAGCACCTTCTCCACCATGCATCATTCCCATCAATGTCCATTACCTGTATGACACTATTGTATGCTTGTGTGCAGTACCTCTTGCTACGTTTCCTTTTATTTTCCCCCAGACCTCTTGTATGTCCTCTTTGTCCATGTAGTGGATTGTTCTATCCATCTTTTCATACAGTCTTGTGTCTAATGTTGTCTGAATCACTTCTTGTCTTGTATCTGCTTCATAACGCTACTGACCGTCTCCCCTACCTTGCTGTGGTTGATTTAATACACCAAGTCACAAGGTTACAATCTTGCATGTTAAATTTGATTTCACAATGCATTTTTGGTCTATGTGGTTTCTGTAACCTAAACGGAGTTCCAATGACATCATTGTATAGGCCAAATGATGTCGACAACTGTTGACAAGAGGATTACATACATCACTGTGTTCAATACTGTAACGAAATTCTGTTGTGTGCATATATTCCATTACATGATGTCTTTTTGTGTTCCCATTTGTCCTGCTTCAGGTTACTGTATGGCATCTACAAGATAGTAACAGCACACAAAACCACCATGCATAGTCCTCTACATGCAAAACGTGGAAGTCCATGCACTGTGATGGACTCTGTAAGAAAGAAAAGAAATTCCTAGATTCAAATTGCAACATCTGTCATATTTCAATTGGCTGTGAAAAAATGCCCTGGATGTTACTAAAGGAATCGTGAAACTTCACATCGCATGTTCTGTGGTAGAATTCTTGCTGGACATGTGAGTTTTCCAGTACATGCTGTGGTCACATCATGTCACTGTCCCATCCAGATGTTAATAGTGTGCACATTCTGTATGACCGACTTTGCAGACACATTTTAACACTATCCTTATTTTGTGATGTGAATGTATACAATCCACACTGGTGTCATGTAATGGCATTAATGTGTTTCATTATGGCTTGATAAATGCCATTCTTAAACTGATGTTACCATGTATAGTTTCCAGCATAGCAAACATTGTGATATTACAATATCAGTGCTGTACATAGCCCTCATTACTGCATTAATCCATGGTGTCACTTTTCTCATTTTATATTCCACATGGCATAGGTATGACCAGATTATGTGTAAAGACATTCACAACACACCAAGCATCACAACACAGAATTTCCATTCTACTCCAAAGAGTGTACGTCTGAATGTTGAACATGGAAGCATGGCACAAATGGGGCAAGTAGTCATTACAAGTAGATGAAACATGCAGTTAGCCACAGTGTTGCGATGATGATGATGATGATGATCACAATTTCTATAGGTTCCTTTGCACATGCTGGATTTCCATGGAATCTCTCTTGGAAGTTGAACAAAGCCCAGGTTATGATGACAATGCACTTGCTACACATTTTGATTACACAGAAATACAACATAGCAGTGTGTTACTGTGCTGTTGGCATGTACAGAAACACACTGCTAAGTATTGCACACACCTCAAAGCACTGCTAATGAAATATGCTACTCTATCACTGTAGTTTTGTATTGCTTTGTTTTTTCTATATTTGGGTGCTGTTACTGATGTTAATGTGTAACAGTGAGCAACGATGATGTGTAATGACCTGTATGGTCTCTGACACAATAATAGATACACAATTGTTTCATTGCTTGCTGTTAATATCTGCTTCTATTCAGTCAATAGATTAAAGTTGTGCTTGCCATTTTTACACAGCGTATTGACACTGAACGTTTAACACATCATACCTCCAAGTGTGCACCACCAGGACAACAAAGGCACTTATTTACTGTCCATTCTCACATTTACAGAATTGTTTCTCAGCAGCAACAGCAGCAAGTTGACACCTACGTTGGAGAGTGAGACAATGAATCGGACACTGAGGTCGAACAATTGCTTTATGAGGGCATTAATCTGTAGGAAACTGTATATCTACCATGTTGCTATAATTTCATTGTTTAACCATACAGTTCTCATCCTCAATTAATGCTTCTAAACACCATCAAGCCTTCCAAATGTCAGTTAGTACAACTGCGAGGAAGACTTGTATTGAAACCATCATGTCCACTTAAATTGTGGACAGTGTGTGACCGAGTCCCTTTGACGTGCTACTGAATCTTTCACAATCACTCATTCCTCCACTGTCTCACAGTGCCCCTCAATTGCCAGATGCAAACATATCTGATGTTCTTGGACTGTCCAATTCAGATTGTGAATAGTCTGATGAAGAACAAACTGATTGCTTAGCCAGTATCCATGACGGCAGTGCCTGTGACAAAACATTTGTTAAATCAGTTTGTGATTAGAAACTGTTGTGTATCTTGACAACCACATGGAACTTGCTAGAATCAATGTTGGGAAGAAGTGTGCCACCTACATTGAAGATTTGCAGATAAAATCATGAATTAGGGGCACTTGCTTGGGTTTGACATGGGTATGTGACCGTTCGTTAGTGCTGTGCCACTAGATTAATGTTTGCTACATATACATTTATAATGACTTAATATTACTTTCGACACATTTACTCAACAGATCTCCAGGAGTAATCATATCGCATTCAAGTGGAGCAGTCTGCCACAGTTGAAACATGGATTCAATGCTGGTGATCTGACAGTTGCCAGTGCCATCCTTTTGTCAGGCAACAATAAGGGAAAAATATCTTGGACCAGATATTCAAAGCATAGTGCAGCGCGCAAACCAATAGCATGGGAATAGCGCAGGAATAGCATGGAGCAGCCATATTCAAAGGACCAGTTTGTTCCGCACTACTGTTGTTAGCGCTAACCAATAATGTATGCAAGTGGAAAATTATGGGGGTGGTGGCCAGCAGACACATGCAAAGGAATTTTCAAAGCCCCAATGCTGCGCTAGGACAAATAGTGTGACACCTAGCATGGTCCTAGTTACTGCCTATCAAAGGCTGGTCTTAACCCAGGGCAAAATACCTAGGAGGAGGACCACAGCAGAAAGTGGGAATGTGTGCAGTGCCAGTAGCAGTGATGCTGCCATTGATGGCAGCTGTAGTGGAGGAGGAGAGGGAGCAGGTACAACATGGGCCACAACACAGGCCAAGTAGATGGTATGCTGCAAACAGGTGGTACCGGCCCAGGGTCTCCTTCGAGACCCTGCCTGATGACCACATCACTGACCGGTACAGGATGAACAGGGGAATGTTGAGGCAGCTCTGTGAACTCCTGCATGAGCAGCTGCACCCAAACACCCAACGCAGCCATGCCATGACAGTGGAGGAGAAGGTAACAGCAGCGATGTGCTTCCTTGCCACAGGGACGTTCCAACGACCAATGGGGACACCATCGGGGTAACGCAGTCTGCCACCTCATGCCTCCTGACCCAGTTTCTAGAGGCTTTCCTGCTACAAGCTGGGGAGTTGATAGTATTCCCCAGCACGGCAGCAGAGCACAGAGAAACAATGCAGTAGTTCCATCAAGTAGCTCACCTACCATCTGTACTGGGTGCCATTGACTGCACCCATGTCCCCATCTGTGCACCACCTGGTGATGGCAGTGACGTGTATGTAAACAGGAAGGGGTACCACTCCATCAACTGTCGGGTGGTGTGCGATGTGACTGGGTGCATTAGCAATGTCTAAGCACAGTACCCTGGCAGTGCCCATGATGCCTTTATCTGGCACCAGTCCCAGCTGTGCCAGGCATTTCAGGAGGGTAGTATGCCCAGTGGGCAACTAGTTGGTGAGTAGCAGCATGCAAGGCATACACACCACAGCATGGATGAGGCAGTGGAGGCCAGGGAACGGCTACACAAAGGTGCAGGACAGCAATGGACAAACTGCATTATGCCACTAATGGGTACATGTCTCTTGATGGGGAACGCGCCTATCCCTGTGACCCTGGCTGCTGACACGGTACTCCAATCTCCACAGTGGCTGAGAGATGTACAAGCAGGCACATGCCAGCACAAGGAACATCATAGAGAGGTGTTTGTCATCATGAAGATGTGTCTAGGCTTCTGAATTGCATCAGGCGGTGCCCTACAATATACACCTCAGAAGGTATGCTGTATCTTTCTAGCCTGTTGTATGCTGCACAACATGGCAATGAATTGTGGGATACAGGCACCTGAACCTGAGGAACAGTCTTACAGTGAGCCAGAGCCAGCAGTCAGGGGGATAGAGGAGTAACTCGAGAGGAGGGACCCTCGCATGGTCTGCAGGGCCATAGAGCACAGGGACAACATCAGACAAGGCCAGAGGAGGGGGCCAGGATATGACCCAGGAGCAGAGGAGAGGCAGCCTGAGGGTGTTCAAGCCACAGCGGGTGCTGGAGAGCAGCCCTGAGAGCGGTTGTGTGTGTTGCATGAGTACTTGTTTCATTGCTCTGTGATCTGTGCCCTTTCACTAGGCTGTGTGTGTCACATCTGGGTGTCCTGCCACTGATTGGTGTGGTGGCCTGTCTGCAACAGGCAGTGGGCCAGTGGTGGTGTGGCACTGTGCTGTGCAGCACACCTGTGTTGCACACCACAGTTGGGTGCTGTCAGTCTGGCCCGGGGTGGGAGTGAGGTACTGTCGGCTTGCATTGCTGTGTGGGTGAATGATGGTGGTGTTTGCTCTGGTGGTGAGTGTTCAGTGGGGACCACATGATGTCGTCTGCCATGCCCACCTCTGGGGTCCCTCCATACCCCCCCACAGGGTGTCCACATTTGCACTGGTGGTGGTGCCTTGCTGTGGATGTGGGACACCATGCACCATGCCTTACGGGCATACTTTTCATCCTTCTGTCCACCAGCTCTGGAACATTGCCTGTCAAACTGTGCTGCATCCTGGCACTGTGTGGTATGCATTGTGGAGTCCTTACCTGGGTATCTCATGGTGCTGTTACTGTGCTGCAGTTTAGTTACGGGGTACTGTTATCACTGTGCTGTTACATTATGTGCATTGTTGCCTGACAATGTTGACCTTGGCTGTGGAACTTGTCCTCACAGGATGGGACAGGGAGCTTCTGACACGTGGGTTGGGGAACCTTCCTTGTACCATGTCACAGCTGGGTAGTATGCTTTCAGTGGCCTTGCCTGGTGGCATGTGTCGGGCCCTCACTGACGGCATCTGTGCCCTGGCTGACTGTTATCCCCCTGGCCTGGGTTGGTCATTGGCAGGCCACTGTCACGGTTCATTGCTGCTCCTGCATGCCTGTCATTGTTGTAGGTGCTGTGCTCTGCATTGTGGTACATTTCCATCTGTCGGTGGGTAGCCTGTCCCAATGTGTGGATGGCCTTGTGCATGTTGTGGCGTGGCCCTTGCACTCAACTCTCCGGGGGTCCGGCTGTGTGTCTTCCATGTCTCATTGTGTGCTGTATTGGGGTGGTCAGTGTCACATGTACCCTGGTGCTGTCGGGATCATTATCATGTCTGTTGGGTTTTGTGTTGGTGCCTGTGTCACCCTATGCTGCTTTGTGGGAACCTTCTATGTTGGTCTACCAGTGTGGCACTCAAGTCCACCTGGGATTGCCCATTGAGACATGCTGTCCATCCCTGTATGGCCACCTTTGGCTGTTGTCTGCCTACTGTCTTGTGTACCATCTTCATGGTCTCACCCTTCCTCTTGAAGGTCCACTCCATGCATCACTGTGGGCAACCAGGTTGGAGGAGTCGGAGGGGACTGAGGATGTGCTGCACCATATCATCTGATAACAAAGGACTCTGAGTGAGCTGCAGGCCATACTGATAACAGACAAGGAGAGTGGCAGCTGTGTTAGAGGCTCTGCTCCCGGATCCAGCTGGCAGCTAGCTATGCCCTACATCCCACATTGTGTTGCCTCACTGGACATGTTATCCTTTCCTGGACTGTATTCCTATGTCCCTGTGTGCATCCTCCTCCCCTTTGCACCTTTGTCCTGTGCCTTCTTGTACATCCAGTTATTTTAACATATGTTTGCCTTTTGAATCCTTGCTTTGCCTATAGTGTGTTCCTTTTGTTGTTCCCATAGTGGTCTTTTAGTTGCATGGGTTGTGTGTTGGGGGGATTGGCATGTTGCTTGGTGGGATCTTTCTTTGTTGTGGGGTTGGTCGTCCAGTGGTGGCTGGGGCATTATTGATTCTGTTTGGTTTGTTCTTTGTTTTTGTATGGGTTTGCATCACTGTTATGTTTCCGTTACCTTTCCTTTTGCATATTTGTCATTACAGTGCATTTACTACATTTTACTGTGTCCTGTGTCATTCTTGGGTGCTGGGGTTATGCGTGGTTTGTACTGTTACTTGTGTTCTCCACATGGGTCTGGGTTGTTGCTAGACATTCCCGTGCATGTGTAGCATCCTCCGTGATGTGCACTGTGGTGTGCTCCTGATACCTCATTCCAGCCTGTGTTTCCTTGCATGTGTCCCAGGGTCAGGCTGTCTGACCTCTGCACTGTGTTCCATTGTGTGTTTGCACTGCCTGCCTGGTGCTATATTCAGTGCTGTCTTATTCCCGGGCTGTTTTTGTCCTGCATTTCTGGCCCTGTTTGCCCGGCTTCCTTTGCTTGCTATATTCCCTGGTTTTGCACTGTGCTTTTCCTTTTGAATAGTGCTGGCATTTTGCTCTGGGCTATGTTTGCACGCTGGGCAGTGCTACCCTGGCCATGGGGCAATTTTCTGAATATCTGGCCCCTTATGTTTTGTTCCCTCAACATGGCCTTGATTAGTAGCTCATCATTTTTTAGATTCCAACGCCACTACATCGTACCTGTTATTCACTCTGCATGGGCAGCAGTGGAGGAATTGCTCATTAGAAACCATGTTGGAAAACCGGTAGCCATTATGAGTATGAGTTAGAGTATAATGGAAGTTCATGTTTCATGTCTTAGATGTGATTTTTAAATATGATTCTCACATGAGTATGTTGGATTTTTTTGCAACTGCTGTCACAGTCTAACTTTCTATGTTCATATGAAATCACATATTATGCCTGTGTACTCAATGGAATGTTTTTAATTTCTACAGGAGATGGTAGGATGGACAGCCCAGGTCACTCGGCACAGTACTACACTTGTACATGTATGGATTATGACAGCAAAAGATATAATCAATGTGCAGGTTGCTGATAAGCATGAAACTGCACTGAAGTCGATGAACATGGAGACATTTGCATTTCAACATTCACTGGAGCATCCTTTCCAGAATAACATCCATGTGTCAGAGGTCATCACGGCCGTACATGTGCAGATAGCTGGTTTACTGCATATGTATTAGTTGCCTATCATGAAATAGATTGTTTGAAATATCAGTAGTGCTACACGTATGCTCATTTGTGGGTCAATGTGCCATAATATGATGTAACAGTTTCCCAAACACACATGCCATTGCTTTGTCTTGAATCAGGTTATTAGACTGCATTATTGCTACTGTTTGCTCTTTGTTATAATTCCAGTCATGCATGCTCTCTATATACCCTTGAATACTATAGAAATACTTAGTAATCAACATGCAATATTGGAGTCGATGGCATGTCGTAGCGAATATTATTATGTTCTCACAGAAGCAGCCAAAATTGTCAAGATCCATAGCTTCTGAATACATGTATTACTCTGTCAGGTAACATCTTCCCAGAAATCCAGCACTCATATGACATGTGGCATGGTGCCAAATGCATACTGGCAATAAGAATTTATTTGACTTTTAGTTGCTGTCATAAGAGTATAAAAACAGTTGCATTGCTTTTTTATATGCTCATAAAGAAGCTTCTATTGTTGCCTTGATTGACTCAGACATCTGTAGGTTGGAATGCAGGGCGGTTGTAAAATTCTGATGATATGGTGTCGTGATATTGTAAATCACTTCTGTTACTGCTGTCAAGCCTCCAACACATATGAGGAAGTCATGGTATGTTATCATTGGTACCTGGATCATAATCCATATCATAAACTGGAAGTCCATTTTACACTGACAACCAAAGATGAGTATATGGTAGTTCTTCATAGAGTTGCATGTAATCTGAGTGACATTGACTGCGTATTGCTTTACATGGTCATAGTAATCTGTACTGTTCTGTATGAATTGGACACATATATATGGGATCAACTAAAGAGTTTTGAAATCACCACCGAGACAAGGGAATATGTGCCATGTTATGCCTTGATAGCTGAATCCTCTGAAAAAAGAATTTCATGGTTCCAAAGACATTTTGTACAATATTGATTCAATTGGTCACTTTGAATTATTGAAGACAGCAGACTGGTTGTTGTGTCTTTTGCTGATTAACACACCATGATCCTGTTCCCTGACTGAAGTACTGTATGATGCATTGCGAATCCGATGGTAGAGCTTTCAAAACCCTTCATACACATCTCTGATAGGACATATCAAAGGGGCTTTTCAATACGTAGAAGTGCACAAACACAAACGTGTGTCCAATATGAGATGCCATATGCCGATTGGATGGTGTCCTTTTAACATGTAGCCCTTGTAATGACTGATTAAATGTGTGCCTGTGTACGAGAAATTCAACAGCCCAACAGGCATACAGTACAAGTCACATTAACATGTTCCAGCAATGCATTGGCTTAGCATTGTTTATTCCAGTTGGCAATGCACTGGCAACTCATACTGATTTGCTTTTCAGTGTGTAACCTGCTCGTTAGCAATTATTATAAAAAGTTTTTGCAACTCGGTTGGAGTGCATTTGCAGGCCAGGCACAATGCAATGGAAACTGATACTTCTACAGGGATTGGGCTGGATCCAGAAACACTTATGCAACTTGTGCAAGTTGTAGGAAGAACATTATAATGTGACATGCACATAAAGGGATATAGTTTGTAGAGTACCTAATGTATGCTATAGTATAACTTTCTAGTTAACAGGTACAAAATAGCATTACAACTTACTACCTATCCATGCAACTGCATGCAAAATGCAAATTGTAGTGTGGCCATCATGTGTTTACAAGGGATGGGTTTTCTGGTCTCCGTAAGCCTAGTATTCTACAGTGAGATGCGCTTATAACAACCAGTCGCACATGCACTTGCTTACTGTACCGTACATACAGTTTTCTCTTCCACAGACATCTGATATTGTATCCTCACTATTACACTTGAATGACATGCATCAAGTGTACAACTAAGCTGTAGTCCATTCATTATATGAAATGGGCAACAATCATATGTTTTGTGCGACATACACTGCTGCCACCATGCACCTTCTGATTGTGTTAACAATGTCACTTCAGTCTAAACAAGCTCTGACAGTCACTGTTCATTGCTTAGTGTGTGCTGCTTGATAGCATAATGTTACCTTGATAACCACGTTGCCTATGAATCAGTAATCGCATGTGAGTAGGCAGAGTTCCTGTTCAGGGAGATTGCTGCTGTGTGGGAGATTGCTGCTACGTGGAACTGACCAGCTCAACTCTTTCAGACTGTCGACAGATTGTGCAATATACTCTGTCTGCAGTCTGGAAGAGATTTATCATAAATAATGTGTGAAGAGCTTGCTTGGTTCTTCACAGATAAGATTGCCAGCATTACATTGGGCATCGGTCCAGCTCCCTCTGTAAGGGATTGTGGAGATTGTTGGGAAGAAACGAACACCTGTCCCTCCTGGTCTGACTTTGGTAGGCCAGAATTTATGGATATTGTTCAGATTGTACAACCAACCAGCTGTAGTTTGGATCTGGGCCCTATGCCACTGTTAGGAAGCATAGATGTTATCGGGCCAATCCTCACTTAAATTGTCTGAAGGTCCTTGAAGCAGAGGTTTTCCTGATTCCCTAAAGGAGGTGGTCATTTGTCCACTCCTTAAAAAAACCCTCCTTGAATCCAGACTGCCCAGCAAATTTCAGACCTATCTCTCATCTGCCCTTTGTGGGTAAGGTTATTGAAGATGGGGTTTCGATAAAGCTACATGACCATCTTATGATTCACCATGTCTGATACCCCCAGTTGTGGGTTAGGAAAAGATATAGTACTGAGACCACTCTTGTCTGGGTTTTAAATGACCTCCTAATTGTGAGAGATTGACAGGCTTGTAATGTCTTAGTCCTATTTGCTCTCTCTCTGTGGCATTATATAGTGTGGACCATGGTGTGCTTTTGGAGTGCCTGTGGCTTCTCTGTAGACTGTCTGGTACAGTTCTACATTGGTTTTGATCTTTCCTCAGAGGCCAGACACTGAGGGTTGTCACCAGAATGTATTCCTCTGACACTATCTCTCTGTCCTGTGGGGTGCCACAGGGCTCCTTTCTGGCACCCATGTTGTTCCCAGTTTATATGCTGCCATTAGGAGATATCATTAGGTGATACAGTCTAGGTTTCCACTGCTATGCAGCTGATCAAAGACTGGATGAGTACTAGCTGGTATAGTTAAATCTGGATAAGACCAAGGTGTTGGTTGTGGACCCAGGTTGCCTTGAGGTGGGTCATAGGGCTGGGATTCTGTCAGGCTTATGGCTTGATGGTGCCCAGCTCTCAACCCCAGGTGTGTAATCTTGGTGTTTTTATTGATGACAGTGTGACCCTGACATCACAGGTGTCTGCTGTTGTCAGGTTTTCCTTTTATCATCTGAGGAATATCACCTGAGTGAAACACCTGGTTTCTCTGGTTGACCTGCTTTGGTTCACACCTTTGCGATCACCCGCCTTGAGTACTGCAATGCTCTGTTCCTAGGGCTACTGGGGGTTGACATCTGTCGCTTGCAGCTAGTGCAGAACGCAGCAGCCAGGCTTTTGACAGGGACATGTATAACTAGTCATATTACGCCTGTGCTTCGTGGACTGCACTGGCTGCTGGTTCAGTGGTGGATCACCCTCAAGGTTGGATTACTGACCTATAAAGCCCTACATTAACAGGGACCACAATATCTGCAAGATCTCTTTACTCCCTACTGCCCTCTCGCTCACTCTGATCCACTGCCGAGGGATTGCTAGAGATTAATGCACTCCGTGCAGGAGTGCAAGAAGAAGGTGGGCACGGACAGGAGGAGGATTAAGGATAAGGTGGCTGCCATCAGGGCAGCATGGACTGTGACTGGTGGGGGACAGCCGGCCATGCATCGCCTGACCCCACAAGAAGAGTGGGTTGTTGGCAGCATGTGGTGTTGTGCCATCGAGGGTGTTCCAGGTGGTGGATTCCAGACAGGTGGTAGCCCGTCACTGCATTGGTAGTTCCTGATCTGTCACTGTGGGGGGGTGCCACAGGGTAGGGCAGATACATTGAAGCTACTGTTTCCTTACAGCTGCTGAGCATCTACATGGGGCAGTGGTGGTGGGCTTGTCCACTCTGGGTGATACCCTGTACACAGAGGAGGGCCCATCCACCTCCACAGGTGTCCAAGGGTCAGGATGACAGTGGGCTTGACTGGCTGTCTGGACTGATGTTGGTGGAGCAGGTGCGGAGGAGGCTATGCCCGTGTTCCAGCATGCCAGCCTCCATGGATGCCAGCATGCTGAGACTTGGACTGGTGCCAGATCTGTCACTGATGATGATGGAGCTCACATGATGGACAGTGATATGTGTGGGTGACAGGATGGCTGCACAGCAGGTTACAGCACAGGCATAGCCATGGGTGGTGCTGCCGTGGAGGCCTGTGTGACATCACAGTCCCAGCCTGTGCCTGTCTGCACCAGTGGGGCAGCACTGGTGTGTGTCCAGGACAGTGGGGCTGTTGTGGCTGCTGCAGTAGCACCATTGAGTCCTGGAGAGTGGCAGCCAGAGGGGCAGTGTCAGCAGTTGGCCAATGGCCATGGTGGGACAGTGTTTGGGGCGGCATCAGTGCACCACCTGTGGACATGCCCAAGCAAGGCCCTGGTGTGCAATGCCCAACCTCAATGGGTGCTGCCCATCATGGCTGTGAACACCATGAGGCACAGCATGCTGGTCAGGTGGATGACCTATTAGATGAGCACACCCGCATACTCCATGATTCAGAGGTTCAGCAGTTGAGGCTTGTGATGGAGGTGGATGCACTCAGTGTGGTCCTGCGCCAGGCAGAGGAGCAGTGCAGCAGGGACACTGGTCTGCTCCTAGCAGGGATGGACCAGCTGTGGGAGGATGTGACTGCCATCATTGACAGGCAGACACAGGCATTCACAGCTGTCATGGCCACAATGGGCACACAGTTACTTGCCCATTCATTGCTGACAGTGCATTGTTCTGCTAGTTTATCTAGATCTCTTCTCATTCTGCCCACCCCATCTGGATCATCTACTCATTTGCAGATCTTGGTGTCATCTGCAAACAGACAAGCCTTACCCTCTAGTCCATCTGCAAGGTCACTAATGAAGATGGTGAAGAGGACTGGCCCCAGGACTGATCCCTAGGTACCCCACTTGTGACTTGCATCTCTTGACTGTATACCATTATCCACCACTCTCTGTTTTCTGCCGTCAACCAGTTTGCCACCCAGTTGACCAATTTCTGACCCACCGAGGCCTACCAGCTTATTTATCAATCTTCTATGTGGAACAGTGTCAAAAGCTGTACTTTGAAGTCAAGGTAAGCGACATCAACTGCTCCCCTTGATTTCCACCTCTGGTTACCCAGTCAAAGAAGATATCTATGAATTAGTTTGACAGGACCTTCCTTTTGTAAACCCATGCTGTCTTGGATCCTGTGCCCTATGGATTCCAGGTGTTTACTATCCTTTCGTAAAAAGTGCCTCCATAATCTTACCCCTACACAAGGAATTAAGACTAGGCGGTCTGTGGTTCCCTGCCTCCTCCCTGCTACCCACTCTTGTGCAGCAGGATCACATGAAACCCTTCTCCAGTCTTCTGGGACCTCTCCTGTGCTCAGAGACTCACTAACAAATTCTGCTAATGGCTCTGCTAGTTCCTCCTTTAGCTCACTTAAGTACTCTGGGATGCTATGCCATCAGGTCCCATTGCCTTATCCACCCTAGGCTTATAAGCTCTTGTAGGACCCTTTCTTTTGTGAAGGGAGTAGTGCTCATCTCCCTCCCCTGTGTCCATGATGCTGAGCTGTGGGCCCTGCTTTCCTTCTCTTCAGTAAATACTGAGCAAAAGTATCTATTTAGGATAGATGCCTTTACAGGGGTCCTCACTCTCCATGCTCCCTTTTCTCCATTAAGATTAGCAATACCCCCTCTGGACTTTCTCCTTTCACTAATCTATCTATAGAAAGTCTTGTCACCTTCTTTTACTATTTGTACTAGTGTTTCCTCAGTTTGGGACTTTGCCTGCCTTACTGCCTTACCTGCTCCCTTAGGGCAGTTTGGTATGCCTCCCTATCTTCATCCGCTGTGTTTCCTTATATTTCCTGAAGCCAGCCTTTTGGCTCTGAGCCTTTCTGCTACTGTATTTGAGAACCAAGTAGTTTCCTTCTTCTTTCACTTCCTTTCTAACACAATAGGATGTTGCTTCAAGTATTACATCATAATGCTTGCCACTTGCCTGTACCCCTCACCTGTGTTTCTTTTTGCCAGGGCTAGCTAACTCTGTTGGCCATCTTATCAAAGTCAGCTCCTCTGAACTCCCATATTTTTGCCTTGGAATGGGATGATTTAGATGTAGTAGCCAAATTGAACCGTACCATGTGATGGTCACTGGCCCCAGGTGACCTTCTACCTGGAGATCTGTGATCCCTTCTTTGTTAGTCAGTACTAGATCTAGGATAGCCCTGTCTCTTGTGGGTTGCTGTACCAGTTGTTTGAGGCCCTCCCCTGCAGGAATCCACTATAGAGTCTAGTTCTGGCAGATGTTCTGCTGGTAGCTGACCAATCTGTATCTGGCATGTTGAAGTCTCCCATTATCAGAACCTCCCCTTTAGCTGTCATGTTTTGTATATCTTCTAACAGTAATATTGTCTATGTCCCTCCCTCTGGTCTGGGGCCTATAGACAACCCAGTTCTTATGGCTGTCCATTTCCTGTTTCAGGGTGACCCACAGTTCTTCTGGCTCCTTATGTGTATTCTGAATTTCTGTAGCTTTGATATTTTCATTAACATACAGGGCCCTCCTCCCCCTTTTGCACCTCGGTCTCTTCTGAACAATACATAGCCAGTACTGAAGTCTCCCAAATGTGGTTACTGGTAAACCATGTCTCACTAAGTGCTACTATGTCAGTTTAGCCTCTGACATTGTGCCTGCAGGTCTGGGATCTTATTTCCCAGGCTGTGAGCATTTATTATGATTTTCCATTGGCCAGATTTTGGTGTGTTAGTTGTTGGGTGAAGTTTGGCATTACCCCAATAAATGGCGTATAGGGAGACAAACCTTTTTCTTACCTGGTGATGCAAATGAGCAGCAAACATGCTGAATTCCTGTTTGACCACTAGCTGAGGGGAGGTTGTTCTTCCATTCGGCGTATGGGGTGCTACCCCTCTCCCCATTTGCTAGTTTAAATATTCTGCAAAGACATCAAACTTCTGCCCCAATGCACTGACTCCCTCTTTAGTCAGATGCAGTCCATCAAATTTAAGAACTTTCGCTCCCAGAACTGTTGCCAGTTCCTACAAATCTGTGTCCTTTTTCCTGGCACCAGTCCTTGAGCCACGTGTTTAGCTCCCCTATCTCCCCTTCTCTGACCTTCCGTCCATCTGCTCCTCTCCCAGATTGGCAGGATCTCAGAAAGAGATGCCAGACATAATAGATGATAGTTTGTCACCCAGCCTAGTCAGGTGTTCCTTGGTCTCCACAACTGACTGGCTGGCGAGATCGATAGTCCCTATGTGTACTAGGACATCAATGTTTTCTCCTGCTTTGTGAACAATTTTAGCTAATCCGGTCAGTGTCTCTCCATGCTGATGTACCTGGGAGACATCTGACCATCACCTAATGGAGATGGTATCAACTCCCGAATCATGGAGTCTCCTATGATCAGAAGTTTTCTGGATTTCCTTTGTGCTTGTTTTGTTTTGGTTCCTGATTTGGGTGAGTTTTGTTGTGCTAGCTCCTATGCGCAGATGTCCTGCTCTGCAGTGTCTTCTGCCTCTTTATTTGATTTCAGAGATAGAGGCAGATACCTGTTTAATAGTGTTTATATGGTTTTGGGTAATGTGTTGGAGAGCGAGAGTGATGGGGCACCTGATTTGCTCCTCCTAACCACCTGCCAACCTCCTGGACCAACTACCCTCTGCGATGAGGTTTTTTCTGTTGGATGCTGGGAAATGGCAGGTGGTTCTTATAATGTATTTCCTCTTCAATATGAAATTCGAAGCGTGCAATCTCTGCCCATGCCCGGAGCTGAGCCTAAGATCTCCAAAGGCCCAGCATGTGGGACAGTGTCCTAAATCCTGTAAGACCGTCCTTCTGAAAATTGTTCCACAGTACCTGCAGTTAATGAAATCCATTCCAAATAAGTTGCTGGGTTTGTAACCTAGTCAGAGTAATTAGAAGGAAAAAAAAAGGAAAAAAATGCAAGTAATGGTTTAATTGTGCTTTGTTTAACTTGTTATAACAAGTTAAATTACTAGTACCTATAAATGAGATCACCTTGTGGAGCCTCATGATCCACTTCCTGCTCTGCCACAGGAAATGTCACAACTATGGTGCCTATAAAAGGGTGTGGCGTGGGGTGGTTGGGGATGGGGGTGGGTGGTTGGGCCCTTCCCCTGCCTAAAGAAGAACCACGGATGAAGAACAAGGAGGTAAGAGCAGAAACAATCCAGTCAACAACAAATGCAGTAACCCTGAAAGCTTATCCTAATGTTAGATAAAACTGTAAAACCTGTAAAGCACCACCTGTAATAACTTCGAGAAGATATCACGCTGTAAAACACTTTGCTCAGAGAAAATAAAAGCAGTAACAGAAGATATACCTTGCAAAGACAATTTGAATCAGAAGATTACAGTAGTAATCTGTTAGCACACCTGTAGGCATACCTTGTAATAATGCAGAAGAAGGTATACCAGCAACAACAATCTGAATCAGAGAAAAAATAAGCAATGAAATGCTAGCAACAAACAGTAGCAATCCTGTGAGTAAAAAATAAAAACACCACCACACAGTAAATCTGCTTAGCCAAACTAAGTCTTAATCCTTTTCCCTTGCTCTGGTAAGTGTCTCTACTCTGCCTTTCAAGCAGTCTTAGAAGGAAGAGCCCAGGTGAAGCTAGGTGCCTTGGCCAGCAAACCAAGTCTTCTACGTGGGGCGTGAAAAGAGCGTCCTGCAGGTCCAGAGAGCAGAACCTACGCTGTGTTCCAGGGATGGTATTATCTGAGCCAGAGTGACCATCCTGAAGGTTAGAGACCTTAGGAACTTGTTCAGGTCGTGAAGGTCGAAATGGGGCCAGCCCCGTCCGTTCGGAACCAGGAAGTACCTGGACACAAACCCCGGATCTGAGGGAGGGTCGCCACCTCCTTTGGAGGAGGAGGCGATGTCGGCCCGGCAGGCCGACAGTGAACTGCGGACCCAGAGGCCCCAGTGCAGCGGCTCTGAAGGGCGGGGCCTGCTCGAATTCTAGAGGCAGGCCTTTTCCCACCACCTCGGTACCCACCTGTCCGTGTGACACGGACCAGGCGGAAAGAAGTGCGGGCCGTCCCCAGGGGGAACCTGGGTGGTGTGCCAGGGTTGAAGCGACACCCTCACAGCCCGTCACTGGGCAGGCTTGGAGGAGGAACGGCGAGGGACCTCCTGGGCCTTCCCCTCCTGCTTCCTGTTGGAGGAAGCTCCGGGCTGGAGTTTGGGATGCCAAGCCCGAGCCTGCTGGCCAGACATTGCTGGGCGGACGCGCCAGGTGCAGAAGGGCGAAGGAACTTAGGCTGTGGTTTTGCGGCCTTTGTCCTTCTGAGCGGAAGAGACCGAGTCAGGTAGCATTGGACTTCTCGATCCTCTGCAGGTGACCTTCCACCCAGGCCGAGGGTCAGTCCCAAAGGGAACATCCGCCAACTTGTGCTGGGTATCCAGTAAAAGTGGATATCCTCAACCAAGCCAGGCGACACATAGCCACTCGGCCGCCACAGACCTGGCACATGAGTCCCAATGTCTAAAGCAGTCTGGAGCTGCTGCTTGGCCCTGCCCTGCCTGGTCCGCACCTGCCTGACCGTGGTCTGCAGATCCGGAGGAGATGAGAAACGACCTCATCCAGAGAGCCCAACAGGGCATGAGAAAAATGTGCCATGGGGCGGCGAACTGGCCTGGCGAAGGCGAGGAGGGCGTAGCATAGACTTTCGCCTGGCATAGTCAATTTCTTGGACTCCCAGCCGGGAGGTTTGTCCACATCCCTAGTGTTCGGCACGCCAGCGGTAACCAACCCCTCCGCCCGGTGTTCCGAAAAAATTGGATAGGGGAACGGTAGGGACCGCATACTTCCTGGCCATCCTGGCCGAGGCAGGACAGGAAGCAGAGGCGCTGCCAGGCGCCAAGGCGGATCCACTATGGCCTCGGCCTCCAGAAAGGCCTCCGTGAGAGACCCCTGGGTCCAGGGTCTCCGTGAGGATACCTGGCCTGTTTAGAAATGGGTTCGAGCTTCATCCGGTGGACTCCGAGATGAGCGAAGCAATCTAGGAAGGACAGGAGCTATCGTCCACCGACTGTCCTCCTGAGGACTCCAAGTCCGATTCGCTTGGAAAAAGGAGAATCATCCTCAGACTCGGGAAGAGTCCTCAAAACTGCCTCGGGCCTGAGCCACCTCCACCTGCCAGGTCTATCGGGAGTGGGGATGACAGACAGCCTATGGGGCAGTCCCGAGCAAACCGAGAATTTTTGGTCGGAGCCCCAACTACGGCTGTGGGCGGAGGTTCCACCAGAATCGACTGGGGCAGCTGGGTGTGAACAACCAGCCTGGGAACAGGCTCCTCGGCTAGAGCGAGGTTGTTTCGGCTGCTCGATGACAACCACTTAATGGCGGGGAAGGCGACTGGGTCGGCTTATTCCTGGTCAGAAGGAGCTGTTGCCACATGATTCCTCATGCCTCCGGCGCAACTTGGCGAAGCCTCTCCTCGTCCGAGGAGGAAGAGACGGCGGCAGCGCCCGCTTGCCGCAGTGCCGGGAACCGAGGCGCCTATGCGGATCGGCTGGACATGAGGCGTCCGAGACCGAGAACCTCGGCTGGGCGAGGGCGGTGCGAGAGGAGGTGTCGCCGGAGAGCGGCACTCCCCTCGGTTCAGGCGATTCACCGAAGGCTCCGGAACGGAGCTCGCCGAGCTGGCGGGATCCTCAACTCCACGGGGGAACAGGAGAGGATTCTCGGCTTCTCCAGCCGACAACCGTCCAGCGGGTCGAAAAAATCTCGATCGCGTCGGCGGGAGTCTCGATCAACTGGCCTGGCGGGGACACCGTGAAACCAGTGGCGGCTTGAGGTTGACCGAAGTCGGCGGCCGACAACATCGGAGAGGGATCTTTCGCTCCCAAGGCGTCGGCAGTGAGACTTACTCTTGTCTCTCTTTTGGACCGACAAGCGGTCCAGAAGAATTGGACCCTCACCTTTTGTCGAGAGGGTCAGACAAAGCTCCTTAAAAGAAGCGAATAAGAGGCACCGAGAGATGGCGGGACAAATGCGCAGCCGGTGAAGCGGCTTCAGCGCGCCTCCTCTTCGAGCGATCATCTGCTCGAGCTGATCGCCCGAGCCGCTGCCTTGAGACACCGCCGACTGGGCCTCTTTTGACTTAACCGGGAGAAATCTCTTCTCGGGACGCCCCAGTTGTTAAGCAGACATGCAGTCTTCGGGCGTAGGCGAAAAGGAAGAGCACAGGTAGCGAGCCTGCGGGTTGTGCTCAAGGCCCAAGCGGTAGACACCACGTGGAGTGCAGATCCGTCCAAGACATTTTCTGCCGCGGGGCATCTCCGAACCGGAGTTGATTGTCCCTATCGCAGCCGCGAGAGAAGACAAGTTTTTTAGCAAAACTTGTTTAATTTGAAAATTCAAGAATTAGGAACCAGTCTTATATGCAGAGCGTTAAGGAGGAACCTGAGCTTCAGCGGTAAGGAAGATCTGGCATCATGGGCGGAGCCAAGAGTTTTACCACCGGGTGGGTGGAGGAGCCAGCGAAGACCTACCGGCAAGATTTAAGCGGCAAGGATACCTGCCAGACAGTGTGGATGAACAACATATCCATGTCCCTAGAACTTTATGTTTTCCTCTAAGTCTGCACCCTCTGTGGAGTTGATTATTTTTATTTTGGGTGTGAGAACTGAGGCCCCAAAACCAGCATCCAGGCATGACTCTAAGTCAATGTGGTAATGGTAAATGAAGGTGTGTGCTGACTTCCGGTAGTAGCCCTGCAGATTTCCTGTATAGGGATGTCACTAGAAGCAGCCACGTTGCAGCAGTATGGTGGGTAGAATGAGCCCTTAGCCCTCGGGAGCTCCTACCCGCCAACTTATAACAGAGATAGATCATTGCAGGAAGTGATCCATCTGCTAATCATCCACTTGGCTGCAGGTCTGCCAGGTGCTGCTTCAGTGTAGGTGACAAACAGTTGTGAACCACTCCCCAAACTCCAGCCATGTGCTCTTTGTAGTAAGCGAGCACTCGCCTCAGGTCAAAGTATGGAGCCTGTGTTTGGTCTCCGATGTGTGATTCAGGAAGAACACTGGAAGAGTCATCACCTAATTCAGGTGAAACTCCGACACAAGCTTAGGAGGAACTTCATGTTGGGGTGCAGGATGGGGGGTTGGAGCAAGCCGGAGGCAGCTCTCTCTCCTGGGGAATAGTGCCGCCCCCCCGTAGTCCACCTGCCACCAGGTGGAAGTCTGGTGGTTAGGAGTAGCGGCGGGGCAACACGAAGGGAGGGCACCTTGAGGCGCAGTGTTCTCATGCCTCTCACACACGTGCATCCAAGGTAGGGAGCCAGGATCAGGGAAAAAACAAAAATACCACCTCCTGTGCCATTGACTGCTGACCAGCCTGTGCCCGGTAAGCAGAGATGGCTGCCAAATCACCTTAAGGGTCACTGACTAAAGTCCCCTTGGGAGAGAGACCACAGGTAGTCAAAATTCTAGCCACTAGACAGGCCGAAGAGTCCAGCCCTTGCCCTGACACCAAATGGAGAATTTCTTCCATTTTAAGGCACCTACAAAAACACCTCAATCTTCCACAACTCCCCACCACCTCCACATGACTCCCTGCTTAACCTAGGGGGTCATCCTGAATTCCATTTGAAACTTGTCACACTCAGAGAGGTGCAGCAACTTCATCCAATTTAAAATCTGAGGCTCTTCTGGATACGACTCACTGGAACCAAAATTTCTTAAGCTAGGTGCCCCTGCATTAGCTCGTCCCATCCATGATTTGTTTAACCAGTCCTTCCTCTCCAACATTGTGCCAGATAAGTGGAAGGTAGCAGTCATACTTCCAGTCCACAAAGGGGACCTAACTCCATAATAGAAAACTATACGCCTATATCTCTTCTCTCACACCTGGCTAAAATACAGGAGCATATAGTGCATAACCATCTACAAGATTATATCGACTCCCACAATCTGCTATCTCCCTGTCTACATGGCTTTAGAAAGAGTCACAGTACTATCACTGCACTCATAAAAGTAACTTCTGACATATTCCATGCTATGGATAAGGGCCAGGCTACTGGAGCCATATTCGTGGATCTCACAAAGGCATTTGACCTCATGAACCATGGGCTTCTGCTTCACCGGCTGCATCTACTTGGCCTGGACCACAGTTCACTGCTTTGGATCAAGAACTATCTATCTGATAGATCCCAGAAAGTTAAATGGAATGTTTCCCAGTCTGAACAAAAACAGTTTCCCATGGTGTCCCGCGGAACTCCATTCTCGAGCCCATGCTGTTCTCACTCTTTATCAACGACCTCCCCAAATTCAGCAGAGGAGCCACAGTTCATCTATCATGCAGACAATGCCATCATCTACCGCTCCTCTCCAGCTATACACCAAATCAATTGAGACCTTGCAACAGACTTCGCCTCCCTGGAAGACTGGTTACAGTCTAATCATCTTATTCTCAACTCAAAAAAAACAAAATGCATGGTTTCCACCATCGACCTGAGCATAAGCCTAGTCCTCCTCCCCTCAGCATCTCCACTATCAAGGGAGACTGTTAGAGGTGGTCCACTCCTTCAAATATCTGGGTGTTACCTTAGACTCGCCCTCTCGCTCAACTCCATGTCTCAAACACTATCAAAAACCTCAACCAGAAACTCGGACTCCTCTATCGCATATGCCCACACCTCATACTTGCCTCCTACCAAAAAAAGCCACCATCCCTCCTCCCCTCCTATCCTATGCTGCACCCATCCTCCTTGGCACTAACTCCACCTCCATGTCCCTCCTCTCTCAGGCCTACCACAGGGTTGGTCACTTTGCCTTGAGGGCCCCTACCGCTCTCACCATTGTGATGTTCTCGCCTCTCTGGGGTGGTCCTCATATGAAGCAAAACTGAGATACTCCCTCTGAGCATCATGTTCATGCTAGTCCACAACGTCACCCCTCCTTGCCTCAGGGAACTTATTTGCCTCAGACAAATACCACGCTCACTTCACTCTGCCTCTCTCCGCTGCTCACTGTACCTAAAATCACGTTTTGCTGTATCCAGACCTCCTTCTCTTATGCTGCTGTAACAGATTGGAACTCCTTCCACCCTCCATTCTCTCCTGCTCCTCCTTCTCACAATTCCAGACACATCTGTCTGCTTTCCAATCTAACTCGGCTACCTGCTCTTGCTTTAACTGAAGGGTACCTGCCCAGAAACTCCTACTCCTCCCACACGGCTCGCTAATCCAAGCCATTCCATGTTATATTGCTACTGTTTAATACAAAGTTTGTACTATAACTGCACTGTATATAGCCTCCTCTATCTAGGCTTGCATCACTCGGCAAAACAGTCTCTGAAATTGTTTGTTTGTATTACTGCAATATCTTGTCTTGACATGTTCTCTGCCTAATGTCAACATTGTAACAAGTGAACTGCATTGATGATTTTACCTGTAACCTCAAGGCTGTTCCACAACTCTGGTCGACCCTGAAAAAGGGACTGTAGTTGTCTCCAGTGGACTTACCTAGTTACCAAAACTCAAATAAATAAATAAACCTTGTCCCTGTGGGAGACTAGGTAAGGAGACTCCACTAAAAGCCCCTGGAGCTCACTGATCCTTCTGGCTGATGTGATAGCCACCAAGAAGGCAGTCTTCCACGACAGGAGAAACATGTTACACCTGTGCATCGGTTCGAATGGCTTGCCCATGAGCTTACCTAAACCAGCAACAAGTCCCATGGTGGTGGTGGTTCATGCACCAGAGGAAAAATGAGATCTAGGTCTTTGAAAAAGTGACAGACTGCTGCGGACCAGTGGCACTGAGGGCTGAGGCAATGGACATCTTACCATGTGCTCGCGGCGACCCAGGTTCGGGGGGTTGGAGCAAGTGACAGACTGCTGCCGGACCAGTGGCACTGAGGGCTGAGGCAATGGACATCTTACCATGTGCTACGCCCGGCACCCAGGTTGGGGGGGGTTGGAAAGCTTGAAGGCAACTCTCCTCTCCTGGGGTGGTGCTGCCCCCTCGTAGTCCCACTGCCACCGGGTGGAGGTCTGGTGGTTAGCATATGCGACGGGGCGACATGAAAGGAGGGCACCTTAAGACACAATGTGCTCATGCCTCTACATGCACACGCACATCCAGGGCAGGAGCCAGGATCAGGGAGAAAAGACAAAAAATACCACCTCCTGTGCCACTGACTACTGATCAGCTCGTGCCGGTAGCAGAGATGGCTGCCAGGGCACCTTAAGGTTGCTGACTGAAGTCCCCTTGGGAGAGACGACAGGTAGTCCAAAATGCTAGCCACTGGACAGGACGATCAGAGTCAGCCCTTGCCCTGACACCAAATGGAGAATCTCTTCCATTTGAAGGCACAGCATTTTCTGGTAGATGCCTTTCTAGATGCCTCAACTACAGAGAGAACATCTTCGTGAGACCCAAAGCCTGGAGCAGCTAGCCGCATGGGAACCAGGCTGTCGGGTGCAGGGGTTGAAGGCGGGTGGATACCTTCCCTGACTGATGGGCAACAGGTCCGGGCATATGGGAAGATGCCTCGGGAGCCTGTTGCTTGAGACTGAGGAGGTCGAGGTACCAAAACAGGTGGGGGCCAGTCTGGATCCACTAGGATCATCCATGCCTTGTCCCTTGACCACGAGCAGCACTTTGTGGATCAAGGGAAGTGGAGGAAGGCATAGAAGGAGCCTGGGGTAAATGGACTCAAGAAGGCATCCCCATAGCGAGCCCTGCTGAGGGTGGGCACAATACAACCTCAGCTTTGTGTTCTCCCTGGAGGCGAACAGGTCTACCTGAGAGGTGCCCAACTGGGAAAACAGACTGTGAACTACCTCCGGATGGAGAGACCACGCATGAGACACCTCACGCATCTGGATGAGGGCGTCTGCCAGCTGACTGGATGCTCCCACCACATGGATGGGCAGATCTGCCTCCAGGCTCCGCATGAGCCTAGACATGAACAGCTTCTTTGCACAGGGGCAGAGTGCGCCCGCTTTGCTTGCTGGGGTAGTACATGGTCACGGTTGTCACAACCCCACTCAGCAGGTCAGCCCTCTGCTCCCACAGTGCCAACCTCCGAGCAGTATTGTGAACAGATAACAGAACAGGGTAACACTCCTGTCTGCTTGTAGGTCCGAATCATTTTAGTCTCAAGTTCTAGGGGATTCAAACTGAGAACCTTATACTAAGCGTGCCCAAGCGTACAGGTAATTCTGCTCTTCGGAGAATGCCAGATATATTTCACCTAAGTGCACCTAACCAGGTATCCAAAATGAACCCTCAGAACTCTATGAAAGGCCTCAGGTATATTCTACCTTTTCCCAGTTTGGTATACCATTAAGCTTATGAACAGTTTTCAACTTTAACCATCTATGCTTCACATGCAAAGAAAAGAATTTTGAAGGCACACCAGGCAGTCTCTTTAAAATAAGAGTTTACTTAAAAATGGATAAAAATATGTAAAATGTAAACACAGAACAATATATCACAAAGCATACAATCACTTAAAAGAAAACAAGGAAAAAGTGCAAACTCCTACCACAATACAATCAGACTTGTCTACCTATTGTCATATTACCTTCTTACAGTGCTTATAGTTAGATATTGTTGTTTCTGAGTCCAACAGGAATGTGTGTCTAAAGATCAGATACAGAATAGCTAAACTGTCTCTAAACCTGCCTCTTCCATGATGTCACCTAGCTCCTCCTTGTATACTAAAAATTATACAACCAGGATGTGTTATCACTCAGGAGGCATATTAACTAAGTTGACATCAGCAAAACTAATTTCCCAATATGACTATTTGATCTTGAGTCTTTCCTTTGAGCTAGTGTGGTTTCCTGCTTTTCAAAGACATCACAGGACTTTTATGACTAATTCTGCCATATCTCACTTAGGTGCCATATAGCTTTTAACACCAGCTGAAATTAACTGTTCTTCCTCTGAAGACATCATAAAATGAATATTTTAGTTCTTAGCTTCAAAGAAGCACAGCTCATCAACAAGGCCATAAAATGCGACTTCTTGGAAGTTAATCACATTACACAGCTCTGCTGTTTAACATATACCCTGTCATTTTAACTGAAACCTGGGGGCAGTCATCCTAGCAGCACATGATGTCTCATGACAGACAATCCCACACTGCCTTTTATTTTCAAAATCATAGAGCAATCAGAACCAGCTGGCCAAGCATCACAGTGGTGTTGTCCATCTGGACTTGAACCATGACCCTGTACAAATGGAGAAAAGGCAGTCAGCACCAGCTGGACTGCTTGGAGCTCAACAGGTTGATGTGGTATTGGGACTCCTCTGGGGTCCAGAGCCCATGGACTCTGTATTCCCCAGATGGGCACCACAGCCCATGAGAAAGACGTCGGCAGTCAGGATAACCATTGGCTCAGGGCAGACAAAGAGATCCCTTCCTGCAGATGTTCTGGGACTAGCCACCACTGAAGGGCGTCCCACATCCTCTGGGTCACAGTGACCAGCTGGTTGAAGTGACCTCTTGCACTGAGACCACTGGCTGGCCAGCTCCCATTGCAGGGAGTGCATATGCCAGCGGCCCATTGGACCACTGGTGCAGGCCGCCACGTAAGCAAGAAGGTGCAGGAAGTCATGGGCAGGACACAAGTGCCCAACCAGAAATGATTACATAGGGAGGAGAGAACCTCTGCCTTGTCCACCAGAAGCCAGGCTCTGACTCGGCAGGAGTCATGCTCTGCCCCAATGAAGCTGGATCACCCAGCGAGGGCAAGTCCGACTTGCCCTCGCTGACCAGGAGGCCAAGACTGATGCAGGTCTGGACAGGCAGGTCCCTGGACCTCTCACATCCTGGCTGGAGGGACCTGCTATCAGTCAGTCATCCAGGTAAGGGTACACCGCTAGGTAGCTGCCACCACTGCTATGCATTTGGTGAAGAACCTGAGGGCTGATGAGGAGGCCGAATGGCATGGCCTGGAACTCTAGAGGGTTCCCTTGGCTTGGAAGTGGAGGAAACTTGATGTGAGGACGAATCGGACGTGAAAGAATGCGTTCTGAAGATCCAGAGAAAAAACACATGTCTTGCTCCAGAGATGGCAAGATCTGGGGCTGAGTTACCACCCTGAAGGTGCGGGACCGGAGGAATTTGTTCAGGTCGTGCAGATCTAGAGCGGGCACCAGCCCCCATCCGCTTTGGCATCAGGAAGAACCTGGAGATAAACCTGGGTGTGCCAGAGGATCTGCAACCCTGACCACAACCTCCATGCTGGGCCATCTCATCTGAGAGCCGATCGAGTGTCTGGGATACCAAGTCCTCCCATGGGGCTTGGCTTGGCTGGGAGGGTACTGCTCGAATTCTAGAAGCAGACCCTGACTGACCACTTCCAGAACCCACCTGTCCATGGTGACAACGGACCAGGAAAGGAAGTGGCTGAGCCAGCCCCTACAGGAGGACCCAGGGAGGCGTGACTGGCATGAGGGTGGCACCCCTCATCCCATCACTGAGCAGGCTTGGAGGAGAAGGACCAGGCTGAGGAGCCACCAGGTCCCTTCCTTCTGCCTTTCAGACCACTAAGGCCATGGACTTGGGCCTTGGTCAACAGGACTTTGCCTGCTGGCCAGAATGGCGCTGGGCTGGTTTTGCAGGAGTGGAGGCGAAAGAGCTTATGCTTCTGCTGCTTGGGGCCCTTGGGGTCCCTCTGGGTGGATGTAACAGAGTCCAAGGTGGCACTGGACCTCAATACGCTGGAGGTGACCTCCAAATCAGGCCCAAACAGGTCGGGTGCCTAAGAATGGAACATCTGCCAGCTTGTGCTGAGTGTCTGCTGTGAAAGTTGAGATCCGCAGCTAAGCCCTATGGTGCATGGCAACTTCGGCTACCACTGAGCAGGCACAGTAATCTCCAATATCCAGAGCTGTCTGAAGTTGCTGTCTGGCCACAGCCCAACCCTGGTCCAGGACCGCTTGATCATAGTCTGAGGTCCGAGGAAGATGAGGAATCACCTCATCCAGACAACCCAAGAGGGCAGAGAAGTGTGCCATCATGACGGCCGAGCTCACCTGGCGGGGCTGAGTGAGGAGGCAGCACAGACCTTTTATCAGAGTGGTGCAATTTCTTGGACTCCTTATCGGGTGGTCTGCCTATGTCCCCAGAATTGCCCAAGCGTTAAAACATGGAATCGGCCACCAACCCTTTGGCTGAAGGGTGCTCCATGAACCCTGAGAGGGTACTGGTGGGTACCACGTATTGCAGGCCATCTGGACTGAGGCGCCAGGGCAGGAGGTGGGGCACTTTCAGATCTCCAGGAGGATCAGCAATGGCCTCAGCCACTGGGAAAGCCTCCGTTGTAGAGTCCCTTTATCCAGAATCTCTGTGAGGATAGCGAGCCCGCTTTCGGACGGGCTCTAATTTCATCCCTGTGGACTCGGAGATGAGATGGAGGATGCCCATGAAGGACGTGGGTTAGTCCTCCATCAAGAGGTCCCCACTGACTCCATGTCGACCGGACGGGAGTGCAGTGAGGAATCCTCGACTCTGAGGAGTCTGCATAGAACTGCCTACCACCAGAGTCACTCCAGACCCGCCCATGGGCAGTCAGGGTGTAAGAGTGACTGACAGCCAATGGGGAAGCCTCTGAGTCAGCTGAGACTCCTTTGTCGGAAGCCCTGGTTGGCGGATTTTTGGGAGGCGGCTCAACCAGAATCGGTGGAGAGGCCAGCTTCCAAACCGAGGTGGTCTATACCAGCTCAGGTGGCAGAGGAACAGTGTCGCCTGGCTGCACACGGGGCATCGGCCTGTTAGGAGACAGCCAAGTTATGGCCAGTGTGGGAGTCGGACTCAGTTTCAGACTGACAACACCAACTGTTGCCACATAAGGTCTTTGTAGCATTGATGCAATTTGCGCCCAGCCGCCTCACCCAAGGAGGACAAACCCGAATAGCGGTGGTGCAGCTCCCATGGTGCCGAGAGCCAGGCCGCCCACATCAGGGACCTGCTTGACCCAGAAGACAATGAAGACCTAGACCTCATCCACTGGGGTGCTGACGGGGATCTTGGAGGAGCAGGGAGTGCCGTGGCTCCTCCTGGTCTAAAGTCAGTGACCAGAGGGTCTGGGATTATTTTGTAACCTACTGTTGGGTACAGCTATGTGGTGGGGTACCAAACGAGGTTTGTGGAGGAGTCAGGGGATGGGGATGCTGAAGCCCCAATCGGGCAAGATTAACACTCAAGAGACAGGAGGCAGCAGTAATACAGAGAGGGTGTGGTGGAATGAGGCAAAGGATGGAATGAGGCACATGGGAATGGGCTGTTTATACTGCACTCTCTCTCTCAATAAAACCTTCAAAATGTACAACAGAATGCCAAAACACAGAGCTTCTGGGGCCTAGGCAGCCCCAGACAATTTGCTGAGCCCCGAAAAATAAAAGTCAGCTCCTATGGTCAGAGTCAGGACCATTCAGAAACTTTGTTGGCTGGGCGACCTCTATACAACATGGGCAGCCTGTCCTTTCCTTAATTCCCTGCCAAAGATGAGCTGGAAAGATACTCTACTGGCAGGGACTGAAAGACCAGAACCAGGCGCACAGGAGAGGTGTCAGACCGGGAGAAAGAAGCCCATTAGGGTAAAAAGGAAAGAACCCAACATGTGACAGCAGGCAGGACTGCTAGCAAAATGTCATCTGGATGAAACATGGAAGAAGGAGGGAGGGTGAGCTGTGGCTCAACAAAGGAGATTCTTCTCAAGATCTACTTTACAGTAAGTAACTACGTTATCTTCTTTGAGGACTCTTCTTTTAACCACATGTTTAGAAGGATTCCAAAGCAGCACAATAGGTACTCAGAAAGGAGGAGGAAGATGTCAGGAATCAACATGAACCTAAAACAAAAGGCCCTGGAGGACAGCAAGGCCAAAGATGGCATATCTTCTAGAGATAATATTCACACTGTAGTGTATAGTGAAAGTGTGAACAGACACTCCATGTGGCAGCAAAACACATGTTGGCTGTGAAAACATTATGAAAACATGACACAGAAGTGGCCATGTCATGTCTTGAGGAGTAACCACAAACAAACAGAATGCCCTTCTTGTGCTTCCAATAACAGAAAGTAACACAGGATGCCAACCATTTGGACATGCATTGCTAAGAAACAGAAGAGCCCTCCTTATCAAGGGTGTAAGAAATGAAAAGTTGAGAGGCCTTCCTGCAATCCTTTATATGGTCCAAACAGAAACACCACCCCGGTTCTGCAACAGTCCCACCTGTAGAGGAAGTAGGAAAGGTGGTTCCACTGCCAATTGAGGAAGCAGAGGAAACCAAATTTGCCTGGGTCAAACAGGAGCCACCAGTATCAGAGTAGACAGTTCTACCCAAAGCTTGTAAAACACCCTCTGTATTAGAGGGACTGGAGGAAAGGCTTATAGGAATTTCCTTTCCAAGAGAGGCACAATGTGTCTCACCCAAAAAATGTCATGTTCTGAGCGCATACCTGAGCAAGAACATGGCAGTTTTGCATTGTGTGAGGCACAAAAGGTCCAGCTTTGAACTACCCCATCTGGCAAAGAGGTCATCCACCAATGTGTTTTAAAGTTCCCATGAGACACTCTGCTATGATGTTTTAGAAGCCTGGGAGAAACAGGGCTGTTAAGAACACCAGGTGATCAACTTCCCAGTCTAACACTCTCATTGCTTCTCTGCACAGGAGATAAGAGTGTGTGCCCCTTATTTATTTCTGTAGTGCACTACACTTACATAGTCTGTTCTGATAAGAAGGGTCCATATACAATATAAGCTGTACATGCTTATAGAACAGGAAGAACAGCCCTCACCTCCCAATACTGACATGGAGAGAGCTGTCCCTCTGCAGTCAAAAACCTTGTATCCTGAGATGGCTCAGCTGTGCACCCCAACAGGATCTTGACGTATCCAAGGTGAGAGTCAGCAGAGGTGTCGGTCCAAAAATGGGAGCACCTGTTATGAGACTGAACTGATCCGACCACCAAAGAAGAGCATGGTGAAAGGAGATGTGACCAGGATTAAGTGATGTAGGTCATCTGACACTTGATCCCATATGCTCAAGCACCCATTGTGGGATGCCTTTTCTTTTCTTTGCAGAGCCCAAGGATCTCAAAATTGAAATTGGAGTGGAGGATGGAGTCAGCCGTGGAGTATTTAACATTTTCTGGAGAAAGTTTTCCAGAACTTTCTGAAATCTCCTTGTGTTCTGGTTGAGCACCTGCAAATGGTGCAAGACTTCATGTCACCTGAGAGGCCTAAACAGCAGACACAGATGTACTGAGCATCGCTCTTGAAGATTTTTGTACAGCAGTGACCAGATCAAAATAAAGGTTTCTTTGACAGCGCATACAACAATGTAAAATGAAAGCTGGGAAAAATAAAGTTGAGAAACAGATGTTATTTCTCAGCATGGTCCAACTAGTGGCCGACATCAAGAGAGAGAAAGAAATGAGAGAAGGGCCACCCACTTTCTATAGTGGTGGCATTAATGTATATCAACTTAAGTGGTCCCAGCTAGCAAAGGTTTCCGAGAGGTCCCAACACTGACAGCTTACAGTTCCAAAGGTGTGGCTCAATGGAGGAGATGTCCATGAAGAAGATTATTAGTTACAGGTGAATAAAATGAATTACTCGCCTGTAACAGTAGTTCTAGGAGTGGTATATGATGCACATCCACACTTCTGGTAGTGTTCCTTTCCTTTAAGGCTTGCTTTAATGTCTTCAAGCTGGCTCCTCCCTCCCACCGGGTGGTAATTCCCTCAGCACCGCCCGTGACGCCAGATCCTACCTGCTGGAAGCAAAACCGTGCGCCACTTGCCTGGGAAGGTCAAGTGGGTCAGTGTGGATGTACATCATATCACACTCCTAGAACTACTGTTACAGGTAAGTAACTTGGTTTTCTAGGGACGGATATGATGTACTGTCCACACTTCTAGCAGACTACTAGCAGCTTTCCGGGAGAAGGGGAGCTACACCCCCTATTTAGGGACAAGAGACTGGAGAACTGAGGCCCCAGAACCAGCCTCTCAGCGTGACTCAAGGTCAATATGGTAATGGGAGATGAAGGTGTGTGCTGCCTTTCAGGTAGCAGCCCTGCAAATTTCTGGATAGGGACATCCCTGAAAGCAGCAACCAAGGCAGCAGTATGCTGGGTGGAATAAGCCCTTAGTCCTACTGGAGGCTCCCCACCCGCCAACCTATAGCAGATGTCGATGCAGGATACAATCCACATGCCAATCATCCGCTTAGTTGCTGGTCTGTCAGGGTGTGGCTTCAGCTTAGGTGACAAATAGCTGGTGAACCTCTCCCGAACTCCAGTATGCGCCCTTTTAGTAGGTGAGCCGCCACTGGTTTAAAGTGTGGAGCCTGTACTCAGCCTCTGAGGTTTGGTTGGTGAAGTACACCGGGAGATTGATCACCTGGGTTGAGGGAAACACAGACACAGCCTTTGGGAGGAACTTTGGATTGGACGAGGACAACCTTGTCCCTGTGGAAGACCAAGTAAGAAGAGTCCACCCAGTGCACCTGGAGCTCACTGATCCTTCTGGCTGATGTGATAGCCACCAAGATGGTTTTCCGTGACAGATGAAACATTTCACACCTGTGTATTGGTTGGAATGGCTTGCCCATGAGCTTTGCCAACACCAGCAACAAGTCCTAAGTTGGTGGTGGTTCATGCACCAGAGGGAAATGTGATCAAGGCCTTGAATAAGCGCCAGACCACATTCTCCTGCACCACCGATGGCATATCAGCCTGTGCCTGGTATGCAGAGATGGCTGCACTTAAGGGTTGTCTACCAAAGGCACGACAGAGAAAGACCAAAGGTAGGTGAGAATGCTATCCACCAAGCAAGATAAGAGGGTCAAGCCCCTTGCCCGACACCAAATGGAGAACCTCTTCCATTTGAAGGCATAGCATTTTGGGTCAACTCCTTCTGAGAAGCCACAACAGTGAGGACACCTTCAGAGAGACCCAAAGCCTGGAACTCTAGACACTCAAGAACCAGGCTGTCAGGAATTGGCGTGGCCAGTCCAGAGCTACAGGATCATCCGTGCCTTGTCCCTCCTGGCTTTCATCAGCACTCTGCAAATCAGAGGAAATGGGGAGAAGGCACAGAGGCTACCTGGGGTCCAGGGCCTTGAGAAGGCATCCCCTGAAGCATTCCTTGCTGAGGAGGGCAAACACAAACAGCCTCAGCTTTGCCTTCTCCCTGGTGGTGAACAGATCCACCAGAGGGTGCCCCATTGGAAGAACAGGCTTGCATACTGCCTCCGGATGGAAAGATCACTCGTGAGATGCCTCGTCCACATGGCTGAGGTATCCACCAGCTGGTTGGAGACACGGCAATACGGATGGCCAGGAGATCGGAATTCAGGCTGAGCATGAGGGTCCAGATATGGAAAGCTTCCTGCACAGAGGAAGGGAGTGCATCTCGCCTGTTTGTTGAAGCACTACATGGTCTGGTGTTATTAGTCCGGACCTGAATGACCTGACCACAAAGGTGTAGAGCAAAAGCTGTGAGCGCCAGTCAAACTGCCCCAAGTTCCAGCAGATTGATATGGTATTGGTACTCCTCAGTGGTCCAGAGTCCATGGAGTCTGTGCTCCCCAGGTGGGCAATCCACCCCTTCAGGGAGGCACTGGTCATGATGGTGACTGTGGGCCCGGGCAGACAAAGGGATTCCTTCCTGCATATGTTCCAGGACTAACAACCACTGGAGGGTGTCCCACATCAGCTGGATCACAGTGACTGGCTGGTCGTAGTGGCTTGGCGCTGAGACCACTAACAAGCAAGCTCCCACTGCAGAGCACATTCTCCACCAGGCCCAACAGACAACATTGGTGCATACTGCCATGTATCCTAGGAGGCAGGAGCGTCCCAAGCAGGGCACAATTGCCCAACCCAAAATGATCAGGAAAGGAGGAGAGAGCGCCTTGGCCCAGTTCGCAGGGACCTGAGCCTTGGCTCTGCAAGAGCCGAACTCCACCACAATGAAGTGCAACACATGCTAAGATATGAACTCTGACTTGGCCTCATTCACCAGGAGGCCAAGGGACATGAAGGTCCGGAAAGCCAGATCTCTGGACTGCTCCGTCTCCTCCCTGGAGGGACCTCTACAAACCAGTCATCCAGGCAGGGGTACACCTGGACTCCTTGGCGCCTCAGGTAGGCTGCCACCACTGCAATGCACTTGGTGAAGACCATGGTAGTCAAGGAGAGGCCAAAGGGCATGGCCTGGAACTTAAAAGAATCCCTCCACACGGAACCACAGGAACCAATAGTGGAATGGATGGATTAGAACATGAAAGAATGTGTCCTGAAGATCCAGAGAGCAGAATCACATGTTCCGCTCAGGGATGGAATGATCAGAGACAGTGTGACCATCCTGAAGGTGTGCGATCGAAGGCGTTTGTTCAGGTCATAAAGATCTAAGATGGGCGGTAGTCCCCATCAATTTTGGGACCAAAGTACCTGAAACAAATCCTGGGCTTACTGGAGGGTATAGGACTGGGGCCACTACCTCCTTCTGGAAGAGCTGGGCAGTGTCTTCCCGAAGAGGCTGACAACATATTAGTGGACACCATGTCCTCCCATGACAGGCTCAGCAAAGCAGGTAAGCCTCAAATTCTTAAGGCAGGCGCTGACCGACCACCTTGAGGACCCACCTATCGGTGGTGACAGCGGACCAGGCAGAAAGGAAGTGGCAGAGCTGGCCCTCATGGGAGGACCCAGGGAGTCTAGAACAAGCATGGGGAGGCACCCTCATCCCATCACTGGGCAAGCTTGAAGGCACAGGAGGAACTGGCTGAGGAAGTGGCGGGACCTTGACCACCTGGTTTCCGGACGACCAAAGCAATCGACTTCTGTCAGGAATGCCAAGCCTGGGCCTGCTGCCAGCTGGGGTTGGGACGACTTGCGCAGGGGCAGAGATGGGCTGAAAGGGCTTCATCCTTTGGACCTTAGAGCCCTTGGGATCCCTCTGGGTGAAGACAACAGAGTCCCGGGTGGTAATGGACTTCTCAGTGTGAGTAAGGTGTCCTTCTACCTGACCTGAACAAGTTGGTGCCCAGGAGGGATATCTGCCAACTTGTGCTAGGTATCTTCTGTAAAGGTAGAGATCCGCAGCCAAGCCCTGCGGTGTATGGCCACCGCGGCAGCCACAGACGGGCACAGGCGTCCACCGATATCCATGGCTGTCTGGAGCTGCTGCTTAGCAACCGCCGCCCTGTTCCCAGATTTGCTTGACTGTAGTCTGTAAGTCAGCCAGGATTTGGGGAAGCACCTCATGAAGAGTGCCCAGCAGAGCATGAGCAAAATGGGCCATAAAAAGGGCTGAACTCGCCTGCTGAAGGTCAAGAAAGAGGTGGCATATATTTTTTGGCTATATGATCCAATTTCTTGGATTCCTTGTCGGCGAAGCTTATCAACATCCCTGCCATTGCCAGAATACCAAGTCAGCTACCAGACCCTCAGTCGAGGGATGATCGGAAAACCAGACAGGGAGACAGTAGGGACCGCATACTTGTGGGACATCAGAGCCGATGGCACAGTGCAAGAGGCAGGATGCTACAAAGCTCCAGAGTGGGGCCATGAATGGCCTCAGTGACTGGGAAGGCAACCCCAGAGGAGTCAGGGCCGGTCAAGAATCTCGGTATTGGATAATTGGCCCATTTTGGATGGGCTCCATCTGGTGCCATGTAGATTCCGAGATGAGATGGAGCAAGCCCCTGAAAGAGGTGGGATCCTGCTCTATGGACAAATCCTCCCCGACTCAATGTCCAAAGGATGGCAATGCAAGGAGAAGCCCTCAAACCCGAGGATTCATCATAAAGCGTGTCAACCACCAGAGTCCCTGCTGATGCTATGGGGCCTGTCAGGAGTCACAGTGACCGACAGCCCACGAGAAGCCGGAAGTGGTACAGGCATTCTTCAACAGGGCACCCACAGGCTGCTCTTAGATGACTCCACCTGGATGGGCGAGAGGCGGAATAGGCTGAGCTGGAACCGGCTGAACTGAAGTAGGCTAAGGCCTGGGTGGTGGGAGCCATGGAAGAGCTGGGTTGGCGGCCCAAGCCGTCTCAACCCTGGCCAGCATGAGCCTGATGCAAAATATGTTCTTTGTAGTGCAGGCGATTTTGCAACAGAACCTCTCCTCGTCCGAAGAGGAAGATGAAGATGAAGAAGAATAGCGGTGGTGCCACTTGCCTGAATGCAGAGAGTGGGAATGCCGATGGCAGTGTGGGTTTGCTTGAGTCTAGGCTTGGCCAAGACCTCAATCATCAGGGATGCAGATGGTGAGACTCGGAGGGAACCAGCAGCCGAGCATCCTCTGAGGTAATCAGATCCTGAGGGTTAGAGACTGGATCAGTGGGCTGGTCTGACCCACCCTGAGAGGTTACAGGTAGGACGGAATCCTAGATGGGGGTATCTGCCTCATCTTGCGACAGCGTGTCGACCAGTTGGAGAAAAATCTCGGCAGGTTGGTCACCAGGCGTCTTGATCAACTGGCCGATGGGGAGGCTGTGGAGCCAGGGCCTGGGCCAAAGGATCGACCGTAGACATAACTCTCCAGAGAAGCACGGAACCAGGTCTGAGAGTGCTCGCAATCCCGTGATTGATGATGAAACTTTTAGTCTCCTTTTTAAGATTTAGAGGATTTTGTGCCTTAGGGTGCCCTGCCCAAAGGTGGAAGGACTGGCACAAATCTCGAAATGCCCCTGTAAAGGTGGCGCCAAAAGTAGGCTAACTAAAGGCCAAAGTCGGCGAAGAGGCATGCTTGAGCCGCCGCCTCTTCAAATGCCAAGCTGTTCAGCAGACCCTGCAGCTGCTGAGACCCAACTGTGATGCCTTTTGACTGAACAGGAGGATCCTGTTCATCAGGGCGCCCTAACAGAAGTCGAGCGTACTCAGCCTTCTAAAGTGTTGGGATGCATGTGCGGCATCGGCCACACTCTGAGGATCATGTCCGTGGCCTAGGCAGTAGGCTACAAGGTATGTGGGTCCATCTGGGAAATCTTCTGCCTTCAGTCACACTTCTTGAATCGGGTGCCAGCTTTGAGTTGTCCATGATGGAATTCAATGCAGCTGAATCGCCTGAAGACTCAAGTGAAAGACGTTTGGAAGTAGGAAAGCAAGGGCCTACTCAGCGCGAGAGCGGTAGGAGGAACCCTCTTCTTCCAGCAGAAAGGAAGATCTGACATCATGGTGTTGAGGGAATTACTATCTGGGTGAATGGAAGAAGCCAGTTTGAAGATGTTCTGGTGAGCCTTAAAGGAAAGGAATGCCAGAAGTGTGGATAGCAATCATATCCACTTCCCCAGAACTTTGTCTTACAAAATCCTGGATTCCTTCTACACAGTCACACTTGTGCAGAATACTAGAAGTACATGGGCTGTGGGATTCAGCCTACAGTTCAAACAGAGAGACTTTAGAATGGAAGACCCAAGGTAGCATCCCTTCTTGAGTTCTACACTGTAGCGGGTCACAAAAGTGTGTGCAGATGTCCAGGTGACGCTTGCATATTTGTTGATTAATATGCCCCAGGTCGTGCAGAAGAAGCAGCCGTGTGGCAGGTAGATCTGGCATGGATGCTTCGCAGCATATATTTGGCCAATAGACTGCATAATTTGATACATGACACAATCCATCTAGCAATGATCTGCCTGCTCGCTGGACAGCCTCAGGACTGTGCACAGTGTGTCACAAACAATTGGATGATGACCCCCACAAATTCTTCTGGTCTCTGTTGGTAGAACAGAAGAGTCTACCGAACATAGAAACATAGAGATGTGATGGCAGATAAGGCATACAGCCCACATGGTCTGCCATTTACACTACCTACTGTAATACCGCAGACCCTACTTTACCTCCAGCTTTAACCTCCCTTTCCTAACCACTAAGGTTCCCTTATGCCTATCCCATACATTCTTGAACCCCATTACAGCATTTGACCCCACCACCTCGCTGGGAGGCTGTTTCATGCATCCACCACTCTTTCTGTGAAGCACTTTCTCATGCCCCCCAAAGTCTACCCTCCTCCAGCTTCACAGCAAGCTCCTTGTTCTTGAGCATCTGTTTTTCTGAAAATGTTTCCCTCTTGCACCTTATTTATACCCATGAGGTATTAAAAATCTCTATCATATCCCCTCTCCTCCTGTCCTCCAGGGTATACATATTGAGGTTCTTTAGTCTCTCCTCATAGGCTTTTGGTGCAGACCCTGCACCATTTAGTTGCCCTCCTCTGGACCATCTCTACTCTGCCTATGTCTTTCCAGAGATGTGGTCTCCAGAACTGGACACAGTACTTCCAATGAGATCTCTCCAATGATTTTTACAGCGGTATCTACCTCCCTCATTCTGCTGTTGATCCCCCATGCACCCTAGCATTCCACTGACTCTCCCACTGCCTTGTTACTTTGTTTGGCCACCTTTAGGTCATCAGATATGATTATCCCAAGTCTCTAATGTTTGGTGGTCATCAATTACTACTCCCCCATCTCATACTCTGCCCCAAGTACAACATTTTGCACTTTTTCCTTACTGAAATTTTGTTGCCACACACTGGACCACTCCTCTGACTTTATTAGATCCCTATTCATTTATTCAATCAGCCCCTGAGTGTCAACCCTGTTGCAGATCTTTTGTCATCTGCAAAGGCACAGCTTCCCTTTTAGCCCCTCTGCAATGTCGCTACTAAAGATGTCAAAGAGGAACAGTCTCAGTACTGATTCTTGTGACAGAGTGAACTCGGTTACCACCACCCTCTGTCACCTATCCCCCAACCAATTTCTTACCTAATTTGCCACCTAGGTCCCACTCCTAGGCTGCCCACCTTGTTTACAAGTCTCCTATGGTGGAACAGCGTTGAAGGCCTTACTGAAATCTAGGTAGACCACATCCACCACTCCACCCTGATCTACTCCCCTGGTCACCCAGTCCAAGAAATCTAACAGATTTGTTTGACATGACCTCCCCAAGTGAGTCCATGCTGCCTCAGATACTGTAAGCTGCTGGAGTCAAGATATTCCACAATCCTTTCCTTCAGTAGTTATTCCATTAATTTCTCCACCACGAAGTCAGGCTGACTGGTCTGTAGTTGCCAGCCTCCTCCTGCTACCACTTTTGTGAAGTGGGACTACATTTGCCCTCCTCCAGTCCTCCAGAACCACTTCCATCTCCAGTGACTGGTTGAACAGGACCTCAGTGGTGCAGTGAGCACTTCTCTGAGCTCCTTCAATATCCTTGGATGTATCCCATCTGGCCCCATTGCCCTGTCCACTTTCAGATTTGCGGGTTTCTTCAGAACCCTCTATAAATGGACTAGTGTCTACCTCCCTTCCTTTGATGCTTCTGTCACTTATCTGTGGTCCTCACCTTCCCTTCCTCTGTGAACACTTAAAATATTTGACATCCAGACAATGTAGCTTCTCCTTTGCAGGGCTAGCATGTGGCTTGGGAAAATGCACTAAGTTTCAAGGACTGGTTTAAATAGAGATCAGAATCCATCTTGACTAGGCAATTCCTGCTGGTGAGCAACACAGTCCTGGTCTTATGGAATACTATGTAGGCTGGGTAGAAAGAGGGTTGCAGCTCGCTGATCTTTCTGTCCAAAGCAGCAGCTACCAGAAATCCTACTTTCTAAGACATCAGCCCAAGATCACACATTTCAAAGGTTTAAAAGACTTCTCCATGAGCTTGCCCAGGACTTGGCTCATCTCCATGCAGACGGAGGCTTTCCAAGAGGTGGAAAATATGGTCAAGGCTCTTGAAAAAGTATCAAACCAGCCACTCCAATGTCAAGAAGGGAAATCCTCTTTAATACGGTACACCAAAATGGTTGCCAAATGCACTTTCAACAAAGTTGCACAGAGGCCTGTAGTGGACAGAGTCCAGAAGTAGTAGTGCACCAACACAAAGAATACTCTATGGGTGCTGCCATGCTCCAGGCACCATTCCAAGAACCATTTCCACTTGAAAGTGTAGGTCCACTGGTGGAGCTTTGCATGAAGCCTTCAACACCATGAGAACCTCTACGTTGTCAAATGCAGGGATATGTGGTCCATGTGGTGCCATTTTCCCATTGGATTGAGTGTGAAGGTCCAGCTTGAGTGGGAATGTGGTGAGGCAGTCCATTCTGAGTCACAAGAGGTCCTCATACCAGAGCCGAAAAGGCCACAATGGAGCTATATGAGTGTCATCTGAGCCTCTTTGAGGCACACTTTCAGTAAGACCTTGTGCCCTCGTGTTCAGAAATCTGCAGGTCCATTTGAGGGCAAAGAACTTGCACAGAACTGTACCTCGACACGGGGGCGCGACGACACACAAGAGAGTCAGCTTGTGACTCCCCAGGATGCAAAAATGTTGATGTGGTGCTGTATCCCAACATCAAGCACATCACACACTACATCCTGGTGCAAAGACCACTTATGGGATACACATCCTTGTGCAAAGACCACTCGTGGGATACGTCTCCCAGGTGACTGAGGCTGTCTGCCAACTCACAGTCTGCACCGCAGGATGGTGAAAACAATAAGCCACCAAGACTCGACATTAGTGTCCATGGTTCAGAGCTTCAGAGTCTGAAAGAACAGGCTTCCCCACTTGTTCACACAGTATGAAAGCATTAAAATGCTTTCATCTATTTAAAAATAGAATTAAAGACAAAATGTGAGTGCTATGGATAAATTATTTTTTGACCAGAGTGTTCTTACAATATTGGATCATGGGATTATATTTAATATTTGTTATTTGTGTGTTGTGGCATAAGATGTTATGTGGTTTTGTAATGATGATATGTATATCGATATTTGTCATCTTGTGGAATATTGTTATGTGTATATCTTGTTTATGAAACAATATTTTAAATCACAGGACCATCTTGAAAATAGGACTTTGTCCTAATGATGTGAATATTGACCATCTACTACCCTGTATAAAAATAAAGGTTTACTACTACTAGAACATGGTCGTAGTGTTGTCTGCATAAATGCAGATCAGGTGAGCAACCACTGTCGAGGAGAACACCTGCAATGTCAGATGGATCAATAGGGCTTGCCTGATTGGAGGAGATGTCATCATCTGCAAAGTCTCGTTTCATTCACTTTAAGCGAAGGGACTCGCAGTTCACATGTTAGTCGGTCAAGAGGATACTTGTGGCTCCAGTGTTCATCTATCACTCCTCTGGCCTCTTCTTTGACTTCTCTGAGTGTCAATAAGAAGAGTGGGATGAGTTCCTGGATAAGCGGGACCCTGACCTAAATCCACCCAATGAGGTCAATGATATGGAGTGGTAGGTGGGGAATCTGAGGAGGAGATGGATTCTTTGATGGTCCTCGACACAGAGGCTGTGGATTCACCCCAGACTGAGTAAGTAAGTAAAAGTTTATTTATAATAGTGCCCTTCCCAAAGGCCCAGGACACCTTACAGTAGGAACAGGAATAAGCTATCAAGCGTAAGTGCATAAATAAATACACAGACATAAATTCTGAATAATAAATAAAGCACAGCTGGGATGGTAATCAATAAAGGAACTCTTAGTCCCAAACGCCTGATGAAAGAATGTATCTTAAGACCCCTTCTTGAAGGCCTCCACTGAGGGCCTCTCTAATAGCTCTCAGGACGGAGTTCACAACACTGGGCCAGCCACTTCAAACACTAGGTCTCCCAATGTTTTAAGCCTTGCCTCGGTTCAGTTAAGAGGCCCACCTCGAAGGAGCAGAGAGAGCATGTAAGGATGCAGAAGATCAACCAGGTAACCAGGACCTAATTGATGTAGGGCCTTATAAGTTAGTAATCCAAATTTGAAGGATACACCATTTAATCGGCAGCCAATGTGATTCATGCAGTGCTGGAGACATGTGACACATCCTAAAGACTGGTCAGAAGTCTTGCAGCTGCAGGTGTCATAACGTATCTCAATGGACTCCGAGATATAGAGCACTGCAGTAGTCAAGCCAAGACATCAAAGATCGTCTACTACAGTCATCAGGTCCTGGGGAGGGGATAAGGAATCTAATCTGGATGATGTTCCTTAGATGGTAACAACCACTCCGGACTACACGGAGCCTCAAGTGTCAACCTTCATCCAGAATTACCTCCTGATTTTTCACCTTTGTGGCAGCCAAAAGCTTTAATGAGCCAATCAATGCTCTATGTCCTTCTCAGCAGCTGTCGCTCCAGCTTGATGACATCCAGTCCTGAATCTCAGCCAAGCACTTATTATGAGTATCAACTGCATCAGGTGACCTGGGTGTAAGCGACTGGTACAGCTGGGTGTAACCTGCACAGCAGTGAAATCCCCAGCCTGCATCGTCTAATGATCCCTTGCAGGTGCAGCAGTACACTGCAAACATCATGGACTAGAGGACTTAACCCTTGGGATCAGCAAAAGGCAGCAACATCGGGTGCGGGAGAAATTCTCAACACCACCCTATGTGTCCTGTCTCTGAGGTAGGACTCAAACCAGCAGATTACTTTGCTGGTAAGACCTGCACATTCTCTCAACTGGTTCAAGAGCAGCCCAGTCTACAGTGTCTATAGCTAAAGAAAATCAGAACTGACCACTCTCCTCCATTTCTCATCCTGAGAAGGTCATTTTCCACCCTGATCAATGCAGCCTTGGTCCTCTGCTTAGACCTAAATCTGGAATGGAGAGGCTCACAGATGTCGAAGGCTATGAACTGTGCCTTGAGCTGTAGCAAAATCACCTTCTTAATTACCTTAAGTAAAAGGGTAGGTAGACAGGCTGGTAGTTTGCCAGGTTGTCTAGGTCAAGCGTACTTCTTCAGAAGGGGCCTCACCAGTGCATTTTCAAACACAACTGGGAAAAATCACTGCAATTGGTAAATACCCACTCTGATAAGGAACACTGGGCCCAGATGCCAAGCACGGTCGCATTGGACCTGGACCCAGCTCATAGAAGGTTGGTTGCAGCACAGAAATCACTTCAATCACCTTCTCCACCGTCCACTGGTCTAAACTCCTCCATGACAGCTGATCACATCTGTGGAGTGTTGGCTCAGCACTACTGGGTTGCCACAGCCCACTTGTGGAGATCCGCCCAAGAGAGAACACCCTGTCTAAGAAGAATTCAAGCAAATTCCTTTCATTTAGAGAGTGAAAAATCTTTCATGGGCTCCAGACAGGTTGGATGGAGTAACCTACCTATAGTCCAGAAGAGCTGAGCTGGTCGATTTCTCCAGGCAGCAATCTCCCCAGAAAAAGTCTCCTTCCATTGGAAAATCACCCTTTGGCATTCACTGTAGTGAATATTCAAAGCCAGTTTGTCCGCCTGGGCCTGGATCTCCTCCAACAACACCTAACCTCTGCACCTTGCCTTTATCTCCCATAGCTCATAACTATACCACTGCAAGCCACAGTGTTACACAAGAGGGCACTGGGTGACCACAGGTGGTAATGTGGCTGGAGAACTGAGAGGAATGGGAGTCATCGTTCATATCAGTGTGTGAACGCGCACAGTGTGTGCAGGCATGCTTTAAATGTCCATTCATGCAACATCCTCAGGGTTGTGAGGAAAATCAGGAAAAAGCAGCCCCAGCATCCCTGCGATGACCGACCCTAGTATATCCGGGCCCCCCACCTCTGCAGCACGGCATCACCCGACACAACTAGACATTTGGGGTACATCCCACTCCACCCGAGCCCACCGAGAGGTATAACCATGGTTCCGTGGAGGCAGGTAGCTGTGACTGGGGAGTCAGTGGGATTGAGGGATGCCTGGAGGTCCTGAGAGGAAGAAGGGTTGCTGGAGGACGGAGCATAAACAGCAAGTTCAAAAAAAAAAAAAAAAAAGAAAGGACCACTTGGCCCACCCAGTTTGCCCAGGGCATAAACAGACATGTGCCACCAGACTGGAGGTCACTGTGACAGCCCTGTTATAGGCCACCATGGCTTCCCTTCAACCCTACAGCAGAAGCCATTGCAGAGACAGACATCAGAAACATAGACAATGACAGCGAAAAAGACTAGAGGTTCGTCAGTCTGCCCAAGTTCCCTATAATCCCTAGAACCTACTGTTCCTCCAGGGTACTAACCCTCCCTGATGTCTGCCACCTTCCAATCCCTTAGAAATTCCCTAGACACAAGTGAGCTGTTGACACTGACACAGACAAGTGTTTTGTCCTACTCATGACTCATCAGTGTGCCTCATCTGTACCTGTATCTGTGTCTTCTGTAGTCAGCTTCTGCAGATAGTATGCAAGGCCCTTTGGCACCATTCATTCCTGCTTCAAGCAGAATGAGCCTAAACGTTCATGGTGATTTGCATAAACATCCGTGATGCATTGCATTATTGGGGTAAGTAAGATTTTGCATTGCTTGAAACCTGGCTTTGTTGCCCATGCCATTTTGGGTAACCATTAAAGGAGTTATACCACCAACAGAGAACCCCGACTGCTTCACAAATCAGGGCTTCTTCGTTCTGGTTCCCCTACAGTCACCATAAAAATCAATAGTTTTATTACCTCATCGCTCATAAAATCTGCAAATTCCCCAGTGGGCCGGGATTTTTTAAATATGGCGCCGTGGACCCATCACGATCTCATTGGAAAGCGTCGCAAGATTGTAGCGTTTCATTCTCTAATCTTAATACGTGTATATATGCGGAAATATAACTGGGTCTGTATCTTCAGTACCGGTGCTATTTTCACATAATTTGAATCCATGGGTATGCCTGCCATACCCATGGATTCAATCAAAATGTGAAAATAGCACCGAGTACTGAAGATCAGAACCGGTTATTTTCCGTACATTATACACTGTATGAAGGCTAGGTACTGAAACGTCACAATCTCACGACATTTCCAGTGAGTTTACGATGGGTCAGCAGCGCCATATTTAAAAATGCCAGGTCCACCAGGGAATTTGCAGCATATATGAGTGATGAGGTAATAAAACTACTGATTTTTACGGTGACTGCAGAGGGAACCAGGAACAGTGAGCCCTGATCTGTGTAGAGGTCGGGCTTCTTGTTGGCAAGTTCTCCTTAAATCAGTGCTTTTGTGCTGTGGTTCTTTGCCTTTTAGCTTGTTTCTTATTTTGGGCCCACCATGACCCAAACCTGTAAGACCATATAATGACCGGTTTGCTTTCCCACGTGAGGTACAAATGAGGCACACTGATGAGTCTCTAGCAGGGCAAAACACACGTCTGTGTCTTCTGTTCTCAGACTTTGCAGACTATGTGAGAGGCCTTTAGCACAATGCATTCCTGCTTAAAGCAGAAACAATCTAAATTTTCATGGTGATTTGAATATACATCCCATGATACTCTGCATTGTGATGATTTGTGTGATTTTTATTTGTTTATGTGATGAAATGTTTTTCCACTAGCAAATACCGCAGCTTTAACCCAGGATGAGGTATATGGCAACCAGAAGCAATGTGGGCTGTGGTAACGTAACAGAACTGTGAAACAGTAGTACCTTATAATTCTCGGCATAGCAAGTGGACACAGTGCCAAGAGCCTCTCCATCCCCAAATGAGAGGCTGTACATCAGTAAGGCCATCCTGGGAAGTAAATTTCAAACAGAAACACCAAAACAATTAAAAACTCTCAAAAGTGAAGTGTCTAACCTCATACTTGAGCTTCCGTCCAGGAATCCAGTTGAAAGGAGAACGAGAGCCTCTGAAATTGAGGTGAAAAAGCTGTTCAGCTGCATTGTACACTGCAAGAAATGGAGAAGTAACTCAAGCGGACAATCCTCAACAATAAATCTGCAAACATTTTCATATTATCACTGCTTAAAGGACATGACCCCACCCCAACTGTGAGTAAAACAAGTTGCTCACTTGTAACTGTACTTCTAGGAGTGGTACCTGGTGTACATCACACTTCTGGCAGAGTCCTTTCCCTTTAAGATTCAGTCAGAAGGTCTTCAAGCTGGCTCTTCCCACCAACCCAGGTGGTAACTCTCTTTAGCCCTGTGATGTTAGATCTTACATGCTGGAAGCAAGATCAGGTGTGCCACTTGCCAGGGAGGTTGGGTGGGTAGTGTGGCGTACACCATATACCACTCCTAGAACTACAGTTACAGGCAACTTGTTTTTTTCTAGGACGGATATGGGGTACCATCCACGCTTCTGGCAGACTCCTAGAAGTTCTCTGGGAGGAGGGGGCAAGGTGCACACCCCTACTTAGGAAACAAAGATTGGAGAACTGAGGCCCCAAAACCAGCAATCCAGCGTGACTCAAGGTAGATGTAGTAGTGGAAGATGAAGATGTGTGCTGTCTTCCAGGTAGCAGCCCTGCTGATCTCCTGAATAGGGACAGCCCTGGAAGTAGCCACGAGGCAGTGGTACATCTGGTGGAATGAGTCCGAAGCCAACAGGAGGCTCCCTACCAGCCAACCTAAAGCAGAGGTCAATGCAGGAGACAATCCACCTGCCAATCATCTGCTTAGCTGCCGGTCTGCCAGGTGCGGCTTCAACATAGGTGATAAAGAGCAGGCAAGCCTGTCCCCAAACTCCAGCTATACGCTCTAATAATAAAGCAAGCACTGCCTCAGGTCCAAAGTATGGAGCCCTATGCTTGGCAGACAGGTGATTGGTGAAGAACACCAGGAGATTCATCATCTGGTTAAGGTGAAACTCTGAAACAACCTTCAGGAGGAACTTTGGGTTGGGGCAGAGGATAGCCTTGTCCTCTGAAAAAAACAAAAAGGAGACTCCACAGAAAGCACCTGTAGCTCACTGATCCTTTTGACGGAGGTGACAGCTACCAAGAAGGCAGTCTTCCATGACAGGTGGGACATTTCACACCTATGCATGGGTTCAAATGGTTTGCCCATGAGCACAGCCAAGACCTGCAATAAGTCCCAAGGTGGTTGAGATTCATGCACCGGAGGGGACAAGAGGTCAAGCCTTTGAAAGAGCACCTGACCACCTTCTTCTGAGCCACTGTCGCCATACTGGCCCACACCCAGTAAGCAGAGATGGTGGCCAGGTACACCCTGGTCGCTGACCGGAGTCCCAGCTGGAAGAGGGACCAGAGGTACTGCAAGATACTCGCCACAGAGCAAAACAAGGGTCTAGCTCTTCCTAACACCAAATGGAAAACAGTTTCCATTTGAAAGCATAGCACTTGCAAGTCAACTCCTTTGAGAGGCCTCCACAACCTGGAAGACCTCGTCAGAGAAACCCAAAGCCTGGAACTCTAGCCACTCAGGAACCAGGCTGTCAGGTGCAGGGACTGAAGGTCTGGGCTGAAGAACCTTCCCTGGGAGCACAAGAGCAGATCCAGGCAGAGGGAGACACTACGGAAGCCTGCTGCTGAGGCTGAGGAGACTGGAGTACCAGAACTGGTGTGGCCAGTCCGGAGCCACAAGGATCACCTGCACTTCTCCTCTGAACCTTCAGCAGAAACCTATGGATCAGAGGAAATGGAAGGAAGGAATACAGGAAGCCCCGAGTCCAGGGTCTCAAAGGTATCCCCAAGTAGTGTCCTACACTGGCGGGGGCACAGAACAGCCTCAACTTCTAATTCTCCCTGGAGGAGAAGAGGTCATCTTGAGGAGTGTCCCAGCAAAGAAATGGTCGATTACCTCCTAGTGAAGAGATCACTGCAAGACGCCTCACCTACTCAGCTGAGGGTACATCAGCTGGTTGGAGATACCAGCCACATGAATTGCCAGAGGGTCAGTATCCAAGCTGTGCATGAGGATGCAGATGCAGAGAGCTTCCTAGCAAAGAGGTATGGAGTGCGTCCCTGCCCTGCTTGTTGAGATAGTACACGGTTGTCCGCTGTCCGTCCTGGACTAGGGATGACCTGACCCGAACGTGGGGAGCAGGCGCCGTCATTGCCAGGTGCACTGCCCGAGCTCCAGCAGGTTGATGGCAGCAAGATTCCTTGGAGTCCCAGAGCCTGTGGACTTGGTGGCCTCCCAAGTGAGCACCCCACCCTATGTAGGGAGACATCTGTCGCCAGGCTGACCAACAGTCTTGGGTGGACAAATGGGACTCCCTCCTGGAGATGGTCTGGGACCAGCCACAGCTAGATGGCGTCCCACAGCTCTGGAGTCACCAAGACCGGCTGGTCAAGGTGTTCATGTCACTGAGACCATTGCCTGGCTAGCCCCACTAGGAGGGGATGCATTCTCCAACAGGTCCAACAGACCACGCTCGCATGCTGCCATGAAGCTCAAGAGGTGCAGAAGTCCTGGTCAGGTGCAACTGCCCAACCTGAAATTAATGGGCAAAGGAGGAAAGATCTCCACCCAGTCTGCCGTAACCTGGCTACGGCCTGGCGGGAGTCGCGCTCTGCTCCGATGAACTGAATCACCTGAGAGGGAACGAAGTTCCAACTTGGCCTCACTGACCAGTGGGCTGAGAGCTGAGCAGGTTTGGAGGGTCAGATCCCGAGATCTCTCCATCTCCGACCAGGAGGACCCTGCAATCAGCCAGTCATCCAGGTAAGGGCACACCCGAACTCACCAGCATCTCAGAAAGGTTGCCACCAAATTGCAATGCATTTGGTTAAGACTCTGGGTGCAAAGGATAGGCCAAATGGCAAGGCCTGGAACTTGAACAGTGCCCCTCCGATCCGAACTGGAGGAACCGGCGGTGGGATGGCCAGATAGGTACGTGAAAGAAAGCATCCTGAAGGTCCAGAGAGCAGAACTACATCTTCTGAGTGAGAGACAGGATGATCTGGTTCAGAGTGACCATCGGAACCTCGTGGGCTCCCGGAAACCGATTTAGGTCGTGCAGACACAGAATGGGTGCCAGCCCCCACCCCGCTCGAACCAGAAATTACCTGGACACGAACCCTGGCCAGGAGTTGCACCCAGGACATGGACCACTGCCTACTTCTGGAGGAGGAGGCAAATGTCCTCCCATAGGCATGGGCTCTGCCTGGCAGAAAAACCTCGAACTTGAGAGGCAGACTGCCGCTGACCACTTCCGAGGATCCACCTGTTGGATGCAATGGCAGACAGGGTGGAAACGAGTGGTGGAGCCAACCCCTTCCAAACGGGAGGGCTCAGGGCAGACAGGATGGTGGGGGAATGCCACCCCAAACCTATCACTTTGCAGGCCAGGAGGAAGAGCTGAGACCAGCCGAGGAAGTAGGACTGCCCTCTCCCTCCAGACTGTTTGCGGCTGAGGTGGAAGACTCTGACCAGGGCTGCTAGGCCTGCTGCTGCTGCTGAGGCTGTGCCGCAGGGGCGGCTGAGGGACTGGTGGGCTAAAACTGAAAAGGCTCCTTCTTCGGTTTGGCCCCTTATCCTTCTAGGCAGAGGTGACTGAATCCAGAGTGGAACTGGACTCTGAATATGAGTGAGATGTCCATTGACCCCTGGGCCAAAGAGATCAGTATCCAGGAAGGGTATGTCCACCAACTTCTGCTGTGTAACGGCTGTGAAGGTGGAGATATACAGCCCAGCTCGATGGCGTATAGCCATGGCTCGCAACCGACCGGGCACAAGAGTCGCTGATGTCGAGGGCTGTTTGGAGCTGTTGTTTGGTGACCGAGGACCCTGATCGTGGAACCAGCTTAACCTGGGTCTGAACATCAGCTGGCAGGTGGGGAATCACTTGATCCAGGGTGCCCAACAGGCCATGGGCAAAGTTGGCCACATGGACGGCAGTAACTGCCTGCCAAAGGCCCAAGGAGGATGCCGCACAGACCTTCCTGGTCATGTGGTCCTGCTTTTGACTCCCTATTGGGAGGCTTGTCCACATCGCCAACGTTATCCGAACAGCGAAAGACAGAGTCAGCCACCAAACCTTCCACGGAAGGATGTTCAGTGAACCCCGATAACGATCCGGTAGGGACTGTGTATTTGCAGACCATCTGGGCGGAAGGGGTAGGACAAGAAGCAGTACACTGCCAAAGCTCCAAAGTGGGGCCCAATGTCCAACAAGGTTCTCCATAAGCGGATAGCGAGCCCATTTCTGGACTTGCTCCAGCAGAGTCCCCGTGGACTCGGAGATCAAGTGAACAGGGCCCCAAAGGAGGTGTGGAATGTTCCACCACGCTCCCCACTCTCAAAGTCCCAGTCTGTGAATTTCACTGAAAGTGCAGTTAAAATCTTACTGGATGAGATAATTAGGGGTGAGGGCACAGATTGTTCCTCCATGTTATGGACGCTATATGGTGGATTCGGCCGTGCTTGTAAGTGCTTGCCGTATAAGAAAGGCTCTCTGAGTGTGTTTGACCACAGAATAGTAGTGGTGAGCGCATTGTTGTGCTAGACAATCTCTCTGAAACATTGGTATTTACAAGTGACTAACAGTGATGCGAGCACTGTACCATAGGCCAAAGTTTTGGACTCTGTTCTAAAGCATACAGTGTCATTTACAAACATTGCTAGACATTATTGCTCTTTATGCTGTTCTTTGCTGTGGATTTTCCATTAATATTATTTATGGGAATTTAAGTGATTTAATTTTGTGTTGTAAATTTCATGTTGGGAGGTGGGTCTATGGGTAGGTAGGCAGAGTGTGCATGCAGTTGTGTGGTTTAATTTGATATTTAAATTGGGTGATTGTGTGTGTTTATGTAGAGAGTTAGGTGAGTATTGAAAGGGTGGGTAGTGTGTTGATAAATTGTTTGGGGTGATTATTTAAATAGTTTTAGTAATAAAGTTTGTTAGAGAGTGACAGGATGTGCTACAGTCTGAGTATGGGCCGTATCACCTATGCATCATCCTTGCTGCATGACCTCTGCTTATAGCCATGACCTCCTGTATAGCTACAGCAGCAAGGCGCTGAGGGAGGTCAAATTGCAGGGGTGGGACAACTCAGATCCAGTGATGGTATGGCCAGAGTGAGTAGCACTGGGGTGGTCAGATCCAGGAGGCAACCTGGGGCAATATGGGACCATGAGAGGGCCAGGCGTGTTTGGTTCCGTTCCCAGGGCTACCACTGGACCAAGTGGGCAGGTAGCCAAGGGACCAGCAGCCTGCACTAGTCCCCTCGGATGGTGCTATGCAATGCAAGGTCGATGAGAAACAAGACAGCTATTATAGCAGACTTGATGTCTTTGATCAATCTTACTTGCATTAAGAGACCTGGTTAGGGGATGATGCAGGTCCAGCTTTGGAGGCATCTATCACCGGGTACTCTGTAGTACACTGCCGAGGTGGAATGCAGGAGTGCGGGGTGTGGCCATCTGTTTTAAATCTGACTTGAACTTTTCCTGCACCCAGTGGAATCTATTTGTCATTTGAATGCGGCAGTGCGAGGGGTCCAGGTGCAGGATCCTCCTCATTTATCACCCTCCGCACACAAGGGGATTTCTGCAGGAGGTCATGAACTTCGTCACCGATAGGGTGTTGGAGTCCTCCAGCTGGTTGATTCGGGGACTGCAATGTCTGGGTCGACATCGAACTCTCACATTTTGGAAACAACTTCCTGCAGTCGCTGACATCTCTGGGCCTTGCACAAGTAGTTGCTTCGACTCACCAACAGTGTCATACCTTGGACCTAGTATTCTCACTGGGGCTTGAGATAATGAATCTCAAAACTGATCCGGTCTCCTGGTCGGATCATTGCACGGTAGATTTCTTGTTCAGGGCCCCCCACCATTAGTCCCTCACCTGTTGAGATGGTCCACTCCAGCCCTTTCAGGGTATCCCAAGAAGGACTGATGGCTGTAACGGATTTTTAGTGTGAATGCATGTGCAGCGGGTTGAATGGTGGCAGCGTATAATAACACTATCACAGAGGCACTCAGACAGCACTGCATTGATCTGGTATGACCCAAGGTCTTCTCACCTGAGATCCCTGTGGTTTGATGGAGCTCAGGGAGATGAAGACCAAGGGTCGGAAGTTGAAGTGTTGCTGGAGAAGGACCAGGTTCTGGACGACAAACTGGCTTTAAGATCTCACTATTGCAATCAATTGTAAGAAGGCAGAGTTTCTGTCCACGGAGATTGCTGCAGGAAGGAACAGACTGGCTCTGCTCTTTCAGACTGTAAACAGGCTATTACGCCCAGTTTAGATATGTACACAGTGTCCGCACACCACAACATAGAGTCTCAGTCAAAATTGATGAAAAGTGAACGTTATTCCGAATTGGAAATAAACTGGTGAAAAGGCAAACCTTATGACCAGATGCCCCCCCGCGTCATCGATAGGTCTTCATCCGGGGCGGGCTCTGATAACTCATGAGACACCTTTTATAACAGAACGTACGTGACAAACTGGCGTCCAGTGAATTTAACCCTCTAATACACAAAATTTGATGTGGTTCCTATCAAACCACCTGGCATATTTTGATGTGGAAATTGTAATATATGCCAATACTGCGTATAAGGAAACATTTTTCCTTACTGGACAACCCTAGGAAAGTACATATTCAGCAATTTATTTCATGTAAGCAGTTTTGTAGTATATGTACTATGGCAATTGTGTTCTAAATTGTACATTGGCATGACAAGACAACTTAAACTATGTGTACAGGAACACGTATATGACATTAGAAGAGGTGTATCAGCAGTCCAGTAGCTGAACATTTCTTACAGGCACACAATAAGGATCCAACTGTATTATGCTTTATGGACTTAGAATTAGTCACTTTAAATAAGCAGGGTGGAAATCGACAAAATAAATTACTTCAAAGGAGACCTACTGGATCTTTTCACTTAAAAGTTTAAATCCACAGGTCTTCATGCAGAGTTAGATATTAAACCATATTTATAGAAGTGCCCTGTGGTCATGATTGCCTTTTTGAGCTTTTAAAGGCATATCTTTTGTTTTCTTATTTTTTCCTTAGGAATTGTTACAATAGTACCTGAAATACAATAGTTGTGCATGTGGGTTTAACTTTATAATGTGTGTATTTTACAATATTGTGTGTTTAGGACCCATATACAATTGAGCATTCATAGCATAATATTTATTCTTTCTTTAATTATTCCTTTCCTTTTGAAATGTATTTTATAGTAATCATACTAGTTTATTTTATCTCCTAGGTTTATATCTTTAGGACTGGTGAGCACGAATTCCTGTATCCATGTGGTGAATTACACACATGGACTTGCTCCTTTAGCTCCTTAATTGTGCTGCTGTCTTCACTATAAATATCACTCTGTTCTTTTCTCTGCTGCCTTTTCTGATTTGCCTTTGTACCTTCTAGAAACATAATTGTAACCTACCATCATACTTTCTTATTTCTCACTTTTTCAGTCTTGACTACCTCAATCCTGCACCTTGGTTTTCCAGGTTGTGTTTATCTGTAACTTTCTGTGATTTTCAGTGCCACCCATTCATTAATGAAGTTCTTTTCTCGCCCCCCACCACCACTCTATAGTCGTCTCTTCCTATGTTACACATTTTATTTCACATTCTCTTGGTTCCTTTACCCTTCTTTACCTCTACTTATTTGAAATATATTGTGACACAAATTAATGTTTGTATTTAACCAATATGTAACTAATAACTTTCATATTTATGTATTTTGGAGTGTCTGTTCTAACTCGCCAATGCCTTATTTTTTGCTTTTGCTTTTCCTATGTTTAAACCAATATGGTGATTTATATAATTTTGTATAATAGTATTTGTGTCACTTGCATCTTGATTTTTAATAAACACTTGTATAATGAAACTTAGGCTGTAAGGCAGTTTAACCTTTTAAACTACTTGAGGTTTTGAATATATGTCTAGTAAGACATCATGATTACTTAATTAATTAATTGTTTCATTATAAAGGTGTCTCATGAGTTACCAGAACCTCCCATAATGAAGATCTAACAGTCGAACAGCAAGGGCATCTGGTCGTAAGGTTTGCCTGTTCACCAGTATATTTCCAATTCAGAATAAACGCTCACTTTTTGCATCAGTTTTTGGCTGAGACTCCTATGTTATGGTGTGCGGCACTTTGTACTTATCTTGTCTGTTTGAGGTTGACTACCTGGTCTACATCCCACCTGCAACTGTTGGAGCACGAGTTCTCATCTGTCTTTTTAAATCCAGTCTGTCTTCAGCCAAAAGGGCAGTTCCTTTCTGACAAGGTGTCCTCTATTATGACCGGAATCTCCAGGGACATGATCAACCCTGCAGTAGAGAGTCTGGTTTGTTCACAGGCACTCCATTTGTTTGGGAAGAGTTTCAGCCGGAGGGTGTCAGAGGTCATCGAGGTAATTTCAAAGCTGCGACCACTTTCTGTGAACTGGATCCTGGCCCGACACGCCTCCTAGTGGGATGTGTTGAGTCCACTGGTCCAGTGTTCGCTGAGATTGCCCGGTGCTCACTTTCAGAGGGCTGTTCCCTATACCTTGAGGAAGGCATTGGTGAGGCCCCTGTTGAAGAAACCATCCCTCGACCCTGACATCTTAGCGAATTATCGACCTGTCTCCAATCTTCTATTCTTGGGGAAGGTACTAGAGAAAGTGGTGGCGGTGCAGCTCGAGACTCACCTGATGACATTTGACATCTACAAGCCACTCCAGTCTGGATTTAGTAGAAAGTACAGCACTGAAACAGCATTAATTAGGTGCAAAATGATCTCCTCAGGCGAGAGATAGAGGAAAGCAGTCAGTTCTCATTCTCCTGGATCTCTCCTCAGCTTCTGACACTGTGGGCCACTTGGTGCTACTTGATTGTCTTAGAGGGTCTCTGGACTCACCCGCAAAGTCATCAGTTGGTTTTAGTCCTTCCTGGCAGGCAGGAAGCAATGGGTAATGATGGGGAATTTATCCTCCTGCCTGAAGCCACAGACATGTTGAGTTCCTCAGGGCTCGATCTTGTTGCCCATGTTGTTCATGGTGTATATTCCACCTCTGGGTGACATCATTCAGCATTACGCTTTGGGTTTTCACTGCTACATAGATGATACCCAACTGTATATGTCCTTTGCCCCGGAACATCAGATGCTGTGGATGTGCTAAATAACTGCCTATCAGAGATCCAGGACTGGATGTCCTCTAACTGGCTAAGGCCCAACCTGGACAAGCGATTTGGTCACCACCAGGCAGGAACAGGCTGTTCCTGGGTGCCACCTCACTGGTAGCAGCCAATAAGGTCAAAATCTGGGTGTCACCCTAGATGACGGACTGGCACTTGATGTTCAGGTGTCTTCCGTCATCCGAAATGGTTTCTACCATTTGAACAATATAGCCCAGATTAAACCCTTAATCCCGCCTGACGACCTGCCTTCACTGATGCATGCTTTGTGACATCCAGACTTTATTACTGTAACGCTCTTTACTTGGGGGTCAATGGGGCAACCTCCACGGCTGCAGCTGGTGCATGACACTGCAGCCAGGTTGCTAACGGGCCTTCCTAGGTCCATTCATGTGACCCCGGTTTGCATGAACTGCACTGGCTGCCAGTCAGATGGGGATTGCCTTCAAGTTGGCTTGCTCATCTATAAGGCCCTATACGGATCAAGTCCAAGTTATCTGATGGACTTCTGACACCTGCCCTCCGTGCACTCACTCCACTCCTCCATGGAGGTTTCCTTTCAGTTCAAGGCAGGCTCAAGTCATCTGGAGACTGGCTTTGAGGTCACCGCACCTGTTTTGTGGAACCTGTTGTCCACGATTTCTAAGGAAGCTCCCTCTATGGAGAGCTTCAAGCAAGGACTAAAAAGCGCACCTGTTTAAGCAAGCTTCTACCATTTAGCGGATTTTAAGGAGGTTTTAGAGTGTTGATTTTATTATTTACAAATGTATTATTTAACTGACTCTGACAAATTACTGTAATTATTTAAATGTTTTTTACACCTCTGTGTAAAGTGCCAGAGTCTCTGGGATTGGGTGCTCAACAAATAAAGCTTTACTTACTTACTTACTGGTGAAGCCAGGTGTATGGCAGGAGTGCATATAGGAAGTCTCAGACTCCACGGATTCCTCAAACACTGGCTGAGCCCCCCGAGACTTGACAAGACCTCAGTCCACAAGACCGTGACTGAGAGCCGATGGGCACACCAGCTGGCTGCGCCAACTTGGATTGAGCTCTGTTCCTCAGCTGCACCGAGGGAGCGCCAGCTGAATGGGGGAACTCGGCATCAGCCAGCCAGAGGCGAGGCAGAGGCTGAGGTGAAAGTGACCAGGGAGCGCGAGAGGCTGAGGCACAACCAGGGGCCTGTTACCCACCCGAGAAGCAACTGCCAGACAGATTCCTTGTAGTGGCACCATATTTTGCTGTGGGCCGCTCCTCTTCCAAGGAAGATGACAAGGAGGAACATCTGCAACACTTTCTTCCTGGCGCCAAGAGCAGGACCGATGATGTTGGGAACCGCTCGACCTGGAGCTGGGACCGAGACGTTGGAGGGGATCAACAGTGAGGCTAGCAATGTTGACATAATTAGCCAAGGTGGCGGGTCCGTATCAAGGAGGCGGATCCGGTTAGCAGGCCTCTTCCGACCCCCACGAGTTGATGGACCGGAATCCTGAAGAGGGAATTATCTCCTTGTCCTGCGACAATGGGTCAACCTTCTTGAGAAAATATCTCGGCAGGTTGGTCGACCTGCATCTCAGCTGAGAGGCTCGTAGGGAAGTCGTCAGGCCAGCGGCGGACAGAAGCATTGGCCGAAGCCACACGCCCTCGATGGTCACGACCTTGGAAAAGAGCAGAACCAGGAGGCCCCTGAGCCGCTGTCCCACACAACAGAAGGTGCAATTTTAGATTTGGAATTCCTCTGGAGACTTAGGAGGGTTTAGACCAAGGGAAGGGCCTCCCTAGGGAGCAAGGGACTAAGACTAAGTCCCAAAAGCCCCTTGAAATAAGCGCCAACGCCTACAGAAACAATGGCTGTGGATGACACTCCAGCAGCGGCCTAAGCCACAGACTCTTCCAAGTTGGCAAGTTGCTCAGCTGAGCCCAGTACAGTAGAGGAGCAGATCTAGTGCCGAGCTTCCTTGGACCAGGCTGGTGGATCCCATTCATCTGGGCAACCCAGGAGAAGGTGAGCGAGCGATCCTTTAAAGTTGAGGATGGAGGGAACAGCAAAGGTCACAAGCATGCAGTTTGTGGTCCAACCCTAGCAATACACGCACGAGTAATGTGGTCGTGTGCTAACATCTTTTATTCGGCAAGGGCATTTATTGGAAACCAGGTACCGATTTACTGTCACCAGAATCCACTGAATGAAAATGATTGCTCGAACAGAGAGAAGCATAAGCTAAAGTTTGGCTTACACCAGCGCAGGAGCTGTGATGGAGAGAACCTGATGCTTCCAGTGAAAAGGAAGATCTGATGTCAGGGCGTGCCAAGGAGTTATCACCTTCCGCTGAATCTTAAAAGGAAAGGACTCTGCCAGAAGTGTGATGAGTACACCATATCCACGTCCCTAGAACAACTGGGGTGACAAATACAATACATTATTTTAATAGCAAACCCAAAGCTTCATTCAAAACATTGGGGTAAAGTTTACATATGCGACTGACAAAGAGAACAGTGTCAACCCCTTAGGCCTCAAAGCATTTCTAGTTAAAAAAAAAAAAAAGACCCCATGTTACTACTGGATAAATTTTGTGAAGACTGCTGACGAATAGATAGTTTGATGCAGATTCTTTTTTTTCCTTTAAAAGTGAAAACAGACTGACCACCATACTGGTGTTACCACACAAAAATGTGTTAGTTTACAGTCATTGATCAACATCCACTGCATCTTTCTTGACTTAGGGCATCCCCAAAACAGTCTAGCCACTCATGATGCAATGGGAGGAGAGGAGAGGACTGCATCGTGAGCAGCTGTACTGTTCGGTGATGTCCCTACATAATGTTTAGGAAGTACACAATAAGAGCAAATCAAGGATCTGAAACAAAACAAGGTTGGTGTAATTTCTCCATTAGCATGCACTTCAGTTCTACTAGAAAGAAAGCAGATAAAATAACCAGCAGCACTAATGAATTTTAGAGAAGGCAAGCAATCATAAAATGTGGGTTTTCAACTAGAAATAATATAATGCAAAAAGGGTTGACAGTGTCCCCTAAACCACATTTTGCCTCGGTGCTGTGGCACAGAGGTTTCTTCGCTTCTTTGGGATCATTAGACCCAAACAGCTGTTATCACCAACCTTCAATTTCCCTTACTGTCCTAAAGCAGTGATCACCTCTCACTGATCAGATCCACACATGGTGAAACACATTTTGTTTCCTTTTCAGCCTCTATGGAGGTCTTTGATACTTTACATTACAATGCATAAAAGCCCAGTTAGCCTCAGGTTCTTCCAGCAACTTGCAGAGACTGCCCGTGATTTATTTAGTTTTTATTGATTGATAACTAGGATTAACACCTTTGAGCTGGGAGCTTGTTTACAAAGGTTCCGCAACAGTGGGAGGAAGACAGTATTACAAAAGGATTAGACAACACAGAGTAAAAACATGGACAATAATTACAGCGGTTTAAACAAGCAGGTTTGTACATACAAGTCATAATAATAGAGGGTAAGATACCCTTGGTTTGCATATATAGTAGTTAGGGAGAGAATAGTTGGAGGTAGGGAAAAAGGAGGTTGGGAGGGTAAGGTGGTAGTAGGTGGGGAGGGTGGTGAGGTGAGAAGAGAGTTGCAGCAGTCATGGACTTTGTCAATGGAGGAGTGGGGGAGGTTGGGAGGCAGCGAATGGTCAAGCCAGAGCAGCGAGCCACTAGGCGGAAGGGTAGTAGGCAAGGAGGGAGTGTAGGGGAGGATATAGAGGAGGGACCATGCCAATGCAGGAGCCGCTATGAGGCAGGGTAGAGACTACTGGCAAGGGGAACTAGTGGAAGCAGTCACAGGTGCTGGATGCGGAAAGATGTTGGCATAGCAGTCTCTTGAAAGGGCCAGAGTAGAGGTTGGTTGGAGATGTCCCGGTTGAGGGCATTAAACCAGAGGGGTGCTCTGTAGGCAAGGGACGTTGACCCTCGTCATTCAAGACGAGGAACATGGAAGAGGTGATGCCAGCACTTCTTGTCCGTTGCAAGTTGCTGCTGTGTGGTTGAAGTAGGTTTGCTGTGCCATGAGGAAGAATACTAAATAGAGTCTTTTGGATAGCAAACAGGTTTGGTAGTGTAACCTCCCACTGAGCTGGAGCCAGCCTATTTGAGCACAGAGGTCACAGGTATGGGTGAGACGTTTGGCTCCTGTGAGCAGTCTGCAGGCTTTGTTCAGTGCAACCGATATTCTACGGAGGCGGTGTGGCAAGCAGCACCATAGATAACCAAGTCATAGTCAATGACAGAGAGTATGGAGCTGTTGATGGCTAGTCTGAGGGCATCTGAGGTGAGACAGTGCTTGTGCCTTTGGAGGAGACCGATTTTGTGGTTGACAGTCTAGAAACATTGCTGATGTGCTGGTCATAGGCCAGACTGCTGTCAAGTGTGACCCCAAGATATTTAAAGTGCTAGGTGTGTTCAAGAAGAGCTCCAGATCGGGTACTGATGTTGAGAGCGTGGGACTTGTTCCGAGTGCTGCAGAACATCATGTTTTTTGCTGTTTAGGATTAGTTTATGGTTTTGGAACCACTCCTCAACAATCCAGCTATGTTGAGACTGCCCTCAAGTTGCTCTGGGTCTGGGCAGCTTGTTAAGATTACTGCATCATCTGCATAGAGCAGCATCTGCTGTGGGCAGTGGCATGGTAGATTGTTGAGAAAGATGCTGAAAAGGAACAGTCCCAATATGGAGCCTTGGGGACACCAGATCTTACGGGCAGATGGCCGGAGAGGACACTGTTGATTTTCATTCTTTGTGTACGTTGTTCTAGGTAGCTTTTGAACCAGAGAGTTGAATTTGCAGAGAGGCCTATGGAGGTTAGTTGGTTTAGGAGGAGGGCGGTGGACAGTATCAAAGGCCTTTAAGAGGTCAATGAATACTGCCCCTGCTAGGGTTCCTTGGTCCAAAGACCGTGAATAAAACCAGTGAGTTCCAGTAGTGCCTGGAGGTACTATGTTCTCTACAGAAGCCATGCTGTTCTAGGCATTGGATTGAGTATTTTACAGGTATTCAACCAGCTGGTCAGCCACTATATGCTCAAGTGCTTTGGAGAGGTGGCAAAATTGAGATGGGCTGGTAGTTTGACAGCAATGCCCTGTCACCATTCTTGTGCACAGGAGTCACGGTAGCCGATTTCCACAGACGTGGGAATTGTGATTGGCAGAGTGACAGGTTCAGGATCTTAGTTATGGGGAGGAGAACTTCTTCAATAGTGAGTGCAACAAGTTTGAGGTCCAGTGTGTCTGCACTTTGTGATGCATTGCATTAGTGGGATAGAGTAATTCTTCAAAGCTTGGCTTTTCTGTCAGTATGCTTTACTGTCAACCTTTGCCCCACTGTTTTTACCACAAGGCTTTTTATTATTACTTTTGGTTAATTTTATTTTCATCCACTCCCTCCCTGTCAACTGAGGGCACTCCTGGCTGCAGCCCTTCTCCACACAGATGAGTGGGCAAGTGACTGCTTAAACTGGCTCAGGGTGCTTCACAATAAATAAAACAATAAATAAATATAGACATTAAAAATGACAGTATAAAATAAAATATCAGAGTGCAATACAAATGCACATCAGAAATTAAACTGTGCCAGTATGCTTGTGCAAATAAATTTATTTTTATTTTGTTTTGTTAACCGGTAAGTGCATTAGCCATAGAATAACTATTTTCAGGCATGACCTGGGAGAGTACAACAGATAGTTAGATAAATACATTGCATCAGTGCAAAACATTACATAACAACAGGTATAGCTAACAGTGGAAAATAATAAAGAGAAAATAACATATATGAAAGATTAGAACATTGTATACTCCATAACTGGTGATCAGCAGGTAGCAATGAAACCAAACAGTCTGAGTACAAAACTCTGTGGAAATTTACAATGAAAGCAGCTATTGGGTCCTAGTTGGACAGCCTTCTCTCTGTCTTTCCTTTTCTCTACACTGCTATAACCTATTCTCTCTATACCAATTGCCATGGTTTGTACTATTGTTTGCTTGCTTACTTGGACGTAGGTAACCCCTTTGGGCGTGTAGTATCTTACGCTGCCACATGCTGCTTTCATTGTCAGAAGAGAGGAAGCATTTATGTTGTAGACACTGTCTGAGCTGGAACGAAGGACACGATCATCTGCATACAGGATGGATGAGCAAGAGCAAAGCCTGTCAGCTATATTATTAATAAATGGTGAGAAAGAAGGGGCCAAGGACAGAGTCTTGTGGGACCCCTGTGTTTATGACAGTTTTGGCGGATAGAGAGGAGTTGAATTTCACAACTTGAGATTTGTCAGACAAGTAGCTACTGACCCATTCTACTACAGGGACAGAGAAATTCAGATTTCTGAGAGTAGAGAGAAGTAGGGTGATCAACAAGATCAAAGGCTTTAGTGAGGTCAATAAACACTGCTCCCATTAGTAAATCCATATCAGACAGCACATCAGTTGGAAATTTGGTGGCGCAGTCGATGTGCTATGACCCTTTCTAAAGCCGTGCTGTGTAGAGAGAAGTTGTATTTGGCAAGGTAGTCTGTAGTTTGGTTTTGCGACTAGTTTCTCGAGAATTTTGCTTAAGACTGAGAGGATGGCTATGAGTCTGTAGTTGGTAATCTCAGCAGGGTCCCCTTTTAATAGACTGGTGTGACATTGCGATTTTCCATAGGTTCGGCACCACACTGGAAGCAAGAGACAGCGTAAACATTTTTGCAAGAGGGGAGGCGATGAAAGGTGCAGCTAGTTTCAGAAGTCTCGGTTCAAGAGTATTGGAGCCAGAGCTAGTAGTGTCAGAGATGGTCAGAAGTAACTTTAGGACATCAGACCTCAGGACTTTCTTGAAGAGAAATGAGGTGTGGTGCACGCCTGCTAGAGGTCAAGGACAGATGAAGCAGGTATGGAGGAAGACTGCACTTACTGGAGGTGCCACAGAAGGAAGAGGCGTACTGAAATATGTCCGTGGACATGCAATTGAAGGAGAGTTACGGTATTCAAGTCGTTGCAGTGAATACCATTTAGTATCATGTCACCAGTGGCTTTTTATTTGAGTGACACCAAGGAAAGATTTTATGTGTACCCAAAACTTTCAAGGGTCCCCACACAGCTAAGTAGCAGGTCTTTACAGTAGGTACTTTTGGCAGTACGAATCTGCTTTTTGCAGGAGTTACGCAGAACTCGGTAGGTATGGAAATCGGCTGGAAGACATGACAGTTTGTACTTTTTCCAGCACCCGTCTCGCCATTTATGTTGAAGCCAGAAGTTCTTGTGAAGCCATCTAGTGGGTTTTTCCTTTAACCCTGCGCTTACTTTGGGAGCATGTGTACGCTTGGATAGCCATAAATTCATCAAGAAAAATTTCTAACACTATCTCAACATTACTCATGAGATAGATGGCAGACCAGTCTACTCTGGAGACGACAAGTAAAAGGCCTCAGAATCCAGTAGGGCAAAGCTGGTGAAAGTAACACATAGCGCGGCAGGGAGAGGGAGACTTTCGGCTCCATAGGCAGAAAAAAAAAAATAAAAAAATCGGGAATGATCCGTTAGTGAGTCAGCTAGAATACCTGCCAGAGGTACATGGTCTAGTTGGTTAACCAGCACCCAGTCAATGAGGGCTTAGGAGGTCATGGAAGGAGTTATTCTTGTAGGTTCCGTTAGCAGCTGGTGCAGGTTATAGCTTTGTATCATGGAGAGCAGAGAGCTTTGAGCTGACCCCAATCAGTCAAGGTTTGTATCACCCAAAATGATCTCATTTTGTTTTGAGAGCAAGGAGATTTGGTTCAGCAGTTCCTGTAGGCCAGTAGTATCACCAATGGGTGGGTTGTAAGCACAAATAATGTGCAATTTCTTGGCACCCAAGGAAATCACCATATGCAAGGATTCACAAGCAGAAGTGGTGTCGACTGCTGGTATGACATCAACGCGAGATGGCTTTTAGAACACAGCAACCCCACCACCACGCTTAGACAAGGGTCTGTCTCTGCAGACCAGAGAATAGTTGGTGAATGCACAAGTAGAGTCAAGGATCTTGGGTTTAAGCCACGTTTCTGAGAGCCAAAGAATGTTAGGTTTTGTATACTTCCACCAAAGCTTCCAGATCAGTGTAATTCCATGTGAGGCTTCTAATGTTCATACGAGCAACAAGGAAACCTTTTTTTTTTTTTTTTTAAATCAGCTTTTTCTCCTGGAGCACTGCTCAGATACAGCTAGCCCCAGACCTACCTAACAATCCCCAATGAATTCCTCCCCAGGCTCCATTTCCCTTGTTCTCCTAATCAAGTGATGTGCAGTGATGCAGCCATGTGTGCACATGATGACACACATGTACCACGCGGCTGCCCCTTGTCATCCCTTTCAGAGTCAGTCCTGCTGCCCTGCCACCACACGCCTACATGGTGGTAGTGTTGGAGCATCATGGTGCATCCCTCCCAAAAATGCAGGGAAGTTACTGGGCACTCAACCTCGCCCAGACTAACCCCCAGCGACCAGAGTCTGTCTCTGAACCCAAGTTGCTGGCATGAGTGGTGGTGTGGCATCCAGTGCCTCAAGCACCGCACCACAGGGCCGGGCTGTATTAGCCCTTCTTAAATGCATCCACCAAGGGGAACTCCAAAGATGGAGCAGTAGTGAGTTCCAATTGGCTGGGGCCAACACTGAGAACACCAAGTCACATAACTGCTTCAGGCAAGGTCTCGGCACCAGCAGCAGTACCTCAGTGGAGAAGAGTGAGACCAGTAGTGTACCACACTAAAAGAGCTTTTAGGTACTTGGGGCCCAAACTGTGCCGGGTTTTATAGCTTAACAATACAATCTGGAGGGTGATGCACTACTTAATGGGTAGCCAGTGCAAATGCTGCAGCACTGGTGTATCAGCCAGCAACCTGGCAGGGTTTGTGCAAATGCTGGGTGGCCTACATTCTCTCTCCAAGGAGCAGACTGTCTCACCTCCACAATGGAGTTTTTCCCTCTATCAAAATATACTGCAGTTTTACAGTAAGTACAAGGCAACCATTTCAGAAACAAAGGCATGCGATGATTTCTCAACTAACTCATCAAAAGACAGAGACTAACCCAGTCTCAAAGAGGCAATGGCCTACCACTTGAAGTTGTCCCATGTCATAAAGTAAGAATTCCCTGTCTGCACAAGGGAGGTGTTGACAGAGTCAGACTGGCCCATCTGGATACCGGAAATTTCCAGAGGGTCCCCCTCCCAACAGCTGGACTCATCTCCACCTTCTAAGCTCTGAAAATCCTTGCATACAGTATAACATCGATTTTCTTTCTTATTTTTGTTGATTTATTTATCCCCTGCTGACGGCCCCTTCCACACCTCCACCCCATTACTGCCACCAGGCGTCATGCGACCATCGCCTCTAATCAATATGAGGTGCCAGCTTACCTGTTCTGGCGGAGACCAGCTACATCCTGCCGGTTGGCTTCTTTTCTCCTCCTGGTTTGTCCCCAAGTGCTGAGCCACAGCGTGCGATGACACCAACAACCGGCCCTTCATGTCTGCGCATGACATGCGGTGTCTAGCTTCAAACTCAACCCCCTTATATGTGGTTCCGCTGTGCGGCCCCAGCCACCGCTTGGGGCCAGTCATGTAGGGACTCCATCCCCACCCCCTGGAGAGGAGAGCTGTCCTCTGACGCTGATCCTCTCCCTCCCCGCCACCCCCAGCAACTCGCCGCACTGGTGAACATGGGTCACCGGCATGGCAGGAGGTAAGGCATCACAACCTCTGCCCTCCACGCCACTGGGCCAGCTATAACATCTATTGTCTAATTAAATAGGGGTGTTATAACATTTTCATACTTGCACAATAAAGGATTTTGCTGATGAATGAAATCTAAAGGTGATAACAATATTTAACAGGTCCACATACACATTCAGTGATCACTCTGGAGCACTGTCACTCCAATGAAGTCTTTGTGCAAGGACATCACAGCCATTTTAGGAGCTGCCAGAGCGTGGCTTTTAAAATGAATACCTGGTTTGTTTACATTTTTAAAGCTGACAGAACAAAATTAAACTGCCCTTTTCTACAAAAACGGAACACAACAAAACATAGATAAGGTTTTAACTTAAATCCCTTTGTTTTCTGATTTTGATTTACAAAAGATGCCTCGCTTAGGTGTTCTTTAAGAGTCGGAGAAATGTGGCTCTAAGCAAAGTGGTCAAACCAAGATATAAAAGCTGAGGCTATCCTTGGGTAATGAGACCAAACCCTGAGCAGGAAAGGCATTTCTCCTACTTGACAATGGAAATGAATGATAGTTGCACACCTCCCCAATAAGACTGCAGATGGTCCTCACTGCAATCTGGGCAGAAAGCGAAATCCATGCTTTCAAGGGAGTCATTTTTCACTCCTACTAATCTTATTGAATTGGAAAGTGATGTCATGGGGGCGGAGAATACTCAACTTGACAAATGGACACTTTGCCTCCAAAATAAAAATGTTTACATGCTGGCTGGTCATTCAGTGGGAAAAGCATTCCACACAGTCCGCAGGACTAAGTAATGGTACTACCAAAGACAAATAATTTAAAATGAATAATGCATGAGGGAGTATGCCACTATAAAAACTTGTTACCGAGAGAGGTTGAAAACTATTTCAATGTTTCTGATAAGCACATCTAGCAGTATTGCTTTTCTATGCAAACTTGGATGTTAAGGCAGCTGTCTTTTCAACATCTCATGCATCCTTTGGATGAGAGAAACAGGAACCAAATGGGAATGGTCCAGGCTACCTAAGGACACAAGGGCAACATGCTTGAAGAGTGTGAGATGGCTTGCCATCCATATCACTATCTGATCTAATGCCTACATTCCCAGATCTAGGTATCATTATACGTAACTGCACGACAAACTACAAACCACATCATCATGAGGAGACAATAACACTCAACAGGCTTGCATTCCTTGGGCAATAAAACACCCTCCACTGCTATGTGCTGAAGAAAGAGGTTGCAGGAAGAATGCTCCACAACACACACCACAGTATGTCTAGCTCCGAACAAACACAGCACCCTGGAGTGTGTTACTGTAAAATAGGCAGGTGTAATGAATTTTGGCTTACAAAATGCACAGCACTTGTGTATGTAAGATAGCATGGTGGTCTTTGGTGTCTGCCTGTGTGGAGGGCAACAGGGCCCTGCATACAAACAAACATATCTTAGTAAAGGCACTAAGGTCTGGAGGGTCCCATGCATCCTGGCATGGCGTGTCTTTGGTGTCTGTCTGTGCACAACCAGATAGACCATTTTCCTGATGCAGAGCTAGAGGGACCTGTGCGCCCTGGCATGGCAGTCTTTGATGTCTGCCTGTGCACAAGGCCTACAGGGCCCTGGGTGAAGCCAGACAGACCGTTGTCTTGTCACAAGGTCTACGAGGCATGTGACCTAGGGGTACCCACAGGAAGATCACAGGACTGCAGGGGACTCTTTAGGTGAGTACAAGTACCAGAAAGGCACTGGGCAGATCGTGTAAAGGGAACGATAAATTCCCTATCTGAGGTAGCCCAACACAGTACACTGTAAAGGTGACTCTGGATAAAGGTTAAGGGATAAACACCCTATCTAGGGTAGCTGTTGCAGGAAACCACTAAAGGGTTTCAGGCCGGTGGAGCTCAGTACAGATTACTAAGTGTACCAAGTTTTCTTAGGAGTTAAGTATGTACTGTGGATGAGGAGCAGTCAAATAAAATGGAGCATAGGTACAGTGAGGACACAGTCAGCTGTAGGGACTGTGTGATGTTCATCTCTTGGACTATGCTCTGAAAGAGAGGACACTGCCATATATGTAGGGTGTCTGTTACTACCAGCTGTGCCTGGAGATCTGCAAAGGAGGAAATATCCGGCTGCATCACAAGCTGAGCTGGTACCCTCAGACACACCTAGCACCCCTCCTCCAGGCACACTGGCCCGAAGGACTGGAAGTAGCAGAGAGAGTAAGGGTGGCATGGGCAGGCACAAGGGAGTCATCCCAGCTCACCGTATCCAGGCAGCAAACTGAATTGCACCACTTAAGCAGGTGCAGGTACCTGACACTCTCAGTGGGGCTCAGAGTTTGTCAGGAAGAGTTAACAGCATGGCTTAGTAGCAGCCAGTGGTGAAGCAGGAGCAAGGCAGCAAGGAGCATCTTAGTCACAGACTCATAGAAATCTGACGGCAGAAAGGACCCTTGCAGCCCACTTAGTCTGCCCAACCCTCCCTTTCACATACCCCCACCCCCCACCCTCCCCCAATACTCAGTCCCATATGCCTGTCCCATGCCCTCTTAATTCATCCACCATCTCAGCCCCACCACTTCGTCTGGCAGTCTGTTCCCAGCGACTCGATGATTAGAGGGTGAGAAGGTGGGTGAGAAGTGTGAGGAAGGGAGGAGGGGTGGTGGTCAGATCCCTTCGGGTACATCAGCTATCCAGGACATCGACAGGATAGGGAGGATAGCAGAGGAAGGGAAGGGCACTGGAGTGCTTGTACTCTTGAGTACCAATGATCTAGTGAACCAGCCAACTGAGACAGTGGAAGCGTTTTGAAGGCTGAGGGACAGATTAAAGGCACACTCGGCTTCCCTGACCTTTTCCAAGATCCTCCTGTGGGGGGGCAAGGAAAAGGAAGAGTGAGAAGCAAGAGATTGAGAGATTAAAAGGTAGCTATGGAATGGCGTCAAAAGGAGGGGTACCATTTTGTGGGAGTTTGGGGGCTTCTGGTTCAGCAGGCCCTTCAGGGTGAAGGCCTTCACCTGACAAGACAGGCGGACAGTGCGTTGAGGCAGAAGTCTGATGTCTGTGTTGGTGGGCATATAAAATAAGTGGGGTGGGAGACTAAGACTGGAGGAACCACAGAGGAAGGATGACATATGGGAAGCTAGCTAGGACTCCCCAAGAAATGAAGGCTACAAACTGAAGGGATGTATGCATCCAAACAGGGTCCACAACAAAATAAGAAGAGCAGTAATAGGGCACGGCACACAGAACAAGCAAGGGCCAGGAAATTAAGGGGGGAGAGAACAAGGGAAGAGGTGCTAACAAGAAGGGGAGGGCTGTAGGCACATGCTGGAAAGCAGTCTGTCTAAATGGCAGGAGCCTGGGGAACAGAATTAGTGAGTTCCAGGTGATGGTGGCAGATGCAGGATTAGACCTCATATCCAGCACAGAAACATGTGCCACCAGGAGTAACAATTCTTGCAAGCAAGGACTGAAGGAAGGAAACACCATCTCCGAGGTTGCCTATTTATTCCCACCATTCCAGGGTTTGTACCAACCTGCTTGATACTTACTAGTCCTACTGTTGCAGTGGTGTACTTCTTTGATGCCAGTGCCTTCTGAGGTGGCACTGGACATCCCTCATTTGCAATCTGGCCCACGGCACCACTGCAGAAATAGAAGCCACGTGGTCCAGATGTTTGAGAATTCCTGTGCAGTCCTTGTAGGACCTGCCTGGAATGTATTGCACATTAAATAAGAGCCTCTGCCTCTGCAGGAGGAGGAAAGCTTTGCCTAGTTTTGTGTTCACCTATGAACTCCATAACGTCTGGCTTCCAACTGCGTCTTTGAATTTTAGGGGAATCTAACCTTTCAGGGTGCTCCTCACTCTTTGAATTGAAAACACAGCTTCCTCTTGTGTTTTTCCACACATTAGCCAGACGTCTAGGTAAGGTAATATCACTGCACCTGGCCTGTGAAGGTAAGCTGCCACCCGACAAGCTCTTTTTGAACACTCTGAGTTCTGTGTTTGGAACAACAGTCATTGCTCTGAAATAAAACTGAGCATGTCCTGCTGTGAACCTCAAATACTTTCTCAGACAGGGTACCACTAGAATGTGGAAGTATGCATCCCTTAAGTCCAGAGATCCCAGCCAGTCCCTTGGTTGAAGGAGAGGAATCCCTGTTTGTAGTGTTAGTATTATGAACGTCTCATTTTCAGGTGCCTGTTCAGGAGCATCTGGTCCAGACAGGGTCACCATCCCACATCTGTCTTCAGAGTGAGAATGTTCCTGAAGAAGGAAAAAATCCTTCCCAGCTGGAAGCAGCATTTAACTCTGAACACCTTTCTTGCATCCAGTTCCAGCAGGAGCAAACTTAGCGTGATCAGCACCAGCAGAATAAGTGCAATCATCTGCTTTTCACTAATGCTGGCTAAGTGACTTGCCAGCACGCAGATGTCTCCCGTGGTTCAGTCCGTCAGTTACATCAGAGGCTGGCCATGGGGAACACTGGAAGGATAGTTTATTAACATGGTGGGCAGAGGTCGAGGATCAATCAGATACAAAATTAAATAACAAGCCAGTAAGTAAATAAAAAAATGATCTCCTAATGCATTTTTCTTAATCGGGATCTAAAGTCCCCAGCATTACTGCAGGGAGGTGAGGATCCTTTAATAAAAGTGCTGGTCATGCGTACAGAGGCATGGGATAACACTGTACACACGAACATACAAATCTGCCAGCAGAAACAGGCCTTACGGTCTATCAAGTTAGTCTGTTCGAATGCGCAGCTAGCATCCTTATATTGCAGCTTCCCCACCCTCCTCTTACCCTCACCTTTACCCCAGCACCTTGTCCCATACCCTTTAAAACCGCCCACTGTGCTACAGGATACCACCTCCATGTAGAGTTCCATTTCTCCACCACCCTCCTGTGAAAAAATGCCTCCTCATCTCTCTCGATATCTTCCACCCTCCAACCTGAGACCATGCCCTCTAGTGTCCCTTCCTTTCTCAGCTTAAATATCCCTTCTGTGCCCGTCTTGTTAATCCCTTCAAATATTTTAAGGTCTCAATCATATCCCCAGATCCCTCCCTTCTCCTCCAGGGTGTACATATTCTACTCAGTCAGCCTGTCCTCGTGAGGTTTTGCCCTCCAGCCCCTGGATCATCTTAGTTGCCCCACACTGCACCCCTCCAGCAATCTGACATCCTTCTTCAGAAAGGAACACCAGAACTGCATAGTCGCCAAATGTGGCCTGACTAGTGACCTGTGCAGCAGCAGGATCACATCCCTATTTCTGGATGATTCCTCTCTTAATACACCCCACATCTTGTTGTCCTTTAGTCCTTAGCTGCCACCTTCCTGTACTGAGCTGAGTTGTTCATGTTACCAGTTATGATCACCCCAGGTCCTTCTCCTCTGTGACCTCAATCTGAACCCCTCCCAACTGGTAACTCCTTCCTGGGTTCCTTGCTCGAGTCGCATAACATTACATATTAGCACTAAGCTCAACTGCCACTATTCCAACCACTCCTCCAGTTTGATCAGGTCCTCTTGCAGCCCTGCCATCCTCCATGTCATCCACCACTGCCCCTATCTTGGTATCATCTGTGAACAGACTGATCTTGCTCCTAATGCCATGTGAAATATCTGATATGAATAACCCAAACAATAATTGTACAATTACAATATCATAAAAATGGATTAAGGCAACTGACGTATATAGAATTAATGTCCACGTCTCAACATGTGCACTTCTAACTCTGTACAGTATATTCAAGCATACCAGCCATTTGTTTCAAAAATGCAGTATAGGATAATACTCTTTATCCACCCTACAGCAGGCGGGGAACTGAAGTCCTCCTCAGCAGTATCCTCTTGGGAAATTGCTTATGTTTCATCTTCCTCCTCAAAACCTCCTCTAGAGGAGACTAAAGAGCACAGAGCAGTTTTTTCAAAGCTTTGCACTGTTTTGAAAACTTCATAAAATTATTGAGTGTCCAAGAGGGCAGGACATGTTTTCTTGCACTGGTTCCTCTATTTGCTTTTCAGGAAGAGGAACCAGAGTTATAAGGGCTGTTGGGCCCTTTTCTGCCATCGACGTCTGTGATTCTGATTTTTGCTTCTTTTTGCCAGCTATAGTATTTGGATGTTGTTACGAAAGCCTTTCTGCTTTTAATGGCTGCCATAAGAGCATCAACGTGTTACCAGCTGTGAACCCTGTACTGTCTACAAGATGAAAGCTTATCAGTCTTTTCCATTTCCTAGGGTGACAGACATAGTTCTTTTACAGAGGAGTGCTGTGTAGCTTTTTCAGTCTCCTTGGGTGCCAGAGACCACTCAGAAGAATAAGAGCCATCTGAAGCATACTTTCTACATTTAGTGGTACATTTTCTCCATATTTTACACGCAAGCTGTTTTACAGGCGAGCATTCTCATGAAACTATTGTGGAAGCTGCTGATGACAAAGACTGATGTTTAGCTGTCCTTTTTCTTTATTGTGAGGCAGAAAACTTAGCACAGCTTACAGTGTTTAAAATCATGATCTGGGCCCAACCAATCAAAGCAAAGGTTGTGGATGTCTGCTTTTGCCAACCAATGCTTACAGTATATACTCTGCTTAAATCCTGTAGGTCATGCTTTCTTTTAGGCCTTCCTGTCTTGCCACTTTGACAGGCAATGACAGAAAATCCATTTTAGGGTTTGCATTTGAGAAAAAAAAGTACATCTGCTCTAAAATGAAGTTCAATTTAAAAAAATTAATTTATTTTTCTTTTAATTAAAATTGGGAACCCGAACCAAGAACTGGTGAAAATGTGGTTTTCTGGTTCCTGGAACTGGAATGAAACCACTGAAATACTGAAAAATTATTAGACATGTTTGTACCAAGACATTTATGTCATGATTTGTTCTTTGTATTGAAATGTTTAATACAGTTAAATGGAAAAAAAAAATACGAAAAATATATAAAAAGCTAAGCTAAACTAATGCTGAGTGTTAAATAAACTCAAAAACTTTAAAAATAACAAAACAGTAGTCAAAACTAAGAACGCAGCCACAGAGACAGAATAGGACTCTGGGGTGATCAATCACTTCAGCAGAGAAATAAACCTGTCATTGGAAAGTTAGTGAGCAAACTGCAGGTTTGAACTTTAATATTCTAAAGTTATATCTATGGGGCAATACCTCAGGGCTGAGATGCTGCTATATGTATGACATGACAAATCTTATCTTGTTGCTAGAATGTATTATGTAAGTAATACAACATGACAGATTGTGGGTGACAGGGGATACCAGCATGCCCAGGGAGTAAACAGCCCTGCTGGAACTGCAAGTATCTCTCAAGACCCAACACACAGAAGTGCCTTATGGCACTTAGAAAATGGGTTGAGGAAATTAACAAAAAGTAACAATTTTAAACTTTAAAAGATACAAAAATATACAGCGGATATGCAATGGGCTGACTCAAATATGCAATTTATCTTCAATGTGAGGGCAGGACCATAACTCACAAGTGGCAAAGCCACGATGAGTTATGAAAGTCCTGTCCACTCACAAGTGATGCTAAAGTGCTACGGCAATTTTATATTTGATATATACACAACAGTAGATTATAAGTTACAGTTTATAAATCTGCAGTTGGAAGATTCTGCAGTTTTTCTTTGACTAACAGCTAGCTTCAGTGCTGCACTAGACATTGTGATGTAATCAGCATTATGAGAGCTTGCTCAGTATTTCACTCTGACAGTAACCTTAAAATAGCCATTGTGACAACAGTAACAATATTTTTTGATATGTTGTTACTTACTGATGTCACTAGCTAAGAATTCAGTACTCTGTAGGATTTCTCTAGTAGAATGCCCCCCAAACATACACACAAACACAGAAGGTAAAGTACAGTTACATACGAACTTACCATAACAGTAGATCTTTGAGAGGATCTCTTGCAGCAAGCCACACCAGTAGGACTTATCCAGCCAGACACTAGGGCCACACGAAACTTTCTAGTTAGCAGTCTACCAGAGAAGCCGCCCACCACCGGCGTCACCTTCTGCGCTGGCCTATCCTATAAGAGTGGGAGACCCCATAGCCTCCTCAGTTCTCCAGCCAAGACCAAAGCAAAAGCCCATTAGGGCTGAGGAGAAATCAAAGGAAGCCATAGAGGGATAAGAAAGGAAGCAGAAGGCTCGCCTGCATGGAAAGGAGAGAGCTAGGCAGAAAGCCTAAATGCCTTCTAGCCCTGTCAGGAGCATTCCATTCCTGGCACCCTGCCCCACTACTCAGTATGTCTATGCTCATTTGTACCCACTTGATATATCCACCCAATGTAAGTTGGAGTCTCCTCTCTGAGTCATCCTGGCATCTACTAATGTTACACTCTCCTGGCATGTCACCTCGCCCCTGTTCCTGTGTGTATTGCACCTAGCTTTATAACCACTGCCACCTGATCCTGGTGCTCTAAAGCCCCTCAGGCACCCCTGCACTTATGCTGTCATTCCAGAGTTCCTCCCCTTCCTCGCACTATGTACTCAATACTTGAATACAAGCCTGCCTCGTGGAAAAACTCTGTATATATATGGTTGTATAGGTTTACTCTGTATCTTTTGTAGCACAAGTTCTGTAGCACGTGGTATTTAGCTTTTGTCTTATTTTATAAATGTACTTCAGTGCTGTTACTAACCTCTTGTGTGTAATCCTATTCTATGCAATGACTCTGTAAGTTGGTATTCCATTTTATATTGCCCATGTATCTGCCCAGGTCCATCTCGAAAATGAGCTTGCTCAATGGTGTTCGCCTAGCTAAATAAAGATTCTGATTGATTGACTGAGTGCAAAAGAGGAAAAGGAGGAAGGAGGGAGGGAAAGCATGGCCTGCTGCAAGTGATCCTCTCAAGATCTACTGTTATTAAGCCCTGCGTAACTGTACCATCTTTGGCTTTGATCGGGTGGTTGGCCATTCTGGTCTAAGAGAAGGCCTTGTAGAAGAGCCAGACCAAAATTGTCCATCGCCCCTCAAGGCAATGTCCAGGTTGTAGTGTTTGGTAAAGGTATGCACGCTGCTCAAGTGGCACTGCACAGATCTCCACAGCTGAAACACTTCTGAAGCAGGCAACAGAAATGGCTATACCGCTAGCTGAATGACCACTAACCACACCAGGAAGTTCTTTACTGCATTTCCTGTAACAAAAATAATACAATTGGCTAATCATTTGGATAAACACTGTTTGGATACTGGACAACCTCTTTCCCAGGGGCAAAGGAAACAAACAACTAGAGGACTTCCCATAGTCCTTTGTCCAGTGTGTATAGTACCACAAAATTCTATGCACATTCAAAGTATGGAGCAATGCTTCCCTGGATTGGCATTCTCTGGGTAACAAACAGGAAGGCAGATGAACTCATTCAAAGTAAATTCAGACACCACCTTAGGAAGAAACTTAGAATCGGTACAGAAAGACACCCTTGTCTTCTACTGAAACTTAAATCACGATGTGGAATGGGTTCGATGGCCCTTTTGCAGCAGGGCATAGATATCTTCCCAAATCAGAGGGACGTGACCAGGAGGGAACTGAAGAACTGTCCTGAAGCCACCCCAGGAGTTCTAGAGAGTATCCATATTCTATGACCTGCAGTACCTTAATGTCTGAAGTTATCTCCCACCACCTGTCCAGCTGGAGGGAGAAGCTACCTTCTATGGTCACCTTCCGAGTGCCTGAAGGGAGGGGTTTGGCAAAGAGTCACGAAGGAGGGGCAACTGCAGGCAGGGGCTCGGGACCTCCCCGGAGAACTTGCTGGCAGAGGTGCAGGGGTGGGCAGGGTCGACGACACCCAACGCTTCCTGGGAGCTTGGCAGATGCTCAGGCTTCCTTATGGATAGTCCGATGAAAGGGCGCCTGCCCAGACTTTGACTGTGTAATACAGGGTATGGACGGACCTTAGGTGTGTCCAGAAACCTGAAGCTGGGAAAGGATGTCTTCCACATCTCCTCCAAACAGTCTGCACCTCTAAAATGAAAATTATGTACCTACCGTAATTTTAATCTTCCTGTGTATCTTCACCATTGATTACTAGTGGGTGTCAGCGGAGGTGCGGGCAACCTGTGGGTGCATTTTTTTAATACACCCTTAGGAGGAAGAGTCGGCAACAGGCACCACGTGCCACCCATGAGGCAGACGCACAGTGTCCGAGGTTGGCTGTAACTGTCGCTGGCTCTCCCGCCTCAGTTCTGCATGCCAGTGAGAGGGAGAGAGAGAGAGAGAGAGAGAGAGGAGCAAGAGAGAGAGATAGGAGGCTGGGAAGAGAGCCCAAGGACAGAAAAGGAAAGAAATTAATTTAGAAAGGAGTATGCCACCAGAGGACAATAGGCAGAGGAGGACCGTGGTGTGGAACTGACCCCAGCCCCTGGACAGACAGCCAGAGTGCTGAAGAGAAGAGGTGAGGTGAGGTGAGGTGAAGAAAAGAGAAGAACTGAAAGAGGGAGGAGCCAAGGGGAGATCCCAGCACAGTGCCATACCCTCCCTGCTCAGGAGGGGCTGGGAGATCCAGGCCAAGTGGTGTAATGCAGCATATCTGACCCAACCACTCAGGCGGTATGGGCCTTAGACCCCTTCAGGTACTCTGTTCAGGAGCTCAGCTGCAGCTAGATCAGAAATTTAGGCATGACCACGGTCTCCCTCCTCCCTATATGGCACATGTGAAGACACCTTGGTCAGGGCTCACCTCCTGGTTGCCGCTTCTTCAAGGGCTCAAGGGAGAAGGGGCCTGTCCAAGGACCATGTCCCAGTCCCTCCTCTGGGGAAGAGGAAGAGAGATGAGAGAAAGTGGGAATCCTGTGTGCCTCCACCCCTCCAGCAGAATCCCCACCCCCAAGGAGTCGGCCCCAACCTAGTGGGTCTGGGCTGAGCCTGGGGAGAACCCCACCTATGAGGTGGGGGGCCACAGGGGAGATGCCCCTAAGGCAAGGCGCAGACCCCAGTCGTCTTCCTCCCAGCATGGGCCCAAACCGGGAGATTTAGCCCAACCCTGCAGGTGGGAGAAGGACTGTCCAGGGACTGAGGCCTTGAGGGAAGGGTGGGTTTCAGTGATGAATGGTGAAGATACACAGGAAGATCAAGAAATACGGTAGGTATGCAATTTTCATATCTTCCCAGTGTCAGTCTCCACTATTCATCACTGGTGGAAAAGTACCGAGCCCGAAGAGGGCCAGCACTTCCTGTGATGCGTGAGTCCCTCAGCCTCCGTGAGGGGGAAGACTACAGGGAGAGGACCTTCAAAGGCCATTTAGGCCTGTGACTGTTCAGGAGAGTAGGAGTCTCCCGCTGGCTGGGAAAAGACGGCACCCCTGAAGTGCCCTGCTCACCCTGTGAGAAAACAAGCGTGTCCCCTCGGAAAGCGGAGGCAAGCACCCTAAGCGGGCCAAGGGTGACAACGCGATAGATGAAGCCACCGTCCGCTTGATGCTGATAGCTGTCACTGCAAGTCTGGAGGCTACCCTCACTGGCATCATAAGACACCCCTGCTTGGTGCCTTGCAAGTTTCAGACCCTGAGCAGAGACGGCAATGGCCTGTCTGGTCACCTCCGAATCAGGCAGCCACGCCAGCACCTGGACGAGCAGTGACCACAAATGCCTATTATGGGCAGCGTGGTGTGTCTGATGTGAGGAGATACACAGCATAATGCACACTGAGTAGAAGACTCCTTGTCCCCAGTGGTCAAACTCCGCAGAGTCCGGATACTGGGGTCGGCTACGCATTGGGTGTCTATGCCCAGAGGTGTGTCCAGGACCTCAACCCCTGAAGGAGGGTGACACACAGTTCCTGGAGATCCCTGGGTGTGCAATACCTGCGCTGGCAGTCCCTGGGGGCAAGATCTGAGGAGGATGGACACTGCCAGTTGTGGAACAACTTCTCCCGGAAAGGCACGCCAAGGGGGACCACGAGGTGGTCTGCGCTGAAATAAATCAATCAAAGTCTTTATTTAACCAGGTGATCACCGTGAGAGCAAGCTAATTTTCAAGGTGGACCTGGGTTTGTTAACAAGGAACAAGGGACAATATACATGGGATGCAACACACAAAAAGTAGTAATAATGCAAGTAAAATGAGATACAATAATACAGTATATACAAAGTATCAGCAGGTACTGTAGCATTGATAGTAGTATATGTTTGGAAGAGAAGATACAGCTAGTTTTGGGTAGGACACAATTTTTCATAAAAGTAAAGAAATATACATATCGGGTGCACGAACACAAATAAAACTTAATATAAAAAGATATATAGTGATATGGTATGGAGAATTTAGAGCTGGAACCGGGTCAAAGGAATGTGGAAGGGACAGATATGGGGTAGAAAAGGGAGAGGGAAGAGTCGATTATAGATGTGATCAGTCGTTTAACAGTAGTACTTAGAGTGTGCTTGGACTTATAAGAGTCACTATTTAGGGTAGGCAGGCACAGGACTGCTTATTATGATGTAGATATAGAGATTTAAAAGCTGCTCAGCTGATGGGGTGAGTTAATTTCAAAGTTTTTGGAGCTTATTCCACAGTTGAGGGAGCACAAAGCTGATGGCTGCTCCTCTGCCAATGCAAGATTCTGCTTTGTAAATATAAAGGTAGATATATGAGATGCTTCTCAGGGCATACTTCCCAGAGTGCACAAAAGTAAACAGACAGAGATATACTGGGGCAGTTTATTTGAGATAGCTTTGTATGTCCAAACCGCAGCATTTTTTACCATCTGTAAGCAAGGGATGACCATCCACTGCCGTGTACAATGCACACTGGTGGGCTAAGTATGGAAGACCCGTGATAAATCTTATGGCTCTGTGATAAAACGTATTGTTTGGCTAGGGTACCTGCAGGTCCCTGACTATATAGAAAGTCTGCGTGATCCAATAAGGAAAGAAAGGTAGTTTGAACCAGTTTCAGTTTAGTGTCTCTTGTGAGGAGATTATTAATCCTAAAGAACAGACAAAGTCTTTGTCTAAGTTTCTTTGCCAGTTCTTCTAAGTGATCTGTGAAAGTAACTCTATGGTCTAACCAGACCCCAGGTACTTGAACTTTGGTACGTAGTCCAGCTGCTCACCTAGAATCATAGTGATCTGCAGGAGTGTCCCAGCAATTGCAGGATTTATTGCATTTGAAAGAGGCGAGAGGAACATTGCTTTGTTTTTTGCATTTAAGAGCAGTTTCTGGTTTATAAGCTGATGTTTGCAGCAGATTAAATTCATTTTGAAGTGCTTTACAGGCCACTTCAGGTGTGGGGCTACTAGCATAGAGTACCGTATCATCCACGAATAGATGCATTTGTGCTTCTTTGATAGGGCATCTCACGTTATTAATATAAATGGTGAAGAGCAAGGGACCAAGAATGGAACTCATGTACACCCCTCAATAGGGTTTTGGTGGAGAAACTTCCTCTTCTGCCTTTACTTGTTGAAATTGTCCTAAGAGGTAGTTGGAAAACCATTTAAGGATAGGAATCCAAAACAATGTTCTGGAGGGACGACAGAAGCAGTCTGTGGTCAGCAGTATCGATCGTCTTGCTTAGGTCCAAGAAAACTGTGCAAAGTTTTTTGTCAATTCAAGCTGCCAGTCGACTGTCACCTTGGCTAGAGCAGAGATTGTACTGTGCTGTCTGCTCTAAAACCGGATTGTAATGGTTGAGCAATTTTCTGATTCCAGGTACCTCAAGCTGGGAGTTCACTATTTTCTCCAGCATCTTTGACAGGATTGGAAGTAGGGAGATTGGCCTGTAGTTATTGAGTTCACTAGGATCTCCTGACTTAAAGGGACCACAAGTGCATTTTCCAAATGGGCGGTAGGTCACCCTGGGAGAAGGATAAGTTGAAGAGATGAGTAATTGGGACTGCAATGACATGGTAGCCGGCCTTTAAGAAGCACGGGTCAATGAGGTTGGCCCATGCACTTTCCTAGTGTCCAGCTGAAGGAGAAAATCTTTGACATCTTTCAGGGAGGTAGGCTGCAGAGAGAAGGCCGGACTGGGGATGGTTTTCTTGTGTATCCAGTCTAAGTTGTTGGCGGAGGATATTCACGGGAGAGAGTCAAAGGCTAGCCCTGCACTGGCAAAATGATTATTGAGAGCATCGAGGATAGACGGTCTGTCGGAGATGACAGTATTGTCGATCAATAATTTAGTAGGTAGGAATTTACAGTGGTGTGACCTTCAATGTCTTTGATAGTCTTCCAGAATTTGGAACCATTTCTTGAGGAGCTCTCCAGCTGACAATGATAGAAATTAGCTTTGGCTTCTCTGACCATTTTGGTGCAGAGGTTCTTAGCCTCGGAAAGAATTCCAGTCATTTATTAAATTAGTTTTCCAAGCAGTTCTACACAGTACATCCCTACTCCACAAAGCATCTTTCAGGTCTTCTGTAAACCACCGACAGGATTTGTTTCTGTACGAACTTTTACTATGGAGCATACTTGTTGAGAACCCTAGCACAATTTCTGAGAAAATATCATAAGCTGTAGTCGGGACTTGGCTAGATAGAAGTCCTGCCATTGCATGGTATCTCTTAGGTCTGATATATACCCAAGGGATCAAAGTTGTATGCACCTTTTAAAAGAGAATTTTGGTACAGTTGTGGATTTAAGAGTGGATCTTACACACGCGATGAAGCAATGGTCACTAATATCAGAGAAAAGATGCCAGCATGGGAGAATAAATGATATCCAAAAGAGTACTGTTATTAGGGTTGAGCTTGTTAGGACCAGTAGATTTGTTTATTAGCTGTGACAACCCAAGGAGTCACAGAACATTTTAAGTGGGTGGATGCACTGGAGAGCCAGTCTAAGTTGAAGTCCCTAGTATGATACACTCTGAAGATGCCGAACTCCGGATGTTTTCAAGATGTTTTAACAACTGTAGTCCAGCTGATGGGGGTCTGTAGCATCCTATTATACATAATGAGACACCAGTGGCAATTTCAATCTTTGATGACAAGTTTGAATTCTTTTGGGACAGAGGTTGAGTCAATTATGGAGGCAGGAATTTATCCTTCATGTAAATAGCTACCCTCCCCCACCTATGGTTTGCCTGTCGGCTCTGAACAAAGAGTAGGAGGGATGTTAACCAGTTGTTACTGGTCACGTCAGAGCCAAGACTCCATAATCACCAGAACATCTGCAGCAGTATGACATATGACATACCCAGGCCTGAACGGAAGTGATTTTTTTTAATAGGCTACATACATTAACATGCAAGAATGTAAGCCCCTTGAGGCTTTGTAGCTCTGCTGGGGATTCTATGGTTGCCAGAGGGCCTGGATTAAGCTCAACATTTCCTGAGCATAGCAAAAGCAGGAACAAGAGTTTCCTGCAGAGTCCTAGGAGAAGTGTGGATGGCTGGGTCTTCTTTTGGTTACGTGATCTGTCTGCGGCAGTATAGGGAGTTCTGAGGCTAGTTTCAGTCTTCCTGATGCTGCATACAATAATACCCTGACCGAAAGAGTCAATGGGAGTAGGGGTTAGTATGCAGAAGGTGGTGTAGCCCTGTGGGCAGGCTCTAGGAGAGTTCCTGTATGCCAGTGCAGGTGAAGGATTAGCAGCGGGCTAGGGAAGTTAAGAGCACACACAAGTTCTTCTACTTGATAGGAAAAGTCCCGGTCGGACAATGAAAAAGAGAGCCTTTCTCCGCTCTAGTTATTTTTGATTCACGCTCAGGTCCAATACATGTAAGATGAGCAGAGACAAGCACAGAAGCAGGTAGTATGCCCTCATTATGAGACTATCACCCAATGGGCACTACAAGTATGGGCAAGAGAAGGGATTCTCAGTGGAGGAGAATTTCTTAATCCTGCAGAATACTGCTATAGGTAGTGGAGCCTGAAGCAGTAATCCTTAAATCCAGGTCCTAGTCAGGCTAATAAGAAAATAGTTCACCTGACTACAGAGTAGTACTAGGGGCAGAGAGGCTTTGAAGCAAATTTCTTAGCTACTACCTGGAGGAGACTAAGTACTAGAGAGGTCACCTGACCTTAATCAACTGCCTTAGCAAGACAGGATCGCTACTCAGCAAAAAGCAAACCTAAAGTACCAAAATGGTATGCCTCAGCAAGACAGAATGAGATAAAGCTGCTAGAAGGCTTAGTTGCAAAAGGGATGGAGGAACTGCAGTTGTTGACAGTAAGTAACCAATAAATTGAAGTATTAGATAGGAGTAGGCGGAAACGTGTGCATTTAAGGAGGCGGGGGTTGGATGAAAATCAAGGAAGTTTGCAGAGCTAGCACTGAATCAGTGCACATACAGTTGAGAGAAACTGCAGCGGGGAATGGTAAGTTACTTTACACAGGCCAAGCAGAACAGGCTAAATTAAAATACATAAATTAGAAGTAGAGTACAGGGATGCAGGCTTACATTAAGTCACACGCCTCGGTGCTCCTGTCTCAGGTGAGTGAGACCAGCCAATCAGGAGCTCTACACAGGTGTGGAGCCAATAGCGCTACCCTGAGAAGGCACTAAAAGTGAAAACAGCAAATTGCAGTAATGATCCGGTTCAGCGCTCACACAGCCCAGAGAAATCGTGGCAATTTTTCAACGCCGTACCTTATCTATCTCTTTGGGGTGGGTGGATCAGGCTCTTACACTGTAGAGGTGCTATGGCTGGATCGTGACCGCTGCCCGTGGGGCAAGTGGCACCTATCTATCTCTTTGGGGTGGGTGGATCAGGTTCCTTGCACCGTAGAGGTGCTATGGCTGGATCGTGACTGCTGCCCATGGGGGCAAGTGGCTCAGGAATGCCAGTCTCATCTGTTTGGGATTGCATCTTGCCAAATGGGATAGATGAAGTTCATCCACCAGGCTCGCAAGGAAGTGCTGATACCCGTCTGGTCGGCGTCAGAGGACAGATGGACTGAAGATTCCTATTCTTCAGGGAAGGAAGGTGAGGAGGCAGATGAGCCTGAAAATTCAGAGTCCGACTCCTGTGGGGAGACAGGGGAAGATCTGCTCATCCATGGCATGCACATAATGGGGAAGGCAGCAGCAGCCTGAACTGTTCCCAAGTCAAAGGCCCCGTAGGGCCAGTGTGACCTGGGAGCTGAGGGGAGGATGCAGAGGCAATGGGAAAGGCATTTCTGCACACGACCTCTGCCAGGGCATGGAGACCTAACAGGTGACCTCAAACCACCTGCAGGTCCGGGTCTGCACAGCCTACGGCTGCCCAACTAGCTCAGGCGGTGAGGCTGAGCCCTGAAGGAAGCTCCTTTGAAGAGACGGGGCCATATAGGTCCAGAAGGGCTGGCCCGGTCTCACCAAATAAGTCCCCCTCGAAGGAGGCGAGGGAGAAACACAGGGTTTGATGTTCAGCTCTGCTCTGAGCCCCAAGGGCCCCAGTAGGGAACAGTCACCCTGCCCCTAAACCCCATCAACTCAGAGGCCGACCTCGTCCCTCACTCCCAGGGACGGGGCACCTCCAATCCTCAGGCCACCAGAAGAAGGCCAGGAGAGGAGGCCCATGCTCCTGTCCCAATCTCGGGACCCCGGGCGGTGCCACTACCAGAGTCGGCAGCCACCCAGGACTCCAAGGTTGGGACCACCACCCTACAGCCTGGGAGTCACGCGGTCCCCAGAGATCTGGCACCTACCCCGGTGCTGGGCCCAGAGCCGACCGCAAACTGCTGGGGCCAAAATGGGTGGTGCGCGGCACTGAGCACAGAGAGCCTTCCGACTTTTAAGAGCCAGGCTGCCAGTCGGGATCGCCTCCCGATCATCCAGCTCCAAGAGCTGGAGATCAAGTAAACCTTCACCCTGGCAACCCTGGGGCTCTCCCACCCACGGGCCATAACGCTGCAAGGCAGGCGGTGCCACTCGTGGTGCTGCCTTGATCACCAGAGCCACAGCGGTGCTGGGTTCTGAGACAGTGCTGGGCGGCACTGAGGCCACCGTGCTGGGCCAGCAGCAGTGAGCCACAACACTGGTGGAGCCTGAGCCTCTAAGGAGGTAACTGCCCGGTGCCGTGCTCTTGGCCCAGCCCTGAATGGGGCTGGACGACCCTCCAGCACTGCGGAAGGGACCCCGCCATGGCAAGGCTGGCAGAAGAGGAGGCCCCCTCCTCCATCGCCCATATAGAGCCAGGAGGAAGAGCGAAGGAACCTGAGCTTGGCATCCCTGGTGCCCGCATCCTCCAAAAGGGCAGGCGACTTTGAATACATGGTACTCTAAAACTCTACAGTCAGTCGAGAAGCACATGTCACACCAGTTCATACTACGTTGGGGACTCAGGCAGGTTAAGCAATGGTCATGCGGTCCATAGCGGACATCTGACGTCAGGACACAGACGCATGGGGCTGACCCACTTTAGACCACTTTTCTTGTCCCCAGATAGACCTGACAAGACCAACAGCAACTAAATACAAACTGACAGAAAATACCCAGCGCCACTTAAAAGTAAAATGGAAAGATCTTACCAGTATATCCGTTAAACGGTACAGAGTAGTTCAGAGACAGCAGAACTGAGATAGTGAAGCTGAAGTTCGGCGTTGAGTAGGTGGGTCACACTAGGCGCAATGACACACTTCTGCAAGCATGAGCTAGTGAGGTGCTGCACTCTCACATGGGGAGAAGCAGAACTGAGGCGGGAGGAGCCAGCACCAGTTAAAGCCTACCTGTGAGCATAACGCCATCGTCTGCCTCACAGGGCACCATGGTGCCGACCTCCCTAAGGCATATATAAAAAAAAAGGCTCCGCTGTGTGCTACGCCTGGCTGACACCCACCAGTGATGAATGGTGAAGACTGATACAAGGAAGATAGGGTGTTCATGATGGACAACTGGACATCTTGGCGAACCTAGACACCAAAAAGCCAGGAGAGTTGGCACATGCATATGCCAGCCGCTTCTGCCCAGGCCGACACATTTACAGCTACATAAGCTGCCTGGAGCAAGTGGATACTGACATCAGAGGCTGCCTTAACAGTACCCAGGGCTTGCTGCTTGGCAGGGTCATCTGGCAGGGAATGGACGGTGTCCCTAGCCTGGTCCCACAGGGCATTTTGGAACTGGAGCATGTGCACCAAGTGACTGAGGGCCGGATCACCAGAGTGGCTGAGGCAGAATGTCCGCTTGCCAAGAAGGTACAACCAACATTACTCCTTGACAGGTGGCAGGAGCTCAAATGCTAGGCCATTTAGTATGGTCGTGGAGCGGCATTTATCACTCAGAGTCCACTTGTGCCTGCTTCCCAAGAAAGAGTTTCATGCCAGGGCATGGTGCATCCAATCAGCCTTTCTGGACATGGCGGAACCAGACTGGGCCTCGCCACGTAGCCATGGTCGCATCCTCATAGGTATCTATGAGAGAAAGGACCTAAGCGGAGAAGTCTCCAGCTGAAGAAGGTGAGGCAGCAAGCCTGCACCACTCGGTCCTGCTCCTCTGTTTCAAACCTCATGGCCTCCTGAATTGTCCACATGATGACCCTGAAGGAGGGGTCATTCAATGAGGAATTGGAAATACCTAAGGGTCCCATCCCTTCAGAGGAGCCTGTGGAGGGTAGACGAACCACTGATATCATTGTTGTCTCCCTCATCCTGGTCCTGATCATCATCAGGCAGATGCTTGACTGGGTGGTACTCCATAACCCTCATTAGTAGGCCATCGAGGTGTGTGAGTTGGCAGAGAAGGCAGAGTCGGCTGCAGGGGCACTGGTGTGGATGGCCCAGAGAAAGTCCCTAGGAAGTAGAAGGTACCATGTCCTGAGGAGGGAGAACCTGAGACCCATAAAGCCCCAAGGGACCAAAGCAGGCCTTGATAATCCACAGTGATAGGTGTCAGTCCCGCAGTCATCGGATAAGGGCAGACCAACATTGGCTGAGGATAAGCCAGCAAAGGTCCTGCTACCGTGGGATGTGGACAGACCAGCGCAGGCCCAATAGGCACAGGTTGTGGGTATCAGCGCAGGCCCAACAGGCCTCGGCTGTGGATCTCCTGGCGCAGGACTGATGAGGAAAAGCAAGGGAGCAAACCAGATAGGCACCAGATGAGGCAAAACCAGTGAATGCCTTGCAGCAAGCCCGTGAAGGTCCAAAGGGCGCTTAGCTGAGGTAATGCGAGCACCAAGGATGGAGAGGTCTGTACAGGTGAAAGATGCAGAGAACCTGGACCGGGAAGGCATCAGTGTTCTGCAATGCCATCCCGAGGCCGGAGGATGGCGTCGGGTCCCTGAAAAGACCAATGTCTGGGTTGTGGGTGACAGGTGGGCATTAGAAGGGCCCAGCTTCCACCAAACATGTGCTGGCTAATGACATGCCAGCTGAGTCACCATGCAGTGTGCCCGTCATGATCAGAGCTTCAGCAGCAGGGGCTGAGGGACAGGGAGTGAACCCTGACCTGAAAAGGCCTCCGTCCAAGACTGTAATAGTGGTGGGAGTCCATACTGTCGGTAGACCTGTGGGTGACAGGGCAGCCAGGCTGACCCCACAGAGGAGGAAGACCCCTGGTGGTCGAAGGATGGTAGGGAGACTGCGAGTGGGAGGAGGACTGGGGCTTATCCTAGTCCCTGTCTCAATGTTTCGTTCCCCACTGGCCTTGTCCCTTGACCTGAAGACTGAGAGCCCGCAGACTGGGCGGAGAGATAGAGGAGCTCCTGGCCTGCAGCTCCTGCTCCATGGAGGTGCCCTTGTGCTGCAGGAGAAAGTTTTCTAGGGTCTGCTAGCGGTGGGCTGGGTGGCCTGGCTGAATCCCTGGCAGACCTCGTAGGCTTGGACATAGTTATCGGACCCTAGACAGCAGACACAGGCAGAATGGATATCTTTTTCTGGGATTTGTTTTCCACAGGTACTCTGTTTTGGAGCAATCTGAGGTCGAAAATGGTTCAGAAGACATAAAAAAGGAAAAATGAGAGAAAAAAAACAAAGGCGAGAAATTAGAAATAAAAACACTAAAAGCCATAAAATGGTGGTCGACTAAGCGACGGTGGTTTCCAGAGGTCCCACATGCATTGGTTGATGGCAGGAAAAGAACTGAGGAAGCTATAGGGCCACCCACTCTTATAAGAAAGGCCGATATCAGATGCTGAAGTTGGTAGTGGGTGGCTCCTTTGGTAGTCTACCAGCTAGAAAGTTTCCATGTGGTCCTAGTGCCTGGCAGCTATGTCCTACGGTGTGGCCTGCTGCAAGAGATACCTCTAAGCAAGATTAGAGAATGCATAATTTCAAAATTCTGCCATATTCCAGTGGCATACACTCACACAGACATACACAGGGGATAGGAGGGCATTTTCATGGTCATCAAAGAAACCCCGAAATGAAAACTCTGTAGTGCTTGATTATTAATATCTATGTGTGTAGGTGAGGATTATGAGGGAAACAGCTTTTCATTTTTTAATTTAATGGAAATGTAATATTTCTGTCTGGATAAATGTGTTTATATACAAGTAAAGCTTGCAGCCATGTTTGTGATGGGAATGAGTGACATGGCTCATTAGTTCTGTATGTGATTTGTCCGAATTGCAAATCCACTGGTTGGACCATTTTCTTTAGGGCAGTGTTGGCACATAAACATATGCAAGTGGAAAAGCAACATCTAATCTGAATACTGTATTTCACGTGCCGATTTTCTAACACAGTTTTGATGACTCCTCCAGGATCGTGAACAGTCGGTGATGTGGTCACAGACTGCAGGGTTTCTCAAGACTCTGTCCTCTACTCTAGCCCTCTACAGTGTACATAAGATCACTGGGAGATCATTAGAGAGTATCAGTGATATGGATTATACCTAGCTATAGCTTTTCTTTGCTCTTGGTCAAATCAGTGACTGACCTGTGCATATTCTCGAGCAACGCCTGGAAGAAATCAGGACTTGATGGCTTCCAATTGACTAGTCCTAAATTCCAGTAATAAGGAGCTGTTGCTGGAAGGACCAGAAAATGGGCATCCACCCTCAAAAGGTTGCCTCAAACTCCAGTTGCCTGATGGGGTTCAGCTGGAATCAAGCAGGGTGGTTTGCAATCTAGAATTAACTCTGGAGGAACAGCTGACGATGGAATCCCAGGTGTTGGTGGTCTCGGAGCTTCTTTCATCTTAATAATATCTCCAGACCATGCCCACACTGAGATCTTGCAGTTCTGAGAATGCTAGTACAAACTTCTGTTTTCTCGAGACTTGATTACTGGTCAAGACCCTGGAATTCTGCATTTCCACAGCCATCAAATTTTACACAGAACTTGCATCATGTCAGCAGAATATATGCACTGTTGTAGAATTCATTGTTCTTCATTCATTGTTCATTGTTTCATTCAAATAGTTTTTCCTCGTTTCTCCTAAAGCCCTCTCCCGCTATGTTCTGTTTGTGATGTCACTGATGACAGCACACTGTATTTTAGCTAACTGTAGAACTTCACCCTGCCATAGAAATGAATATATCATGCTGCTGGAATGAGCAAATGCCGCCACAGAATCCTAGGAGCCCTAACACAGAAATCGGGCTAAATTGCCAGAGAACTACGGAACCTGATATACTGCGCCTGTAAGGGCCTATTCTGTGGTCAAATAGCTTGATAAATAAGCTGGGTAGGCTCGGGTGGTCAGAAGTTGGTCAACTAGGTGGCAAACTGGTTGACGGGCAGAAAACAGAGAGTGGTGGTAAATGGTATACAGTCAGAAGAGATGCAGATCACAAGTGGGGTACCTCAGAAACAGTCTGGGGCCAGTCTCTCAATATCTTCATTAGTGACATTGCAGATGGACTAGAGGGTAAGGTTTGTCTGTTTGCAGATGACACCAAGATCTGCAACAGAGTAGATGATCCAGATGGGGTGGGTAGAATAAGAAGAGATCTGGATAAACTAGCAAAATGGTCAGAAGAGTGGCAACTGGGATTTAATGCAAAGAAGTGCAAGATCATGCACATAGGGAAGAGAAACCCTGAAGCCACCTATAGGCTGGGGGGAGTTGCTGGCAGTCACAAAGGAAGAAAGAGACTTGGGCATCATCATCACTGATGACCTGAAAGCATGCAAGCAGACCTCTAAAGCAGTAGGTAAGGCTAGAGGGATGTTGGGGTGTGATAGTAGGGGTATCACAAGTCGTAGAGGGAGGTAATAATCCTCTTTACAAGAGCTGGTTAGCCCCATCTGGAGTACTGGGTGCAGACTGGAGGCCACACCTTCACAAGGACATTAACAAAATTGAGGCAGTCCAGAGAAGGGCAACCAAAATGGTGCAGGACTGCATCAGAAGACACAGGAGGACAGATTAATGGAGCTCAGTGTGTATACCTTGAGCAAAGGAGGGAGAGAGGTGATATGATCGAAACATTCAAACACCTTAAGGGCATTAACAAGGTGGAAGAGTCTAACATGTTTAAATATAAGAAAAATAGCAGGACAAGAGGACACAGCCTGAGATTAGAGGAGGCCGATTAAGGGGAATGTGAGGAAATTCTTTTCACAGAAAGAGTGGTGGATGCATGGAACGCCTACCTCAGGAAGTGGTGGCTATGAATGCAGTGCAGGGCTTCAAACAGGCATGGGATAGGTATAAGGGAGCAATACAGATGAGTATGAATAGATAAGCCACTGACAGAGCAAAGGCCGATGGCACATTTACAAGAGTAGAAAAGAAATGGGCAGACTGGATGGGCCTTGCGGTCCTTATCTGCAATCAACCTCTATGTTTCTATGTTTAAATTCAGCGCCTGCAGGTGGTCCAGAATGCAATGGCTCAGGCTCCTACTTTTCATTTGAAAAGCAGAACATATTACTCTAGCTAGTACTACACAATCTAGGCTATTAGGCAAAGACTGGCAGTTGAAATTCAATGCAAGAAGTGCAAAATAATGCATATGGGGCACAAAACCCTGGCACAATATATCAGTTGGGGTGAGGATATAGTATGCACCAAGCAGGAAAGGGATCTTGGGGTTGTCATCTCTGATGACCTCAAGGTAGAAACAGTGTGACAAGGCATCAGGTAAAGCAAATGAGGATGCTGGGATGTATAGGCAGGGGCATCACCAGCAGGAAAGGGAGGTCATAATTCCGCTATACAAGACACTAGTGAGGCCCCACCTGGAGTACAGTGTACAGTTCTGGAGACCATACCTACGTAAGGACATAGGGTAGAGAAGGTTCAGAGGAGGGCAACAGAGATGGTGCATGGGTTGCATCACAAGTCCTATGAAGACAGGTTGAAGGAACTGAACATGTACTCCCTGGAGGAGAGGAGGAGAGGGGATATGATAGAGACATACAAGTATCTTACAGGGAGGAACAGGGTGCAGGAAAACACTATTTTTAAGCGAGAAAGATGTTTCAGGACTAGAGGGCATGGGATGAAGTTGGAGGAGAGGACGATTCAGAGGAAACATGAGAAAGAATTTCTTCACAGAATGGGTGGTGGACAAGTGGAACACCCTGCCAGAGGAAGTGGTGGGGGCTGAAACAATCACGGATTTAAGAATGCATGGGATAGACATAAAGGAATTCTAGAGGGCAGGGGTAAGGGAAACAGACTTCTAGGAAAACAAACTGAACTTACAAGCTCAAATGGGCAGACTAGGTGGGCCATAGGCCCTTATCTGCCGACACTGTCTATGTATCTATGTATCTATGACTGATACCAGAGTCCTTTTCTGACATTCAAGGCTATAAGCGGATTGGGTCCCCTTACCTCCATGATCTGCTGGTCCCCCACTGCCCCAGCAGGATTCTTTGCTCTGGAGAACAGGCACTTTAAGTTCCCGTTCCCTGCTTAAATCAGCAGGGGACAGGTAATTTGGAGTGTCTGCATCTGTTCTCTGAACCTACCTTAACACCTACATCAGGAGAGGCACTGAATCTTGCAGTTACTGCTATTCATTGTATTCTATTGTCAATATAAGGTGCTCTGAGTCTTTAGAAAAGCATTAAATCGTTTCTACCTACTTACCTAACTACCCAAGTATAATGTCACAGATTTCTATATGCTGGAACCTGCTCGTCAAGGCTTTTGGTGATCCTTGTATTGTCAGTTATAGGTTTCCCCATAGACCTGTTTGTTCCTGCTCCACCTCTCAGACAGGCACTCCCAGTGCAATGATAATGAGTTTAATTTATATTTATTATACTTGAAAACATATCATGCATAATTTGCATACAAGAAAAGGCATACAGTAAAAGCAGCACAATATTTCAAGACAGAATTCTGAGTTGCACAATTCTTTATTGTACCACTCAGGGACGTTCACAAGAACTAATGATCTTCACCTTTGCACAGAAAGCGCCATAGTACTGCCAGTGCGGTGTGGTTATCTAATTTGTAACTTACACCACAATGAGATTTCCACCCATCACAGACAACAAATCGAGCCATCTTCATAACAGATGCATATCTTACTATACGTCTTTCACAGATTAAAACCTAGAACAGTATACAAAATCTGATCAGCAAAACAAGAACGATTTGGAGTTTCATTATCTATAATAATAAAAGACAACAGTCTTTAAGTGCTGAATCTCTGCCAGTAAACAGACACATCAGCTGAAGAAATTACTGGACAGTAACATAAAAATATATTTACCGTGCTGTGTAGTATTTAGCAGACTTTCATTAAGGGTGGTATTTGAGTACAAGGCATCCTGATGCCAACTCGCTTCGGCGAACTTCTGGCTGACTCCGGGTATCAAGCCTCCAGACAGGAGCTGAGACACCATCTTGCCACCATGTGCACAGTGCGCCCGGCTTAGGAACACAGCCAAGAACCACCACCTCAAAATAAGTGCATCTCTACTCCAAATAAATGCCCTAGCAGGACATATAAACCAAATTCACATCATTGTGCATCTAAAACTGTATGAAGCCTTCCTTGTGTGTATACATCTCTGAGGTTAGGAAAATTAATTACCACCACAGTATTGAACGATGCAGGAAAAACATCATAAAATTAAAACTTTGCAATTAGTGCATTTGCAAAACTAGTTTCTTTACAGTCCAACTTTGAAGATTCTGCAAGCAAGCAAAGTCCATCAAAACAGATTAGCATTTTCAAAATCAACCAGCCATCAGTCCAGTCTCTCTGATACAGTACTTACGATAAGGCATTAGAAAGAAAGCCTTCAAATCATGATTCAAGTTCTGCCGCTCTGAATCCGCATAATGTTGGGACTGTTCAGGCGCAACTTACTGATTTTAGTTTGGTTACAGTGTCTCCCATTGATTTAGGGTCGAGAAGATGTACTGTTTGTCCTGGTATTCAAACTGCAATTGTACTGGAAAATATATTCTGTAGACAATACCAGCCACTCATAGCTTTGCAGCCACTTCTTCAAAGGCTTTCCTTCTGAGTTTTGTGGCAGAGCAGTAGTCTGGAAAAATAGCACCGACTCCACCAAAACCACAGGCCCCTGGTTCTTTGCTGCATGAAGAACTTGGTCTCTGGCACTCACTGAACTCATCACCAAAAGGATTGTCCTGTGTCCTTCCAAGACTGTGGCGCTTGTCTTGTGTTGATTTTGTATGCCCTTTGAATAGATATTGCATGCAAGAGCCCCAATGCCTCAGAGAGTCACTGCTCCAGGAAGGTATCCATATTGTTTCCTTCTGAGCCCTCAGGGACTCCAGTATAGGAACACTGGTCACTCTCACAGAATTTTCTAACTGCTCCAGTCCTGAACACATCACCCATATGCCTTAATGGATACTGCTGTTGTGGCCAGCTCTGTACCAGCTATTTTTCAGATTCGGCAACTGAATTAGTAACACCATCAGATTTTCTCCACTTAAGTCTTGTGCTACGTTAAACTCATCGACATTCTTGTCAAGTTTAACACTGTCTGCCTCAGAAAGTTATTGAGTGCTATAGGGGTCCAGGGTTGCTGTTTGGCCCCAACTCGGTCCTCAGGCTGCTGAACTCGTAGTTTTTTAGAATCATGCCTCCAATAAATCCATTTTACAGTGCCTCTTAGCTTAGACACTCCATCTCTAGAAATCAAAAATGCTAAAGCCCTTCTTCTCACGATCACTGTAAGCACTTTTAGTAAATAAAAAACTGAGTTTTAACAGTTTAATCGCTAAATTATTTTTCTCTGGGGAGCCTGCCAAATATGTCCTCCTTGTTGGACTGCTGGCTGCCACGATGATTATGATTTTGAAAATGACAGACTGGCAGGAGTAACACACTATAGTGAAACATGGTAGTGCTAACTCTGGTATGCAGATGTTTAGCTGTGTCTACCTCTTCAACATAAGGGTGCAGTCATGTCAAAGGACCCTGTGGGTCATGATCACTGCAGCCCCACCCTCTTCCGAGGTGCTTACGAATTACTTGATTGGTGCCCAGAAGAAGTCTGCAATCCTGATGAGAATAACTGGATAGGATCACAAATGTAGCATGGGCAAAAGTGCAGGGTTCTTGGTACCTTTTACCTCTTGAGGTTGGGACTCCCAAAATAAAAAAGTTGGAGTCCTGGATCAAATGTTTTGAAATCCACCACGTTCTTTTGTAGCCATTCTGGGGCATCCCACTGCAGTGCTCATTTGTGCCATGTAGCTGCTTGTGTTCTGAAATGTATTTATTTATTTATTTAGTTTTGTTGACCGGTAAGTGCATAGACAAATCCTGCCTATTTTCAGGCACGAGCAGGGAGGGGATACAGATGAATGCCAACTGGCCTTGAACCAGATTAAGCTGTTGGTGGTATTTTTAGTGAATGAGGAAATTTGGCCAGGACACCGTGGAAATTCCCCTACTCTTTTCAATAAGTGCCATGGGATTTTAACATCCACCTGAACTACCACCAATCCAGACAGATGGGACCTCAGTTTAACGTCTCATCTGAAAGGCGGCACCTCGGAAGTGCAGCACCCTCTCATGCTGCACTACAGTGTCAGTACTGGGATATTAACTTAGAAATTGCCAGATGTAGGGAACTGAACCCACAGCCCTCTGATTTCCGGCGTCAGAGGCGGTGTGCTACCTACTGAGCCAATGAAATGCCAGCAGCATGTCTCTGAGATTCAACGTGCCAATGACGTGAGTTGTGATGGGGTGCCAGTGCATCAAGGATATAATACCATGCGTCCCCGAGGATCCTTAATGTGATCTTTGTGACCGTGTCTGTGAAACAGGCCCTAGTTTGTCTGTAATGTGGAATGCAATCCCACTGTCCACCACTAGATGGTGCTGACTGGCAGAATCCAGCACACAAATGCAGGCCATCCTAATGGCTATCTTGTGATATGATAATGACATAGATTTTGGTGATATATGCACTAGGACTGAAAGTGAAGGTAGCCCTTTGCTCATACTGACTAGAAGAAACAAACAAAACAAAAACGGACAGCTTTCCATTCTTTACCAGTAGTACCACTATTCCTGCCAGGCCTCTCGTTATCCTTTTATCTATAGCACCACAGTATAGCAACCAGAAAGGACTTTGGGTCTATTATATCTGCCCTTCCAGCAGCACGGCAGTGACTATACGTCATTTGAGTATGGACATGCATACTGAACTTAACAGCCAGAATGCAAGCTTTATTCATACTGTGTAACCCTCGATGCCATTCTCTCTCAAGAATATGTTCCTTCTGCTATGAAAGTCTGAACAGTACTCATCCACAACCTCGCTGGGTAGGCTATTTCATATTTTAACCACCTTGCATGTAAAGTAATGCTCTAATATTTATTCTTTTCTGCCCTTCCCCACTTTGGACTGCAGGCTCTCTAGTATTGCTTCCACTCACCAGCTGAAACATATCTGTATAACCCACCCTGTCTTTTCCCTTTAGTGTGCAGAAAAATCATGAGTCTGTCCCCTCTCAGCCTTCTCGTTTCTAGGTTTAACCCTTAGACTGCCAACAGAATTAGAACGAATAGGAATTTGGGACTGATGTATCAATCCACAGCCCTGCAAGGTTAATAGTCGGAGGATGCCCAATTCATCTTCATAGCTCTTGCCTCCTAAGGTAGTTACGCAACTTGGGGTTACTGTACTGAACCCTCTCCTCTTCTTTAATGTCCTTTCTGTACTGTGAGGACCACAACTGGACACAGAACTCAGGAGGTTTTGTACAGGAGAGGATCACCTCCCTGTGATCTGCTTCATATTACCTTTCTAAAGCGTTCCAGCATGGCATTTACTTTCCTGACTGCAGCAGCACACTGTCTGGCTGGCTTTAGCTTACCATCCTCAATTACTCCGTGGTTGTGCTGTCCACTGTTGCATCACACAGAGAGCATGTGTGACTCTGAGAATCCACTCCAAGGTACAGTACCTTCCATCCCCTCCCCAAATTAAATGTAAGCTCCAAATTCTTAGCTCTAGTCCTTCATGTGTGCAGATCCCCTGTAGTGCAGCCAGCTCCTCTGCCGAATCCACTCTTCCTGCCAATTCAGTGCCATCCACAACCCTCAGCAGCTTGCTGCTAACCCTCCTTCAGATCAGCAATATACAGAATTATGGATAGGGGACTATACACAACAAGGCTGTGTTTCTGTCAAGAGGGTTACTAACATCACAGAACTTGAAAGCGAAGCTCAAGAGGTCCGATGATGTCAGCAACCTGTGAGATGGAAACATGACCCTTGTCTGTCGACAGTTCCCAGTTGGTTGTTTTATATAGTATATGGTTTAACTATTTGAAATAACAGAATTGTGTGTTTTTGGCTTTTCTTTTAAAGGTTCATAAATGTCCCTGCCACTGTCACTTCTGCTCTGCTTGCTGTGAGCTAGAGAACATCCCATCTTCATCCATTTGCTGAACGACCACATCTTTTAGGACTGACTCACTTTGCCAAACAAAGACATAAGTCTGTAGTTACCTGGATTTGATCCAGCCCCTTTCTTGAATAGGGTGATAGCAAAAGTTACTCTCCTGTAACTATATTTCTTCTAGAGTTATTCACCCATAGGCACACTATATAGAAGTTGACAGCAGATAAGGACCCCATCCAGTCTGACCCTTTTTCTACCATATGAATGTGCCATAGGGCCTGTACTCTGTCTCTACAGAGAATAATGTATTGGCAACCATACACAACAAAGCTGCATTTCCATCAAGAGGCTGATATGACAGCATAGGAACCACCTCGAGAGGTTCATGTTGTCATCTGAATCCTGAGATGGAAACACAGTGCCACCAACAAAAATAATAAAACAATTTACCTTTTCTTTGTTTTATGATTGAAATTACAGGGTTGAAATTAAGTTTTGCAGCCATTAGTCAGCAGGGCTTCTGACTGAAAATCCACTAGCCCCACAGACTTTCCACTGGCCCAGTTGGTGTACATACTAAGTGTTGCCTTCTCCAATACAAGCCCACAGGACTAGTTAAATGAAAATCTTACTAGCCTGATACAAAATCTACCAGCATTTGGCTAACAAGCGGTGCCAGTTTTGACCCCTGAATTACATTTACAGACTTTTACAAGTTGTTAGAAGGTACAACTCTGGGCACTGAGTGGTTAGTAAGCAGCTGGGGTAGGGTACATGAGGAATTTAAAATGTTATGACCTTTGAACTGTACTGAATAACTGCTTGAATGCACACATCACTTTGGAATGTGCATAACAGTTTAGAATGTGCACAACAAGGATTCTGAGCAGGCTAATTTTTTACAGAACAAAGGCTAACCATATACTATAGAGAACAAATGTATGGGCAACCATACACAACAAAACTGCATTTCCATCAAGAGGCTGATATGACAGCATAGAAACCACTACGAGAGGTTCATACTGTCATCTCAATCCCAAGATGGAAGCGATTGCAGTTGTATGTGGTTGCTCATAATTTGTTTAATATCTTTTCTTTTACACAGCATTCATAGGAGTGCCCCCAAGTAAAAACTTACTGTTTCTTTGTTCTATGATCGAAATTACACTGAACTTTAAATGTTATGACCTTTGAACTGTGCTAAACAACTGTTCAGAATGTGCTCAACATAGAGGATAATGTATGGTTCCTTACCTGCAACAAGTTTGTGTAGCCGCTGAGAGGTTGCCATGGCGACCGTTTAAACCCTGAGGCCGAGGCTCAAGAGGTTTCGATCATCATGGTAACCTCGAGGGGCTACACAAGTTGTTGCAGATAAGGAACCATACATTGTCTTATGTAGTGTATGGTGTGCTTTCTGGCTATTGAACGAGGCTATTTGCTGCATGGCATAACCCCCCAGAGACACACACACACACACACATACACAGAGCTCAAGAGAAATAAACTTCAAGACTCACCGTGGAAAGTTTTTTACTGTGGAGTCTGGCAGTATGTACAGGTACAGCAGTCGCTTTAACTTGCTAACTAAATAAATTGATCGTACACACACAGAAAAAGTCTTTAAAACTACTCCGCTACGGAGGGAGCGTGATGCCACATCCTGTTCACATGACTTCCTCTGACCCCGCAGAAAGAAAACAGAAGAGGACATAATATATGAAATGCTGTAAACTGAAAGTGTTTTCTGTTTTGACAGCACTTACCTTATTCGGACTCAGCTACTCGCGTCATGGATTACTGCAACTCTTCTCCTCGGACCGCTAAGGTAGTTGACTACTTTCACACTGAAGCCTTGCTGGAATATACAGTTTGAACTGAAAGAGAAGTTATGCAGGTCACAACTCTGAGCTTTCTTGGGCTGGGAGGTTGAATTACAGTCTCTGTGGTTGGGCATTCAGAGGCGGACGATGGTGACGCTTGTGCAGTTGAACTGCTGAAAATGACACCATTTCTTTTCTGTTTCTCATTGGACAAGACACTATAATTATTTACTGACTGAAGCACACGGTGCCTGGAGACTTGTTGCACCTCTGTGGGTGGTACATCGCTATCTATAAGTCTCTGTATTGCAGTTTACGAGTTGAATGATTGGTTATCTTTTTGTCTTCTGGTAAATCGGCTTTTTTTTTACTGTCTGCAACATCACTCTGATTTTATTCTCACCCACAGACATTGCTTGAAACCACTTGGACATTCCCTGTTTGTGGAACAGGTTGGGTGCCAGATAAAATGGCAAGTCAGGGTGCTGCATCTTTAATGGTCTCTCTGAGGCATATTTTATGAAGGCTGCTACTGGGCATCTATCAGGGTTGTCTTTGTTGGCGAACATCCTTGGTTTTATGTACGAATGTCTCTTGGGTTTTCACCCGTTCTTGCTTTGGTCTGCCGCTCGTTATACTGTATAAACTGTGTACCATCCGTGTCTGTCAGGAGCTCCAGGTCACCCCATCTTAGCCTATACTGTTCAGCTGTCACGGAGGGCAAAGTATAACCCATTACTGAAAAAACATGTTTAGCAAGGAAGTGGCATTAGAGGCCAAGTGTCCCAGTGCTGTACAGAAGGTCTGTATCTGTCTGGGAAAGTGCTTCTGATTGCTGGGGTTTGCTACCTTTGCCCAGTTTCTTTAGATACTTATGCTTTGCTACTAGTATTGCTAAAGTTTCACGGAAGTCGGAGGTGTTTCCATGAAATACTGAATGACCGTTATCTCTCTCTTACAAGGTGGTGGTCTATGCTGCAATTATGCCATGGATAGTGCTTGGTTCATATTGCCCACCATCTATCCGCTCTACTCTAAATATAAATTCAGCAACTAGGTTGTCTAGGTCTTTACTGATATTTCTGTTATTTTGCAGATTTCTCCAGCCGCAGCTAAGAAACTTTGGAATACTTTCATGTCCGCTTCAGTTTTTTTTCAGTGCACGTGAATTTTCTTGATCTTTTCTGAACTTTCTCTGTCTGACAGCTCTTGATGAACACTGCAGCTGCCATTGTTATCAATATGTGGCATTGTGTGAAGTGTCAAATTCCTGTTTGAATCACACAGCACTACTGACTGCACCTGCGTTTGTCTCAGACTGCATTACTAACATTCCTTTGCTGTTGTGCTGCAGTAGATACGTAGCTGATGCAGCACAACAGCTCTGTTGCAGGTATGGATTTTTATGTATAAAAGCATTCCACCATACACTATAGTTCTATGTACTATAGTTCTATATAAAAATTAGCCTGCTCAATTGTTACGTGCATTCCAAAGTGGTGGTGTGCGATTCCGAGCAGTTGTTCAGCACAGTTTAAAGGTCCTAAAATGTCAAATTCCTCATTCACCCAACAGCCAGCTGATTACTAACCACCTAGTGCCCAAATTTGTACCCTTTAACTTGTAAAAGTCTGTAAATTTAATTTCAATCATAGAAACAGAACAAAAGAAGCGGCAAGGTTTTTTTCTTTGTTTTACATTGTGGAGAGACCTTCTATGACTCCTGTGTAAAAACATATACTATATTAAATAAAATATCATGACCACACACACAACTCACCATGTGTTTGGCATACATAGCATACATATGGCATTTAGACAAAGTGTGTAAAAATAAAACAGGGCATGGAAGATCACAGTGTTACATTTCATTACAAATGGGCCCCATTGAGGAAGGGTACATCACAATATCGCGCTGACAGCAACGTGATCTCGTGGGGAGGTTAGCGGCGCACCATTAAAACACGTTGCCTGATGCGAGCAGAGAACAATTTTTATGAGTATTCAGGTAAAATACCTGGTTGCTGAATACTGTGCTTGCAGAGGAGATCGCCTTTAGCCACAATCTGCAGCAGTCGCCTGTTATTCCAGCTAGTAGTTCTCCTTTAAACAATCCAGTTAAAGCAGACTTGCCAATCGATTAATGGTATTTCAACCCGTAAAGCATTATCATTAAGTCAGTGGCACTAGATGATATCCCCACTGATCTGATGAAATATGCAGCTCACGCCACTGCTAGTCCCTAAACTCAGATTTTTAACTTACCACTAAAAGGTGAATTTCTTATGGAATGGAAATGTGCCAAAGTGACATCATTGTTTAAATCTGGCTCTAAATCGGATCTTGATATTTGCCAGATGATAGCTCTACTTCCTATTGTTTCAATTGAAAACTGCTATGTGAACAACTGAAAAAACACAAAAAAACTGAATAACCATAATACACCTAATGCATTCAATCAGGTTTTAGATCTAAGTACATTACCACTTCTACCCTCATGAAAGTAGTTAGTGACATACAGGAAGTCCTCGACAAAGAAACTGCTAGTTGGGGCCATCTTTATATATCCGTTAAAAGGCGGTCGACACATTAAATAGGACAGTTAGTAAGAACTTACCATAACAGTAGATCTTTGAGAGAATCTTTTCATTAGGTCATACCTATGGAATATAATCATTAGGCTCTGAACCACATGGAAATTTTTTTGCCAAAGCAGTGCTACGAGGCCGCCCATGGCGGCGTCTGATGTCATCCTTCCTACACAAGCGTGGCGGCCTCAACCCTCCTCAGTCCCCCACCAGTGCTCAAGCTCAGAGGACCTAACCATAGGGAACATGGGGAAATTAGAATCTGCCCAGAAGCCAAGGCAGAACAACACAGGAAAAGGGCCATCGAGATATATCCTAACGTCTCGAAGGGGCATGGCTGAAGGGACCAGGAGGGACAGTCATGCCAGGTGCAGAAGGAAAACCAGAGGAACCCTGGAGAGCAAAGGAAAACAGCAGAAAGGCCCGTACAGGGCGGATGAGAAAAGCCAGCAGACCGTCTGGAGAAAGAGCCAGGCAAAGGCCATCACAGTTAAGGAAGGCTCTGTCTCCCAGCAAAGAGCCCAGCAAGAGATCTGCCCATCAGACAAGGTAGACACTAGGAGAGAAACCCCCAGAATAAAGGGGTAACTCCTGTACAGCCTTAAGGCCTAAGAAGGACATGCACCGAGGCCTCTCAAAGAAGCAAGAGAAGGCGAAAGATTTCAATAAGCAGGTTTTGGTGGAAGCAACTAGAAGGCCTACCTGGAGAAAGATCCAAGCAGGAGCCCATAGAGTACAAAAGGCTCGATGTCCACAGGGGACAGAGGTGGGTCGATATGACCTGATGCAAGAGATTTTCTCGACGATCTACTATTACAGTAAGTTCTCACATAACTGTTCTATGTTCTTCGAGGATATCTCATACATCGGCACACCCATGGAACGAGTCCCAAGCAGTACTGGCAGAGAAACAGTCTGGGTGGCTGGAGGCTAGAGACCTACAAAGGAGGCTCTGAAGTACAGCCCGGTTGAGGACTACCTTTCTTCTAGAGGCACTGTCCAGACTGTAGTGCCTTGTGAAACTATGGACAGGGACGCCAAGTTGCAGTAGCACAGATTCCTGTCACTGAAACATTCCTGAACAGACAACAGAAGTGGCCGTGCCATGGGTTGAGGGCTCATGCACAACCTAGGAAGTTCGATACCGATCTTCCCTATAACAGAAAGTAATGTGGTTGGCCAATCATTTGGACAAGCCTTGCTTAGAAACTGGAATGCCCTCTTTCCTGGGAAAAAAGGCTGCGAGGAGCAGTCATAAGTCATCGTACTAACATACTAAAATGCCAGCAGAATAGGCCTAATGGTCTTTCGTGTCTGCTCGCTTGGTCAGCCCCCACCCTGGGTGGTGACCCATGCCCCCTCGCCTTCTCTGGCTTCTCCCTTCCCAGTTCCGGATATTCTTGCTGCATTGGATTTTGCTTCTAGAACCCTTCCTGTACCTGTCCCACCCCTCTTGAACCCCTCCACAGTCTCTGCCTCCACCAGCCCCCTAGACAGCGCATTCCATGGCTCCCCACCCTCTCAGTGAAGTAGCACCTCCTCTTTTCTCCCTAGATCTTCTCCCCTCCAGCTTCCACCCATGCCCTCTAGTGGCCCCTCCTCCTTCCTTGAAGCACCCTGACTGTTCCTCCCTATTTACCCTCTTCATGTACCTGAAGACCTCTATCATGTCCCCCTGGTCCATTTCTCTTCCAATGTGTACATATTTAGCTCTTGAGCCTCTCCTCATAGGTCCTGTCCCCAAGCCCCAAATCACTTTGTTGCCCTCCTCTGGACCCTCTCCAGGAGTCCAATGTCCCTCTTTAAGTGTGCCTCAAAACTGCGCAGTACTCAAGGTGCGGCCTCACGAGCAGTTATACAGAGGAGTATATCACTCCCTCTTTCTGGAGGTGATCCCCTAGTGATGCATCCCAGCATCCTGTTGGCCTGGGCTGCTGCCCTCCTACAAGTCTCTGAGTTGTTCATCTTGACATCCACCACCACCCCAGGTCCCTCTCAGCCATCGAGACTTGTAGCATCCCCCAGGGTGTACACTTGGCCGGGTTTCTAGCCCCAGGTGGAGTACCTTGCATTTCCTGCATTGAACCTCAGCTTCTACTTTCTAGACCATCTTTCCAGAGCCTCCAGATCCCCTGTGGGCCCTCTCCCCTCCTCCCCATCCATCACGCCCCCAGTTTTGAGTAATCCGCAAAGAGACTCATTTCACTCCAGTTCCTGTCCTTATGTCAGAGATGTAGGCGTTGAACAGGAGGGGCCCAAGGACTGATCCCTGTGGGACCCCACTAATGACCCTCCTTGGGGATGAGACTATCCCACCAACTACGACCCTCTGGGTCTGGTCCTGGAGCCAACTGCCTATCCATCTGATCATCTGGTTCCCACCCCAATTTCTCCCAGCTTATCCAACAGGCCACGTGAGGAACAGAGTCAAATGCCTTGCTGAAGTCTAGAAAAGGGCGTCCACTGGTCTACCCCAGGTCCAAGGCACTCGTCACCCAGTCATAGAACTCCACAAGGTTTGTCTGACACGATTTCCCAGGCGAATCCATGCTGTCTATCGTCCAGGCACCCTGACTTTTCAGGTCCCCCAGCCTCTCCTTGACAATGCCCTCTATCACCTTGCCCACCACCGATGTCAGGCTGACAGGCCTGTAGTTCCCTGCCACCTCCTTGATCCCTCCTTGTGGATAGGGCACTATATCGCTACCCTCCAGTCCTGGGGTACCCACCCTGTCCTCAGAGAGATTGTGAAAAGTCCACAGGGGTTTAGCCAGGACACCCGCAAGTTCCTTCAGCACTCTGGGATGTAATTTATCGGCCCTGGTGCTTTCTCCGTCTTAAGGGAGCTGAGGCTTCCCTCACACTCTCTGTTGATTTCCACTTCCAGTGCCTCTTCTCCCTGCTTAGCCCTCCCCTCCTGCCAGTGATGCCTCCCTCTCCCCAGACCCGCCGATCGGGAAGGCCCCCAGTATCTCTGTCTCTCCCATGTATGATGCAGCATCATATTTTCCTTGGTGAAAACTGAGGTGAAGTACCATTTAGTACTCAGCCTGCTCCCCAAGGTCTTGTGCCCATCTCTCCCTGATTTAATCTTGCTGATCTGCCCCTTCACTCTTCGTTTTCCCCAATGTATCTAAGAACCCCTTGTTCCCTCTCCTAATTTCCCTGGCCAGGTTCTGCTCCTTCCTTGCCGTGGCCGCCCTCACCACCCTAGTGGCCCTTCTAGCCATCAGCTCATACTCCCCTCGATCCCTTTCCTCCTTGAGCACTTGAATTGCCTATAGGCTGCCTTCTTTCCACGCACCACCTCCTGGACCTCCCTGGTCCACCAGCAGGGATTTCGGCCCTACCGGATTTTTTCGCCTTACTTGCACAGGTGCTGGTTCATCACATGATGAACATAATTTGTACATCCAATGTATGGAGTAATTCTTCCCTTGAATGGCATGCTCTACAAAATAAACTGGCAGGTGGATGGCTTGATTTAAAGTAAACCCAGACACCACCTACAGAAAAACTTAGGGTTGGTACACAAAGACACCCTGTCATTCTGGAAACAAATATGGAGGCTCATATAAGATCCTGCAGCCAGAAATCCTTCAAGCAGAAGTAATAGCAACTAGAAATAATGCTTTTCCATGGCCGAAAGCGTGGCTCTAAGTCACAGCTGGATCAAAAGGAACCAAAGTAAGCTTCTCTAACACAAAAGCAAGTCCCAAGCTAAGACTGGATTGTGGATGGGAGGCTTCAGATGAAGAATGTTTCTCAAAAACATCAGGCCACATCCATCTGGACCACAGTATGGCTATTAATGAGCACATGGGAGGCTGATACAGCAGACAAGTGCACTGTAATGGAAGAGTATTGCAGCCAGGCATCTGGCAAGGACAGCAAATATTACAGAATCTGATTCACTATGCAGAGTGAAGGGTCCAGGTGGTGGGAAGTGGCCCACAGAGCAAAATACTTCCATTTTCTAGAGGCGGTACCTGGTGGAGGGTTTCCTGGCAGCCACCAGGATGTCAGCCACTGTGAGGGACACTCGAGTCTTGCAGTGGTTAAGTCCTCAGGAGCTTGGTATGGAGATGGCGTGACATGAGGTTGGTTCCTTTTGATCCAGGTTTTCCTGTTTCTGTGACACCAGCCCCTGCAGGAACAGGGGGTGCCTGGAAGTTCCACTGCCAATAGTTGCAATAATGGAAACCATATCTGATGAAGCGAGAAGGGTGCCACAAGTATTAGGGTGGCCCCACCCCAAGCTATTAGCACTGTCTCGAATCAGGAAGGAAAGGCATACAGAACCTCCTTTCAATGAGTGGTACAACGCTGCCTTGCCAGAAAACTCCAGGCCCTAGATTGGGCAAGCAAAAAGCAGCAGTTTTGCATTGAGTGGGGACAAAAAGGTCCAACTCTGTATGACCCCACCTGTTGAACAGGTCTCCTACTACCAGGGTAAGTGGCTCCCACTTGTGTTCTGGACTGTGGCCAGCATAGTCTGTCTGCCAGGGCATTTCAGACACCTGGAACATAGATGGCCAACAGTCTTAGACCGTGTTCTAGAGCCCAGTAACAAACTCTCATGCGCTTCCTGCGGGGTGGGTAAGAATGAGTCCCCCTTGCCTGTGTGGGTAGCATACTACACCGAGGTTGCCCATCTGCACCAGCAGAGGCTTCAGGAAAGATGGGTTTGGAAGGCATGTAAAGCACACAAAGCAGATCTCTCCTAGAACATTTATGTAGAGGAGAGTCTCCACCAAGAACAACATTCCTCGAGTTTGATGAGGACATGAATGTGTCCCTAGCCCAGCCCCGAGGCATCTGTGGTGAGAATTCACTGAGGGGAAGGGGTGAGAAATGGGACTCCCTTCAGCCTGGTACTGGGGACCATCCACCACTGAGTACACTGCAGACAGTGGAGGACACTAGAACCTGTTGTTCTAGATCCTTTGGTGTGCTGACCCCACTACACCCTCAGGGACCACTGGGGAGCCACATGTGCAGCCATGTCAGGGACACGGTAACAATGGTAGCGCCATCAGGCCCAACAGTTACAGGAATGTCCTGGCCATGACATACCTAATTTGAGAAACCAACTGGGCCTGAGCCATGAGGCATTCTGCCCTGTCCCTGGGCAGGAAGGCTACACCTCGGTTGCGTCTAGAACTGCCCCCATGTACTGCAAGGGCTGACAAGGGTCCAGAACGGACTTAGGCAAGTTCACAATGATCCCTAGAGCATTGAACAACTGCCCGGTATGCACTAAGGTCTAAGACAGTTGTTCCTTGGACTGAGCTTTGAGCAACCAGTCGTTTAGACAGGGAAGGCGTATGGGCAGTCTGGCAAGGGTTCAATGGCGATGGCTGCCATCATCAGAGCCTACAGTCCCAGGAATGTCCTGATTGGGACATGACTGCTGCAGAAACCCACTAGGCCTGAGCTAAGAGATGTTCCACCCTATCCTGGGGCAGGAAGGCTAAGCCTTTGCCACATTCAGGACAACCCCACATAATGCCAACGCTGGGATAGAGGGCGACGGAAGCCCCTCCTGTAGAGGCCGCTGCCACCACTACAAAGCAGCTGAAAGATTTCAGAGGAGGGAGGGACCAGTCTGGGCCAGCAATGCTCCATCTAGAGTTGAAGTGTAAGGGGACAACTGCAAGGGGACACAGCGGGTGAGCCAGCAAACCATCTGCAGGGTCGGGGCATACCCCATCCCCTTGTGCCAGGAGTGACAGTGGAACAGCAAAATGGACTGGCTGAACCCTGTGCAGTGGAAGGAGGAGTTCAGAGCTTGCAGATGAGGTAGAAGCCTCAAGAAACTGAATGCTGTGGCCCTTGTCTCATAGATACTATGGGTCCAAGACAGGGACCCACCAGTGGTCCCGTGGTGAACAGGCAGAGGTGGCCCAAACCACTTTCACCACTCTGAATCAGGAGTCACCTTGAGGGCTAGAAGGAGAGGACAAACCCCAAACTCCAGAGAAGGGTTATGCCCCCTACTGGCCACTAGTATATGTGAGTGGTGTTCTCCTCAGGTGCCCTGGGAAAAGAATGGCCGGGGGGCATTCTGCAACTCTGTCAGACCCAGAGAGAATGAGGTGCAGGAGAAGGCCAATGGGACCTGACACGACAGTGTTATTAAGCTGCCTCTGGGAGGGATGGGAAAGACCAGGAAGAAAAGGCCCAGCGACACTGCCTAGAGGATCAGGACCCCATGCCATAATATATTAGAGGCGCCAGGGAAACACGTAGCTGATCAGGCCTGGACCCCTTTAATCATTAAAGCTGGGTGCGAGAAAATGGGACTAACATGTACCTCGGATCTATCATGGGGCAGTCAACTCAGCAGAAGTGTGATAGGTGCCCAGGCCATGTCCTCACCAGTGGCATGGAAAGAGGAAGAACCCCAAGGTTAAAGAGGGTGAGGGCAAGCTTGAAAAGTCCTGACACCCTCACACAGTCTGCTGGTATAGCCTCGAACACCTGGATGGGGGCATGGTACAGGAAGCCGCAGGCCCAGGGGAGATGCAGAAGGTCCCTCCACAAACAGGCGAGGAGGAGAGTCAGCATATCATAAGAGCAGCCCAGGGAATAACCGGCTAGAGTCCCTACAAAGAACCATACCACTATGCTTGATCCACAGGCAGTCGATAGGCATGGGCCATGCCCGTGCCATTGTCCACATCATGGCGGTCCTGCAAGGCAGAGGGGAGGTTTGGAACGCTCCTGCCTAGATAGGCCCCAAATGCCGATGACCAAAGGGCCTGTGGGGATGGCGAAGGGCACTGTGTCTACAAAGCCAAGTCTAAACAAGAGGGACCAAACCTAGAGACCACAAGGCACAGCAGTCCACACCAGCGATGGGCCCCCCCAAAAAAAACTGAGTGGGAAGCAAGGGGATGCCACACATCAGAAAGGGCAGACCAGCCAGCGCCATGTGACAGGGAGGGCATAATGACAATGGGGAGGCACACTAGCGCCCCAGTGTCAGAACAGGTCCAGGCTAGCCTGGGAGGAAAGGAGCTCTCTGACTCCTACAGATGAGGAGCAACATGTTAATGGGGGAGACACGGGGCACCACTGATGACAGGCCTAGGACAGCGACTGGCCAAGGTAAAACCACTAAACCCTACTCACTAGAGTGGCCAGGTGGGATGGGAGAGCAATGGGCGTCATCGTCTACAAGGCCGAATCTGCAGGGGTAGGCACAGGGTGCCACCGCTGAGAGCCTGGGCAAGCAGAGACGGGCAGGAGAGAAGAACCAGCCCTAACAGCCATGAACGGGATGGGGGAGCGGGAAGACGGAGAGAGGCTGAGGTGTCACCATCTGGGGGGACCTGCAGTAGTAGCACCCCAGAGAGCTGCCTTGAGCCCCCCACCGGGAATCCTGCAGGGGGTATCTGAAGCAGGAAAAAGGAGGCCATAGCAAAAAAGAAGAAGGTCACCAATCCCACCAAGAATCTGGTCCGTCGATGACAAGGGCTCCTCAGCCCGAGGGCAAATCGGGGTGCAGCCTAACCATGCCCCAGAGACGCCAAAAAATGGCAACAGAAAGGGACTGGGAGCCAAAGTCGTGGGCACAGGCAATGTGGAGGCTGACTGAAAATCTAAAATCTTAAAAGTTGGAAAATTGTTGGTTGTCTATGTTTCTGCAGGTCCAACAAGTCTTGGTCAATGGTGGAAAAAGATCTGAGGAGGTCGGGAGCACCCACGCTTATGTAGGAAGGATGCTGACAGATGTTGTGTGGGCCACCTGGTACTACTGCTTGGCAAAAGTTTCTGTGTGGTCCTAAAGCCTCAGGCTTATGTTCCATAGATGTGACCTGATGAAAGAGGTCTGATCGGCAAGATCACACAATATTACTAAGCATACTGGATTCCATGGGTGGGACCCTCGTGTGTAATAAACTGGTTTTCAGTGTATCTAACTGGCTGATATCAGCTGGTAAACCCTGAAGAAAAAACAGTTACTTACCATAACAGTAGATCTTAAGAGAATCTCCACTGAGCCACATCGTGGAACTGTAAGCTAATGAGCATCGAGACCACCTGGAAACTTTTGCTAGCTGGGGTCATCCATGTTGACGTCGTCAACACCTATATAACGTTGGTGGACTCATCATGTTTCAGTTCTCTGCCACACACATGCTTGGAGGAGCATCAGACCAGCAGGGACCAAAGCACCCAGAACTAAAACCAGTCATACAGGAGGATATGGAACCTTATAATTATATGGCCAAGCAGACAGAAGAGGAGGACCAGCGTGTGACAGCAGACAGGACATCTAGATGACTTTATAAGATAAAAATCGGGAAGGTGGGAGGCGAGTGGTTCAGTGGAGAGATTCTCTCTAAGAACTATAGTTATGGTAAGTAAATGAAAAGTACTTATTTACCATAACTGTTGATCTTCCAGAATATCTTCACCACTGGATTATCGCTATAGGTCTGGACCAGAGACACTAGAACCCTGTAAGAGCAAAGCTTTTGCCAGGGGCCAGCCATGGTTACTGGGCATGGCCCCTGCATCCCTATGTGGTCTATCTCTGTCTCTGTTCTCGACTCTCTGTCTCTCTGTCACTGTCTCTGTCTCTTTCTCCTTCTCTGTCTCTCTCTCAGTCTCTCTGTCTCTCTGTCTGTCTCAGTCTCTGTCTCCTCTCATCTCTCTGATCCTGTCTCCGTCTCAGTCTCTCTCTGTCTCTGTCTCAGTATCTGTCTCTGTCTCTCTCTCTGTCTCTGTCTCTGTCTCAGTCTCTGTCTCTATCTCTGTCTCTCTGTCTCTCTCTCCTCTCTCTGTCTCTGTCTCAGTCTCTGTCTCTATCTCTTTCTCTCTGTCTCTCTGTCTCTATCTTTGTCTTTGTATCTCTGTTTCTCTGTCTCTATCTCTCTGTCTCAGTCTCTCTGTCTCTGTCTCCCTGTATTGCTGTCTCTGTTTCTCTGTCTCTGTTCTCAGTCTCTGTCTTTGTCTCTCTGTCTCAGTCTCTCTGTTTCTCTGTCTCTGTCTCTCTGTCTCAGTCTGTCTCTCTGTCTTACTGTCTCTGTCTCTCTGTCTCTCTGCCTCTCTCTGCCTCTCTCTGTCATAACATCTCTCCAGGCTCTCTGTCTCTCTGTCTCTCCTCTGTCTCTCTCTCTCTCTCTCTCCTTGTCTCTCATCTCTATACCTCTGTCTCAGTCGCTCTGTCTCTATGTCTCTGTCTCATTGTCTCTCTGTCTCTGTCTCCGTCTCTGTCTCTCTGTTTCCCTGTCTCTGTCTGTATGTCTCTGTCTCAGTCTCTCTGTCTCTATGTCTCTGTCTCAGTCTCTGTCTCTCTGGCTCAGTCTCATTGCCTCTCTGTCTCTGTCTCTCTGTCTCTGACTCTCTGTCTCTCAGTCTCTCTGTCTAGGTCTCTCTGTCTCTGTCTCTAAGTCTCTCTCTCTCTGTCTCTCTGTCTCACTGTTTCTGTCTCTCTGTCTCTGTCACTGTCTTTCTGTCTCTGCCTCTGTCTCTGTCTCTCTGTTTCTCTCTCTCTGTCTCTCTTTCTCTGTCACTCTTTCTCTGTCTCTCTGAATCTCTGTCTCTCTGTCTCTCTCTCTGTCTCCTTCTCTCTGTCTCTCTTTCTGTCTCTGTCTCTGTCTCTGTCTCTCTGTCTTTTCTAGTCTCTGTCTCAGTCTCTGTCTCTCTGTCTCTGTCTCTCTGTCTCTCTGTCTCTCTGCCTCAGTCTCTTTCTCTCTGTTTCTGTCTCTCTGTCTCCGTCTCTCTATCTCTGTGCTTCTCTCTCTCTGTCTCTCTGTCTCTCTGTCCCTCTGTCTCTCTCTCTGTCTCTCTGCCCCGTCTCTGTCGCTGTCTCTCTGTCTCTGTCTCTCTCTGTCTCTGTCTCTCTGTTTCTCTGTCTCTGTCTCTCTGTCTCAGTCTCTCTGTCTCTGTCTCTGTCTCTCTGTCTTACTGTCTCTATCTCTCTGTCTCTGTCTCTCTGTCTCTCTGTCTCAGTCTTTCTGTTTTACTGTCTCTGTCTCTCTGTCTCTGTCTCTTTTTCTCTTTCTCACAGGCTCTCTGTCTCTCTGTTTCTGTCACTGTCTCTCAGTCTCTGTCTCTGCACAGAGTGGCCGTCACACCTGTGCCATATAGGGGTGCTGACTAACTGTACACTGCTGCCATGGCCACATGCCAGTGGCTTGTTTGACCTCCTACTGTGTCCCTGTGTTGGTGTGCCGTGGGGTATGGGTGGCTGTTTGTCCATGAACTGTGTTGCATCCTGTGTGGCACATGCTTCCATCCAACACTGTGTGTGTCTGTGCTGGCTGTTGTGGCCAGTGCTGGGATTGGATATGTCTGTCAGAGGGTGTGCAGGGTGCTGTGCCACTGGTGGAGGGGTCCTGTTGTGTCACATGTGGGTAATCTCCAGTGCCGACGCATGGTCGGTGTCTCAGCTGTACCTTGGCAGATGGGCAGGTTGGCATTGTGGATGCAGTTGTTGTGTCACTGTCTGCTGCCACCCACTGCAGGGGACACATGGTGGGGCTTCCTTGCATGGCTCCTTGGTGCACAGGGTCGCATTGTCACTGTGAGGGTCATGGCATGCATGGGGTTTCCTGCACTATTGGGAGCTACTCCTGGGTAGGGTGTATGGGGATCATAGTGCAGGGTGTTCTCTGCATTGGTGGGATGGTGTGTCACAGGGTGGTTGACACTCCTTGTGTGCCAGTCACAGCTTGCCAGGGGGTGTGCTAGGGCACCATGCCCCAGCTGCGGGTTGGTTGCTGGTATCCATGGGCAGGTGATTATTCCAGCTCTCCACTGGTTGTGCAGTGCATGGGGTGTGTCAGGCAGTCTCTCTTCTGCTGTGTGCTGCTCTGCCCATTTGTGGCATGAGTGGTGGGCCCCTGCATCCTGTCCCTGTGCATCCCTGGTTGTGCTGTTGCACTGCTGCCCTGCTCCATGGGGCACTATGGTGCATCAAGACTGCTCCACTGAGCATCCCTGGTTGTGCTATGGTGCAACTGAAATGTGCAACTGCACATCCCTGGTTGTGCTATGGGGCAGGTGGTGTGATATTCACTCGTGTGCTGCAGGTGTCTCTTGAGCTGTGCAGTTTTTGAATATCGCATTTCTTTCACTTGAGCGCAGTGGACCTGCTCTTGCTCCTGCTGTTGCGCAGTTTTTGGGTGCAGTTTGAATATCCAGGCCTCAGTGTTTAGAACCACACTACAATAGAGACAAATTAACCAATGATTTAGATGATGTAACAGATAGTTTAGCATCTCACTGTGAGAGAGATAAATTAACACATACTAAATTAATTTAATAGTTACACTATTGTAACACCACACCACTATATTATATTATATTGTATTGTATTGTATTGTGTTGTCTTGTCTTGTATGATATTATATTATATTATATTATATTATATTATATTATATTATATTATATTATATTATATTATATTATATTATATTATATTATATTATACCTCTGGGGAGGTGCATCACTGGCAGGTGTGGGGAATGCAACGCAGGAAGATGAGGTAGCAGAGGTGGAAATCATGGCAGAGAGAGTGATTGAAGCCCTTGGGTCCCATAAGATGGAGAAAGCACCAGGGCCAGATAAATTTCATCCCAGAGTGCTGAAGGAACTGGCAGATGTCCTGGCAAAACCCCTGATGGAGCTCTTCAACATCTCACTGAGGACTGGATGGGTGCCCCAGGGTGGCACATACAGTGCCCAGCCACAAGTGGGGATCAGGGTAGGTGGCAGGGAACTACAGGCCCATCAGCCTGACATTGATAGTGGGCAAGGTAATGGAGGACATTGTCAACCAGTGACAAGGGGGGACCTGGAAAAATTGGGGAGCCTGGATGAAAGACATGTCAGACAAACCTTGTGGAGTTCTTTGACTGGCTGATGAGTGCCATGGACCTGGGAAGACCAATGGGCATCCTCTTTCTTGACTTCAGCAAGGCATTTGACTCTGTTCCTCACATGGGCCTGTTGAATAATGTAGGAGAAATGTGGGTGGGAAACCAGATGATCAGATGGATCAGAAATTATCTCCTGAACTGGACCCAGAAAATCATGGTTGGAGGGATAGTCACATCCCCAAGGATGGTCATTACTGGAGTCCCTCAGGAATCAGTCCTTGGGCCCCTCCTGTTTAATGCCTATGCATCTGACATTAGGAAATTCAGTAGGAGTGAGCTGAGTCTCTTTGTGGATGACACAAAACTAGGAGTAGTGGTGGTGGATGGGGATGAGGGAAGGTGGTCCTACAGGGGGACCTGGAGGCTCTGGAAAAGTTGTCTAGAAAGTGGAAGCTGAGGTTCAAAGCAGGAATATGCAGGGTACTGCACCTGGGAGCCAGAAGCCCAGACCAAGTTGACACCCTTGGAAATGCTACAATGTTGATGGCTGAGAAGGACCTGGGATGGCAGTAGATGCCAAGATGAACAACTCAGAGAGTTGTAGGAGAGCAGTGGCAAAGGACACATGATCTTGGATGCATCGTTGAAGGGCTCACCTCCAGAAAGAGTGAAGTAATAATCACTGTATAACTGCTTGTGATGAGGACACACCTCAAATTACTGCTTGCACACATTTAAAGAAGGGACATTGAACTTCACAGAGAAGAGGTCCAGAGAATAGCAGCCAAAATGATTTTGGGCTGTGGGAAAGCACCTAAGGGAGAGGCTCGAAGAGCTAAATATGTACACATTGGAAGAGAGAGGACTGAGGAGAAATGATAGAGGTTTCATGCACATGATGGGGTAAATAGGAGGGAGCAGTCAGGATACTCCAAAAGAGGTGGGGCACTTAGAAAGTATGGGTGGAAGCTGGAGGGTGGGAGTCAGTGGATCAGGTGCTACTTCACTGAGAGGGTGGTGAAGTCATGGAATGCACTGCCCCAGTGGCTGTGGAAGCAGAAACAGTGGAGGGTTCCAGAAAAGGTGGGGTTCTGGAAGCAAAAACTAGTGCAGTGAGAAAATCCTGGACTGGAGGCAGAAGCCAGAGAGAGAGAGAACAGCAAGTCAAAATCAACAGGGTGGGTGCTGACCAAATGAGCAGACAGAAAAGACCCTTAAGCTTGATTGGCATTCTAGAAGATATTAGTATATATTATATTATTATATTATATTATATTATATTATATTATATTATATTATATTATATTATATTATATTATATTATGTTATATTATGTTATGTTATGTTATGTTATGTTATGTTATATGTTATGTTGTATAGTATAGTATAGTATAGTATAGTATAGTATAGTATAATTATAGTATAGTATAGTATATTATATTAATAGATTAGTTACATGATATTAAATTAGATTATATTATATTATATATATAATATATTATATATATTATATTATATTATATTATATTATATTATATATATATTATATTATATTATATTATATTATATTATATTATATTATATTGTATTGTATTATATTATATTATATTATATTATATTAATCACCATTCTATAACAGGGATAATTTCACACAGTTAAGCACTTCACTGTATCAGGCATTTAACTCATTGTTTAAGAACCACAATACGAGGCAATGTGACTCTTGTTTTTTGAGATAAATTAACACACAGATTAGCTGCATGCTGTTACAAAGATAATTTAGCATAAACTCAACTCCACAGTATCTGAGATCTTCTTCCTGGACAACACCACTATGTCCCTTCATTAATTTAACGCAGGTTATAATACCACAACATTATATTGTATCATAGTTTATCATATCATATCATCATATCATATTATATTGTATTATATTATCTTATAATAATCACCAATCTGTCACTCTGATGTTTGTCATGCAGTTAAGCACAACACTGAAAGAAAGCTTAATTAAATCATTGTTTAGACTCTCAGCACGGAGTAATTTAACCATTATTGAGATAATGTTACAGATAGTAAATATATATCATATCATGTCATATAATATAATTTAACATATGTAATATGATGGTGTGCTGTTATAATATTATGGATATAAATAACTCAATTATGTATTAATTTTCTCATTGAAAGTGTAGTGTCTGTATTGTGTCGAGTTTTAAACAATGAGTTAGATGCTCTCTGCTGCAATGTTGTGCTTCACTGCATAAATTCACCTGTACAGGTGGTGATTAATGTAATAGACTATAATATATTATGGTGGGATATAGTATAATATAAGATAATAAATATCTTATGATATGATATAATATAATAAAATATAATATAATATATTATATTATATAATGCGGTGTATAATATTTTAACTATTATATTAATTAACTCTCATGATAATTTATCTCCATGACAGTGTTGTACTAGAATTATGTTAAATATATCTGTAAAGGTGTGGTGCTGAACTATGTAAATTATCTCAAACACAGGGTTTAATTGCATCTCTTATAGTGAGAAGCTAAACAGTTTATTAATTCTCTCTCCTACAATCGTATGCGTAACTGCTATATTATTATCCTGGATATGATATGATATCATATAATTTATTACAATGTAATATGATATGATACACTATAATGATGTGCTCTTATAATATAACTGCATTAATTTATCTCTTTGGCAGAGTGGTGTTAAACTGTGTAAAAAATATCTTGGCAATAGTGTGGTGCTTAACTATGTGTTGAATTTTCTCTGTAACAGTGTAGTGCCAACCAGTTGGTGAAATGATCTTAAAAAAGAGTTTGTCTCTTGAGTAGTGTGATTCTAAACAATGTGTAAAATGCTCTCTGTTACAATGTTTGGCTTAACTGTATGAAATTATCTGATTGAGCAGTGAGTAACATAATATAATATAATATAATATAATATAATATAATATAATATGATATGATATGATATGATATGATATGATATGATATAATATAATATAATATAATATAATATAATATAATATAATATAATATAATATAATATAATATAATATAATATAATATTACATAATATAATTAATAAAATATAATATATTATAATGTTATGTTATAATATTTATCTATTAATTAACTAACTCTGTAAAATATATCTCAGATGAAATGTGGTAGTAAACTATGTTAAAAATATCTCTCCGATAGTGTGGTGCTTACCTATGTTAAATTATCTCTGTAACAAGTGTAATAATTTATTGTGTTACATGATCTCTGTGAGAGAAGTCGTTGGCAATCTTTATAAAATTATCTCAAACAAGAGTTTGATTTTCTCTCGAGTACTATGATTCTAAACCAAGTGTAAAATGCTCTCTGTTACAATGTTGTGCTTTACTGTGTGAAATTATCTGATATGGAGCAGTGAGTAATATAATATAATATAATATCTAATATAATATTAATATAATATAATACAATACAATATAATATTAATATAATAAAATACAATACAATATACTATTATGTAATGTAATACATTATAAAATAATATGATATTATATGAAATTATATATTATATGATAAGAAATAATGTGATATAATATAATGTCATATAATATAATATGATATAATATAATATAACATAAAATAATATAATGTAATAGTGTGGTAATGTAATGTGATATGATTGATAAGATATGATTTGACATTGGATATGATACGAGATGCTGCAATATGATATGTTATAATATATTATGATATGATAAGAAATGATGTGATGTAATGGCAGCCTTATGTAAATAATAGAATATAATATAACATATTTGTATCGTATAATCTAGAATTAACAATTTATAATAGTATATCTATTAGTAATTAACTATGTATTAATTTATCCCTGTGTCAAGTGATGAAAACTATGTATAAAATCATCTCAAACATTGGCTAAATTGTTCTTTTGTTGTGTGGTTTAAACCAATGAAATAAATGCTCTGTTTTCCAGTGTTCTGCTTAACTGTGTGATACTATATACTGTGTTACATAGTGTTGACTATATATAATGTTATATATTATTAATATTATATAATTAATAATATATAAAATAATATAATATAATATAATATAATATATATAATATAATATAATATAATATAATATATATAATATAATATAATATAATATAATATAATATAATATAATATAATACAATAGGATATGAGGTAGTGTAATGTGCTGTCATGTTATATGATATGATACGATATGATATGATATGATATGATATGATATGATATGATATGATATGATATGATATGATATGATATGATATGATATGGATATGGTATGATATGATATTTAAGGGATACAAAATAATACAATTAAATTTATCAACTATGTATCATTTATTTCTGCGATAGTATGGTTTTAAACTTACTGCTAAAATGTTAAATAATGTGTTGCTGAACATGACAAATTATTACTATAAGTGTGCTTAAATGTGTTACATTATCTCTGTGAAAGTGTGGCACTAATTAAGGAGTTAAATTTTCTCAAACATGGATTAAATTGTCTCTGTTGCAGTGTGTTTCCAAACAATGAATTAAATCATCTCTTTTACAGTGTTGTGCTTAACTCTTACATAATGGTGCTTAATATAAAGTACTAATATAATATAATATAATATCATACAATATGATACAGTGCTATATATTATGATATGACATGGTATGATTTAATATAATATAACATAATATATATTATCATATAATATTCTACAACAGTGTGGTGTTATAATAGTATAACTATTAAATTAATTAACTAAGTGTTAATGTGTCTCATAATATAATATAACACAATATAACAAAATACAATACAATGAATTATGATACGAGGTATAATGGGATATGATATAATATAAGATTATGTAATACAATATAGTATAGTATAATATGATATGATATGATATGGTATGATATGATTTGTTATAAGATGTGAAGTGATATGATATTGTATGATGTGATGTGATGTGATACGATATATTATGATATGATATGATATGATATATAATACAACACAACATTATACAATACAATATTATATAAAATGTAATATAATACGATATGATAACATAATATAATATAAATTATTGTGACATAATATGATAAGATATGGTAAATGATATGGTACAATATATTGTTGTGCTATTATAATATAACTGCATTAATTTATCTCATAGACAGAGTGATGTTAAACTCTGTTAAAATATCTCCGCGATAGTGTGGTGCTGAACTATTTGTTAAAATATCTTTTTAAGAATGTTCTGCTTAAATGTGTTACATTAATTCTGTGACAGTATGGTGCCAATCTGTTGGTAAAATTATCTCAAACAAGTGTTTATTTATCTCTAGTGTAGTGTGGCCCTAAACTATGTGTAAAATGCTCTGTGTTACAATGAGGTGCTTAATTGAATGAAATTATCAGTTATGAAGTGGTGAGTAACAATATAATATAATATAATATAATATAATATAATATAATATAATATAATATAATATAATATAATATAATATAATATAATATAATATAATATAATATAATATAATATAATATAATATAATACAATACATAATATTATGTAATGTGATATGATATATGATATGATATGATTGGATATGAAATGATATATATATATGATATGATATATTATGACATGATAAGAAATTATGTAATATAATATAATGTAATGTATTGTAATGTAATAGCACATAAAATAAATAAGTATAATATGATATATTATAATAAAATATAACATAGTATGATACAATATAAAATAGTGGAGTAGTGGTATGATATTATAACTATTAAATTATTTGTTAATTTATGCTTGTGTCAGAGTGATGCTAAATTAAGTGTAACATCATCTAAAACATGGGTTAAATTATGTTGTTGCGTAGTTTTAAACTGAAATAAATGCTCTCTTTTACAGTGTTGTGCTTAACTGTGTGATATCATGCCTGTTACATAGTGGTGATTAATATAATATAATATAATATAATATAATATAATATAATATAATATAATATAATATAATATAATATAATATAATATAATATAATATGATATTATAGCATTGTTTTATAGTAATAGAAATATTAAATTAATTGTGTTAATTTATCTGTGTGACAGTGTGATGCTAAACAGTGTGTTAAATTAATTCTGAGTGTGTTGTGCTAAACTATGTGTTTATCTCTGTGACAATGCAGCACTAAAACTTTGTGTTAAAGTATAACTGTGAGAATGCAATTATAAACTATCTTAAATTGCCTCTTTTACAGTGTGGTGCAAAACTATGTGTTAAATTAAGTTTGAGAATGTGGTGCTCTAATATGTGTTTAATTATCTCTGTGACATTGCAGCACTAAAACTGTGATAAATTTTGTCTTTGACAGTGTAGTGCTAAACATTGTTACTTTATCTCTACCACAATGCAGTGCCAAACTTTGTGTTAAATTATGCAATATTGTACAATGGTAAACTCTTTTAAAATGTTTCTTTCACAGGGTGGTGCTAAACTGTGTGTTAAATTAACTCCGAGAGTGTGGTATTAAATAATGTTTTTAATTACCTCTGTGACAGTGCAGTACTAAAACCGTGCAAATTTATTTCTTTGACAGTGTAAAGCCGAAATATGGTTTAACTTATCTCTTTCAAAGTGTGGTTCTAAAGTATGTGTTAAATTATCTCTGTAACAGTGTAGTGCTTAAATGTGTAACGTTATCCATGTGACAGTGTGTTGCTAATGTATGTGTTAAATTATCTCAAACATGGGTTAAATAGTTAAATAATCTCTGTTGCAGTGTGGTTCTCATCCATGAGTTAAACGCTCTCTGTTTCTGTCTTTTACCTATCTGTGTAAAATTATCTTTGTGACATTATGGTGATAAATGTAATGTAACAGAGCATAACATAACATAACACAACATAACATAACAAAACATAACATAACATAACGTAACAACGTAATGTAACGTAATATAACGTAACATAACATAACATTGCAGTGCTAAACTATGTGATGCTTTCACTGAGAGACTGTTTTAAATTGTCTTTTTTACAGTGTGGTGCTAAACTTTGCATAGAAATATAAATGTAATATGGAGTTGCTAAACTGTGTGTTAAATGATCTCTCTGACATCTAGGGGTTACTTTATCTCACAAGACAGTGTGCTGATGAACTATTCAATTTTCTCTGTGACAGGATGATGCTGAACGTTGTGTTGAAATACCTCTGATAGTGTGGTGCTGAACTATGGTTTAAAGTATATCACAGTGTGTCTCAAAATGATGTGGAAAATTATCTTTTTAATAGTGTGATGATAATTTATGTGTAACATTATCTCTGACATCTGTGGGTTACTTTATCTCATAAGACAGTGTGGTGATAAACTAGAGAGATATCTCTCTGATAGTGTAATGCTGAACTTTACTTTAAATTATCACTACAACAGTGTGGTTCTAAAGTATATGTTACATTATCTCTGTTATAGTATGGTGCTAATTTAAGTGTTAAATTGTATCAGACATGGGTTAAATAGTTTCTGTTGCAGTGTTGTTCTAAACAATGAGTTAATTGGTCTCTGTTTCACTGTTGTGCTTAACTATGTTAAAGTGTGGTGATTAGTATAATATAACATAACATAACATAACATAACATAACATAACATAACATAACATAACATAACATAACATAACATAACATAACATAACATAATCCTGTGGTGTGAAAATATGACTATTTAATTACTTAACTATGTGTTAATATCTCTCAGTCAAAGTGTGATGCTAAACTATGTATTAGAATATTATTGTGAGAGTGTGATGATAAAAGTATGTGCTAAATTACCTCAGTAACAGTGTGGTGCTTAAAATTGTTACATAATCTCTCTGAAAGTGTGGTCCAAATGTATGTGTTGCATTATCTCAAACATGGGTTAAATTGTCTCTGTTGCAGTGTTGTGGATCACTGTGTGAAATTATGTCTGTTATGGTGCAATGATTAACATCACATCGCACAAAATAGCATAACATAACACCATAAAATAATATAATGGTGTGGTGTTATAACTAGTAATTTATTTAACTGTTAATTTATGTCAGACAAAGTATGGTGCTAAACTATGTGAAATTCACAAAAGGATGTATTAAATTTTCACTGTGAGAGGCGATGGTAAACAATTGTTTCTTTTAATGTGGTTCTAAACTGCGATTATAAACAATTACAGTGTGCATCTTTTATTATATTATATAATATTAAATTAACACATAGTTTAGCACCACTGTTTGACTGAGAAATATTAACACATAGTTAAGTAATTTAATAGTTATAACACCATACCATTATATTGTTTTATGTTAGGTATGTGATGTTGTGTTATGTTCTGATATGATATATTACTTTATAATATATTAATCACCACACAGTTAAGCACACCACTGAAAGAGAGAGCAGTTAACTCATCGTTTAGAACCACATTGCAGCAGAAACAATTCAGACCCTTGTGTGAGATAGTTTAACACAAAATTAGCTCACACTGTCAAAACTAATTTACCATAGTTTATCACCATAATGCTCTTGCATGTTAAAAACCCATAGACGTCAGAGATTATTTAACACATGAATTAGCCCCATTCTGCTACAGAGATAAGTTTCCACATAATTTAGAGCTACATTGTGATATATAGATAGTTTAAACCATAGTTCAGCACCACACTATTACAGAAGTATTTTAACATACAGTTTAGCACCACACTGTAAAAGAAACAATTTAAAACAGTTTAGCAGTGCACAGTCACAGTCATTTACATCACACAGTTTAGCACTGCAATGTTATGTTATGTTAAGATATCTTATACTCTGTTACATTACATTTATCCCATAATGTAACAAAGATAATTTCACAAAGATAAGTAAAGACAAACCAGACATCATGTAACTCATTGATGAGAAGCACACTGCAACAGAGGTATTTATCTATTTAACCCATGTTTGAGATAATTTAACCCATAAATTAGCAACACACTGTCACAGGGATAATATAACACCACACTGTTAGAGATAATTTAACATATACTTTAGAACCACACTGTGATAGAGATAAGTTAAACGATAATTCAGCTTTACACTGTCAAATAAATAAATTTACACAGTTTTAGTACTGCACTGTCACAGAGATAATTAAAAACATTGTTTAATAGCACACTCTCAGAGTTAATTTAACACACAGCTTAGCACGACCCTGTGAAACAAACGTTTTAAAAGAGTTTAGCATTGCACTCTCACAGTGATAATTTAACATAAAATTTGGCTCTGCATTGTGGTAGAGATAAAATAATAATGTTTAGCACTACACTGTCTCAGATATAATTTATCACATAGTTTTAGTGCTGCGATGTCACAGAGATAATTAAACACATAGTTTAGCACCACACTCTCAAAGTTAATTTAACAGTTTTTACAACACTGTAAAAGAGACAATTTAAGATAGTTTTACATCATCTCTCCACAGTTATACTTTAACACAAAAGTTTTAGTGCTGCATTTTCACAGATAAACAAATAGTTTAGCACCACGCACTTAGAGTTAATTTAACACACAGTTTAGCATCACACTATCACACAGATAAATTAACACATAGATAATTAATTTAATACTTATAATAATATAACACAACGCTATTATATTATATTTATTTGTATATTACATTATTATATTATATTATATTATATTATATTATATTATATTATATTATATTATATTATATTATATTATATTATATTATATTATATTATATTATATTATATTAATCACCACTATGTATCAGGCATGATATCACACAGTTAAGCACAACACTGTAAAAGAAAGCATTTATTTTATTGTTTAAAACTACACAACAATAGAGGAATTTAACCCATGTTTTAGATTACTTTACACATTGTTTAGCATCACTCTGAGTCAAGGATAAATTAACAAATAGTTAATTTAATAATTATAATATCATAACACTGCTCCACTATATTATATTGTATGTTACATTTTATTTTAATATATCATATTATACTATATTATTTTATACGTTATACTACATTACATTACATTATTATATAGTACATCATTTCTTATCATTTCGTAATATATCTTATCATATTGTAGCATATCATATCATATCCAATCATGTAATATCATATCATATCATATCATATCATATCATATCATATCATATCATATCATATCATATAATTTCACACAGTTAAGCACAACATTGTAACAGAGAGCATTTTACACATTGTTTAGAATCACACTACTCAAGAGACAATTAAACTCTTGTTTAAGATCATTTCACCAACTGGTTGGCACTACACTGTTACAGAGAAAATTTAACACATAGTTAAGCACCACACTATCATCGAGATATTTTTTTACACAGTTTAACACCACTCTGCCAAAGAGATAAATTAATGCAGTTATATTATAAGAGCACATCATTATTGTGTATCATATCATATCTCATATCATATTACATTGTAATAAATTATATTATATCATATCATATCCAGGGATAATAATACGCAGTTAAGCACAAGACTGTAGGAGAGAGAATTTAACAAACTGTTTAGCTTCTCACTATAAGAGATACAATTTAACTCATGTTTGAGATAATTTACACATAATTTAGCACCACACTATCACAGAGATATTTTAACACATCGTTTAGTACCACACTGTCATGGAGATAAATTATCACAGAGTTAATTAATACAATAGTTAAAATATTATAACACTGCATTATATTATATTATATTATATTATATTATATTATATTATATTATATTATATTATATTATATTATATTATATTATATTATATTATATTATATTATATTATATTATATTATATTATATTATATTATATTATATTATATTATATTATATTATATTACATTATATTTTATTATATCATATCATATGATATTGTATTATCTTATATTATACTATATCCCACCATAATATATTATATTCTATTGCATTAATCACCACTCTGTAACACGTGAAATTTCAAGCAGTGAAGCACAACACTGCAGCAGAGAGCATCTAACTCATTGTTTACAAACTCTCTACAATACAGACACCACACTTTTAATGAGAAAAATTAACACATAATTAAGTTCTTTAATATCTATAATATTATAACAGCACAACATCATATTACATTATATTAAATTATATTATATGACATGATATGATATATTATTTTATATTATTTTACTATGTGTAACATTATCTCAACAATGGGTTAAATTGTATCTCCTGTGCTGAGAGTCTAAACAATGATTTAATTAAACTTTCTTTCAGTGTTGTGAGGGTCCAGAGAATGGCAACCAAAATGATTTTGGGCTTGTGGGAAAGCACCTAAGGGGAGAGGCTCGAAGAGCTAAATATGTACACATTGGAAGAGAGAAGGGACTGGGGAGAAATGATAGAGGTTTTCATGCACATGATGGGTAAATAGGAGAGGAGCAGTCAGGATACTCCAAAAAAAGGAGGTGGGGCACTTAGAGTATGGGTGGAAGCTGGAGGGGTAGAGTCAGTGGAGCAAGGTGCTACTTCACTGAGAGGTGGTGAGTCATGGAATGCACTGCCTCAGTGGCTGGTGGAAGCAGAAACAGTGGAGGGTTCCAGAAAGGTTGGGGTTCTGGAAGCAAAAACTAGTGCAGTGAGAAAATCCTGGACTGGGAAGGCAGAAGCCAGAGAGGGAGAGGGGGCTGCAAGGTCAGTCAACAGGGTGGGTGCTGACCAAATGAGCAGACAGAAAAGACCCTAAGGCTTATTGTTCTGGCATTCTAGAATGTTAGTATATTATATTATATTATATTATATTATATTATATTATATTATATTATATTATATTATATTATATTATATTATATTATGTTATATTATGTTATGTTATGTTATGTTATGTTATGTTATGTTATAGTATAGTATAGTATAGTATAGTATAGTATAGTATATATATATTAAATTAGATTAGATTACATGATATTAAATTGTATTATATTATATTATATTATATTATATTATATTATATTATATTATATTATATTATATTATATTATATTATATTATATTATATTATATTATATTATATTATATTATATTATATTATATTATATTATATTATATTATATTATATTATATTATATTATATTATATTATATTATATTATATTATATTATATTATATTATATTATATTAATCACCATTCTGTAACAGGGATAATTTCACACAGTTAAGCACTACACTGTATCAGAGCATTTAACTCATTGTTTAGAACCACAATACGAGAGGCAATATGACTCTTGTTTGAGATAAATTAACACACAGATTAGCTGCACACTGTTACAAAGATAATTTAGCACATTTAATCATTACACAGTTACAGAGATAATTTAACACATAACTCAACTCCACAGTATCACAGAGATATTTTAACACATAGTTTAACACCACTATGTCACATCGATAATTTAACGCAGTTATAATACCACAGCATTATATTGTATCATATTTTATCATATCATATCATCATATCATATCATATTATATTGTATTATATTATCTTATATTAATCACCAATCTGTCACACTGATGTCTGTCATGCAGTTAAGCACAACACTGAAAGAAAGCTTAATAAAATCATTGTTTAGACTCTCAGCACAGGAGATACAATTTAACCCATTGTTGAGATAATTTTACAGATAGTAAAATAATATAGCATATCATGTCATGTAATATAATTTAATATAATGTAATATGATGGTGTGCTGTTATAATATTATGGATATTAAATAACTCAATTATGTGTTAATTTTTCTCATTGAAAGTGTGGTGTCTGTATTGTAGAGAGTTTTTAAACAATGAGTTAGATGCTCTCTGCTGCAGTGTTGTGCTTCACTGCATGAAATTACACCTGTTACAGAGTGGTGATTAATGTAATAGAATATAATATATTATGGTGGGATATAGTATAATATAAGATAATAAATTTCATATGATATGATATAATATAATAAAATATAATATAATATAATATTATATAATGCGGTGTTATAATATTTTAACTATTATATTAATTAACTCTGTGATAATTTATCTCCATGACAGTGTTGTACTAAACTATGTGTTAAAATATCTCTGTGATGGTGTGGTGCTGAACTATGTGTAAATTATCTCAAACATGAGTTTAATTGTATCTCTTATAGTGAGAAGCTAAACAGTTTGTTAAATTCTCTCTCCTACAATCTTGTGCTTAACTGCATATTTTCATCCCTGGATATGATATGATATCATATAATTTATTACAATGTAATATGATATGATACACTATAATGATGTGCTCTTATAATATAACTGCATTAATTTATCTCTTTGGCAGAGTGGTGTTGAACTGTGTAAAAAATATCTTGGCGATAGTGTGGTGCTTAACTATGTGTTAAATTTTCTCTGTAACAGTGTAGTGCCAACCAGTTGGTGAAATGATCTTAAAAAGCGTTTAATTGTCTCTTGAGTAGTGTGATTCTAAATAATGTGTAAAATGCTCTCTGTTACAATTTTGTGCGTAACTGTGTGAAATTATCTGATATTGAGCAGTGAGTAACATAATATAATATAATATAATATAATATAATATAATATAATATAATATAATATAATATAATATAATATAATATAATATAATATAATATAATATAATGTAATATAATATAATATAATATAATATAATATAATATAATATAATATAATATAATATAATATGATATGATATGATATGATATAATATAATATATAATATAATATAATATAATATAATATAATATATAATATAATGTAATACAATATAATATTATGTAATGTAATATGATATGATATGATATGATATGATATGATTTGATATGATAAGATATGATTGATTTGATATGATATGATATGATATGATATATGATATGATATGATATGATATTACATGATTGGATATGATATGATATGCTACAATATGATAATATATATTATGATATGATAAGAAATGATGTACTATATAATAATGTAATGTAGTATAACATATAAAATAATATAATATAATGTGATATATTAAAATAAAATTAAACATATAACATAATATAGTGGAGCTGTGTTATATTATAATTATTAAATTAATTATTTGTTAATTTATCCTTGACTCAGAGTGATGCTAAACTATGTGTAAAGTCATCTAAAATATGGGTTAAATTGCTCTATTGTTGTGTAGTTTTAAACAATAAAATAAATGATTTATTTTACAGTGTTGTGCTTACTGTGATATCATGCCTGATAAAGTAGTGGTGATTAATATAATATAATATAATATAATATAATATAATATAATATAATATAATATAATATAATATAATGTAATGTAATATAATATAATATAATATAATATAATATAATATAATATAATATAATATAATATAATATAATATAATATAATGCAATGTAATATAATATAATATAATATAATATAATATAATATAATATAATATAATAGCGTTGTGTTATAATATTATAAGTATTAAATTAATTATCTATGTGTTAATTTATCTGTGTGACAGTGTGATGCTAAACTGTATGTTAAATTAACTCTAAGTGCGTGGTACTATGTGTTTATCTCTGTGACATCGCAGCACTAAAACTATGTGATAAATTGTATCTGCGAAAGTGTAGTGCTAAACATTATTATTTTATCTTTACCACAATGCAGTGCCAAATTTAGTGTTAAATTATCACTGTGAGAGTGCAATGCTAAACTCTTTTAAAAAGTTTATCTCACAGGGTCGTGCTAAGCTGTGTTTTAAATTAACTCTGAGAGTGTGCTATTAAACAATGTTTTTAATTATCTCTGTGACATTGCAGTACTAAAACTGTGTAAATTTATTTATTTGACAGTGTAAAGCTGAATTATCATTTAACTTATCTCTATCACAGTGTGGTTCTAAAGTATGTGTTAAATTATCTCTGTAACAGTGTGGTGTTATATTATCCCTGTGACAGTGTGTTGCTAATTTATGGGTTAAATTATCTCAAACATGGGTTAAATAGATAAATACTCTCTGTTGCAGTGTGCTTCTCATCAATGAGTTACATGATGTCTGCTTCAGTCTTTTACTTATCTTTGTGAAATTCTCTTTGTTACATTATGGTGATAAATGTAATGTAACAGAGTATAACATATATTAACATAACATAACATTGCAGTGCTAAACTATGTGATGTAATGACTGTGACTGTGCACTGCTAAACTGTTTTAAATTGCTTCTTTTACAGTGTGGTGCTAAACTGTATGTTAAAATACCTCTGTAATAGTGTGGTGCTGAACTATGGTTTAAACTATCTATATATCACAGTGTAGCTCTAAATTATGTGGAAAATTATCTCTGTAGCAGAATGGGGCTAATTTATGTGTTATATAATCTCCCTGACGCCTATGGGTTTTTTAACATGCAAGACATTATGGTGATAAACTATGCAGTAAATTAGTTCTTTGACAGTGTGGTGCTAATTTTTGTGTTAAACTATCTCACACAAGGGTTGAATTGTTTCTGTTGCAGTGTGGTTCTAAACGATGAGTTAACTGCTCTCTCTTTCAGTGGTGTGCTTAACTGTGTGGTGATTAATATATTATAAAGTAATATATAATATTAGAACATAACACAACATCACATACCTAACAGAAAACAATATGGTGTTATAAATATTAAATTACTTAACTATGTGTTAATATTTCTCAAACAGTGGTGCTAAACTGTGTGTTAATTTAACACACAGTTTAGGCACCACACTGCAAAAGATGCACACTGCATTGTTTATAATCGCAGTTTAGCACCACATTAAAAGAAACAATTAAGTTTAGCACCGCCCTCTCACAGTGAAAATTTAACACATCCTTTAGCATACACTGTCACAGAGATAATTTACATCTAGTTTAGCACCACACTGTCAGAGTGAATTTCACACATAGTTTAGCACCATACTTTGTCTGACATAAATTAACAGTTAAATAAATTAATAGTTATAACACCACACCATTATATTATTTTATGGTGTTATGTTATGCTATGTTATGTGATGTGATGTTAATCACTGCACCATAACAGACATAATTTCACACAATGATCCACAACACTGCAACAGAGACAATTTAACCCATGTTTGAGATAATGCAACACATACATTTGGACCACACTCTCAGAGAGATTATGTAACAATTTTAAGCACCTCACTGTTACCGAGGTAATTTAGCACATACTTTTATCATCACACTCTCACAATAATATTCTAATACATAGTTTAGCATCACACTTTGACTGAGAGATATTAATACATAGTTAAGTAATTAAATAGTTATATTATATCACCACAGGATTATGTTATGTTATGTTATGTTATGTTATGTTATGTTATGTTATGTTGTTATGTTATAATAATCACCACACATTAACATAATATATTTCACAGAGGTTAAACATTACACAAACAGGACCAATTAACTCATTGTTTAGAACAACACTGCAACAGAAACTAGTAAACCCATGTCTGATATAATTTAACACATAAATTAGAACCATACTATAACAGATAATATAACATATACTTTAGAACCACACAGTTGTAGCGATAATTTAAGTAAAGTTCAACAGTACACCATCACAGAGATATCTCTAGTTTATCACCACACTGTCTTATGAGACAAAGTAACCCACAGATGTCAGAGATAATATTACATAAATTATCATCACACTATTAAAAGATAATTTTCCACATCATTTTGAGACACACTGTGATATACTTTAAACCATAGTTCAACACCACACTATCAGAATTATTTAACACAACGTTCAGCATCATCCTGTCAAGAGAAAATTGAATAGTTCATCAGCACACTGTCTTGTGAGATAAAATAACCCCTAGATGTCAGAGAGATCATTTAACACACAGTTTAGCCACTCCATATTACATTTATATTTCTATGCAAAGTTTAGCACCACACTGTAAAAGAGACAATTTAAGACAGTTGATCATTGCACTCTCACAGTGATGATTTAACATGCAGTTTAGCACCACAGTTTGACAGAGATAATTTAACACATAGTTAAGTAATTTAATAGTTATAGCACCACACCATTATATTAATTTATGTTAGGTATGTGATGTTATGTTATTGTCTAATGTTATACTGTATATTACTTTATAATATATTAATCACCACACGGTTAAGCACAACAATGAAAGACATTTAACCATTGTTTAGAACCACTGCAACAGAAACAATTTTAACCCTTGTGTGAGATAATGTAACACAAAATTAGCACCACTGTCAAAGTGCTAATTTACTATAGTTATCACCTAGTGTCACATGTAAAATACCCATTGATGTCAGGAGATTATTTAAAACATAAATTACCCCACTCTGTTTCAGAGATAAGTTTCACATAATTTAGAGCCAATTCAGCACTACACCATCACAGAGATATTTTAACATGCAGTTTAGCACCACACTGTAAAAGAAACAATTTAAAACAGTCTCTCAGTGAAAACATCACATAGTTTAGCACTGCAATGTTATGTTATGTTATGTTATGTTATGTTATGTTATGTTATGTTATGTTATGTTATGTTATGTTATGTTATGTTATGTTATGTTATGTTATGTTATGTTATGTTATGTTATGTTATGTTATGTTATGTTATGTTATGTTATGTTATGTTACATTACATTTATAACCATAATGTCACAAAGATAATTTTACACAGATAGGTAAAAGACAGAAACAGAGAGCATGGATGAGAACCACACTGCAACTGAGATTATTTAACTATTTAACCCATGTTTGACATAATTTATCACATAAATTAGCAACACACTGTCAGATGAATAACATTACACAATTAAGCACTACAGTGTTACAGAGATAACTTAACACATACTTTAGAACCACACTGTGATAGAGATAAGTTAAACCATATTTCAGCTTTACACTGTCAAAGAAATAAATGTACACAGTTTTAGTTCTGCACTGTCACAGAGGTAATTAAAAACATTATTTAATACCACACTCTTGGAGTTAATTTAACACACAGTTTAGCACCACCCTGTGAAAGAAACATTTTAAAAGAGTTTAGCATTGTACAATATTGCATAATTTAAAACTAAGTTTGGCACTGCATTGTGGTAGAGATAAAGCAACAATGTTTAGCACTACACTGTCAAAGACAAAATTTATCACAGTTTTAGTGCTGCGATGTCACAGAGATAATTAAACACAAATAGAGCACCACATTCTCAAAGTTAATTGAACACACAGTTTTGCACCACACTGTAAATTTAAGATAGTTTATCATTGCACTCTCACAGTTATACTTTAACACAAAGTTTTAGTGCTGCATTGTCACAGAGATAAACACATGTTAAAATATATTTTTAAGAATGTTCTGCATAAATGTGTTACATTAGTTCTGTGACAGTGTGTACTTAATCTGTTGGTAAGTATCTCAAACTAGTGTTTATTTGTCTCTAGAGTAAGTGTGGCTCTAAACTATGTGTAAAATGCTCTGTGTTACAATGAGAGTGTAATTGAATGAAATTAACAATTATGAAGTGGTGAGTAACAATATAATATAGTATTATATTATATATTATATTAACACTTACACTCAAATTAATTTAACACACGGTTTAGCATCATGCTGTCACACAGATAAATAACAAAATAATTAATATTTATAATACTGTAAAACAATTATATTATATTATATTATATTATATTATATTATATTATATTATATTATATTATATTATATTATATTATATTATATTATATTATATTATATTATATTATATTATATTATATTATATTATATTATATTATATTAATCACCACTATGTAACCGGCATGATATCACACAGTTTAGCACAAAGAGAGCATTTATTTCAGTTTAAAACTATGCAACAACATAACAATTTAACCCATGTTTTAGATGATTTTACACTTAGTTTAGCATCACTCTGACACAAGCATAAATTAACAAATTAATTTAATAGTTATAATATCATAACACCACTCCATTATTTTATATTGTATCATACTATGTTATATTTTATTATAATATTTCATATTATACTATATTATTTTATATGTTACATTACATTACAATACATTACATTATATTATATTACATCATTTCTTATCATGTCATAATATATCATATCATATTATAGCATATCGTTTCATATCCAATCATATCATATATCATATCACATTACATAATAATGTTTTAGATTACTATATTATATTATACTGTATTATATTAGATTAGATTATAATATATATTATATTGTTACGCACCACTTCATAACTGATAATTTCATTCAATTAAGCACCTCATTGTAACACAGAGCATTTTACACATAGTTTAGAGCCACACTACTCTAGAGACAAATAAACACTTGTATGAGATAATTTTACCTACAGATTGGCACCATACTGTCACAGAACTAATGTAACACATTTAAGCAGAACATTCTTAAAAATATATTTTAACACATAGTTCAGCACCACACTATCGTGGAGATATTTTAACAGAGTTTAACATCACTCTGTCTATGAGATAAATTAATGCAGTTATATTATAATAACACAACAATATATTGAATCATATCATTTACCATATCTTATCGTATTATGTCCAATAATTTATATTATATTATGTTATCATTTCATATTATATTACATATTATATAATATTGCATTGTATAATGTTGTGTTGTATTATATTACATTATATTATATTATATCACATCACATCACATCATACAATATCATATCATAACACTTCACATCTTATAACAAATCATATCATACCATAACATATCATATCATATTATACTATACTATACTATACAATACTATATTGTATTACATAATCTTATATTATATCATATCCCATTATACCTCGTATCATAATTCATTGTATTGTATTGTGTTATATTGTGTTATAATATATAATGAGACAAATTAACACATAGTTAATTAATTTAATAGTTATAATATTATAACACCACACTGTTATAGAATAATATATTATATTATATTATATTATATTATATTATATTATATTATATTATATTATATTATATTATATTATATTATATTATATTATATTATATTATATCATACCATATCATATCATAATATATTGCACTGTACCATATTGTATGATATTATATTATATTAGTATTTTATATTAAGCACCATTACGTAAGTGTTAAGCACAACACTGTAAAAGAGATGATTTAATTCATTGTTTGGAAACACACTGCAACAAAGACAATTTAATCCATGTTTGAAAATTTAACTCCTTAATTAAGTGCCACACTGTCACAGAGATTATACTAACATTTAAGAAGCACACTTTTATAGTAATAATTTAAAACATAGTTCATCAAAACATTATTTGGAGATACATTTTAGCAATAAGTTTAACACCATACTATCACAGAAATAAAATGACACATAGTTGATAAATTTAATTGTATTACATTGCATTGTATTACTTCCATATCATATCAAATCAAATCATATCATATCATATCATATTGTATCATATCATATAACATGACCTAACATGACAGCACATTAAACTACCTCATATTATATTATATTATATTATATTATATTATATTATATTATATTATATTATATTATATTATATTATATTATATTATATTATATTATATTATATTATATTATGTTATATTATATTATAGTTATATTATATTATATTATATTATATTATATTTCATTATTTTATATATTATTAAAATATATGATATTATTATAATATATTATATAACATTATGTTTATAATAGTCAACACTATGTAACGGTACCACATAGTATCACACACGCTAAGCAGAACACTGTAAAAACAGAGCATTTATTTCATTGTTTAAAACCACACAACAAAGAACAATTTAGCCAATGTTTGAGATGATTTTACACAGAGTTTTTCATCACTCTGACACAGGGATATATTATCACATAGTTAATTAATTTAATAGATATACTATTATAACACCAGATCTCAAGATTATATTATATTATAATATGTTATATTATAATATATAATATTCTATTATTTTACATGTTGTGTTACATTACATTACATTACATCATTTCTTATCATATCATAATATATTATAACATATCAGATTGCAGCATCTCGTATCATATCCAATGTCAAATCAAATCGTATCAATCACATCACATTACATTACCACACTATTACTTTATATTATTTTATGTTATATTATATTATATCATATTATAATATATGACATTATATTACATCACACTATTTCTTATCATATAATATATCATTTCATATAATATCATATTATTTTACAATGTATTACATTACATAATAGTATATTGTATTGTATTATATTATATTAATATTATATTAGATATTATATTATATTATATTACTCACTGCTCCATATCAGATAATTTCACACAGTTAAGCACAATATTATAACAGAGAGCATTTTACACTTTGTTTAGAATCACAGTACTCGAGAGAAAATGAAACTCTTGTTTGAGATAATTTCACAAATGATTGCCATGACTCTCTCACAGAGATCATGTAACACATTAAATTATTACACTGTTACAGAGATAATTTAACACATAGTTTAGTACCACACTTTCACGGAGATAAATTTTCACAGAGTTAATTAATATAATAGATAAATATTATAACATGATATTATATTATATTATATTATATTATATTATATTATATTATATTATATTATATTATATTATATTATATTATATTATATTATATTATATTATATTATATTATATTATATTATATCATATTATATTATATTATATCATATCACATTGTTTTATCTTATATAATACTATATCATATCATAATATTTTATATTATATTACAATAATCACCACTCTGTAACAGGAGTAATTTCATGCAGTGAAGCACAAGACTGAAAAAGAGAACATCTAACTCATTGTTTAATAACTCTCTACAATAGAGACACCTCACTTTCACAGAGAAAAATTAACACATAATTTCTTTAATATTTATAATATTATAACAGCACACTAGTATATTATATTATATTATATTATATGACATGATATGATATATTATTTCACATTATTTTTACTATGTGTAACATTATCTCAAACATAGGTTAAATTGTATCTCTTGTGCTGAGAGTCTAAACAATGCATTCATTACTCTCTCTTTCAGTGTCGTGCTTAACTGCATAAATTATCAGTGTGATAGAGTGATTAATATAAGATAATATAATTCAATATAATATGATATAATATATTATGATATAATATAATTCTAAAATATAATGGGTGTGGTATTATACTTGGGTTAAATTATTGATGTGACATAGTAGTGATTAAACTATGGCTTACAATGTCTCTGTGATAGTGTGGAGATGAATTATGTGTTAAATTATCTCTCTGTGAAATTATTAAATGTGCTAAATTATCTTTGCGACAGTGTGCTGCTAATCTGTGTGTTAATTTACCTCAGACAGAGAAAGAGAGACAGAGATAGAGAGATAGAGAGACTAAGACAGTGACAGACAGACAGAGACAGAGACAGAGAGACAGTGACAGAGACAGTGACAGAGAGACAGTGACAGAGAAACAGAGACAGAGAGATAGACTGAGACAGAGACAGAGAGACAGAAACAGAGACAGAGACAGAGGCAGAGACAGAGACAAAGAGACACAGAGACAGAGACAGAGACAGTGACAGTGACAGAGGGACAGACAAATATGCAGAGACAGAGAAACGCAGAATGAGAATGAGAGCAGACAGAGACAGATGCAGAAGACAGAGACCAGAAGACGAGGAGACACACCGAAGACAGAGACAGAGAAGATGAGAGACAGAGACAGAGAAAAGAGGCACAGACAGAGAGAGACATTATGAACAGAGACAGAGGGCCAGAGACAGAAAGGTCAGACAGACAGTAGAGATAAAGAGACAGAGAGACAGAGACAGAGAGAAAGAGACAGAGAGACAAAGACAGAGACAGAGAAAAGAGAGACAGAGAGACAGAGACAGAGAGACTGATACAGAGACAGAGACAGAGAGACAGAGACAGTGACAGAGGGACAGAGACAGAGAGACAGAGAAAGAGACAGAGACAGAGACAGAGACAGAGACAGAGAGAACAGAACAGAGACTGAACAGAGAGACAGGGACAGAGAAAGAGAGACGAGACAGAGACAGAGAGACAGACAGAGAGGCAGAGACAGAGAGACAGAGGGACAAAGACAGAGACAGAAGAGACAGAGAGAGACAGAGACAGAGACTGATACAGAGGCAGAGACAGAGACAGAGACAGTGACCGAGGGACAGGAGACAAGAGGCAGAGAGAGACGGGCAAGACTGAGACACAGAGACAGAGAGACAGAGAGACAGAAGAGACAGAGACAGGAGACAGAGACAGAGAGACAGAGACAGAGACAGAGGGCAGGACAGAGACGAGAGACAGAGACAGAAAGACAGAGAGACAGAAAGAGAGAGACAGAGACAGAGAGAAGAGACAGAGAAAGACGAGACTGAGACTGAGAGACAGTAGACAGAGATAGAGACAGAAACAGAGAGACAGAGACAGAGACAGAGGACATTGAGGTCAGAGACAAAGACGAGACGGAGAGACGAGGGTAAGAGACAGAGACAGAGACAGAGACGGAGGAGTCAGAGACAGACAGACTCAAGAGACAGAGAGCGGAGACAGGAGACAGAGATAAAGACAGACACAGAAGAAAAGCAAACATAGAGACAGAGACAGAGAGACAGAGACAGAGAGCAAGACAGAGACAGAGAAAGAGACAGAGACACAGAGCAGAGACAGGAGACAGAGACAGAGACAAGAGACAGAGACAAAGACAGAGACAGAGACAGAGGGACAGAACCCACAGAGACAGAGAGACAGAGAGGCAGAGGATAGAGACAGTGAGATGGAGGCAGAGACAGAGAGAAAGAACCAGAGACAGAGAGACAAAGACAGAGACAGAGAAAGGAGACAGAGAGACAGGAGCAGAGACAGAGCAGAGCAGAGACTCAAAGACAGAGAGACAGGAACAGTGACAGAGGGACAGAGACAGTGGTGGAGGCAGGAGACAGAGAGAAAGAGACAGAGACAGAGGGCCAAGGAGTCAGAGACAGTGACAGAGACAGAGAGACAGAAGAGAATACAAGTGGCAGAGACAGAGACAGAGAGACAGAGACTGAGAGACAGAGACAGAGAACAAAGACAGAGACAGAGAAGAGAGTCAGAGAGACAGAGACACAGAGGCTGATACGAGACAAAGAGCAGAGACAGAGACAGATAAACAGACGAGACAGAAGACAGAGACAGAGAGCCCGAGGCAGAGACAGAAACAGAGGACAGAGACAGAGAGACAGAGAAAGAGACAGAGACAGACAGAGGACAGGGACAGAGACAGAGACAGAGACAGAGACAGAGAGACAGGACAGAGAGACAGAGACAGAACTACAGACAGAGACACGGAGACAGGGAGACAGAGAGACAGAGACCAAGAAAGACAGTGAGACAGAAAGAGAACAGAGACAGAGAGACACAGAAAGAGACAGAGAGAGAAAGAGACAGAGACTGAGTCTGAGAGACAGTGACGAGAGATAGAGACAGAAACAGAGAGACAGAGAGCAGGGACATTGGGTGGGAGACAAAGACAGAGATGGAGACAGACAGAGACAGAGACAGAGACAGAGAGACAGAGACGAGACAGAAAGAGAGACAGATGAGAGACAGAGACAGAAGATGACCAAGAGAACAGAAAGAACGAGACGGAGAGTCGAGAGACATGAACTCAGAGACAAAAGAGCCAGAACAGGAGACAGAGATAGAGACAGAGACAGAGAACAAAGACAGAGACAGAGACAGTGACAGAGAGAAAGAGACAGAGACAGAGACCGAGAGTCCGAGACAGTGACAGAGACAGAAAGAGAGAGATACAGAGTGGCAGAGAGACAGAGACTGAGACAGAGACAGAGACAAAGACAGAGACAGAGAAAGAGTGAGAGAGACAGAGAGGTCAGAGACAGAGAAAAAGAGAGACAGGAACAGGAACCGTGACAGAGGACGAGACTGAGAGACAGAGAAGAGACAGAGACAGAAAGATAAAGATACGAGACAGAAAGACAGAGACAGAAATAGAACAGAGACAGAGACACGAGAAAGAGACAGAGAGACAGTGGGACAGAACCAGAGATAGTGACAGAGAGAGAGAGACAGAGAAATGACATAGAGACTGAGACAGAGAGACAGAGAGACAGAGACAAAGACAGAGCAGAGAAAAGAGAGACAAGAAGGCAGAGGCAGAGAGGACAGAGACAGAGACAAAGACAGAGACAGAGACAGAGAGACAGAGACAGTGACAGAGGAGACAGAGACAGAGACAGAGACAGAGCAGAAGACAGAACAGTGAGACAGGGCAGAGAACAGAGAGAGACAAGAGACAGGTGAACAGAGAGACAGAGACAGAGACAGAGACAGAAGACAGAGACAGAAGACACAGAGACAGAAGACAGAAAGATGAGAGACAGAGACAGAAAGACAGAGACAGAAAGACAGAGGCAGAGACACAGAGAAAAGACAAAGACAGAGACAGAGGACAGTGATAGAGATAAAGGAACAGAAACATAGAGACAGGAGCAGAGACAGAGACAGAGACAGAGCAGAGACGAGACAGACTCAAAGACAGAGAACCGAGACAGGAGACAGAGAGAAAGAGACAGAGAGAGGCAAACATGAGACAGAGACAGAATACAGAGACAGAGACAAAAGACAGAGACAGAGACAGTGACAGGGTCAGGACAGAGACCCAGAGACATGAGACAGAGGAGGCAGAGACACAGAGACACAGAATCAGAGAAGAGAGAGACGGAGACAGAGATAGAGAGCAGTTTCAGAGACAGAGACAGAAACAGACTGAGACAGAGAGAGACAGTGAGACAGACAGAGACTGGACAGAACAGAGGCAGAGACAGACAGAGACACAGACACAGAGAGACAAGACATGCTCCCTGATAGCAGCCACATGTCCTTAATCCTCTGCTTGTCACCCAATCTTCTTTTGCACTCTCCACGGTCGCTGGTGGCTACCATGCAAGTTGATGGCATGTGGCACCTCTTCCCATGCAGCAACATGGGCTGTAGTGTTCCTGCTGCCATCACAACAGAGTAATAATAAAGGTCAAGAGTGGAGGCCTCAAACAGTGCATCTGTTTCTGCTTGCTGTGATTGAGCCTCCTCTTCCTCCCATATCTTTACTCTTCCTCCCCTCACGATCGCTCATTATTCATCCTGTGGAAGCCCAGGTGTTATCTGTGACTCTGTCACATCCAACACACCATAGCCCTCACTCCCAAACGATACAACTCACACAATAGACTGAATAACAGACTATGGCCAGTGCAGCATGTCATGTTTATAGTACAGCTGCAAATAGTGACGCAATTTTAAGTGGATATAATGCAGTATCTGTGCCATTAATTAGTTAGCCGTTTGCATATACAGCTGAATATGATTGCATTTTAAGTGTGTTGAGCATGCTCAGGCAGATGCGCATTTCTGTGACATGTGCAGTACACACCAAATTGTGCATGCCGGATGATGGCAGACACCTGCCGCTGTGACAGCAATGCGTGGGAGCCAATAGGCGCCGTGTACCAGTGGCACTCTGCACTGTTCAGATATAGGCGCTGTGCATGGGCACTGTAGGCTGGGGCCTGAGGTAGGCCTGAACGGTGACTTACAGGCACTCAGTCATACACCGTGAGCACCAATCGCATGGTGGTCCACAAGAGACTGACCCTGTGCCGACCTTTGGGTGTCATGTGTCCACATGAGACACCACTATCGTGCTTGTTCGATGACAGCTTGATAAGGAATGGCAGCGCAACACCGTGCACACACATGGCGGACTCATAAAACACATTTGACTCCAACCAGCTGTAGGTGGCACGGAGGATGGCTGCACTGGGCCAGGTGGACTGGTCAATTTGAACCTTATAGTAGAGCCATACGGGGCACACTATTGTGATGCACCTGGACAGGGGCCAGACAGTATTGGAAGGAGGCGGTGGTGCTGGAGAGACAGAGTCAGGTGCAGGGGGAGCAGTGTTGCCACGTCAGGGACCTCCAGCGGAGAGACCTGAGAGCTTGTCTGCCTGCGGGCACATGCGGGGGCACAGTGCCAGACCAGGTAGTGCCCCATCCATACACTGTGAGCGTCCATACGGTATCACGGTTGCATCCGGCACATGGGGATGTCAATGTGTAGCCATGTTGGTATCCATTGGGGTGGATGGGCGCTGTGTGGGATTGCACACACACACAGGGGGACTTTGCTACCAGATGTACTGATGTTCCCTCTCATGTTTGCACCTTAGGCCCAGAGGATTGCTGGCGGAGACAAAAGGCGCTACCAAGAGGACCAGCAGAGTGCAGGACCACAGAGTGGGACCAGCCTGATGATGGTGGTACCCATCATAGTTACTATTGCATGCTTTGTAACAGGGTGAAGTGGGGCATAGACACCATCCATGCCACCATGCCAACCTTAACAATCGAAATCAGCACTGTCAGTGCCACATGTCTAAAGGCACGTCAATGGTGGTCCATGCACGGGCATGGCTGTACCACTACCTCTCCCGCCGTGTCTGTCGGCCATAGTGGTCTGGTCGGACATGGGTGGTAGGTGTGTGCAGCAGTCCGCATGGCTGAAAGTGTCTAGGTAGGCAGGTCTCTTGGTCGGTCACTGTGGTGGTCGCATACCATCCAGGGTCATGGCACACGGCTGTATACCTGCACAATGGGTGGGCTGCAGGTGGCTGGACAGTCACACATACTCTGCTCAATTGTCTTAAGTGGACAACTGGATGGCCTGGAATAGGCCATACAGGAGATCGCTTACGGGCATCCCTAGCACTGGAGGCGGATGGAGTGCATGGGGTCAGAGGAGGCACCCAGAGGTGCCACTGGGTGGAGAGTGGGAAGAGAATAGGCCTCAAGCCCCCTGCACCTGAATTCCCTGGACCCACCCTCACCCCTGCTTCCTCTTCCATTTGCACACCCTGCCCCTACCCCCACCTGGTTTGGCCCTTCTCCCCACCTTACAAATATTTTTACATATGTTTGAGTTTATATTTTATTACATTTGTTTGACAATGTGGTACTCTCTGATTTGACAGGCTAGGTGCTCAGCTGCAGTGGGGTGATGGAGTCAGGAGTAGGGTAAGCATGGGCGTGTGTGTCGGAGGGAACACCTGGTGTGGGTGGGGTCACTCACTGTCTGTGGTTGTGTGTTCTCTGTACACTGGATGCCTGTGTGCAGTGGTCCATAGTGCATGTACGTACATAGCACCCCTGTCAACTATCCATGGTCTGTGACACTTGCATATCATGATATGCATGGTCTACTGGCATGTAGTGGTGGCTGCCATGCTGGACAACCACTGTACCCCACAATGTCAGGTGCCTTCCATCACCAATACGTGGCTGCCTCCGGTGCCACTATGGCCTCGCTGTTGTTATCCCGCTCCATACTGTTACTTGTGTCTATTGCAGGATGCTCCTGTCTGTCACTGTCTCAACCACATGCAGGCATACAGCTTATGGTGCCTGCAGGTGGCTGCACACAGTGCCATATAGGGAATGGCTGTGTACCACAGCTACTGGCCACATGCCAGTGGCTTGACCACTACTGTGTCCCTGTGTTGATGTGCCCTTAGGCTGTGTGGCTGTTTGTCCTGCACTGTTTGCATACTGTATGGTGCGCTTCAGTGCTGTGTGTGTCTGTGCCAACTGTTGTGCCCACTTCTGGGATAGGATGCATCCATGGGAGGTGTGCAGGTGCTGTACCACTGGTGGTGGGGTCCTGGCATGTCCTGTCATGCAGTGCACCTCATGTGCCGATTCATAGGTCAGCTGTACCTTGGAGGTATGCAGGTGGCACTGTGTATGCAGTTGTTACACGCTGCTGCCACCACTGCAGGATGCATGGTGGAGCTGCCTGGCTCTATGTGTACAGGTTACATTGTCACATGAATGATCTGGCATGCATACAGTGTCCTGCATAGTAGGCGCTACTCATGGGAAGGTGTATGGTGATTGTGGTGCAGGGTGCTCTGCATTGGTGCGATGGTGTGGCATGGGGTGGGTCCTCCATGTGACAGTCACAGCCGCGGGTTGTGCTGGGGCACCATGCCCAGCTGGGTTCGTTGCTGGCATCATGGGCCAGTGGTTATTCCAGCTCCACGGTTGTGTGGTACATGTATTGAAGTGATCTCTGCCTTGTGCTCCTCTGCCCACCATGGCATGGTGGTGGGCCCTGTCCTGTCCATGCATCCTAGTTGTGCTGTTGCACTGCTGCCACTGAGGCTTCTAGTTTATATGGCATCTGGACTGCTCACTGAGCATCCCTAGTTACATAGTGCACCACAAATGTGCAACTACATCCTAGTTGGGTAACGATATTCAGTCGTGTGTCACAGACATCAGCCTGTCCAGGTTTGAATATCGCGCTTCTTGCACAGGCCAGTGGACTTAACTTGCTCCTGCTGTTGCGCACTTTTTGGGCCAGTTTGATATCTGAGCCTCAGTATTTAGAACCACACTTCAGAGACAATTAACAATGGTGAATGATTTAACACTGGTTAGCATCTCACTGTGAAAGATAAATTAACATTAAATTAATTTAATAAATATTATAACACCACCACTATAATATATTATACTATATTATATATATTATATTATATTATATTATAATATATTATATATATTATAATATATTATATTATATTATAATATAATATATTATTATGTTATATTGTCTTATGTTATATATACTATGTATTTTAGTTCAAACAATGATTTCAATACTCTCTATTACAGTGTTCTCAACTATGAAATTATCCCTATTACAAGTTATGATTAATATAATAGAATATAATATAATATAATATAATATAATATAATATAATATAATAATACTATACAATATATGATATGATAGATATGATATGATATGATATATGATATGATATAGTGACATTCTAAAATACCGGACAAAAGCCTAATGGTCTTTCTGTCTTCTCATTTGGTCACACCACACAATAACTGGCACTTGCCCCCCCTCTCCCTCTCCAAACTCCTTCCACTAATGGATTTTCGCTGCACTGGTTTTGCTTCAGAACTTCTCCTCTTCTGGAACCCCTCCACGTTTCCTTCACACCACAAAGCAGTGCATTCCTACTCCCACCCTCTCAGTGAAATAGCACCTCTACTTTTTCAATGACTCTCCCCCTCGCTTCCATCCATGCCTCTAGTACCCCACCTCCTTTCTTCAGTATCCAATGCTCCTCCCATTGCCTCAAGTCCCTTCTCTCTTCCAATGTACATATTTAGATCTTAAGCCTCTCCCTGGGGCCCTTTCCCCAAGCCAAAATCATTTGGCTGCCTTCTCGAACCCTTTCTCCAGAAGTCCAATGTCCATTTTAATATGGCCTCGAACACATGCAGACTACAAAGTTTGTCCGACTAAGAGTTATATAGGATTCTTCCTCCTCCTGAGTGACTAACGATGCATCCAAACATCATGTTGACTTCACCACCCTCTACAACTGTTGAGTTGGTCATCTTGACATCTACTACCACCTGGGTCCTCTCAGCCTTCAATACTTATAGCATTTGGTGTTGACTTGGCTTGCTTGAGTTCCAGGTCAGTACCTGCATATTCCTGCTTGAACCCAGCTTCACCCTCTAACAACCTTCCAGAGCCTCCAGGTCCTCCTGTGGGACCACCTCCCTCTTCCCCATCACCACTGCTCCAAGTTTGGTTCATCACAAAGAGACTCAGCTCCTCCCTTGCATTTCCTAATGTCAGATACATAGGCATTGAACAGGAGGGCTCAGGACTCAAATGACCGTTCTTGGGATGCAACTATCCTCAACCCGACTCTCTGAGTCCAATTCTGGAGACAATTTCAATCCACCTGATAATGTGCAGTGTCAGTGGTTCAGTAGGTACCACCTCGCCTCTGAGGCCAGGAGATCAGAGGCTGGGGTCAGATCCCCTCTGGCACTTGGTTAATATCCAGTACTGACACTGGTGCAGCATGGAGGTGTTGCACTTCTAGGTGCTGTGTTTCCAATGGATGTTAAACGGGACCCATCAGCTGGATTGGTGGTAGTTCAAGTGGATGTTAATCGCACTTATCAAAAAGAGAGGGGAATTTCTCTGGTGTCGCAAATTTCTCATTCCTAAAATACACCAACAACAGGTCAATCAGGTCAGTTGGCATCCATCTATCCCCACCCATGTACCTGAAAATAAGAAGGTTGTCAGTGCACTTACCGGTCAACAAAACCACCATGTCTAGACAGCACCACCTTGGCAGTAGGTGACATGGCTGCGGTGAAAGCAGTGCACAGCCATGCACAGTGCATCATGGACACCATTGACGCTCCCAGACATGCAGTGCCACCGGACAGCACTGACTGTAACAAGTTACGTATGTGCAGTGGTGTCAATGGATGGTGTCCATCCCCACACCCTGTTCATGCAATAGTAACCATGGATGTAAGGCACCCACCATCATCAGGCTGGTCCTGCACCTCTGGGTCTACATTCCCTGCTGGTCTCTTGGCAGTACCTCCTGTCCCACGCCGCCAGTAATCCTCTGGGCCCTAAATGCAAACATGGAGGAACATGTGCAATCTAGTAGCAAGCCCCCCACCCGTGTGTGCAATCCCACAGTGCCCATCCACCCCAAATGGATCACCACCACCAACGTGGACATCCCCATGTGCGGACACATGCAACCGTGATACCCGTATGGACGTTAGCAGTGTATGGATGGGGCACCAACCCGTGGCACGGCACCTCCTGGCATGTGCCCGCAACAGACAAGCCTCTCAGGTCTCTCCATGGAGGTCCCGTGTCGGTGCCAACCTGCCCACCCTGCGTTCCGTAGTCTCCTCCAACACCACCGCCACCTCCTCCCATTTCGCTCCTGGCCCTGTCCACAAAGTGCATCTACCAATGCTCCCCATGGAACTCTACTGGGCACCAAATTGACCAGCTCCACCTGGCTCCAACAGCCATCCTCAGTACCACTACAGCTGGTTGGGTCAAAATGGTGCCCGTAGTGCAGTCCGCCATGTGCAGATGCACCGCAGTGCTGCGCTGCATTCCTTATCAAGCTGTCAGCCAACAGCACAATAGTGGTGCTCCCATGGACACATGACACCTGAGAGCAGGTCAACACAGGGTCAGGGTCTCTTATGCACGGGAATCAAGTGCGATTGGTACCAATGCAGCACCAAGCAAGAACCTGTAAGTCCTCCTCTAGTGACCTACCTTGCTGTGGCCCCAGTGTGACTACGTGCCCCATGGCCAGACCATTATCTGAACAGTGCAGTAGTGCCATAGCACAATAGTGGCCGTGCCCTGCATACCTCCCCGCACAGCATGTCAGCAGCCAGCAGGCGTCTGTCATCACTCCAGACATCGAAATTTGGTGTGTACTGCACATGTCACGAAATCGCACTTGTCTGAGCACGTTCAACACAATTCTTAAAATGCAACTGCGCAATATTCAGCCGAGCATGGAAATCGGCTAATCGGTAATTCAATAAACGCAGATACTGTTGCATCCACTTAAATTAAACCTCACCTCATTTACAGTCATTGCACTATAGCTGTCACGACATTTAGAACACACTGGCCATGGTCGGTTATTGCAATCTATTGTGGTGAGTTGCATACTGTTGGGAATGAGACTATGGTGCGTAGGACATGCATGTACTACACGTCGGTAACATCTGTCAATCTCACAGGAATAATGAGCAATAAGCGAGGTGGAGGAGGAACAAAAAGACATGGGAGGAGGGCTAACTAAAAGCCAGAAACAGATGCACTGTTTGAGGTCTACCTACGACCAAGGGCGTTACTCCATGAGCCAGTGAGAACACCACAGGCCCATACTGCTGCATGGAAGAGGGCCTCACGTGCCATCAACAGAACAACAGCCACCAGCGGTCGTGGAGGCAAAGAAGATTGGCATGGACAAGCGAGATTAGGACATAGTGGCTGCCATCAGGGAGCATCTCTCTCTGTCTCGGTGTCCTCTCTCTCTGTCTCTCGCTATACCCTGTCTATCTCTCTCTCTGTCTTTGTCTTTCATCTGTCTCTCTGTCTCTCTCTCTCTGTCTCTCTCTCTGTCCCTCCCTCTCTCTCTGACTCGCTCTCTAATCTCTCTGTCACTGTCTCATCGCTATCTCTCTGTCTCTCTCTCTCTGTCTCTCTCTGTCTCTATCTCTCATCTCTGTCTCAGTCTCTCTATCTGTACCACTCTGTCTCACTGTCTCTGTCTCTCTGTTCCATCTCTCTATCTCTGAAACTGTCTCTCTATCTCTGTCTCAGTCTCCTGTCTCTGTCTCTGTCTCTCTGTCTCTGTCTCTGCCTATAACACTCTCTGTCTCTCTGTCTCTGTCTCTCTGTCTCTCTGTCTCTGTCTCAGTCCTCTCTCTGTCTCTCTCTCTGTCACTCCCCATCCTGTCTCTCCCTCTCTGTTTCCATCTCTCTGTCTCAAACTATCTCTCTGTCTCTGTCTCGTCTCTCTTTCTCTTTTCTCTACCTCTGTCTCAGTCTCTGTCTCTCTCTGTCTCTGTCTCTGTCTCTGTCCTATGTCTCTCTGTCTCTGTCTCTATGTCTCTCGGTCTGTCTGTCTCTGACCCTCTGTCACTGACTCTCAGTCTCTCTGTCTCTGTCTTTGTCTCTCTGTCTCTGTATCTCTGTCTCTCTGTCTCTATGTTTGCCTCTCTCTCACTCTCTCTCTCTGTCTCTATCTCTCTGTCTCCCTGTCTCAGTCTCTCATCTCTGAGTCTGTCTCTCTCTCTCTCTGTCTCTCTCTCTCTGCCTCTCTGTCTCTCTGTCTATCACTCTGTCTCTGTCTCTGTCTCTTCCTGTCTCTGTCTCTCTGTCTCTGTCTCTGTCGCTTCTGTCTCTTTATCTCTGTCACTGTCTCTCTCTGTCTATCTGTCTCTGTCTTTCTATTTCTGTCTCTCTCTGTCTCTCATCTATCTGTCTCTGTCTCTTTCTCTGTCTCTCTGTCTCTGTCCCTCTAACACTGTCTCTGTCTCTGTCTCTGTCTCTCTGTTTCTGTCTCTCCCTGTCTCCTCTCTCTGTCTCTGTCCTCTCACTCTGTCTCTGCCTCTATCTCTCTCTTCTGTCTCTCTGTCTCTGTCACTGTCTCTCAGTCTCAGACTCCTCTCTCTTTTTCTCTCTCTACCTCAAATCTCTGTCTCTGTCTCTCTACCTCTCTCTCTCTCTCTCTGTCTCTGTCTCTTTTCTATCTCTGTCCCTATGTCACTGTCTCACTCTCAATATCTCTGTCTCTCAGTATCTGTCTCTGTCTCATCTGTCTCTCTGTCTCTTTCTCTGTCTCTGTCTATCACTTACATTTCCCATTTCCCATTAAGGGTTTCATTAACAATCTGGTCCAGTTTCATATTTGGTCTCTCCATGAAATAACCCACCATTGAGTCAATATATTGCTCAAGTGAAAAACGCAGGCTGCACCTGTAATCTATTTTAAGGACACAATCTCCTGCTTGAGTTGCTGTATTTCTGTACAGTGGCTGCACACATAATCTGCAGCTTCTTCCCCGTCTTAAACATCCCACACTGAATACACCACAACATGCTTGCTATTCATACTCACGTTTATACAGTTTATTTTCTGATTATCAACTGACAACAGCTGACTTGCAACTGACACATGCAGGTTTTATGCGGTGTCTCCAGCGATGCGTCTCCGTAGATGCCGACCATGCACCCGCTCATATGACTCACTCACGGAGTGTCGAAGCTATAGAACTATATATGACCCAGAAGATCTGGTGGTGCCAGGCACCATGCTGAACAACTGATTTTTTATTTTAAGAAAATACTTTGTTTTAATCCCTTCTCCCCGTCAGCCACTCATGCGTGACCAAGGCAAAGGGATGTTGGATTCCATTTTAAAAACAGATAACCAGCACTAATTGTAGTCCACTACCAACCACTAGGACTACAGTGCCTCTTCCTGCTTCCTGTATTGTTATAGCAGGGCTCAAATACAATGCAGAAAATAAAATATAGAAACTCAGAGGATCCTTTAAAATGTTTTAGCCTGCCTACATATCAAGTGCATTAACATGCCCAAGGAGTAAAAGTAAGTAATACAATGGCCACTCACAGTGTGGCCAAGCTATAAAACACGATACGACCCAGAGATCTAATTGAGGTCAGAGGCACCATAACACAAGAGCAACTTGAATTTCTTTAAAAATACTCAGTTTTAATCCCTTCTCCCCAGAATCAGCCATTCATGCATGACCAAGGCAAAGTGTCATTGGATTCTGTTTATAAAACAGAGAACTAGCACCTAATTGTAGTCAATACTTGCTACCACAAGACTACAGTGCCCTCTTCCTGCTTCCTGTATCGGTATAGTAGGGCTCAAATACAGTACAGAAAATAAAATATAGATAACTCAGAGGTTCGGTTAAAATGTTATGGCCTGCTGCCTACATATCAAATGCACTAACATGCCCAAGGTGTAAACTAAGTAATGACCTGAGGTGATATTCATTTGTTTGCCAAAAATAGGTTCCAGCTGATGTATGGAGCTGGGATAAAAGCTCCACAGTGAACTTTTAGGACACAAGGGGTGATATGTTTATTTTTTCCAAAAAATGGGTTCCAGCCCAATCTGTGGAGCTAGGGTAATGGTATGAGGTGGTCGTTAGGCCACCTGAAGTGAAAGCTATATTTTAGCCAAAACTAGGTTCAAGGTGATCAATGGAAACACTGTGAAAGGTCTGGGGTGTTTGTTTTTGGATACCTTGATGTGACATTTTATTTTCACCAAAAATGGGTTCCAGGCAATTTATGGATCTGGAGTAAAAGATCTGCTGAGGTCATTTAGGCCACCAGGGTGTTATTTTCATTTTTGCCAAAAATGGTTCCAGGTGATCTTTTGAGCCAGGGTGAATGGTATGCAATGGACATTGTGGCCACCAGAGGTAATATTTTCATTTTTTTATACCAAAAATGTGTTCCAATTTATGTATGGAGCTAGGGTAAAAGCAAGTTTTTCAAAAAGTGGGTTCCAGGTAATCTGTGGAGCTAGGGTGAATGGTATGAGGTGGTTGTTTAGGCTACCTTAGGTGACATTTTTATTTTTGCTAGGACTGTGTTCAGCTGGTCTACAGAAATGTTGTGAAAGGTCTGAGGAGTTTATTTAGGCCACCAGAGGTAATTTTTTTTATTTTTACTAAAAATTTGTTCCAGGTGATTTATGGAGCTGAGGTTAAAGGTCTGCGGTAGTTATTTAAGCCACCTGAGGTGACATTTCTATTCATTTTTTGCCATAAATTGGTTCCAGGTGATTTATGTCACCTGGATAAAAGGTATGCAGTGGACCTTTAGGCCCTTGGGGTGATATTTTAATGTTTGCCAAAAATGATTCCAGGTGATCTATGGAGCCACGATGAATGGTATGCAGTGGTCATTTAGGGCACCTGAGGTAAAATTTTATTTTACCAAAATGTGTTCCCAGATTATGCTATGGAACAAGGGTAAAAAATCCTTTATACCACCTGAGGTGATATTTTCATTTGTTGCCATAAATGGATTTCAGGTGATCTATGGAACCATATTCAAAGTTCCTCAGTGGTTGTTTAGGCCACCTGAGGTGAAATTTATATATTTGCTGAAAATGGGCTGCAGGTGATTTATGACGCTGAGCTGAAAGGTCTGAGATTCTCGTTTAGACCACCTGAGGTGATATATTTATTTTTGCCAAAAATTCTCTTCAGATGATTTATGGGATTGGGTAAAAGGTAGTAAGTAGTCATTTAGGTCACCTGAGGGTTAAATGTTGATGAGTAGCCATTTAGGCCACCTAGAAGTGATAATTTAATTTTGCCAAAATGGGTTACATGTGATCTATGGAGTAAGTGTGAAAAGTCTGGATGGTTGTTGAAACACCTGAGTTGAAATTTTATTTTGTTTAAAAATGGGTTTTGGTGAGGTTAAATAGCTGGAGTGAAAAGATCAACAGTGGTCATTTTATTCCACCTGAGGAGATTTCTTTTTTATTTTAGTAAAAATGGTTTCTCGTGATTGATGGAGCTGGTGTCAAAATGTCCAAAGTGGTCATTGAGGCCACCATGGCTGCTATTTTCTATTTTGCCAAAAATAAGTTCCAAGTAATTCTATGTAGTGAATGTGATGAGAGGTCATTTAGATCAGCTGTGGTAACATCTTAGTGTTTGCACAAAATGGGTTCCTGGTGACTTTTGGAGGAGGACAAGAAAGATCTGTGGTTTACATTACTTCTACCTGATGTCATATATTTATTTTTAGCAAAACTGTGTTTCAGGTGATTCATGGGACAAAAACGTAGGCAGTGGTCATTTAGGCCACCTAAGTAATATTTTTATTTTTGCCACAAATGGGTACCAGGTGATCTATGGAGTCATTGTGAAAGGTTACAGTGGTTGTATAAGCCAGCTGAGGTGATATTTTCATTTCTGACTAAAATCACTTCAGTTTTACCCCAGGATCATATCGCCTGGAACAAATTTTAGCAAAATCCCCTCAGGTGGCCTAAACAACCACTGCAGATCTTTTATACTCTGGATACATTGATTGCCTGGATCCCAGGATTGGGGAAAATACAAATATCACCTCAGGTGGCCAAACAACAACCTCAGATCTTTCACACAGCTGCATTAATCACCTACAGCAACTGCAAAACAAAAATATCACCTTAAGTGGCTTCGTGACCACTGTGGACATGTCACCACAGCTCCAGATCACACAGAATCCACTGCTTGACAAAATAACAAATTTCTCTTCAGGTGGCTTAAACAACCATTGTGGACTTCACAGTTACTCCATAGATTACCTGGAATCCATTTTTGGCAAAAATAAAATTATCACTTCAGAGGCCTAAATGACAGCCACCTACCTTTAAACTCAGGTGACCTAAATGACCACTGCCTATCTTTGCCCAATTCCATAAATCACCTGAAATGCATTTTTGGCAAAAATAAATATATCACCTCAGGTAACTTAGCGACAACCTCAAGATCTTTCACCCCAGCTCCATAAATCACCTGGAACCCATTTTCACCAGCGATATACATTTCCACTCAGGTGGCAGACCACCACTGAGGAACTTTGAATCTGGTTCCATAGATCACCTGGAAAGATTTTTTGCAAAAAATAAATATATTGTCCCTGGATTGCCTAAAGGTCCTCACCAGACCTTTCACATAGCTTCATAAATCACTTGGAGTCAATTTCTGGAAAAAATGAAATATCACCTCTCATTGCCTAAATGACCACTGCAGATCTTCTCATCTGGATCCATGAATTACCTGGTGCCCATGTTTGGCAAAAATAGATCATCACCTACCTTTAACCTCAGGTGGAGTAAATGACTAGTGCAAAACCTTTACCCCAATTCTATGAATCACCTGAACTGCACCTTTGTCAAAAATGAATATATCAACTCAGCTGGCCTAAACTACAACCTCAGATCTTTCACCCCAGCTCCATAAATCACCTGGAACCCATTTTCAGCAAATATATAAATTACACCTCAGGTGGCCTAAACAACAACTGAGAAACATTGAATCTGGCTCCGTAGATCATCTGAAACCCATTTTTGGCAAGAAATAAAACATCACCTCAGGTGGCATAAATGACCTTTTACCCTTGCTCCATACATAACCTGGACCCCATTTTTGGTAAAAAAGAAAATATTACATCAAAGGGCCTAAATGACCACTGCATACCATTCACCCTGGCTCCATTGATCAGCTGGAACCATTTTTGGCAGAAATGAAAATATCACCCCTGGTTGCCTAAACGTCCTCTGCAGACTTTTATCCATTTGCCATAAATCACCTGGAACCATTTCTGGCATAAAATGTATAAAATGCCACCCAGGTAGCCTAAATAATCTACAGAATGTTCACCTTGGCTCCATAAATCACCTGGAACAATTTTTAGTAAAAATAAAAACATTACCTCTGGTGATCTAAATGACGACTGCAGATCTTTTACTCCATATCCATAAATTACCTGAACCCATTTTTGGTAAAAATAAAAATGTCACATCAGGTGTCCATAACAAACTCCTCAGACCTTTCACAATGTTTCCATAGATCACCTTGAACCCAGTTTTTGAAAAAATATAAATTACACCGAGGAGGCCTAAACAACCACCTCATACCATTCACCCTTGCTCCACAGATTACGTGGAACCCATTTTTGGCAAAAAATTAGAATGTCACCCCTTGTGACTTAAAAGTTCAATGTGGACCTTTTCCCCAGTGCCATAAATCAACTGGAACCTATTCTTGGTAAAAGAAAAATGATATCACCTCAGGTGGCCTAAATGACCACACTGGAGAATCTTAGTGGAGAGCAGGTGCTGATATTGACTGTGACAAGTGACCATGGCTCAAGTGATGCAGAGCAAAAACCCGCCCTGCCAGATATGGGGCAGGCCAGTGGCACCATTGGTTTGGGAACAGTGGGGATTAGCACCATGCCTGACATTTAGGCCAGCTGAGTTCATATTTTTGTTTTTGTCCAAAATGGGTTACAGGTGATTTATGAAGCCTGGAAAAAAGGTCCATGGTGATCATTTTTGCCACCTGATGTGATGTTTTTCCTTTTGCCAAAAATAGGTTCCAGGTGATTTATGGAGCTGGGTACAAATGTCCACAGTGGCCATTTAGGTGACCTGAGGTGATATTTACATTTTTGAAACAAAAAACAGGGGACCTTTTACCCTTGCTCCATACATGACCTGGAACCCATTTTTGGTAAAAATAAAAATATTACCACAAGTGGGCTAAATGAGCACTGCATACCTTTTATTCAGGTGCCATAAATCACCTGGAACTGATTTCCGGCAAAAAATTAATAGAAAAGTCACGGAAGTGGCCTAAATGACTACCGCAGTCCTTTCACCTTGGTTCCATAAATCACCTGGAACCAATTTTTAGTAAAAATAAAATAATTACCTCTGGTGGCCTCAATGACCACTGCAGATCTTTTACTCCAGATCCATAAATTACCTGGAACCCATTTCTGGTAAAAATAAAAATTCACATCAGGTGTCCAAAGCAAACTCTTCAGACCTTTAACAATGGCCTAAACTATAACCTCAGACCTTTCACCCCAGGAGCATAAATCACCTGTAACCCATTTTTGGCAAATATATAAATTGCACCTCAGGTGGCCTAAATAACTACTGAGGATCTTTGAATCTGGCTCCATAGACCACCTGAAACACATTTATGGTAAAAAATAAAAATATCACCTCAGGTGCCATAATTGACCTTTAACCCTTGCTCCATACATAACCTGGAACCCAATTTTAGTAAAAATGAAAATATTACCTCAGGTGGCCTAAAGGTCCACTGCAGACCTTTTATCCAGGCTCCATAAATCATGTGGCACCTATTCACCTATTCCTGGCAAAGAATTATAGTACAAATATCACACCACGTAGCCTAAATGACAATTGCAGACCTTTCACCTTTGCTCTATAAATCACCTGGAACAAATTTTAATAAAAATAAAAATATCACCACTGGTGACCTAAACAACCACAGCAGATCTTTTGGTCAGATCCATAAATTCGTGAGAACATATTTTTGTAAAATAAAAATGTCACATCAGGTGTCAAAATAAACACCTCAGACCTTTCACAATGTTTAAAAAACACCTTGAACCCAATTTTGGCAAAAATAAATAATCTACGTCTCAGGTGGCCTAAATGACAAAATTGTGCCATTCACCCTAGCTCCACAGATAAGCTGGAACCCACTTTTGGAAAAATAAAAAATATCACCCTCTGTGTCCTGAGCGTTCACTGTGGACCTTCTACCCCAGTGCCATAAATCACCTGGAACCTATATTTGGCAAAAAAATGTTTATCACCTCCAGGTGGCCTAATTGACCACACTGGATATTTTACACCAGCTCCATCATTTCACCTTAGAAACCATTTTGCGGCAAAAAGTAGAAATTTCACCTCAGGTAACAAGCCATACCACTGTGGATATTTCACCTCAGCTCAGATATCACGGGAATTAATTTTTTGCAAAAATAAAAATTTCTCCTCAGGTGACTTAAACAACCATTGTGGACTTTTCACAATGACTCCATAGATCAACTGGAACCCATGTTTGGTAAAAATAAAAATATTACCTCAGGTGGTCTAATTGACTGCCACCTACTTTTAAGGAAACCTTAGGTGAAATTTATATCTTTGTCAAAAATGGGTTCTAGATTATTATGGAGCTGGGGTGAAAGGTCTGAGGTTGTCTTTTAAGCAACCTGATGTGATATATTTATTTTTTGCCAAAATAGATTGAGGAGATTACAGAATTGAGGTAAAAGGCAGGCTGTGGTCATTTAGGCACCTGAGGTTAAAAGTAGGTGGCAGTCATTTAGTCCACCTTAGATGATATTTTTATTTTTACCAAACATGGGTTCCAGTTGATCTATGGAGTCATTGTGAAAAGTCCACAATGGTTGTTTAAGTCACTTGAGAAGAAATTTTTATTTTTGCAAAAATTGAATTCCCGGTGATATCTGGAGCTGAGGTGAAATATCCACAGTGGTCATTTAAGCTACCTGAGGTGATATTTCTACTTTTTGCCAAAAATGGTACTGTATGGAGCAAGGGTTAAAGGTCAATTATGGCACCTGAGGTGATATTTTTATTTTTTATCATAAATGTGTTTCAGGTGGTCTATAGAGCCAGATTCAATGTTCCTCAGTAGTTATTTAGGCCACCTGAGGTGCAATTTATATATTTGCCAAAAATGGGTTACAGGTGATTTATGCTCCTGGGGTGAAAGGTCTGAGGTTATAGTTTAGGCCATTGTTAAAGGTCTGAAGAGTTTGCTTTGGACACCTGATGTGAATTTTTATTTTTACCAGAAATGGGTTCCAGGTAATTTATGGATCTGGAGTAAAAGATCTGCAGTGGTCATTGAGGCCACCAGAGGTAATTATTTAATTTTTACTAAAAATTGGTTCCAGGTGATTTATGGAACCAAGGTGAAAGGACTGCGGTAGTCATTTAGGCCACTTCCGGTGACTTTTCTATTAATTTTTTTGCGAAATCAGTTCCAGGTGATTTATGGCACCTGAATAAAAGGTATGCAGTGCTCATTTAGCCCACTTGTGGTAATATTTTTATTTTAACCAAAAATGGGTTCCAGGTCATGTATGGAGCAATGGTAAAAGGTCCCCTGTTTTTTGTTTCAAAAATGTAAATATCACCTCAGGTCACCTAAATGGCCACTGTGGACATTTGTACCCAGCTCCATAAATCACCTGGAACCTATTTTTGGCAAAAGGAAAAACATCACATCAGGTGGCAAAAATGATCACCATGGACCTTTTTTCCAGGCTTCATAAATCACCTGTAACCCATTTTGGACAAAAACAAAAATATGAACTCAGCTGGCCTAAATGTCAGGCATGGTGCTAATCCCCACTGTTCCCAAACCAATGGTGCCACTGGCCTGCCCCATATCTGGCAGGGCGGGCTTTTGCTCTGCATCACCTGAGCCATGGTCACTTGTCACAGTCAATATCAGCACCTGCTCTCCACTAAGATTCTCCAGTGTGGTCATTTAGGCCACCTGAGGTGATATCATTTTTCTTTTACCAAGAATAGGTTCCAGTTGATTTATGGCACTGGGGAAAAGGTCCACATTGAACTTTTAAGTCACAAGGGGTGACATTCTAATTTTTTGCCAAAAATGGGTTCCACGTAATCTGTGGAGCAAGGGTGAATGGTATGAGGTGGTTGTTTAGGCCTCCTCGGTGTAATTTATATTTTTTCAAAAACTGGGTTCAAGGTGATCTATGGAAACGTTGTGAAAGGTCTGAGGAGTTTGTTATGGACACCTGATGTGACATTTTTATTTTTACCAAAAATGGGTTCAGGTAATTTATGGATATGGAGTAAAAGATCTGCTGTGGTCATTTAGATCACCAGAGGTAATGTTTTAATTTTTACTAAAAATTGGTTCCAGGTGATTTATGGAGCCAAGGTGAACATTCTGTAGTGATCATTTAGGCCACCTGGGGTGGCATTTTTATACATTTTATGCCATAAATTGGTTCCAGATGATTTATGGCAAATGGATAAAAGGTCTGCAGAGGACGTTTAGGCAACCAGGGGTGATATTTTCATTTCTGCCAAAAATGGTTCCAGCTGATCAATGGAGCCAGGGTGAATGGTATGCAGTGGTCATTTAGGCCCTCTGATGTAATATTTTCTTTTTTACCAAAAATGGGGTCCAGGTTATGTATTGGAGCAAGGGTAAAAGGTCATTTATGCCACCTGAGGTGATGTTTTATTTTTTGCCATAAATGGGTTTCAGATGATCTATGGAGCCAGATTCAATGTTTCTCAGTTGTTGTTTGGGCCACCTGAGGTGCAATTTATATATTTGCTGAAAATGGGTTCCAGGTGATTTATGGAGCTGGGGTGAAAGATCTGAGGTTGTAGTTTAGGCCAGCTGAGTTGATATATTCATTTTTGACAAAGGTGCAGTTCAGGTGATTCATAGGATTGGGGTAAAGGTTTGGCACTGGTCATTTACTCCACCTGAGGTTAAAGGTAGGTGGTGAGTGGTGGTAAATGGTATACAGTCAGAAGAGATGCAAGTCACAAGTGGGGTACCTCAGGGATAAGTCCTGGGGCCAGTCCTCTTCAACATCTTCATTAGTGACCTTGCAGATGGACTAGAGGGTAAGGCTTGTCTGTTTGCAGATGACACCAAGATCTGCAACAGAGTAGATGATCCAGATGGGGTGGGCAGAATGAGAAGAGATCTGGATAAACTAGCAGAATGGTCAGAAGAGTGGCAGCTGGGATTTAATGCAAAGAAGTGCAAAATCATGCACATAGGGAAGAGAAATCCTGAAGCCACATATAGGCTGGGAGGGGAGTTGCTAGCAGTCACAAAGGAAGAAAGAGACTTGGGCATCATCATCACTGATGACCTAAAATCATCAAGCAGACCTCCTAAAGCAGTAGAGTAAGCTAGGGGTGTTAGGGTGTATTAGTAGGGGTATCACAAGTCGTAAGAGGGAGGTAATAATCCCTCTGTACAAGACACTGGTTAGGCCCCATCTGGAGTACTGCGTGCAGTATTGGAGGCCACACCTTCACAAGGACATTAACCAAATTGAGGTAGTCCAGAGAAGGGCAACCAAAAAGGTGCAGGGACTGCATCAGAAGACTTATGAGGACAGATTAACAGAGCTCAATATGTATACCCTTGAGCAAAGGAGGGAGAGAAGTGATATGATTGAGGCATTCAAACAACTTAAGGGCATAAACAAGGTGAAAGAGTCTAACATGTTTAAATATAAGAAAAATAGCAGGACAAGAGGACACAGCATGAGATTAGAGGGAGGCCAATTAAGGGGAAATGTGAGGAAATTCTTTTTCAGAGAAAGGGTGGTGGATGCATGGAATGGCTTACCACAAGAAGTGGTGGCTATGAATACAGTGCAGGGCTTCAAACAGGCATGGGATAGGCATAAGGGAGCAATACAAATGACTATGAATAGATAGGTCATGGACAGAGCAAAGGCCGATGGCACATTTATAAGGTAGAAAAAGAAATGGGCAGACTGGATGGGCCTTGCGGTCCTTATCTGCCATCAACTTCTATGTTTCTATGTTTCTATGTGATCTATTTTGCCAAACATGGGCACCAGGTAATTCATGGATCCAGATGAGAAGATCTGCAGTGGTCATTTAGGCAATGAGAGGTGATATTTTCATTTTTTCCAGAAATTGGCTCCAAGTGATTTATGAAGCCAGTGTGAAAGGTCTGCAGAGGACCTTTAGGCAATCCAGGGACAATACATTTATTTTTTGCAAAAAATGGCTTCCAGGTGATCTATGGAACCAGATTCAAAGTTCCTCAGTGGTGGTCTGGCCACCTGAGCGGAAATGTATATCGTTGCTGAAAATGGGTTCCAGGTGATTTATGGAGCTGGGGTGAAAGATCTGAGGTTGTCGTTTAAGCCACCTGAGGTGATATATTTATTTTTGCCAAAAATGCATTTCAGGTGATTTATGGAATTGGGGTAAAAGGTAGGCAGTGGTCATTTAGGTCACCTGAGTTTGAAGGTAGGTGGTGGTCATTTAGGCCTTCTGAAGTGATAATTTTATTTTTGCCAAAATGGGTTCCAGGTAATCTATGGAGTAATTGTGAAAAGTCCACAATGGTTGTTTAAGCCACCTGAAGAGAAATTGTTATTTTGTCAAGCAGTGGATTCTGTGTGATATCTGGAGCTGTGGTGAAATGTCCACAGTGGTCATTTAAACCACTTAAGGTGATATTTTTAGTTTTTATAAAGTTGGGTTGCAGGTGATTAATGCAGCTGGTGTGAAAGATCTGAGGTTGTTGTTTGGCCACCTGAGGCGATATTTGTATTTTTCCCAATCCTGGGATCCAGGCAATCAATGTATTCAGAGTAAAAGATCTGCAGTGGTTGTTTAGGCCACCTGAGGGGATTTTGCTAAAATTTGTTCCAGGCGATATGATCCTGGGGTAAAACTAAAGTGATTTTAGGCAAAATTAAAAGTATCACCTCAGCTGGCTTATACAACCACTGTAACCTTTCACAATGACTCCATAGATCACCTGGTACCCATTTGTGGCAAAAATAAAAATATTACCTCAGGTGGCCTAAATGACCACTGCCTGCATTTTACCCCATAAATCACCTGAAACACAGTTTTGCCAAAAATAAATATATGACATCAGGTAGAAGTAATGTAAACCACAGATCTTTCGCTCCTCCTCCAAAAGTCACCAGGAACCCATTTTGTGCAAACACTAAGATGTTACCACAGCTGATCTAAATGACCTCTCATCACATTCACTACATAGAACACCTGGAACTTATTTTTGGCAAAAATAGAAAATAGCAGCCATGGTGGCCTCAATGACCACTTTGGACATTTTACACCAGCTCCATCAATCACGTAGAAACCATTTTTACCAAAATTAAAAAAAGAAATCTCCTCAGGTGGAATAAATGACCACCGTTGATCTTTCACTCCAGCTATTTAACTCACCAAAAACCCATTTTTGAAACAAATAAAAAATTTCAACTCAGGTGGCTTCAACAACTATCGCAGACTTTTCACACTTACTCCATAGATCACATGTAACCCATTTTTGGCAAAATTAAAATTATCACTTCAGGTGGCCTAAATGGCCACCATCTACATTTAACCTCAGGTGATCTAAATGACTACTACCTACCTTTTACCCAATCCCATAAATCATCTGAAGAGAATTTTTGGCAAAAATAAATATATCACCTCAGGTGGCCTAAACGAGAATCTCAGACCTTTCAGCTCAGCGTCATAAATCACCTGCAGCCCATTTTCAGCAAATATATAAATTTCACCTCAGGTGGCCTAAACAACCACTGAGGAACTTTGAATCTAGTTCCATAGATCACCTGAAATCCATTTATGGCAACAAATGAAAATATCACCTCAGGTGGCATAAAGGAATTTTACCCTTGTTCCATACATAATCTGGAACACATTTTTGGTAAAAATAAAATTATTACCTCAGGTGCCCTAAATGACCACTGCATACCATTCATCGTGGCTCCATAGATCACCTGGAATCATTTTTGGCAAACATTAAAATATCACCCCAAGGGCCTAAAGGTCCACTGCATACCTTTTATCCAGGTGACATAAATCACCTGGAACCAATTTATGGCAAAAAATGAATAGAAATGTCACCTCAGGTGGCTTAAATGACCACCGAAGACCTTTCACCTCAGCTCCATAAATCACCTGGAACCAATTTTTAGCAAAATTAAAAATATCACCTCTGGTAGCCTAAATCACCTCTGCAGATCTTTCACTCTGGATCCATAAATTACCTGGAACCCATTTTTGGTAAAAATAAAACTGTCACATCAGGTGTCCAAAACAAACTCATCACACCTTTCACAATGTTTCCATAGATCAATTGAACACTGTCTTGGCAAAAATAAAAATTTCACCTCAGGTAACCTAAACAATCATTCATTCACCCTAGCTCCACAAATTACTGGAAAAATTTCACCTCCAGTGGCATAAATGACCACCTCGTACAATTCACCCTAGCTCCACAGACTAGCTGGAACCCATGTCTGGCAAAAAATAAAAATATCATCACTGGTTGACTAAAGGTCCTCTGCAGACCTTTCACCCTGGCTCCACAGATCCAATTTCTGGTAAAAATAAAAATATCACCTCTCCTGGTCTAAATGACCACATCAGATCTTTTACTCTGGATCCATGTATTTCCTGGAACCCATTTTTGGCAAAAATACAATTATCACCTCAGGTGGCCTAATCACCACCACCTACCTTTAGCCTCAGGTGGCCTAAATGACCACAGCCAACCTTTTATCCCACTCCTGTGAATCACCTGAACTGCATTTTCGGCAAAAATAAATACATAACCTCAGCTGGCCTAAACTATAACTTCAGACCTTTCACTCCAGGTGCATAAATCACCTGCAACCCATTTTTGGCAAATATATAAATTGCACCTCAGGTGGCCTAAAAATATCACCACTGGTGACCTAAACAACCACAGCAAATCTTTTACTCCAGATCCATAAATTACATGGAACATATTTTTGGTAAAAATAAAAATGTCACATCAGGTGTCCAAAATAAACACCTCAGACCTTTCACAATGTTTCCAAAAAACAGCTTGAACCCAATTTTGGCAAAAATAAAAATTTAATCTCAGGTGGCATAAATGACAACCTCGTACCATTCACCCTAGCTCCACAGATTAGCTGGAACCCACTTTTGGCAAAAAATAAAAATATCACCCCTTGTGTCCTGAACATTCACTGTGGACCTTCTACCCCAGTGCCATAAATCACCTTGAACCTATATTGGGCAAAAAAAAATGTTTATCACCTCAGGTGGCCTAAATGACCACACTGGACATTTTACACTGGCTCCATCATTTCACCTTGAAACCGTTTTTGGCAAAAGTAGAAATATCACCTCAGGTAGCTTAAATGACCACTGTGGATATTTCACCTCAGCTTCAGATATCACCGGGAATTAATTTTTTGCAAAAATAAACATTTCTCTTCAGGTGACTTAAACAATCATTGTGGACTTTTCACAATGACTCGATAGATCAACTGGAACCCATGTTTAGTAAAAATAAAAATATTACCTCAGGTGGTCTAAATGACTACCACCTACTTTTAACCTCAGGTGGCCTAAATGACCACAGCCTGCCTTTTACCTCAATTCTGTAAATCTCCTCAATCTCATTTTTGGCAAAAATAAATATATCACCTCAGGCTGCTTAAATGACAACCTCAGACCTTTCACCCCAGCTCCATAAATAATCTAGAACACATTTTTGACAAAGATATAAATTTCACCTAAGGTTTCCTAAATGAGTAGCATGTACCATTCAGCCTGGATCCATAGATCTCCTGGAACCTATTTTTGGCAAAAATAAAAATATCACTCCTCTTGGCCAAAAGGTCTACTATGGACTTGTTTCCCCAACTCCATAAATAAATTGGAACCCACATTTTTGGCAAACAAAAAACAGTATTGCCTAAATGACTACTTTGAACTTTGAACTGCAGAACATTCATTCTGGCTCCATAAATTACATGGCACACATTTTTCTTCAAAAATAAAAGTATTTCCCAGGTGGCCTAGATGTCCACAGTTGACTTTTTACCCTGGCTCCATGAACAACCAGGAATAGAGTTCTGGTATAAATGAAAATATCACATCAGGTGGCCTAAATGGCCACCAAAGATTGTTCACATTATCTCTGTTAATCAACTGAAACCCATTTTTGGCCACAAAAAATATCACCTCTGGGGACTAAAATGATCACCTCCTACAATCTACCCTGGCTTCATAAATTTCAAAAAATGGGTTCCAGGTCATTTATGGAGCAGGGGTGAAAGATCTGTTTTTACATTGATGCTACCTGAGGTGATATTTTAATTTTTGCCAGATATTGGTTTCAGGTGATATGTGTTGTCACTGTGAAAGGTCTGCAGTGGTTGTTTAAGCCTCCTGATGTGAAATTTTAATTTTTGTAAAAACTCAGTTCCAATTGCTATCTGGAGTTGGAGTTAAAGGTCTATGGCAGCCTTTTAAGACTCCTGAGGTGGTATTTTTAGTTTTCCAACAAGTGCATTGTAAGTGATTAATGGAACTAAGTGACTCTGTGTAAAATGTCTGAGGTTGTCATTTAGGCCACCTGAGGTGAACTTTGTATTTTGGCCAAAAATATGTTCCTGATAATTTTGGAGCCAGAATAAAAGATCTGCAGTAGTCATTAAGGCCAGGAGAGGTGACGTTTTTATTATTAGAACTTAGTTCCAGGTGATTTATGCAGCCAGGGTGAAAGGTCTGCAGAGGACCTCTAGGCAACCAGGAATGATTTTTACATTTTTGGCAAAAATGGGTTCCAGGTGATCTATGCAGACAGGGTGAATGGTATGTGGTGGTCATTTAGACCACCTGAGTTGATATATTATTTTGTCATAATGGGTTCCAGGTAATTTATATACATGGGGTAAAATGTTTGTGGATGTCATTGAGGCCACCTGTCTTAATATTTTTAATTTTTGTCAAAAATGAGTCCACGTGAGGTGATATTTGTATTTTTTGTCAAAAATATGTTCCCGGTAATTTATGGATCCAAAGTAAAAGATCTGCAGTAGTCATTTAGGCCAGGAGAGGTGATATTTTTATTATTAAGAGAAATTGGTTCCAGGTGGTTTATGGAGCCAGGGTGAAAGGTCTGCAGCGGAACTTTAGGCAACCAGGGATAATATTTTCATTTTTTGCAAAAATGGGTTCCAGGAGATCTATGCAGACAGGGCGAATGGTATGCGGTGGTCATTTAGGCCACCTCAGGTGACATCATTTAGGCCGCATGAGGTAATATTTTTATTTTACCCCCCAAATGGGTTCCAGGTAATTAATAGATCCAGAGTAAAAGATCTGTAGTTTTCATTTAGGCCACCTGAGGTGATTTTGCTAAAATTTGTTCCAGGTGATATGAACCTGGGGTAAAATGTCTGTGGCGGTCACATTTTGGCCACATGAGGTGATATTTTTAGTTGTTGCCAAAAATGTGCACCAGGTGATCTCTCGGGCCTGGTTGAAGGTTTCTTTGTGGTTCTTTAGCCACTTGAGTTGACATTTTAATTTTTTTCAAAAATGGGTTATTGGTGAGTTAAATTGCTGGAGGGAAAGATCAGCGGTGGCTTTTTAGGCCACCTGAGGAGATTTTTTTATTTTTGCCAAAAATGTTTTCTAGGTGATTGATGGAGCTGGTGTAAAAGTCCAAAGTGGTCTTTGAAGCCACCAGAGGTGATACGTTTTGTTGTTGCCAAAGATGGGTTTTAGGTGATTTATGGAGGTGAGGAAAAAGATCCACAGTAGAGCTTTAGACCACCATGGGTGCTATTTTTATTTTTGTTAAAAAATGGTTTCCAGGTGATCTATGGCACCACGGTGAATGTGATGCAGTGGCCATTTAGGCCACCTGGGGTGAAATTTTTATTTTTGCAAAAGATGGGTTCCAGGTGATTTATGGAGCAGGGGTGAAAGATCTGTTTTTTATATTTATGCTACCTGATGTGAAGTTTGTATTTTTGCCAAAAAAGGGTTTCAGGTGCTTTATGGGGTTCAGATAAAAGGTAGGCTGTGGTCATTTAGGCCACCTGAGGTGACAGTTTTATTTTTGCAAGAAATGGGTTGCAGGTGATCTATGGAGTCATTGTGAAACGCCCACAGAGGTTGTTTAAGCCAGCTGAGATGAAATTTTTATTTTTGCAAAAAAATGGTTCCATTTAATATCAGAAGTTGGGGTTAAAGGTCTTTGGCAGCCGTTTAAGACACCTGAGGTGATATTTATGGACTAATAATAATAAAACCATTGCTATACAGGACTTTAAAAATGACTTAGCTATACCTGCTAAAATGCATAGTTCAGAATTTAAAGACGCACAAAAAAATGATGAGTCACTAACCACGTTTATTTCCACAGGTGGGAAACGGTGATGGATCTAAAGGTCCTGTGTTAAGAATCATAAATGGAATGTTACACCATGTATGTACTACTGTACAAACTGAGGAAGAAGTAGTAGAGCAGCTAATGGTACCCCAACCTTTTAGAAAACAACTACAGTATTAGGTATAGCTCATGACATTTCCATGGCTGGACATTTGGGAAGGGACCGTACACAAAGTCACCTTCTTTATAGGTTTTTCTGGCCCGGCATGCATGAGCAGGTTACGGAGTACTGTGAAATCTGTGAAGCATGCCAGAAGGTAGCCAAACTGGGGAATCAAGATAAGGTTCCTATGCTACCCTTACCATAGGTATCCACACCATTTGAAAGGATAGCAATGGACATAGTAGTACCTTTGCCCAAATTTCAAGGAGTAATAGATTCATTTTAGTAGTTGTAAATTATGCTATGAAATACCCTGAGACCATACCGTTTAGAACTGTTTCAGCCAGAGAATAACAGATGAATTAGTGAAGATTTTCAGTCAGGTGTGAATACCCAGAGAAATCTTGACAGACCGGGGTTCCAATTTTTGTTCAGCACTGCTCAAACATTTATACCAGGCTTTGGGAATAGATGCACTGTTTACAACACCCTACCATTCCCAGACTGATGGGCTTATGTTGTCACTCAAAGAACTGGTCCTGTAACCTACAAAATAGCAGTACCAGATGAGAAGGGTAAGAAACGCATATATCATGCGAAGGTATTGAAAGCCTGTGTAGAGAGACCAACCTCTTGGTCCAGTTATGTTCTCCTCGAGTCTAATAATGCATCAGACATAGCATACCAATATTTGGAAGGTATGAGGAAGATGACATATCTGCTGATTAACCTTGATCTTACAGAAATCTGACATAGAGAAGGTGTTGTCTAACTTTAAGGACATGTTTATGTTTACTCCTGGTCCTGTAACCTACAAAAAACTTCAGGTGGCTTAAATGACCACCATGGATATTTGACCTCAACTCTAGATATCACTTGGAATTCATTTTTTGCAAAACTAAAAATTTCCCCTCAGGTGACTTAAACTACCATTGTGGACTTTTCACAATGACTCCATACATCATCTGGAAACCATTTTTGGCAAAAATAAAAATATTACCTAAGGTGATCTAAATGACAGCCAGCTACCTTTGACCTTAGGTGGCCTAAATGACCACTGCCGACATTTTACCTCAATCCCCTTAATCTCCTGAAACTCAGTTTTGGCAAAAATAAATATATCACATCAGGTAGCATAAATGTTCACTGCACACCTTTCACCCCAGCTCAATAAATAATCTAGAACCCATTTTTGACAAAGATATAAATTTCACCTAAGGTGTCCTAAATGACCACCGTGTACCATTAAGCCTGGGTAAATAGATCTCTTGGAACCAATTTTTGGCAGAAAAGAAAATATCACTCCTGTTGGCCCATAGGTCTGCTACGGACCCTTTCACACTGCTCCGTAAATAAACTGGAACCCAAATTTTTAGCAAACAAAAAATAATAATGCCTGAATGACGACCTTGAACTTTTTACGCCGGCTACAAAACTCACATGAAAACCATTTTTGGCAAAAAAAAAATACCAACTTAGGTGGGCTTAACGACCACTGCTGATCTTTCACCCCAGCTTCATAACTCACCTGGAACTAATTTTTTGGAGAACAAATCAACATTTCACCAGAGGTGACCTAAACAACCACTGAGGAACTTTGATCCTGGCTCCATAGATCACTAGTAACCGATTTTTGGCAAAAATTAAAATATCGACCCTTGTTGAATGAAGTTCCTCTGCAGACCTTTCCCCATGGATCCATAAATCACCTGGAGCCAATTTCTGGTAAAAATAAAAATATCTCCTATCCTGGCCTAAATGACCAATGCAGGTATTTTACTCTGGATCCATGAATCCTTGGAATCCTTTTTTGGCAAAAACACAATTAACACCTCAGGTGGCCTAATGGCCACCACCCACCTTTAACCTCAGGTGGCCTAAATGACTGCTGCCAACCTTTTACCCTAATCTCATGAATCACCTAAATTACATTTTTGGCAAAAATCAATATATCACCTCAGCTGGCCTAAACTACAATATCAGACCTTTCACTCCAGCTCCATAAAACCCCTGCAACCCATTTTCGGCAAATATGTAAATTGCACCTCAGGTGGCCTAAACACCTACTGAGGAATATTGAATCTGGCTTCATAGATCACCTGAAATCCATTTATGGCAAAAAATAAAAATATCACCTCAGGTGGCATAAATGACCTTTTACCCTTGCTCCATATATAACCTGGAATCCATTTTTGGTAAAAATGAAAATATTACCTCAGGTGGCCTAAATGACCACTGGATTCCATTCATCATTGCTCAATAGATCATCTGGAACCATTTTTGTCAAAAATGAAAATATCACCCCTGGTTTCCTAAAGGTCGACTGCAGACCTTTTATCCAGGCTCCATAAATCATCTGGAACCTATTTCTGGCAAACAATGAATAAAAATATCACCCCAAGTAGCCTAAATGACCACCGAAGACCTTTCACCTCAGCTCCATAAATCACCTGGAACCAATTTTTAGCAAAAATAAAAATATCACCTCTGGTAGCCTAAATCACCTCTGCAGATCTTTCACTCTGGATCCATAAATTACCTGGAACCCATTTTTGGTAAAATTAAAAATGTCACATCAGGTGTCCAAAACAAACTCATCACACCTTTCACAATGTTTCCATAGATCAATTGAACACTGTCTTGGCAAAAATAAAAATTTCACCTCAGGTAACCTAAACAATCATTCATTCACCCTAGCTCCACAAATTACCTGGAACCCACTATTTGAAAAACTAAAAATTTCTCCGCAGGTGGCTTAAATGCCTACCATGGACATTTCACCTCAGCTCCAGACATCACCTGGAATCCATATTTTTTGCAAAAATAAAAATTTCACCTCAAGTGGCTTAAACAACCATCATTAACTTTTCACAATGACTCCACAGATCACCTGGAACCCATTTTTGGCAAAAATAAATATATTACCTCAGGTGGTCTAAATGTCCACCACCATCCTTTAACCTCAGTTGACCTTAATGACCACTGCCTATCTTTTAACCCAATCACATAAATCACCTGAAATGCATTTTTGGCAAAAATAAATATATCATATCAGGTAGCATAAAAGTCCACTGCAGACCTTTCAAACCAGCTCCATAAATCTCCTGGAACCCATTTTTACCAAAAATGAAAATATCACTGCAGACCTTTCACCATGACTCCATAAATCACCTGGAACCAATTTCTGGTAAAAATAAAAAATATTAGTTTTCCTTGCCTAAATGGCCACTGCAGATCTTTTACTATGGATCCATAAATTACCTGGAACCAATTTCTAGTAAAACTGAATAGAAATGTCACCCCAGGTGGCATAAATGACTACCGCAGACCTTTCACCTCGGCTCCATAAATCACCTGGAACCTTTTTCAGCAAATATATAAATTTCACATCAGGTGTCTTAAACTACCACTGAGGAACTTTGAATCTGGCTTCATAAATCACCTGAAACCCATTTATGGCAAAAATAAAAATATAATCTCAGATAGCATAAATTACCTTGTACCCTTGCTCCATACATAACATGGAACTAATTTTGCCCTGGGACTCAGGTTGAATTAGGCTGCCCTTTTTTTGTATGCTTGTGCAAACTTTACTTAATGGGCTAATGTCAGCTTCCTGGTCTGTTGTCTGTGTTGCCACAACATTCTCCTTAAGGACAAGGGCCTGGAATGTATTTGGGGTTTAAATATTGGATACTCCACCAATGTTCCTACTACCCCTTTTTAATGTTTGTTTTCCAGTAACTAATGGCCAATCCCTTTCATTTCCCATTTCCCCATTAAGGGTTTCATTAACAATCTGGTCCCAGTTTCATGTTTGGTCTCTTCCATGATATCATCCACCATTGAGTCAATATATTGCTCAAGTGAGGAAATCTCAGGCTGCACCTGTAATCTATTTTTAAGGGACACAATCTCCTCCTTGAGTTGCTGTATTTCTGTACAGTGGCTGCACACATAATCTGCAGCTTCTTCCCATCTTAAACATCCCACACTGAATACACCTCAACATGCTTGCTATTCGTACTCACGTTTATACAGTTTATTTTCTGATTATCAACTGACAACAGCTGACACAGCTGACACATGCCGGAACATGCGTGTCTCTGCGTGCGTCTCCGTGGATGCCGACCGTGCACCCCGCTCATGCTTGACTCGCTCGCAGAGTGGCCAAGCTATATAGAACTATATGACCCAGAAGATCTAATTGGTGCCAGAGGCACCATAACACAGACAACTGAATTTTTATTTTGAAAATACTTTGTTTTAATCCCTTCTCCCCACGTCAGCCACTCATGCATGACCAAGGCAAAGGGATGTTGGATTCCATTTTAAAAAACAGAGAACCAGCACCTAATTGTAGTCCACTACTCGCTCCCACAGGACTACAGTGCCCTCTTCCTGCTTCCTGTATTGTTATAGCAGGGCTCCAAATACAGTGCAGAAAATAAAATATAGAGAACTCAGAGGTTCGGTTAAAATGTTATAGCCTGCCTACATATCAAATGCACTAACATGCCCAAGGTGTAAACTAAGTAATGACCTGAGGTGATATACATTTGTTTGCCAAAAATAGGTTCCAGCTGATGTATGGAGCTGGGTAAAAGCTCCACAGTGAACTTTTAGGACACAAGGGGTGATATGTTTATTTTTTGCCAAAAATGGGTTCCAGCTAATCTGTGGAGCTAGGGTAATGGTATGAGGTGGTCGTTTAGGCCACCTGAAGTGAAATTTTTATTTTTGCCAAAACTAGGTTCAAGGTGATCAATGGAAACACTGTGAAAGGTCTGAGGTGTTTGTTTTGGATACCTGATGTGACATTTTTATTTTCACCAAAAATGGGTTCCAGGCAATTTATGGATCTGGAGTAAAAGATCTGCTGAGGTCATTTAGGCCACCAGGGTGTTATTTTCATTTTTGCCAAAAATGGTTCCAGGTGATCTTTTGAGCCAGGGTGAATGGTATGCAATGGACATTGTGGCCACCAGAGGTAATATTTTCATTTTTTTTTACCAAAAATGTGTTCCAATTTATGTATGGAGCTAGGGTAAAAGCAAGTTTTTCAAAAAGTGGGTTCCAGGTAATCTGTGGAGCTAGGGTGAATGGTATGAGGTGGTTGTTTAGGCTACCTTAGGTGACATTTTTATTTTTGCTAGGACTGTGTTCAGCTGGTCTACAGAAATGTTGTGAAAGGTCTGAGGAGTTTATTTAGGCCACCAGAGGTAATTTTTTTTTATTTTTACTAAAAATTTGTTCCAGGTGATTTATGGAGCTGAGGTTAAAGGTCTGCGGTAGTCATTTAAGCCACCTGAGGTGACATTTCTATTCATTTTTTGCCATAAATTGGTTCCAGGTGATTTATGTCACCTGGATAAAAGGTATGCAGTGGACCTTTAGGCCCTTGGGGTGATATTTTAATGTTTGCCAAAAATGATTCCAGGTGATCTATGGAGCCACGATGAATGGTATGCAGTGGTCATTTAGGGCACCTGAGGTAATAATTTTATTTTTACCAAAAATGTGTTCCAGATTATGTATGGAACAAGGGTAAAATTCCTTTATGCCACCTGACGTGCTATTTTCATTTGTTGCCATAAATGGATTTCAGGTGATCTATGGAACCAGATTCAAAGTTCCTCAGTGGTTGTTTAGGCCACCTGAGGTGAAATTTATATATTTGCTGAAAATGGGCTGCAGGTGATTTATGACGCTGAGCTGAAAGGTCTGAGATTCTCGTTTAGGCCACCTGAGGTGATATATTTATTTTTGCCAAAAATTCACTTCAGATGATTTATGGGATTGGGTAAAAGGTAGGTAGTAGTCATTTAGATCACCTGAGGTTAAATGTAGATGGTGGCCATTTAGGCCACCTGAAGTGATAATTTTAATTTTGCCAAAAATGGGTTACATGTGATCTATGGAGTAAGTGTGAAAAGTCTGCGATAGTTGTTGAAGCCACCTGAGTTGAAATTTTTTATTTGTTTCAAAAATGGGTTTTTGGTGAGTTAAATAGCTGGAGTGAAAGATCAACGGTGGTCATTTATTCCACCTGAGGAGATTTCTTTTTTTATTTTTGGTAAAAATGGTTTCTACGTGATTGATGGAGCTGGTGTAAAATGTCCAAAGTGGTCATTGAGGCCACCATGGCTGCTATTTTCTATTTTTGCCAAAAATAAGTTCCAGGTGTTCTATGTAGTGAATGTGATGAGAGGTCATTTAGATCAGCTGTGGTAACATCTTAGTGTTTGCACAAAATGGGTTCCTGGTGACTTTTGGAGGAGGAGCGAAAGATCTGTGGTTTACATTACTTCTACCTAATGTCATATATTTATTTTTGGCAAAACTGTGTTTCAGGTGATTTATGGGGTAAATGCAGGCAGTGGTCATTTAGGCCACCTGAGGTAATATTTTAATTTTTGCCACAAATGGGTACCAGGTGATCTATGGAGTCATTGTGAAAGGTTACAGTGGTTGTATAAGCCAGCTGAGGTGATACTTTTATTTTTGCCTAAAATCACTTCAGTTTTACCCCAGGATCATATCGCCTGGAACAAATTTTAGCAAAATCCCCTCAGGTGGCCTAAACAACCACTGCAGATCTTTTACTCTGGATACATTGATTGCCTGGATCCCAGGATTGGGAAAATACAAATATCGCCTCAGGTGCCAAACAACAACCTCAGATCTTTCACACCAGCTGCATTAATCACCTGCAACCCAACTTTATAAAAACTAAAAATATCACCTTAAGTGGCTTAAATGACCACTGTGGACATTTCACCACAGCTCCAGATATCACACGGAATCCACTGCTTGACAAAATAACAATTTCTCTTCAGGTGGCTTAAACAACCATTGTGGACTTTTCACAATTACTCCATAGATTACCTGGAACCCATTTTTGGCAAAAATAAAATTATCACTTCAGAAGGCCTAAATGACCACCACCTACCTTTAAACTCAGGTGACCTAAATGACCACTGCCTACCTTTTACCCCAATTCCATAAATCACCTGAAATGCATTTTTGGCAAAAATAAATATATCACCTCAGGTGGCTTAAACGACAACCTCAGATCTTTCACCCCAGCTCCATAAATCACCCGGAACCCATTTTCAGTAACGATATACATTTCCGCTCAGGTGGCCAGACCACCACTGAGGAACTTTAATCTGGTTCCATAGATCACCTGGAAGCCTATTTTTGCAAAAAATAAATGTATTGTCCTTGGATTGCCTAAAGGTCCTCTGCAGACCTTTCCCACTGGTTCTATAAATCACTTGGAGCCAATTTCTGGAAAAATGAAAATATCACCTCTCATTGCCTAAATGACCACTGCAGATCTTCTCATCTGGATCCATGAATTACCTGGTGCCCATGTTTGGCAAAAATAGATCCACATAGAAACATAGAAACATAGAAGTTGATGGCAGATAAGGACACGAAGGCCCATCCAGTCTGCCATTTCTTTTCTACCTTATAAATGTGCCATCGACCTTTGCTCTGTCCATGACCTATCTATTCATAGTCATTTGTATTGCTCCTTATGCCTATCCCATGCCTGTTTGAAGCCCTGCACTGTATTCATAGCCACCACTTCTTGTGGTAATGCCATTCCATCCACCACCCTTTCTCTGAAAAGAATTCCTCACATCTCCCTTAATTGGCCTCCTCTAATCTCATGCTGTGTCCTCTTGTCCTGCTATTTTTCTTATATTTAAACATATTAGACTCTTTTCACCTTGTTTATGCCCTTAAGTTGTTTGAATACCTCAATCATATCACTTTCTCCCTCCTTTGTTCAAGGGTATACATATTGAGCTCTGTTAATCTGTCCTCATAAGTCTTCTGATGCAGTCCCTGCACCTTTTGGTTGCCCTTCTCTGGACTACCTCAATTTGGTTAATGTCCTTGTAGACGGTGTGGCCTCAATACTGCGCAGTACTCCAGATGGGGGCCTAACCAGTGTCTTGTACAGAGGATTATTACCTCCCTCTTATGACTTGGATACCCTACTAATACCTAACACCCCTAGCCTTACCTACTGCTTTAGAGGTCTGCTTGGATGATTTTAGGTCATCAGTGATGATGATGCCCAAGTCTCTTTCTTCCTTGTGACTGCTAGCAACTCCCCCCAGCCTATATGTGGCTTCAGTTTCTCTTCCTATGTGCATGATTTTGCACTTCTTTGCATTAAATCCCAGCTGCCACTCTTCTGACCATTCTGCTAGTTTATCAGATCTCTTCTCATTCTGCCCACCCCATCTGGATCATCTACTCTGTTGCAGATCTTGGTGTCATCTGCAAACAGACAAACCTTACCCTCTAGTCCATCTGCAAGGTCACTAATGAAGATGTTGAAGAGGACTGGCCCCAGGACTTATCCCTGAGGTACCCCACTTGTGACTTGCATCTCTTCTGACTGTATACCATTTACCACCACTCACCTCCTACCTTTAACCTCAGGTGGAGTAAATGACCAGTGCCAAACCTTTACCCCAATCCTATGAATCACCTGAACTGCACCTTTGTCAAAAATGAATATATCAACTCAGCTGGCCTAAACTACAACCTCAGATCTTTCACCCCAGCTCCATAAATCACCTGGAACCCATTTTCAGCAAATATATAAATTGCACCTCAGGTGGCCCAAACAACAACTGAGAAACATTGAATCTGGCTCCATAGATCATCTGAAACCCATTTATGGCAAAAAAATAAAACATCACCTCAGGTGGCATAAATGACCTTTTACCCTTGCTCCAATACATAACCTGGACCCCATTTTTGGTAAAAAAGAAAATATTACATCAGAGGGCCTAAATGACCACTGCATACCATTCACCCTGGCTCCATTGATCAGCTGGAACCATTTTTGGCAGAAATGAAAATATCACCCCTGGTTGCCTAAACGTCCTCTGCAGACCTTTTATCCATTTGCCATAAATCATCTGGAACCAATTTATGGCATAAAATGTATAAAAATGCCACCCCAGGTGGCCTAAATGATCACTACAGAATGTTCACCTTGGCTCCATAAATCACCTGGAACCAATTTTTAGTAAAAATAAAAACATTACCTCTGGTGATCTAAATGACCACAGCAGATCTTTTACTCCATATCCATAAATTACCTGAACCCATTTTTGGTAAAAATAAAAATGTCACATCAGGTGTCCATAACAAACTCCTCAGACCTTTCACAACATTTCCATAGATCACCTTGACCGTTTTTGAAAAATATAAATTTCACCGAGAGGCCTAATCAACCACCTCATGCCATTCACCCTTGCTCCACAGATTACGTGGAACCCATTTTGGCAAAATTAGAATGTCACCCCTTGTGACTTAAAAGTTCAATGTGGACCTTTTCTCCAGTGCCATAAATCAACTGGAACCTATTCTTGGTAAAGGAAAAATGATATCACCTCAGGTGGCCTAAATGACCACACTGGAGAATCTTAGTGGAGAGCAGGTGCTGATATTGATCTGACAAGTGACCATGGCTCAAGTGGATGCAGAAAGAAAGCCTGCCCTGCCAGATATGGGGCAGGCCAGTGGCACCATTGGTTTGGGAACAGTGGGGATTAGCACCATGCCTGACATTTAGGCCAGCTGAGTTCATATTTTTGTTTTTGTCCAAAATGGGTTACAGGTGATTTATGAAGCCTGGAAAAAAGGTCCATGGTGATCATTTTTGCCACCTGATGTGATGTTTTTCCTTTTGCCAAAAATAGGTTCCAGGTGATTTATGGAGCTGGGTACAAATGTCCACAGTGGCCATTTAGGTGACCTGAGGTGATATTTACATTTTTGAAACAAAAAACAGGGGACCTTTTACCCTTGCTCCATACATGACCTGGAACCCATTTTTGGTAAAAATAAAAATATTACCACAAGTGGGCTAAATGAGCACTGCATACCTTTTATTCAGGTGCCATAAATCACCTGGAACTGATTTCAACAAAAATTAATAGAAAAGTCACGAAGTAGGCCTAATGTCTACCATGATCCTTTCACATGGTTCCATAAATCACCTGGAACCAATTTTTAGTAAAAATAAAATAATTACCTCTGGTGGCCTCAATGACCACTGCAGATCTTTTACTCCAGATCCATAAATTACCTGGAACCCATTTCTGGTAAAATTAAAAATTCACATCAGGTGTCCAAAGCAAACTCTTCAGACCTTTAACAATGGCCTAAACTATAACCTCAGACCTTTCACCCCAGGAGCATAAATCACCTGTAACCCATTTTTGGCAAATATATAAATTGCACCTCAGGTGGCCTAAATAACTACTGAGGAACATTGAATCTGGCTCTATAGACCACCTGAAACACATTTATGGTAAAAAATAAAAATATCACCTCAGGTGCCATAATTGACCTTTAACCCTTGCTCCATACAGTACCATTTTTGGCAAAAAGTAGAAATATCACCTCAGGTAGCTTAAATGACCACTGTGGATATTTCACCTCAGCTCCAGATATCACCGGGAATTCATTTTTTGCAAAATTAAAAATTTCTTCTCAGGTGACTTAAACAACCATTGTGGACTTTTCACAATGACTCCATAGATCAACTGGAACCCATGTTTGGTAAAAATAAAAATATTATCTAAGGTGGACTAAATGACTGCCACCTACTTTTAACCTCAGGTGGCCTAAATGATTACAGCCTGCCTTTACCTCAATTCTGTAAATCTCCTAATCTCATTTTTGTCAAAATAAATATATCATCAGGTTGCTTAAAGACAACCTCAGACCTTTCACCCCAGCTCCATAAATAATCTAGAACCCATTTTTGACAAAGATATAAATTTCACCTAAGGTTTCCTAAAGTAGGTGGCAGTCATTTAGACCACCTGAGGTAATATTTTTATTTTTACCAAACATGGGTTCCAGTTGATCTATGGAGTCATTGTGAAAAGTCCACAATGGTTGTTTAAGTCACCTGAGGAGAAATTTTTATTTTTGCAAAAAATTAATTCCCGGTGATATCTGAGCTGAGGTGAAAATATCCACAGTGGTCATTTACACTTGAGGTAAGATATTTCTACTTTTTGCACAAAATGGTTTCAAGGTGAAATGATGGAGCCGTGTAAAATATCCAGTGTGGTCAATTAGGCCACCTGAGGTGATAAACATTTTTTTGCCAAATATAGGTTCCAGGTGATTTATGGCACTGGGGTGAAGGTCCACAGTGAACGTCTGTATTGGCCATAAGGGGTGATATTTTTTATTTTTCCCAAAAGTGGGTTCCAGCTTATCTGTGGAGCTAGGGTGATTTACAAGCTTGTCATTTAAAATACCTGAGACGCAAATATTTATTTTTTGCCAAAATTGGGTTCAAGGTGTTTTTTGAAACATTGTGAAAGGTCTGAGGTGTTTATTTTGGACACCCGATGTGACATATTTTTATTTTTACAAAAAATATGTTCTACTGAATTTCATGGATCTTGACTAAAAGATCTTATGGTTGTTTAGGTCACCATGGTGATATTTTTATTTTTATTAAAATTTGTTCTAGGTGATTTATAGAGCAAAGTGTAAAGGTCTGGCCGAATACTAGGCTAATGGGTGTGGATATTTGTATTAATTCTTTGCCAGGAATAGAATAGGTGCCACATGATTTATGGAGCCTGGATAAAGGTCCGGCAGGGACCTTTAGGCCACCTGAGGTGTAATATTTTTCATTTTACCAAAATTGGGTTCCAGGTTATGGTGGCGGATATGGTTGAAGGTCAATATGTCACCTGAGGTGATATTTTATTTTTACCATAAATGTGTTTCAGGTGGTCTATAGAGCCAGATTCAATGTTCCTCAGTAGTTATTTAGGCCACCTGAGGTGCAATTTATATATTTGCCAAAAATGGGTTACAGGTGATTTATGCTCTTGGGGTGAAAGGTCTGAGGTTATAGTTTAGGCCATTGTTAAAGGTCTGAAGAGTTTGCTTTGGACACCTGATGTGAATTTTTATTTTTACCAGAAATGGGTTCCAGGTAATTTATGGATCTGGAGTAAAAGATCTGCAGTGGTCATTGAGGCCACCAGAGGTAATTATTTTATTTTTACTAAAAATTAGTTCCAGGTGATTTATGGAACCAAGGTGAAAGGACTGCGGTAGTCATTTAGGCCACTTGCGGTGACTTTTCTATTAATTTTTTGCTGGAAATCAGTTCCAGGTGATTTATGGTACCTAGAATAAGTGCGTATGCAGTGCTCATTTAGCCCACTTGCAGTAATATTTTATTTTACCAAAAATGGGTTCCAGGTCATGTATGCGAGCAAGGGCAAAAGGTCCCTGTTTTTGCTCTAAAATAAAATATCACGCCTCAGGTCACCTAAATGGCCACTGTGATATTTTACCCAGCCCATAAACTCGGAACCTATTTTTTCTGCAAGGAAACATCACATCAGGTGGCAAAAATGATCACCATGGACCTTTTTTCGGGCTTCAATCACCTGCCAACCCATTTTGGACAAAAACAAAATATGAACTCAGCTGGCTTAAATGTCACAGTCATGGTGCATCCCGACTGTTCTCAAACCAATGGTGCCACTGGTCACCCCATATCTGGCAGGGGCTGGCTTTTGCTCTGGCATCACTGAGCAATGGTCACTTGTCATAGTCAATATCAGCACCTGCTCTCCACTCAAGATTCTCCAGTGTAGTCATTTAGGCCATTTGAGGTGATATTATTTTCTTTTACCAAGAATAGGTTCCAGTTGATTTATGGCACTGGGGAAAAGGTCCATATTGAACTTTTTAAGTCACATGGGGTGACATTCTAATTTTGCCAAAATGGGTTCCATGAATCTGTGGAGCAAGGGTGAATGGTATGAGGTGGTTAAGCTAGGCCTCCTCTGTAATTTATATTTTTCAAAACTGTTCATGGGGTGATCTCATGGAAACATTGTGAAAGGTCTGAGGAGTTTGTTTGGACACCTGATGTGACATTTTTATTTTTACCAAAATGGGTTCAGGTAATTTATGGATATGGAGTAAAAGATCTGCTTGGTCATTTCACCAGAGGTAATGCTTTATTTTTACTAAAATTGGTTCCAGGTGATTTATGGGGCCAAGGTGGAACATTCTGGTGATCATTTAAAATTTTCGTTGGCATTTTTATACATTTATGCCAGAAATTGGTTCCAGGTGATTTATGGCAAATGGATAAAAGGTCTGCTAGAGGACGTTTAGGCAACCAGGGTGATATTTTCATTTCTGCCAAAATGGTTCCAGCTGATCAATGGAGCCAGGTGAAGGTGCGGTTGGTTTGTGTCTCTTTTGATGTAATATTTTCTTTTTACCAAAATGGGTCCAGGTTGGTATGGAGCAAGGGTAAAGGTCATTTATCACCAGAGGTGATGTTTATTTTTACAATGGGTTTCAGATGATCTATTTATTTAGATTCAATGTTTCTCAGTTGTTGTTTAGGCCACCTGAGGTGTAATTTATATATTGCTGAAAATGGGTTCCAGGTGATTTATGGAGCTGGGGTGAAAGTATCTGAGGTTGTGAAATAGTCAGCTGAGTTGATATATTCATTTTTGACAAAGGTGCAGTTCAGTGATTCTATAGGATTGGGGTAAAGGTTTACACTAGTCATTTACCTTTAACTTGAGGTTAAAGGTGGTGGTGATCTATTTTTGCCAAACATGGGCACCAGGTAATTCATGGATCCAGATGAGAAGATCTGCAGTGGTCATTTAGGCAATGAGAGGTGATATTTTCATTTTTTCCAGAAATTGGCTCCAAGTGATTTATGAAGCCAGTGTGAAAGGTCTGCAGAGGACCTTTAGGCAATCCAGGGACAATACATTTATTTTTTGCAAAAAATGGCTTCCAGGTGATCTATGGAACCAGATTCAAAGTTCCTCAGTGGTGGTCTGGCCACCTGAGTGGAAATGTATATCGTTGCTGAAAATGGGTTCCAGGTGATTTATGGAGCTGGGGTGAAAGATCTGAGGTTGTCGTTTAAGACACCTGAGGTGATATATTTATTTTAGCCAAAAATGCATTTCAGGTGATTTATGGAATTGGGGTTAAAAGATAGGCAGTGGTCATTTAGGTCACCTGAGTTTAAAGGTAGGTGGTTGCTGTTTAGGCCTCTGAAGTGATAAATATTATTTTTTGCCAAAATGGATTCCAGGTAATCTATGGAGTAATGAAAAGTCCATACCGCTGTTTAAGCCACCCGAAGAGAAATTGTTATTTTGTCACAGTGATTCTGTAGATATCTGAAGCTGTGGTGAAATGTCCACAGTGATCACTTAAGCCACTTACAAGATATTTTTAGTTTTTATAAAGTTGGGGTTGCAGGTGATTACCTGGTGCTGGTGAAAGATCTGAGGTTGTTGTTTGGCCACCTGGAGGTGACATATTTTATTTTTCTCCTAATCTCTGGGATCCAGGCAATGGTCCAGAGGAAGATCTGTAGTGGTTGCTTAGGCCACCTGAGGGGATTTTACAAAATTTGTTCCAGGCGATATGATCCTGGAAAACCTAAGTGATTTTAGCAGAAATGAAAATATCACCTCAGCTGGGCTTATAGTACAACCACTGTAACCTTTCACACGACTCCATAGATCACCTTGGTAAAATTCCATTTGTGGCAAAAATAAAAATATTACCTCTCAGGTGGCCTAAATGACGTCGCTTTTACCCATAAATCACTGAAACACAGTTTCACAAAAATAAATATATACATCAGGTAGAAGCACAAACCACAGATCTTTTGCCCTCCCAAAGTCACCAGGAACCCATTTTGTGCAACACTAAGATGTTACCACAGCTGATCTAAATGACCTCTCATCACATTCACTACATAGAATACCTGGAACTTATTTTAGCAAAAGGAAAATAGCAGCCATGGTGGCCTCAATGACCACACTTTGGACATTTTACACCAGCTCCATCAATCACGAGAAACCATTTTTACCGAAATAAAAAGAAATCTCCCAGGTGGAATAAATGACCACCGTTGATCTTTCACTCCAGCTATTTAACTCTCTCAAAACCCCTTTTTAGCTCAAATAAAAAATTTCAACCCAGGTGGCTTCAACAACCATCGAGACTTTTCACACTTACTCCATAGATCACATGGAATCTGGCTCCACAGACTTCACCTGGAAACCCATTTAGATGCTAATAAATGAAAATATCAACTCAGGTGGCATAAAGGACCTTTATCATTCACTCCATATATAACCTGGAACCCATTTTGGAATAAATGAAAATATTACCCTGGTAAGGCCTAAAGGTCCCACATGACCTTTATCCAGGGACAATAAATCACCTGGATCCAATTTCTGGCAAATAATGAATAGAAATGTCACCCATGTGGCTCAAATGACTATCACAGACCTTTCACCTCAGCTTCATATATCACCTGGAACCAACTTTAATAAAATAAAACCATACCTTTGGTGCCCTAAATGACCACTGTGATCTCTTAATCTAGATCCATAAATTATCTGGAACCCAGTTTTGGTAAAAAATAAAAATGACACATCAGGTGTCCAAAACAATCTCCTCAGACCTTGACAATGTTTCATTCATCACCTGAACACAGTTTGGACAAAATAAAAATACAACCTCGGGTGGCCTAAACAACCACCTCATACCATTCACCCTAGCTCCACAGATTAACTGAAACCAACTTTTTCAAAAACAAAAATTTCCACCTCAGGTGTCTTAAATGACTACCGTGGACATTTCACCTCAGCTCCAGACATTACCTGGAATCCATTTTTTGCAAAAATAAAAATTTCAACTCAGGTGGCTTAAACAACCATCAATGACTTTTCACAGTGACTCCATAGATCACTTGGAAACCAGTTTTGGCTAAAATAAAAATATCCCCTCAGGTGGCCTAAATGACCACCACCTACATTTAATCTCAGATGACCTAAATGACCACTGCCTACATTTTACCCCAATCACTTAAATCACCTGAAATGCATTTTTGGCAAAAATAAGTTCTGTATATCACATCAGGTGGCATAATAGTCCACTGCAGACCTTTTACCCCAGCTTCATAAATCTCTTAGAACCCATTTTCGGCAAAAATGAAAATATCATCCATACAGACCTTTCACCCTGACTCCATAAATCACCTTGAACCAATTTCTGGTAAAAAATAAAATTATTACTTCTCCTGGCCTAAACGGCCATTGCAAGATATTTTACTCTGGATCTATAAATTACCTGGACTCATTTTGGGCAAAAATACAAATATAACCTCAGGAGGCCTTCCAAATGATGGCCTCTCAGACCTTTTACACCAGCTCCATTAGTCACTTACAACCCACTTTTTCAAAAACTTTAAATATCACCTCAGGTGTCTTAAATAGCTACCATGGACCTTTCACCCCAAGTATAGATATCAACTCTATGCAAAATAAAATTTTCTACCTCTGCTAAGCTAAACAACCACTGCAACCTTTCTGACAATGACCATAGATCACCTGGAACCATTTGTGGCAAAAGTAAAATATTATCTCAGGTATTTAAATTACCACTGCCTACCTCTTTTACCCCATAAACCACTTAATATAAACATATGAAACTTTGCCTGCAGATAAGTTATCTAGAGGTCTATCAAGTCTGCTCGAATGTGCAGCTAGTACCCCTTATTCTGCAGCTGCCCATCCCTTCTGCCCTTCCCCTACATTAACCCTCCCTCTAGTCCAGTCCCATCCTCTTTTGAAGCAATCAACTGTTCTGCTGGATACCACTTCTGCAGGTAACACATTAAACCCAGCCACCACCCTCTCTATAAAAAAGTGTCTCCTCATCTCCCTCTTGAAACCCGTTTTTGCCAAAAATAAATATATGACATCAGGTAGCATAAGTGTAAACCACAGTTCCTTCAGCCCTGCTCCATAAGTCAACTGGACCCAATTTTGTGCAAAAATTAAAATTTCACTACTGGTGACCTAAATGACCACTGCATCACATTCACTCCATAGATCACCTGGAACCCATTTTTGGCAAAAATAAAAATTGCAACCCTTGTGGTCTCAATGACCACTTTGGACATTTTACACAGCTCCTCAATCACCTAGAAAACCATTTTGGAAAAAATAATCTCAGTTGGAATAAACGACCACGTTGATCTTTCCTCCAACTATTTAACTCACCAAACACCCATTTTTGAAACAAATAAAAATTTCAACTCAGAGTGGCTTAAGAACCATAAAGAACTTTCATCCAGGCTCCATAGATCAGGTGGAGCATATTTCTGGCAAAACTTAAAATATCAGCTCATGTGGCCAAACGACCTCCACAAACCTTTACCACAGATTCTATATCACCTGGAATAAATTTTAACAAAAGAAAAATCACCTAATGTGGCCTAAATGACCACTGCATATCTTTTACTCTGGATACATTAATTTCTTTGGATCCCAGTTTGGGAAAATACAGATATCACCTCAGGTGTGACAAACAATAACCTCAGACCATTCACATCAGCTCCATTAAACACCTGCAAACCACTTTTAAAAAACAAAAAATGGCTTAAATAAACCACTGTGGACATTTACCTCAGCTCCAGAGATCACCTGAATTCACTGATTGTAAAAATAAAAAAGTCATCTTCAGGCTTAAAATAAATTCATCGTGAGACTTTTCATAAAGACTCAGAAATCACTGGAACCCATTTTTGGCATAAATAAAAATATTGTCCCTGGGTGCCTAAGGTCCTGCAGACCTTTCACCCTGCTTCATAAATCACTTGGAGCCAATTTCTGGAAAAAATGAAAATATGATCTCTCCTGGCCTAAATGAGTCTGGATCCATATTACCTGGAACCCATTTTGGCAAAATATCACACACTACCTTTAACCTCAGGTGGAGTAAATGACCAGTGTCAACCCTTTAATCAACCATGAATCACCTGAATTGCATTTTTGGCAAAAATAAATATATCACCTCAGCTGGCCTACCAACCACACAACTCAGATCTTTCACCGCTCCATAAATCACCTGGAACCCATTTTGTCAAATAGATAAATTGCACCCCAGGTGGCCTAACGACAACCGAGAAACATTGAATCTGACTCCATAGATCATCTGAAACCCATTTATGGCAAAAAATTAAAACATAATCTCAATTGGCATAAATCAACCTTGCTCCATACATAACCTGGATCCACATTTTGAAAAATGAAATATTACTTCAGGTGGCCTAAATGACCACTGCATACCACATTCCCTGGCTCCATAGATCACCTGGAACATTTTTGGCAGAAATGAAAATATCACACCCAGTGGCTCACGGTCCACTGCAGACCTTTTATCCAGGTGCCATAAATCACTTAAACCAACCTCTGGCATACAATGTATAACAATATCACCCAGGTGGCCTAAATGATCACCAGAGACCTTTCACCTTTGCTCCATAAATCACCTAGAACCAATTTTAATTAAAAATAAAAACATAACCCCTGGTGACCTAAATGACGACTGCAGATCTTTTCTCTCCAGATCCATAAATTACCTGAACCCATTTTTGGCAAAATAAAATGTCTCATCAGGTGTCCAAAACAAACTCCTCAGACCTTTCACAATGTTTCCATAGATCACCCTGAACCCAGGTTTTGCAAAAATAAAAATTACACCTCAGGAGGTCTAAACAACCACCACATACCATTCACTCTAGTGTAACAGATTACATGGTACCCATTTTGGCAAAAAAATAGTCCCCCCTTGTCAATTAAAAGTTCACTGTGGACCTTTTTACTCAGTGCAAGAAATCAACTGGAACCTATTTTTGGTAAAAGGAAAAAGTGATATCACCTCAGGTGGCCAAAATGACCACACTGGAGGATCTTAGTGGAGAGCAGGTGTTGATCTTGACTGTGACAAGTGACCATGGCTCAGGGGATGCAGAGGAAAAACCTGCCCTGCTGGATATGGGACAGGCCAGTGTGCAGCACCATTGGGTTAGGAACAGTGGGGGTTAGCACCATGCTGACATTCAGGCCAGCTGAGTTCATATTTTTATTTTTGTCAAAAATGGGTTACAGGTGATTTATGGAGCCTCAGTAAAAGGTCCATGGTGGTCATTTTTGCCACCTGATATGACGTTTTTCCTTTTGCCAAAATGGGTTCTAGGTGATTTATGGAGCTAATGCAAATGTACACAGTGGTCATTTAGGGTGACCTAGGTGAAATTTATACTTTTGAAAAAAACTGGGTTCCAGGTGATCTGTAGAGTCATTATAAAGGTCACCGATGGTTGTTTAGGCCACCTGAGGTGAAAGTTTAATTTTTGCCAAAAATTGGTTCCAGATGATTTATGGAGCTGGGGTCAAATGTCCTCGGTGGTGGTTTAGGCCACCAGAGGAGTTATTTTTATTTTGACTTTCACAGCAGCTCTATTAATCACCTGCAACACATTTTTGGTAAAAACTAAAAGTATTTCCTCAGGTGACCTAAATGACCTCTTTGGACCTTTTACACAGGCTCCATTAATCACCTGGAACCCATTTGTTTGCAAAAATAAAAATATCACCTCAGGTGGCATAAATGACCACCACAGACCTTTCACTCCAACTTCATATATCACTTCGAACACAGTTGTGCATAAATTACCTGGAACCCATTTTTGGTCAAAATAAAAATGTCACACATCATGCATCCTAAGCAAACATCTCAGACCTTTCATAATGTCTCCAAAGATCACCTTGACCCCAGTTTTGTCAAAAATAAAAATTTCACCTCCGGTGGCATAAACGACCACTTCGTACAATTGCCCTAGCTCCACAGACTAGCTGGAACCCATTTCTGGCAAAAAATATAAATATCATCACTGGTTGACTAAAGGTCCTCTGCAGACCTTTCACCCTGGCTCCATAGATCCAATTTCTGGTAAAAATAAAAATATCACCTATCCTGGTCTAAATGAACACATCAGATCTTTTACTCTGGATCCATGTATTACCTGGAACCTATTTTTGGCAAAAATATACCATTACCTCAGGTGGCTGAATCACCACCATATTCCTTTAGCCTCTAGGTATTTAAAATGACCACAGCCAACCTTTTATCCCACTCCTGTGAATCACCTGAACTGCATTTTGGCAAAAATAAATATATAATCTCAGCTGGCCTAAACTATAACCTCAGACCTTTCACTCCAGGTGCATAAATCACGGTAACCCATTTTGGCAAATATATAAATTACCTCAGGTGGCCTAAATAACTACTGAGGAACATTGAATCTGGCTCCATAGACCACCTGAAACACATTTATGGTAAACAATAAAAATATCACCTCAGGTGCCATAATTGACCTTTAACCCTTGCTCCATACATAACCTGGAACCCAATTTTAGTAAAAATGAAAATATTACCTCAGGTGGCCTAAAGGTCCACTGCAGACCATTTATCCAGGCTCCATAAATCATGTGGCACCTATTCCTGGCAAAAAAAAATAATACAAATATCACATCACGTAGCCTAAATGACCATTGCAGACCTTTCACCTTTGCTCCATAAATCACCTGGAACAAATTTTTAATAAAAATAAAAATATCACCACTGGTGACCTAAACAACCACAGCAGATCTTTTTCTCCACATCCATAAATTACATGGATCATATTATTGGTAAAAATAAAAATGTCACATCAGGTGTCCAAATTAAACACCTCAGACCTTTCACAATGTTTCCAAAAAACAGCTTGAACCCAATTTTGGCAAAAATAAAAATTTAATCTCAGGTGGCCTAAATGACGACCTTGTACCATTCACCCTAGCTCCACAGATTAGCTGGAACCCACTTTTGCCAAAAAATTAGAATATCACCCCTTGTGTCCTAAACATTCACAGTGGACCTTCTACCCCAGTGCCATAAATAACCTTGAACCTATATTGGGCAAAAAAAAATGTTTATAACCTCCAAGTGGCCTAAAATGACCACACTGGACATTTGTCCTCTAGCTTCTAGATATCACCGAATTAATTTTTGCAAAAATAAACATTTTCCTCAGGTGACTTAAGCAATCATTGTGGACTTTCACAATGACTCCATAGATCAACTGGAACCCATGTTTAGTAAAATAAAATATTACCTCAGGTGGTCTAAATGACTACCACCTCTTTCAACCTCAGGTGGCCTAAATGACCACAGCCTGCCTTTTACCTCAATTCTGTAAATCTCCTCAATCTCATTTTAGGTGAAAATAAATATATCACCTCAGGCTGCTTAAATGACAACCTCAGACCTTTCACCACAGCTCCATAAATAATCTAGAACACATTTTTGACAAAGATATAAATTTCACCTAAGGTTTCCTAAATGAGTAGCATGTACCATTCAGCCTGGATCCATAGATCTCCTGGAACCTATTTTTGGCAAAAATAAAAATATCACTCCTCTTGGCCAAAAGGTCTACTATGGACTTGTTTCCCCAACTCCATAAATAAATTGGAACCCACATTTTTGGCAAACAAAAAACAGTATTGCCTAAATGACTACTTTGAACTTTTTACACTGGCTACAAAACTCACATGAAAACCATTTTTGGCAATAAAATCAACTTAGGTCACCTTAATGACCACTGCTGACCTTTCACCCCAGCTTTATAACTCACCTGGAACTCATTTTTGGAAAAAAAATTAACATTTCACCTCAGGTGACCTAAACAACCACCGAGGAACTTTGAACCAGGCTCCATAGATCACCTGGAACCCATTTTTGGAAAAAACTAAAAATATTGTCCCAGGTTGCCTAGAGATCCTCTGCAGACCTTTCACCATGGCTCCATTATTCACCTGCAACCAATTCCAGGTGATCTGTGGAACCATGGTGAATGTCGGATGCAGTGGTTGTTTAGAGCCACCTCGAGGTGAAATTTTATTTTGCCAAAATTGATTCAAGGTAATTAATGATCTGAAGTAAAGAACTGCAGTGGTCACTTAGAACACCAGAGGTGATTTTTTTATTTTTTACTAAAAATTGGTTCCATGTTATGGTTGGAGCAGGGGTAAAAGGTCGTTTATGCCATCTGAGGTGATATATATATATTTGTATGCCATAAATGGGTTTCATGTGATCTATGGAGCCAGATTCAAAGTTCCTCAGTGGTTGTTTAGTCCACCTGAGATGAAATTTATATATTTGCTTAAAATGGGTTTGCAGGTCATTTATGAGTCATTGTGAAAAGTCCACAAAGGGTTGTTTATGCCACCTGAGTTTAATTTTTATCTTTGCAAAAAATGAATTCCAGGTGATATCTGGAGCTGAGGTGAAATGTCCATGGTGGTCATTTAAACCATCTGAGATTATTGTTCTTATTTTTGTCAACAATAGTTTCAAGGTGAAATGATGGAGTAATAAGTCCAGTGTGGTAATTTAGGCCACCTGAGGTGATATAATTTCTTTAGCAAAAATAGGTTCCAGTTGTATTATGGTGCTGGGGAAAAAGGTCCACAGTGAATAAAAATGTCACCTCAGGTGGCTTGAAGAACCACAAAGAAACCTTCAACCAGGCTCCATATATCACCTGGATCATGTTTTTGGCAAAAACTAAAAATATCACCTCATGTGGCCTAAATGCCATCCACAGACGTTTTACTCCAGGTTCATATCACCTGGAAACAAATTTTAGCAAAAACAAAAAAACACCTCAGGTGGCGTGAATGACAACCTCAGAGCATTTACACCAGCTTCATTAATCACCAGCAACCCACTTAATGGGTGGGGCCACTAGACTACCAGAGATATGAACAACTATAATAATTTAATACAGATCCGGTGGGCCATGAGACTAGCAGTAATACAAAAAAATCCTGAGCTGAGATATTTGTGTTTTTCCAATCAGAGAATTTAAACATGATGGCGGCAGCCATGATCAAAGAATTTTAAAAATTCACAGGACAAAGATTCTTGAACCGCGAAGCTGCAAATTCTTTGATCGCCAGGTGGGATGACATGGCCAGAACCCCAATCTTTGTTTGCAAAACATATATATAAATTTTCACATTGACTTATAATGGGAATTTAAAAGTGGCATAACCTTTGAATGCCTTAATATGTTTTCACCAAACAAAAAGCGACATGTCTGGCCACCAAAGCTCTTTCAAGCGGACCATCTCTCAGAGCACCAGGCCCCACAATGGCTGTGCAGGGCCACATCCAAAATCCCAAAAGCTGCCTCCAAAAATGGATAATTTTGCATTTTTCAGTGTTTTCATATGAAAAGCCCATAAGTCCAACGAAACAGAATTTGGCAAATCAAGAGAACTACCATGCCCCACCACACATACCAAATTTCAGGCAAACCCGTTGAATGGGTCCAAAGTTATTAAATGTGTAAATTTAAGTTTAATATAGAAGGACGTTGAACTCTAACTATAGTGGCTTGACTGCAAGTTACTATAATATGTATATGTGTTATTTGGAATGCGGTGGCTCATTTAGACCACCTGAGGTGAAATTTATATTTTTGCAAAAATGGGTTCAAAATGATTTATGGAGTTGGAGTGAAAGGTCTGCGGTGGTCATTTATGTCACCTAAGGTGATTTTTTTTTTTTGCAAAAAAAATGGGTCCCAGGTGATTAATGGAGCCTGTGTAAAAGGTCCAAAGTGGTCATTTGGTCACCTGAAGAAATATCTTTAGTTTTTGCCAAAATGTGATGCAGGTGATTAATGGAGCTGGTGTGAAAGTCAGCAATGCTAATTTAGGCTACCTGAGATTAGGGGTCAGATTTTTAAAGGGCCCTTAGCTCCTCACAAGCTACATCAAACAACCAGCTTGAATCAGATCTTGGTGCTCAAAATACTGAGTGCCATATTTTGCAAGAAAAGTGGTCTGTGTGACAAAGTCCCCCAAACTGATGCATGAGGTCCACTACATCAACTCAGTAGTGTAAAGGATGGGAATGACACAAGCTGCACCAAAAATGGGTTCCAGATTATGTATGGAGCAAGGGAAAAGGGTCATTTATGCCACCTGAGGTGTTATTTTTATTTGTTGCCATAAATGGGTTTCTGGTGATCTATGGAGCCAGATTCAAAGTTCTTAGTGGTTATTAATCCCCTCAGTGTAATTACATATTTGCTGAAAATGGGTTGCAGGGGATTTATGAAACTTGGGTGAAAGGTCTGAGGCTGTTGTTTAGGCCACCTGAGGTGATGTATTTATTTTTGCCAATAATGCATTTCAGATGATTTTTGGGATTGGGGTAAAAGGTAGGCAGTGGTCATTTAGGCCAACTGAAGAGATACATTTTTTGCCAAAAATGGGTTCCAGGTGATGTGTGGAGTAATTGTGAAAAGTCTGCAATAGTTGTTTAAGCCACCTGAAGTGAAATTTTTATTTTTGAAAACACTGAATTTGTGTGATATCTGGAGCTGGGGTGAAATGCGTGGTGATATTTTAGTTTTTTTAAAAGAGGGCTGCAGGTGATTAATGGAGCTAGTCTGAAAGGTCTGAGGTTGCTGTTTGGCCAACTGAGGTGATATTTGTATTTTTCAATAACTGGGATCCAGTCAATTTATGTATCCAGAGTAAAAGATCTGCAGAGGTCATTTAGGCCACCTGAGGTGATTTCTCTTTTTGCTAAAATTTGTTCTAGGTGATATGAATCTGGGGTAAATGGTCTATGGAGGTTATTTAGGCTACATGAGGTGATATTTTTAGTTTTTGCCAAAAACATGCTCCAGTTTATCTATGGACCCTGCTTGAAAGTTTCTTCATTGTTCTTTAAGCCACCAGAGTAGAATTTTTTTATTTGTTTCAAAAATGGGTTGTTGGTGAGTTAAATAGCAGGACTGAAAGATCAGCAGTGGTTGTTTATTCCACTGGAGGTGTTTTTTTTTTTGCCAAAAATGGTTTCTAGGTGATTAATGGAGCTGGTGTAAAATGTCCAAAGTGGTCATTGAGGTCACCTGGGTTGAAATTTTAATTTTTGCCCAAAACGGGTTCCAGGTGACTTATGGAGCAAGGGTGAAGGATCTGTGGTTGACATTTATGCTACCAGATATCTTATATTTATTTTTGGCAAAAACTGGTTTCAGGTGATTTATGGGGTCAAAGGTAGGCAGTGGTCATTTAGGCCACGTGAGATAATATTTTTATGTTTGTCACATATTGGTTCCAGGTGATCTATGGAGTCATTGTGAAAGGTTGCAGTGGTTGTTTAAGCCAGCTGAGGTGAAATTTTTATTTTTGCATAAAATTGGTTCCAGTTGATATATATAGTTTGGGTGAAAGGTCCATGGCAGCTGTTTAAGACACCTAAGGTGATATTTTCAGTTTTTGAGAAATTGCATTGTTAGTGACTAATGGAGCTGGTGTAATAGGTCTGAGGATCTTTAGCCTCAGATAGCATAAACGACCAGTGCAGACATTTTCTATTGCCTCCATAAATCACCTGGCACCAATTTTTGGTAAAAATAAAAATATTGCCTCAATTGGTCTAAATGGCTAATGCAGACCTTTAACCTCAAGAAGCATAAAACACCACTGCTGACCTTTCACTTTGCCTCCATAAATAAGGTAATCTAAGGAGCCAGGGTAAAAGGTTTGTGGCGGTGGTTACAACCACTTAAGGTCACATTTCTATTTTTGCCAAAAATGGGTTCCAGGTGATTTATGGAGGCAAAGTGAAATGTCTGCAGTAGTGTTTTATGCTTCTTGAGGTTAAGTTGGCATTAACCATTTAGGCACCTTGGGTGATATTTTTATTTTTCCAGGTGATTTATGGAGGCAATGTAAAATGTCTGCTCTGGCGGTTTATGCTATCTGTGGCTAAAGATCGACAGTGATCATTTTGTCCACCTGAGGTGATATTTCTAGTCTTGCCAAAAATGGGAACCAGGTGATTTATGAAGTTGGGGTAAAGGTAGGTAGTCAACATTTAGATCACCTGTAACCAAGTCTTGGCAATAATAAAAACATCACCTCAGGTGGACTAAATGACCACCACAGATCTTTTATTCTGGCTCTATAAATTACATGGAAACCGTTCTTGGCAAAATTAAAAATATCAGCTCAGATTAGCTAAATCAGCACCTCGGACCTTTCATCATCTAGAACCCATTTTGCTAGCAATAAAAATATCACCTGAGGTGGCCTTAATGATCACCACCTATGCTTCACATCCAGGTGGTCTAATTTACCACTTTACCTTTTATCCCACCTGCATGAATCACCTGGACCACAAAGGCCAACAGTGGATATTTAGGCCAGCTGAGTACATATTTTTATTTTTCTCAAAAATTTTAAATTTATCACCTGTAAACCATTTTTGAGAAAATAATAATATGTAGCAGCTGGCTCAATGATCCACTGTTGGCCTTTGTGGTCCAGGTGATTCATGCAGGTGGGATAAAAGGTAAGCAGTAGTAATTTAGACCACCTGATGTGAAGCATAGGTGGTGGTCATTAAGGTGATAGGTGATATTTTTATTGTTACCAAAATGGGTTCTAGATGATGAAAGGTCCGAGGTGCTGATTTAGCTAACCTGAGCTGATATTTTTATTTTTGCAAAGAACGGTTTCCATGTAATTTATAGAGCCAGAATAAAAGATCTGTGGTGGTCATTTAGTCCACCTGAGGTGATGTTTTTATTATTGCCAAGAATTGGTTACAGGTGATCTAAATGTTGACTACCTACCTTTAGAGATATAAATTTACTACCACTCTCTGTTTTCTGCCCGTCAACCAGTTTGCCACCCAGTTGACCAACTTCTGACCTACCCCGAGCCTACCCAGCTTATTTATCAATCTTCTACGTGGAACAGTGTCAAAAGCTTTGCTGAAGTCAAGGTAGGCGACATCAACTGCTCCCCCTTGGTCCACCACTCTGGTTACCCAGTCAAAGAAATCTATGAGATTAGTTTGACAGGACCTTCCTTTGTGTAAACCCATGCTGTCTTGGATCCTGTGCCCCTATGGATTCCAGGTGTTGCACTATCCTTTCCTTAAGGAGTGCCTCCATAATCTTGCCCACTACTGAGGTAAGACTGACCGGTCTGTAGTTCCCCCACCTCCTCCCTGCTACCACTCTTGTGGAGCGGGATCACATGAGCCCTTCTCCAGTCTTCTGGGACCTCTCCTGTGCTCAGAGACTCACTAAACAATTCTGCTAATGGCTCTGCTAGTTCCTCCTTTAGCTCCTTAAGTACCCTGGGATGTATGCCATCAGGTCCCATTGCCTTATCCACCCTGAGCTTAGCAAGCTCTTGTAGGACCCTTTCTTTTGTGAAGGGAGTAGTGCTCACCTCCCTCCCCCCTGTGTCCATGATGCTGAGCTGTGGGCCCTGCCCTACCTTCTCTTCAGTAAATACTGAGCAAAAGTAACTATTTAGGATAGATGCCTTTACAGGGTCCTCCTCCTCCTCACATGCTCCCTTTTCTCCATTAAGCTTAGCAATACCCCCTCTGGACTTTCTCCTTTCACTAATGTATCTATAGAAAGTCTTGTCACCTTCTTTTACTGTTCGTGCTAGTGTTTCCTCAGTTTGGGACTTTGCCTGCCTTACTGCCTTACCTGCTTCCCTTAGGGCAGTTTGGTATGCCTCCCTATCTTCATCCTGCTGTGTTCCCTTATATTTCCTGAAGGCCAGCCTTTTGGCTCTGACCTTTTCTGCTACTGTATTTGAGAACCAAAGTGGTTTCCTTCTTCTTTTGCACTTCCTTTTCTGTCTAACACAATGAGATGTTGCTTCAAGTATTGCATCCTTAATGCTTCCCCAGTTTGCCTGTACCCCCTCACCTGTGTTTTTTTTTGCCAGGGCTAGCTTAACTCTGTTGGCCATCTTATCAAAGTCAGCTACTCTGAAGTCCCATATTTTTGCCTTGGAATGGGATGATTTAGATGTAGTAAGCCAAATTGAACCATACCATGTGATGGTCACTGGCCCCAGGTGACCTTCTACCTGGAGATCTGTGATCCCTTCTTTGTTAGTCAGTACTAGATCTAGGATAGCCCTGTCTCTTGTGGGTTGCTGTACCAGTTGTTTGAGGCCCTCCCCCTGCAGGGAATCCACTATGAGTCTAGTTCTGGCAGATGTTCCTGCTGGTATTGACCAATCTGTATCCGGCATGTTGAAGTCTCCCATTATCAGAACCTCCCCTTTCACCCAAACTATATATATCAACTGGAACCGATTTTATGGAAAAATAAAAATTTCACCTCAGCTGGCTTAAACAACCACTGCGACCTTTCACAATGACTCCATAGATCACCTGGAACCCATATGTGACAAACATAAAAATATTATCTCATGTGGCCTTAATGACCACTGCCTACCTTTAACCCCATAAATCACCTGAAACCCGTTTTTGGCAAAAATAAATATATGACATCAGGTAGCATAAATGTAAACCACAGATACTTCAACCATGCTCAATAAGTCACCTGGAACCCATTTTGGGCAAACATTAAAATTTCACCCCAGGTGACCTCAATGACCACTTTGGACATTATACAACAGCTCCATTAATCACCTAGAAACCATTTTTGGCAAAACTAAAACAAATCACCTCAGGTGGAACAAACAACCACCGTTGATTTTTCACTCCTGCTATTTAACTCACCAACAACCCATTTTTGAAACAAATAAAAACATTCTACTCAGGTGGCTTAAAGAACAATGAAGAAACTTTCAAGCAGGCTCCATAGATAAGATGGAGCATGTTTACCTTACCTAACCCTAACCCTAAACAAAACCCTGACCCTGACCCTCACCCTCACCCTAAAGTTTCTTCATGGTTCTATTAGCCACCTCAGCTGAATTTTTTATTTTTTTCAAAAATGGGTTTTTGCCGATTTAAATAGCTGGAGTGAAACATCAAGCAGTGGCTGTTTAGGACACCTGAGGTGCATTATAAAGTTTTTGCAAAAAATGTTTTCTAGGTGATTGATGGAGCTGGTATAAAAAGACTAAAGTGGTCATTGAGGCCACCAGAAGTGATATTTTTTTGTTGTTGCCAAAAATGGGTTTTAGTTGATTTATCGAGGTGAGGTAAAAGATCCACAGTAGAGCTTTAGACCACCAGGCATGCTATTTTTCTTTATGCCAAAAATGGGTTCCAGGTGATCTATGGTGCCATGGTGAATGTGATGCAGTGGTTGTTTAGGCCACCTGAGGTGAAATTTTTATTTTTGCCAGAATTGGGTTCAAGATGCTCTATGCAAACATTGTGAAAGGTCGAGAGGAGTTTGTTTAAGACACCTGATGTGACACTTTTAATTTTTACCAAAAATTGGTTCCAGGTAATTTATGGATCTGGAGTAAAAGATCTGAAGTGGTCATTTAGACCACCAGAGGTGATATTTTTATTTTTACTAAAAAGTGGCTTCATGTTATGTATGGAGCAGGGGTAAAAGGTAATTTATATAATCTGAGGTGGTATTTTTATGTTTTGCCATACATGGGTTCCAGATGATCTACTGAGCCAGATTCAAAGTTCCTCTGTGGTTGTTTAGGCCACCTGAGGTGAAATTTACATATTTGCTGAAAATGGGTTGCAGGTGATTTATGAAGTTGGGGTGAAAGGTTGTTGTTTAGGTCACCTGAGGTGATATATTTATTTTGCCCAAAAAAATATTCAGGAGAAGTATGGGATTGGGGTAAATGGTAGGCAGTGGTAAGGTTAAAGGCAGGTGGTGGTCATTTAGGTTACCTAAAGTGATAATTTTATTTTTGTCAAAAATTGGTTCGGGTGATCAATGGAGTAATTGTGAAAAGTCCGTGATGGTTGTTTAAGACATCTGAAGTTAAATTTTTATTTTTGCAAACAGTGGATTCCAGGTGATATCTGGAACTGAGGTTAACTATCCATAGTGGTCATTTAAACCATGTGAGGTGATATTTTTAGTTTTTTTAAAAAGTGGGTTGTAGGTGATTAATGGAGCTGATGTGAAAGGTCTGAGGTTATTGTTTGGCCACCTGAGGTGATATTTGTATTTTTTCCAAAACTGGGATCCATGTAATTAATGTATCCAGAGTAAAAGATCTGCAGTTTTCATTTAGGCCACCTGAGGTGATTCTTCTTTTTGCTAAAATTTGTTCCAGGTGATATGAATCTCGGGTAAAAGTCATGTTTAGGTCATTTACACCACATGAGGTGATATTTTTAGTTTTTGCCAAAAACATGCTCCAGCTGATCTTTTGAGCCTTGTTGAAAGTTTCTTCATGGTCCTTTAAGCCACCTGAGTTGAAATTTTTTCTTTGTTTTAAAAATGGGTTTTTGGTGAGTTAAATAGCTGGAGTGAAAGATCAACGGTGGTCATTTATACCACCTGAGGTGATATTTTTTTGCCAAAAATGGTTTCTAGGTGATTGATGGAGCTGGTGTAAAATGTCCAAAGTGGTCATTGAGGCCACCTGAGGGGATATGTTTTTGTTGTTGCCAAAAATGGGTTTCAGGTGATTTATGGAGGTGAGGAAAAAGATTCACAGTAGAGCTTTAGACAAACAGGGAGCTATTTTTAGTTTTGCAAAAATCATTCCAGGTGTTATATGGAGACATGGAGAATGTGATGCAGTGTTCGTTTAGGCCTCCTAGAGTGACGTTTTTATTTTTGCAAAAAATGGGTTGCAGTTGATTTATCTTGCTGGGGTGAAAGATCTGTTTTTTACATTAATGCTACCTGATGTAATGTATGTATTTTTTGCCAAAAATCGGTTTCAGGTAATTAATGGGGTTTGGGTAAAAGGTAGGCAGTGGCCATTTAGGCCACCTGAGGTGATATTTTTTGTTATAATGGGTTCCAGGTAATTTATGTACCTGGGGTAAAATATCAGTGGATGTCATTTGGGCCAACTGTGGTGATATTTTTAGTTTTTTGCCAAAAATGGGTGGGGTGAAATATCCATAGTGCTCATTTGGCTCCTTATGTTATATTTTTGTTTTTGCCAAAAATGGCTCCAGGTGCTTAATGAAACCTTTGTAAAAGGTCTGTGGTGGTCATATAGGCCACCTGAGGTATTATTTTTATGTTTACCAAAAAGTGGGTCCAGGAGAGTTAAGGAGCAGGTGTAGTGGGACTGCAGTGGTCATTTAGGCCACCAGAGGTGATATTTTTATTTTTGCTACAAATGGGTTCCAGGTGATCTATGGAGTCATTGTGAAAGGTTGCAGTGGTTGTTTAAGCCAGCTGAGTTGAAATTTTTATTTTTGCCTAAAATCAGTTCCCGTTGATATCTATAGTTGGAGTGAATGGTCCTTGGCAGGCGTTTAAGATACCTGAGGTGATATTTGAAGTTTTTGAAAAAGTGGGTTGCATGTGAGTAATGGAGCTGGAGTAAAAGGTCTGAGGTTGTCATTTAGGCCACCTGAGATGGTATTTTTTATTTTTGCCAAAACTGACTTTACTTGATCTATGGAAACATTGTGTAAGTTCTGAGGAGTTTGTTTTGGACACCTGATGTGACATTTTAATTTTTGCCAAAAATGGGTTCCAGGAATTTTATGGATCTGAAGTAAAAGATCTGCAGTGGTCATTGAGGCCACCAGAGGTAATGTTTTTATTTTTACTAAAAATTGGTTCCAGGTGATTTATGGAACCGAAGTGAGAGGTCCGCAGTAGTCATTTAGGCCACCTGGGGTGACATTTCTATTCATTTTATTGCCAGAAATCAGTTCCAGGTGATTTATGGCACCTGAATAAAAGGTATGCAGTGCTCATTTAGGTTACCTGAGGTAATATTTTTATTTTTACCAAAAATGGGTTTCAGGTCATGTATGGAGCAAGGGTAAATTGCTCTTTATTGCCACCTGAAGTGATATTATCATTTGTTGCCATGAAAAGTTTTCAGGTGATCCATGGAGCCAGGTTTAAAGTTCCTCAGTGGTTGTTTAGGCCAACTGAGGTGAATTTTACATATTTACTGAGAATGGGTAGTAGGTGGTTTATGAAACTGGGGTGAAAGGTCTGAGGTTTTCGTTTAGGCCACCTGAGGTGATGTATTTATTTTTCCCAAAAAAAATTCAGGTGATCTATGGGATTGGGGTAAATGGTAGGCAGTGGTAATTTAGGTCCCCTGAGGATAAAGGCAGGTGGTAGTCATTTAGGCCTCCTGAAGTGATAATTTAATTTTTGCCAAAAATTGGTTCCAGGTGATCTATGGAGTAATTGTAAAGTCTACAATGGTTGTTTAAGCCATCTGAAGATACATTTTTATTTTTGCAAACAGTGGATTCCAGGCAATTTCTGGAGCTGAGGTGAACTGCCCACAGTGGTCGTTTAAACTTCATGAGGTGATATTTTTTGTTTTTTAAAAAATGGATTGCAGGTAATTAATGGAGCTGGTGTGAAAGGTCTGAGGTTATTGTTTGGCCACCTGAGGTGATATTTGTATTCTTCCCAAAACTGGGATCCAGGTAATTAATGTATCCAGAGTTAAAGATCTGCAGTTGTCATTTAGGCCACCTGAGGTGAGTCTTCTTTTTGCTAAAATTTCTTCGAGGTGATATGAATCTGGGGTAAAAGTTTAGGTCATTTACACCACATAAGGTGATATTTTTAGTTTTTGCCTAAAACATGCTGCAGCTGATCTATGGAGCCTGGCTGAAAGTTTCTTCATGGTTCTTTAAGCCATCTGAGTTGACATTTTATTTGTTTCAAAAATGGGGTTTTGGTGAGTTAAATAGCTGTAGTGAAAGATCAACGGTGGTCGTTTATTCCACCTGAGGTATTATTTCTTGCCAAAAATGGTTTCTAGGTGATTGATGGAGCTGGTGTAAAATGTCCAAAGTGGTCATTGTGGCCACCAGAGGGGATATGTTTTTGTTGTTGCCAAAAATGGGTTTCAGGTGATTTATGGAGGTGTGGTAAAAGATTCACAGTGAGTTTAGACCAACAGGGGTACTGCTATTTTTATTTTTGCAAAAAATGGGTACCATGTCATCTATGGAGACATGGAGAATGTGATGCAGTGGTGTTTAGGCCACCTGGGGAGACATTTTTATTTTTACAAAAACGGGTTGCAGTTCATTTATCTTGCTGCAGTGAAAGATCTGTTTTTTACATTAATGCTACCTTTCACCCCAGGTGGCCTAAACGACCACTGCATCACATTCACCGTGACTTCATATATCACCTATAACCCATTTTTTGCAATAATAAAGATAGCACCACTGGTGGTCTAAAGCTCTACTGTGGATCTTTTACCTCAGCTACATAAATCACATAAAACCCATTTTTGGCAGCAACAAAAAGGTATCACCTCTGGACTTTTACCACCAGCTCCATCAATCACCTAAAAAGCTTTTTTGGCAAAAATAAAAAAAAAATCACCTCATGAGTCCTAAACGACCACCACTGATCTTTCACTCCAGCTATTTAACTCAACAAAAACCCATTTTTAAAAAATAAAAATGTCACCTCAGGTGGCTTAAAGAACCACAAAGAAACCTTCAACCACATTCCAGAGATCACCTGGAGCACATTTTTGGCAACAACTAAAAATATCACCTTATGTGGCCTAAATGTTACCTCCACAGACATTTTACCCCAGGTTCATATCACCTGGAACAAATTTTAGCAAAATAACCTCAGGTGGCCTAAACAACTGCTACAGATCTTTTAGTCTGGATCTATTAATTACCTGTAACCCATTTCGGGAAAAATATAAATATTACCTCATGTGGTCTAAACAACAGCCTCAGATCTTTCACAACAGCTCCATTAATCACTTACAACCCACTTTTTCAAAAACTAAAAATATCACCTCACATGGCTTAAACAACCACCGTGGATATTTCACCTCATCTCCAGATAACACATGGAATCCATTTTTTGCAAAAATAAAAGTATCACCTCAGGTGTCTTTAACAACCATTGCAGACTTTTCACAATGACTCTGTATATCACCTGGAACCCATTTTTGGCAAAAATAAAAATATCAGCTCAGGTGGTCTAAATGACCACTGACTACATTTTACCTCTGTCCTATAAATCGTTTGAAACCCATTTTTGGCAAAAATAAAGATATCACATCAGGTAGTGTAAATGTCCCCTGCATACCTTTAACCCCAGTTCCATAAATCACCCCCCCGATTATCAACTGACAACAGCTGACACAGCCAACACACACAGGAACGCGCATGTATCTGCGCGTGTCTCCATGGATGCGGACCGTGCTCCCAGCTCATGCTTGACCACTCTCATAGAGTGGCCAAACTATATAGAACTATATGACCAAGAAGATCTAATTGAGGCCAGAGGCACCATAGCAAGTACAACTGAATTTTTATTTTTAAAATACTCTGTTTTAATCCCTTCTCCCCACGTCAGCCACTCATGCATGACCAAGGCAAAGGGTTGTTGGATTCCATTTTAAAAAACAGAGAACTAGCACCTAATTGTAGTCAATACTCACTCCCACAGGACTACAGTGCCCTCTTCCTGCTTCCTGTATCAGTATAGCAGGGCTCCGAATACAGTACAGTACAGAAAATGAATTATAGAGAACTCAGAGGTTCATTTTAAAATGTTTTAGCCTGCCTACATATCAAGTACACTAACATGCCCAAGGAGTAAGGTAAGTAATACAACAGCCACTCGCAGCATGGCCAAGCTATATAGCACTATCTGACCCAGAAGATCTAATTGGGGTCTGAGGAACCGTAACATAGGCAACCGGAATTTTTTTAAAAATACTCAGTTTTAATCCCTTCCCCTGAATCAGCCATTCATGCGTGACCAAGGCAAAGGGTCATTGGATTCTGTTTTGAAAAACAGAGAACTAGCACCTATTGTAGTCCAATACTTGCTGCCACAGGACTACAGTGCCCTCTTCCTGCTTCCTGTATCGGTATAGCAGGGCTCCAAATACAGTACAGAATTTAAAATATAGATAACTCTGAGGTTCAGTTAAAATATTATAGCCTGCCTACATATCAAATGCACTAACATGCCCAAGGTGTAAACTAAGCAATGACCTGAGGAGATATACATTTTTTTGCCAAAAATAAGTTCCAGGTGATGTATGGAGCTGAGGTAAAAGCTCCAGAGTGAACTTTTAGGACACAAGGGGTGATATGTTTATTTTTTGCCAAAAATGGGTTCCAGCTAATCTGTGGAGCTAGGGTGAATGGTATGAGGTGGTCGTTTAGGCCACCTGAGGTGAAATTTTAATTTTTGCCAAAATGGAGTTCAAGGTGATCAATGGAAACACTGTGAAAGGTCTGAGGTGTTTGTTTTGGACACCTGATGTGACATTTTAATTTTTACCAAATATGGGCTCCAGGTAATTTATGGATCTGGAGTCAAAAATCTGCTGAGGTCATTTCGGCCACCAGGGTGTTATTTTCATTTTTGCCAAAAATGGTTCAAGGTGATGTTTTGAGTCAGGGTGAATGGTATGCAGGGGACATTTTTGGCCACCAGAGGTAATATTTTTATTTTTACCAAAAATGGGTTCCAGATTATGTATGGAGCAAGGGTAAAATTCCTTTATGCCACCTGAGGTGATATTTTCATTTGTTGCCACAAACGGATTTCAGGTGATCTATGGAAGCAGATTCAAAGTTCCTCAGTGGTTGTTTAGGCCACCTGAGGTGAGGAAATATATATTTGCTGAAAATGGGCTGCAGGTGATTTATGGCGCTGAGATGAAAGGTCTGAGGTTCGTTTAGGCCACCTGAGGTGATATATTTATTTTTGCCAAAAATTCAATTCAGATGATTTATGGGATTGGGTAAAAGGTAGGCAGTAGTCATTTAGGTCACCTGAGGTTAAATGTAGGTGGTGGCCATTTAGGCCACCTGAAGTGATAATTTTAATTTTGCCAAAAATGAGTTACATGTGATCTATGGAGAAAGTGTGAAAAGTCTGCGATGGTTGTTTAAGCTACCTGGGTTGAAATGTTTTATTTGTTTCAAAAATGGGTATTTAGCCTGAGCCCTAACCCTAACCCTAACCCTGAACCTAACCCTAACCATTGCTCTAACCCTAATCCTAACCCTAACACTAACCCTAACCATAGCCCAAGTCCTAGCCCTAACACTAACCCTAACCCTAACGCTGACCCTAACCTGACCTAACATTAGCCGGAACCTATCCTGAACCTAACCCTTGCTGTGACCCCTAATCCTAACCCTAACACTAACCCAAACCATGGCAGAACCCTAACCCTAACCTAACTCAAAGCCTGTGCCCCACCCTCACATTCCCGCTAACCTAAACCTAACCCTAACCTAATCATCACCAAAATTCTCACCCTAACCTTGGATTGAAGAACACAGATTAACAGCCTGAGAAAAGTGTAAGTCGAGCTGTGGCTTTAAGAGCACAAAATTACAGACTAGGAAAAGTCTAAATTGTCTGTAGCTGGAAGAGCACAACATTGCAGCATGTGAAAAGTATAAATTCTGGTATGGCTGGAAGAAAACAAAATTACAGTGTAGGAAAAGTATAAATTGCCTGAAGCTGGAAGAACACAAAACTGGAGCCCATGAAAAGTATAAATTGGACTACTGCTGGAGGAACACAAAATAACAGCCTCAAAAAAAGTATAAACTGTGCAATGGCTTTAAGAGCACAGAATTGAAGCCTGAGAAAAGAATAAAATGGGCTATAGCTGGAAGAGCACAAATTAGAGCCTGTGAAAAGTATAAATTAGGCTTTAGCTGGAAGAATACAGAACTGCAGCCCGTGAAAAGTATAAATTAGGCTATGGCTGGAGCAGCACAAAATTACAGTTTGGAAAAAGTATAAATTGGGCAATGGCTGGAAGAACAAAGAATAACAGCCTGGGAAACCTATAAACTGGGCAATGGCTGGAAGAGCACATAATTACACTCTAGGAAAAGTACAAATTGGGTATAGCTCAAAGATCACAAAATTGCAGCTCATGAAAATCTAAATTGGGCAATGGCAGGAAGAGCACAAAATTACAGCCTTGAGAAAGTATAAATTGGACAATGGCTGGAAGAGCACAAAACTGCAGATAGTGAAAAGTATAAATTGGGCTACTCCTGGAAGAACACAAAATTACAGCCTGGAAAAAGTATAAACTGGGCAATTGCTTTAAGAGCACAAAATGAAACCCTGAGAAAAGAATAACTTGGGCAATGGCTGGAAGAGCACAAAACTGCAGATCATGAAAAGTATAAATTGGGTGATGGCTGGAAAAGCACAAAATTGCAGTCTTTGAAAAGTGTAAATTGTGCTATAGCTGGAAGTGCACAAAATTACAGCCTAAGGAAAGTGTAAATTGGATATAACTGGAAGATCATGAGATTGCAGCCCATGAAAAGTATAAATTGGTCAGCAGCTGGACAAGCACAAAATTACTGCCTTGGAAAAGTGTAAAATGGACTATGGCTGGTAGAGCACAAAATAAAAGCCTAGGAAAAGTATACATCGGGCTATAGCTGGAAAAGTACAAAACTGCAGATTGTGAAAAGTATAAATTGGGCTATGGTTGGAAGAGCACAAAATTAAAGCATGAGAAAAGAATAAAATGGGTTATAGCTGGAAGACCACAAAATTACAGCTTGGAAAAAGTATAAATCGGGCCATAGCTGTAAGAGCACAAACTTACAGCTTGGAAAAAGTCTAATTTGGCAATGGCTGGAAGAACACAGAATAAAGAGCCTGGGAAAAGTATAAACAGGGCAATGGCCCAAAGAGCACATAATTGCATCCCAGGAAAAGTATAAATTGGCTATAGCTGGAAAAGCACAAAATTGCAGCCGGTGAAAATACAAATTGTGCTATGGCTGGAAGACCACAAAATTACAGCCTAGAAAAAATATAAATTGGGCAATGCCTGGAAGAGGACAAAATAACAGCCTGGGAAAAGTATAAAATGGGCTACAGCTTTAAGACCAGAAGCTACAGGCTGAGAAAGTATAAATTGTGCTATAGCTGGAAGAGGACAAAATTGCAGCCTTGGAAAAGTGTAAATTGTGCTATAGCTGGAAGAGCACAAAATCAAAGCATGGGAAAATAGAAATTGTGCTATAGCTGGAAGAGCACAAAATCAAAGCATGAGAAAAGAATTAAATGGCTTATAGCTGGAAGAGCACAAATTACAGCCTGTGAAAAGTATAAATTGGGCTATAGTTGGAAGAGTACAAAACTACAGCATGTGAAAAGTATAAATTGGGCTATGGTTGTAGCAGCACAAAATTACAGCTCGGAAAAAATATAAATTGGGCAATGGCTGGAAAAACACAGAATTCAGCTTTTAAAAAGCATAATCTGGGCAATGGCTGGAAGAGCACATAATTACAGCCTAGGAAAAGTATAAATAGGGTATAGCAGGAAGAGCACAGAACTGCAGCAGGTGAAAATATAAATTAGCTGAGCCAAGATCTATGCTGAAATAAAGCACAGTGACATCAGCTGAACCAAAATTTGTAATGAAATAATCCGCAGTGACATCAGCCAAGCCAAAAACTGTAATGAAATAAAGCACACTGAAATCAGCTGAGGAAAACTATAATGAAATAAATCCGGTGACATCAGCTCAGCCAAGAACTACAGTGAAATAAAGCACAGTGACATCAGCTGGCCAAAACTGTAATGAAATACACGCCAGTGACATCAGCTGAGCCAATAACTGTAATGAAATAAAGCCCAGTGACATCAGCTGAGGAAAAACTATAATGAAATAAAGTACAGTGACATCAGCTCAGGAAAAACTATAGTGAAATAAAGCACAGTGACATCAGCTGAGCCAAAAACTGCAGTGAAATGAAACATACAGAGTTAAGCTGAGTCAATAACTGCAATGAAATAAAGCACAGTGATATCTGATGAGGAAAAACTATAGTGAAATAAAGCTAAATTACATCAGCAGAGACAAAAACTATAATAAAATAAAGCACAGTGACATTAGGTGAGCCAATAACGGTAATGAAATAAAGCCCAGTGAAATCAGCTGAGCCTAAAACTATAGTGAAATAAAGCATAGTGACATCAGCTGAGTCCAAAACTATAATGAAATAAAGCAGAGACATCAGCTGAGCCAAAAACTATAGTGAAATAAAGCCCAGTGACATCAGCTGAGCCAAGAACTATACACAATCTATACAAAATCTATACACAAACCACAGAATACATTGAGAACTTCAATCTGCTCAGTAAAGCCCAACATGGCTTTAGAAAGCATCACAGCACCATGACTGCACTTGTAAAATTCTCTTCTGACATTGTCACAAACATGGATAGAGAGAAGTTAACAGGGGCAGTCTTCATTGACTTAACCAAAGCTTTTGATCTGGTTGATCATACATTACTACTCTCTACCCTCAGTACCTTGGGCTTCTCCCTTCCAGCAACTACCTGGTTTAAAAGCTACCTCACCAACAGAACCCAGGCTGTGAAGTTTAATTCAGCGATTTCAGACAGTGCTGTCATCAACATTGGTGTCCCTCAGGGGTCCATACTTGTCCCTCTTCTATTTTCATTATTCGTAAATAATCTCCCAGAGATGGTAACCACTGGTCACTCACTGCTGTATGCAGATGACCTGTAGTTTATGCTCACTCTGACAACGTTCTGGAACTGAATGCTGCCCTCACTGCTGATTTTCACTCGCACAACACTGGCTGAACTCTCAACCTTTGTTTTAAACACAAACAAAACCAAAGTCATGCTATTTGGCTCCACTCACAAGCTCAGATCATGTCCTTTGACTATCTCTGTTTCTGACATTGATGGGAACCCACTAGAACCTGTCACTTCTTTCCGTTACCTGGGCATCCACCTCGACCAAACCTTGGACCTAAAACACACATCCAGGATACTTGCAAGTCAGTCAATTGCAAGTTAGGGGCTGCTTACAGAACCAACTACCTCCTTACCCTGCTGTTAAACTGGCAGTAGCTAGAGGTATACTGTTGCCAACCCTTACATATGGTTGTCCCATTCTGTCTTTGGCCAATAAATCTGCACTGCATCTGTGGGACACTACTTTCAATAATGTATGCAGGTATGCAACCAAAGCACCTCGACTGCAGCATCACTGCCAACTATATCAAGACCTTGGCTGGCTCTCTCCCTCCTCTACCAGACAATACTACCTGTACACTCTATCAGATACCATCATAAGGACATCCAAACCTGCTATCCTATCAGAACTCCTTAGACCAGCTATTCCCACACGGAACCTTAGATCTGCAGATCAGACCTTATTATCCATCCCCCTCTGTCAGACAAAATAGGGCATGGGCTCCTTCCATTATGCTGCTCCTCACCTGTGGAACCTGCTGCCTCAGGAACTAAGGGATGTCCCTACTCATGCAACTTTTAAGGGCAAACTCAGGACTTTTCTTACTGCTTTGGACAAATGTGTTTGCTTTGATCCTACCTGATCCCCTTGCTCTTAGCCTGTTTTCCCCACTTCCTTATTGCTAGCACTTGTGCCTTTCCCAATGGTTGTTTTATGTGGTGTTTTACTATAATTGCTGCTTGAATCTGTTTTACTGTATGCCAAATATTAGCTTTTGCCATTTATAAGTTGCTGTTTACTTCCGGCCACCACTTGGCTTCCCCTTGATCCCTGTTCTCTTCTCCCCTCACCTCTCAGCCTTCATTCACTCAACTCCCCTGCTCCTCTCTTCCCCGACCACATCTCCTGCACTCTCCTTTTCCCCCTCCCCCTCTGCCTCCCCCTTCCTTTCTCTGCTTGCTTGCCTCGCCTTTACCTCCTCCTGAGTCACCCCTGCCTGTTCGCTCGTCCCACCCTCCCAGCTGAGCATTGTTCCCTATTACCTCCACTTGCTGTAAACTTACCTCCTCCTACCGACCTCTTCTTCCCTGCCCTGCCGTCTCTCGGTTCCACTGGTGTTGTTACCTTTTCCGCTACTGCCGTAACTCTTTCGCTTCTCTCCTCCTCTTACCGGCATCATCACCCTTGCCCTGCTGTCTATCGGTTCCACCAGCCCATCCGCATTCTGCTACCTTTTTCCGCTGTTGCCGTCTTTTGCCGTAACCCCCGTCACCCTTTCTCCGCTTGCCGTCTTTCGGCTCCAACGACTCGGCCACAGGTTGGAACCTTGTATCGCCACTGCCGTATTTTCCGGCTTTCTTTTAACCCTCACTCCCCTCCCTCCCCTCTCCCGGCCATCCCTCCTCTACTCCCTCCTACCTCCCTATTCCTGCCACCACCTCTCTGTCCTTATATTCTTAGCCATTTCTTTAGCCCCTGTTTGGCCCTTGCCCTCTATCCTTCCTCTATCCTTTCCTCACCTCCTCACCTTCCCCCTTTTGTCATTTTCCATCTTGTTTCTGGCTTACACCTACACCTATCCTCTCCCCTTTCCAAGGTCCTTCAATGCACTTTATGTATGCGCTCAATGGAAAATGTCCTTGAAATGTATTTTGCCTTGTATTTTCCTTTGTCATGCATTGTATCCTGCCATATGTATCTTCCTGTATTTCTGTGCATCATGTATTTTCATTATCCTTACTGTATCATTATGTTCTGTAATTTTACCTCCCTGATCATGCCTGAAAACAGTCACTTGCTGGCTAGTGCACTTACCCGGTTAACAAAAACTAAATAAATAAAATAAATAAATAAATAGTGAAATAAAGCACAGTGACATTGACTGGGCCAAAAACAGTAATGAAAAAAATACCACTGACATTAGCTGAGCCAAAAACTTTAATGAAATAAAGCACAGTGATATCAGCTGAGGCAAAAACTGTAATGAAGTAAAGCATAGTAGCACCAGCTGAGGAAAAAGTATTGTAAAATAAAGCACAATGATGTCAGCTGAGCCAAAAACTATAGTGAAATAAAGCACATTGACATCTGCAGAGCCAAAAAATATAGTGAAATAAAGCACAGTGACATAACCTGAGCCAAAATCTATAGTGAAATAAAGCACATTGACATCACCTGAGCCAAACTCTGTAGTGAAATTAAGCACAGTCACATCGGCTCAGGCAAAAACTGCAATGAAAAAAAGCCCAGTGACATCAACTGAGCCAAAAACTGTAATGAAATAAAGCCCAGAGACATCAGCTGAGGAAAAACTATAAATGAAATAAGGCACACTGACATCAGCTCAGGAAAACCATCGTGAAATGAAGCACAGTGACATCAGCTGAGCAATAAACTGTAGTGAAATAAAACATAGTGACTTCAGCTGAGTCAAAAACAGTAATGAAATAAAGCACAGTGATATCTGCTGAGGAAAAACTATAGTGAAATAAAGCTAAATGCCATCAGCAGAGACAAAAACTATAATGAAATAAAGCACAGTGACATCAGCTGAGCCAATAACTGTAATGAAATAAAGCCCAGTGACATCAGCTGAGCCAAAAACTATAGTGAAATAAAGCATAGTGACATCAGCTGAGCCAAAAACTATAACGAAATAAAGCAGAGACATTAGCTGAGCCAAAAATCTTAATGAAATATAGCACAGTGACATCAGCTGAGCCCAAAACTGTAAAGAAATAAAGCACAGTGACATCAACTGAGGAAAAACTGCACTGAAATAAGGCACAGTGACATCAGCTGAGCCAAAACTATAGTGAAATAAAGCACAGTGACATCAGCTGAGCCAAACTCTATAGTGAAATAAAGCGCAGTGACATCAGCTGAGCCAAGAACTTTAGTGAAATCAAGCACAGTGACATCAGCTGAGCCAAAATCTCTAATAAAATAAAGCCCAGTGACATCAGCTGAGCCAAAAACTGTAATGAAATAAAGCCCAGTGACATCAGCGGAGCCAAAAACTATAGTGAAATAAAGCAGTGACATCATCTGAGCCAGAAACTGTTATGAAATAAAGCACAGTGACATCAGCTGAACCAAAAGTGTAATGAAATAAAGCACAGTGATATCAGCTGAGGCAAGATCTGTAATGAATTAAAGCCCTGTGACATCAGCTGAGGAAAAAGTATACTAAAATAAAGCACAGTGACGTGAGCTGAGCTAAAAACAAAAATGAAATAAAGCACAGTGACATCAGCTGAGCCAAAATCTGTAATCAAATAAAGCACAGTGACATCAGCTGAGGAACAACTACAATGAAATAAAGCCCAGTGACACCAGCTGAGCCAAAACCTACAGTGAAATAAAGCACATTGACATCAGCTGGGCAAAATCTGTAGTGAAATAAAACTGAAGTGACATCACCTGAGCGAAAATGGTAATGAGTAAAGCCCAGTGGCATCAGCTGATGAAAAACTTAATAAAATAAAGCACAGTGACATCAGCAGAGCCAAAAATGTGGTGAATAAAGCACATTGACATCGAAGAGCCAAAAACTATAGTAAAATAAAAGCACAGTGACATAACCTGAGGCCAAAACCTATAGTGAAATAAAGCACATTGACATCAACTGAGCCAAAAACTATAGTGAAATAAAGCACAGTGACATCAGCTGAGCCAAAATCTATAGTGAAATAAAGCACAGTGACATCAGCTGAGCCAAAAACTGTAATGAAAGAAAGCCCAGTGACAGCAACTGAGACAAAAACTGTAATGAAATCAAGCCGGTAACATCAGCTGAGGAAAAACTATAATGAAATAAAGCACAGTGATATCAGCTCAGGAAAAACTATAGTGAAATAAAGAACAGAGACATCAGCTGAGTAATAAACTGTAGTGAAAAAAAAAATAGTGACTTCAGCTAAGTCAAAACTGTTATGAAATAAAGCCAGTGACATCAGCTGAACCAAAAACAGTAATGAAATGAAGCACAGTGCTAACAGCTGAGGCAAAATCTGTAATGAAATAAAGCCCTGTGACATCAGCTGAGGAAAAACAATAATGAAATAAAGGTCAGTGACATCAACTGAGCCAAAAACTACAGTGAAATAAAGCACATTGACATCAGCTGAGCCAAAAACTATAGTGAAATAAAGCACAGTGACATCACCTGAGCCAAGAACTATAGTGAAACAAAGCACAGTGACATCACCAGAGCCAAAATTATAATGAAATAAAGCACAGTGACATCGACTTGGCCAAAAACTGTGATGAAAAAAAGACCAGTGACATCAGCTGAGCCAAAACTACAGTGAAATAAAGCCAGTGCATCAGCTGAGCCAAGAACTATAGTGAAACAAAGCACAGTGACATCACCAGAGCCAAAATCTATAGTGAAATAAAGCACAGTGACATCGACTCGGCCAAAACAGTAATGAAAGACCAGTGACATTACCTGAGCCAAAAACTGTAATGAAATAAAGCACAGTGATATCAGCTAAGGCAAAAACTGCAATGAAGTAAATCCTAGTGGCACCAGATGACAAAAACTATTGAAAATAAAGCACAGTGATGTCAGCTGAGCCAAAACTATAGTGAAATAAAGCACATTGACATCTGCTGAGCCAATAAATATAGTGAAACCAAGCACAGTGACATAACCTGAGCCAAAATCAATAGTGAAATAAAGCACATTGACATCACCTGAGCAAAATCTGTAGTGAAATTAAACACAGTCACATCAGCTCGGAAAAAACTGAAATGAAAAAAGCCCAGTGACATCAACTGAGCCAAAAGCTGTAATGAAATATAGCCCAGAGACATAAGTTGAGGAAAACAAATGAAATAAGGCACACTGACATCAGCTCAGGAAAACCATAGTGAAATGAAGCACAGTGACATCAGCTGAGCAATAAACTGTAGTGAAATAAAACATAGTGACCTAAGTCAAAACTGTAATGAAATAAAGCAGAGTGATATCTGCTGAAGAAAACTATAGTGACATGAAGCTAAATGCAATCAGCGGAGACAAAACTATAATGAAATAAAGCATAGTGACATCAGCTGAGCCAAAAACTGTAATGAAATAAAGCACAGTGACATCAGCTGAGCCAAAAACTATAGTGAAATAAAGCATAGTGACATCAGCTGAGTCAAAAACTATAATGAAATAAGGCAGAGACATCAGCTGAGCCAATAATTATAATGAAATAAAGCACAGTGTCATCAGCTGAGCCAAAAACTGTAATGAAATAAAGCACAGTGACATCAGCTGAGGAAAAACTGCACTGAAATAAAGCACAGTGACATCAGCTGAGCCAAAAACTAAACTGAATTATACCACATAGAAAAATCAACAGCCATTCACACAGGCAGACTGGCACCTCAACCCTGTTGTAAATCCTACGATAATCACTGGCAAAGGTGCCAGCCTGCCACATCCTCACGCCACCATAACTGAATCATTCTGAGCCCCCGAACGTCGCAAAACCGCCGCTTTTCCTCTCGCTAACAGTACCTACTACAGCTGACATAGTAAAACAGTTTTTTTTAAAAAAAGGGTTAAATTTAGAACTGGATTTGACTCTCTTCATGTAACGAAGAAGTTTGAATACATAATGCACTGAATTCTGAAATGACATATAAATGTAGTGCTAATATGGGTATCAGGTCAATAACTTGCATCAGTTACAGCGTGAGCATTAACGCGCAGTGATATACGCACAAAGCAATTACAGCAATCAGACATTATCAGCGTAAAACAATTTCAGTGCTGCAGCTGCCGCAGTATAACATTATTAATTTACATATTACAAACCATAACAAAAACGTATACAGCAGTGCAGTGACTTTCAGTCTAGCATCCAAACACTGTTTACTTCTGGTTTGGATTTGTGGCGGGCGGGGTAATTTTCAGCCTTACCTGCAGAGCCTGCCAACACGCTTACCTTTTCCTGTCTTGCTTCCTTGCTAGTAATTAGCAAATATAACATTAGTGCAGTTTACTGAGCATACCAAGCAGCATATAAAGCATCTTAGTGCTGTTTACTTCAGTGTAACGCGTGGCGAGGGGTTAAGTTTCAACCAATCTGCATTAAAATGTTTACCTTTTCGGTGTAGTTGGTAGTCGGTTATAGTCCTGCTTCTTAAACGATAAATCCAGTGTACAGATAAGTAATATATCATTCATTCATATTAACTTCAACATTATTTATGTAAGTTAAAATCCATGAAAGGTAGTAACAAATTCTGTAGACTTGGGGGGTGTGGAGTAAGCGTGTGAGTTTCAACCAAGCCGACCAAGCATCATAAATAAAGGAGCTGTTTACTTTGGGGCGGGGGCAGGTGTGAGTGTAGCCTGAAAAAGCATGTAATCTGGGCTGGCAAGTGCTGCAGAGGGCTATAGAAGTGCTGGGAGGTTAAGGAATGCTACAAGGGTTGACAAAAGAGAAGGAATTCGAAGAATGTGACAAACTTGAATCGCACTGAAATTGTAATGCACGCTACTTAATTGTGGCAAATGACGCTCTGGATATACACGAACAACATTTCATGCACGCTGTTGACATGGAACTGTTATTATACAATAATTAATAATATATAGTTACAATAATTTAAAGAAACAGAGCCTATACAATATATTAACTGTTTAAAAATATCCCTCACTGTTATTATCACTCATCTAATAAACCTTAAATAAAGAAATGCATTAAAAAACATGGACTATTTTTTTTCATGGAAGGATATCTCTTAATAAAATCATTTTTTTTCCACAGGAAAAAAGAAAATTAAACAATTTAAACTTTCATCCATGACAAAATGTGTTGGTATAATCGCAATAAGCCACTCTGGGGTGTGGGTTATCGGGGGATTTACCACGGCTGGCGAGGATTTGCCCACTCAGCTACCTCATGGGCAAAACCAAGCCAGCCATGGTAAATCCCCCAATAACCCACACCACCTCATGGCTTATTGCTTAAATAAATCACAGTGACATCAGCTGAGCCAAGAACTATAGTGAAATCAAGGACAGTGACATCAGCTGAGCCAAAATATCTAGTGAAATAAAGCCCAGTGACATCAGCTGGGCCAAACACTGTAATGAAAGAAAGCCCAGTGACATCAGCAGAGTCAAAAACTGTAATGAAATAAAGCAGTGACGTCATTTGAGCCAGAAACTATTATGAAATAAAGCACAGTGACATCAGCTGAACCAAAAGTGGAATGAAATAAAGCACAGAGATATCAGCTGAGGCAAGATCTGTAATGAATTAAAGCCCTGTGACATCAGCTGAGGAAAAACTATAGTAAAATAAAGCACAGTGATGTCAGCCGAGCAAAAAACAATAATGAAATAAAGCACAGCGACATCAGCTGAGCCAAAAACTGTAATGAAATAAAGCACAGTGACATCAGCTGAGGAAAACTATAATGAAATAAAGCCCAGTGACATCAGCTGAGCCAAAAACTACAGTGAAATAAAGCACATTGACATCAGCTGAGCCAAAATCTGTAGTGAAATAAAGCACAGTGACATCACCTGAGGGAAATATGGTAAGGAAGTAAAGCCCAGTGGCATCAGCTGATGAAACACTTTAGTAAAATAAAGCACAGTGACATCAGCTGAGCCACAAACTATAGTGAAATAAAGCACATTGACATCTGCTGAGCCAAAACTATAGTGAAATAAAGCACAGTGACATAACCTGAGCCAAAACCTATAGTGAAATAAAGCACATTGACATCAGCTGAGCCAAAAACTATAGTGAAATAAAGCACAGTGACATTACCTGAGCCAGATAAAAGGTCTGAGGATGTCATTTAGGCCACTTGAGGTGATATTTGCATTTTTGACAAAAATGGGTTCCAGGTAATTTATGGATTTAGAGTAAAAGATCTACAGTGGTCATTGAGGCTACCAGAAGTAACGTTTTTATTTTTAACTAAAAATTAGTTCCAGGTGATTTCTGGAACCAAGGTGAAATGTCTGTGGTAGTCATTTACGCCACCTGGGGTGACATTTCTATTCATTTTTTGCCAGAAATCAGTTCCAGGTGATTTTTGGCACCTGAATTAAAGGTCTGCAGTGCCCATTTATGCCACCTGAGGTAATATTTTAATTTTTACCAAAAATGTGTTCCAGGTCATGTATGGAGCAAGGGTAAAAGGTCCTTTATGCCACCTGAGGTGATATTTTCATTTGTTGCCATAAAATGGTTTCAGGTGATCTATGGAGCCAGATTCAAAGTTCTGCAGTGGTTGTTTAGGCCACCTGAGGTGAAATTTACATATTTGCTGAAAATGGGTTGCAGGTGATTTATGAAGCTGGGGTGAAAGGTCTGAGGTTTTCATTTAGGCCACCTTAGGTGATATGTTTATTTTTGCCAAAAAATTTCAGGTGATTTATGGGATTGGGGTAAATGGTAGGCAGTGGTAATTTAGGTCTCCTGAGGTTAAAGGCAGGTGGTGGACATTTAGGCCTCCTGAAGTGATAATTTTAGTTTTGCCAAAAATTGGTTCCAGGTGATCTATGGAGTAATTGTGAAAAGTCCACAATGGTTGTTTAAGCCATCTGAAGTTAAATTTATATTTTTGCAAACAGTGGATTCCAGGTGATATCTGGAGCTGATGTGAACTGTCTACAGTTGTCATTTAAGCTACGTGAGGTGATATTTTTAGTCTTTTAAAAGTGTTTTGCAGGTGATTAATGGGGCTGGTGTGAAAGGTCTGAGGTTATTGTTTGGCCACCTGAGGTGATATTTGTATTTTTCCCGAAACTGGGATCCATGTAATAAATGTATTCAGAGTAAAAGATCTGCAGCTGTCATTTAGGCCACCTGAGGTGATTCTTCTTTTTGCTAAAATTTGTTCCAGGTGATATGAATCTGAGGTAAAAGGTCTGTTTGTTTCCTTTAGACCACATGTGGTGATATATATTTTTTTGTAATAATGGGTTCCAGGTAATTTATGTACATGAGGTAATATGTTGGTGGAAGTCATTTAGGCCACCTGTGGTGATCAATTAAGTTTTTGCCAAAAACATGCTCCAGCTGATCTATGGAGCCTTGTTTAAAAAGTTTCTTCATGGTTCTTTAAGCCACCTGAGTTGAAATGTTGTCATTTGTTTCAAAAATGGGTTTTTGATGAGTTAAATGACTAGAGTGAAAGCTCAATGGTGGTTGTTTATTCCACTTGAGGTAATTTTGTTTGCCAAAAATGGTTTCTAGGTGATTGATGGAGCTGGTGTAAATTGTCCAAAGTGGTCTTAGAGGCCACCAGAAGGGACATGCTTTTGTTGTTGCCAAAAATGGTTTTCAGGTGATTTATGGAGGTGCAGTAAAAGAATCACAGTAGTGTTTTAGACCAGCAGGGGTGCTATTTTTATTTTTGCAAAAATGGATTGCAGTTGATTTATCTTGCTAGGGTGAAAGCCCTGTTTTTTACATGAAAGCAACCTGATGTGATATATGTATTTTTGCCAAAAATGTGTTTCAGGTGATTAATGGGGTTTGGGTAAAAGGTAGGCAGTGGTCATTAAATCCACCTGAGGTGATATTTTTATTTTTGCCAGAAATAGATCCAGGTGATCTATGGAGTCATTGTGAAAGGTCAGCAGTGGCTGTTCCAGCCAGCTGAGGTGAAATATTTATTTTTGCAAAAAAATCAGTTCCAGTTGAAAGCTGGAGTTGGGGTTAACGGTCCATGGCAGTCGTTTAGAACACCTGAGGTGATATTTGTATTTTTTGCCAAACATGGGTTCCTGGTAAATTATTGATCCAGAGTAAAAGATCTGCAGTGGTCATTTAGGCCAGGAGACATGATATTTTTATTTTTAATAGAAATTGGTTCCAGGTGATTTATGGAGCCAGGGTGAAATGTCTAAAGAGGACCTTTAGGCAACCAGGGATGATGATTTCATTTTTGTCAAAAATGGGTTCCAGGTGATCTATGCAGACAGGTTGAATAGAACATGGTGGTCATTTAGACCACCTGTGGTGATATTTTTTTTTGTAATAATGGGTTCCATGTAATTTATAGTATGTATCTGGGGGTGGTCATATAGGCCACCTGAGAAAATATTTTCATGTTTACCAAAAAGTGGTTCCAGGTGAGTTATGGAGCAGGGGTAATGGGACTGCAGTGGTCATTTAGGCCACCAGAGATAATATTTTTATTTTTGCCAGAAATGGTACAAGATGATCTATGGAGTCATTGCGAAAGGTCAGCAGTGGTTGTTCAAGCCAGCTGAGGAGACATTTTTATTTTTGCATAAAATCGGTTTCCATTGATATCTATAGTTGGGGTGAAAGTTCCATGGTAGCCATTTAAGACACCTGAGGTGATATTTGTAGTGTTTCAGAAAGTGGGTTGTAAGTGACTAATGGAGCTGGTGTAAAAGGTCTGAGGTTGTCATTTAGGGCACCTGATGTGATGCTTGTATTTTTGCCAAAAATGGGTTCCAGGTAAATTATTGATCCAGATTAATTGATCTGCAATGATCATTTAGGCCTGGAGACATGATATTTTTATTTTTAATAAAAATTCATTCCAGTTGATTTATGGTGCCAGGGTGAAAGGTCTACAGAGGACCTTTAGGCAACCAGGGATGATGTTTTCATTGTTGGCAAAAATGGGTTCCAGGTGATCTATGCAGACAGGATGAATGGTACATGGTGGTCATTTAGGCCACCTGTGGTGATATTTTGTTTTGTAATAATGGGTTCCAGGTAATTTATGTACCTGGGGTATAATGTCGGTGGATGTCATTTAGGCCACCTATGGTGATATTTTTAGTTTTTACCAAAATTAGGTGGGGTCAAATATCCACAGTGCTCATTTGGGCTCCTGATGCTATATTTTTGTTTTTGCCAAAAATGAGTTCCAGGTGCTTAATGGAACCTTTGTAAAATGTCTGTGGTGGTCATATAGGTCACCTGAGGTATTATTTTTATGTTTTCCAAAAAGTGGTTCCAGGTGAGTTATGGAGCAGGGGTAATGGGACTGCAGTGGTCATTTAGGCCATGAGAGACAGTATTTTTATTTTTGCTACAAATGGGTTCCAGGTGATCTAGGGAGTCATTGTGAAAGGTTGCAGTGGTTGTTTAAGCCTGTTGAGGTGAAATTTTTATTTTTGCAAAAACAGTGTACAAGTTGATCTATGGAATCATTGTGAAAGGTCTGATAAGTTTGTTTTGGACACCAGATGTGACATTTTATTTTTACCCAAAATGAGTTCCAGGTAATTGATGGATCTGGAGTAAAAGATCTGCAGTGGTCATTTAGGCCACCAGAGGAAATGTTTTTATTTTTACTAAAAATTAGCTCCCAGGTGATTTACGGAGCTGAGATGAAAGGTCTGCAAAAGTCATTTAGGACACCTGGGGTGACATTTCTATTCAGTTTTGCCAGAAATTAGTTCCAGGTAATTTATGGATCCAGAGTAAAAGATCTGCAGTGGTCATTTAGGCCAGGAGAGGTGATATTTTTATTTGCACTAGAAATTGGTTTCAGGTGATTTATGGAGCCTGGGTGAAATGTCTGCAAAGGGCCTTTAGGCAACCAGGGATGATATTTTTATTTTTTGCCAAAAATGGGTTCCAGGTGATCTATGGAGCCAGATTCAAAGTCCCTCAGTGGTTGTTTAGGTCACCTGAGGTGAAATGTTAATTTTCCCCAAAAATGAGTTCCAGGTGGGTTATAAAGCTGGGGTGGAAGGTTAGCAGTGGTCATTAAGGCCACCTGAGGTCATAATTTCATTTTTACTTAAATTGGGTTCCAGGTTATGTATGGAGAAAGGTTAAAAGGTCATTTATGTGACCTGATGAGATATTTTAATTTTTTTTACTATAAATTGGTTTCAGGTGGTCTACGGAGCCAGATTCATTGTTTCTCAGTAGTTGTTTATTGCACCTGAGGTGCAATTTATATATTTGCCAACAGTGGGTGTCTGGTGATTTATGCAGCTCGGGTGAAAGGTCTGAGGTTGTAGTTTAGGCCAGCAGTGGTGATGTATTTATTTTTGCCAAAATGCAGTTCAGGTGATTCATGGGTTTGGGATAGAAGGTTGGCTGTAGTCATTTAGGCCACCTGAGGTTAAGCGTGGAGTTGGTGGTGATTAGGCCACCTCAAGTGATAACTGTATTTTTGCCAAAAATGGGTTCTATGTAATGCATGGATCCAGATTAAAAATTCTGCAGTGGCCGTTTAGACCAGTAGAAGTGATATTTTTATTTTACCAGAAATTGGCTCCAGGTGATTTATGGAGCCAGGATGAAAGGTCTATAGAGGACCTTTAGGCAACCAGGGATGATGTTTTTTTTTTGCCAAAAATGGGTTTCAGCTAATCTGTGGACCTAGGGTGAATGGTATCAGTTGGTCATTTAGGCAACCTGAGGTGAAATTGGTATTTGTACCAAATTGGGTTCAAGGTGATCTTTGGAAACATTGAGAAAGTTCTGAGGTGTTTGTTTTGGGCACTTGTTGTGACATTTTTATTTTTATCAAAAATGGGTTCCAGGTAATCTATGGATCTGAAGTAAAAGATCTGCTGTGGTCATTTAGGCCACCAGAGGTGATATTTTATTTTACTAAAAATTGGTTCCATGTGATTTATGGATTTGGGATAAAATGTCTGCAGTGGCCGTTTAGGCCATCATGGGTGATATTTTCATTTTTGCCAGCAATGGTTCCAGGTGATCTCTGAGCCATGGTGAATGCTATGTAGTGGTCATTTAGGACATCTGAAGTAATATTTTAATTTTTTTACCAAAAATGGGTTCCATGTTATGTATGGAGCAAGGGTAAAAGGTCCATTATGGCACCTAAGGTGATATTTTGGTTTTTTGCCATCAATGATATATTGTTTGCATCGTTTACTATATATTATTTTAGGCAAAAATGGGTTGCATGTGATTTATGTGGTAAAAGGTAGGCAGTGATCATTTAGGCCACCTGGGGTAATTTTTTTTGCCACAAATGGGTCCCAGGTGATCTATGGAGTCATTGTGAAAGGTTGCAGTGGTTGTTTAAGCCAGCTGAGGTGACATTTTTATTTTAGCATAAAATCAGTTCCAGTTGATATCCCTAGTTTGGGTGAAATGTCCATGACAGCTGTTTAAGACACCTGAGATGATATTTTCAGTTTTTGAAAAATTGGTTTGTAAGTGACTAATGGAGCTGGTGTAAAATGATCTGAGGATCTTAATCCTCAGAAAGCATAAACGACCAGTGCAGACATTTTACATTGCCTCCACAAATCACCTGGAACCAAATTTTGGCAAAAATAAAAATATTACCTCAATTAGCCTAAATAGCTAATGCTGACCTTTAACCTCAAGAAGCATTAAATCACCACTGCAGACCTTTCACTTTGCTTCCATAAATCAGGTGATCTATTGAGCCAGGGTAAAAGGTTTGTGGTAGTCGTTACTGACCACCTGAGGTGACATTTCTATTTTTGCCAAAAATGGGTTCCAGGTGTTTGATGGATGCAAAGTGAAAGGTGTGCAGTGGTGTTTTATGCTTCTTGAGGTTAACGGTCAGCATTAGCCATTTAGGCCACCTGAGGTGTTTGTTTTGGACACCTGATATGACATTTTTATTTTTACCAAAAATAGGTTCCAGGTAATTTAGGGATCTGGAGTAAAAGATCTGCAGTTGTCATTTAGGCCACCAGAGGTGATATTTTTATTTTTACTAAAATTGGTTTGATGTCATATATGGAGCAGGGGTAAGAGGTAATTTATGCCATCTGAGATTATATTTTCATTTTTTGCGATAAATGGGTTTCAGGTGATTTATGGAGCTTGATTCAAACTTCCTCAGTGGTAGTTTAAGACACCTTAGGTAAAATTTATATAATTGCTTAAATGGGTTGCGGGTGATTTGTGGAGCAGCTATGAAAGTCTGAGGTTGTCGTTAAGGCCACCTGAGGTGATATATTTATTTTGCTAAAAATGCATTTCGGGTGATTTATGGGGTTGGGGTAAAAGGTAGGCAGTGGTCATTTAGGAAACCTGAAGTTAAAGGTAGGTGGTGGGGACTTAGGCCACCTGAGGTGATAGCTTTATTTTGCAAAAATGGGTTCCAGTTGAGTTATAGGTCATTAACCATCCTTGGACTTGTTTTTGTGTCACCTATGTTGAGCCTACTGTACCTAAGTATGTACCTGGAAACAATTTCTGGCAAAACTGAATAGAAATGTCACTCCAGGTGGCCTAAATGACTACCGCAGACCTTTCAACTCAGCTCCGTAAATCACCTGGGACCTAATTTTCATTAAAAATAAAAACATTACCTCTGGTGCAGATCTTTTACTCCGATCCTTCAATTACCTGGAACCCATTTTGGGGAAAAATGAAAATGTCACATCTGGTGTCCAAAACAAACTCCTCAGACCTTTCATAATGATTCCATAGATCACCTTGAACACTGTTTTTGCAAAAATAAAAATTTCATCTCAGGTGTCCTAAATGACTACCTCGTACCATTCACCCTAGCTCCACAGATTACCTGGAACCCATTTTAGCAAAAAATAAAATATCACCCTTTGTGACTTAAAAATTCACTGTGGTCCTTTTACCCCAGTGCCATAAATCAATTGGAACCTATATTTGGTAAAGAAATGATATCACCTCTGGTGGCCAAAATGACCACACTAGACTTTTTACTCCATAATATCACATTGAAACCATTTTTGCAAAACTAAGAACTATAACCTCAGGTGGCTTAAACGACCACCATGGACATTTCACCTTAGCTCCAGATATCACCTGGAATCCATTGTTAACAAAAATAAAAATTTCAACTCAGGTGGCTTATAAAACCATTGTGGACTTTTCACAATTTATTGATTTATCTATTTATTTATTAACTAGATTTACCAGATAAGCATACTGAGCGGGAAAAACACTCATTTCCAGATGCGACCTGAGCGTATGTAACAATACATATCAGTGCTAAAATTAACATTTGGTGCAGTAGGCATTGTTACAATAGAATAGATGCATAAAGTACATACTTAGGTACAGTAGGCTCAACATAGGTGAAACAAAAACAAGTCCAAGGATGGTTAATGACTCCATAACTCACCTGGAACCCATTTTTTGGCAAAAATAAAGCTATCTCCTCAGGTGGCCTAAGTTCCCACCACCTACCTTTAACTTCAGGTTTCCTAAATGACCACTGCCTACCTTTTACCCCAACCCCATAAATCACCCGAAATGCATTTTCAGCAAAAATAAATATATCACCTCAGGTGGCCTTAACGACAACCTCAGACTTTCATAGCTGCTCCACAAATCACCCGCAACCCATTTAAGCAAATATATAAATTTCACCTCAGGTGTCTTAAACTACCACTGAGGAAGTTTGAATCAAGCTCCATAAATCACCTGAAACCCATTTATCGCAAAAAATAAAAATATAATCTCAGATGGCATAAATTACCTCTTACCCCTGCTCCATACATGACATGGAACCAATTTTTAGTAAAAAATAAAAATATCACCTCTGGTGGCCTAAATGACAACGGCAGATCTTTTACTCCAGATACCTAAATTACCTGGAACCTATTTTTGGTAAAAATAAAAATGTCACATCAGGTGTCCAAAACAAACACCTCAGGTGGCCTAAATGGCTAATGCTGACCTTTAACCTCAAGAAGCATAAAACACCACTGCACACCTTTTACATTGCCTCCATCAATCACCTGGAACCTATTTTTGGCAAAAATAGAAATGTCACCTCAGGTGGTCGTAATGACTACCACAAACCTTTTACCCTGGCTCAATAGATCACCTGATTTATGGCAGCAAAGTGAAAGGTCTGCAGTAGTGTTTTATGCTTCTTGAGGTTAAAGGTCAGCACTAGCCTTTTAGGCCACCTGAGGTGTTTGTTTTGGACACCTGATGTGTTGATTATTTTGCAAAATAGGTTCCAGGCAATTAAGTGTCTGGTAGTATCTGATCGTGTGAGCATACCAGTGAGACCCAGCTGACCGCTTTACTTGAAATTTCCCATAACTATATATAATAAAAATATATATAGTAAATGATGCAAACAATATATCACTGATGGCAAAAAACAAAAATATCACCTTAGGTGCCATAATGGACCTTTTACCCTTGCTCCATACATAACATGGAACCCATGTTTGGTAAAAAATAAAAATATTACTTCAGATGTCCTAAAAGACCACTGCATAGCATTCACCCAGGCTCAGAGATCACCTGGAACCATTGCTGGCAAAAATGAAAATATCACCCATGATGGCCTAAAGGGCCACTGCAGACCTTTTATCCCAAATCCATAAATCACCTGGAACCAATTTTTAATAAAATTAAAAATATCACCTCTGGTGGCCTAAATGACCACAGCAGATCTTTTACTTCAGATCCATAGATTACCTGGAACCCATTTTTGATAAAATTAAAAATGTCACTACAAGTGCCCAACACAAACACCTCAGAACTTTCACAATGTTTCCAAAGATCACCTTGAACCCAATTTTGGTAAAAATACCAATTTCACCTCAGGTTGCCTAAATGACCAACTCATACCATTCACCCTAGGTCCACAGATTAGCTGAAACCCATTTTTGGCAAAAAACAAAAACATCGTCCCTGGTTGCCTAAAGGTCCTCTACAGACCTTTCATCCTGGCTCCATAAATCACCTGGAGCCAATTTCTGGCAAAAATAAAAATATCACTTCTCCTGGTCTAAACGGCCACTGCAGATCTTTTAATCTGGATCCGTGCATTACATGGAACCCATTTTTGGCAAAAATACAGTTATCACCTGAGGTGGCCTAATCACCACCACCTACCTTTAACCTCAGGTGGCCTAAATGACTACAGCCAACCTTTTATCCCAAACCCATGAATCACCTGAACTGCATTTTTGGCAAAAATAAATACATCACCTCAGCTGGCCTAAACTACAACCTCAGACCTTTCACCCGAGCTGCATAAATCACCAGACACCCATTGTTGGCAAATATATAAATTGCACCTCAGGTGCCCTAAACAACTACTGAGGAACAATGAATCTGGCTCCGTAGAGCACCTGAAACCAATTTATAGTAAAAAAATAAAAATATCTCATCAGGTGGCATAAATGACCTTTTAACCTTTCTCCATACATAACCTGGATCCCACTTTTAGTAAAAATGAAATTATGACCTCAGATGGCCTTAATAAAAACTGCTAACCTTCCACCCCAACTTTATAACCCACCTGGAACTCATTTTTTGGGGAAAAAATTAACATTTCACCTCAGGTGACCTAAACAACCACTGAGGAACCTTGAATCTGGCTCCATAGATCACCTGGAACCCATTTTTGGCAAAAATAAAAATATCATCCCTGGTTGCCTAAAGGTCCTTTGCAGACCTTTCACCCAGGCTCCATAAATCACCTGAAACCAATTTCTAGTGCAAATAAAAATATCACCTCTCCTGGCCTAAATGACCACTGCAGATCTTTTACTCTGGATCCATAAATTACCTGGAACTAAATTCTGGCAAAACTGAATAGAAATGTCACCCCAGGTGTCCTAAATGACTTCTGCAGACCTTTCATCTCAGCTCCGTAAATCACCTGGGAGCTAATTTTTAGTAAAAATAAAAACATTACCTCTGGTGGCCTAAATGACCACTGCAGATCTTTTACTCCAGATCCATCAATTACCTGGAACCCATTTTGGGTAAAAATAAAAATGTAACATCTGGTGTCCAAAACAAACTTATCGGACCTTTCACAATGATTCCATAGATCACCTTGAACACTGTTTTTGCAAAAATAAAAATTTCACCTCAGCAGGCTTAAACAACCACTGCAACCTTTCACAATGACTCCATAGATCACCTGGAACCCATTTGTAGCAAAAAATAAAAATATTATCTCTGGTGGCCTAAATGACCACTGCAGTCCCATTACCCCTGCTCCATAACTCACCTGGAACCACTTTTTGGAAAACATAAAACAATACTTCAGGTGGCCTATATGACCACCAAAGACATTTTACACAGGTTCCATTAAGCACCTAGAACCCATTTTTGGCAAAAACAAAAATATAGCATCAGGAGCCCAAATGAGCACTGTGGATATTTGACCCCACCTATTTTTGGCAAAAACTAAAAATATCACCATAGGTGGCCTAAATGACATCCACCGACATTATACCCCAGGTACATAAATTACCTGGAACCCATTATTACAAAACAAAATATCACCACAGGAGGCCTAAATGACCACCATGTACCATTCACCCTGTCTGCATAGATCACCTGGAACCCATTTTTGCCAAAAATGAAAACATCATCCCTGGTTGCCTAAAGGTCCTCTGTAGACCTTTCACCCCTGGCTCCATAAATCATCTGGAATCAATTTCTATTAAAAATAAAAATATCATGTCTCCTGGCCTAAATGACTACTGCAGATCTTTTACTCTGGATCAATAATTTACCGGGAACCCATTTTTGGCAAAAATACAAATATCACCTCAGGAGTCATAGACGACAACCTCAAACCTTTTACACCAGCTCCATTAGTCACTTACAAGCCACTTTTTGAAAAACTACAAATATCACCTCAGGTGTTTTAAACGGCTATATATCACATCAGGTAGCATTAATGTAAAAAACAGATCTTTCACTCCAGCAAGATAAATCAACTGCAACCCACTTTTTACAAAAATAAGAATTTCAACCCGAGTGGCCTAAACGACCACTGCATCACATTCTCCATGTCTCCATAGATCACCTGGAACCTATTTTTTGCAAAAATAAAAATAGCACCCCTGGTGGTCTAAACCTGTACTATGAATCTTTTACCTCACCTCCATAAATCAACTGAAACCCATTTTTGGCAACAACAAAAACATATCCCCTCTCGTGGCCTCAATGACCACTTTGGACATTTTACACCAGCTCCATTAATCACCAAGAAACAATTTTTGGCAAAACAAAAATCAGCTCAGGTGGAATAAATGACCACCGTTCAGCTTTCACTCCAGCTATTTAACTCACCAAAAACCAATTTTGAAACAAATAAATAATTTCCACTCAGGTGGCATAAAGAACCATGAAAAAACTTTCAACCATGCTCCATCGATCAGCTGGAGCCAGTTTTTGGCTAAAATAAAATTATCACTTCAGGTGGCCTAAATGACCAGCACCTGCCTTTAACCTCAGGTGACCTAAATTACCACTGCCTACCATTTACCCCATTCCCATAAATCATCTGAATTTTTTTTGGCAAAAATAAATATATCACCTCAGGTGGCCTAAAAAACAACCTCAGACCTTTCACCCCAGCTTCAAAAATCATTGGCAACTCATTTTCAGCAAATATGTAAATTTCACCTCAGGTGGCTTAAACAACCACTGAGGAACTTTGAATCTGTCTCCACAGATCACCTGAAACCTTTTTATGGCAACAAATGAAAATGTCACCTCAGGTGGCATCAAGGACCTTTTACCTTTGCTCCATATATGACCTAGAACTATTTTTGGTAAAAATAAAAATATTACCCCAGAAGGCCTAAATGAGCACTGCAGACATTTTTTTCAGGTGCCATAAATCACCTGGAACTGATTTCCAGCAATAAATGAATAGAAATGTCACCCCAGGTGACCTAAATGACTACCGCAGACCTTTCTCCTCGGTTCCATAAATTACCTGGAACCAATTTTTAGTAAAAAAAAAAATTACCTCTGGTGGCCTCAATGACCACTGCAGATCTTTTACTCCCAATCCATAAAATACCTGAAACCCATTTTTGGCAGAAATGAAAATGTCACATCAGGTGTCCAAAACTAACTCCTCAGACCTTTCACAATGTTTCCATAGGTCAATTGAACACAGTTTTGGCAAAAATAAAAAATATCACCTCAGGGTCTCCCTCACCCCTAACTCAATCCTAACCCTAAACCTAATCCTGACCCTAACCTCACCATAACCCTAACCCTAATGTGAACCTGACCATCCCTCAACCCCTATTCCTAAATCTAATCCTAACCTGAACTCTGAACCCTAACCATAACCTCACCTCTTACCCAGCAATTTAACTGACCAAAACCCATTTTTGAAACAAATAAAAATGTTAACTCAGGTGGCTTAAAGAACCATGAAGAAACTTTCTAGCAGGCTCCATAGATCAACTGCCATGTTTTGGCAAAACTAAAATATCACCTCATGTGGTCTAAATGATCCTAAGAGACCTTTTACCCTAGAGTCATATCACCTGGAACAAATTTTAGCAAAAGAAGAATCACCCAGGTGGCCTAAATGATAACTGCAGATCTTTTACTCTGGATACATTAATTACTGCATCCCAGTTTGGTGAAAATACAAATGTCACCTCTGGTGGCCAAAGAATAACCTCAGACCTTTCACACCTGCTCCATTAGTTACCTGCAACCTACTTTTAAAAACACTAAAAATATCAGCTCACGTGGCTTAAATGACCACTGTGGACATTTCACCTCAGCTCCAGATATCACCTGGAATCCACTGCTTGCAAAAATAAAAATTTAACTTCAGATGGCTTAAACAACCATTGCGGACTTTTCACAATTACTCCATAGATCAACTGGAACCAATTTTTGGCAAACATACAATTATCACTTTAGGTGGCCTAAATGACCACCACCTGTCTTTTACCTCAGGTGACCTAAATTACCACTGCCTACCATTTACCCCAATCCCATATATCATCTGAATTTTTTGGCAAAAATAAATATATCACTTGAGTTGACCTAAACGACGTACCTTATGGACCTTTCACCCCTGCTTCATAAATCACCTGCAACCCATTTTTCAGCAAGTATGTAAATTTCACCTCAGGGGCCTAAACAACCACAGAGTAACTTTTAATCTGGCTCCATGGACCACCTGAAACCTTTTTATGGTAACAAGTGAAAATATCAGCTCAGGTGGCATAAAGAGCATTTTACCCTTGCTCCACACGTGACCTGGAACCCATTTTTGGTAAAAATAAAAATATTAAATCAGGTGGCCTAAATGAGCACTGCAGACCTTTTATGCAGGTGCCATAAATCACCTAGAACTGATTTCGGCAAAAATGAATAGAAATGTCGTTCCCCATGTGTCTTAAATGATTACAGCAGACCTTTCAGTTCAGTTCCATAAATCACCTGGAACCAATTTTTAGTAAAATAAAACATTACTCTGGATGCCTCAATGACCCTGCAGATCTTTTACTCCAGATCCGTAGAAATTCCTGGAACCCATTTTGGCAAAATAAAATGTCACATCATGTGTCCAAACAAACTCCTCAGACCTTTCACAATGTTTCCACAGATCAATTGAAGACATTTTGGCAAAATAAAAATATCACCTCAGTTGGCCTAATGACAACCTCAGACCTTTACACTAGCTCCATTTACTCACTTTACAACCCACTTTTTCAAAAACTTCAAATATCACCTCAGGCATCTTAAGTGCTTTTCATGGACCATTCACCCCAACAATAGATATCAACAGGAACCAATTTTAGACAAAAAATAAAAATGTCATTTTGGCTGGATTAAACAACCACTGCAACCTTTCACAATGACTCCATAGATCACCTGGAACCCATTTGTGGCAAAAATTAAAATATTACCTCTGGTAGCCTAAATGACCACTGCAGTCCCAATACCCCTGCTCCTTAACTCTCCTGGAACCACTTATTGTTAAACATAAAAATAATACCTCAGGTGGCCTATATGACCACCACAGACCTTTTACAAAGGTTCCATTAAGCACCTGGAGTCCATTTTTGCAAAAACAAAATAGAACATAAGGGAGCTAAATGAGCACTGTGGATATTTCACTCCCACTCATTTTGAAAACTAAAATGTCACCACAGGTGGCTCAAATTACATCCACAGACTTTTACCCCACGTATATAAATTATATGGAACCCATTATAACAAAAACAAATATCACCACAGGTGGCCAAATGACCGCCATGTACCATTCAATTCTGTCTTGTGATCACCTGGAACCCATTTTGCAAAATAAAAACATCATCACTGGTTGCCAAAAGGTCCTGTTGTAGAGTTTTCGACCCTGGCTCCATAAGTGACCTGGAACCAATTTCTAATTAGAAATAAAAATATCATGTCTCCTGGCCTAAATGACCACTGCAGAACTTTTTACTGTGGATCCATAATTTACTGGGAACCCATTTTTGGCAAAAAGTACAAATATCACCTCAGGTGTCCTAAATGACAATCTCAAACCTTTACACCAGCTCCATTAGTCACTTTGGACCTACTTTTTAAAAAACTACAAATATCACCTCAGGCATCTTAAATGACTGCCATGGACCTTTCACCCCAACTCTAGATATCAACTGTGTCATAGGGTGTGAGTGTAATGATGGACACTGACACAAAAAGGTAATGTGGCAAGGATAAAATAAAATTGCCAAGCCTAAAACTTTATTAAAGTAACAGCAAAAAGATAATAAAAAACTATTAACTTTGCAGGAATACAGAAAGAAACATAAAAGGTACAAAAATAAATGAATGTTTCCACAGGCAATATCAGCAAACGAAAAGGCTGCTCTGATTAATTATCTTAGTCTGCAAGTGCAGATTCTCAAATGGATCAGTACTGGCTGATCCCAAATGAATCTGAAGGTATCTAAGAATGAGTCTCCTTTATCCTAGGGAATCATCAGGTGATCACTTCATACTCTGCCCCCATACTTTCAATACAGATTTTATTTATAAAACACTTTTATTTCATTCTAAGTAAAGGCATTCAATATAGCTTTATTACAAAACATTGACATCCCTGAAATGAAATATAATACAGGTTTAACTAAAACAGTACTTTTGCAAGTTTAGCCTCCTCAACTCTATCCACAGTATAACTATAGTGAGAATAGGGCTGCCTCCTAGGGAAACAGCAAGAGCAACAAGTGAAAATGGCTTGTAAGGATTACCTCTGGCTAAAGGCCTGAATACTCATTATCTGGTAAGCTTTACCTTTAATATTAACAGGAGCCAGATCTAGCTAGAGGCCTGAAAAGGAGTAAAACTGAAAAGAGTCCATCATTTATCTTACAACATCTGAAATACTGCACATTTTTGTTTAGGAGTTTCTTTTGGGAGTGCTAAACACATTGCAGCACAAGCAAACAAAAGCAGTCCCTTTAATTTCAAATCTGCTTATGTTTAAAACCATTTGTGCTGCTGGCATATTGCCTTTCATGTCACCTTACCAAAATAATAAAGTTAAACAGTAAGGAAAAGTAAACTGTTTTGGTCAAAATAGTGTTGCTAAAGCATAACTAGGGAACCTTACAACAACACACTAAGGGATTGGGTGACCAGCAGGCAGACTCTGAATCTTTTGCTATCTTTATTTTTCTTGTCTGCCTAAATAAATCAAGTGCTTGTTACTGTGAGGAGAATTTCCTATTTGCATACACATTAGTCTCCTGGGCATTGCTTAAACATGAAAAGAGGAACTACTAGCCCAATATGCTAAACCCCAGGTCTATACACTGTAGCCTATCATTGGTGAGGGGTACTGAGCTCCATACCTGTCTTTTTATGAAATGAAAGTGATAGAAAGGGGCTCTATCCAGGTGGCCTGCCTGGAAAAGGGAATTAAAAGGGCAAAGTAAAGGAAAGGACAGTAAAGATATTCAGAGAGTGCTACTGCAGTAACTTGGGAAACAGAATTAGACAGGTATTTGAGGTTTAACAGCACACTTTACATTTTCTCTCTGACTTTAAGAGGAAACTATAGGGTACATTATCCTACTTCTATCCCATAGTTTCTAATTACCAAGTCTTATGCAAATGAACAGATCTCTCACTCTTAGAAAGGGAGAGATGGAGCTTTAGCCCACCCGTTCCCAAAACTCCACCTCGGGGACCCTTATTAAATAATACACACATGAAAGGTTATTCCTAATCCTTCTTACTGCTTTCAAATTACCCGAGGTCTGCATATGTATTTTGTTCTGCCCCATATCGGGACATAAAATCAGCATTCGTATTTGCTGTACCAGGTCGGTGGTGTACTGTGAACCTATAAGGTTGTAAGGCCAAGTACCATTGCATTATTTTTGGGTTTTTATCCTTCATATTATGATGCCAACAAAGGGGGTTGTGGTCAGTTAAAACCTCAATTTCTGAGCCCCACAGGTAAAACTTGAGGGCTTCAATGACCCACTTGATAGCCAGACATTCTTTTTCTATGGCTGAATATCTTGTCTCCCTCTCATGCAGCTTATGGCTCAGGTATATCACTGGATGTTCTTCTCCATTTACTATTTGAGACAGAACAGCCCCTATGGCAGAGTCCAAAGCATCCGTTTGCATCAAAAAAGGAAGGGTGAAGTCGGGGCTTCTGAGTACTGGTGCTGCACAAAGATGTGCCTTTATGGTGCAAAAGGCTTTTTCACACTCTGGTGTCCATTTAACAGCATTGGGGTGTTGTTTCTTTGTCAGATTAGTAAGGGGTGTAGCTTAGGTGGCAAAATTAGTCACAAACCTCCTGTAATAACCTGCCAGTCCCAAGAAAGATTGAACATGTTTTTTATTTAATGGTCTGGGACATTGGGCCACAGCATTGATTTTACTTATTTCAGGTTTAACTTTTCCATTGCCTATTATGAGCCCCAGATATCTAGTCTCTTGCATAGCTATACTACATTTCATGGGATTTATAGTTAACCCTGTTGTTGTAAGAGAATGGAGTACAGCATCTAGATGTTGTAAATGGGCTGCCCAAGTGGTGCTGTACACTATCACATCATCCAAATATGCAGCGCAATAGGACTCATGATGCTGTAAAGTTTGGTCCATCAGGCGCTGGAACGTGGCCGGCGCACCATGTAGGCTGAAGGGCATAGTGACAAAATGGTACAACCCAACAGGCATGGTAAATGCTGTTTTTTCTTTTGAAACCTGATCCAAAGGGATCTGCCAGTAACCCTTCGTCAGGTCAAAGGTGGTAATGTATTTTTTATTGCCAAGTCTATCCATGATGTCATCAATCCTTGGCATAGGGAACGCATCAAATTTGGAAACAGCATTTAGACGTCTGAAATCCAGACAGAGATGTATACCACCTTCTTTTTTACTTACCACAACTATGGGAAATGCCCAATCACTGTTTTATGGTTCAATTACCCCCAACTCATGCATCTTCCTTACTTCTTTTATTACTTCATCCCTGGTCCTCTCAGGTAACCGGTATGGCTTTTGTCGGATAGGGCTAGGGGAATTAACTTCAATTCGGTGTTCAAAACCATGTACCAACCCAGGTTTAGAGGTGAATGACTGGAAATATTTACTAAGAAGGTGATCTAACTCTCCTCTGCTCTGTCATCAGCATGGGATTAATTGTAAGATCACTCTATTTCTCCATCATTCTCTAGTCACCTATAGGCTACTTCCATTTCATTGGTATCACTCTCTGGGCAAATAAAACACCCTGGGGTTGGTTTTTCAACCCATTCTTTTAACAAGTTTACATGGTAAATTCCTTTTCTGATGCCTGTCTGGTAGTTCAGGTTCATGTGTAACAGGCCTCTTTGTCTTAAGATAGTATAGGGGCCCTGCCATTTCATCAGCAACTTGTCAGAGGAGGGCAACAACAACAGTACCTTATCCCCTTCTTGAATGACTTAGTTCCTCGCCCTGGTCATAATACTCCTTCTGCACTGCCTGTTTGCATAGATTGTGCTGATGAGCCATCTGTGTTATAGACCAGTTTGGAATGCAAGTTCATTAGATATTTGAGGGTGGTACAGGTGTGTTCCTTTGTCTTCCCATTCCTCCTTGACAACATCTAGGGGTCCCTGGGGTTCCTCCTATAAGTAACTCAAAGGGCAAACCCTAGAAGCCTGTGGGACCTCCTATATGCAAACAATAGGAGTGAAGGTAAATATCCCATGTTTTTCCCCATCTTCCACATATTTCTTCAATATTTTTTCAAGGTCTGGTTGAATCGCCAACCAGACCATCTGTTTGGTGTGGTAGCCTCCACTCTAAAGTTGCGTACAGTCGTGCTAGCATCTGTGAACAAAATTGCTCCCCTATCTGTTAGGATTTCCTTGGTATCCCCACCGACTGAAGACTTTAGTAATTCATCTGCTACTTTTTTCTGCAGTTACAGTGGAGTGGGATAGCCTCAGGATACTTGGTGCAGTAGTTACAGATTACCAATATAAATCGGTTTCCCTTTGAGCTCTTAGGTAAAGGTCCCACCACATCCATTGCTATACGGCTGAATGGAACAGTAATTAAAGGCAGTGGTTGGAGAGGGACCTTATCTTTTTTCGTAACATCGGCCACTTTCTGACACTCCGGGCAACTGCGGCAGTATTCTGCTACTTGAGCATGAATACCTGCCCAGTAGAACCTTAATAACAGCCTTTGTAAGGTACAGTTCCTACACAAGTGCCCTGCTAGGGGAAGTTCATGAGCCAGTGATAGTAATTGTTGTCTGTATCTAGTGGGCACTAACAGCTGGTCAATTTGTTCACCTGTAATGGGGTGTATGCATCTCCTATGCAGTAAACCATCTGTTAAAATACATGAGGGCTCATGATCTCTTCCTATAACCCCTACCATCTGAAAAAATGGCTGTGGTTTCATCCTTTGTTGTTCTATTTCAAACCTTTCTTCCTTAGATATAAATATACCCTTTTGTTGGCAAAAGCAACATCAACAGTTGTAACATCTACATTTTTAATATCACCCTTTTTCAGCATATGTTTTTGTGTCCATTGATGTTTGTTCCTTTTTCTTTCTTGTCGAGATTTAGGGATTTTTCCTGGCTCCCCATAGACCTCATCATCAAATGGAACAACTGAGCCCACTGCTGTTCTTGTCTGGTCTGGGCCCGGGTTGTCAAGGCACAAAACACTCTCATTCACCTGCATCAGGCTGGAAAAGTCAGGAAAATCATGTCCAAGTGTAATGGGAACAGGCAGATGGGGAACCAAACCAACAGTCACATCAGGCACTTTCCCTTGTACCAGTAAAGTAAAGTCAGTCATAGGATACTGATGGATGTCCCCATGAATGCAGATCACTGTTGTTTTTGTCCCCCTTTTTGTGTTCTGTGGCTGAACCAAATCAGTTCTCACTAATGTTTGTTTGCTACCAGAGTCTATCAACCCAGTAACCTCCCTGTTGCCAATTTTCACTGGTGTGACATACTGTCCCCAATTTGCTAGGGCCAACTGGGCAACTGTGGATTTCCTCTGGGGGCAATATCGGGCTATATGCCCCTTTCCTTGGCACTCCCTACATATGATGTTGGGGTTGAATAGTCTATTAAATGGAACAGTCTTGGAGTCCCCACTACCAGATGGGGAAGAAGAAGAAGAAGTAGGTCTTACTGCGGGCAGAGTCAGACCAGCACCAGGTTGTCCTCATTGTCAGTTGGGACGGGCCATTAGATAGTCCTCAGCCAGTGTGATTTCTTTTCTGAGGTGTCTGGCCAGTGTTCCCTCACCCACACCTGTACATCTGAGGGTAGTATACGAATGAACTGTTCCATTATTACCATCTCCAATATCTGTTCTATCATTTTTACCCCTGGTTGCAACCACTTCTGGCATAAGTCCTTCAATTTGGTATTTGTTTCTCTGGGAGTGTCTGTGTTATGAAATCTGCATGTCCAAAAACGTTGCCGGTATGTTTCAGGGCTGATATCATACCTTTGCAGGATTGCCTGCTTAATAGCATCGTAGTTCTCAGCCTGGGTGTTGTCCATATGGCTGTAGGCCAGCTGTATCTTTCCAGATAGGTATGGTACTAAGCGTATAACCCATTGGGTCCTAGGCCACCCACATGCCTGGGCTATTCACTCAAATGTAGTCATGTATGCTTCAATGTCATCAGTGGCACCCAATTTGGTCAGTTTTATGTCCTTAAGTACATCTACAGGGGGAGGATTACGTGTCCCAAGGTCTCTGATGGCCCTTAATGTATCGTTCCACCTGGACTCAGCTCTCTGAAGATCCATTTCCCTTTGTTTATCCATGGCGAGTTGCTTAACACACAACCAGTGCAACAGGCTGTGTATGTCCTCTGGAGGTTAATCAGCAATTTGTTCTGTAGTGGTCCCATCCTCAAATTCCTCTTTCTCCTCTTTGGCTACTTTTTTCCGGACATCTGGTCCCAACCCTTGCAAAGGGGTCCCTCCATACTTTGCAGCCATGATTCATGTGAGGATACCGCTGGGCTTGTCAAGAACCTGCTCTTCTTTCTTCTCCTGCATTCAATGTCCAGTTACTGGGAAGCACCAGTATCATCAAAACATCCCAACACTGTCACCAGTGTCATAGGGTGTGAGTGTAATGATGGACACTGACACAAAAAGGTAATGTGGCAAGGCTAAAATAAAATTGCCAAGCCTAAAGCTTTATTAAAGTAACAGCAAAATAAGATAAAAACTATTAACTTTGCAGGAATACAGAAAGAAACATAAAAGGTACAAAAATAAATGAATGTTTCCACAGGCAATATCAGCAAATGAAAAGGCCGCCTGGGATTTCAATGATCTTAGTCTGTAAGTGCAGACTCCCAAATGGATCAGTACTGGCTGATCCCAAAATGAATCTGAAGGTATCACAAGAATGAGTCTCCTTTTATCCTAGGGAATCATCAGGTGATCACTTCATACTCCCCCCTATACTCTTCAATACAGATTTTTATTTATAAAACATTTTTATTTCATTCAATATAGCTTTATTACAAAACATTGACATCCCTGAAATGAAATATAATACAGGTTTAACTAAAAACAGTACTCTTGCCAAGTTTAGCCCTTCCCTCAACCTATCCACAGTATAACTATAGTGAGAAATGGGCCGGCTGCCTCCTAGGGAAACAGCAAGAGCAACAAGTGAAAATGACTGTAAGGATTACCTCTGGCTAAAGGCCTGAATACCCATTATCTGGTAAACTTTACTCTTTAATATTAACAGGAGCCAGACTGCTATGAAAAGGAGTAAAACTGAAAAGAGTCCATCATTTATCTTACAATATCTGAAATACTGCACATTTTTGTTTAGGAGTTTCTTTTCGGAGTGCTAAACACATTGCAGCACAAGCAAACAAAAGCAGTCCTTTTAATTTCAAATCTGCTTATGTTTAAAACCATTTGTGCCTCTGGCATATTGCCTTTCCATGTCACCTTACCAAAAATAATAAAGTTAAACAGTAAGGAAAAGTAAACTGTTTTTTGGTCAAAATAGTGTTGCTAAAGCATAACTAGGGAACCTTACAACAACACACTAAGGGATTGGGTGACCAGCAGGTGGACTCTGAATCTTTTTGCTATCTTTATTTTTCTTGTCTGCCTAAATAAACTAAGTGCTTGCACTGTGAGGAGAATTCCCCTATATTTGGCATACACATTTGTCTCCTGGGCATTGCTTAAACATGAAAAGAGGAACTATTAGCCCAAATATGCTAAACCCCAGGACTATACACTGTAGCCTATCATGGGGGGTACTGAAGCTCCATACCTGTCTTTTAATGAAATGAAAGTGATAGAAATGGGCTCTTATCCAGGTGGCCTGCCTGGAAAAAAGGAATTAAAAGGGGGAAAGTAAAGGAAAGGACAGTAAAGATATTCAGAGAGTGCTACTGCATAGACTTGGGAAACAGAATTAGACAGGTATTTGGAGGTTTAACAGCACACTTTCACAAACTGGAACCGTTTTTTGCAAAAATAAAAATTTCACCTCAGCTGCCTTGAACAACCACTGCTGACCTTTTACACTGACTCCATAGATCACCTGGAACCGTTGCTGTCAAAAATAAAAATATCACCTCAGGTGGACTAAATGACCACTGCCTGCCTTTTATCCAAACCCCATTAATTACCTGAAACTGATTTTTGGCAAAAAATACATATATCACATCAGGTAGTATTAATGTAAAAACAGGTCTTTCACCACAGCAAGATAAATCACCTGCAACCCATTTTCAGCAAATATGTAAAATTCACCTCTGGTGGCCTAAACAACCACCGAGGAACTTTGAATCTGGCTCCATAGATCACCTGAAAAATTTTTTATGGCAACAAATGAAAATATCACCTCAGGTGGCATAATTGACCATTTACACTTGCTCCATACATGACCTGGAAACCATTTTTGGTAAAAATAAAAATGTTACTTCAGGTGGCCTAAATGAGCACTGCAGACATTTTATGCAGGTGCCATAAATCACCTGGAACTGATTTCCGGCAAAACATGAATAGAAATGTTACTCCAGGTGGAATAAATGACTACCGCAGAGCTTTCACCTCAGTTCCATAAATCACCTGGAACCAACTTTCAGTAAAAATAAAACGATTACCTCTCGTGGCCTCAATGACCACTGCAGATCTTTCACTCCACATCCACAAATTACCTGGAACACATTTTTGGTAAAAATAAAAAATGTCACATCAGATATCCAAAACAAACTCCTCAGACCTTTCACAATGTTTCCATAGATCAGTTGAACACAGTTTTGTCAAAAAAAATATCATCTCAGGTGGCTTAAATGACAACCTCAGACATTTTAAACCAGCTCCAATAGTCACTTACATCCCACTTTTTCAAAAACTTTAAATTTCACCTCAGGTGTCTTAAATGCCTGCCATCGACCATTCACCCCAACTATAGATATCAAAGGGAACAGATTTTATGCAAAAATAACAATTTCACCTTAGCAGGATTAAACAACCACTGCAACCTTCCACAATGACTCCATAGATCACCTGGAACACATTTGTTGCAAAATTAAAAATATTATCTGTGGTGGCCTAAATAACCACTGCAGTCCCATTACACCTGCTCCATAACTCACCTGGACCCACTTTTTATTAAACATAAAAATATTACCTCAGGTGGCCTACATGACCACCACAGACCTTTTAAAAAGGTTCCATTAAGCACCTGAAACCCATTTTTGGCAAAAACAAAAAAATAACATAAGGAGACTAAATGAGACTGAGAATATTTAAATCCACCTATTTTGGCAAAGCTAAAATATCACCACAGGTGGCCTAAATGACATCCACCGACATTTTACTCAAGGTACATAAATTTCCTAGAATGCATTATTACAAAAAAAAATATCACCACAGGTGGCCTAAATGACTACCATGTACCATTCACCCTGTCTGCATAGATCATCTGGAACCCAATTTTGCCAAAAATGAAAACATCATCCCTGGTTGCCTAAAGGTCCTCAGTAGACCTTTCACCCTGGTTCCATAAATCACCTGGAATCAATTTATATTAAAAATAAAAATATCATGTCTCCTGGCCTAAATGACCACTGCAGATATTTTACTCTGGATCAATAATTTACCGGGAACCCATTTTTGGCAAAAGTACAAATATCACCTCAGGTGTCCTAAATGACAACCTCAAACCTTTTACACCAGCTCCATCAGTCTCTTACAAGCTACTTTTGGAAAAACTACAAATATTACCTCAGGTGTCTTAAACTGCTGTCATGGACCCTTCACCCCACGTACAGATATCAACTGGAACCAATTTTTTGCAACAATAAAAATTTCACCTAAGCTGGCTTGAACAACCACTGCTGACCTTTCACAATGACTCCATAGATCACCTGGAACCATTTCTGGCAAAAAGAAATTACCTCAGGTGGCATAAATGACCACTGCCTACTTTTCACCCAAACCCCATTAATCACCTGAAACCCATTTTTGGCAAAACATACATATATCACATCAGGTAGCATTAACCTAGAAAACAGAGCTTCACCCTAGCAAGATAAATCAACTGCAACCCATTTATTTGTAAAAACCAAAATTGCACCCCAGGTGGTCTAAACGACCACTGCATCACATTCTCCATGTCTCCATAGATCATGTGGAACCCATTTTTTGTAAAATTAAAAATAGCACCCCTGGTGGTCTAAAAATCTACTGTGAATCCTTTACCTCACCTCCATAAATCACCTGAAACCTATCTTTGGCTACAACAAAAACATATCCCCTCTGGTGGCCTCAATCACCACTTTTGACATTTTACACCAGCTCCATGAATCACCTAGAAACCATTTTTGGCAAAAATATATCACCTCAGGGGAATAAAGAACCACTGTTGATCTTTCACTCCAGCAATTTAACTCACCAAAACCCATTTTTGAAACAAATAAAAAATGTCAACTCAGGTGGCTCAAAGAACCATGAAGAAACTTTCAACCAGGCTCCATAGATCAGCATGTTTTTGGCAAAAACTAAAACATCACCTCATGTGGTCTAAATGACCCAAACAGACCTTTTACCCCACATTCATTTCACCTGGAACAAATTTTAGCAAAAAGAAGAATCACCTCAGGTGGCCTAAATTACAACTGCAGATCTTTTACTCTGGATACATTAATTACAAGGATCCCAGTTTTGTGAAAAATACAAATATCACCCCAGGTGGCCAAACAATAACCTCAGACCTTTCACACCAGCTCCATTAATTACCTGCAACCCACTTTAAAAAAAAAAAAATATCACCTTACATGGCTTAAATGACCACTGTGGACATTTCACCTCAGCTCCAGATATCACCTGGAATCCACTGTTTGCAAAAATATAAATTTTACTTCAGATGGCCTAAACAACCATCGTGAACTTTTCACAATTACTCCATAGATCACCTGGTACCAATTTTTGCCAAAAATAAAATTATCACTTCAGGTAGCCTAAATGACCACCACCTGCCTTTAACTTCAGGTGACCTAAATTACCACTGCCTACCATTTACCCCAATCCCATATATCACCTGAATTTTTTTTGGCAAAAATAAATATATCACCTCAGGTGACCTAAACGACAACCTCAGACCTTTCACCCCAGCTTCATAAATCACCTGCAACCCATTTTCAGCAAATATGTAAATTTCACCTCAGGTGGCCTAAACAACCACTGAGGAACTTTGAATCTGGCTCCATTGATCACCTGAAATCTTTTTATGATAACAAATGAAAATATCACCTCAGGTGGCATAAAGAGCATTTTACCCTTGCTCCATACATGACCTGGAAGCCATTTTTGGTAAAAATAAAAATATTACCTCAGGTGGCCTAAATGAGCACTGCAGACCTTTTATGCAGATGCCATAAATCACCTGGAACTGACTTCCAGCAAAAAATTAATAGAAATATCACCCCAGGTGGCTTAAATGACTACCTCAGACCTTTCACCTCGATTCCATAAATAACCTGGAACCAATTTTTAGTAAAAATAAAAGCATTACCTCTGGTGGCCTCAATGACCACTGCAGATCTTTTACTCCAGATCCATAAAATTGTTGGAACCGATTTTTGGCAAAAATAAAAATGCCACATCAGGTGTCCAAAACAAACTCATCAGACCTTTCACAATGTTTCCATAGATCAATTGAAAACAGTTTTGGCAAAAATAAAAAAATATCACCTCAGGTGGCCTAAATGACAACCTCAGACCTTTTACATCAGCTCCATTATTCACTTACAACACACTTTTTCAAAAACTTTAAATATCACCTTAGGTGTCTCAAATGCCTGCTATGGACCTTTAACCCCAACTATAGATATCAACGTGAACCGAGTTTTATACAAAAATAAAACTTCACATCAGCTGACTTAAACAACCACTGCAACCTTTCTCAATGACTCCATAGATCACCTGGAACTCATTTGTTGCAAAAATAAAAACATTATCTCTGGTGGCCTAAATGACCACTGCAGTCCCATTAGCCCTGCTCCATAACTCTTCTGGAACCACTTTTTGGTAAACATAAAAATAATACCTCAGGTGGCCTATTCATATACCTTTTGCAGAGGTTCCATTAAGCACCTGGAGCCCATTTTTGGCAAAAACAAAAACAGAACAAAAGGAGCCAAATGAGCACTGTGGATATTTCACCCCACCCATTATTGGCAAAAAACTAAAAATATCACCACAGGTGGCCCAAATGAAATCCACCGACATTTTACCCAAGGTACTTAAATTGACTGGAACCCATTCTAACAAAAAGAAATCACCACAGGTGGCCTAAATGACCACCATGTACCTTTCACCCTGTCTGCATAGATCACCTGGAACCCATTTTTACCAAAAATGAAAACATCACCCCTGGTTGCCTAAAGGTCCACTGTAGACCTTTCACACTGGCTCCATAAATCACCTGGAATGAATTTCTATTAAAAATAAAAATATCATGTCTCCTGGCCTAAATGACCACTGCAAATCTTTTACTGTGGATCAATAATTTACTGGGAACCCATTTTTGGCAAAAGTACAAATATCACCTCTGGTGTCCTAAACAACAACCTCAAACCTTTTACACCAGTTCCATTAGTCACTTCCAACCCACTTTTCCAAAAACTACAAATATCACCTCAGGTGTCTTAAACGACTGCCATGGACTTTTCACCCCAACTCTAGATATCAACTGAAACTGTTTTTTTCCAAAAATAAAAATTTCACCTCAGCTGGCTTGAACAACCACTGCTGACCTTTCACAATGACTCCATAGATCACCTGGAACCATTTCTGGCAAAAACAAAAATATCACCTCAGGTGGCCTAAATGACCACTGCCTACCTTTTACCCAAACCCCATTAATTAACTGATACTGATTTTTGGCAAAAAATACATATATCACATCAGGTAGCATTAATGTAAAAAACAGATCTTTCACCCCAGCAAAATAAATCACCTGCAACCCATTTTTTGCAAAATTAAAAAGTTCACCCTAGGTGGCCTAAATGGACACTGCATCACATTCTCTATGTCTCCAAATATAATCTGAAACCCATTTTTTGTAAAAATTAAAATAGCACCTCTGGTGGTCTAAAGCTCTACTGTGAATCTTTTACCTCACCTCCATAAATCACCTGAAACCCATTTTTGGCAACAACAAAAACATATCCCCTCTAGTGGCCTCAATAACCACTTTGGACATTTTACACCAGCTCTGTCAATCACCTAGAAACCATTTTTGGCAAAAAAATATCACCTCAGGTGGAATAAACGACCACCGTTGATCTTGCACTCCAGCTATTTAACTCACCAAAAAACCCATTTTTGAAACAAATAAAAAATTTCAAATCAGGTGTCTTAAAGAACCATGAAGAAACTTTCAACAAGGCTCCATAGATCAGCTGGAGCATGTTTTTGGCTAAAACTAAGAATTCCCCCTCATCTGGTGTAAATGACCTAAACAGGACTTTTACCTGAGATTCATATCACCTGGAACAAATTTTAGCAAAAAGAAGAATCACCTCAGGTGGCCTAAATGACAACTGCAGATCTTTTACTCTGGATACATTAATTACATGGATCCCAGTTTTGGAAAAAATACAAATATCACCTCAGGTGGCCAAACAATAACCTCAGACCTTTCACACCATAGATCACCTGGAACCCATTTTTGGCATAAAGAAAAATAGCATGCCTGGTGGTCTAAAGCTCTACTGTAGATCTTTCACCTCACCTCGTTGATGTTTCAATCCAGCTATTTAATGCACCAAAAACCCATTTTTGAAAAAAATATAAAAATTTCAGCTGAGGTGGCTTAAAGAACCATGAAGAAACTTTCATCCAGGCACCATAGATCACCTGGAGCATGTTTTTGGCAAAAGCTAAAAACATCACCTCATGTGACCTAAATGACCTCCAGAGTCATTTTGCCCCAGGTTCATATCACCTGGAACACATTTTAGCAAAAAAAAAATCAGCTCAGGATTTCTAAACACTAACCGCAGAGCTTGCACACCAGCTCCATTAATCACCTGCAACCCCCTTTTTCAAAAACTATAAATATCATCTCACATGGCTTAAATGACCTCTGTGGACATTTCACCTCAGCTCCAGATATCACCTGGAATCCATTGTTTACAAAATAAAAATTCCACCTCAGGTGGTTTAAACAACCATTGTGGACTTTCCACAATGACTCCATAGATCACGTAGCACCCATTTTTGGCAAAAATAAAATTATCACCTCAGGTGGCCTAAATGACCACTACCTACCTTTAACCTCAGGTGTTTGAAATGATCACTGCTTACCTTTTACCCCAATCCCATAAATCACCTGAGGAAAAGGTAGCCAACTCGGTTAAGAAGGGGGATAAAATCTTTTATAGGTATATCAGCAAGCATAGAAAGACAAAGGGAGGGATTGTGAGGCTGAATAGAATGAACAGTGGGTGGGCAGAGGGGTACAGTGAAAAAGCAAGGATATTGAATGAATATTTCTACTCAGTATTCACAAAAAAGGAGGAGGAAATGCCTAATCCAATTAACAGAAGCACTCTTGATAGGGGGTTCGATCCCAGTCCTTTCACAGAAGAAAGGGTTCTGCAAGAACTCTTAAAAGTGAAGGTGGACAAAGCAATGGGGCCTGATGGAATTCACCCCAGAATTCTAAAAGAATTAAGGGGGGAACTAGTGAAACCACTGGCTACTCTTTTTAATAAATCGTGGGAGGATGGTGTGGTACCCGAGGACTGGAGGAAGGTGGATGTGATTCCCCTTCACAAAAGTGGGACCAAGACAGGGGCAGGAAACTATAGACCTGTCAGTTTGACCTCTGTGGTAGGGAAAGTGATGAAGTCACTTCTGAAGGAAATAATAGCTGAGTACCTAAATGCCAGTGGGGCACAGGACCCAAGGCAGTATGGGTTCACAGTGGGAAGATCATGTCAGACGAATCTAATAGATTTCTTTGACTTGGTGATCAACGTAGTAGACCAGGGAGGGGCTGTGGACATGGCCTACCTAGACTTTAACAAATCATTTGACACAGTCCCACACAAAAGATTAACAGTCAAATTAACCAACCTGACAGTGGGTCCCAGGGTGGCAGCCTGGGTAAAACATTGGCTGGACAAAAGGACACAGAAGGTAATTGTAAATGGGGTCCACTCTGAAGAAAGAGGGGTTACTAGTGGGGTACCGCAGGGTTCAGTATTGGGTCCTGTCCTTTTTAAGTAACATTGCAGAGGGACTGGAAGGAAAAGAATGCCTCTTTGCAGATGACACTAAGATCTGCAACAGGGTAGAGATTCACAAGGAGGCATGGAAAGGATGAGAAAGGACTTGGCAAGGTTGGAGGAATGGTCAGAAGTATGGCAGCTAGGATTCAATGCAAAGAAGTGCAAAATAATGCACCTGGGAAACAAGAACCCAGGGGAAGAATACACAATTGGGGGAGGTAGAAACAACAACAAAAAAGGAAAGTGACCTGGGGGTAATCATATCAGATGATCTTAAGGCTAGCAAGCAATGTGAGAAGGCAGTAGGGAGGGCTGGGGGTACTTTTGTTGTTTCCAAAAATGGGTTTTAGTTGATTTATTGAGGTGAGGTGAAAGATCTACAGTAGAGCTTTAGACCACCAGGTATGCTATTTTTCTTTATGCCAAAAATGGGTTCCAGGTGATCTATGGTGCCATGGTGAACGTGATGCAGTGGCTCTTTAGGCCACCAGAGGTGATATTTTTATTTTTACTAAAAAGTAGTTCCATGTTATGTATGGAGCAGGGGTAAAAGGTAATTTATCTGTGATGCAGTGGTTGTTTAGGCCACCTGAGGTGTAATTTTTATTTTTTCCAGATTTGGGTTCAAGGTGCTCTACGCAAACATTGTGAAAGGTGGGAGGTGTTTGTTTAAGACAACTGATGTGACGTTTTTAATTTTTACCAAAAATTGGTTCCAGGTAATTTATGGATGTGGAGTAAAAGATCTGAAGTGGTCATTTAGGCCACCAGAGGTGATATTTTAATTTTTACTAAAAAGTGGTTTCATGTTATGTATGGAGCAGGGGTAAAAGGTAATTTATATCATCTGAGGTGATATTTTTATGTTTTGCCATACATGGTTTCCAGATGATCTACTGAGCCTGATTCAAAGTTCCTCGGTGGTTGTTTAGGCCACCTGAGGTGAAATTTACATATCTGCTGAAAATGGGGTTGCAGGTGATTTATGAAGCTTTGGTGAAAGGTTGTCGTTTAGGTCACCTGAGGTGATATATTTATTTTTGCCAAAAAAAATTCAGGAGATATATGGGATTGGGGTAAATGGTAGGCAGTGGTAATTTAGGTCACCTGAGGTTAAAGGCAGGTGGTGGTCATTTAGGCCACCTAAAGTGATCATTTTATTTTTGCCAAAAATTGGTTCCAGTTGATCTATGGAGTAATTGTGAAAAGTCTGCGATGGTTGTTTAAGCCATCTGAAGTTATACTTTTATACTTTTATACCAATTTATACTTTTACAAGGCTGCAATTTTGGGCTTTTTCAGCTATAGCCCAGTTTACACTTTTTACAGGCTGTAATTTTGTGCTCTTCCAGCCATCACCCAATTTATATGTTTCACGATCTTCAGTTTTGTGCTCTTCCAGCTATAGCTCACTTTATACTTTTCCCATGCTGTAATTTTGTGCTCTTCCAGCTATAGCCCATTTTATACTTTGCCCATGCTGTAATTTTGTGTTTTTCCAGCTATAGCCCAATTTATACTTTTCCCAGGCTGTAATTTTGTGATCTTCCAGCCATTGCCCAATTTACTCTTTTCTCAGGCTGTAATATTGTGCTCTTCCAGCCATTGTCCTAGTTATACTTTTTCCAGGCTGTAATGTTGTGCTCTTCCCGCCATAGCCAAATTTATATTTTCAACTGCTGCAATTTTGTGCTCTTCCTGCTATACCCAATTTATACTTTTCCTAGGCTGCAATTATGTGCTCTTCCAGCCATTGCCCAGTTTATACTTTTCAAAAGCTGCTTTCTGTGTTCTTCCAGCCATTGCCCAATTTATACATTTTTCCAAGCTGTAATTTTGAGCTGCTTCAGCCATAGCCCAATTTATACTTTTCACATTCTGTAGATTTGTGCTCTTCCACCTATAGCTTAATTTATACTTTCCCCCGGCTGTAATTGTGTGCTCTTCCTGCTATAGCCCAATTTATTCTTATCCCAGGCTGTAATTTTGTGCACTTCCAGCCATTGCCTGATTTTCAACTTTTCCAGGACTGTAATTTTCTGCTCTGCCAACTAAAGTAAAATGTATTCTTTCCTCAGGCTGTTATTCTGTGTTCTTCTAGCCATAGCCCAGTTTATACTTTTCCCAGCTGTAATTTTGTGCTCTTCCAGCTATTGCCCAATCTATACTTTTCCCAGGCTATGATTTTGTGCTCTTCCAGCTTTAGCACAATTTATACTTTTCCCATGATGCAATTTTGTCCACTTCCAGCTATAGCACAATTTATACTTTCCCAGTCTGTATCTTGTGGTCTTACAGCTAAATCCCATTTTATACTTTTCCCAGGCTGTAATTTTGTGCTCTTAAAGCCTTTGTCCAATTTATACTTTTCTATGCTGTAATTTTGAGGTTTTCCAGCCACAGCCCAATTTATATTTTCTCGGGCTGCAATTTTGTGCTCTTCCAGCTATAGCCAATTTATACTTTTCCTGGGATGTAATTATGTGTTTTCCTGCCATTGCCCAATTTAGACTTTTTCCAAGCTGTAATGTTGTGCACTTCCAGCTAATGCTTGATTTATACTTTTCCCAAGCTGTAATTTTGTGGTCTTCCAGCTATAGCCCAATTTATTCTTTTCCCAGGCTGTAATTTTGTGCTCTTCCACATATAGCACAATTTATACTTTTCCCAGGCTATAATTTTGTGCTCTTCCAGCAATGGATCAATTTATACTTTCTCCAAACTGTAATTTTGTGCCTGCACCAGCCATAGCCCAATTTATACATTTCACAGGCTGCCGTTATGTACTCTTCTAGCTATTGCCTAATTTATACTTTTTTCTGGTTGTAGTTTTGTGCTCTCCCAGCAATAGACCAATTTATACTTTTCATGGGCTGCAATTTTGTGATCTTCCAGCTATATCCAATTTACACTTTTCTTAGGCTTTAATTTTGTGTTCTACCAGATATTACCCAATTTATACTTTTCCAAGGCTGTAATTTAGTGCTTTTTTGGCTATAACCCAATTTACACTTTTCAGATGCTGTAATTTTGTTCTCCTCCAGCCATCACCCAATGTATACTTTTCATGATCTGAAGTTTTGTGCTCTTCCAGCAATAGCCCAATTTATGCTTTTCCCATGTTGTAATTTTGTTTTCTTCCAGCTATAGCCCAATTTATACTTTTCCCAGACTGTATTTGTGTGCTCTTCCAGCCATCACCCAATTTATACATTCCATGATCTGCAGTTTTATGCTCTTCCAGCCATTGCCCAATTTATTCTTTTCTTAGGCAATAATTTTTGTGGTCTTCCAGCCATTATCCTACTTATACTTTTTCCAGGTTGTAATTTTGTGTTCTTCCTGCCATAGCCCAATTTATATTTTCACCTGCTGCAGTTCTGTGCTCTTCCTGCTATAACCTATTTATACTTTTCCTAGGCTGTAATTATGTGCTCTTCCAGCCATTGCCCAGATTATGCTTTTTAAAAGCTGAATTCTGTGTTTTTCCAGCCATTGCCCAATTTATATTTTTTCGAGCTGTAATTTTGTGCTGCTACAACCATAGCCCAATTTATACTTTTCACATGCTGTAGTTTTGTACTCTTCCAACTATAGCCCAATTTATACTTTTCACAGGCTGTAATTTGTGCTTTTCCAGCTATAAGCCATTTAATTCTTTTCTCATGCTTTGATTTTGTGCTCTTCCAGCTATAGCACAATTTCTATTTTCCCATGCTTTGATTTTGTGCTCTTCCAGCTATAGCACAATTTACACTTTTCCAAGGCTGCAATTTTGTCCTCTTCCAGCTATAGCTCAATTTATACTTTCTCAGCCTGTAGCTTCTGGTCTTAAAGCTGTAGCCCATTGTATACTTTTCCCAGGCTGTTATTTTGTCCTCTTCCAGGCATTGCCCAATTTATATTTTTTCTAGGCTGTAATTTTGTGGTCTTCCAGCCATAGCACAATTTGTATTTTCACCGGCTGCAATTTTGTGCTTTTCCAGCTATAGCTAATTTATACTTTTCCTGGGATGCAATTATGTGCTCTTTGGGCCATTGCCCTGTTTATACTTTTCCCAGGCTCTTTATTCTGTGTTCTTCCAGCCATTGCCAAATTAGACTTTTTCCAAGCTGTAAGTTTGTGCTCTTACAGCTATGGCCCGATTTATACTTTTTCCAAGCTGTAATTTTGTGGTCTTCCAGCTATAACCCATTTTATTCTTTTCTCATGCTTTAATTTTGTGCTCTTCCAACCATAGCCCAATTTATACTTTTCACAATCTGCAGTTTTGTACTTTTCCAGCTATAGCCCGATGTATACTTTTCCTAGGCTTTTATTTTGTGCTCTACCAGCCATAGTCCATTTTACACTTTTCCCAGGCAGTAATTTTGTGCTCGTCCAGCTGCTGACCAATTTATACTTTTTCATGGGCTGCAATCTTGTGATCTTCCAGTTATATCCAATTTACACTTTCCTTAGGCTGTAATTTTGTGCACTTCCAGCTATAGCACAATTTACACTTTTCAAAGACTGCAATTTTGTGCTCTTCCAGCCATCACCCAATTTATACTTTTCACGATCTGCAGTTTTGTGCTCTTCCAGCCATTGCCCAAGTTATTCTTTTCTCAGGGTTTCATTTTGTGCTCTTAAAGCAATTGCCCAGTTTATACTTTTTCCAGGCTGTAATTTTGTGTTCTTCCAGGAGTAGCCCAATTTATACTTTTCACTATCTGCAGTTTTGTGCTCTTCCAGTCATTGTCCAATTTATACTTTCTCAAGGCTGTAATTTTGTGCTCTTCCTGCCATTGCCCAATTTAGATTTTCATGAGCTGCAATTTTGTGATCTTCGAGCTATACCCAATTTGTACTTTTCCTAGAGTGTAATTATGTGCTCTTCCAGCCATTGCCCAGTTTATAGGTTTCCCAGGCTGTTATTCTTTGTTCTTCCAGCCATTGCCAAATTTATACTTTTTCCAAACTGTAATTTTGTGCTCTTCACGCCATAGCCCAATTTATACTTTTCACTGGCTGTGATTTTGTACTCTTCCAGCTATAGCCCAATTTATACTTTTTCCAGCCTGTAATTTTGTGCTCTTCATGCCATAGCCCATTTTATATTTTCACGGGCTTCAATTTTGTGCTCTTCTTGCTATACCCATTTTATACTCTGCCTAGACTGTAATTATGTGCTCTTCCAGCCATTGCCCAGTTTATACTTTTCACAGGCTGCTTTCTGTGTTCTTCCAGCCATTGCCCAATTTATACTTTTTCCAAGCTGTAATTTTGTGCAGCTGCAGCCATAGGCCAATTTATACATTTCACGGGCTGCAGTTTTGTACTCTTCTAGCAATAGCCTAATTTATACTTTTTCCAAGCTGTAATTTTGTACTCTTCCAGCAATAGACCGATTTATACTTTTCACGGGCTTGAATTTTGTGATCTTCCTGCAATATCCAATTAACACTTTTATTAGGCTTTAAGTTTGAGTTCTTCCAGATATTTCCAATTGATACTTTTCCAAGGCTGTAATTATGTGCTTTTTCAGCCATCACCCAATTTATACTTTTCATGATCTGTAGTTTTTTGCTCTTCCAGCTATAGCTCAATTTATATTTTTCACAGGCTGTCATTTGTGCTCTTCCAGCTAGAGCCCATTTTATTCTTTTGTCAGCCTTTAATTTTGTGCTCTTCCAGCCATAGCCCAATTTATTATTTTCACAATCTGTAGTTTTGTGCTCTTCCAGTTATAGTCCAATTTATACATTTCACGATCTATAATTTTGTGCTCTTCCAGTTATAGCCCAATTTGAACTTTTACAATACTGAAATTTTCTGCTCTGCCAACTAAAGGCCAATTTATTCTTTACTCAGGCAGTTATTTTGTGTTCATCTAGCCATAGCCCAATTTATAGTTTTCCCAGCTGTAATGTTGTGCTCTTCCAGGTATTGCCCAATTAATACTTTTCCCAGGCTGTAATTTTGTGCTCTTCCAGCCATTGTCCATTTTTTTTCCAGGTTGTAATTTTGTACTCTTCCAGCCATAGCCCAAACTATACTTTTCACTGGCTGCAGTTTTGTACTCTTTGAGATATATCCACTGATGGTTTTCCCAAACTGTAATTTTGTCCCTGTTCCAGCTATACCACATTTCACCTCTGCTGGCTTAAACATCACTGCAACCTTTCACAAAGACACCATAGATCACCTGGAATCCATTTGTGGCAAAATTAAAAATATTATCTCTGGTGGCCTAAATGACCACTGCAGTCCCACTATCCCTGCTCCATAACTCACCTGGAGCCACTTTTTGGTAAACATAAAAATATTTTCTCTGGTGGCCTATATCACCACCACAGACCTTTTACAAAGGTTCAGTTAAGCACCTGGAACCCATTTTTAGCAAAAACAAAAATATAACATAAGGAGCCTAAATGAGCACTGTGGATATTTCACCCCATTTATTTTTGGCAAAAACTGAAAATATCACCACAGGTGGCCTAAATGACATCCACCAACATTTTACCCCAGGTACATTAATTACCAGGAACCAATTAGTGCAAAAAAATATCACCACAGGTGGCCTAAATGACCACCATGTACCATTCACCCTGTCTGCATAGATCACCTGGAACCCATTTTTGCCAACAATAAAAACACCATCTCTGGTTGCCTAAAGGTCCTCTGTAAACCTTTCCCTCTGGCACCATAAATCAACCAGAATGAATCTTTATTAAAAATAAAAATATCATGTCTCCAGGCCTAAACAACCACTGCAGAACTTTGAATCAGGCTCCATAGATCACCTGAAACCATTTTATGGCAACAAATGAAAATATCACCTCAGGTGGCATAAAGGACCTTTAACCCTTGCTCCATACATGACCTGGAACCCATTTTTCATAAAAATAAAAATATTACCTCAGGTGGCATAAATGGGCACTGTAGACCTTTAATTCAAGGTGCCAAAAATCACCTGGAACTGATTTCAGCAAAAATGAATAGATGTCACTTTCAGGTGGCCTAAGCTGATACCACAGACTTTTCACCTTGGTTCCAGAAATTACCTGAACCAATTTTTAGTAAAAATAAAACATTACCTCTGGTGGCCTCAATGACCTGTAGATCTTTACTCTAAATCCATAAATTACCTGGAACTCATTTTGGCAAAAATAAATACACCTCAGGTGGCCTAAATGACACCCTCAGCCTTTTTACATCAGCTCGATCAGTTACTCTGATTCCACTTTTCCAAAACTTTAGCTATCACCTCATAGGTCAATGCCTGTCATGGACCTTTCACCCCATCTATAGATATCAATGGGAACCAATTTTATGCAAACTAGAATTCCACCTCATGGCTTAAACAGTAATTGTAACCTTTCGCATGGAGTCCAGATCACCTGGAACCCATTTGTGGCAAAATAAAAATATTATCTCTCGTGGTCTAAATGACCACTGTATTCCTCTTTCTGCCCATAACTCACTTGAACCACTTTCTGTAAATATAAAATATTTTCTCAGGTGGCCTACTTGAACACCCCAGACCTTTACAGTTGTTCATTAAGCATTGGAACTAATTTTGCCAAAAACAAAATTATAACTTAAGGAGCCTAAATGGGCACTTCGACCATTTTCTTCAGCTATTTTGGCAAAAACTAAAATATCACCATAGGTGGCCTAAATGTTATCCACTGATATTTTACACCAGGTACGTAAATTACCTGGAACCCATTATTGCAATAAAATCACCATAGGTGGTCTAAACTGACCACCATGTCATTCAACCTGGCTGCATAGATCACCTGAAACCCATTTTGCCAGAAAAGAAGCATCATCCTTGGTTGCCTAAAGGTCTCTTGTAGACCTTTCACCCCAGCTCCATAAATCGGATGGAACCGATTTCTATTAAAATCAAAATATCATGTCTCCTGGCCTAAATTGACCCCTTGCAGATCTTTTACTCTGGATCAATAATTTTCCGGGAACCCATTTTGGGCAAAATACAAATATCACCTCTGTTGTCCTAAATCAACATCCTCAAACCTTTTACACTAGCTCTATTAGTAACTTGCGTGCTCTACTTTTTTGAAAACTACAAATATCATCTCAGGTGTCTAGCGGCTGCCATGGATCAGTTACCCCAACTCAGATATCAAATGGAACTGATTTTTTGCAAAATTAAAAATTTCACATCAGTTCGCTTGAACAACCACTGCTGACCTTTCACAATGACTCCATAGGTCACATGGAACCATTTCTGGCAAATATAAAAATTTCACCACTGGTGGCCTAAATGACCACTGCCTACCTTTTACCAAAACCCCATTAATCGTCTGAAACCCATTTTTGGGAAAAAATACATATATCACATCAGGTAGCATTAATGTAAAAAACATATTTTTCACCCACAGCATAATAAATCAATTATAACCTTTTTGCAAAGATACAATGTCACCAGATGGCCTAAACGATCACTGCATCACATTCTCCATGTCACCATAGATCACCTGGAACCTATTTCTTGCAAAAATATAAATATCACTCTGACCAGTGCCTACCTTTTACCCAAATCCCATTAATCACCTGAAACCCTTTTTTGCAAAAATATATATATCACATCAGGTATATTATTGTAAAAGAGATCTTTCATCCAGCAAGATAAATCAATTGCAACTCATTTTTGCAAAAATAAAATTTCACCCTGTGGCCTAAACAAACACTGCATCACATTCTCCATATCTCGATAGATCACCTGAACCCATTTTTTGGGTAAAAGACAGCACCCTGGTTTTAGGTAAAGCGCTACTGTGAATCTTTCGCCTTACCTCCATAAATCACCTGAAACCCATTTTTGGCAACAACAAAAACATATCCCCTCTTGTGGCCTCAATGACCGCTTTGGACATTTTACACCAGCTCCATCAATCATCTTGAAACCATTTTTGGCAAAAAAAAAATCACCTCAGGTGGAATAAACATACAAACATACGAAACTTGCCAGCAGATAAAGGTCTAGAGGTCTTTTAAGTCTGCTTGAATGTGTAGCTAGTACCCCTTATTCTGCAGCTGCCCATCCCTTCCACCCTTCCCCTACATTAACCTTCCCTCTAGTCTGGTCCCATCCTCTTTTGAAGCAATCGACTGTTCTGCTGGATACCACTTCTGCAGGTAATGCATTAAACCCAGCCACCATCCTCTCTTTAAAAAGTGTTCCCCATCTCCTCCTGAAACCCATTTTTGCCAGAAATAAAATATGTGACATCAGGTAGCATAAATGTAAACCACAGTTCTTTTCAGCCTCTGCTCCATAAGTCAACTGGACCCAATTTTGTGCAAAATTAAATTTTCACTACAGGTGACCTAAATGACCACTGCATCACATTCACTCCATAGATCACCTGGAACCCATTTTTGTCAAAATAAAATTGTAACCTCTTGTGGCCTCAATGACCACTTTTGACATTTTACACCAGCTCCTCAATCACCTAGAAACCATTTTTGAGAAAAATAATCTCAGTTGAATAAACGACCACCGTTGATCTTTCACTCAACCATTTAACTCCACCAAACACCCATTTATTAAACAAATAAAAAATTTCAACTCAGGTGGCTTAAAGAACCACAAAAGAAACTTTCAACCAGGCTCCATAGATCAGCTGGAGCATATTTCTGGCAAAAACTAAAAATATCACCTCATGTAGCCAAAACGACCTCCACAAACCTTTTACCCCAGATTCATATCACCTGGAATAAATTTTAACAAAAGGAAAAATCACCTAATGTGGCCTAAATGACCACTGCATATCTTTTACTCTGGATACATTAATTTCTTGGATCCCAGTTTGGGAAAAAAACAGATATCACCTCAGGTGGCCAAACAATAACCTCAGACCATTCACATCAGCTCCATTAAACACCTGCAACCCACTTTTTAAAAAACTAAAAATATGGCTTAAATAACCACTGTGGACATTTCACCTCAGCTGCAGAGATCAATTGGAATTCACTGATTGCAAAAATAAAAATGTCATCTCAGGTGGCTTAAACAAATCCATCGAGACTTTTCACAAAAGACTCAGAAATCACCTGGAACCCATTTTTGCAAAATAAAAATATTGTCCCTTGGTTGCCTAAAGGTCCTCTGGACCTTTTCACCTGGGTTTACAAATCACTTGGAGCCAATTTCTGGAAAAAATGAAAATATGACCTCTCCTGGCCTAAATGACTCTGGATCCATGAATTACCTGGAACCCATTTTTGGCAAAAATACATCACCACCACCTACCTTTAACCTCAGGTGAGAGTAAATTACCAATGTCAACCCTTTACCCCAATCCCATGAATCACCTGAATTGCATTTTTGGCAAAAATAAATATATCACCTCAGCTGACCTAAACTACAACTTCAGATCTTTCACCCCAGCTCCATAAATCACCTGGAACCCATTTTCGGCAAATATATAAATTGCACCTCAGGTAGCCTAAACGACAACTGAGAAACATTGAATCTGACCCCATAGATCATCTGAAACCCATTTATGGCAAAAAATAAAAACATAATCTCAAGTGGCATAAATCACCCTTGCTCCATACATAACCTGGATCCCATTTTTGGTAAAAATGAAAATATTACCTCAGGTGGCCTAAATGACCACTGCATACCATTCACCCTGGCTCCATAGATCACCTGGAACCATTTTTGGCAGAAATGAAAATATCACCCCGGTGGCCTAACTGTCCACTGCAGACCTTTTATCCAGGTGTCATAAATCACTGGGAACCAATCTCTGGCATACAATGTATAACAATATCACCCCAGGTGGCCTAAATGATCACCAGAGACCTTTCACCTTTACTCCATAAATTACCTGGAACCAATTTTAATTAAAAATAAAAATATTACACCTGGTGACCTAAATGATGACTGCAGATCTTTTCTCTGCAGATCCATAAATTAACTGAACCCATTTTTGGTAAAAATAAAAATGTCACATCAGGTGTCCAAAACAAACTCCTCAGACCTTTCACAATGTTTCCATAGATCACCCTGAACCCAGTTTTTGCAAAAATAAAAATTACACCTCAGGAGGTCTAAACAACCACCACGTACCATTCACTCTAGTGTAACAGATTACATGCTACCCATTTTTGGCAAAAAAATGTCCCCCCTTGTCAATTAAAAGTTCACTGTGGACCTTTTTACTCAGTGCAAGAAATCAACTGGAACCTATTTTTGGTAAAAAGAAAAAGTGATATCACCTCAGGTGGCCAAAATGACCACACTGGAGGATCGTAGTGGAGAGCAGGTGTTATTCTTGACTGTGACAAGTGACCATGTCTCAGGGGATGCAGAGGAAAAACCTGCCCTGCTGGATATGGGACAGGCCAGTGGCAACATTGGGTTAGGAACAGTGGGGGTTAGCACCATGCTGACATTTAGGCCAGCTGAGTTCATATTTCTATTTTTGTCAAAAATGGGTTACAGGTGATTTATGGAGCCTCAGTAAAAGGTCCATGGTGGTCATTTTTGCCACCTGATATGATGTTTTTCCTTTTGCCAAAAATGGGTTCTAGGTGATTTATGGAGCTGGGTACAAATGTCCACAGTGGTCATTTAGGTGACCTGAGGTGATATTTATACTTTTGAAAAAAAACTGGGTTCCAGGTGATCTGTAGAGTCATTATAAAAGGTCACCGATGGTTGTTTAGGCCACCTGAGGTGAACGTTTTATTTTTGCCAAAAATTGGTTCCAGATGATTTATGGAGCTGGGGTCAAATGTCTGCGGTGGTGGTTTAGGCCACCAGAGGAGTTATTTTTATTTTGACTTTCACAGCAGCTCTCTTAATCACCTGCAACTCATTTTTGGTAAAAACTAAAGGTATTTCCTCAGGTGACCTAAATGACCTCTTTGGACCTTTTACACAGGCTCCATTAATCACCTGGAACCCATTTGTTTGCAAAAATAAAAATATCACCTCAGGTGGCATAAATGACCATCACAGACCTTTCACTCCAACTTCATATATCACTTCGAACCCAGTTGTGCATAAATCACCTGGAACCCATTTTTGGTCAAAATAAAAATGTCACACATCATGTGTCCTAAGCAAACACCTCAGACCATTCATAATGTCTCCAAAGATCACCGTGAACCCAGTTTTGGCAAAAATAAAAATTTCACTTCTGGTGGCATAAATGACCACCTCGTACAATTCACCCTAGCTCCACAGACTAGCTGGAACCCATTTCTGGCAAAAAATAAAAATATCATCACTGGTTGACTAAAGGTCCTCTGCAGACCTTTCACCCTGGCTCCATAGATCCAATTTCTGGTAAAAATAAAAATATCACCTCTCCTAGTCTAAATGACCACATCAGATCTTTTACTCTGGATCCATGTATTACCTGGAAACCATTTTTGGCAAAAATACAATTATCACCTCAGGTGGCCTAATCACCACCACCTACCTTTAGCCTCAGGTGGCCTAAATGACCACAGCCAAGCTTTTATCCCACTCCTGTGAATCACCTGAACTGCATTTTCGGCAAAAATAAATATATAACCTCAGCTGGCCTAAACTATAACCTCAGACCTTTCACTCCAGGTGCATAAATCACCTGTAACCCATTTTTGGCAAATATGTAAATTGCACCTCAGGTGGCCTAAATAACTACTGAGGAACATTGAATCTGGCTCCATAGACCACCTGAAACACATTTATGGTAATCAATAAAAATATCACCTCAGGTGCCATAATTGACCTTTAACCCTTGCTCCATACATAACCTGGAACCCAATTTTAGTAAAAATGAAAATATTACCTCAGGTGGCGTAAAGGTCCACTGCAGACCTTTTATCCAGGCTCCATAAATCATGTGGCACCTATTCCTGGCAAAAAAAATAATACAAATATCACATCACGTAGCCTAAATGACCATTGCAGACCTTTCACCTTTGCTCCATAAATCACCTGGAACAAATTTTTAATAAAAATAAAAATATCACCACTGGTGACCTAAACAACCACAGCAGATCTTTTACTCCAGATCCATAAATTACATGGAACATATTTTTGGTAAAAATAAAAATGTCACATCAGGTGTCCAAAATAAACACCTCAGACCTTTCACAATGTTTCCAAAAAACAGCTTGAACCCAATTTTGGCAAAAATAAAAATTTAATCTCAGGTGGCCTAAATGACAACCTCGTACCATTCACCCTAGCTCCTCAGATTAGCTGGAACCCACTTTTGGCAAAAATTAAAAATATCACCCCTTGTGTCCTGAACATTCACTGTGGACCTTCTACCCCAGTGCCATAAATCACCTTGAACCTATATTGGGAAAAAAAAATGTTTATCACCTCAGGTGGCCTAAATGACCACACTGGACATTTTACACCGGCTCCATCATTTCACCTTGAAACCATTTTTGGCAAAAAGTAGAAATATCACCTCAGGTAGCTTAAATGACCACTGTGGATATTTCACCTCAGCTTCAGATATCACCGGGAATTAACTTTTTGCAAAAATAAACATTTCTCCTCAGGTGACTTAAACAATCATTGTGGACTTTTCACAATGACTCCATAGATCAACTGGAACCCATGTTTAGTAAAAATAAAAATATTACCTCAGGTGGTCTAAATGACTACCACCTACTTTTAACCTCAGGTGGCCTAAATGACCACAGCCTGCCTTTTACCTCAATTCTGTAAATCTCCTCAATCTCATTTTTGGCAAAAATAAATATATCACCTCAGGCTGCTTAAATGACAACCTCAGACCTTTCACCCCAGCTCCATAGATAATCTAGAACACATTTTTGACAAAGATATAAATTTCACCTAAGGTTTCCTAAATGAGTAGCATGCAAAATTCAGCCTGGATCCATAGATCTCCTGGAACCTATTTTTGGCAAAAATAAAAATATCACTCCTCTTGGCCAAAAGGTCTACTATGGACTTGTTTCCCCAACTCCATAAATAAATTGGAACCCACATTTTTGGCAAACAAAAAACAGTATTGCCTAAATGACTACTTTGAACTTTTTACACTGGCTACAAAACTCACATGAAAACCATTTTTGGCAAAATAAAATCAACTTAGGTCGCCTTAATGACCACTGCTGACCTTTCACCCCAGCTTTATAACTCACCTGGAACTCATTTTTGAAAAAATTAACATTTCACCTCAGGTGACCTAAACAACCACCGAGGAACTTTGAACCAGGCTCCATAGATCACCTGGAACCCATTTTTGGAAAAAACTAAAAATATTGTCCCAGGTTGCCTAGAGATCCTCTGCAGACCTTTCACCATGGCTCCATTAATCACCTGCAACCAATTCCAGGTGATCTATGGAGCCATGGTGAATGTGATGCAGTGGTTGTTTAGGCCACCTGAGGTGAAATTTTTATTTTTGCCAAAATTGGGTTCAAGGTAATTAATGATCTGGAGTAAAAGAACTGCAGTGGTCACTTAGAACACCAGAGGTGATATTTTTATTTTTTACTAAAAATTGGTTCCATGTTATGATTGGAGCAGGGGTAAAAGGTCATTTATGCCTTCTGAGGTGATATATATATATTTGTATGCCATAAATAGTTTTCATGTGATCTATGGAGCCAGATTCAAAGTTCCTCAGTGGTATTTTAGTCCACCTGAGATGAAATGTATATATTTGCTTAAAATGGGTTCCAGGTAATTTATGGAGTCATTGTGAAAAGTCCACAAGGGTTGTTTATGCCACCTGAGTTGAAATTTTTATTTTTGCAAAAAATGGATTCCAGGTGATATCTGGAGCTGAGGTGAAATGTCCATGGTGGTCATTTAAACCACCTGAGATTATTGTTCTTATTTTTGTCAACAATGGTTTCAAGGTGAAATGATGGAGTAATAAGTCCAGTGTGGTCATTTAGGCCACCTGAGGTGATATAATTTCTTTACCAAAAATAGGTTCCAGTTGAATTATGGTGCTGGGGAAAAGGTCCACAGTGAATAAAAATGTCACCACAGGTGGCTTGAGGAACCACAAAGAAACCTTCAACCAGGCTCCATATATCACCTGGAGCATGTTTTTGGCAAAAACTAAAAATACCACCTCATGTGGCCTAAATGACATCCACAGACGTTTTACTCCAGGTTCATATCACCTGGAACAAATTTTAGCAAAAACAAAAAAACACCTCAGGTGGCGTAAATGACAACCTCAGAGCATCCAAGAGGGTAGCATCTTTCAGAAAAAGAGACTTGCAAGAACAAGGGGACACAATTTAAAGATAGAAGGAGGGCGGTTCAGGGGCAATGTGAGGAAGTATTATTTCACAGAGGAAGTTGTGGGGTCTAAAACTGTGGGAGAATTCAAGAATGCATGGGACAGACATAAGGCAATTCTTGTGGGGGGCAGGAAGATATAGGCTGTTGGTTAACTAGGATCTGCAGCCTATCAAGTAGGTAGGGAAATGGGCAGACTAGATGGGCCTAGCGGTCCTTATCTGCCGTCAAAGTCTATGTTTCTATGTTTCTATGTTTACACCAGCTCCATTAATCACCAGCAACCCACTTAATGGGTGGGGCCACTAGACTACCAGGGATATGAACAACTATAATAATTTAATACAGATCCGGTGGGCCATGAGACTAGCAGTAATATAAAAAAATCCTGAGCTGAGATATTTGTGTTTTTCCAATCAGAGAATTTAAACATGATGGTGGCAGCCATGATCAGAGAATTTTAAAAATTCGCAGGACAATTATTCTTGAACCGCGAAGCTGCAAATTCTTTGATCGCCAGGTGGGATGACATGGCCAGAACCCCAATCTTTGTTTGCAAAACATACATATAAATTTTCACATTGACTTATAATGGGAATTTAAAAGTGGCATAACCTTTGAATGCCTTAATATGTTTTCACCAAAGAAAAAGCGTCATGTCTGGCCACCAAAGCTTTTTCAAGCGGACCATCTCTCAGAGCAGCAGGCCACACAATGGCCATGCAGGGCCACATCCAAAATCCAAAAAGCTGCCTCCAAAAATGGATAATTTTGCATTTTTCAGTGTTTTCGTATGAAAAGCCCATAAGTCCAACTGAAACAGAATTTGGCAAATCAAGAGAACTACCATGCCCCAGCATGCATACCAAATTTCAGGCAAACCCGTTGAATGGGTCCAGTTATTAATGTGCAAAATTTTAAGTTTAACATAGAAGGGACTGCTGAACCCTAACTATAGTGGCTTGACCATGCCACTATAATATGTATGGGATCATGGTACGTGGTGGTCATTTAGACCACCTGAGGTGAAATTTATATTTTTGCAAAAATGGGTTCGAAATGATTTATGGAGCTGGAGTGAAAGGTCTGTGGTGGTCATTTATGCCACCTGAGGTGATATTTTTTTTTGCAAAAAAAATGGGTCCCAGGTGATTAATGGAGCCTGTGTAAAAGGTCCAAAGTGGTCATTTAGGTCACCTGAAGAAATATCTTTAGTTTTTGCTAAAAATGTGTTGCAGGTGATTAATGGAGCTGGTGTGAAAGTCAGTGATGCTCATTTAGGCTACCTGAGATTATGGGCCAGATTTTTAAAGGGCCCTTAGCTCCGAAAAATCCTTTTGCACCATTAAGGCACATCTTTGTGCAGCACCAGTACTCAGAAGCCCCGACTTCACCCTTCCTTTTTTGCTGCAAATGGATGCTTTGGACTGTGGCATAGGGGCTGTTCTGTCTCAAATAGTAAGTGGAGAAGAACATCCAGTGATATACCTGAGCCGTAAGCTGCATAAAAGGGAGACTAGATATTCAGCCATAGAAAAAGAATGTCTGGCTATCAAGTGGGCCATTGAAGCCCTCAAGTTTTACCTGTGGGGCTCAGAATTTGAGGTTTTAACTGACCACAACCCCCTTTGTTGGCTTCATAATATGAAGTATAAAACCCCAAAATAATGCAATGTTACTTGGCCTTACAGCCTTATAGGTTCACAGTACACCACCGACCTGGGACAGCAAATATGAATGCTGATTTTATGTCCCGATATGGGGCAGAAGAAAATACATATGCAGACCTCGGGGAATTTGAAAGCAGTAAGAAGGATTAGGAATAACCTTTCATGTGTGTATTATTTAATAAGGGTCCCCGAGGTGGAGCTTTGGGAGTGGGTGGGCTAAAGCTCCATCTCTCCCTTTCTAAGAGTGAGAGATCTGTTCATTTTGCATAAGACTTGTTAATTAGGAAACTATGGGATAGAAGTAGGATAATGTACCCCCTATAGTTTCCTCTTAAGTGGGGAGGAAATGTGAAAGTGTGCTGTTAAACCTCCAAATACCTGTCTAATTCTGTTTCCCAAGTCTACTGCAGTAGCACTCTCTGAATATCTTTACTGTCCTTTCCTTTACTTTCCCCCTTTTAATTCCCTTCCCCCTTTTAATTCCCTTTTTCCAGGCAGGCCACCTGGATAAGAGCCCCTTTCTATCACTTTCATTTCATTAAAAAGACAGGTATGGAGCTTCAGTACCCCCCTTGATAGGCTACAGTGTATAGACCTGGGGTTTAGCATATTTGGGCTAGTAGTTCCTCTTTTCATGTTTAAGCACTGCCCAGGAGACAAATGTGTATGCCAGATATTAGGGAATTCTCCTCACAGTGCAAGCACTTAGTTTATTAAGGCAGACAAGAAAAATAAAGATAGTAAAAAGATTCAAAGTCTGCCTGCTGGACACCCAATCCCTTAGTGTGTTGTTGTAAGGTTCCCTAGTTATGCTTTAGCAACACTATTTTGACCAAAAAACAGTTTACTTTTCCTTACTGTTTAACTTTATTATTTTTGGTAAGGTGACATGGAAAGGCAATATGCCAGCAGCACAAATGGTTTTGAACATAAGCAGATTTGAAATTAACCCTTACACTGCCAAGGTTTTTCTGAAAATTGCATATCCCTGCTGCCAGAGGTTTTTTCACTGGGTTCGTACACTTATCGGTTATGACGTTATTACATAATTTTTCTTAATTCCCTGGTAAACTTTTTTTGTCAAGGTAGTAAGAAACTAACACAACTATAATTCAAAGTGAAAATATAACGTTTCCAACAAAGACATTTGGAGATATATATGTTTATTTAGTAAATTTCGACTGTTTTTGCGAATTTGTATTACATAAAAAATAATGAAATTTGTAAAAACGTTAAGATCGTTTGCATCACTGATAAAAATTGTTGTCTAAAATGTAACTAATTTTCACTTTCAGGCTACAAATTCTTTATATAAACACAAATTTCACATTGGTTTCTCACCTACAGATTATGAGAGTGACCAGAACGGACCACCTATGGTAGGGCCATGCTGGCCTATGGGGGTACCCTATTGGATTATGGGGTACACGTCACAAAATACATTAAGAAAAAGTAAGAAGTAGCCTGTTTCACATGATAGGGAAGTGAATGAGTAAATCAAGGGCCAGATTACACCTATAGCTACCTACCCAGGGTCACATGACCAAAACAAGATGGCTGACACCATCCAGCCATTTTCTGTGTCAAAATGCTTGTGACTCATTTATTGAGATTACTAGATCATAAAAGTGGTAAATGTCAATGGATTACACCCTTTCTTATGGCAGCAGTGGCTTGGATGAAATTCTGATCCCTAATTTCACATTACAGACCCACTTGCAGATAGCCGGGGTGCCATACCCAACCACCCCAGTATGTCCATGCTGGCCAATGGGGTGACCACCTATTACATTATGGGGTGCATGCCAATAAATTCAAAATGGAATAGTAAAAAGTAGCCTGTTTTATATGACAGAGAAGTGAATGAGTAAATCAGCGCCCAGACTGTACCCATAGCTACATCCACGGGGTCACATGACCAAAACAAGATGGCGGCTACCATTCAATCATTTTCTGTATCAAACTGCTTCTCTTACACATTTATTGTGATAACTACATTATAAAAGTGGTAAATGTCAATGAATTACACTTTACTTACATCTGCTGGGGCTTGGATGAAATTTATGATCACTAATTTTACTTTATAGACCCACCAGCATATGCTAAGTGCCATACCCAACCACCCCTAGTATACCCATGTTGACCAATGGCAGTTTTGTATTCTTTCAGTCCCTAGCCCAATTTATACTTTTACCAAGCTGTTATATTGTGCTCTTCCAGCTATAGCCCGATTTTTACATTCCACGATCTGCAGTTTTGAATTCTTTCAGCTATAGTCCAATTTTTACTTTTCCCAGGCTGTACTTTTTTGCACATCCAGCTATAGCCCAATGTATTCTTTTCCTAGGCTGTAATTTTGTGCTCTTCCAGCCATAGCCCAATTTATACTTTCCGAGGCAGTAATTATGTGTTCTTCCAGCTATAGACCAATTTATACTTTTCCTAAGCTGCAATTTTGTGCTCTTCCAGGTACAGAAAAATGTATACTTTCCCAGACTGTAATTTGTGCTCTTCCAGCTATAACCTTATTTATACTTTCACAGGCTGTAATTCTGTGCTCTTCCAGCCATAGTCCAATTTATACTTTTCACAATCTGCAGTTTTATGCTCTAGCTGCTGTAGGCCAATTTATACTTTTCACGGGTGGCAGTTTTGTGCACTTCCAACTACAGCTTGATTTATACTTTTCACAGGCTGTAATTTGTGCTCTTCCAGATACAGTCAAATTTATTCTTTTCTCAGGCTGTAATTTTGGTCTCTTCCAGCCATAGTCCGATTTATACTTTCCCAGGCTCTAATTTTGTTCTCTTCCAGCTATAGTCCAATTTATACTTTTCATGATCTGCAGTTTTATGTTCTTCCAGCTCTAGCCCAATTTATAGTTTTACCAGGCTGTAATGTTGTGCTCTTCCAGCTGTAGCCCAATTTTTACTTTCCACGATCTGCAGTTTTGTGTACTCTCTGCTATAGCCCAATTTATACTTTTCCCAGGGTATAATTTTTTGCACATCCTGCTATAGCCCAATTTATTCTTCTCCCAGGCTGCAATTTTGTGCTCTTCCAGCCATAGCCCAATTTATACTTTTCATGGGCTGCAGTTTTATGCTCTTCCAGCCATAGTCCAATTTATACTTTTTCCAGGTTGTAATTTTGTGCTTTTCCAGCCATTGCCAAATTTACATCTTTTCCAGGCTGTACTGTTGTGCTCTTACAGCCTTAGCCCTATTTATACATTTCATGGGCTGCAGTTTTGTGCTCTTCCAGCTACTGTAAAATGTATTCTTTTCTCAGGCTATAATTTTGTTCTCTTCCAGCGATAGCTAAATTTATACTTTTCCCAGGCTGTAATATTGTGCCCTTCCAGCTATAGCCCAATTTTTACTTTTCCCAGGCTGTAATTTTGGGCTCTTCCAGAGCCATTGCCCAATTAATTCTTTTCTCAGGCTGTAATTTTGTGCTCTTCCAGCCATAGTCCAATTCATACTTTTCATGATCTGCAGTTTTGTATTCTTTCAGCTCTAGCCCAATTTATACTTTTACCAGGCTGTTATATTGTGCTCTTCCAGCTATAGCCCGATTTTTACTTTCCACGATCTGCAGTTTTGAATTCTTTCAGCTATAGTCCAATTTTTACTTTTCCCAGGCTGTACTTTTTTGCACATCCAGCTATAGCCCAATGTATTCTTTTCCTAGGCTGTAATTTTGTGCTCTTCCAGCCATAGCCCAATTTATACTTTCCGAGGCAGTAATTATGTGTTCTTCCAGCTATAGACCAATTTATACTTTTCCTAAGCTGCAATTTTGTGCTCTTCCAGGTACAGAAAAATGTATACTTTCCCAGACTGTAATTTGTGCTCTTCCAGCTATAGCCTGATTTATACTTTCACAGGCTGTAATTCTGTGCTCTTCCAGCCATAGTCCAATTTATACTTTTCACAATCTGCAGTTTTATGCTCTAGCTGCTGTAGGCCAATTTATACTTTTCACGGGTGGAGTTTGTGCACCAACTACAACTGATTTATACTTTTCACAGGCTGTAATTTGTGCTCTTCCAGATACAGTCAAATTTATTCTTTTCTCAGGCTGTAATTTTGGTCTCTTCCAGCCATAGTCTGATTTATACTTTCCCAGGCTCTAATTCTGTTCTCTTCCAGCTATAGTCCAATTTATACTTTTCATGATCTGCAGTTTTATGTTCTTCCAGCTCTAGCCCAATTTATAGTTTTACCAGGCTGTAATATTGTGCTCTTCCAGCTGTAGCCCAATTTTTACATTCCACGATCTGCAGTTTTGATGTGAATGGTCTGAGGTTATTGTTTGGCCACCTGAGGTGATATCTGTATTTTTCCCAAACTGGGATCCAAGAAATTAATGTATCCAGAGTAAAAGATATGCAGTGGTCATTTAGGCCACATTATGTGATTTTTCTTTTTGTTGAAATTTATTCCAGGTGATATGAATCTGGGGTAAAAGGTTTGTGGAGGTCGTTTTGGCCACATGAGGTGATATTTTTAGTTTTTGCCAGAAATATGCTCCAGCTGATCTATGGAGCCTGGTTGGTTTTTTATGGTTCTTTAAGCTACCTGAGTTGAAATTTTTATTTGTTTCATAAATGGTGTTTGGTGAGTTAAATAGTTGGAGTGAAAGATCCATGATTGATGCGTTTATTCCAACTGAGATTATTTTTCAAAATGGTTTCTAGGTGATTGAGGAGCTGGTGTAAAATGTCCAAAGTGGTCATTGAGGACACAAGGGTTGCAATTTTATTTTTGCCAAAAATGGGTTCCAGGTGATCTATGGAGTGAATGTGATGCAGTGGTCATTTGGGTCACCTGGTGAAATTTTAATTTTGCACAAAGTGTGTCCAGTTGACTTATGGAGCAGGGCTGAAAGAACTGTGGTTTACATTTATGCTACCTGATGTCATATATTTATTTCTATTGCAAAATGGGTTTCAGGAGGGAGATGGGGAGACACTTTTTAAAGAGGATGGTGGCTGGGTTTGTCAGTTACCTGCAGAGTGGTATCCAGCAGAACAGTCGATTTCTTCAAAGAGGATGGGACAGGACTAGAGGGAGGGTTAATGTAGGGGAAGGGTGGAAGGGATGGGCAGCAGCAGAATAAGGGGTACTAGCTGCATTTTCGAGCAGACTTGATAGACCTCTAGACCTTTATCTGCTGGCAAGTTTCGTATATTTGTATGTTTATTCCACCTGAGGTGATTTTTTTTTGCCAAAAATGGTTTCAAGGTGATTGATGGAGCTGGTGTAAAATGTCCAAAGCAGTCATTGAGGCCACAAGAGGGGATATGTTTTTGTTGTTGCCAAAAATGGGTTTCAGGTGATTTATGTAGGTGAGGTGAAAGATTCACAGTAGCGCTTTACCTAAAACCAGGGGTGTTGTTTTTACTTTTGCAAAAAATGGGTTCCAGGTGATCTATCGAGATATGGAGAATGTGATGCAATGTTTGTTTAGGCCACCGGGGGTGAAATTTTTATTTTTGCAAAAAATGAGTTGCAATTGATTTATCTTGCTGGGATGAAAGATCTGTTTTTACAATAATGCTACCTGATGTGATATATGTATTTTTTGCCAAAAATGGGTTTCAGGTGATTAATGGGATTTGGGTAAGAGGTAGGCACTGGTCAGGTGATATTTATATTTTGCAAGAAATAGGTTCCAGGTGATCTATGGTGACATGGAGAATGTGAGCAGTGGTCGTTTAGGCCATCTGGGGTGACATTTAATTTTTGCAAAAATGGGTTATAATTGATTTATTATGCTGGGGGTGAAAATATGTTTTTACATTAATGCTACCTGATGTGATATATTTTTCCCAAAATGGGTTTCAGCTGATTAATGGGTTTACTGGTAAGGTAGACAGTGGTCATTTAGGCCACCAGTGGTGATATTTTTATATTTGGCAGAAATTGTTCCATGTGATCTATGGAGTCATTGTGAAAGGTCAGCAGTAGGTTGTTCAAGCGAGCTGATGTGAAATTTTTATTTTTTCAAAAAATCAGTTCCAGTTGATATCTGGAGTTGGGGTAAAAGATCCATAGCAGCCGTTTAAGACACCTGAGATGATATTTGTAGTTTTTCCAAAAGTGGCTTGCAAGTTACTAATAGAGCTGGTGTAAAAGGTTTGAGGATGTTGTTTAGGACACCTGAGGTGATATTTGTATTTTTGCCCAAATGGGTTCCCGGTAAATTATTGATCCAGAGTAAAAGATCTGCAGTGGTCATTTAGGCCAGGAGACATGATATTTTTGATTTTAATAGAAATTGGTTCCATCTGATTTATGGAGCCAGGGTGAAAGGTCTACAGAAGACCTTTAGGCAACCAGGGATGATGTTTTCTTTTTTGGCAAAAATGGGTTTCAGGTGATCTATGCAGCCAGGGTGAATGGTACATGGTGGTCATTTAGACCACCTATGGTGATATTTTTTTTTTGTAATAATGGGTTCCAGGTAATTTATGTACCTGGTGTAAAATGTCGGTGGATGTCATTTAGGCCACCTGTGGTGATATTTTTAGTTTTTGCCAAAAATAGCTGGGGCAAAATGTCCGCAGTGCTCATTTGGGCTCCTTAAGTTATATTTTTGGTTTTGGCAAAAATGAGTTCCAGGTGCTTAATGAAACCTTTATAAAAGGTCTGGGGTGTTCATGTAGGCCACCTGAGAAAATACTTTTATGTTTACCAGAAAGTGGTTCCAAGTGAGTTATGGAGCAGGGGTAATATGACTGCAGTGGTCATTTAGACCATGAGAGATAATATTTTTATTTTTGCCACAAATGGGTTCCAGGTGATCTATGGAGTCATTGTGAAAGGTTGCAATTGTTGTTTAAGCCAGCTGAGGTGGAATTTTTATTTTCGCATAAAATTGGTTCCCATTGATATCTTTAGATGGGGTGAAAGGTCCATGACAGGCATTTAAGACACCTTAGGTGATAGTTGAAGTTTTTGAAAAAGTGGGTTGTAAGTGACTGATTGAGCTGATGTAAAAGGTCTGAGGATGTCATTTAGGCCACCTGAGGTGTATTTGTATTTTTGCCAAAAATGGGTTCCAGGTAATTTATGGATTTAGAGTAAAAGATCTACAGTGGTCATTGAGGCCACCAGAGGTAATGTTTTATTTTTTACTAAAAATTGGTTCCAAGTAATTTCTGGAACCAAGGTGAAAGGTCTGTGGTAGTCATTTAGGCCACCTGGGGTGACATTTCTATTCATTTTTTGCTAGAAATCAGTTCCAGGTGATTTTTGGCACCTGAATTAAAGGTCTGCAGTGCCCATTCATGCCACCTGAGGTAATATTTTTAATTTTATGAAAAATGGGTTCCAGGTCATGTATGGAGCAAGGGTAAAAGGTCCTTTATGCCACCTGAGGTGATATTTTCATTTGTTGCCATAAAAAGGTTTCAGGTGATCTATGGAGCCTGATTCAAAGTTCTGCAGTGGTTGTTTAGGCCACCTGAGGTGAAATTTACATATTTGCTGAAAATGGGTTGCAGGTGATTTATGAAGCTGGGGTGAAAGGTCTGAGGTTTTCATTTAGGCCACCTGAGGTGATATGTTTATTTTTGCCAAAAAAATTTCAGGTGATTTATGGGATTGGGGTAAATGGTAGGCAGTGGTAATTTAGGTCTCCTGAGGTTAAAGGCAGGTTGTGGACATTTAGGCCTCCTGAAGTGATAATTTTAGTTTTGCTAAAAATTGGTTCCAGATGATCTATGGAGTAATTGTGAAAAGTCTGCAATGGTTGTTTAAGCCATCTGAAGTTAAATTTATATTTTTGCAGACAGTGGATTCCAGATGATATCTGGAGCTGTCTACAGTTGTCATTTAAGCTACGTGAGGTGATATTTTTAGTCTTTTAAAAGTGTTTTGCAGGTGATTAATGGAGCTGGTGTGAAAGGTCTGAGGTTATTGTTTGGCCACCTTAGGTGATATTTGTATTTTTCACGAAACTGGGATCCAGGTAATAAATGTATCCAGAGTAAAAGATCTGCAGCTGTCATTTAAGCCACCTGAGGTGATTCTTCTTTTTTGCTAAAATGTGTTCCAGGTGATATGAATCTGAGGTAAAAGGTCTGTTTATTTCCTTTAGACCACATGTGGTGATATATATTTTTTTGTAATAATGGGTTCCAGGTAATTTATGTACATGGGGTAAAATGTTGGTGGATGTCATTTAGGCCACCTGTGCTGATCAATTTAGTTTTTGCCAAAAACATGGTCCGGCTGATCTATGGAGCCTGGTTTAAAAAGTTTCTTCATGGTTCTTTAAGCCACCTGAGTTGAAATTTTTGTATTTCTTTCAAAAATGTGTTTTTGATGAGTTAAATGACTGGAGTGAAAGCTCAATGGTGGTTGTTTATTCCACTAGAGGTAATTTTGTTTGCCAAAAATGGTTTCTAGGTGATTGATGGAGCTGGTGTAAATTGTCCAAAGTGGTCATAGAGGCCACCAGAAGGGACATGCTTTTGTTGTTGCCAAAAATGGGTTTCAGGTGATTTATGGAGGTGAGGTAAAAGAATCACAGTAGAGCTTTAGAGCAGCAGGGGTGCTATTTTTATTTTTGCAAAAAAATGGGTTCCAGGTGATCTATGGAGACATGGAAAATGTGATGCAGTGGTCGTTTAGGCCACCTGGGCTGAAATTTTAATTTTTGCAAAAAATGGGTTGCAGTTGATTTATCTTGCTGGGGTGAAAGCCCTGTTTTTTTACATGAAAGCTACCTGATGTGATATATGTATTTTTTGCCAAAAATGTGTTTCAGGTGATTAATGGGGTTTGGGTAAAAGGTAGGCAGTGGTCATTAAGGCCACCTGAGAGGATATTTTTATTTTTGCCAGAAATAGTTCCAGGTGATCTATGGAGTCATTGTGAAAGGTCAGCAGTGGCTGTTCCAGCCAGCTGAGGTGAAATATTTATTTTTGCAAAAAATCAGTTCCAGTTGAAAGCTGAAGTTGGGGTTAATGGTCCATGGCAGTTGTTTAGAACACCTGAGGTGATATTTGTATGTTTGACAAACATGGGTTCCCAAGGTGTAAACTAAGGAATGACCTAAGGAGATATACATTTTTTTGCCAAAAATAAGTTCCAGGTGAAGTATGGAGCTGGGGTAAAAGCTCCAGAGTGAACTTTTAGGACACAAGGGGTGATATGTTTATTTTTTGCCAAAAATGGGTTCAAGCTAATCTGTGGAGCTAGGGTGAATGGTATGAGGTGGTCGTTTAGGCCAACTGAGGTGAAATTTTTAATTTTGCCAAAATGGGGTTCAAGGTGATCAATGGAAACACTGTGAAAGGTCTGAGCTGTTTGTTTTGGACACCTGATGTGACATTTTTAATTTTACCAAATATGGGCTCCAGGTAATTTATGTATCTGGAGTCAAAAATCTGCTGAGGTCATTTAGGCCACCAGGGTGTTATTTTCATTTTTGGCAAAAATGGTTCGAGGTGATGTTTTGAGCCAGGGTGAATGGTGTGCAGTGGACATTTTGGCCACCAGAGGTAATATTTTTAATTTTACCAAAAATGGGTTCCAAATTATGTATGGAGCAAGGGTAAAATTCCTTTATGCCACCTGAGGTGATATTTTCATTTGTTGCCACAAACAGATTTCAGGTGATCTATGGAAGCATATTCAAAGTTCCTCAGTGGTTGTTTAGGCCACCTGAGGTGAAATTTATATATTTGCTGAATTGCCCTATATTCCCCTATATTTGGCATACACATTTGTCTCCCGGGCATTGCTTAAACATGAAAAGAGGAACTACTAGCCCAAATATGCTAAACCCCAGGTCTATACACTGTAGCCTATCATGGTGGGGAGGGGATACTGAAGCTCCATACCTGTCTTTTTAATGAAATGAAAGTGATAGAAAGGGGCTCTTATCCAGGTGGCCTGCCTGGAAAAAGGGAATTAAAAGGGGGAAGGGAATTAAAAGGGGGAAAGTACAGGAAAGGACAGTAAAGATATTCAGAGAGTGCTACTGCAGTAGACTTGGGAAACAGAATTAGACAGGTATTTGGAGGTTTAACAGCACACTTTCACATTTCCTCCCCACTTAAGAGGAAACTATAGGGGGTACATTATCCTACTTCTATCCCATAGTTTCCTAATTAACAAGTCTTATGCAAAATGAACAGATCTCTCACTCTTAGAAAGGGAGAGATGGAGCTTTAGCCCACCCACTCCCAAAGCTCCACCTCAGGGGCCCTTATTAAATAATACACACATGAAAGGTTATTCCTAATCCTTCATACTGCTTTCAAATTCCCCGAGGTCTGCATATGTATTTTGTTCTGCCCCATATCGGGACATAAAATCAGCATTCATATTTGCTGTCCCAGGTCGGTAGTGTACTGTGAACCTATAAGGCTGTAAGGCCAAGTACCATTGTATTATTTTTGGGTTTTTATCCTTGATATTATGAAGCCAGCAAAGAGGGTTGTGGTCAGTTAAAACCTTAAATTCTGAGCACCACAGGTAAAACTTGAGGGCTTCAATGGCCCACTTGATAGCCAGACATTCTTTTTCTATGGCTGAATATATTGTCTCCCTCTCATGCAGCTTATGGCTCAGGTATATCACTGGATGTTCTTCTCCATTTACTATTTGAGACAGAACAGCCCCTATGCCACAGTCCAAAGCATCCATTTGCAGCAAAAAAGGAAGGGTGAAGTCGGGGCTTCTGAGTACTGGTGCTGCACAAAGATGTGCCTTAATGGTGCAAAAGGCTTTTTCAGAGCTAAGGGCCCTTTAAAAATCTGGCCCCTAATCTCAGGTAGCCTAAATGAGCATCACTGACTTTCACACCAGCTCCATTAATAACCTGCAACACATTTTTAGCAAAAACTAAAGATATTTCTTCAGGTGAACTAAATGACCACTTTGGACCTTTTACACAGGCTCCATTAATCACTGGGACCCATTTTTTTTGCAAAAAAATCACCTCAGGTGGCATAAATGACCACCACAGACCTTTCACTCCAACTCCATAAATCATTTCGAACCCATTTTTGCAAAAATATAAATTTCACCTCAGGTGGTCTAAATGACCACCACGTACCATTAACCCATACATATTATAGTGGCACGGTCAAGCCACTATAGGTAGGGTTCAGCAGTCCCTTCTATGTTAAACTTAAAATTTTGCACAGTAATAACTTTGGACCCATTCAACGGGCTTGCCTGAAATTTGGTATGCGTGCTGGGGCATGGTAGTTCTCTTGATTTGCCAAATTATGTTTCGGTTGGACTTATGGGCTTTTCACATGAAAACACTGAAAAATGCAAAAGTATCCATTTTTGGAGGCAGCTTTTGGGATTTTGGATGTGGCCCTGCACGGCCATTGTGTGGCCTGTTGCTCTGAGAGATGGTCCACTTGAAAGAGCTTTGGTGGCCAGACATGCCGCTTTTTGTTTGGTGAAAACATATTAAGGCATTCAAAGGTTATGCCACTTTCAAATTCCCATTATAAGTCAAAGTGAAAATTTATATGTATGTTTTGCAAACAAAGATTGGGGTTCTGGCCATGTCATCCCACCTGGCGATCAAAGAATTTGCAGCTTCACGGTTCAAGAATCTTTGTCCTGCAATTTTAAAATTCTTTGTTCATGGCTGCTGCCATCATGTTTAAATTCTCTGATTGGAAAAACACAAATATCTCAGCTCAGGATTTTTTTATATTACTGCTAGTCTCATGGACCACCGGATCTGTATTAAATTATTATAGTTGTTCATATCCCTGGTAGTCTAGTGGCCCCACCCATGACCTCTTTGGACCTTTTACAAAGGCTCCATTAATCACCTGGAACCCATTTGTTTGCAAAAATAAAAATATCACCTCAGGTGGCATAAATGACCATCACAGACCTTTCACTCCAACTTCATATATCACTTCAAACCCAGTTGTGCATAAATTACCTGGAACCCATTTTTGGTCAAAAAAAATGTCACACATCATGTGTCCTAAGCAAACACCTCAGACCTTTCATAATGTCTCCAAAGATCACCTTGACCCCAGTTTTGCAAAATAAAAATTTCACCTCCAGTGGCATAAATGACCACCTCGGACAATTCACCCTAGCTCCACAGACTAGCTGGAACCCATTTCTGGCAAAAAAAAAATATCATCACTGGTTGACTAAAGGTCCTCTGCAGACCTTTCACCCTGGCTCCATAGATCCAATTTCTGGTAAAAATAAAAATATCACCTCTCCTGGTCTAAATGACCACATCAGATCTTTTACTCTGGATCCATGTATTTCCTGGAACCCATTTTTGGCAAAAATACAATTATCACCTAAGGTGGCCTAATCACCACCACCTACCTTTAGCCTCAGGTGGCCTAAATGACCACAGCCAACCTTTTATCCCACTCCTGTGAATCACCTGAACTGCATTTTCAGCAAAAATAAATATATAACCTCAGCTGGCCTAAACTATAACTTCAGACCTTTCACTCCAGGTGCATAAATCACCTGCAACCCATTTTTGGCAAATATATAAATTGCACCTCAGGTGGCCTAAATAACTACTGAGGAACATTGAATCTGGCTCCATAGATCACCTGAAACACATTTATGGTAAACAATAAAAATATCACCCCAGGTGCCATAATTGACCTTTAACCCTTGCTCCATACATAACCTGGAACCCAATTTTAGTAAAAATGAAAATATTAACTCAGATGGCGTAAAGGTCCACTGCAGACCTTTTATCCAGGCTCCATAAATCATGTGGCACCTATTCCTGGCAAAAAAATAATACAAATATCACATCATGTAGCCTAAATGACCATTGCAGACCTTTCACCTTTGCTCCATAAATCACCTGGAACAAATTTTTAATAAAAATAAAAATATCACCACTGGTGACCTAAACAACCACAGCAAATCTTTTACTCCAGATCCATAAATTACATGGAACATATTTTTGGTAAAAATATAAATGTCACATCAGGTGTCCAAAATAAACACCTCAGACCTTTCACAATGTTTCCAAAAAACAGCTTGAACCCAATTTTGGCAAAAATAAAAATTTAATCTCAGGTGGCCTAAATGACAACCTCGTACCATTCACCCTAGCTCCACAGATTAGCTGGAACCCACTTTTGGCAAAAAATAAAAATATCACCCCTTGTGTCCTGAACATTCACTGTGGACCTTCTACCCCAGTGCCATAAATCACATTGAGCCTATATTGGGCAAAAAAAAAATGTTTATCACCTCAGGTGGCCTAAATGACCACACTAGACATTTTACACCGGCTCCATCATTTCACATTGAAACCGTTTTTGGCAAAAAGTGGAAATATCACCTCTGGTAGCTTAAATGACCACTGTGGATATTTCACCTCAGCTTCAGATATCACCGGGAATTAATTTTTTGCAAAAATAAACATTACTCTTCAGGTGACTTAAACAATCATTGTGGACTTTTCACAATGACTTGATAGATCAACTGGAACCCATGTTTAGTAAAAATAAAAAAATTACCTCAGGTGGTCTAAATGACTACCCCCTACTTTTAACCTCAGGTGGCCTAAATGACCACAGCCTGCCTTTTACCTCAATTCTGTAAATCTCCTCAATCTCATTTTTGACAAAATAAATATCACCTCAGGCTGCTTAAATGACAACCTCAGACCTTTCACCCCAGCTCCATAAATAATCTAGAACACATTTTTGACAAAGATATAAATTTCACCTAAGGTTTCCTAAATGAGTAGCATGTACCATTCAGCCTGGATCCATAGATCTCCTGGAACCTATTTTTGGCAAAAATAAAAATATCACTCCTCTTGGCCAAAAGGTCTACTATGGACTTGTTTCCCCAACTCCATAAATAAATTGGAACCCACATTTTTGACAAACAAAAAACAGTATTGCCTAAATGACTACTTTGAACTTTTTACACTGGCTGCAAAACTCACATGAAAACCATTTTTGGCAAAACAAAATCAACTTAGGTCACCTTAATGACCACTGTTGACCATTCACCCCAGCTTTATAACTCACCTGGAACTCATTTCTGGAAAAAAAATTAACATTTCACCTCAGGTGACCTAAACAACCACCGAGGAACTTTGAACCAGGCTCAATAGATCACCTGGAACCCATTTTTGGAAAAAACTAAAATTATTGTCCCAGGTTGCCTAGAGATCCTCTGCAGACCTTTCACCATGGCTCCATTAATCACCTGCAACCAATTCCAGGTGATCTGTGGAGCCATGGTGAATGTGATCTGATGGTTATTTTAGAGCCACCTGAGGTGAAATTTTTATTTTTGCCAAAATTGGGTTCAAGATAATTAATGATCTGGAGTAAAAGAACTGCAGTGGTCACTTAGAACACCAGAGGTGATATTTTTATTTTTTACTAAAAATTGGTTCCATGTTATGATTGGAGCAGGGGTAAAAGGTCATTTATGCCATCTGAGGTGATATATATATATATATATATATATATTTGTATGCCATAAATGGTTTTCATGTGATCTATGGAGCCAGATTCAAAGTTCCTCAGTGGTATTTTAGTCCACCTGAGATGAAATTTATATATTTGCTTAAAATGGGTTCCAGGTAATTTATGGAGTCATTGTGAAAAGTCCACAAGGGTTGTTTATGCCACCTGAGTTGAAATTTTTATTTTTGCAAAAAATGGATTCCAGGTGATATCTGGAGCTGAGGTGAAATGTCCATGGTGGTCATTTAAACCACCTGAGATTATTGTTCTTATTTTTGTCAACAATGGTTTCAAGGTGAAATGATGGAGTAATAAGTCCAGTGTGGTCATTTAGGCCACCTGAGGTGATATAATTTGTTTACCAAAAATAGGTTCCAGTTGAATTATGGTGCTGGGGAAAAAGGTCCTCAGTGAATAAAAATGTCACATCAGGTGGCTTGAAGAACCACAAAGAAACCTTCAGCCAGGCTCCATATATCACCTGGAGCATGTTTTTGGCAAAAACTAAAAATACCACCTCATGTGGCCTAAATGACATCCACATACGTTTTACTCCAGGTTCATATCACCTGGAACAAATTTTAGCAAAAACAAAAAAACACCTCAGGTGGTGTAAATGACAACCTCAGAGCATTACACCAGCTCCATTAATCACCAGCAACCCACTTAATGGGTGGGGCCACTAGACTACCAGGGATATGAACAACTATAATAATTTAATACAGATCCGGTGGGCCATGAGACTAGCAGGAATATAAAAAAATCCTGAGCTGAGATATTTGTGTTTTTCCAATCAGAGAATTTAAACATAATGGCAGCAGCCATGATCAAAGAATTTTAAAAATTCGCAGGGCAAAGATTCTTGAACCGCGAAGCTGCAAATTCTTTGATCGCCAGGTGGGATGACATGGCCAGAACCCCAATCTTTGTTTGCAAAACATACATATAAATTTTCACTTTGACATATTATGAGAATTTGAAAGTGGCATAACCTTTGAATGCCTTAATATGTTTTCACCAAACAAAAAGCGGCATGTCTGGCCCCCAAAGCTCTTTCAAGCGGACCATCTCTCAGAGCAGCAGGCCACACAATGGCCGTGCAGGGCCACATCCAAAATCCCAAAAGCTGCCTCCAAAATGGATACTTTTGCATTTTCCAGTGTTTTCATGTGAAAAGCCCATAAGTCCAACAGAAACAGAATTTGGCAAATCAATAGAACTACTATGCTCACACGATACCAAATTTCAGGCAAGCCCGTTGAATGGGTCCAAAGTTATTACTGTGCAAAATTTTAAGTTTAACATAGAAGGGACTGCTGAACCCTACCTATAGTGGCTTGACCGTGCCACTATAATATGTATGGGTTAATGGTACGTGGTGGTCACTTAGACCACCTGAGGTGAAATTTATATTTTTGCAAAAATGGGTTCGAAATGATTTATGGAGTTGGAGTGAAAGGTCTGTGGTAGTCATTTATGCCACCTGAGGTGATATTTTTTTTTGCAAAAAAAATGGGTCCCAGTGATTAATGGAGCCTGTGTAAAAGGTCCAAAGTGGTCATTTAGTTCACCTGAAGAAATATCTTTAGTTTTTGCTAAAAATGTGTTGCAGGTTATTGATGGAGCTGGTGTGAAAGTCAGTGATGCTCATTTAGGCTACCTGAGATTAGGGGCCAGATTTTTAAAGGGCCTTAGCTCTGAAAAAGCCTTTTGCACCATTAAGGCACATCTTTGTGCAGCACCAGTACTCAGAAGCCCCGACTTCACCCTTCCTTTTTTGCTGCAAACGGATGCTTTGGACTGTGGCATAGGGGCTGTTCTGTCTCAAATAGTAAGTGGAGAAGAACATCCAGTGATATACCTGAGCCGTAAGCTGCATGAGAGGGAGACAAGATATTCAGCCATAGAAAAAGAATGTCTGGCTATCAAGTGGGCCATTGAAGCCCTCACGTTTTACCTGTGGGGCTCAGAATTTGAGGTTTTAACTGACCACAACCCTCTTTGTTGGCTTCATAATATCAAGGATAAAAACCCAAAAATAATGCAATGGTACTTGGCCTTACAGCCTTATAGGTTCAGAGTACACTACCGACCTGGGACAGCAAATACGAATGCTGATTTTATGTCCCGATATGGGGCAGAATAAAATACATATGCAGACCTCGGGGAATTTGAAAGCAGTAAGAAGGATTAGGAATAACCTTTCATGTGTGTATTATTTAATAAGGGTCCCCGAGGTGGAGCTTTGGGAGTGGGTGGGCTAAAGCTCCATCTCTCCCTTTCTAAGAGTGAGAGATCTGCTCATTTGCATAAGACTTGTTAATTAGAAACTATGGGATAGAAGTAGATAATGTACCCCATAGTTTTCTCAAGTGGGGAGAAATAAGTAGTGTAGTTAAACCTCCAAATACCTGTCTAATTCTGTTTCCCAAGTCTACTGCAGTAGCACTCTCTAAATATCTTTACTGTCCTTTCCTGTACTTTCCCCCTTTTAATTCCCTTCCCCCTTTTAATTCCCTTTTTCCAGGCAGGCCACCTGGATAAGAGCCCCTTTCTATCACTTTCATTTCATTAAAAAGAGAGGTATGGAGCTTCAGTACCCCCCCCCACCATGATAGGCTACAGTGTATAGACCTGGGGTTTAGCATATTTGTGCTAGTAGTTCCTCTTTTCATGTTTAAGCAATGCCCAGGAGACAAATGTGTATGCCAAATATAGGGGAATTCTCCTCACAGTGCAAGCACTTAGTTTATTTAGGCAGACAAGAAAAATAAAGATAGTAAAAAGATTCAAAGTCTGCCTGCTGGTCACCCAATCCCTTAGTGTGTTGTTGTAAGGTTCCCTAGTTATGCTTTAGCAACACTATTTTGACCAAAAAACAGTTTACTTTTCCTTACTGTTTACTTTATTATTTTTGGTAAGGTGACATGGAAAGGCAATATGCCAGCAGCACAAATGGTTTTAAACATAAGCAGATTTGAAATTAAAGGGACTGCTTTTGTTTGCCTTTGCTGCAATGTGTTTAGCACTCCCAAAAGAAACTCCTAAACAAAAATGTGCAGTATTTCAGATGTTGTAAGATAAATGATGGACTCTTTTCAGTTTTACTCCTTTTCATAGCAGTCTGACTCCTGTTAATATTAAAGAGTAAAGCTTACCAGATAATTGGTATTCAGGCCTTTAGCCAGAGGTAATCCTTACAGCCATTTTCCCTTGTTGCTCTTGCTGTTTCCCTGAGCAGGCGGCCCATTTCTCACTATGGTTATACTGTGGACTAGATTGAGGAGGGGCTAAGCTTGCAAAAGTACTGTTTTTATTTAAACCTGTATTATATTTCATTTCAGGGATGTCAATGTTTTGTAATAAACTATATTGAATGTCCCTTTACTTAGAATGAAATAAAGTGATTTATAAATAAAAATCTGTATTAAGAAGAGTATAGGGTGGAGTATGGTGATCACCTGATGATTCCCTAGGATAAAAGGAGACTCATTCTTGTGATACCTTCAGATTCATTTGAGGATCAGCCAGTACTGATCCATTTAGAATCTGCACTTACAGACTAAGATAATTGAAATCCCAGGCAGCCTTTCCGTTTGCTGATATTGCCTGTTTAAACATTCATTTATTTTTGTATCTTTTATGTTTCTTTCTGTATTCCTGCAAAGTTAATAGTTTTTATTATCTTTTTTGCTGTTACTTTAATAAAGCTTTAGGCTTGGCGAGTTTATTTTAACTTGCCACATTACCTTTTTGTGTCAGTGTCCATCATTACACTCACACCCTATGTACAGTTGATATCTAGAGTTGGGGTGAAAGGCCCATAGCAGTCATTATAAGGCGCCTGGGTGATGTTGTAGTTTTTAAAAAGTAGGTCCGAAGTGACTAATGGAGCTGGTGTAAAGGTTTAAGATTGTCATTTAGGACACCTGAGATGATATTTGTACTTTTGCCAAAAATGGGTTCCCATAAATTATTGATCCACAGTAAAGTTCTGCAGTGGTCATTTAGGCCAGGAGACATGATATTTTTATTTCCTAAATAGAAGTGGTTCCAGGTCACTTATGGAGCCAGGGTGAAAAGCTCTACAGAGGACCTTTTGGCAACCAGGGATGATGTTTTCATTTTGGCAAAAATGGGTTCCAGGTGATCTACGCAGACAGGGTGAATGGTACATGGCGGTCATTTAGGCCACCTGTGGTGATATTTGTTTTTGTTATAATGGGTTCCATGTCATTTATGTACCTGGAGTAAAATGTCAGTGGATGTCATTTGGGCCACCTGTGATGATATTTTTAGTTTTTTCCAAAAATGGGTGGGGTGAAATATCCACAGTGCTCATTTGGCTCCTTATGTTTTATTTTTGTTTTTGCCAAAAATGGGCTCCAGGTGCTTAATGGAACCTTTGTAAAAGGTCTGTGGTGGTCATAAAGGCCACCTGAGGCATTATTTTTATGTTTACCAAAAAGTGGTTCCCGGAGAGTTAAGGAGCAGGGGTATAGGGACTGCAGTGGTCATTTAGGCCACCAGAGGTAATATTTTAATTTTCACCACAAATGGGTTCCAGGTGATCTATGGAGTGATTGTGAAAGGTTGCAGTGGTTGTTTAATCCAGCCGAGATGAAATTTTTATTTTTGTCTAAAATCAGTTCCCGTTGATATCTATTGTTGGAGTTAATGGTCCATGGCAGGCATTTAAGATGCCTAGGTGATATTTGAAGTTTTTGAAAAAGTGGGTTGTAAGTGAGTAATGGAGCTGGTGTAAAAGGTCTGAGGTTGTCATTTAGGCCACCTGAGGTGATATATTTATTTTTACCAAAAATGGTCTCCAGGTCATGTATGGAGCAAGGGTAAAATGCTCTTTATGCCAGCTGAGCTGATATTTTCCCTTGTTACCATAAAAAGGTTTCAGATGGTCCATGGAGCCAGATTAAAAGTTACACTGTGGTTGTTTAGGCCACCTGAGGTGAAATTTACATATTTGCTGAAAATGGGTTGCAGGTGATTTATGAAGCAGGGGTGAAAGGTCTAAGGTTGTCGTTTAAGTCACCTCAGGTGATATATTTATTTTTGCCAAAAAAAAAAAATTCAGGTGATATATGGGATTGGGGTAAATGGTAGGCAGTGGTAATTTAGGTCACCTGAGGTAAAAGGCATGTGGTGGTCATTTAGGCCACCTAAAGTGATAATTGTATTTTTGCCAAAAATTGGTTCCAGTTGATCTATGGAGTAATTGTGAAAAGGTCTGCAATGGTTGTTTAAGCCATCTGAAGATACATTTTTAATTTTGCAAACAGTGGATTCCAGGTGATATCTGGAGCTGAGGTGAACTGTCCACAGTGGTAATTTAAGCCACGTGAGCTGATATTTTTCGTGTTTTTAAAAGTAGTTTGCAGGTAACTAATGGAGCAGGTGTGAAAGGTCTGAGGTTATTCTTTGGCCACCAGAGGTGACATTTGTATTTTTCCCCAAACTGGGATGCAGGTAATTAATGTATCCAGAGTAAAAGATCTGCAGTTGTCATTTAGGCCACCTGAGGTGATTCTTCTTTTTGCTAAAATTTGTTCCAGGTGATATGAATCTGGGGTAAAAGGTCTGTTTAGGTCATTTAGACCACATGAGGTGATATTTTTAGTTTTTGCCAAAAACATGCTGCAGTTGATCTATGGAGCCTGCTTGAAAGTTTCTTCATGGTTCTTTAAGCCACCTGAGTTGACATTTTTTATTTGTTTCAAAAATGGGTTTTGGTCAGTTAAATTGCTGGAGTGAGGGTGAGTGTTATGGTTAGGGTTCAGGGTTCGGGTTAGGATTAGATTTAGGGTTAGGGTTGGGGTGATAGTCAGGGTTCACTTTAGGGTTAGGGTTATGGTGAGGGTTAGGGTCAGGATTAGGGTTAGGGTTAGGGTGAGGGTGAGGGTGAAGGTGAGGGTAAGGGTGAGGGTTAGGGTTAGGGTCAGGGTCAGTGTTAGGGTTAGGGTTTGTGTTAGCTTCAGGGTGAGGGTGAGAGTTATTGTTAGGGTTTAGGGTTAGGGCTAGGATTAGATTTAGAGTTAGGGTTGGGGTGAGGGACAGGGTTAGCATTAGGGTTAGGGTTACAGTGAGGGTTAGGGTTACAGTGAGGTTGAAGGTTAGGGTTAGAGTTAGGGTTAAGGTTAGGGTTAGGGTTTGGGTCAGGGTCAGGCTTAGGGTCAGGGTTAGCATTAGCATTAGCATTAGGGTGAGGGTTTGAGTTAGGGTTAGAGCTAGGGAAAAAGTTAGGGTTAGGGTTAGGGGAGGGTTTGGGATAGGGTCAGGGTTAGGGTTAGGGTCAGGGTTAGGGTCAGGGTAGGGTTAGGGTTAGGGTTAGGGCTAGGGCTCGAGCTATGGTTAGGGTTAGTGTTAGGGTTAGGATTAGGGTTAGAGCAAGGGTTAGGGTTATGGTCATTGTTAGGGTTAGGGTTAGGGTTAGGGTTAGGGTTAGGGTTAGGGCTCGGGTTAGGGTTAGGGTTATGGTTAGGTTAGGATTAGGGTTATATCAAGGGTTAGGGTTAGGGTTATTTATTAGGGTTAGGGTTAGGGTGAGGGTGAGGGTGAGGGTTAGGGTGAGGGTTAGGGTAAGGGTGAGGGTTAGGGTTAGGGTCAGGGTCATAGTTTGGGTTAGGGTTAGGGTCGGAGTCAGGGTTAGGGTAAGGTTTAGGGGTATGGTTAGGGTGCAGGTTAGGGTTTGGGCTAGAGCTAGAGTTAGGGTTAGGGTTAGGTTTAGGGTTAGGCCTAGGGTTAGGATTAGGGTTAGAGCAAGGGTTAGGGTTATGGTCAGTGTTAGGGTTAGGGTTAGGGTTAGGGTTAGGGTTAGGGTTAGGGCTCGGGTTAGGGTTAGGGTAATGGTTAGGATTAGGAGTAGATCAAGGGTTAGGGTTAGGGTTATTCATTAGGGTTAGGGTTAGGGTGAGGGTGAGGCTGAGGGTTAGGGTAAGGGTGAGGGTTAGGGTTAGGGTTAGGGTCAGTGTAAGGGTTAGGTTTAGGGTTATGGTTAGGGTGCAGGTTAGGGTTTGGGCTAGAGCTAAAGTTAGGGTTAGGGTTAGGTTTAGGGATAGATCGAGGGTGAGGGTTAGGGTGAGGGTCAGTGTTAGGGTTAGGGTTAGTGTTAGCTTCAGGGTGAGGGTGAGAGTTATTGTTAGGGTTTAGGGTTAGGGTTAGGATTAGATTTAATGTTAGGGTTGGGGTGAGGGCCAGGGTTAGCATTAGGGTTAGGTGTTGGGTTATGCTGAGGGTTAGGGTCAGGGTTAGGGTTAGGGTTACAGTGAGGTTGAAGGTTGGGTAAGGGTTAGGGTTAAGGTTGGAGCAGCTTTTGGGCCAGGGTCAGGGTTAGGGGTCAGGGTTAAGCGTTAGCAGTGGGTGAGGTTTGAGTTAGGGTTAGAGCAAGGAAAAGTTAGGGTTTGGGTTAGGGGAAGGTTTGGGATAGGGTCAGGGATAGGGTTAGGGTCAGGGTTAGGGTCAGGGTCAGGGTCAGGGTCAGGGTAGGGTTAGGGTTAGGGTTAGGGTTAGGACTAGGGCTCGAGCTATGGTTAGGGTTAGTGTTAGGTTTAGGATTAGGGTTTGAGCTAGGGATAGGGTTAGGGTCAGTGTTAGGGTTAGGGCTCAGGTTAGGGTTAGGGTTATGGTTATGGTTAGGTTAGGATTAGGGTTAGATCAAGGGTTAGGGTTAGGGTTATTCATTAGGGTTAGGGTTAGGGTTAGGGCTAGGGCTAGGCAAGGGTTAGGGCTAGGGTTAAGGTTAGCTTTAGTGTTAGGCTTAGGACTAGAGTTAGGGTTAGGGTTAGGGTTAGGATTAGGGTTAAGGTAAGTGTTAGGGTTAGGGCTAGGGTTAGGGTGAGGGATATGGTTAGGGTTAGGGTGAGAGTTATTTTGAAGGTTAGGGTTAGGCTAAGGGTTAAGGTATATGAGGGTGAGGGTTTGGATTTGAGTTAGGGTTAGGGTTAGGGGTTAGGGGTTAGGGTTAGTTTGAGGGTTAGTGTGAGGGTTATGGTTAGGGTTAGGGATAGGGCTAGGGTCAGGGTTAGAGTTAGGGTTAGGGTTAGCATTAGGGTTAGGGTTAGGATAAGGGTTAGTCTTAGGGTTAGGATTAGGGTTAAGGTAAGTGTTAGGGTTAGGGCTAGGGTTAGGATGAGGATATAGTTAGAGAGTTGAGGTGAGAGTATTTTGAGGGTTAAGTTGGATGCAGTGTTAGGGCGATTAGAGTGAGGGTTAAAATTTGAGTTAGGGTTAGGGTTAGGGGTTAGGGTTAGTTTGAGGGTTAGGGTTAATTTTAGGATTGGGGTTAGGGCTAGAGTTAGGGTTAGGGTTAGGGCTAGGTTTAGTGTTATGGTTATGGTTATGGTTATGAAATAGCAATTAGAGTTAGGGTTAGGTTTGGGGTTAGCATTAGGGTGAGGGATATGGTTAGGGTTAGGTTTTGGGATATGGCTAGGGTGAGGGTGAGGTTTAGTGTGAAGGTGAGGGTTAGGGTTATAGTTAGTGTTAAGGTTAGGGTGAGGATGAGGGTAAGAGTTAGGGGTTAGGGTTTGGATTAGGGTTAGGGTTCAGTTTAGGGTGAGGGATAGGATTAGGGTTAGGGTTAGGGTGAATGTCAGGGTGAGAGTATAATTTGAGTTAGGGTTAGAGTTAGGGGTTAGAGTTAGTTTGAGGGTTAGGGTGATTGTTATGGTCAGGGTTAGGGTTAGGAATAGGGTGAGGGTTAGGGTAATTGTTAGTCTTAGGTTAGGGGTTAGGGTTAGTGTTAGGGTTAGGCTTAGGGCTAGGGTTATGGTTATGGTTATGAGTTAGTGGTGAGGGTGAGGGTGAGGGTTAGCATTAGGGTTAAGGTTATGATTAGGGTTAGGGCTAGGGCTAGAGTTAGGGTTAGGTTAAGTGTTAGGGATAGAGCTAGGGTGATGGTGAGTTTGAGGTTTACGTGAGATTGAGGTTTAGGGTTATGGTTAGTGTTACAGTTATGGTGAGGATGAGGGTTAGGGTTAGGGTTAAGGTTGGATTAGGATTGGGGTGGGTCAGAGGTTAGCATTAGGGTTAGGGTTAGGGTTAGGGTGAGGTTAGGGTCAGAATGAGGGTTAGGGTTGAGTGTGAGGGGAGGTCAGGGTTAGAGTGAGGGTTGAGGTTAGGTTCAGGTCAGAGTTAGGGTTAGGGTTAGGATTAGGGTCAGGGTCAGGAGGTCAGGGTCAGGGTTTGAATTAGGTTTAGGGTTAGGGTTAGGGTTAAGGCTAGTTTTAGGGTCAGAGTTAGGGTTAGGGTTAGGGCTAAGGTTAGAGTTATGGAGAGGATGAGGGTTAGGGTTAGAGTTAGGGGTTAGGGCTAGGGTTAGGGTTAGGATTAGGGTTAGGGTCAGGGTTGGGATGAGGGTCAGGGTTAGCATTAGGGTCAGGGTAAGGGTTAGGGTTAGGGGAGGGTGAGGGTAAGGGTTAGGGTTAGGGTTAGGGTTAGTGTGAGGGTCAGGGTTAGAGTGAGGGTTAGGGTTAGGGTTAGGGTCAGGGTTGGGGTGAGGGTCAGGGTTAGCATTAGGGTCAGGGTAAGGGTTAAGGTTAAGGTGAGGGTGAGGGTAAGGGTTAGGGTTAGGGTTAGAGTGAGGGTCAGGGTTAGAGTGAGGGTTAGGGTTAGGGTTAGGGTTAGGGTTAGGGTTAGGGTTAGGGTCAGGGTCAGGGTCAGGGTTTGGGTTAGGTTTAGGGTTAGGGCTAATTTTAGGGTTAGGGTTATTGTTAGTGTAAGGGCTAGGTTAATGGTTAGGGTTAGTGTTAGGGTTAGTGTTAGGGTTAGGGTTAGCGTTAGTGTTAGGGCTAGGGTTACATGTAGGGTTAGGGTTAGGGTTATTCTTAGGGTTAGGTTTTGGGTTAGGGTTAGAGTTAGGGTCAGGGTTAGGTTTAAGGTTAGGGTCAGGGTTAGGGTTAGCATTAGGGTTAGATTTATGGTTAGAATTAGGGCTAGGGATAGAGTTAGGGTTAGGTTTAGGGTTAGGGCATCGGTGTGGGTGAAGGTGAGATTTAGGGAGTGAGTGAGTGTTAGGGTTACAGTTAGTGTTAGGGTTAGGTTGAGGGTTATTGTTAAGGTTTTGGGTTAGGGTTGGATTAATTTAAAATTCTGGTTGGGGTGAGGTGAGGTTAGCAGTAGGGCTAGGTCAGGTCAGAGTTAAGTTGGGGTTAAGTTAGGTTCAGATCACTGTCAGGGTCAGGGTCAAGGTTAGGGTTAGGGTTAGGGCTAGTTTTAGGGTTATGGTTAGGGTTAGGGTTAGGGCTAGGTTTAAGTTTAGGGTTAGTGTTAGGGTTATGGTTAAGGTTAGGGTTAGGGTTAGAGTTAGGGCTAGGGTTAGGATTAGGGTTAGGGTTAAGGCTAGGGTTAGGGTTAGGGTTGGGGTTATTGTTAGGGTTAGAGTTAAGGTTACAGTTAGGGTTAGGGATAAGTTTAAGGGTGAGGTTTAGGGTTAGAGTTAGGGTTAGGGTTAATGTTAGGGTTAGGGATATGGGTTAGGGGTAGTTTTAGGGTTAGGGTCAGGGTCAGGGTCAGAGTTAGGATTAGAGTTAGGTTGAGGGTTAGGGTTAGAGTTATCGTTAGGGTCAGGGTTAGCGTTAGCGTTAGAGTGAGGGTTAGGGTTAGTGTTAGGGTTAAGGTTAGGTTAGGCTAAGCTATGGAAGGGTTAAGTTTAGGGTTAGGGAAGGGTTTAGGGTAGGGTCAGGGTTAGGATCAGGTTTAGTCAGGGTTGGGATAGGTTAGGGCTAGTGCTCGGGCTAGGGGTTAGGATTAGGATTAGGGTTAGGATTAGGGTTAGAGCAAGGGTTGGTTAGGAGGTAAGGAGACGTGGGTTAGGGTTGGGCTAGGAGCTCTGGGGCAAGGGTTAGTTAGCTTTATTCTTGGGTTTAGGACTAGAGATAGGGGTTTGGTGAAGGTTAGAGTTAGGGTTGGGGTTAGGATTACGGGTAAGTGTTAGAGTAAGGGTTAGGGTTAGGAATAGGGTGGGGATAGGATTAAGGTTCAGGTTAGAGTGAGAGTTAGGATGAGGGTAGGGTTGGGGTTAATTAACTTCAGCTGACTTAAATACCAATGCCTACTATATACCAGAATCCATTAAATCACCTGAAATTGTTTTTGGCAAAATAAGTATATCACCTCAGGTGCCCTAAATGACAACCTCAGAAGTTTTGCCTCAGCTTCATAAATCATCTGCAACCCATTTTCAGCAATATAGAATTTCACCCAGGTGGCCTAAATAACCACTGGAGGAACTTTGAATCTGGCTCCATAGATCACCTGAAGTTTTTTGTGGAAACAAATGAAAATATCACCTCAGAGGTCTTAGAGGACCTTTTACCTTTGCTCCATGCATGACCTGGAACCCATTTTTGTTAAAATAAAATATTACCACAAGTGGGCTAAATGAGCACTGTGTACCTTTTTATTCAGGTGCCATAAATCACCTGGAACTGATTTCCGCCAAAAATAAATAGAAAAGTCACCCAAGTGGCCTAAATGACTTCCACTTCAGTCCTTTTCCCCTTGGTTCTACAAATCACCTGGAAACAACTTTTAGTAAAAATAAAATAATTACCTCTGGTGGCCTCAATGACCACTGCAGATCTTTTACTCCAGATCCATAAATTACCTGGAACCCATTTCTGGTAAAATTAAAAATGTCACATCAGGTGTCCAAAGCAAACTCCTCAGACCTTTAACAATATTTCCATAGATAAATTGAACACAGTTTTGGCAAAATTAAAAAGCATCACATAAGGTGGCCTAAATGACAACATCAGACGTTTTACACCAGCTCCATTACTCACTTATAACCCTCTTTTTCATAAACTTTAAATATCACTTCAGGTGTCGTAAGTGCCTTCCATGGACATTTCACCCCAACTATAGATATCAAGTGGAACCGATTTTATGCAAAAATAAACATTTCACCTCTGCTGGCTTAAACATCACTGCAACCTTTCACAAAGACACCATAGATCACCTGGAATCCATTTGTGGCAAAAATAAAAATATTATCTCTAGTGGCCTAAATGACCTTCTGCAGTCCTACTCATCCCTGCTCCATAACTCACCTGGAGCCACTTTTTTTGTAAATATAAAATATTTTCTCTGGTGGCCTATATCACCACCACAGACTCTTTACAAAGGTTCAGTTAAGCACCTGGAACCCATTTTTAGTAAAACAAAAATATAACATATGAGCCTAAATGAGCACTGTGGATATTTCTAATTCCCATTTATTTTGTGAAAAACTGAAAATATCACCACAGGTGGCCTAAATGACATCCACCAACATTTTACCCCAGGTACATTAATTACCAGGAACCAATTAGTGCAAAAAAAATATCACCACAGGTGGCCTAAATGACCACCATGTACCATTCACCCTGTCTGCATAGATCACCTGGAACCCATTTTTGCCAACAATAAAAACATCATCTCTGGTTGCCTAAAGGTCCTCTGTAAACCTTTCCCTCTGGCACCATAAATCAACTAGAATGAATTTTTATTAAAAATAAAAATATCATGTCTCCAGGCCTAAATGACCACTGCAGATCAATTAATCTGGATCAATAATTTACCCGGAACCCATTTTTGGCAAAAATACAAGCATCACATCAGGTGTCCTAAATGACAACCTCAGACCTTTTACACCAGCTCCATTAGTCACTTACAACCCACTTTCTGAAACACTACAAATATCACTTCAGGTGTCTTAAATGGCTACCATGGAACTTTCACCCCAACTATAGATATCAACGGAAACCGATTTTATGCAAAAACAAAAATTTCACCTCAGCTGGCTTGAACAACCACTGCTGACCTTTCACATTGACTCCATAGATCACCTTGTACCATTTCTGGCAAAAATAAAAATATTATCTCCGGTGGCCTAAATGACCACTGCAGTCCCATTACCCCTGCTCCATAACTCACCTGGAACCACTTTTTGGTAAACATAAAAATATTTTCTCAGGTGGCCTATATGACCACCGCCAGATACATACTGTAAATTACAGGGAACCCATTATTACAAAAAAAATATCACCACAGGTGGTCTAAATGACCACCATGTTCTATTCAACCTGTCTGCATGGATCATCTGGAACCCATTTTTGCCAAAAATGAAATAATCATCCCTGGTTGCCTAAAGGTCCTCTTTAGACATTTTACCCTGGCTTCATAAATCACCTGGAACCAATTTCTATTAAAAATAAAAACATCATGTCGCCTGGCCTAAATGACCACTGCAGATCTTTTACTCTGGATCAATAATTTACCAGGAACCCATGTTTGAAAAAAAATACAAATATCACCTCAGGTGTTCTAAACGACTGCCATGGACCATTAACCCCAACTTCAGCTTTCAAATGGAACTGATTTTTTGCAAAAATAAATATTTCACCTCAGCTGGCTGGAACAGCCACTGCTGACCTTTCACAATGACTCCATAGATCACCTGGAACTATTTCTGGCAAAAATAAAAATATCACCTCAAGTGGCCTTACTGACCACTGCCTACCTTTACCCAAACCCATTAATCACCTGAAACACATTTTTGGCAAAAAATACATATATCACATCAGGTAGCTTTCATGTAAAAAAACAGGGCTTTCACCCCAGCAAGATAAATCAACTGCAACCCATTTTTTGCAAAAATTAAAATTTCAGCCCAGGAGGCCTAAACGACCACTGCATCACATTTTCCATGTCTCCATAGATCACCTGGAACCCATTTTTTGCAAAAATAAAAATAGCACCCCTGGTGGTCTAAAGCTCTACTGTGATGTTTTTACCTCACCTCCATAAATCACCTGAAACCCATTTTTGGCAACAACAAAAGCATGTCCCTTCTGGTGGCCTCTATGACCACTTTGGACAATTTACACCAGCTCCATCAATCACCTAGAAACCATTTTTGGCAAACAAAATTACCTCAAGTGGAATAAACAACCACCATTGAGCTTTCCCTCCAGTCATTTAACTCATCAAAAACACATTTTTGAAACAAATAAAAAAATTTCAACTCAGGTGGATTAAAGAACCATGAAGAAACTTTTTAAACCAGGCTCCATAGATCAGCCGGACCATGTTTTTGACAAAAACTAAATTGATCAGCACAGGTGGCCTAAATGACATCCACCAACATTTTACCCCATGTTCATAAATTACCTGGAACCCATTATTACAAAAAAATTTATATCACCACATGTGGTCTAAAGGAAATAAACAGACCTTTTACCTCAGATTCAGATCACCTGGAACACATTTTAGCAAAAAGAAGAATCACCTCAGGAGGCCTAAATGACAGCTGCAGATCTTTTACTCTGGATACATTTATTACCTGGATCCCAGTTTCGTGAAAAATACAAATATCACCTCAGGTGGCCAAACAATAATCTCAGACCTTTCACACCAGCTCCATTAATCACCTGCAAAACACTTTTTAAAAGACTAAAAATATCACCTCACGTAGCTTAAATGACAACTGTAGACAGCTCCAGATATCATCTGGAATCCACTGTCAGCAAAAATATAAATTTAACTTCAGATGGCTTAAACAACCATTGTGGACTTTTCACAATTACTCCATAGATCATCTGGAACCAAGTTTTGGCAAAACTAAAATTATCACTTCAGGAGACCTAAATGTCCACCACCTGCCTTTAACCTCAGGAGACCTAAATTACCACTGCCTACCATTTACCCCAATCCCATAAATCACCTGAAATTTTTTTTGGCAAAAATAAACATATCACCTCAGGTGGCCTAAATGAAAACCTCAGACCTTTCACCCCAGCTTCATAAATCACCTGCAACCCATTTTCAGCAAATATGTAAATTTCACCTCAGGTGGCCTAAACAACCACTGCAGAACTTTGAATCAGGCTCCATAGATCACCTGAAACCTTTTTATGGCAACAAATGAAAATATCACCTCAGGTGGCATAAAGGACCTTTTACCCTTGCTCCATACATGACCTGGAACCCATTTTTCATAAAAATAAAAATATTACCTCAGGTGGCATAAATGGGCACTGCAGACCTTTAATTCAGGTGCCAAAAATCACCTGGAACTGATTTCCAGCAAAAATGAATAGAAATGTTACCCCAGGTGGCCTAAATGACTACCACAGACCTTTCACCTTTGTTCCAGAAATTACCTGGTACCAATTTTTAGTAAAAAATAAAAACATTACCTCTGGTGGCCTCAATGACCACTGTAGATCTTTTACTCTAAATCCATAAATTACCTGGAACCCATTTTGGCAAAAATACAACATACCTCAGGTGGCCTAAATGACATCCTCAGACCTTTACAGCTGATCAGTCATTCACAAACCCACTTTTTCAAAAACTTTAACTATCACCCCAGGTGTCTTAAATGCCTGTCATGGACCTTTCACCCCATCTATAGATATCAATGAACCAATTTTATGCAAAATAAAATTCCACCTCAGCTGGCTTAAACAACAATTGCAACCTTTCACAATGAGTCCATAGATCAACTGGAACCCATTTGTGGCAAAAATAAAATATTATCTCTCGTGGTCTAAATGACCACTGCAGTCATATTACCCCTGCTCCATAACTCACTTGGAACCACTTTCTGGTAAACATAAAAATATTTTCTCAGGTGGCCTACATGAACACCCCAGACCTTTTACAAAGGTTTCATTAAGCACCTGGAACTAATTTTTTGCCAAAACAAAAATATAACTTAAGGAGCCCAAATGAGCACTGCGGACATTTTGCCCCAGCTATTTTTGGCAAAAACTAAAAATATCACCACAGGTGGCCTAAATGTCATCCACTGACATTTTACACCAGGTACATAAATTACCTGGAACCCATTATTACAAAAAAATCACCATAGGTGGTCTAAATGACCACCATGTATCATTCAACCTGGCTGCATAGATCACCTGAAACCCATTTTTGCCAGAAAAGAAAACATCATCCCTGGTTGCCTAAAGGTCTTCTGTAGACCTTTCACCCCAGCTCCATAAATCAGATGGAACCAATTTCTATTAAAATCAAAAATATCATGTCTCCTGGCCTAAATGACCACTGCAGATCTTTTACTCTGGATCAATAATTTTCCGGGAACCCATTTTGGGCAAAAATACAAATATCACCTCAGGTGTCCTAAACAACATCCTCAAACCTTTTACACCAGCTCTATTAGTAACTTGCAAGCCACTTTTTGAAAAACTACAAATATCATCTCAGGTGTCTTAAACGGCTGCCATGGATCGTTTACCCCAACTCCAGATATCAAATGGAACTGATTTTTTGCAAAAATAAAAATTTCACATCAGTTCGCTTGAACAACCACTGCTGACCTTTCACAATGACTCCATAGGTCACATGGAACCATTTCTGGCAAATATAAAAATTTCACCACTGGTGGCCTAAATGACCACTGCCTACCTTTTACCAAATCCCATTAATCACCTGAAACCCATTTTTGGCAAAAAATACATATATCACATCAGGTAGCATTATTGTAAAAAGAGATCTTTGATCCCAGCAAGATAAATCAATTGCAACTCATTTTTTGCAAAAATAAAAATTTCACCCCAGTGGCCTAAACAAACACTGCATCACATTCTCCATATCTCGATAGATCACCTGGAACCCATTTTTTGCAAAAGTAAAAGCAGCACCCCTGGTTTTAGGTAAAGCGCTACTGTGAATCTTTCACCTCACCTCCATAAATCACCTGAAACCCATTTTTGGCAACAACAAAAACATATCCCTCTGTGTGGCCTCAATGACCGCTTTGGACATTTTACACCAGCTCCATCAATCATCTTGAAACCATTTTTGGCAAAAAAATCACCTCAGGTGGAATAAACATACAAACATTCGAAACTTGCCAGCAGATAAAGGTCTAGAGGTCTTTTAAGTCTGCTCGAATGTGTAGCTAGTACCCCTTATTCTGCAGCTGCCCATCCCTTCCACCCTTCCCCTACATTAACCCTCCCTCTAGTCTGGTCCCATCCTCTTTTGAAGCAATCGACTGTTCTGCTGGATACCACTTCTGCAGGTAATGCATTAAACCCAGCCACCATCCTCTCTTTAAAAAAGTGTCTCCCCATCTCCCTCCTGAAACCCATTTTTGCCAGAAATAAATATATGACATCAGGTAGCATAAATGTAAACCACAGTTCTTTCAGCCCTGCTCCATAAGTCAACTGGACCCAATTTTGTGCAAAAATTAAAATTTCACTACAGGTGACCTAAATGACCACTGCATCACATTCACTCCATAGATCACCTGGAACCCATTTTTGGCAAAAATAAAAATTGCAACCCTTGTGGCCTCAATGACCACTTTGGACATTTTACACCAGCTCCCTCAATCACCTAGAAACCATTTTTGGAAAAAAAATAATCTCAGTTGGAATAAACGACCACCATTGATCTTTCACTCCAACTATTTAACTCACCAAACACCCATTTTTGAAACAAATAAAAAATTACAAATCAGGTGGCTTAAAGAACCATAAAGAAACTTTCAACCAGGCTTCATAGATCAGCTGGAGCATATTTCGGCAAAACTAAAAAGGTGGTTTTTATAAACCATTGTACTTTTCACAATTTATTGATTTATCTGTTTATTTATTAACTAGATTACTAGATAAGCACTGATGGGAAAACACTCATTTCCAGATGCGACTGAGTGTACGCATAATACATATCAGTGCAACACATTTGGCAGTATTGTTACTATAGAATGATGCATACACATACTTAGTGCAGTAGGCTCAACATAGGTGAAACAAAAACAGTCCAGATGGTTAATGACCCATATCTAACTGAACCTATTTTGCAAAACAGTTATCACCTCAGGTGGCCTAAGTTCCCACCACCTACCTTTAACTTTAGGTTTCTAAATGACTACCTACTTTTACCCTAACCCTAAATCATTCGAATGATTATAAAATAAATATATCACCAGGTGGCTTTAATAACAACCTCAGACTTTCATAGCTGTTCCAATAAATCACCCACAACCCATTTAACCAAATAATTTCACTTGTGGTGTCTTAAACTACCACTGAGGAAGTTTGAACTGTTCATAAATCACCTGAAACCCATTTATCGCAAAAATATAACTCAGATGGTGTAAATTACCTCTACCCTGTCTATACATGACATGAACCACTTAGTAAAAATAAAAATATCATTTGGTGGTCAAATGACAACGGCAGATCTTACTCCAGATACCTAATTCCTGAACCTATTTTTGTAAAATAAAATGTCACATCAGGTGTCCAAACAATGACCTCAGGTGGCCTAGTGGTATTGTGACTTTTTCCTCCAGAGGCATAAACACCACTGCACCTTTTTATTTTGCTCATCAATCACTGAACCCATTTTGGCAAAATTGAAATGTTCCTCAGGTGGTCATAACGACTACCATGACCCTTTTCCCTGGCTTAATAGATCACCTGATTATGGCAGCAAAAGGTTGCATGGTGTTTTGTTCTTGAGGTTGAAGGCTCGCATTATTATTTAGGCTAATTGAGGTAATATTTTATTATTGTCAAATTTTGTTCCAGGTGATTTTGGAGGCATTGTGTCTGCACTGTTGTTTATGCTTTGAGGATTAAGATCTCAGATCATTTACACCAGCAATATTAGTCACTTTCTAACCAATTTTCAAAAACTGAAATATTATCTGGTGTCTTAGTGAGTCTGGTGGACATTTCACCCAAACTAGGATGTCAATTGAACTGATTTTATGCAAAATAAATGTCACCTCAGCTGGCTTAACAACCACTGCAACCTTTCTCAATGATCTACAGATCACCTGACCCATTTGTGGCAAAAATTTATTTCTAGGTGCCCAAATGATCACTGCCACCTTACTACATAAATCACATGAACCTATTTTGCCTAAAATAATATATATAAATGATGCAAACAATATATCATTGATGGCAAACAGAATATCACCTAGGTGCCATATTGACCTTTTATTCTTGTCTATACATAACATGGAACCCATTTGTAAAAATGTTATTACTTAGATGTCCTAAAGACTACTCATAGTATCTACTCTGGCTCAGAGATCCCTGAATCATTGTCAAAATGAAATATCACCCATGATGGATTAAATACTGCAGATATTTATCCTAAATCCATAAATCACCTGGAACCAATTGTTATAAAATAAAATATCACCTCTGTGGCTTGCCGGACAACAGCAGATCTTTTACTTAGATCCATAGATTACCTGGAACCCATTTCGATAAAATAAAATGTCACATGCCCAAACAAACACTTTGAACTGCTAATGTTTCCAAAGATCACCTTGAACCCAATTTTGGTAAAAATACCATTTCACTTCAGGTTGCCTAAATGACTAACCCATACCATTCACTTCGGGTCCACAGATTAGCTGAAACTCATTTTGCAAAACAAAAACATTGTCCTGGTTGCCAAAGGTCCTCTACAGACCTTTCATCCTGGCTCCATAAATCACCTGAGCCAATTTCTGTAAAATATAAACACTTCCTGGTCTAATGGCCACTGCAGAATTTTAATCTGGATCCATGCATTATGAACCCATTTTGCAAAAATACAGCTTTACGAGGTGGCCTAATCACCACCACTCACCTTTAACCTCAGGTGGCCTAATGACTACAGCCAACCTTCGTCCCAGACCCATGAATCACCTGAACTGCATTTTGGCAAAATACATCACCACTGCTGTCTAATCTACAACCTCAGACCTTCACTCGAGCTATAAATCACTAGACACCTAATGGTTATAATAAATTGCACTCAGGTGTCTCAATACTGAGGAACAATGGATTTGTCTGTAGACCACCTGAAACAATTATAGTAAAAAATGTGTCTCATCAGGTGGTATAATGACCTTTAACCTTTCTCCATACATAACCTGATCCCACTCTTTAGTAAAAATGAAATTATGACCTCAGATGGCCTTAATAAAACTGCTAACTTAGCTTCCACATGAGTTTATAACCCACCTAGAACTCATTTTTTGGGAAAAAATTAACATTTCACCTCAAGGTGACCTAACAAAACACTGAGGGAACCTTGAATCTGGCTCCATAGAATCACCTTGGAAACCATTTTTGGCAAAAAATAAAATATCATCCTGGAGTTTCCTTAAAGGTCCTTTGCAGACCTTTCACCCAGGCTCCATAAATCAACTGAAAACCAATTTCTAGTGCAAATAAATATATCACCTCTCTCTGGCTAAATGACCACTGCAGATCTTTACTCTGGATCCATAAATTACCTGGAACTAAATTCTGGCAAAACTGAATAGAAATGTCACCCCAGGTGTCCTAAATGACTTCTGCAGACCTTTCATCTCAGCTCCGTAAATCACCTGGGAGCTAATTTTTAGAAAAAATAAAAACATTACCTCTGGTGGCCTAAATGACCACTGCAGATCTTTTACTCCAGATCCATCAATTACCTGGAACCCATTCTGGGTAAAAATCAAAATGTCACATCTGGTGTCCAAAACAAACTTATTGGACCTTTCACAATGATTCCATAGTTCACCTTGAAAGCTGTTTTGCAAAATAAAATTTCACCTCAGCAGGCTTTAAACAACCACTGCAACCTTTCACAATGACTCCATAGATCACCTGAACCCATTTGTAGCAAAATAAAATATTATCTCTGGTGGCCTAAATGACCACTGCAGTCCCATTACCCTGCTCCATAACTCACCTGGAACCACTTTTGGAAAACATAAAATAATACCCTCAAGGTGGCCTATATGACCACCAAAGACATTTTAAAAAGGTTCCATTAAGCACCTAGAACCCATTTTTGGCAAAAACCAAAATATAGCATCAGGAGCCCAAATGAGCACTGTGGATATTTGACCCCACCTATTTTTGGCAAAAACTAAAAATATCACCACAGGTGGCCTAAATGACATCCACCGACATTATACCCCAGGTACATAAATTACCTGGAACCCATTATTACAAAATAAAATATCACCACAGGAGGCCTAAATGACCACCATGTACCATTCACCCTGTCTGCATAGATCACTTGGAACCTTTTTTGCCAAAAATGAAAACATCATCCCTGGTTGCCTAAAGGTCCTCTGTAGACCTTTCACCCCTGGCTCCATAAATCATTTGGAATTAATTTCTATTAAAAATAAAAATATCATGTCTCCAGGCCTAAATGACTACTGCAGATCTTTTACTCTGGATCAATAATTTACCGGGAACCCATTTTTGGCAAAAATACAAATATCACCTCAGGAGTCATAAACGACATCCTCAAACCTTTTACACCTACTCCATTAGTCACTTACAAGCCACTTTTTGAAAAACTACAAATATCACATCAGATGTTTTAAACGGCTATATATCACATCAGATAGCATTAACGTAAAAAACAGATCTTTCACTCCAGCAAGATAAATCAACTGCAACCCACTTTTTACAAAAATAAGAATTTCAACCCGAGTGGCCTAAACGACCACTGCATCACATTCTCCATGTCTCCATAGATCACCTGGAACCTATTTTTTGCTAAAATAAAAATAGCGCCCCTGGTGGTCTAAAGCTGTACTATGAATCTTTTACCTCACCTCGATAAATCAACTGAAACCCATTTTTGGCAACAACAAAAACATATCCCCTCTCATGGCCTCAATGACCACTTTGGACATTTTACACCAGCTCCATTAATCAGCAAGAAACAATTTTTGACAAAACAAAAATCAGCTCAGGTGGAATAAATGACCACCGTTCAGCTTTCACTCCGGCTATTTAACTCACCAAAAACCCGATTTTGAAACAAATAAATAATTTCCACTCAGGTGGCATAAAGAACCATGAAAAAACTTTCAACCATGCTCCATCGATCAGCTGGAGCAAGTTTTTGGCTAAAATAAAATTATCACTTCAGGTGGTCTAAATGACCAGCACCTGCCTTTAACCTCAGGTGACCTAAATTACCACTACCTACCATTTACCCCATTCCCATAAATCATCTGAAATTTTTGGCAAAAATAAATATATCACCTCAGGTGGCCTAAAAAACAACCTCAGACCTTTCACCCCAGCTTCAAAAATCACTGGCAACTCATTTTCAGCAAATATGTAAATTTCACCTCAGGTGGCTTAAACAACCACTGAGGAACTTTGAATCTGTCTCCACAGATCACCTGAAACCTTTTTATGGCAACAAATGAAAATGTCACCTCAGGTGGCATCAAGGACCTTTTACCTTTGCTCCATATATGACCTAGAACTATTTTTGGTAAAAATAAAAATATTACCCCAGAAGGCCTAAATGAGCACTGCAGACATTTTTTTCAGGTGCCATTTATCACCTGGAACTGATTTCCGGCAATAAATGAATAGAAATGTCACCCCAGGTGACCTAAATGACTACCGCAGACCTTTCTCCTCGGTTCCATAAATTACCTGGAACCAATTTTTAGTAAAAAAAAAACATTACCTCTGGTGGCCTCAATGACCACTGCAGATCTTTTACTCCCAATCCATAAAATACCTGAAACCCATTTTTGGCAGAAATGAAAATGTCACATCAGTTGTCCAAAACTAACTCCTCAGACCTTTAACAATATTTCCATAGATAAATTGAACGAGTTTTGGCAAAAATAAAAAGCATCACCTCAGGTGGCCTAAATGACAACATCAGACGTTTTACACCAGCTCCATTATTCACTTACAACCCTCTTTTTCATAAACTTTAAATATCACTTCAGGTGTCTTAAGTGCCTGCCATGGACATTTCACCCCAACTATAGATATCAAGGGAACCGATTTTATGCAAAAATAAACATTTCACCTCTGCTGGCTTAAACATCACTGCAACCTTTCACAATGACACCATAGATCACCTGGAATCCATTTGTGGCAAAAATAAAAATATTATCTCTGGTGGCCTAAATGACCACTGCAGTCCCACTATCCCTGCTCCATAACTCACCTGGAGCCACTTTTTGGTAAACATAAAACTATTTTCTCAGGTGGCCTATATCACCACCACAGACCTTTTACAAAGGTTCAGTTAAGCACCTGGAACCCATTTTTGGCAAAAACAAAAATATAACATAAGGAGCCCAAATGAGCACTGTGGATATTTTACCCCATTTATTTTTGCAAAACTGAAAATATCACCACAGGTGGCCTAAATGACATCCACCAACATTTTACCCCAGGTACATTAATTACCTGGAACCAATTAGTAAAAAAATATCACCACAGGTGGCCTAAATGACCACCATGTACCATTCACCCTGTCTGCATAGATCACCTGGAACCCATTTCTGCCAACAATGAAAACATCATCTCTGGTTGCCTAAAGGTCCTCTGTAAACCTTTCCCTCTGGCACCATAAATCAAGTGGAATGAATTTTTATTAAAAATGAAAATATCATGTCTCCAGGCCTAAATGACCACTGCAGATCAATTAATCTGGATCAATAATTTACCCGGAACCCATTTTTGGCAAAAATACAAGCATCATATCAGGTGTCCTAAATGACAACCTCAGATCTTTTACACCAGCTCCATTAGTCACTTACAACCCACTTCTGAAACACTACAAATATCACCTCAGGTGTCTTAAATGGCTACCATGGAACTTTCACCCCAACTATAGATATCAACGGAAACCGATTTTATGCAAAAATAAAAATTTCACCTCAGCTGGCTTGAACAACCACTGCTGACCTTTCACAATGACTCCATAGATCACCTTGTACCATTTCTGGCAAAAATAAAAATATTATCTCTGGTGGCCTAAATGACCACTGCAGTCCCATTACCCCTGCTCCATAACTCACCTGGAACCACTTTTTGGTAAACATAAAAATATTTTCTCAGGTGGCCTATATGACCATCCCCAGATACATACTGTAAATTACATGGAACCCATTATTACAAAAAAAAATATCACCACAGGTGGTCTAAATGACCACCATGTTCTATTCAACCTGTCTGCATAGATCATCTGGAACCCATTTTTGCCAAAAATGAAATCATCATCCCTGGTTGCCTAAAGGTCCTCTTTAGACATTTCACCCTGGCTCCATAAATCACCTGGAACCAATTTCTATTAAAAATAAAAATATCATGTCTCCTGGCCTAAATGACCACTGCAGATCTTTTACTCTGGATCAATAATTTACCAGGAACCCATGTTTGGCAAAAATACAAATATCACCTCAGGTGTTCTAAATGACTGCCATGGACCATTAACCCCAACTTTAGCTTTCAACTGGAACTGATTTTTTGCAAAAGTAAATATTTCACCTCAGCTGGCTGGTACAGCCACTGTTGACCTTTCACAATGACTCCATAGATCACCTGGAACTATTTCTGGCAAAAATAAAAATATCACCTCAGGTGGCCTTAATGACCACTGCCTACCTTTTACCCAAACCCCATTAATCACCTGAAACACATTTTTGGCAAAAAATACATATACCACATCAGGTAGCTTTCATGTAAAAAAACAGGGCTTTCATCCCAGCAAGATAAATCAACTGCAACCCATTTTTTGCAAAAATTAAAATTTCACTACAGGTGACCTTAATGACCACTGCATCACATTCACTCCATAGATCACCTGGAACCCATTTTTGGCAAAAATAAAAATTGCAACCCTTGTGGCCTCAATGACCACTTTGGACATTTTACACCAGCTCCCTCAATCACCTAGAAACCATTTTTGGAAAAAAAATAATCTCAGTTGGAATAAACGACCACCGTTGATCTTTCACTCCAACTATTTAACTCACCAAACACCCATTTATGAAACAAATAAAAAATTTCAACTCAGGTGGCTTAAAGAACCATAAAAGAAACTTTCAAACAGGCTCCATAGATCAGCTGGAACATATTTCTGGCAAAACTAAAAATATCACCTCATGTGGCCAAAACGACCTCCAGAAACCTTTTACCCCAGATTCATATCACCTGGAATAAATTTTAACAAAAGAAAAATCACCTAATGTGGCCTAAATGACCACTGCATATCTTTTACTCTGAATACATTAATTTCTTGGATCCCAGTTTGGGAAAATACAGATATCACCTCAGGTGGCCAAACAATAACCTCAGACCATTCACATCAGCTCCATTAAACACCTGCAACCCACTTTTTAAAAAACTAAAAATATGGCTTAAATAACCACTGTGGACATTTCACCTCAGCTCCAGAGATCACCTGGAATTCACTGATTGCAAAAATAAAAATGTCATCTCAGGTGGCTTAAACAACCATCGCAGACTTTTCACAAAGACTCCAGAAATCACCTGGAACCCATTTTTGGCAAAAATAAAAATATTGTACCTGGTTGCCTAAAGGTCCTCTGCAGACCTTTCACCCTGGCTTCATAAATCACATGGAGCCAATTTCTGGAAAAAATGAAAATATGACCTCTTCTGGCCTAAATGACTCTGAATCCATGAATTACCTGGAACCCATTTTTGGCAAAAATACATCACCACCTACCTTTAACCTAAGGTGGAGTAAATTACTAGTGTCAACCCTTTACCCCAATCCCATGAATCACCTGAATTTCATTTTTGGCAAAAATAAATATATCACCTCAGCTGACCTAAACTACAACTTCAGATCTTTCACCCCAGCTCCATAAATCACCTGGAACCCATTTTCGGCAAATATATAAATTGCACCTAAGGTGGGCTAAACGACAACTGAGAAACATTGAATCTGACTCCATAGATCATCTGAAACCCATTTATGGCAAAAAATAAAAACATAATCTCAAGTGGCATAAATTACCCTTGCTCCATACATAACCTGGATCCCATTTTTGGTAAAAATGAAAATATTACTTCAGGTGGCCTAAATGACCACTGCATACCATTCACCCTGGCTCCATAGATCACCTGGAACCATTTTTGGCAGAAATGAAAATATCACCCCGGTGGCCTAACGGTCCACTGCAGACCTTTTTATCCAGGTGCCATAAATCACTTGGAACCAATTTCTGGCATACAATGTATAACAATATCACCCCAGGTGGCCTAAATGATCACCAGAGACCTTTCACCTTTACTCCATAAATCACCTGGAACCAATTTTTATTAAAAATTAAAACATAACCCCTGGTGACCTAAATGATGACTGCAGATCTTTTCTCTCCAGATCCATAAATTACCTAAACCCATTTTTGGTAAAAATATAAATGTCACATCAGGTGACCAAAACAAACTCCTCAGACCTTTCACAGTTTCCATAGATCACCCTGAACCCAGTTTTTGCAAAAATAAAAATTACACCTCAGGAGGTCTAAACAACCACCACGTACCATTCACTCTAGTGTAACAGATTACATGCTACCCATTTTTGGCAAAAAAAAAATGTCCCCCCTTGTCAATTCAAAGTTCACTGTGGGCCTTTTTACTCAGTGCAAGAAATCAACTGGAACCTATTTTTGGTAAAAAGGAAAAGTGATATCACCTCAGGTGGCCAAAATGACCACACTGGAGGATCTTAGTGGAGAGCAGGTGTTGATCTTGACTGTGACAAGTGACCATGGCTCAGGGGATGCAGAGGAAAAACCTTTCCTGCTGGATATGGGACAGGCCAGTGGCACCATTGGGTTAGGAACAGTGGGGGTTAGCACCATGCTGACATTTAGGCCAGCTGAGTTCATATTTTTATTTTTGTCAAAAATGGGTTACAGGTGATTTATGGAGCCTCAGTAAAAGGTCCATGGTGGTCATTTTTGCCACCTGATATGATGTTTTTCCTTTTGCCAAAAACGGTTCTAGGTGATTTATGGAGCTGGGTACAAATGTCCACAGTGGTCATTTAGGTGACCTGAGGTGATATTTATACTTTTGAAAAAAAACTGGGTTCCAGGTGATCTGTATAGTCATTATAAAAGGTCACCAATGGTTGTTTAGGCCACCTGAGGTGAACGTTTTATTTTTGCCAAAAATTGGTTCCAGATGATTTATGGAGCTGGGGTCAAATGTCTGCGGTGGTGGTTTAGGCCACCAGAGGAGTTATTTTTATTTTGACTTTCACAGCAGCTCTATTAATCACCTGCAACACATTTTTGGTAAAAACTAAAGGTATTTCCTCAGGTGACCTAAATGACCTCTTTGGACCTTTTACACAGGCTCCATTAATCACCTGGAACCCATTTGTTTGCAAAAATAAAAATATCACCTCAGGTGGCATAAATGACCATCACAGACCTTTCACTCCAACTTCATATATCACTTCGAACCCAGTTGTGCATAAATTACCTGGAACCCATTTTTGGTCAAAATAAAAATGTCACACATCATGTGTCCTAAGCAAACACCTCAGACCTTTCATAATGTCTCCAAAGATCACCTTGAACCCAGTTTTGGCAAAAATTAAAATTTCACCTCCGGTGGCATAAATGACCACCTTACAATTTACCCTAGCCCCACAGACTAGCTGGAACCCATTTCTGGCAAAAAATAAAAATATCATCACTGGTTGACTAAAGGTCCTCTGCAGACCTTTCACCCTGGCTCCATAGATCCAATTTCTGGTAAAAATAAAAATATCACCTCTCCTGGTCTAAATGACCACATCAGATCTTTTACTCTGGATCCATGTATTACCTGGAACCCATTTTTGGCAAAAATACAATTATCACCTCAGGTGGCCTAATCACCACCACCTACCTTTAGCCTCAGGTGGCCTAAATGACCACAGCCAACCTTTTATCCCACTCCTGTGAATCACCTGAACTGCATTTTTGGCAAAAATAAATATATAACCTTAGCTTGCCTAAACTATAACCTCAGACCTTTCACTCCAGGTGCATAAATCACCTGCAAGACATTTTTGGCAAATATATAAATTGCACCTCAGGTGGCCTAAATAACTACTGAGGAACACTGAATCTGGCTCCATAGACCACCTGAAACACATTTATGGTAAACAATAAAAATGTCACCTCAGGTGCCATAATTGACCTTTAACCCTTGCACCATACATAACCTGGAATACATTCTTAGTAAAAATGAAAATATTACCTCAGGTGGCCTAAAGGCCCACTGCAGACCTTTTATCCAGGCTCCATAAATCATGTGGCACCTATTCCTGGCAAAAAAATAATACAAATATCACATCACGTAGCCTAAATGACCATTGCAGACCTTTCACCTTTGCTCCATAAATCACCTGGAACAAATTTTTAATAAAAATAAAGATATCACCACTGGTGACCTAAACAACCACAGCAGATCTTTTACTCCAGATCCATAAATTGCATGGAACATATTTTTGGTAAAAATTAAAATGTCACATCAGGTGTCTAAAATAAACACCTCAGACCTTTCACAATGTTTCCAAAAAACAGCTTGAACCCAATTTTGGCAAAATAAAAATTTAATCTCAGGTGGCCTAAATGACGACCTCTTACCATTCACCCTAGCTCCACAGATTAGCTGGAACCCACTTTTGGGAAAAAATAAAAATATCACCCCTTGTGTCCTGAACATTCACTGTGGACCTTCTACCCCAGTGCCATAAGTCACCTTGAACCTATATTGTGCAAATAAAAATGTTTATCACCTCAGGTGGCCTAAATGACCACACTGGACATTTTACACCGGCTCCATCATTTCACCTTGAAACCATTTTTGGCAAAAAGTAGAAATATCACCTCAGGTAGCTTAAATGACCACTGTGGATATTTCACCTCAGCTTCAGATATCACCGGGAATTAATTTTTTGCAAAAATAAACATTTCTCCTCAGGTGACTTAAACAATCATTGTGGACTTTTCGCAATGACTCGATAGATCAACTGGAACCCATGTTTAGTAAAAATAAAAATATTACCTCAGGTGGTCTAAATGACTACCACCTACTTTTAACCTCAGGTGGCCTAAATGACCACAGCCTGACTTTTACCTCAATTCTATAAATCTCCTCAATCTCATTTTTGGCAAAAATAAATATATCACCTCAGGCTGCTTAAATGACAACCTCAGACCTTTCACCCCAGCTCCATAAATAATCTAGAACACATTTTTGACAAAGATATAAATTTCACCTAAGGTTTCCTAAATGAGTAGCATGTACCATTCAGCCTGGATCCATAGATCTCCTGGAACCTATTTTTGGCAAAAATAAAAATATCACTCCTCTTGGCCAAAAGGTCTACTATGGACTTGTTTCCCCAACTCCATAAATAAATTGGAACCCACATTTTTGGCAAACAAAAAACAGTATTGCCTAAATGACTACTTTGAACTTTTTACACTGGCTACAAAACTCACATGAAAACCATTTTTGGCAAAAAATCAACTTAGGTCACCTTAATGACCACTGCTGACCTTTCACCCCAGCTTTATAACTCACCTGGAACTCATTTTTGGAAAAAAAATTAACATTTCACCTCAGGTGACCTAAACAACCACCGAGGAACTTTGAACCAGGCTCCATAGATCACCTGGAACCCATTTTTGGAAAAAACTAAAAATATTGTCCCAGGTTGCCTAGAGATCCTCTGCAGACCTTTCACCATGGCTCCATTAATCACCTGCAACCAATTCCAGGTGATCTATGGAGCCATGGTGAATGTGATGCAGTGGTTGTTTAGGTCACCTGAGGTGAAATTTTTATTTTTGCCAAAATTGGGTTCAAGGTAATTAATGATCTGGAGTAAAGGAACTGCAGTGGTCACTTAGAACACCAGAGGTGATATTTTTATTTTTTACTAAAAATCGGTTCCATGTTATGATTGGAGCAGGGGTAAAAGGTCATTTATGCCATCTGAGGTGATATATATATATTTGTATGCCATAAATGGTTTTCATGTGATCTATGGAGCCAGATTCAAAGTTCCTCAGTGGTGTTTTAGTCCACCTGAGATGAAATTTTATATATTTGCTTAAAATGGGTTCCAGGTAATTTATGGAGTCATTGTGAAAAGTCCACAAGGGTTGTTTATGCCACCTGAGTTGAAATTTTTATTTTTGCAAAAAATGGATTCCAGGTGATATCTGGAGCTGAGGTGAAATGTCCATGGTGGTCATTTAAACCACCTGAGATTATTGTTCTTATTTTTGTCAACAATGGTTTCAAGGTGAAATGATGGAGTAATAAGTCCAGTGTGGTCATTTAGGCCACATGAGGTGATATAATTTCTTTACCAAAAATAGGTTCCAGTTGAATTATGGTGCTGGGGAAAAAGGTCCACAGTGAATAAAAATGTCACCTCAGGTGGCTTGAAGAACCACAAAGAAACCTTCAACCAGGCTCCATATATCACCTGGAGCATGTTTTTGGCAAAAACTAAAACTACCACCTCATGTGGCCTAAATGACATCCACAGACATTTTACTCCAGTTTCATATCACCTGGAACAAATTTTAGCAAAAACAAAAAAACACCTCAGGTGGCGTAAATGACAACCTCAGAGCGTTTACACCAGCTCCATTAATCACCAGCAACCCACTTAATGGGTGGGGCCACTAGACTACCAGGGATATGAACAACTATAATAATTTAATACAGATCCGGTGGGCCATGAGACTAGCAGTAATATAAATAAATCCTGAGATGAGATATTTGTGTTTTTCCAGTCAGAGAATTTAAACATGATGGCAGCAGCCATGATCAAAGAATTTTAAAAATTCGCAGGACAAAGGTTCTTGAACTGCGAAGCTGCAAATTCTTTGATCGCCAGGTGGGATGACATGGCCAGAACCCCAATCTTTGTTTGCAAAACATACATATAAATTTTTACATTGACTTATAATGGGAATTTAAAAGTGGCATAACCTTTGAATGCCTTAATATGTTTTCACCAAACAAAACGTGGCATGTCTCGCCACCAAAGCTCTTTCAAGCGGACCATCTCTCAGAGCAGCAGACCACACAATGGCCGTGCAGGGCCACATCCAAAATCCCAAAAGCTGCCTCCAAAAATGGATAATTTTGCATTTTTCAGTGTTTTCATATGAAAAGCCCATAAGTCCAACCGAAACAGAATTTGGCAAATCAAGAGAACTACCATCACCCAGCACGCATACCAAATTTCAGGCAAACCCGTTGAATGGGTCCAAGGTTATTAATGTGCAAAATTTTAAGTTTAACATAGAAGGGACTGCTGAACCCTAACTATAGTGGCTTGACTGTGCCACTATAATATGTATGGGTTAATGGTACGTGGTGGTCATTTAGACCACCTAAGGTGAAATTTATATTTTTGCAAAAATGGGTTCGAAATGATTTATGGAGTTGGAGTGAAAGGTCTGCGGTGGTCATTTATGCCACCTGAGGTGATATTTTTTTGCAAAAAAAATGGGTCCCAGGTGATTAATGGAGCCTGTGTGAAAGGTCCAAAGTGGTCATTTAGGTCACCTGAAGAAATATCTTTAGTTTTTGCTAAAAATGTGTTGCAGGTTATTAATGGAGCTGGTGTGAAAGTCAGTGATGCTCATTTAGGCTACCTGAGATTCGGGGCCAGATTTTTAAAGGGCCCTTAGCTCTGAAAAAGCCTTTTGCACCATTAAGGCACATCTTTGTGAAGCACCAGTACTCAGAAGCCCCGACTTCACCCTTCCTTTTTTGCTGCAAACGGATGCTTTGGACTGCGGCATAGGGGCTGTTCTGTCTCAAATAGTAAGTGGAGAAGAACATCCAGTGATGTACCTGAGCCGTAAGCTGCATGAGAGGGAGACAAGATATTCAGCCATAGAAAAAGAATGTCTGGCTATCAAGTGGGCCATTGAAGTCCTCAAGTTTTACCTGTGGGGCTCAGAATTTGAGGTTTTAACTGACCACAACCCCCTTTGTTGGCTTCATAATATGAAGGATAAAAACCCAAAAATAATGCAATGGTACTTGGCTTTACAGCCTTATAGGTTCACAGTACACCACCGACCTGGGACAGCAAATACGAATGCTGATTTTATGTCCCGATATGGGGCAGAAGAAAATACATATGCAGACCTCGAGGAATTTGAAAGCAGTAAGAAGGATTAGGAATAACCTTTCATGTGTGTATTATTTAATAAGGGTCCCCGAGGTGGAGCTTTGGGAGTGGGTGGGCTAAAGCTCCATCTCTCCCTTTCTAAGAGTGAGAGATCTGTTCATTTTGCATAAGACTTGGTAATTAGGAAACTATGGGATAGAAGTAGGATAATGTACCCCCTATAGTTTCCTCTTAAGTGGGGAGGAAATCTGAAAGTGTGCTGTTAAACCTCCAAATACCTGTCTAATTCTGTTTCCCAAGTCTACTGCAGTAGCACTCTCTGAATATCTTTACTGTCCTTTCCTTTACTTTCCCCCTTTTAATTCTCTTCCCCCTTTTAATTCCCTTTTTCCAGGCAGGCCAACTGGATAAGAGCCCCTTTCTATCACTATCATTTCATTAAAAAGACAGGTATGGAGCTTCAGTACCCCCCCACCATGACAGGCTACAGTGTATAGACCTGGGGTTTAGCATATTTGGGCTAGTAGTTCCTCTTTTCATGTTTAAGCAATGCCCAGGAGACAAATGTGTATGCCAAATATAGGGGAATTCTCCTCACAGTGCAAGCACTTAGTTTATTTAGGCAGACAAGAAAAATAAAGATAGTAAAAAGATTCAAAGTCTGCCTGCTGGTCACCAAATCCCTTAGTGTGTTGTTGTAAGGTTCCCTAGTTATGCTTTAGCAACACTATTTTGACCAAAAAACAGTTTACTTTTCCTTACTGTTTAACTTTATTATTTTTGGTAAGGTGACATGGAAAGGCAGTATGCCAGCAGCACAAATGGTTTTAAACATAAGCAGATTTGAAATTAAAGGGACTGCTTTTGTTTGCTTTTGCTGCAATGAGTTTAGCACTCCCAAAAGAAACTCCTAAACAAAAATATGCAGTATTTCAGATGTTGTAAGATAAATGATGGACTCTTTTCAGTTATACTCCTTTTCATAGCAGTCTGGCTCCTGTTAATATTAAAGAGTAAAGCTTACCAGATAATGGGTATTCAGGCTTTAGCCAGAGGTAATCCTTACAGCCATTTTCACTTGTTGCTCTTGCTGTTTCCCTAGGAGGCAGCTGGCCCATTTCTCACTATAGTTATACTGTGGATAGGTTGAGGGAGGGCTAAGCTTGGCAAGAGTACTGTTTTTAGTTAAACCTGTATTATATTTCATTTCAGGGATGTCAATGTTTTGTAATAAAGCTATATTGATTATCCCTTTACTTAGAATGAAATAAAAGTGTTTTATAAATAAAAATCTGTATTGAAGAGTATAGGGGGCGGAGTATGAGTTGATCACCTGATGATTCCCTAGGATAAAAGGAGACTCATTCTTGTGATACCTTCAGATTCATTTTGGGATCAGCCAGTACTGATCCATTTGGGAGTCTGCACTTACAGACTAAGATAATTGAAATCCCAGGTGGCCTTTTCGTTTGCTGATATTGCCTGTGGAAACATTCATTTATTTTTGTACCTTTTATGTTTCTTTCTGTATTACTGCAAAGTTAATAGCTTTTTATTATCTTTTTTTGCTGTTACTTTAATAAAGCTTTAGGCTTGGCAATTTTATTTTAGCCTTGCCACATTACCGTTTTGTGTCAGTGTCCATCATTACACTCACACCCTATGACACAGTTGATATCTAGAGTTGGGGTGAAAGGCCCATGGCAGTCATTTAAGATGCCTGAGGTGATATTTGTAGCTTTTTAAAAAAGAAGGTCCGAAGTGACTAATGGAGCTGGTGTATAAGGTTGGAGATTGTCATTTAGGACACCTGAGGTGATATTTGTACTTTTGCCAAAAACGGGTTCCCGGTAATTTATGGATCCACAGTAAAAGTTCTGCAGTGGTCATTTAGGCCAGGAGACATGATATTTTTATTTCTAAATAGAAATTGGTCACCTTCTTTATAGGTTTTTCTGGCCTGGCATGCATGAGCAGGTTATGGAGTACTGTGAAATCTGTGAAGCATGCCAGAAGGTAGCCAAACTGGGGAATCAAGATAAGGTTCCTATGCTACCCTTACCATAGGTAACCACACCATTTGAAAGGATAGCAATGGACATAGTAGTACCTTTGCCCAAATTTCAAGGAGTAATAGATTCATTTTTAGTAGTTGTAAATTATGCTATGAAATACCCTGAGACCATACCATTTAGAACTGTTTCAGCCCAGAGAATAACAGATGAATTAGTGAAGATTTTCAGTCAGGTGGGAATACCCAGAGAAATCTTGACAGACCGGGGTTCCAATTTTTGTTCAGCACTGCTCAAACATTTATACCAGGCTTTGGGAATAGATGCACTGTTTACAACACCCTACCATTCCCAGACTGATGGGCTTATGTTGTCACTCAAAGAACTGGTCCTGTAACCTACAAAATAGCAGTACCAGATGAGAAGGGTAAGAAACGCATATATCATGCGAAGGTATTGAAAGCCTGTGTAGAGAGACCAACCTCTTGGTCCAGTTATGTTCTCCTCGAGTCTAATAATGCATCAGACATAGCATACCAATATTTGGAAGGTATGAGGAAGATGACATATCTGCTGATTAACCTTGATCTTACAGAAATCTGACATAGAGAAGGTGTTGTCTAACTTTAAGGACATGTGCTATTTTCATTTGTTGCCATAAATGGATTTCAGGTGATCTATGGAACCAGATTCAAAGTTCCTCAGTGGTTGTTTAGGCCACCTGAGGTGAAATTTATATATTTGCTGAAAATGGGCTGCAGGTGATTTATGACGCTGAGCTGAAAGGTCTGAGATTCTCGTCTAGGCCACCTGAGGTGATATATTTATTTTTGCCAAAAATTCTCTTCAGATGATTTATGGGATTGGATAAAAGGTAGGTAGTAGTCATTTAGGTCACCTGAGGTTAAATGTAGATGGTGGCCATTTAGGCCACCTGAAGTGATAATTTTAATTTTGCCAAAAATGGGTTACAGGTGATCTATGGAGTAAGTGTGAAAAGTCTGCGATGGTTGTTGAAGCCACCTGAGTTGAAATTTTTTATTTGTTTCAAAAATGGGTTTTTGGTGAGTTAAATAGCTGGAGTGAAAGATCAACGGTGGTCATTTATTCCACCTGAGGAGATTTTTTTTTTTTGGTAAAAATGGTTTCTACGTGATTGATGGAGCTGGTGTAAAATGTCCAAAGTGGTCATTGAGGCCACCATGGCTGCTATTTTCTATTTTTGCCAAAAATAAGTTCCAGGTGTTCTATGTAGTGAATGTGATGAGAGGTCATTTAGATCAGCTGTGGTAACATCTTAGTGTTTGCACAAAATGGGTTCCTGGTGACTTTTGGAGGAGGAGCGAAAGATCTGTGGTTTACATTACTTCTACCTGATGTCATATATTTATTTTTGGCAAAACTGTGTTTCAGGTGATTTATGGGGTAAAACGCAGGCAGTGGTCATTTAGGCCACCTGAGGTAATATTTTTATTTTTGCCACAAATGGGTACAAGGTGATCTATGGAGTCATTGTGAAAGGTTACAGTGGTTGTATATGAGATGATATTTTTATTTTTGCCTAAAATCACTTCAGTTTTACCCCAGGATCATATCGCCTGGAACAAATTTTAGCAAAATCCCCTCAGGTGGCCTAAACAACCACTGCAGATCTTTTACTCTGGATACATTGATTGCCTGGATCCCAGGATTGGGAAAAATACAAATATCACCTCAGGTGGCCAAACAACAACCTCAGATCTTTCACACCAGCTGCATTAATCACCTGCAACCCAACTTTATAAAAACTAAAAATATCACCTTAAGTGGCTTAAATGACCACTGTGGACATTTCACCACAGCTCCAGATATCACACAGAATCCACTGCTTGACAAAATAACAATTTCTCTTCAGGTGGCTTAAACAACCATTGTGGACTTTTCACAATTACTCCATAGATTACCTGGAATCCATTTTTGGCAAAAAATAAAATTATCACTTCAGAAGGCCTAAATGACCACCACCTACCTTTAAACTCAGGTGACCTAAATGACCACTGCCTACCTTTTACCCCAATTCCATAAATCACCTGAAATGCATTTTTGGCAAAAATAAATATATCACCTCAGGTGGCTTAAACGACAACCTCAGATCTTTCACCCCAGCTCCATAAATCACCTGGAACCCATTTTCAGCAAAGATATACATTTCCGCTCAGGTGGCCAGACCACCACTGAGGAACTTTGAATCTGGCTCCATAGATCACCTGGAAGCCATTTTTTGCAAAAAATAAATGTATTGTCCCTGGATTGCCTAAAGGTCCTCTGCAGACCTTTCACACTGGCTTCATAAATCACTTGGAGCCAATTTCTGGAAAAAATGAAAATATCACCTCTCATTGCCTAAATGACCACTGCAGAAAATGTTTTTTTAGCAAAAATAAATATATCACCTCAGGTGGCCTAAAGGACAACCTCAGACATTTCACCCCAGCTTCATAAATCACCTGCAACCCATTTTCAGCAAATATGTAAATTTCACCTCAGGTGGCCTAAACAACCACTCAGAAACTATCAGTCTCGCTCCATAGATCTCCTGAAACCTTTTTATGGCAGAAAATGAAAATATCACCTCAGGTGGCATAAAGGACCTTTTACCCTTGCTCCATACATGATCTGGAACCCATTTTAGGTAAAAAATAAAAACATTACCTCAGGTGGCCTAAATGAGCACTGCAGACCTTCTATTCAGGTGCCATAAATCACTTGGAACTGATTTTCAGCAAAAAATGAATAGAAATGTCACCACAGGTGGCCTAAATGACTACCGCAGACCTTTCACCTTCATTCTATAAATCGCCGGGAACCAATTTATAGTAAAAATTAAAACATTACTTCTGGTGGCCTCAATGACCACTGCAGGTATTTTACTCCAGATCCATAAATTACCTGGAAAACATTTTTAATAAAAAATTAAAATGTCACATCAGATGTAGAAAACAAATTCCTCTGCCCTTTTACAATGTTTCCATAGATCAATTGAAAACGGTTTTAGCAAAAATAAAAAAATATCAGCTCAGGTGGCCTAAATGACAACCTCAGACTTTTTACACCAGCTCCATTAGTCACTTACAACCCACTTTTTCAAAAACTTTAAATATCACCTCAGGTGTCATAAATGACTGCCATGGACCTTTCACCCCAACCATAGATATCAACGGGAACCAATATTATGCAAAAATAAAAATTTTACCCCAGCTGGCTTAATTAACCACTGCAGCCTTTCACAATGACTCCATAGATCACCTGGAACCATTTCTGGCAAAAATAAAAATATCACCTCAGGTGGCCTAAATGACCATTGCCTACCATTCACCCTGTCTGCATAGATCACCTGTAGAGCTCCATCAATCACCTATAAATCATTTTTTGGCAAAATAAATCATCTCAGGTGGAATAAACAACCACCATTGATCTTTCACTCTAGCTATTTAACTCACCAAAAAGCAATTTTTGAAACAAATAAAAAATTCAACTCAGGTGGCTTAAAGAGACATCAAAAAACTTTCAACCAGGCTCCATAGATCAGCTGGAGTATGTTTTTGGCAAAAACTAAAAATGTCACCCACTATGGTCTAAAAGACCTAAACAGACCTTTTACCCCAGATTCATGTCACCTGGAACACATTTTAGCAAAAAGAAGAATCACCTCAGGTGGCATATATTACAACTGCAAATATTGTACTCTGGATACATTAATTACCTGGATCCCAGTTTTGGTAAAATACAAATATCACCTTTAGGGGCCAAACAATAACCCAGACCATTCACACCAGCTCCATTAATCACCTGCAACCCACTTTTAAAAAACTAAAAATATCACCTCACGTAGCTTAAATGACAACTGTAGACAGTTCACATCAGCTCCAGATATCACCTGGAATCCACTGTTTGCAAAAATATAAATTTAACTTCAGATGGATTAAACAACCATTGCAGACTTTTCACAATTACTCCATAGATCACCTGGAACCAATTTTTAGCAAAACTAAAATTATCACTTCAGGAGGCCTAAATGTCCACCACCTGCCTTTAACCTCAGAAGACCTAAATTACCACTGCCTACCATTTACCCCAATCCCATAAATCACCTGAATTGTTTTTTTGGCAAAAATAAACATATCACCTCAGGTGGCCTAAACGAAAACCTCAGACCTTTCACCCAGCTTCATAAATCTCCTGCAACCCATTTTCAGCAAATATGTAAATTTCACCTCAGGTGGCCTAAACAGCAACTGCAGAACCTTGAATCTGGCTCCATAGATCACCTGAAAACTTTTTATGGCAACAAATGAAATAATCACCTCAGGTGGCATAAAGGACCTTTTTCCCTTGCTCCATACATGACCTGGAACCCATTTTTGGTAAAAATAACAATATTACCTGAGGTGGCCTAAATGGGCACTGCAGACCTTTAATTCAGGTGCCAAAAATCACCGGGAACTGATTTCCAGCAAAAATGAATAGAAATGTCACCCCAGGTGGCCTAAATGACTACCACAGACATTGGTTCCAGAAATCACCTGGAACCAATTTTTAGTAAAGAATAAAAACATTACCTCTCATGGCCTTAATGACCACTGTAGATCTTTTACTCTAAATCCATAAATTACCTGGAACCCATTTTTGGCAAAAATACAAATATCACCTCAGGTGTCATAAACAACAACCTCAAACCTTTTACAACAGTTCCATTAGTCACTTGCAAGCCACTTTTTGGAAAACTACAAATATCATCTCAGGTGTCTTAAACAGCTGCCATGGATCTTTCACCCCAGCTCCAGATATCAACTGGAACTGATTTTTTGCAAAAATTAAAATTTCACATCAGCTCGCTTGAACAACCACTGCTGACCTTTCACAATGACTCCATAGATCACATGGAACCATTTCTGGCAAATATAAAAATATCACCTCTGGTGGCCTAAATGACCACTGCCTTCCTTTTACCAAAACCCCATTACTCAGCTGAAACCCATTTTTGGGAAAAAAGACATAAATCAGGTAGCATTAATGTAAAAAACAAATTTTTCACCCCAGCATAATAAATCAATTGCAACCCATATTTTTGCAAAAATTAAAATGTCACCCCAGATGGCCTAAGCGACCACTGCATCACATTCTCCATGTCTCCATAGATCACCTGGAACCCATTTTTTGCAAAAAAAAAATTTGCACCCCTGGTGGTCTAAAGCATTACTGTGAATCTTTTACCTCATCTCTTAAATCACCTGAAACCCATTTTTGGCAACAAAAAAAAAACATATCCCCTCTGGTGGCCTCAATGAGTACTTTGGACATTTTACACCAGCCCCATCAATCACCTAGAAACCATTTTTGGCAAAATAAAGTCACCTCAGGTGGAATAAACAACCACCGTTGATTTTTCACTCCAGCTATTTAACTCACCAAAAACCCATTTTTGAACAAATAAAACATTTCAACTCAGGCATCTTAAAGAACCATGAAGAAACTTTCAACCAAGCTCCATATATCAGCTAGAGCATCTTTTTTCCAAAACTAAAAATATCACCACATGTGGTATAAATGACCTAAACAGACCTTTTACCCCAGATTCATCTCACCTGGAACAAATTTTAGCAAAAAGAAGAATTACCTCAGGAGGCCTAAATGACAACTGCAGATCTTTTACTCTGGATACATTAATTACCTGGATCCCAGTTTTGGGAAAAACACAGATATCACCTCAGGTGGCCAAACAATAACCTCACACATTTCACACCAGCTACATTAATCACCTGCAACCCACTTTTAAAAAAACTAAAAATATCACCTCACATTGCTTGTACGACCACTGTGGACAGTTCACCTCAGCTCCAGATATCACCTGGAATCCACTGTTTGTAAAAATAAAAATGTAACTTCAGATGGCTTTAACAATCATATCAGAGTTTTCACAATTACTCCATAGATCAGCTGGAACCAATTTTGACAAAAATAAAATTATCACTTCAGGTGACCTAAATGACCACCACCTTCCTTTAACCTCAGCTGACTTAAATTACCAATGCCTACCATTTACCAGAATCCAATAAATCACCTGAAATTGTTTTTGGCAAAAATAAGTATATCTCCTCAGGTGCCCTAAATGACAAGCTCAGAAGTTTCACCCCAGCTTCATAAATCATCTGCAAACCCATTTTCAGCAAATATGTAAATGTCACCTCAGGTGGCCTAAATAACCACTGAGGAACTTTGAATCTGGCTCCATAGATCACCTGAAGCCTTTTTGTGGAAACAAATGAAAATATCACCTCAGAGGTCATAAAGGACCTTTTACCCTTGCTCCATACATGTCCTGGAACCCATTTTTTCGAGTTTTACAGCAGTTTCATAAATCACCAGAAAACTATTTTTGGCCAAAATAAAACTATCACCTCAGGTGGCCTAAACTACCACAGCTGACCTTTCACCCCACCTCTATAACTCATCTGGAAGCAATTTTGGGAAAATAAAAATTTCACCTCAGGTGGCCTAAATGACCACGACAGACCTTTCACCATGGTTCCATAGATTACCTGGAACCAATTTTATGCAAAAATTAAAATATCACCTCGGAGGCATAAATGATCACCACTGACATTTACCCTTGTTCTACAAATCACCTGGAACCCATTTTTGACTAAAATAAATATATCATCTCAGGTGGCATAAATGACCTCCACAGATCATTTGCCCCAGGTTCATAAATCACCTATAACCCATTTTTGACAAAAATAAAAATATCACCTCAGGAGCATAAATGACCCCATTAGCCTTTCACCCCATTTCATAAATCATTTGGAATCGATTTTTTGCAAATACAAAAATATGGGGCTTTATTTTCAAAAGCCCCAGGAATGACATAAGGGACTTGTGCAAAACAATAGTGGTGCAAGGTAGCCTAGTGTCAAACATTGTGCCAGATACAATTTTCTAAGGAGCACTGCATCCTTCCTGCATCAAAGGTGGCTGCGTCAGCCTTGTGCCATACAAATGGTAGTGCCATGACACAAGACGTCTTGCACCACAGAAAAGCTGCAAGACCGCACCTGTGGGGAATTTCAAAGCTGCACCACTGAAGCCAAACATTTCAAAGGACCATCAGCTGCTAGTCCTGCCAGAATTGGTCTAAGGGACACAGAACATATAAAGAGATGCAAAGCAGGTGGTCAGATCTGACTATGTCAATATTAAGGGCTAGTGTGTTCCTGCAGGACTAGTTTAGAACATTTGGGGGGTAAGTTCTGGCCATTTAATCTCTCATTTTGTTTACTTAGCCTGCATTATTCTCATTCTTGGCATCATTTGTTTGACTCAGCTTGCACCATTTTTACTTGATTTGCACCATTTTTACTCAGTTTGCACCACTTTTGTACTCAGTTTGTGTCATTTTCATTCCTTGAGTCATTTTGCTAATGTAACATGTGCCATTTTTGACTCAACTTGCACCATTTATTTTGGTGCAGCTTGCATCATTCCCATCCCTTACACCATTGAGTTGATTTAGTGGACCTGTTGCATCAGTTTGGGGGACTTTGTCACACAGACCTCTTTTCTTGCAAAATATGGCACACAGTATTTTGCGCACCAAGGTCTGAATCAAGCTGGTCATTTGACGTAGCTTGTGAGGGACTAAGGGCCCTTTGAAAATCTGGCCCCTAATGTCAGGTAGCCTAAACGAGCATCGCTGACTTTCACACCAGCTCCATTAATCACCTGCAACACATTTTTGGCAAAAACTAAACATATTTCCACAAGTGACCTAAATGACCACTTTGGACCTTTTATGCAGGCTCCATTAGTCACCTGGAACCCATTTTTTTTGCAAAAATAAAAATATCACCTCAGGTGGCATAAATGACCTTTCACTCCAACTCCATATATCACTTGGAAAATTGTACCTTTCACCCATATATAATATAGTGGCATGGTCATGCCACTATAGTTAGGGTTCAGTGGTCACTTCTATGATAAACTCAAAATTTTGCATGTTAATAACTTTGGACACATTCAATGGATTTGCCTGAAATGTGGTATGCACGCTGGGGCATGGTAGTTCTCTTGATTTTCCAATTGCGTTTCGGTCGGACTTACGGGCTTTTCCTGTGAAAACACTGAAAAATGCAAAATTGTCCATTTTTGGAGGCAGCTTTTGGGATTTTGGATGTGGCCCTGCATGGCCATTGTGTGGCCTGTTGCTCTGACAGATGGTCTGCTTGAAAGAGCTTTGGTGGCTAGACTTGCCACTTTTTGTTGGTGAAAACATATTATGGCTTTCACAGGTTATGCCACTTTTAAGTTCCCATTATAACTCAAAGGGAAAATTTATATGCATATTTTGCCAACAAAGAATGGGGTTCTGGCCATCTCTTCCCACCTGGTGATCAAAGAATTTGCAGCTTCAGGGTGCAAGAATCTTTGTCCCCGAGAATTTTAAGAATTCTTTGACCGCGAGGTCCGCCATCTTGTTTTAAATTTTCCGATTGGAAAAACACAAATATCTCAGCTCAGGGTCACTTCTTAAGTAAAACTTGGATGGATTTTATTCAGAGGACTCCGATCTATTGAGCCATGCCTTTGGTTTGATCCAAATCGGTCTAAAAAAAGAGTTCTGAGCTTTTAAAATCTTAGTTCGTGGCTCACTAGCAATCTTTGATCGTGAGCCTCCAAATTTTTTGATTGCGAGATTCCTGGATCGCGATCGTGCATCGCAAGTGAGCGACGATATGGCCAGATTTAAAAATAGATTTTCTCAGCCCAGGAGTGCTCTAGAAAGTTAAATGAGGGTGTGCTTTGCTCAGGGGGGCTTTGTTCTGCCCCATCTGAATACAACAAATAATATTTTCAGTATGCCTTGTAGTCTAACAGCAGCCCCATCACGATTAAATAGATAACTATCTCTAATTCCCTGGTTGTCTAGTGACCCGCCCAATGTATATTTCATACATACTGCTTTTTTATAGCCCTGCTAGTCTCGGGCCCACCCGTTCTGTACTAAATAATTATAGTTGTTCATATCACTGGTAAGTGGGTTGCAGGTGATTAATGAAGCTGGTGTAAAAGCTCTGAGGTTGTCATTTAGGCCACCTGAGGTGTTTTTTGTTTTTGCTAAAATTTGTTCCAAGTGATATCAACCTGGAGTAAAACATCTGTGGATGTCATTTAGGCTACATGAGGTGAGATTTTTAGTTTTTGCCAAAAACATGCTCCAGGTGATCTATGGAGCCTGGTTGAAGGTTTTTTTGTGGTTCTTTAAGCCATCTGAGGTGACATTTTTATTGCTTGCCATCAATGGGTTTCAGGTGATCTATGGAACCAGATTCAAAGTTCCTCAGTGTTTTCTTAGGCCACCTGAGGTGAAATTTATGCATTTGGCAAAAATGAGTGCCAGGTGATCTATGGAGCTGGGGTGAAAGGATTGATGTTGTCATTTAGGCCACCAGCTGTTATATATTTAGTTTTGCCAAAAATGAATTTAGAAAAATAGAAACATAGACTTTGATGGCAGATAAGAACCACTTGTCCCATCTAGTCTGCCCATTTCCCTACCTACAGGATAGACTGCAGATCCTAGTTAACCAACAGCCTATTTCTTCTTACCCCACAGAGGAATTGTTTTATGTCTGTCCCATGCATTCTTGAATTCTCCCACCAATTTATACCCCAAAACCTCCTCAGGAAGGCTGCTCCATGAATTCACTACCCTCTCTGTGAAATAATACTTCCTCACATTGCCCCTGAACCTCCCCCTCTATTTTTAAATTGTGTCCCCCTGTTCTTGCACATCTCTTTTTCTGAAAGATACTACCCTCTTGGACTTTGTTGATTCCACTGAGGTACTTTAAAGTTTCTATCATGTCCCCCTCTCCTTCTTTCCTCAAGGGTATACATATTAAGCTCCTTTAGTCTCTCCTCATATGGCTTCTCTTGCAGACCCTGCACCATTTTAGCTGCTCTCCTCTGGACTGCCTCTATCCTGTCTATGTCCTTGCAGAGATGGGGTCTCCAGAACTGGATGCAGTACTCCAGATGGGGTCTCACCAACTGTCTGTGCAGAGGGATAACAACTTCCTGTTTTCTGCTGCTGATGAATCTTCCTATGCATCCCAGTATAGCCCCAGCCTCCCTACTGCCTTCTCACATTGCTTGCTAACCTTATGGTCATCTGATATGATTACCCCCAGGTCCCTTTCATTTTTTGTTGTTGTTACTACCCCCCAATTCTGTATTCTTCCCCTGGGTTCTAGTTTCCCAGGTGCATTATTTTGTACTTCTTTGCATTGAATCCTAGCTGCCATAATTCTGACCATTCCTCCAACCTTGTCAAGTCCCTTCTCATCCTTTCCATGCCTCCTTGTGTATCTACCCTGTTGCAGATCTTTGTGTCATCTGCAAAGAGGCATACTTTTCCTTCCAGTCCCTCTGCAGTATCACTTAAAAAGGACTGGACCCAATACTGAACCCTGCAGTACCCCACAAGCAACCTCTCTTTCTTCAGAGTGGACCCCATTTATAATTACCTTCTGTGTCCTGTTGTCCAGCCAATGTTTTACCCAGGCTGCCACTCTGGGACCCACTCCCAGGTTGGTTAATTTGACTGTTAATCTTTTGTGTGGCACTGTGTCAAATCACTTGCTAAAGTCTTGGTAGGTCATGTCCACAGCCCCTCCCTGGTCTACTACTTTGATCACTCAGTCAAAGAAATCTATTAGATTCATCTGACACGATCTTCCCACTGTGAACCCATGCTGCCTTGGGTCCTGTGCCCCACTGGCATCTAGGTACTCAACTATTCTTTCCTTCAGAAGTGACTCCATCACTTTCCCTACCACAGAGGTCAAACTAACAGGTCTGTAGTTTCCTGCCTCTGTCTAATTGCTGGAGTGAAAGATCAACAGTGGTTCTTTATTCCCCTGTGGTGATATATTTTTGCCAAAAATGGTTTCTAGGTGATTGATGGAGCTGGTGTAAAATGTCAAAAGTGGTGATTGAGGCCACCAGAGGGGATATGTTTTTGTTGTAGCCAAAGATAGGTTTCAGGTGATTTATGGAGGTGAGGTAAAGGATTCACAGTAGATCTTTAGACCACCAGGGGTGCTATTTTTATTTTTACAAAAAATGGGTTCCACATGATCTATGGAGACATGGAGAATGTGATGCAGTGGTCGTTTAGACCACCTGGGGTGAAATTTTTAGTTTTACAAAAAAATGGGTTGCAGTTGATTTATCCTGCTGGGTGAAAGCTCTGTTTTCTAGATTAATGCTACCTGATGTGATATATGTATGTTTTGCCAAAAATGTGTTTCAGGTAATTAATGGGGTTTGGATAAAAGGCAGGCAGTGGTCATTTAGTCTACCTGAGGTGATATTTTTATTTTTGACAGAAATGGTTCCAGGTGATCTATGGAGTCAGTGTAAAAGGTCAGCAGTGGTTGTTCAAGGCAGCTGAGGTGAAATTTTTATTTTTGCAAAAGTTCCAGTTTGTGAAAGTGTGCTGCTAAACCTCCAAATACCTGTCTAATTCTGTTTCCCAAGTCTACGGCAGTAGCACTCTCTGAATATCTTTACTGTCCTTTCCTTTACTTTCCCCCTTTTAATTCCTTTTTTCCAGGTAGGAAACCTGGATAAGAGTCCCTTTCTATCACTTTCATTTCATTAAAAAGACAGGTATGGAGTTTCAGTACCCCATGATAGGCTACAGTGTATAGTCCTGGGGTTTAGCATATTTGGGCTAATAGTTCCTCTTTTCATGTTTAAGCAATGCCCAGGAGACAAATGTGTATGCCAGATATAGGGGAATTCTCCTCACAGTGCAAGCACTTAGTTTATTTAGGCAGACAAGAAAAATAAAGATAGCAAAAAGATTCAGAGTCCACCTGCTAGGTCACCCAATCCCTTAGTGTGTTGTTGTAAGGTTCCCTAGTTATGCTTTAGCAACACTATTTTGACAAAAACAGTTTACTTTTCCTTACTGTTTTAACTGTATTTTAGTGGTGACATGGAAGGCAATATACCAGAGGCACAAATGGTTTTAAACATAAGCAGATTTGAAATTAAAGGACTCTTTTGTTTGTTTGTGCTGCAATGTGTTTAGCACTCCCAAAAGAAACTCCTAAACAAAAATGTGCAGTATTTCAGATATTGTAAGATAAATGATGGACTCTTTTCAGTTTTTCTCTTTTTCATAAGTCTTGCTCCTGTTAATATTAAAGTATAAAGTTTACCAGATAATGGGTATTCAGACCTTTATCCAGAGGTAATCCTTACAGTCATTTTCATTTGTTCTTGCTGTTTCCCTAGAGGCAGCTGACCCATTCTCACTATAGTTATACTGTGGATAGGTTGAGGGAGGGGCTAAACTTGGCAAGAGTACTGTTTTTAGTTAAACCTGTATTATATTTCATTTCAGGGATGTCAATGTTTTGTAATAAAGCTATATTGAATGAAATAAAAGTGTTTTATAAATAAAAATCTGTATTGAAGAGTATAGGGGGGGGAGGAAGTGATCACCTGATGATTCCCTAGGATAAAAGGAGACTCATTCTTGTGATACCTTCAGATTCATTTTGGGATCAGCCAGTACTGATCCATTTGAGAGTCTGCACTTACAGACTAAGATCATTGAAATCCCAGGCAGCCTTTTCATTTGCTGATATTGCCTGTGGAAACATTCATTTATTTTTGTACCTTTTATGTTTCTTTCTGTATTCCTGCAAAGTTAATAGTTTTTTATCTTTATTTTTGCTGTTACTTTAATAAAGCTTTAGGCTTGGCAATTTTATTTTAGCCTTGCCACATTACCTTTTTGTGTCAGTGTCCATCATTACACTCACACCCTATGACACTGGTGACAGTGTTGGGATTTTTGATGATACTGGTGCTTCCCAGTAACTGGACATTGAATGCAGGAAGAAGAAGAAGATCAGGTCCTTGACAAGCTGAGTGGTATCCTCACACAGATCATGGCTGCAGTATGGAGGACCCCTTTGCCAGGGGTTGGGACCAGATGTCCGGCAAAAGTAGCCAAAGAGGAGAAAGAGGAATTTGAGGATGGGACCACTACAGAACAAATTGCTGATTAACCTCAGAGGACATACAGCCTATTTCAGCTGTGGTTGTGTGTTAAGCAACTCGCTATGGATAAACAAAGAAATGGATCTTCAGAGAAGCTGTTCGAGTCCAGGTGGAACAATACATTAAGGACCATCAGAGACCTTGGGACCACGTAATCTTCCCCTATAGATGGACTTAAGGACATATAAAACTGACCAAATTAGGTGCCACTGATGACATTGAAGCATACATGACTACATTTGAGTGAATAGCCCAGGCATATGGGTGGCCTAGGACCAATGGGTTGCTCGCTTAGTACCATACCTATCCAGAAAGCACAGCTGGCCTACAGCTATATGGACAACACTCAGGCTGAGAACTATATGATGCTGTTAAGCAGGCAATCCTGCAAGGTATGATATCAGCCCTGAAACATACGGCAACATTTTTTGGACATGCAGATTTCTATAACAGACACTCCCAGAGAAACAAAATACAAATTGAAGGACTTGTGCCAGAAGTGGTTGTAACCAGGGTAAAAACGATAGAACAGATATTGGAGATGGTAATAATGGAACAGTTCATTCGTATACTACCCTCAGATGTACGATTAATGGGTGAGGAACACTGGCCAGACACCTCATAAAAAAAGAAATCACACTGGCAGGGGACTATCCTAATGGCCCGTCCCAACTGACAATGAGGACAACCTGGTGCTGGTCTCAGACTCTGCCATGGTAAGACCTAACTTCTTCTTCTTCTTCCCCATCTGGTAGTGGGGACTCCAAGACTGTTCCATTTAATAGACCATTCAACCCCAACATCATATGTAGAGGTGTGCAAGGAGAAGGCCATATATAGCCCAGCCACCAGAGGAAATCCACAGTTGCCCAGTGGCTAGCAAATTAGGGGACAAATATGTCACACCAGTGAAAATTGGCAACAAGGAGGTTACTGGGTTGATAGACTCTGGTAGCAAACAAACATTAGTGAGAACTGATTTGGTTCCAGCCACAGAACACAAAGGGGGGACAAAAACAACAGTGATCTGCATTCATGGGACATCCATCAGTATCCTATGATTTGACTTTACTTTACTGGTACAAGGGAGAATTGCCTGAAAATGTGACTGCTGCTTTGGTTCCCCATCTGCCTGTTCCCATTACACTTGGACATGATTTTCCTGACTTTCCAGCCTGATGCAGGTGAATGAGAGTGTTTGTGCCTTGACAGCCTGGCCCAGACCAGACTAAGAACAGCAGTGGGCTCAGTTGTTCCCATTTGATGATGAGGGTCTATAGGGAGCTGGGAAAAATCCTAAATCTCGACAAGAAAGAAAAGGGACAAACATCAATGGACACAAAAACATATGCTGACAAGGATGATATTAAAAGTGTAGATATTTGCAACTGTTGATATTTGCTTCACTGGCAACAAGGAGTATATCTATATCTAAGGAAGAAAAGGTTTGAAATAGAACAACAAAGGAAGAAACATGACCATTTTCCAGATGGTAGGGGTTATAGGAAGACAGGCCCTCATATATTTTTCAACAGATGAACTGCATAGGAGATGCATAGCCCCATTACAGGTGAACAAATTGACCACCTGTTGGTGCCCACTAGATACAGACACAATTACTATCACTGGCTCATGAACTTCCCCTAGCGGGGCACTTTGTGTAAGGGACTGTACCTTACAGGAAGGCTGTTATTAAGGTTCTACTGGAAGCAGTATTCATACTCAAGTAGCAGAGAATACTACCGCAATTGCCAGTGTCAGAAAAGTAGCCGAAGTTACAAAAAGTAAGGTCCCTCTCCAACCTGCCTTTAATTACTGTTCCATTCAGCAGTATAGCAATGGATGTGGTGGGACCTTTACCTAAAATCAAGGAAACTGATTTATATGGGTAATCTGTGACTACTGCACCAAGTATCCTGAAATATCACTCTGCTGTAACTGCACAAAAAGTAGCAGATGAATTACTTAAGTCTTCTGATGAATTGGGGATGCAAGAAATCCTAACAGATAGAGGGAGCAATTTTTGTTCACAGATGCTATGCGACTGCTAACCAGCACTTTAGGAGTGGGCTATCCACACCACCCAAACAGATGGTCTGGTTGGCCGATTCAACAGACCTTGAAAAAATATTGAAGAAATATGGAAAGATGAGGAAAAACATGGGATATTTACCTTCCCTCCTATTGTTTACATATAGGGAGGTCCCACAGGCTTCTAAAGGTTTGCCCCCTTTGAGTTACTTGATAGGAGAACCCAGGGACCCCTAGATGTTGTCAGGAGAATAGGAAGACAAAAGGAACACACCTGTACACCCTCAAATATCTAATGAACTTGCATTTCCAAACTGGTCTGATACACTCAAATGGCTCATCAGCACAATCTATGCAAACAGGCAGTGCAGAAAGGAGTAAATGACCAGGGGTGGAGACACAAGTCATTCCAAGAAGGGATAAAAGTACGTTGATATTGCCCCTCCTCCTCTGACAAGTTACTGATGAAATAGCAGGGCCCCATACTATCTTAAGACAAAGAGGCCCTGTTACATGAACCTGAACACCAGACGGAAAGGCATCAGGATTACCATGTAAACTATTAAAGAATGGGTTGAACAACAGGTATTTATTTGCAAGAGAATGAAATGGGCAGCCTAGGTAGCTAGAGAATGATGGAGAAATAAGTGATCTTACAATTATTCCATGCAGATGAAACAGAGGAGAGAGTTAGATTACAACTAATAAGTCTTCAATCATCACCTCTAAACCTGGGTTGGTACATGGTTTTGAAGACCGAATTGAAGTTAATTCTAACCTATCCCAAAAAAATACAGTTACCTGGGGACCAGGATGAGCAATAAAAAAGCAGGAAGATACACTGAGGGCAATTGAACCATCAAACAGTAATTAGGCATTCCATAGTTGTAGTAAAAATCTAGCTATCCTTTAACCAATCACTAGAAACAAGGAAGTACCCAAAGACTGGAGACAACAGATGTAGTCCCCTTATACAAGAACAAGAAAAAAGGGAACTACAGACCAGTCAGCTCACCTCAGTAGTGGAAAGATCATGGGCACTTCTGAAGGAGAGATTAGTGGAACATCTAGTTGTCAATGGACTACAGGACCCAAAGCAGCATAGTTTCACCAGAAGTCATATAGACCAATCTCATTGAATTTTTGACTGGTGACTGGGAGGTGGATCAGGGAGGCAGTGGACATGGCCTATCTGGATTTCAGCAAGTGACACCATGCCACGGAGACTAATACACAAACTGGGAATATGGGTGTGGGCAGGACAGTGCTGGTAGGTAGGTAACTGGCTGGGTGGCAGGACACAGAGGGTGGTGGTAAATAGCTGTCCTCCACAGAGGAAGAGTGACAGTGGGAATACAGGGATCAGTGCTAGGACCGGTCCTATTCAACATCTTCATCAGTGACGTGCAGGATCTAGAGCCAGAATTTCACTGTTAGCTGTAACACAAGCTCTATAACAGTAGACACACAGAGGGTGTAGACAGAATGAGAAGGACCTGCAGAAACTTGAAAAATGGTCAGTTTGGCAGTTGAAATTCAATGCAAAGTGCAAGATAATGCATAGAGAACAAAAACCTGGCCAACATATCAGTTGGGGTGGGGATAGCATACCAAGCAGGAAAGGGATCTTCGGGTTGTCATCTCTGATGACCTCAATGAGGAAACAGTATGACAGGCATCAGGTAAAGCAAATAGGATGCTGGGATGTGCCGACAGAGCATCACCAACACGAAAAAGGAGGTCATAATTCCACTATACAAGACACTAGTGAGGCCCTGGAGTACAGTCTTACAGTTCTGGAGACCATACCTCGTAAGACATAGACAGGGTAGAAAAGGTTCAGAGGAGGGCAAAAAGATGGTGCATGGATTGCATCACAAGTCCTAGAAGACAGGTTGAAGGAACTGAACATATACTCACAGAGGAGGAGAGAGGGATATGATAGAAACATACAAGTATCTTACAGGAGAAACAGAGTGCAGAAAACACTATTTCAAGCAGAAAAGATGTTTGGACTAGAGGCATAGGATGAAGTTGGAGGGGAGGACGATTCAGAGGAAACATGAGAAAAATTTCTTCACAGAGCAAGTGGTGGACAAGTGGAACACCCTGCCAGAGGAAGTGGTGGGGATGAAACAATCATGGGATTTAAGAATGCATGGGATAGACATAAAGGAATTCTAGAGGTCATGGTAAGGAAACAGACTTCTAGGAAAACAAACTGAACTTCAAGCTCAAATAGGCAGACTGGGTGGCATGACCCTTATCTGCCAACACTGTCTATATATCTATGTAAATGCAAAAAGAGGTGGTATACATCTCTGTTGGATTTAGACGTCTAAATACTGTTTCCAAATTTGATACGTTCTATGCCGAATTGATGACATCATGGATAGAGTTGGTGCAAATACATTACCACCTTTGACCTGATGAAGGTTACTGGCAGATCCCATGGATCAGGTTCAAAAGAAAAACAGCATTACCATGCCTATTGGGTTTGTACCATTTTGTCACTATACATAGAAGTCAATGCGCCCGCACGTTCAGCGCCTGATGGACCAAACTTTACAGCATCATAGGTCTATTAGCTGCATATTTGGATGATGTGATAGTGTACAGCCCCACTTGGGCAGCCATTACAACATCTAGTGCTGTACTCCATACTCTTACAACAGCAGGGTTAACTATAAATCCCATGAAATGTGTAAAAGCTATGCAAGAGACTAGATATCTAGGGTTCATAATAGGCAATGGAAAAGTTAAACTGAAATAAGTAAAATCAATACTGTGGCCAATGTCCCGAAATTAAATAAAAAACAAGTTAATCTTTCTTGGGACTGGCAAGGTTATTACACAGGAGGTTTTTGTGCCTAATTTTACCGCAGCTACCTTACTAATCTCACAAAGAAACAACACCCCAATGCTGTTAAATGGACACAAGTGTGAAAAAAGCCTACCATTAAAGCACATCTTTGTGCCCAATAATCTCAAGCCCCGACTTCCTTCCTTTTGCTGCAAATGGATGCTTTGGACTCTGCCATGGGGCTGTTCTGTCTCAAATAGTAATGGGAGAGAACATCAGTGATATACCTGAGCGTAAGCTGCATGAGAGGAGACTAGATATTCAGCCATAGAAAAGAATGTCTGGCTATCAAGTACACATTGAAGCCTCAGTTTTACCTGGGGCTCAGAAATTGAGTTTTAACTGACTACAACCCCTTTGTTGGCTTCAAATATGAATAAAAACCCAAAAATAATGCAATGGTATACATGCCTTACAGCCTTAAAAGGTTCACAGTACACCACCGACCTGGGTCAGCAAATACGAATGCTGATTTATGTGTCGATATAGGGCAAGAACAAAATACAAATGCAGACCTCAAGTAATTTAGAAAGCAGTGAAGGATTGAATAACCTTTCTGTGTGTATTATTTAATAAGGTCCCCGGTGGAACTTTGGGAGTGGGTAGACTAGCTCATCTCTCCTTTCTAAGAGTGAGAGAACTGTTCATTTGCATAAGACTTGCTAATTGAAACTATAGGATAGAAATAGGATAATGTACCCCTATAGTTTCCTCTAACCAAGGAGAATGAAGTGTGTTAAACCTCAAATACTGTCTAATTCTATTTAAAGTCTACTGGTAGCACTCTCTGAATATCTTCCTGTCCTTTCCCTTCTTTGCCTTTAATTCTCTTTTCCAGGCAGAACACCTGGATGAGCCCCTTTCTATCACTTTCATTTCATTAAAAGACAGGTAAGAACTTCAATTACCCCCATGATAGGCTACAGTGTATAGACCTGGGGTTTAGCATATTTAAGCTAGTAGTTCCTCTTTTCATGTTTAAGCAATGCTCAGAAGAAAAATGTATGCTAATAAGGAAATTCTCTTCACAGTACAAGCACTTAGTTTATAGGCAGACAAGAAAAATAAAGATAACAAAAAGATTCAAAAGTATACCTGCTGGTCACCCAATCCCTTAGTGTGTTGTTGTAAGGTTCCTAGTTATACTTTACAACCTGTTTGACAAAAAACAGTTACTTTCATACTGTTTAACTTTAATAATTTAATGAGTGACGAAGGCAATATGCAGCACAAATGGTTTTAAACACAAGCAGATTGAAATTAAAAGGACTGTTTTGTTTGCATGATAACCAATATTTAACCTCCCAAAACTCCTAAACAAATGTACGATATTTCAGATAATAAGATAAAAGTGGACTCTTTCAGTTTACTCCTTTTCTGCAGTCTGGCTCTGTTAAAAAGTAAGCTTACAGATAATAGGTATTCAGGCCTTTAGCCAGGTAATCCTTACAACCATTTTACTTGTTGCTCTTGCTGTTTCTAGAGCCCGGCCCATTCTCACTATAGTTATACTGTGGATAGGTTGAGGAGAATAAACTTGTGAAGTATTGTTTAGTTAAACCTGTATTATATTTCATTCAGGGATGTCAATGTTTTGTAATAAGCTATATTGAATATTTCTTTACTTAGAAGAAATAAAAGTGTTTTATAAATAAAATCTGTATTGAAGAGTATAGGGAAAGGAGTAGAAGTAATCACCTGAATTAAAAAGGAGACTCATTCTTGTGATACCTTCAGATTCATTGAGGATCAGCCAGTACTGTCCATTTGATCTACACACAGACTAAGATAAGTGAAAATCCCAGGCAGCCTTTTTGTTTGCTGATAGCCTGTGAAACATTCATTATTTTGTACCTTTATATTTCTCTGTATTCTAAAAGTTAATAGTTTTTATTATCTTTTTGCTGTTACTTTAATAAAGTTTAGGCTTGTAATTTATTTATCCTTGCCACATTACCTTTTGTGTCAGTGTCCATCTTACCTCACCCTATGATTGATATCTAAATTGGGGTGATAGTCATGGCAGTCATTTAAGACACATGAGGTGATATTGTAGTTTTAAAAGTAGGTCTGAAGTGACTAATGGGCTGGTGTAAGGTTGAGATTGTCATTTAGGACACCTGAGGTAATACTTACCAAAAATGAGTTCCAGAAATTATGGATCCACATAAAAGTTCAGCAGTTGTCATTTAGGCAGGAGACATGATATTTTATTTCTAAATGAAATTGGTTAGGTCACTTATGGAGCCAGGCTGACTCTACAAGAGACCTTTTGCAACCAGGGATGATGTTTTCATTTTGGCAAAAATAGGTTCAGTGATCATGAACAGGATTGAATAATTTTATATGGCAGTCATTTAGGCCACCTGTGGTGATATTTATTTTTGTTACCAATGGTTCCATATAATTTATGTATACCTGGGTAAAATGTCAGCAGAGGTCATTTGGGTCACTATGGTGATATTTTAATTTTCAAAAATGAGTGAAGTGAAATATCACAGTACTCATTAGCTCCTTATTCTATTTTCTTTTTGCCAGAAATAGGCTCAGGTGCTTAATGGAACCTTTATGTAAAGGTCTGTGAGGTGGTCATATAGGCCACCTGAGGTGTGTACATGTTTACAATAAGTGGTTCCAGGAAGTTAAGGAGCAGGGTATTGTGACTGCAGGGGTCATTTAGCACAGAGGTATTTTAATTTTGCCACAAATAGGTTCAGGTGATCTATGGAGTCATTGTGAAGGTTGAAATGGTTGTTTAATCCAGCTGAATTACATTTTATTTTGTCTAAGTGGTTCCGACCATAAACAATTAGGGTTAGGGTTAGGGTTGGGGTTAGCATTAGGGTGAGGGATGTGGTTAGGGTTAGGTTTTGGGATAGGGCTTGGGTGAGGGTGAGGTTTAGTGTGAGGGTGAGGGTTAGGGTTATGGTTAGTGTTAAGGTTAGGGTGAGGATGAGGGTAAGAGTTAGGGGTTAGGGTTAGGGTTTGGATTAGGGTTAAGGTTAGGGTTCAGTTTAGGGTGAGGGATAGGATTAGGGTTAGGGTTAGGGTGAATGTCAGGGTGAGGGTATAATTTGAGTTAGGTTTAGGGTTAGGGGTTAGGGTTAGTTTGAGGGTTAGGGTGATTGTTATGGCCAGGGTTAGGGTTAGGGTTAGGCCTAGGGTTAGGGTTAGAATTAGGGTGAGGGTTAGTGTAATTGTTATTCTTAGGTTAGGGGTTAGGGTTAGTGTTAGGGTTAGGCTTAGGGCTAGGGTTATGGTTATGGTTATGAGTTAGTGGTGAGGGTGAGGGTTAGGGTTAGGGTTAGGGTTAAGGTTATGGTTAAGGTTAGGGCTAGGGCTAGAGTTAGGGTTAGGTTAAGTGTTAGGGTTAGGTTTAGGGATAGGGCTAGGCTGATGGTGAGTTTGAGGTTTACGTGAGAGTGAGGTTTAGGGTTATAGTTGAGGAATACGGCAGTTATGGTGAGGATGAGGGTTAGAGTTAGGGTTAGGATTAGGGTTGGGGTGAGGGTCAGGGTTAGCATTAGGGTTAGGGTTAGGGTTAGGGTGAGGGTTAGGGTCAGAGTAAGGGTTAGGGTTAGTGTGAGGGTGAGGGTCAGGGTTAGAGTGAGGGTTAGGGTTAGGTTCAGGGTCAGAGTTAGGGTTAGGGTTAGGATTAGGGTCAGGGTCAGGGTCAGGGTTAGAATTAGGTTTAGGGTAAGGGTTAGGGTTAAGGCTAGCTTTATGGTCAGAGTTAGGATTAGGGTTAGGACTAAGGTTAGAGTTATGGAGAGGATGAGGGTTAGGGTTAGAGTTAGTGGTTAGGGTTAGGATTAGGGTTAGGGTCAGGGTTGGGGTGAGGGTCAGGGTTAGCATTAGGGTCAGGGTAAGGGTTAGGGTTAGGGTTAGTGTGAGGGTCAGGGTTAGAGTGAGAGTTAGGGTTAGGGTTAGGGTTAGGGTCAGGGTTGGGGTGAGGGTCAATGTTAGCATTAGGGTCAGAGTAAGGGTTAGGGTGAGGGTGAGGCTAAGGGTTAGGGTTAGGGTTAGTGTGAGGGTCAGGGTTAGAGTGAGGGAGACCTCCTGAGGTGTAATTTTTATTTTTGCAAAAACTGGGTTCAGGGTGATCTATGGAAACATTGCGAAAGGTCTGAGGAGTTTGTTTTGGACACCTGATGTGACATTTATATTTTTACCATAAATGGGTTCAGGTAATTTATGGATCTGGAGAGAAAAGATCTGCAGTCGTCATTTAGGTCACCAGGGGTTATGTTTTTATTTTTAATAAAAATTGGTTCCAGGTGATTTATGGAGTAAAGGTGAAAGGTCTCTGGTGATCATTTAGGCCACCTGGGGTGATATTGTTATACCTTGTATGCCAGAAATTGGTTCCAAGTGATTTATGGCACCTGGATAAAAGTTCTGCAGTGGACCATTAGGCCACCGGGGTGGTATTTTCATTTCTGCCAAAAATGGTTCCAGGTGATCTATGGAGCCAGGGTGAATGGTATGCAGTGGTCATTTATTCCACCTGAGGTAATATTTTCATTTTTACCAAAAATGGGATCCAGGTTATGTATGGAGCAAGGGTGATTTATGCCACTTGAGATTATGTTTTTATTTTTTGCCATAAATGGGTTTCAAATTATCTATGGAGTCAGATTCAATGTTTCAACAGCTGTCGTTTAGGCCATCTGAGTTGCAATTATATATTTTTCAAAAAATGGGTTCCAGGTGATTTATGGAGCTGGGGGTGAAAGATCTGAAGTTGTAGTTTAGGTTAGCTGAGGTGATATATTTATTTTTGCCAGAAATGCAATTCAGGTGATTCATGGGATTGGGGTAAAGGGTTGACACTGGTAATTTACTCCACCTGAGGTTAAAGGTAGGTGGTGATGTATTTTTGCCAAAAATGAGTTCCTGGTAATTCATGGATCCAGAGTCATTTAGGTCAGGAGAGGTCATATTTTCATTTTTTCCAGAAATTTTCTCCAAGTGATTTTTGAAGCCAGGGTGAAAGGTCTGCAGAGGACCTTTAGGCAACCAGGGACAATATTTTTATTTTTGCCAAAAATGGGTTCCAGTTGATTTCTGGAGTCTTTGTGAAAAGTCTGCGATGGTTGTTTAAGCCACCTGAGATGACATTTTTATTTTTGCAATCAGTGAATTCCAGGTGATCTCTGGAGCTGAGGTGAAATGTCCACAGTGGTTATTTAAGCCATATTTTTAGTTTTTTAAAATGTGGGTTGCAGGTGTGTAATGGAGCTGATGTGAATTTTCTACGGTTATTGTTTGGCCACCTGAGGTGATATCTGTATTTTTCCCAAACTGGGATCCAAGAAATTAATGTATCCAGAGCAAAAGATATGCAGTGGTCATTTAGGCCACATTAGGTGATTTTTCTTTTTGTTAAAATTTATTCCAGGTGATATGAATCTGCGGTAAAAGGTTTGTGGAGGTCGTTTTGGCCACATGAGGTGAAATTTTTAGTTTTTGCCAGAAATATGCTCCAGCTGATCTATATAGCCTGGTTGAAAGTTTCTTTTTGGTTCTTTAAGCCACCTGAGTTGAAATTTTTTATTTGTTTCAAAAATGGGTGTTTGGTGAGTTAAATAGTTTGAGTGAAAGATCAACGGTGGTCGTTTATTCCAACTAAGATTATTTTTTTCCAAAAATGGTTTCTAGGTGATTGAGGGAGCTGGTGTAAAATGCCCAAAGTGGTCATTGAGGCCACAAGGGTTGCAATTTTTATTTTTGCCAAAAATGGGTTCCAGGTGATCTATGGAGTGAATGTGATGCAGTGGTCATTTAGGTCACCTGTAGTGAAATTTTAATTTCTGCACAAAATTGGGTCCAGTTGACTTATGGAGCAGGGCTGAAAGAACTGTGGTTTACATTTATGCTACCTGATGTCATATATTTATTTCTGGCAAAAACAGGTTTCAGGAGGGAGATGGGGAGACACTTTTTAAAAGAGAATGGTGGCTGGGTTTAATGCATTACCTGCAGAAGTGGTATCCAGCAGAACAGTCGATTGCTTCAAAAGAGGATGGGACGGACTAGAGGGAGGGTTAATGTAGGGGAAGGGTGGAAGGGATGGGCAGCTGCAGAATAAGGGGTACTAGCTGCACATTTGAGCAGACCTCTAGACCTTTATCTGCTGGCAAGTTTTGTATGTTTGTATGTTTATTCCACCTGAGGTGATTTTTTTTGCCAAAAATGGTTTCAAGGTGATTGATGGAGCTGGTGTAAAATGTCCAAAGCGGTCATTGAGGCCACAAGAGGGGATATGTTTTTGTTGTTGCCAAAAATGGGTTTCAGGTGATTTTGGAGGTGAGGTGAAAGATTCACAGTAGCGCTTTACCTAAAACCAGGGGTGCTGTTTTAACTTTTGCAAAAAATGGGTTCCAGGTGATCTATGGAGATATGGAGAATGTGATGCAGTGTTTGTTTAGGCCACCGGGGTGAAATTTATATTTTTGCAAAAAATGAGTTGCAATTGATTTATCTTGCTGGGATGAAAGATCTGTTTTTACAGTAATGCTACCTGATGTGATATATGTATTTTTTGCCAAAAATGGGTTTCAGGTGATTAATGGGATTTGGGTAAAAGGTAGGCACTGGTCAAGGTGATATTTATATTTTTGCAAGAAATAGGTTCCAGGTGATCTATGGTGACATGGAGAATGTGATGCAGTGGTCGTTTAGGCCATCTGGGGTGACATTTTAATTTTTGCAAAAAATGGGTTGCAATTGATTTATTATGCTGGGGGTGAAAAATATGTTTTTTACATTAATGCTACCTGATGTGATATATGTATTTTTTCCCAAAAATGGGTTTCATCTGATTAATGGGGTTTTGGTAAAAGGTAGGTAGTGGTCATTTAGGCCACCAGTGGTGATATTTTTATGTTTGCCAGAAATGGTTCCATGTGATCTATGGAGTCATTGTGAAAGGTCAGCAGTGGTTGTTCAAGCGAGCTGATGTGAAATTTTAATTTTTGCAAAAAATCAGTTCCAGTTGATATCTGGAGTTGGGGTAAAAGATCCATGGCAACCATTTAAGACACCTCAGATGATATTTGTAGTTTTTCAAAAAGTGGATTGCAAGTTACTAATAGAGCTGGTGTAAAAGGTTTGAGGATGTTGTTTCGGACACCTGAGGTGATATTTGTATTTTTGCCCAAAATGGGTTCCCGGTAAATTATAGTTCCAGAGTAAAAGATCTGCAGTGGTCATTTAGGCCAGGAGAAATGATATTTTTGATTTTAATAGAAATTAGTTCCATCTGATTTATGGAGCCAAGGTGAAAGGTCTACAGAAGACCTTTAGGCAACCAGGGATGATGTTTTCTTTTTTGGCAAAAATGGGTTTCAGGTGATCTATGCAGCCAGGGTGAATGGTACATGGTGGTCATTTAGACCACCTATGGTGATATTTTTTTTGTAATAATGGGTTCCATGTAATTTACAGTATGTATCTGGGGGTGGTCATATAGGCCACCTGAGAAAATATTTTTATGTTTACCAAAAAGTGGTTCCAGGTGAGTTATGGAGCAGGAGTAATGGGACTGCAGTGGTCATTTAGGCCACCAGAGATAATATTTTTATTTTTGCCAGAAATGGTACCAGGTCATCTATGGAGTCATTGTGAAAGGTCAGCAGTGGTTGTTCAAGCCAGCTGAGGTGAAATTTTATTTTTGCATAAAATCGGTTTCCGTTGATATCTATAGTTGGGGTAAAAGTTCCATGGTAGCCATTTAAGACACCTGAGGTGATATTTGTAGTGTTTCAGAAATGGGTTGTAAGTGAGTAATGGAGCTGGTGTAAAAGGCCTGAGGTTGTCATTTAGGACACCTGATATGATGCTTGTATTTTTGCCAAAAATGGGTTCCGGTAAATTATTGATCCAGATTAATTGATCTGCAGTGGTCATTTAGGCCTGGAGACATGATATTTTTATTTTTAATAAAAATTCATTCCAGTTGATTTATGGTGCCACAGGGAAAGGTTTACAGAGGACCTTTAGGCAACCAGAGATGATGTTTTCATTGTTGGCGAAATGGGTTCCAGGTGATCTATGCAGACAGGGTGAATGGTACATGGTGGTCATTTAGGCCACCTGTGGTGATATTTTTTTTGCACTAATTGGTTCCAGGTAATTAATGTACCTGGGGTAAAATGTTGGTGGATGTCATTTAGGCCAGCTGTGGTGATATTTTCAGTTTTGCAAAAATAAATGGGGTGAAATATCCACAGTGCTCATTTAGGCTCCTTATGTTATATTTTTTTTTGTCAAAAATGGGTTCCAGGTGCTTAACTGAACCTTTGTAAAGGTCTGTGGTAGGTGATATAGGCCACCTGAGAAAATATTTTTATGTTTACCAAAAAGTGGTTCCAGGTGAGACAGGAGTCATGGATAGTGGGACTGCAGTGGCCATTTAGCCACCAGAGATAATATTTTTATTTTAGCCACAAATGTGTTCCAGGTGATCTATGGTGTCATTGTGAAAGGTTGCAGTGATGTTTAAGCCAGCAGAGGTGAAATGTTTATTTTTGCATAAAATCGGTTCCCTTGATATCTATAGTTGGGGTGAAATGTCCATGGCAGGCACTTAAGACACCTGAAGTGATATTTAAAGTTTATGAAAAAGAGGGTTGTAAGTGAATAATGGAGCTGGTGTAAAACGTCTGATGTTGTCATTTAGGCCACCTGAGGTGATGCTTTTTATTTTTGCCAAAACTGTGTTCAATTTATCTATGGAAATATTGTTAAAGGTCTGAGGAGTTTGCTTTGGACACCTGATGTGACATTTTTATTTTTACCAGAAATGGGTTCCAGGTAATTTATGGATCTGGAGTAAAATACCTGCAGTGGTCATTGAGGCCACCAGAAGTAATGTTTTTATTTTTACTATAAATTGGTTCCCGGCGATTTATACAATGAAGGTGAAAGGTCTGCGGTAGTCATTTAGGCCACCTGTGGTGACATTTCTACTCATTTTTTGCTGAAAATCAGTTCCAAGTGATTTATGGCACCTGAATAGAAGGTCTGCAGTGCTCATTTAGGCCACCTGAGGTAATGTTTTTATTTTTTACCTAAAATGGGTTCCAGATCATGTATGGAGCAAGGGTAAATGGTCCTTTATGCCACCTGAGGTGATATTTTCATTTGTTGCCATAAAAAGGTTTCAGGAGATCTATGGAGGGAGACTGATAGTTTCAAGTGGTTGTTTAGGCCACCTGAGGTGAAATTTACATATTTGCTGAAAATGGGTTGCAGGTGATTTATGAAGCTGGGGTGAAATGTCTGAGGTTGTCCTTTAGGCCACCTGAGGTGATATATTTATTTTTGCTAAAAAAACATTTCTGGTGATGTGTGGGATTGGGGTAAATGATAGGCAGTGGTAATTTAGGTCACCTGAGGTTAAAGGCAGGTGGCGGTCATTTAGGCCACCTGAAGTGATAATTTTACTTTTTGCCAAAAATTGGTTGCAGGTGATCTATGGAGCAATTGTGAAAAGTCTGCAATGGTTGTTTAAGTCATCTGAAGTTAAATTTTTATTTTTGCAAACAGTGGATTCCAGGTGATATCTGCAGCTGAGGTGATCTGACCATAGTGATCATTTAAGCCACAAGAGGTGAAATTTAGTTTTTTTAAAAAGTGGGTTACAGGTGATTAATGGAGCTGGTGTGAAAATTGTGAGGTCATGATTTGGCCCTGAGGTGATATTTGTATTTTTCCCAAAACTGGGATCCAGGTGATTAATGTATCCAGAGTAAAAGATTTGCAGTTGTGATTTAGGCCACCTGAAGTGATTCTTCTTTTTGCTAAAATTTGTTCCATTTGATATAGATCTGGGGTAAAAGGTCTGTTTAGGATTTTGAGACCACAATGGGTAATATTTTTAGTTTTTGCCAAAAACATACTCCAGCTGGTCTATGGAGCCTCGTTGAAAGTTTCTTGATGGCTCTTTAAGCAACCTGAGTTGAATTTTTTATTTGTTTCAAAAATTGTTTTTTGGTGAGTTAAATAGCTGGAGTGAAAGATCAATGGTGGTTGTTTATTAAACCTGAGGTGATTGTTTTTGCCAAAAATGAATTATAGGTGATAGATGGAGCTCTATAGGTGATCTATGCAGACAGGGTGAATGGTAGGTAGTGGTCATTTAGGCCACCTGAGGTGATATTTTTATTTTTGCCAGAAATGGTTCCAGGTGATCTATGGAGTCATTGTGAAAGGTCAAATAAAATGTCCAAAGTGGCCATTGAGGCCACCAGAGGGGATATGTTTTTGTTGTTGCCAAAAATGGGTTTCAGGTGATCTATGGAGGTGAGGTAAAAGATTCACAGTAGAGCTTTAGACAACCAGGGGTGCTTTTTTTTTTTGCAAAAAATGTGTTCCAGGTGATCTATGGAGACAAGGAGAATGTGATGCAGTGGTCGTTTAGTCCACCTGGGGTGAAATTTTTATTTTTGCAAAACATTGTTTGCAGTTTATTTATCTGGCTGGGGTGAAACATCAGTTTTTTGCATTAATGCTTGCTGATGTAATATATATTTTTTTTTCAAAAAAGGGGTTTCAGGTGATTAATGGAGTTTTGGTAAATGGTAGGCAGTGGTCATTTAGGCCACCTGAGGTAATATTTTTATTTGTGCCAGAAATGGATCTAGGTGATGTATGGAGTCATTGTGAAAGGTCAGCAGTGGCTGTTCAAGCCAACTGAGGTGAAATATTTATTTTTGCAAAAAATCAGTTCCAGTTGATCTCTGGAGTTGGGGAGAAAAGTCAATATCAGCCTTTTAAGACACCTGAGGTGATATTTGTAGTTTTTCAAAAAGTGGCTTGTAAGTGACTAATGGAGCTGGTGTAAAAGGTCTGAGGTTGTTGTTTAGGACACCTGATGTTATACTTGTATTTTTGCCAAAATTGGGTTCCCGGAAAATTATTGATCTAGAGTAAAAGATCTGCAGTGGTCATTTAGGCCAGTAGACATGATATTTTTACTTTTAATAGAAATTGGTTCCAGTTGATTTATGGAACCAGGGTGAGAGGTCTACAGAGTACCTTTAGGCAACCATGGATGATGTTTTCATTTTTGGCAAAATGGGTTCCAGTGATCTACACAGACAGGCTGATTGGTACATGGTGGTCATTTAGGCCACCTGTGGTGAATTTCTTTTTTGCAATAATGGGTTCCAGGTAATTTATGTACCTGGGGTAAAATGTCAGTGGATGTCATTTAAGCCACCTGTCGTGATATTTTTAGTTTTTGCTAAAAATAGGTTTGATGAAATATCCACAGTGCTCATTTGGGCTCCTTATGTTTTATTTTTGTTTTTGCCAATAATGGGTTCCAGGTGCTTAATTGAACCTTTGTAAAAGGTCTGTGGTGGTCATATAGGCCACATGCGGTAATATTTTTATGTTTATCAAAAAGTGGTTCCAGGTGAGTTATGGAGCAGGGGTAGAAGGACTGCAGTGGTCATTTAGGCCACCAGAGATAATACTTTTATTTTTGCCACAAATGGGTTCCAGGTGACCAATGGGGTCTTTGTGAGAGGTTGCAGTGGTTGTTTAAGCCAGCTGAGGTGAAATTTTTATTTTTGCATAAAATCAGTTCCTGTTGATAGCCATAGTTGGGGTGAAAGGTCCATGGCAGGCATTTAAGACACCTGAGGTAATATTTAAAGTTTTTGAAAAAGTGGGATGTAAGTGACTAATGCAGCTGGTGTAAAAGGTCTGAGGTTGTCATTTAGGACCCTGAGGTGATATTTTTTATTTTTGCCAAAACTGTGTTCAATTGACCTATGGAAACATTGTGAAAGGTCTGAGGAGTTAGTTTTGGACACCTGATGTGACATTTTCATTTCTGCCAAAAATGGGTTTCAGGTATTTTATGGATTGGGAGTAAAAGATCTGCAGTGGTCATTGAGGCCACCAGAGGTAATTTTTTTTTTTTACTAAAAATTGGTTCCAGGTAATTTATGGAACCGAGGAGAAAGGTCTGTGGTAGTCATTTAGGTCACCTGGGGTGACATTTCTATTCATTTATTGCCGGAAATCAGTTCCAGGTGATTTATGGCACCTGAAAAATGTCTGCAGTGCTCATTTAGGCCTTCTGGGGTAATATTTTATTTTTTACAAAAATAGTTCTCGGTCATATAGGAGCAAAGGTAAAGGTCCTTGATGCCACCTGAGGTGACATTTTCAGTTGTTTCCATAAAAGGTTTCAGGTGATCTGTGGAGACAGATTCAGAATTCCTCAGTGGTTGTTTAAGCAACCTGAGGTGAAATTTACATATTTGCTGGAAAATGAGTTGCCAGTGATTTTTGAAGCTGGGGTGAAAGGTCTGAGGTTGTTTTTTAGGCCACCTGAGGTGATATATTTATTTTTGCCAAAAAAAATTCAGATGATTTATGGGAATGGGGTAAATGGTAGGCAGTGGTAATTTAGGTCACCTGAGGTTAAAGGCAGGTGCTGGTCATTTAGGCCACCTGAAGTGATAATTTTATTTTAGCCAAAAACTGGCTCCAGCTGATCGATGGAGCATGGTTGAAAGTTTTTTCATGGTTCTTTATGCCACCTGAGTGGAAATTATTTATTTGTTTCAAAATTGGGTTTTTGGTGAGTTAAATAGCTGGAGTGAAAGCTGAACGGTGGTCATTTATTCCACCTGAGCTGATTTTTTGTTTTGCCAAAAATTGTTTCTTGGTGATTGATGGAGCTGGTGTAAAATGTCCAAAGTGGTCATTGAGGCCACGAGAGGGGATATGTTTTTGTTGTTGCCAAAAATGGGTTTCAGTTGATTTATGGAGGTGAGGTAAAAGATTCATAGTACAGGTTTAGACCACCAGGGGTGCTATTTTTATTTTTGCAAAAAATAGGTTCCAGGTGATCTATGGAGACATGGAGAATGTGATGCAGTGGTCGTTTAGGCCACTCGGGTTGAAATTCTTATTTTTGTAAAAAGTGGGTTGCAGTTGATTTATCTTGCTGGAGTGAAAGATCTGTTTTTTACATTAATGCTACCTGATGTGATATATAGCCGTTTAAAACACCTGAGGTGATATTTGTAGTTTTTCAAAAAGTGGCTTGTAAGTGACTAATGGAGCTGGTGTAAAAGGTTTGAGGTTGTCGTTTATGACTCCTGAGGTGATATTTGTATTTTTGCCAAAAATGGGTTCCCGGTAAATTATTGATCCAGAGTAAAAGATCTGCAGTAGTCATTTAGGCCAGGAGACATGATATTTTTATTTTTAATAGAAATTGATTCCAGATGATTTATGGAGCCAGGGGTGAAAGGTCTACAGAGGACCTTTAGGCAACCAGGGATGATGTTTTCATTTTTGGCAAAAATGGGTTCCAGGTGATCTATGCAGACAGGGTGAATGGTACATGGTGGTCATTTAGGCCTCCTGTGGTGATATTTTGTTTTGTAATAATGGGTTCCAGGTAATTTATGTACCTGGGGTATAATGTCGGTGGATGTCATTTAGGCCACCTATGGTGATATTTTTAGTTTTTGCCAAAAATAGGTGCGGTCAAACATCCACAGTGCTCATTTGGGCTCCTGATGCTATATTTTTGTTTTTGCCAAAAATGGGTTCTAGGTGCTTAATGGAACCTGTGTAAAATGTCTTTGGTGGTCATATAGGCCACCTGAGGTATTATTTTTATGTTTTCCAAAAAGTGGTTCCAGGTGAGTTATGGAGCAGGGGTAATGGGACTGCAGTGGTCATTTAGGCCACCAGAGATAATATTTTTATTTTTGCTACAAATGGGTTCCAGGTGATCTATGGAGTCATTGTGAAAGGTTGCAGTGGTTGTTTAAGCCTGCTGAGGTGAAATTTTTATTTTTGCAAAAACAGTGTTCAAGGTGATCTATGGAATCATTGTGAAAGGTCCGATAAGTTTGTTTTGGACACCAGATGTTACATTTTTATTTTTACCCAGAATGGGTTCCAGGTAATTGATGGATCTGGAGTAAAAGATCTGCAGTGGTCATTTAGGCCACCAGAGGTAATGTTTTAATTTTTACTAAAAATTAGCTCCCAGGTGATTTACGGAGCTGAGATGAAAGGTCTGCAGAAGTCATTTAGGACACCTGGGGTGACATTTCTATTCAGTTTTGCCAGAATTTAGTTCCAGGTAATTTATGGATCCAGAGTAAAAGATCAGCAGTGGTCATTTAGGCCAGGAGAGGTGATATTTTTATTTGCACTAGAAATTGGTTTCAGGTGATTTATGGAGCCTGGGTGAAAGGTCTGCAAAGGACCTTTAGGCAACCAGGGATGATATTTTTATTTTTTGCCAAAAATGGGTTCCAGGTGATCTATGGAGCCAGATTCAAGGTTCCTCAGTGGTTGTTTAGGTCACCTGAGGTGAAATGTTAATTTTTTCCCCAAAAAATGAGTTCCAGGTGGGTTATAAAGCTGGGGTGGAAGGTTAGCAGTTTTTATTAAGGCCATCTGAGGTCATAATTTCATTTTTACTAAAAGTGGGATCCAGGTTATGTATGGAGAAAGGTTAAAAGGTCATTTATGCCACCTGATGAGATATTTTCATTTTTTACTATAAATTGGTTTCAGGTGCTCTACGGAGCCAGATTCATTGTTCCTCAGTAGTTGTTTAGGGCACCTGAGGTGCAATTTATATATTTGCCAACAATGGGTGTCTGGTGATTTATGCAGCTCGGGTGAAAGGTCTGAGGTTGTAGTTTAGGCCAGCTGAGGTGATGTATTTATTTTTGCCAAAAATGCAGTTCAGGTGATTCATGGGTTTGGGATAAAAGGTTGGCTGTAGTCATTTAGGCCACCTGAGGTTAAAGGTAGGTGGTGGTGATTAGGCCACCTCAGGTGATAACTGTATTTTTGCCAAAAATGGGTTCCATGTAATGCACGGATCCAGATTAAAAGATCTGCAGTGGCCGTTTAGACCAGGAGAAGTGATATTTTTATTTTGCCAGAAATTGGCTCCAGGTGATTTATGGAGCCAGGATGAAAGGTCTGTAGAGGACCTTTAGGCAACCAGGGACGATGTTTTTGTTTTTTGCCAAAAATGGGTTTCAGCTAATCTGTGGACCTAGGGTGAATGGTATGAGTTGGTCATTTAGGCAACCTGAGGTGAAATTGGTATTTTAACCAAAATTGGGTTCAAGGTGATCTTTGGAAACATTGTGAAAGTTCTGAGGTGTTTGTTTTGGGCACTTGGTATGACATTTTAATTTTTATCAAAAATGGGTTCCAGGTAATCTATGGATCTGAAGTAAAAGATCTGCTGTGGTCATTTAGGCCACCAGAGGTGATATTTTTATTTTTATTAAAAATTGGTTCCAGGTGATTTATGGATTTGGGATAAAAGGTCTGCAGTGGCCTTTTAGGCCATCATGGGTGATATTTTCATTTTTGCCAGCAATGGTTCCAGGTGATCTCTGAGCCTGGGTGAATGCTATGCAGTGGTCTTTTAGGACATCTGAAGTAATATTTTTATTTTTTTTTTACCAAACATGGGTTCCATGTTATGTATGGAGCAAGGGTAAAAGGTCCATTATGGCACCTAAGGTGATATTTTTGTTTTTTGCCATCAGTGATATATTGTTTGCATCATTTACTATAGTTATTTTATATTATATTATTATGGAAACAATTTTTAGTAAAAAATAAAAATATCTCCTCTGGTGGCCTAAATGACAACGGCAGATCTTTTACTCCAGATACCTAAATTACCTGGAACCTATTTTTGGTAAAAATAAAAATGTCACATCAGGTGTCCAAAACAAACACCTCAGGTGGCCTAAAGGGCTAATGCTGACCTTTAACCTCAAGAAGCATAAAACACCACTGCAGACCTTTCACTTTGCTGCCATAAATCAGGTGATCTATTGAGCCAGGGTAAAAGGTTTGTGGTAGTCGTTACGACCACCTGAGGAGACATTTCCATTTTTGCCAAAAATGGGTTCCAGGTGATTGATGGAGGCAAAGTAAAAGGTGTGCAGTGGTGTTTTATGCTTCTTGAGGTTAAAGGTCAGCATTAGCCATTTAGGCCACCTGAGGTGTTTGTTTTGGACACCTGATGTGACATTTTTATTTTTACCAAAAATAGGTTCCAGGTAATTTAGGTATCTGGAGTAAAAGATCTGCCGTTGTCATTTAGGCCACCAGAGGTGATATTTTTATTTTTTACTAAAAATTGGTTCCATGTCATGTATGGAGCAGGGGTAAGAGGTAATTTATGCCATCTGAGATTATATTTTTATTTTTTGCGATAAATGGGTTTCAGGTGATTTATGGAGCTTGATTCAAACTTCCTCAGTGGTAGTTTAAGACACCTGAGGTGAAATTTATATATTTGCTTAAATGGGTTGCGGGTGATTTGTGGAGCAGCTATGAAAGTCTGAGGTTGTCGTTAAGGCCACCTGAGGTGATATATTTATTTTTGCTGAAAATGCATTTCGGGTGATTTATGGGGTTGGGGTAAAAGGTAGGCAGTGGTCATTTAGGAAACCTGAAGTTAAAGGTAGGTGGTGGGAACTTAGGCCACCTGAGGTGATAGCTTTATTTTTGCCAAAAAATGGGTTCCAGGTGAGTTATGGAGTCATTAACCATCCTTGGACTTGTTTTTGTTTCACCTATGTTGAGCCTACTGTACCTAAGTATGTACTTTATGCATCTATTCTATTGTAACAATGCCTACTGCACCAAATGTTAATTTTAGCACTGATATGTATTGTTACATACGCTCAGGTCGCATCTGGAAATGAGTGTTTTTCCCCGTCAGTATGCTTATCTGGTAAATCTAGTTAATAAATAAATAGATAAATCAATAAATTGTGAAAAGTCCACAATGGTTTTATAAGCCACCTGAGTTGAAATTTTTATTTTTGTTAACAATGGATTCCAGGTGATATCTGGAGCTAAGGTGAAATGTCCATGGTGGTCGTTTAAGCCACCTGAGGTTATAGTTCTTAGTTTTGCAAAAATGGTTTCAATGTGATATTATGGAGTAAAAAGTCTAGTGTAGTCATTTTGGCCACCAGAGGTGATATCATTTCTTTACCAAATATAGGTTCCAATTGATTTATGGCACTGGGGTAAAAGGACCACAGTGAATTTTTAAGACACAAAGGGTGATATTTTAATTTTTTGCTAAAATGGGTTCCAGGTAATCTGTGGAGCTAGGGTGAATGGTACGAGGTAGTCATTTAGGACACCTGAGATGAAATTTTTATTTTTGCAAAAACAGTGTTCAAGGTGATCTATGGAATCATTACGAAAGGTCTGAGGAGTTTGTTTTGGACACCAGATGTGACATTTTCATTTTTCCCAAAAATGGGTTCCAGGTAATTGAAGGATCGGAGTAAAAGATCTGCACCAGAGGTAATGTTTTTATTTTTAATGAAAATTAGGTCCCAGGTGATTTACGGAGCTGAGTTGAAAGGTCTGCGGTAGTCATTTAGGCCACCTGGAGTGACATTTCTATTCAGTTTTGCCAGAAATTGTTTCCAGGTACATACTTAGGTACAGTAGGCTCAACATAGGTGAAACAAAAACAAGTCCAAGGATGGTTAATGACTCCATAACTCATCTGGAACCCATCTTTTGCTAAAAATAAAGCTATCACCTCAGGTGGCCTAAGTCCCCACCACCTACCTTTAACTTCAGGTTTCCTAAATGACCACTGCCTACCTTTTACCCCAACCCCATAAATCACCCGAAATGCATTTTTAGCAAAATAAATATATCACCTCAGGTGGCCTTAACGACAACCTCAGACTTTCATAGCTGCTCCACAAATCACCCGCAACCCATTTAAGCAATTATATAAATTTTACCTAAGGTGTCTTAAACTACCACTGAGGAAGTTTGAATCAAGCTCCATAAATCACCTGAAACCCATTTATCGCAAAAAGTAAAAATATAATCTCAGATGGCATAAATTACCTCTTACCCCTGCTCCATATATGACATCAAACCAATTTTAGTAAAAATAAAATATCACCTCTGGTGGCCTAAATGACAACTGCAGATCTTTTACTCCAGATCCCTAAATTACCTGGAACCTATTTTTGGTAAAAATAAAAATGTCATATCAGGTGTCCAAAACAAACACCTCAGGTGGCCTAAATGGCTAATGCCGACCGTTAACCTCAAGAAGCATAAAACACCACTGCACACCTTTCACTTTGCATCCATCAAACACCTGGAACCCATTTTTGGCAAAAATAGAAATGTCACCTCAGGTGGTCGTAACGACTACCACAAACCTTTTACCCTGGCTCAATAGATCACCTGATTTATGGAAGCAAAGTGAAAGGTCTGCAGTGGTGATTTATGCTTCTTGAGGTTAAAGGTCAGCATTAGCCATTTAGGCTAATTGAGGTAATATTTTTATTTTTGCCAAAATTTGGTTCCAGGTGATTTGTGGAGGCAATGTAAAATGTCTGCACTGGTCGTTTATGCTTTCTGAGGATTAAGATCCTCAGATCATTTTACACCAGCTCCATTAGTCACTTACAAACCAATTTTTCAAAAACTGAAAATATCATCTCAGGTGTCTTAAACAGCTGTCATGGACATTTCACCCAAACTAGGGATATCAACTGGAACTGATTTTATGCTAAAATAAAAATGTCACCTCAGCTGGCTTAAACAACCACTGCAACCTTTCACAATGACTCCACAGATCACCTGGGACCCATTTGTGGCAAAAAAAAATTACCCCAGGTGGCCTAAATGATCACTGCCTACCTTTTACCACATAAATCACATGCAACCCATTTTTGCCTAAAATAATATATAGTAAACGATGCAAACAATATATCATTGATGGCAAAAAACAAAAATATCACCTTAGGTGCCATAATGGACCTTTTACCCTTGCTCCATACATAACATGGAACCCATTTTGGTAAAAAATAAAATATTACTTCAGATGTCCTAAAAGACCACTACATACATTCACCATGGCTCAGAGATCACCTGGAACCATTGCTGGCAAAAATGAAAATATCACCCATGATGGCCTAAACGGCCACTGCAGACATTTTATCCCAAATCCATAAATCACATGGAACCAATTTTAGTAAAATAAAATATCACCTCTGGTGGCCTAAATGACCACAGCAGATCTTTTACTTCAGATCCATAGATTACCTGGAACCCATTTTTGATAAAAATAAAAATGTCACAACAAGTGCCCAAAACAAACACCTCAGAACTTTCACAATGTTTCCAAAGATCACCTTGAACCCAATTTTGGTAAAAATACCAATTTCACCTCAGGTTGCCTAAATGACCAACTGATACCATTCACCCTAGGTCCACAGATTAGCTGAAACCCATTTTTGGCAAAAAATAAAAACATCATCCCTGGTTGCCTAAAGGTCCTCTATAGACCTTTCATCCTGGCTCCATAAATCACCTGGAGCCAATTTCTGGTAAAAATAAAAATATCACTTCTCCTGGTCTAAACGGCCACTGCAGAATTTTTAATCTGGATCCATGCATTACATAGAACCCATTTTTGGCAAAAATACAGTTATCACTTGAGGTGGCCTAATCACCACCACCTACCTTTAACCTCAGGTGGCCTAAATGACTACAGCCAACCTTCTATCCCAAACCCATGAATCACCTGAACTGCATTTTTGGCAAAAATAAATACATCACCACTGCTGGCCTAAACTACAACCTCAGACCTTTCACCCGAGCTGCATAAATCACCAGACACCCACTGTTGGCAAATATATAAATTGCACCTCAGGTGCAATAAACAACTACTGAGAAACAATGAATCTGGCTCCGTAGACCACCTGAAACCAATTTATAGTAAAAAAATTAAAAATATCTCATCAGGTGGCATAAATGACCTTTTAACCTTTCTCCATACATAACCTGGAACCCAATTTTAGTAAAAATGAAATTATGACCTCAGGTGGCCTTAATAACCACTGCTAACCTTCCACCCCAGCTTTATAACCCACCTGGAACTCATTTTTGGGGAAAAATTAACATTTCACCTCAGGTGACCTAAACAACCACTGAGGGACTTTGAATCTGGCTCCATAGATCACCTGGAACCCATTTTGGCAAAAAATAAAAATATCATCCCTGGTTGCCTAAAGGCCCTTTGCAGACCTTTCACCCAGGCTCCATAAATCACCTGAAACCAATTTCTAGTGCAAATAAAAATATCACCTCTCCTGGCCTAAATGACCACTGCAGATCTTTTACTCTGGATCCATAAATTACCTGGAACTAATTTCTGGCAAAACTGAATAGAAATGTCACCCCAGGTGTCCTAAATGACTTCTGCAGACCTTTCATCTCAACTCCGTAAATCACCTGGGAGCTAATTTTTAGTAAAAATTAAAACATTTCCTCTGGTGGCCTAAATGACCACTGCAGATCTTTTACTCCAGATCCATCAATTACCTGGAACTCATTTTGGTAAAAATAAAATGTCACATCTGGTGTCCAAAACAAACTTATCAGACCTTTCACAATGATTCCATAGATCAACTTGTACACTGTTTTTGCAAAAATAAAAATTTCACCTCAGCAGGCTTAAACAACCACTGCAACCTTTCACAATGACTCCCTAGATCACCTGGAACCCATTTGTAGCAAAAATAAAAATACTGTCTCTCATGGCCTAAATGACCACTGCAGTCCCATTACCCCTGCTCCATAACTCACCTGGAACCACTTTTTGGAAAACATAAAAATAATACCTCAGGTGACCTATATGACCACCACAGACATTTTACAAAGGTTCCATTAAGCACCTGGAACTCATTTTTGACAAAACCAAAAATATAGCATCAGGAGCCCAAATGAGCACTGTGGATATTTGACCCCACCTAATTTTGGTAAAAACTAAAAATATCACCATAGGTGGCCTAAATGATATCCACCGACATTATACCCCAGGTACATAAATTACCTGGAACCCATTATTACAAAACAAAATATCACCACAGGTGGCCTAAATGACCACCATGTACCATTCATCCTGTCTGCATAGATCACCTGGAACCCATTTTTGCCAACAATGAAAACATCATCCCTGGTTGCCTAAAGGTCCTCTGTAGACCTTTCACCCTGGCACCATAAATCAACTGGAATGAATTTTTATTAAAATTAAAAATATCATGTCTCCAGGCCTAAATGACCACTGCAGATCAATTAATCTGGATCAATAATTTACCCGGAACCCATTTTCTGCAAAAATACAAGCATCACGTCAGGTGTCCTAAATGACAACCTCAGACCTTTTACACCAGCTCCATTAGTCACTTACAACCCACTTTCTGAAACACTACAAATATCACCTCAGGTGTCTTAAATGGCTACCATGGAACTTTCACCCCAACTATAGATATCAATGGAAACCGATTTTATGCAAAAATAAAAATGTCTCCTCAGCTGGCTTGAACAACCACTGCTGACCTTTCGCAATGACTCCATAGATCACCTTGTACCATTTCTGGCAAAAATAAAAATATTATCTCTGGTGGCCTAAATGACCACTGCAGTCCCATTACCCCTGCTCCATAACTCACCTGGAACCACTTTTTGGTAAACATGAAAATATTTTCTCAGGTGGCCTATATGACCACCCCCAGATACATACTGTAAATTACATGGAACCCATTATTACAAAAAAAAATATGACCACAGGTGGTCTAAATGACCACCATGTTCTATTCAACCTGTCTGCATAGATCATCTGGAACCCATTTTTGCCAAAAATGAAATCATCATCCCTGGTTGCCTAAAGGTCCTCTTTAGACATTTTACCCTGGCTCCATAAATCACCTGGAATCAATTTCTATTAAAAATAAAAATATCATGTCTCCTGGCCTAAATGACCACTGCAGATCTTTTACTCTGGATCAATAATTTACCAGGAACCCATGTTTGGCAAAAATACAAATATCACCTCAGGTGTTCTAAACGACTGCCATGGACCGTTAACCCCAACTCCAGCTTTCAACTGGAACTGATTTTTTGCAAAAATAAATATTTCACCTCAGCTGGCTGGAACAGCCACTGCTGACCTTTCACAATGACTCCATAGATCACCTGGAACTATTTCTGGCAAAATAAAATATCACCTCAGGTGGCTTTAATGACCACTGCCTACCTCTTACCCAAACCCCATTAATCACCTGAAACACATTTTTGGCAAAAATACATATATCACATCAGGTTGCTTTCATGTAAAAAACAGGGCTTTCACCCTAGCAAGATAAATCAACTGCAATCCATTTTTGCAAAAATAAAAATAGCACCCCTGCTGGTCTAAAACTCTACTGTGATTCTTTTACGCACCTCCATAAATCACCTGAAACCCATTTTTGGCAACAACAAAAGCATGTCCCTTCTGGTGGCCTGTAAGACCACTTTGGACAATTTACACCAGCTCCATCAATCACCTAGAAACCATTTTTGGCAAACAAAATTACCTCAAGTGGAATAAACAACCACCATTGAGCTTTCACTCTAGTCATTTAACTCATCAAAAACCCATTTTTGAAACAAATGACAACATTTCAACTCAGGTGGCTTAAAGAACCATGAAGAAACTTTTTAAACCAGGCTCCATAGATCAGCTGGAGCATGTTTTTGGCAAAAACTTAATTGATCACCACAGGTGGCCTAAATGACATCCACCAACATTTTACCCCATGTACATAAATTACCTGGAACCCATTATTACAAAAAAATATATATCACCACATGTGGTCTAAAGGAAACAAACAGACCTTTTACCTCAGATTCATATCACCTGGAACAAATTTTAGCAAAAAGAAGAATCACCTCAGGTGGCCTAAATGACAGCTGCAGATCTTTTACTCTGAATACATTTATTACATGGATCCCAGTTTCGGGAAAAATACAAATATCACCTCAGGTGGCCAAACAATAACCTCAGACCTTTCACACCAGCCCCATTAGTCACCTGCAAAACACTTTTTAAAAGACTAAAAATATCACCTCACGTAGCTTAAATGACAACTGTAGACAGTTCACATCAGCTCCAGATATCACCTGGAATCCACTGTTTGCAAAAATATAAATTTAACTTCAGATGGCTTAAACAACCATTGTGGACTTTTCACGATTACTCCATAGATCACCTGGAACTAATTTTTGGCAAAACTAAAATTATCACTTCAGGAGGCCTAAATGTCCACCACCTGCCTTTAACCTCAGGAGACCTAAATTACCACTGCCTACCATTTACCCCAATCCCATAAATCACCTGAAATTTTTTTTGGCAAAAATAAACATATCACCTAAGGTGGCCTAAATGAAAACCTCAGACCTTTCACCCCAGCTTCATAAATCACCTGCAACCCATTTTCAGCAAATATGTAAATTTCACCTCAGGTGGCCTAAACAACCACTGCAGAACTTTGAATCTGGCTCCATAGATCACCTGAAACCATTTTATGGCAACAAATGAAAATATCACCTCAGGTGGCATAAAGGACCTTTTACCCTTGCTCCATACATGACCTGGAACACATTTTTGGTAAAAATAAAAATATTACCTCAGGTGGCATAAATGGGCACTGCAGACCTTTAATTCAGGTGCCAAAAATCACCTGGAACTGATTTCTGGCAAAAAATGAATAGAAATGTCACCCCAGGTGGCGTAAATGACTACCACAGAAATTTCACCTGGTTCCAGAAATCACCTGGAACTAATTTTATTAAAAATAAAAACGTTCACTGGTAGCCTCAATGACCACTGTAGATCTTTTACTCTAAATCCATAAATTACCTGGAACCCATTTTGTCAAAATGCAAATATCACCTCAAGTGGCCTAAATGACATCCTCAGACCTTTTATCTGGCTCAGGTAATGTCACTGTGCTTTATTTCACTATAGTTTTTGGCTCAGCTGATGTCACTGTGCTTTATTTCACTATAGGTTTGGCTCAGCTGATGTCACTGTGCTTTATTTCACTATAGTTTTTGGCTCAGCTGATGTCACTGTGCTTTATTTCACTATAGTTTGTGGCTCAGCTGATGTCACTGTGCTTTATTTTACTAAAGTGTTTCATCAGCTGATGCCACTGGGCTTTACTTCCTTACCATATTTCCCTCAGGTGATGTCACTGTGCTTTATTTCACTACAGATTTTGGCTCAGCTGATGTCAATGTGCTTTATTTCACTGTAGTTTTTGGTTCAGCTGGTGTCACTGGGCTTTATTTCATTGTAGTTTTTCCTCAGCTGATGTCACTGTGCTTTATTTCATTACAGTTTTTGGCTCAGCTGATGTCGCTGTGCTTTATTTCATTATTGTTTTTTGCTCGGCTGACATCACTGTGCTTTATTTTACTATAGTTTTTCCTCAGCTGATGTCACAGGGCTTTAATTCATTACAGATCTTGCCTCAGCTGATATCTCTGTGCTTTATTTCATTCCACTTTTTGGTTCAGCTGATGTCACTGTGCTTTATTTCATAATAGTTTCTGGCTCAAATGACGTCACTGCTTTATTTCATTACAGTTTTTGACTCTGCTGATGTCACTGGGCTTTCTTTCATTACAGTGTTTGGCCCAGCTGATGTCACTGGGCTTTATTTCACTAGATATTTTGGCTCAGCTGATGTCACTGTCCTTGATTTCACTATAGTTCTTGGCTCAGCTGATGTCACTGTGATTTATTTAAGCAATAAGCCATGGGGTGGTGTGGGTTATTGGGGGTTTACCATGGCTGGCTTGGTTTGCCCATGAGGTAGCTGGTGGGCAAATCCTCGCCACCGTGGTAAATCCCCGATAACCACCCAAATAACTTATGCGATATCTCTAACACATTTTGTCATGGATGAAAGTTTAAATTGTTTAATTTTCTTTTTTCCTGTGGAAAAAAATGATTTTATTAAGAGATATCCTTCCATGAAAAAAATAGTCCATGTTTTTAATGCATTTCTTTATTTAAGGTTTATTAGATGAGTGATAATAACAGTGAGGATTTTTAAACAGTTAATATATTGTATAGGCTCTGTTTCTTTAAATTATTGTAACTATATATTATTAATTATTGTATAATAACAGTTCCATGTCAACAGCGTGCATGAAATGTTGTTCGCGGTATATACCAGGCGGTCATTTGCCACAATTAAGTAGCGTGCATTACAATTTCAGTGCGATTCAAGTTTGTCACATTCTTCGAATTCCTTCTCTTTTGTCAACCCTTTAGCATTCCTTAACCTCCCAGCACTTCTATAGCCCTCTGCAGCACTTGCAGCCCAGATTACATGCTTTTCAGGCTACACTCACACCTGCCCCCGCCCCAAAGTAAACAGCTCCTTTATTTATGATGCTTGGTCGGCTTGGTTGAAACTCACACGCGCCACTCCACACCCCAAGTCTACAGAATTTGTTACTACCTTTCATGGATTTTTAACTTACATAAATAATGTTGAAGTTAATATGAATGAATGATATATTACTTATCTGTGACACTGGATTTATCGTTTAAGAAGCAGGACTATAACCGGACTACCAACTACACCGAAAAGGTAAACATTTTAATGCAGATTGGTTGAAACTTAACCCCCTGCGTCACGTTACACTGAAGTAAACAGCACTAAGATGCTTTATATGCTGCTTGGTATGCTCAGTAAACTGCACTAATGTTATATTTGCTAATTACTAGCAAGGAAGCAAGACAGGAAAAGGTAAACGTGTTGGCAGGCTCTGCAGGTAAGGCTGAAAATTACCCCGGCCCCTCGCCACAAATCCAAACCAGAAGTAAACAGTGTTTGGATGCTAGACTGAAAGTCACTGCACTGCTGTATACGTTTTTGTTATGGTTTGTAATATGTAAATTAATAATGTTATACTGCGGCAGCTGCAGCACTGAAATTGTTTTACGCTGATAATGTCTGATTGCTGTAATTGCTTTGTGCGTATATCACTGCTGCGTTAATGCTCACGCTGTAACTGATGCAAGTTATTGACCTGATACCCATATTAGCACTACATATATATGTCGTTTCAGAATTCAGTGCATTATGTATTCAAACTTCTTCGTTACATGAAGAGAGTCAAATCCAGTTCTAAATTTAACCCTTTTTTTAAAAAAAACTGTTTTACTATGTCAGCTGTAGTAGGTACTGTTAGCGAGAGGAAAAGCGGCGGTTTTGCGACGTTCGGGGGCTCAGAATGATTCAGTTATGGTGGCGTGAGGATGTGGCAGGCTGGCACCTTTGCCAGTGATTATCGTAGGATTTACAACAGGGTTGAGGTGCCAGTCTGCCTGTGTGAATGGCTGTTGATTTTTCTATGTGGTATAATTCAGTTTAGTTTTTGGCTCAGCTGATGTCACTGTGCTTTATTTCAGTGCAGTTTTTCCTCAGCTGATGTCACTGTGCTTTATTTCATTACAGTTTTTGGCTCAGCTGATGACACTGTGCTTTATTTCATTATAATTATTGGCTCAGCTGATGTCTCTGCCTTATTTCATTATAGTTTTTGACTCAGCTGATGTCACTATGCTTTATTTCACTATAGTTTTTGGCTCAGCTGATGTCACTTGGCTTTATTTCATTACAGTTTTTGGCTCAGCTGATGTCACTATGCTTTATTTCATTATAGTTTTTGTCTCCGCTGATTGCATTTAGCTTCATGTCACTATAGTTTTTCTTCAGCAGATATCACTCTGCTTTATTTCATTACAGTTTTTGACTTAGCTGAAGTCACTATGTTTTATTTCACTACAGTTTATTGCTCAGCTGATGTCACTGTGCTTCATTTCACTATGGTTTTTCCTGAGCTGATGTCAGTGTGCCTTATTTCATTTCAGTTTTTCCTCAACTTATGTCTCTGGGCTATATTTCATTACAGCTTTTGGCTCAGTTGATGTCACTGGGCTTTTTTTCATTTCAGTTTTTTCCCGAGCTGATGTGACTGTGTTTAATTTCACTACAGATTTTGGCTCAGGTGATGTCAATGTGCTTTATTTCACTATTGATTTTGGCTCAGGTTATGTCACTGTGCTTGGTTTCACTATATTTATTGGCTCAGCAGATGTCAATGTGCTTTATTTCACTATAGTTTTTGGCTCAGCTGACATCACTGTGCTTTATTTTTCAATAGTTTTTTGTCATCTGGTGCCACTAGGATTTACTTCATTGCAGTTTTTTGCCTTAGCTGATATCACTGTGCTTTATTTCATTACAGTTTTTGGCTCAGGTAATGTCACTGGTCTTTTTTTCATTACTGTTTTTGGCCGAGTCGATGTCACTGTGCTTTATTTCACTATAGATTTTGGCTCTGGTGATGTCACTGTGCTTTGTTTCACTATAGTTCTTGGCTCAGCTGATGTCACTGGGCTTTATTTCACTGTAGTTTTTGGCTCAGCTGATGTCACTGGTCTTTTTTTCATCACAGTTTTTGGCCAAGTCGATGTCACTGTGCTTTATTTCATTATAAATTTTGGCTCTGGTGATGTCACTGTGCTTTGTTTCACTATAGTTCTTGGCTCAGGTGATGTCACTGTGCTTTATTTCACTATAGTTTTGGCTCAGCTGATGTCAATGTGCTTTATTTCACTGTAGTTTTTGGCTCAGTTGATGTCACTGACCTTTATTTCATTATTGTTTTTCCTCAGCTGATGTCACAGGGCTTTATTTCATTACAGATTTTGCCTCAGCTGTTAGCACTAGCTTCATTTCATTACTGTTTTGGTTCAGCTGATGTCACTGGCTTTATTCATAACAGTTTTGACTCAGCTGAAGTCACTATGTTTTATTTCACTACAGTTTTTGGCTCAGCTGATGTCACTGTGCTTTATTTCACTATAGTTTTTCCTGAGCTGATGTCACTGTACTTTATTTCATTATAGTTTTTCCTCAGCTGATGTTACTGGCTTTATTTCATTACAGTTTTTGGCTCAGCTGATGTCACTGGGCTTTATTTCATTACAGTTTTGGCTCAGCCGATGTCACTGTGCTTTATTTCACTATAGATTTGGCTCAGCTGATGTCACTGTGCTTTATTTCACTATAGTTTTGGCTCAGCTGATGTCAATGTGCTTTATTTCACTATAGGTTTTGGCTCAGGTTATGTCACTGTGCTTTATTTTACTATAGTTTTTGGCTCTTCTGATGTCAATGTGCTTTATTTCACTACAGTTTTTGGCTCTGCTGATGTCACTGTGCTTTATTTTATTAAAGTTTTTCATCAGCTGATGCCACTGGGCTTTACTTCATTACCATTTTTCGCTCAGGTGATGTCACTGTGCTTTATTTCACTACAGATTTTGGCTCAGCTGATGTCAATGTGCTTTATTTCACTGTAGGTTTTGGCTCAGCTGGTGTCACTGGGCTTTATTTCATTGTAGTTGTTCCTCAGCTGATGTCACTGTGCTTTATTTGATTACAGATTTTGGCTCAGCTGATGTCACTGTGCTTTATTTCATTTTGGTTTTTAGCTCAGCTCACGTCACTGTGCTTTATTTTAGTATACTTTTCCTCAGCTGATGTCACAGGGCTTTAATTCATTACAGATCTTGCCTCAGCTGATATCACTGTCTTTATTTCATTACACTTTTGGTTCAGCTGATGTCACTGTGCTTTATTTCATAACAGTTTCTGGCTCAGATGATGTCACTGCTTTATTTCACTATAGTTTTTGGCTCCGCTGATGTCACTGGGCTTTCTCTCATTACAGTGTTTGGCTCATCTGATGTCACTGGGCTTTATTTTACTAGAGATTTTGGCTCAGCTGATGTCACTGTCCTTGATTTCACTAAAGTTCTTGGCTCAGCTGATGTCACCGTGCTTTATTTCACTATAGAATCTGGCTCAGCTGATGTCACTGTGATTTATTTCACTTTAGTTTTTGGCTCAGCTGATGTCACTGTGCCTTATTTCAGTGCAGTTTTTCCTCAGTTGATGTCACTGTGCTTTATTTCTTTACAGTTTTGGGCTCAGCTGATGTCACTGTGCTATATTTCATTAAGATTTTTGGCTCAGCTAATGTCTCTGCTTTATTTCGTTATAGTTTTTGGCTCAGCTGATGTCACTGTGCTTTATTTCACTATAGTTTTTGGCTCAGCTGATGTCACTGGGCTTTATTTCATTACAGTTATTGGCTCAGCTGATGTCACTGTGCTTTATTTCATTATAGTTTTGTCTCTGCTGATGTCATTTAGCTTTATTTCACTATAGTTTTTCCTCAGCAGATATCACTGTGCTTTATTTCATTACTGTTTTTGACTCAGCTGAAGTCACTATGTTTTATTTCACTAGTTTTTGGCTCAGCTGATGTCACTGTGCTTTATTTCACTATAGTTTTCCTGAGCTGATGTCACTGTGCCTTATTTCATTTTAGTTTTCCTCAGCTGATGTCTCTGGGCTTTATTTCATTACAGTTTTGGCTCAGTTGATGTCACTGGGCTTTTTCATTGCAGTTTTGCCTGAGCCGATGTGACTGTGCTTAATTTCACTACAGAGTTTGGCTCAGGTGATGTCAATGTGCTTTATTTCACTATAGATTTTGGCTCAGGTTATGTCACTGTGCTTTATTTCACTATATTTTTTGGCTCTGCAGATGTCAATGTGCTTTATTTCACTATAGTTTTTGGCTCAGCTGACATCATTGTGCTTTATTTTACAATACTTTTTCCTCAGCTGGTGCTACTATGCTTTACTTCATTACAGTTTTTTGCCTCAGCTGATATCACTGTGCTTTATTTCATTAAAGTTTTTGGCTCAGCTAATGTCAGTGGTATTTTTTTTTCATTACTGTTTTTGGCCCAGTCAATGTCACTGTGCTTTATTTCACTATTTATTTATTTATTTTTATTTATTTAGTTTTTGTTAACCGGGTAAGTGCACTAGCCAGCAAGTGACTGTTTTCAGGCATGATCAGGGAGGTAAAATTACAGAACATAATGATACAGTAAGGATAATGAAAATACATGATGCACAGAAATACAGGAAGATACATATGGCAGGATACAATGCATGACAAAGGAAAATACAAGGCAAAATACATTTCAAGGACATTTTCCATTGAGCGCATACATAAAGTGCATTGAAGGACCTTGGAAAGGGGAGAGGATAGGTGTAGGTGTAAGCCAGAAACAAGATGGAAAATGACAAAGGGGAAGGTGAGGAGGTGAGGAAAGGATAGAGGGAAGGATAGAGGCAAGGGCCAAAACGGAGGCTAAAGAAATGGCTAAGAATATAAGGACAGAGAGGTGGTGGCAGGAATAGGAGGTAGGAGGGAGTAGGGAGGGATGGCCGGGAGGGAGGGAGGGGTGAGGGTTAAAAGAAAGCCAGAAATCTACGGTGGCGATACAAGGTTCCAACCTGTGGCGAGTCGTTGGAGCCGAAGCGGCAAGCGGAGAAAGGGTGGCGGGGTTACGGCAAAAGACGGCAACAGCGGAAAAAGGTAGCAGAATGCGGATGGGCTGGTGGAACCGATAGACAGCAGGGCAAGGGTGATGATGCCGGTAAGAGGAGAAGCGAAAGAGTTACGGCAGTAGCGGAAAGAGTAACAACACCAGTGGAACCGAGAGGCGGCAGGGCAGGGAAGAAGAGGTCGGTAGGAGGTAAGTTTACAGCAAGTGGAGGTAATAGGGAACAATGCTCAGCTGGGAGGGTGGGACGGCGAACAGGCAGGGGTGACTCAGGAGGAGGTAAGGCGGGGCAAGCAAGCAGAAAGGAAGGGAGGCAGAGGGGAGGGAAAAGGAGGTGCAGGAGATGTGGTCGGGGAAGAGAGAGCAGGGAGTTGAGTGAATGAAGGCTGAGAGGTGAGGGAGAAGAGACAGGGATCAAGGGAAGCCAAGTGGTGGCGAGTAAACAGCAACTTATAAGCGGCAAAAGCTAATATTTGGCATACAGTAAAACAGATTCAAGCAGCAATTATAGTAAAACACCACATAAAACAACCATTGGGAAGGCACAAGTGCTAGCAATAAGAAGTGGGAAAACAGGCTAAGAGCAAGGGGATCAGGTAGGATCAAAGCAAACACATTTGTCCAAAGCAGTAAGAAAAGTCCTGAGTTTGCCCTTAAAAGTTGCATGAGTAGGGACATCCCTTAGTTCCTGAGGCAGCAGGTTCCACAGGTGAGGAGCAGCATAATGGAAGGGCCCATGCCTATTTTGTCTGACAGAGGGGATGGATAATAAGGTCTGATCTGCAGATCTAAGGTTCCGTGTGAGATAGCTGGTCTAAGGAGTTCTGATAGGATAGCAGGTTTGGATGTCCTTATGATGGTATCTGATAGAGTGTACAGGTAGTATTGTCTGGTAGAGGAGGGAGAGGCCAGCCAAGGTCTTGATATAGTTGGCAGTGATGCTGCAGTCGAGGTGCTTTGGTTGCATACCTGCATACATTATTGAAAGTAGTGTCCCACAGATGCAGTGCAGATTTATTGGCCAAAGACAGAATGGGACAACCATATGTGAGGGTTGGCAACAGTATACCTCTAGCTACTGCCAGTTTAACAGCAGGGTAAGGAGGTAGTTGGTTCTGTAAGCAGCTAACTTGCAATTGACTGACTTGCAAGTATCCTGGATGTGTGTTTTTAGGTCCAAGGTTTGGTCGAGGTGGATGCCCAGGTAGCGGAAAGAAGTGACAGGTTCTAGTGGGTTCCATCAATGTCAGAAACAGAGATAGTCAAAGGACATGATCTGAGCTTGTGAGTGGAGCCAAATAGCATGACTTTGGTTTTGTTTGTGTTTAAAACAAGGCGTTGAGAGTTCAGCCAGTGTTGTACCGAGTGAAAATCAGCAGTGAGGGCAGCATTCAGTTCCAGAACGTTGTCAGAGTGAGCATAAACTACCAGGTCATCTGCATACAGCAGTGAGTGACCAGTGGTTACCATCTCTGGGAGATTATTTACGAATAATGAAAATAGAAGAGGGACAAGTATGGACCCCTGAGGGACACCAATGTTGATGACAGCACTGTCTGAAATCGCTGAATTAAACTTCACAGCCTGGGTTCTGTTGGTGAGGTAGCTTTTAAACCAGGTAGTTGCTGGAAGGGAGAAGCCCAAGGTACTGAGGGTAGAGAGTAGTAATGTATGATCAACCAGATCAAAAGCTTTGGTTAAGTCAATGAAGACTGCCCTGTTAACTTCTCTCTATCCATGTTTGTGACAATGTCAGAAGAATTTTACAAGTGCAGTCATGGTGCTGTGATGCTTTCTAAAGCCATGTTGGGCTCTACTGAGCAGATTGAAGTTCTCAATGTATTCTGTGGTTTGTGTATAGATTTTGTATAGATTGTGTATAGTTCTTGGCTCAGCTGATGTCACTGTGCTTTATTTCATTATAGTTTTTGGCTCAGCTGATGTCTCTGCTTTATTTCATTATAGTTTTTGACTCAGCTGATGTCACTATGCTTTATTTCACTATAGTTTTTGGCTCAGCTGATGTCACTGGGCTTTATTTCATTACAGTTATTGGCTCAGCTGATGTCACTGTGCTTTATTTTATTATAGTTTTGTCTCTGCTGATGTCATTTAGCTTTATTTCACTATAGTTTTTCCTCATCAGATATCACTGTGCTTTATTTCATTGCAGTTATTGACTCAGCTTAACTCTGTATGTTTCATTTCACTGCAGTTTTTGGCTCAGCTGATGTCACTGTGCTTTATTTCACTGTAAGATTTCCAGAGCTGATGTGACTGTACTTTATTTCATTATAGTTTTTCCTCAGCTGATGTCACTGGGCTTCATTTCATTACAGTAATTGGCTCAGCTGATGTCACTGGCGTGTATTTCATTACAGTTTTTGGCCCAGCTGATGTCACTGTGCTTTATTTCACTGTAGTTCTTGGCTGAGCTGATGTCACCGGGATTTATTTCATTATAGTTTTTCCTCAGCTGATTTCAGTGTGCTTTATTTCATTACAGTTTTTGGCTTGGCTGATGTCACTGCGGATTATTTCATTACAAATTTTGGTTCAGCTGATGTCACTGTGCTTTATTTCAGCATAGATCTTGGCTCAGCTAATTTATATTTTCACCTGCTGCAGTTCTGTGCTCTTCCTGCTATACCCTATTTATACTTTTCCTAGGCTGTAATTACGTGCTCTTCCAGCCATTGCCCAGATTATGCTTTTTAAAAGCTGAATTCTGTGTTTTTCCAGCCATTGCCCAATTTATATTTTTTCCAAGCTGTAATTTTGTGCTGCTACAGCCATAGCCCAATTTATACTTTTCACATGCTGTAGTTTTGTACTCTTCCAGCTATAGCCCAATTTATACTTTTCACAGGCTGTAATTTGTGCTCTTCCAGCTATAAGCCATTTAATTCTTTTCTCATGCTTTGATTTTGTGCTCTTCCAGCTATAGCACAATTTCTATTTTCCCATGCTTTGATTTTGTGCTCTTCCAGCTATAGCACAATTTACACTTTTCCAAGGCTGCAATTTTGTCCTCTTCCAGCTATAGCACAATTTATACTTTCTCAGCCTGTAGCTTCTGGTCTTAAAGCTGTAGCCCATTTTATACTTTTCCCAGGCTGTTATTTTGTCCTCTTCCAGGCATTGCCCAATTTATATTTTTTCTAGGCTGTAATTTTGTGGTCTTCCAGCCATAGCACAATTTGTATTTTCACCGGCTGCAATTTTGTGCTTTTCCAGCTATAGCCAATTTATACTTTTCCTGGGATGCAATTATGTGCTCTTTGGGCCATTGCCCTGTTTATACTTTTCCCAGGCTCTTTATTCTGTGTTCTTCCAGCCATTGCCCAATTTAGACTTTTTCCAAGCTGTAAGTTTGTGCTCTTACAGCTATAGCTGATTATACTTTTTCCAAGCTGTAATTTTGTGGTCTTCCAGCTATAACCCATTTTATTCTTTTCTCATGCTTTAATTTTGTGCTCTTCCAACCATAGCCCAATTTATACTTTTCACAATCTGCAGTTTTGTACTTTTCCAGCTATAGCCCGATGTATACTTTTCCTAGGCTTTTATTTTGTGCTCTACCAGCCATAGTCCATTTTACACTTTTCCCAGGCAGTAATTTTGTGCTTGTCCAGCTGCTGACCAATTTATACTTTTCATGGGCTGCAATCTCATGATCTTCCAGTTATATCCAATTTACACTTTCCTTAGGCTGTAATTTTGTGCACTTCCAGCTATAGCACAATTTACACTTTTCAAAGACTGCAATTTTGTGCTCTTCCAGCCATCACCCAATTTATACTTTTCACGATCTGCAGTTTTGTGCTCTTCCAGCCATTGCCCAAGTTATTCTTTTCTCAGGGTTTCATTTTGTGCTCTTAAAGCAATTGCCCAGTTTATACTTTTTCCAGGCTGTAATTTTGTGTTCTTCCAGGAGTAGCCCAATTTATACTTTTCACTATCTGCAGTTTTGTGCTCTTCCAGCCATTGTCCAATTTATACTTTCTCAAGGCTGTAATTTTGTGCTCTTCCTGCCATTGCCCAATTTAGATTTTCATGCGCTGCAATTTTGTGATCTTCGAGCTATACCCAATTTGTACTTTTCCTAGAGTGTAATTATGTGCTCTTCCAGCCATTGCCCAGTTTATAGGTTTCCCCAGGCTGTTATTCTTTGTTCTTCCAGCCATTGCCCAATTTATACTTTTTCCAAACTGTAATTTTGTGCTGCTCCAGCCATAGCCTAATTTATACTTTTCACGGGCTGCAGTTCTGTATTCTTCCAGCTAAAGCCTAATTTATACTTTTCACAGGCTCTAATTTGTGCTCTTCCAGCTATAGCCCATTTTATTCTTTTCTCAGGCTTCAATTCTGTGCTCTTAAAGCCATTGCACAGTTTATACTTTTTCTTGAGGCTGTTATTTTGTGTTCCTCCAGCAGTAGTCCAATTTATACTTTCCATGGGCTCCAGTTTTGTGTTCTTCCAGCTTCAGGCAATTTATACTTTTCCTACACTGTAACTTTGTTTTCTTCCAGCCATACCAGAATTTATACTTTTCGCATGCTGCAATATTGTGCTCTTCCAGCTACAGACAATTTAGACTTTTCCTAGTCTGTAATTTTGTGCTCTTAAAGCCACAGCTCGACTTACACTTTTCTCAGGCTGTTAATCTGTGTTCTTCAATCCATAGCCCTATTTATGCTTTTCCAAGGTTGAAATTCTGTGCTCTGCCACCTGTAGAGCAATATATTCTTTTCACAGGCTGTAATTTGTGCTCTTCCAGCCATAGCCCAATTTATACTTTTCACTGGCTGCGGTTTTGTACTCTTCCAGCTATAGACCAATTTATACTTTTCACAGGCTATAATTTGTGCTCTTCCAGTTTAGGCCTATTTATTCTTTTCTTAGGCTGTAAGTATGTGCTCTTCCAGCCATAGCCCAATTTATACTTTCCACTGGCTGCAGTTTTGTACTCTTCCAGCTATAGCCCAATTTATACTTTTTCCAGGCTGTAATTTTGTGCTCTTCATGCCATAGCCCAATTTATACTTTTCACTGGCTGTGATTTTGTACTCTTCTAGCTATATCCAATTAACACTTTTCTTAGGCTTTAATTTTGTGTTCTTCAAGATATTGCCCAATTTCTACTTTTCCCATGCTGTAATTTTGTGCTTTTTCTATTATAGAAACTTCTACTGTAGCACAATTTACACTTTTCACAGGCTATAATTTTGTGCTGTTCCAGCTATCCCCCAATTTATACTTTTCATGATCTATAGTTTTGTGCTCTACCAGCTATAGCCCTATCTATACTTTTCCCATGCTGTAATTTAGTGTTCTTCCAGCTATTGCTCAATGTATACTTTTCCCAGGTTGTACTTTTGTGCTCTTCCAGCCATTGCCCAATTTATTCTTTTCTCAGGCTTTAATTTTGTGCTCTTCCAGCCATTGCCCTATTCATACTTTTTCCAGGCTGTAATTTTGTGCTCTTGCCACCATAGCCCATTTTATATTTTCACGGGCTGCAATTTTGTGCTCTTCCTGCTATACCCAATTTATACTTTCCATAGGCTGTAATAATGTGCTATTCCAGCCATTGCCCAGTTTATACTCTTCACAGGCTGCTTTCTTTGTTCTACCAGCCATTGCCCCATTTATACTTTTTCCAAGCTGTAATTTTGTACTGCTCCAGCCATAGCCCAATTTATACTTTTCACAGGCTGTAGTTTTGTTCTCTTCCAGCTATAGCCCAATTTATATCTTTCACTGGCTGTAATTTGTGCTCTTCCAGCCATAGCCCATTTTATTCTTTTCTCAGCCTGTAATTTTGTGTATTTCCAGCCATAACCCAGTTTATACTTTTCACGATCTGTAGTTTTGTGCTCTTCCAGCTATAGCCCAATTTTTACTTTTCCAAACAACCACTGAGGAATCTTCAATCTGGCTCCATAGATCACCTGAAACACATTGATGGAAAACAATAAAAAAAATCACCTCTCATGACATAAAGGACCTTTTACCCTTGCTCCATACATAACTTGGAACCCATTTTTGGTAAAAAAATAAAAATATTACCTCAGGTGGCCAAAATGAGCATTGCATACCATTCACCCGGGCTCAGCAGATCACATGGAACCATTTTTGACCAAAAAGAAAATAACACACCTGGTGGCCTAAAAGACCACGGCAGATCTTTTACTCCAGATCCATAAAGTACCTAGAACCCATTTTTGATCAAATTAAAATTATCACATCTAAATGACATCTAAATTACCATCACCTACCTTAAACCTCAGGTGGCCTAAATGACCACTGCCAACCTTTTACCTCAATCCCATAAAATGCCATACAACATTACCCTTTTCCACATCTCCTCATGTACAGTATACAGGCATCATTTTTCACAGACTTCCCAAAACTTGATTTTGTACCTCTGGCACAGAATGGCGCATTCTCTGTGTGAACTCAACTTTTGAGACAGAGTAATGAAATGACAGTGACACTGTTCATTAGATTCAGTCCCTGAATTCACTTAAATGCCTGTCATGGACCTTTCACCCCATCTATAGATATCAATGGGAACCAATTTTATGCAAAATTAAAAATTCCACCTCAGCTGGCTTAAACAACAATTGCAACCTTTCACAATGACTCCATAGATCACCTGGAACCCATTTGTGGCAAAAATAAAAATATTATCTCTCGTGGTCTAAATGACCACTACAGTCATATTACCCCTGTTCCATAAATCACTTGGAACCACTTTCTGGTAAACATTAAAATATTTTCTCAGGTGGCCTACATGAACACCCCAGACCTTTTACAAAGGTTTCATTAAGCACCTGGAACTCATTTTTGCCAAAAACAAAAATATAACTTAAGGAGCCCAAATGAGCACTGCGGACATTTTGACCCAGCTATTTTTGGCAAAAACTAAAAATATCACCACAGGTGGCCTAAATGACATCCACCGACATTTTACACCAGGTACATAAATTACCTGGAACCCATTATTACAAAAAAAAAATATCACCATAGGTGGTCTAAATGACCACCATGTACCATTCACCCTGGCTGCATAGATCACCTGAAACCCATTTTTGCCAAAAAAAAGAAAACATCATCCCTGGTTGCCTAAAGGTCTTCTGTAGACCTTTCACCCTGGCTCCATAAATCAGATGGAACCAATTTCTATTAAAATCAAAAATATCATGTCTCCTGGCCTAAATGACCACTGCAGATCTTTTACTCTGGATCAATAATTTACCGGGAACCCATTTTGGGCAAAAATACAAATATCACCTCAGGTGTCCTAAACAACATCCTCAAACCTTTTACACCAGCTCTATTAGTAACTTGCAAGCCACTTTTTGAAAAACTACAAATATCATCTCAGGTGTCTTAAACGGCTGCCATGGATCTTTTACCCCAACTCCAGATATCAACTGGAACTGATTTTTTGCAAAATTAAAAATTTCACATCAGCTCGCTTGAACAACCACTGCTGACCTTTCACAATGACTCCATAGATCACATGGAACCATTTCTGGCAAATATAAAAATATCACCACTGGTGGCCTAAATGACCACTGCCTACCTTTTACCAAAACCCCATTAATCAGCTGAAACCCATTTTTGGGAAAAAATACATATATCACATCAGGTAGCATTAATGTAAAAAACATGTTTTTCACCCCCAGCATAATAAATCAATTGTAACCCATTTTTTGCAAAAAATTAAAATGTCACCCCAGATGGCCTAAACGACCACTGCATCACATTCTCCATGTCACCATAGATCACCTGGAACCTATTTCTTGCAAAAATATAAATATCACCTTGACCAGTGCCTACCTTTTACCCAAATCCCATTAATCACCTGAAACCCATTTTTGGCAAAAAATACATATATCACATCAGGTAGCATTATTGTAAAACAGATCTTTCATCCCAGCAAGATAAATCAATTGCAACTCATTTTTTGCAAAAATAAAAATTTCACCCCCGGTGGCCTAAACAAACACTGCATCACATTCTCCATATCTCCATAGATCACCTGGAACCCATTTTTTGCAAAAGTAAAACAGCACCCCTGGTTTTAGGTAAAGCGCTACTGTGAATCTTTCACCTCAGCTCCATAAATCACCTGAAACCCATTTTTGGCAACAACAAAAACATATCCCCTCTTGTGGCCTCAATGACCGCTTTGGACATTTTACACCAGCTCCATCAATCACCTTGAAACCATTTTGGCAAAAAAAAATCACCTCAGGTGGAATAAACATACAAACATACAAAACTTGCCAGCAGATAAAGGTCTAGAGGTCTATCAAGTCTGCTCGAATGTGCAGCTAGTACCCCTTATTCTGCAGCTGCCCATCCCTTCCACCCTTCCCCTACATTAACCCTCCCTCTAGTCCGGTCCCATCCTCTTTTGAAGCAATCGACTGTTCTGCTGGATACCACTTCTGCAGGTAACGCATTAAACCCAGCCACCATCCTCTCTTTAAAAAAGTGTCTCCCCATCTCCCTCCTGAAACCCGTTTTTGCCAGAAATAAATATATGACATCAGGTAGCATAAATGTAAACCACAGTTCTTTCAGCCCTGCTCCATAAGTCAACTGGACCCAATTTTGTGCAAAAATTAAAATTTCACTACAGGTGACCTAAATGACCACTGCATCACATTCACTCCATAGATCACCTGGAACCCATTTTGGGCAAAAAAAAAAATTGCAACCCTTGTGGCCTCAATGACCACTTTGGACATTTTACACCAGCTCCCTCAATCACCTAGAAACCATTTTTGGAGAAAAAAAATAATCTCAGTTGGAATAAACGACCACCGTTGATCTTTCACTCCAACTATTTAACTCACCAAACACCCATTTTTGAAACAAATAAAAAATGTCAACTCAGGTGGCTTAAAGAACCATAAAGAAACTTTCAACCAGGCTCCATAGATCAGCTGGAGCATATTTCTGGCAAAAACTAAAAATATCACCTCATGTGGCCAAAACGACCTCCACAAACCTTTTACCCCAGATTCATATCACCTGGAATAAATTTTAACAAAAAGTAAAATCACCAAATGTGGCCTAAGTGACCACTGCATATCTTTTACTCTGAATACATTAATTTCTTGGATCCCAGTTTGGGAAAAATACAGATATCACCTCAGGTGGCCAAACAATAACCTCAGACCATTCACATCAGCTCCATTAAACACCTGCAACCCACTTTTTAAAAAACTAAAAATATGGCTTAAATAACCACTGTGGACATTTCACCTCAGCTCCAGAGATCACCTGGAATTCACTGATTGCAAAAAATAAAAATGTCATCTCAGGTGGCTTAAACAACCATCGCAGACTTTTCACAAAGACTCCAGAAATCACCTGGAACCCATTTTTGGCAAAAATAAAAATATTGTCCCTGGTTGCCTAAAGGTCCTCTGCAGACCTTTCACCCTGGCTTCATAAATCACTTGGAGCCAATTTCTGGAAAAAATGAAAATATGACCTCTCCTGGCCTAAATGACTCTGGATCCATGAATTACCTGGAACCCATTTTTGGCAAAAATACATCACCACCTACCTTTAACCTCAGGTGGAGTAAATTACCAGTGTCAACCCTTTACCCCAATCCCATGAATCACCTGAATTGCATTTTTGGCAAAAATAAATATATCACCTCAGCTGACCTAAACTACAACTTCAGATCTTTCACCCCAGCTCCATAAATCACCTGGAACCCATTTTCGGCAAATATATAAATTGCACCTCAGGTGGCCTAAACGACAACTGAGAAACATTGAATCTGACTCCATAGATCATCTGAAACCCATTGACCACTGTGGACAGTTCACCTCAGCTCCAGATATCATCTGGAATCCACTGTTGCAAAAATAAAATTTAACCAGATGACAAAGCAACCATTAGGACTTTTTACAATTACTCCATAGATAACTAGAACAATTTTGGCAAAAATACAAATATCACTTTAGGTGGCCTAAATGACCACCACCTGCCTTTTACCTCAGGTGACCTAAATTACCACTGCCTACCATTTACCCCAATCCCATATATCACCTGAATTTTTTTTGGCAAAAATAAATACATCACCTGAGGTGACCTAAACGACAACCTTAGACCATTCACCCCTGCTTCATAAATCACCTGCAACCCATTTTCAGCAAATATCTAAATTTCACCTCAGGTGGCCTGAACAAACACAGAGTAACTTTTAATCTGGCTCCATGGACCACCTGAAACCTTTTTATGGTAACAAGTGAAAATATCAGCTCAGGTGGCATAGAGAGCATTTTACCCTTGCTCCATACATGACCTGGAACCCATTTTTGGCAAAAATAAAAATATTAAATCAGGTGGCCTAAATGAGCACTGCAGACCTTTTATGCAGGTGACATAAATCACCTAGAACTGATTTCCGGCAAAAAATGAATAGAAATGTCACCCCATGTGGCCTAAATGATTACAGCAGACATTTCAGTTCAGTTCCATAAATCACCTGGAACCAATTTTTAGTAAAAATAAAAACATTACCTCTGGTGGCCTCAATGACCACTGCAGATCTTTTACTCCAGAGCTGTAAAATTGCTGGAACCCATTTTTGGCAAAAATAAAAATGTCACATCAGGTGTCCAAAACAAACTCCTCAGACCTTTCACAATGTTTCCACAGATAAATTGAAGACATTTTGGCAAAAATAAAAAATATCACCTCAGGTGGCCTAAACCAACAACCTCAGACCTTTTACACCAGCTCCATTACTCACACAGCCCACTTTTCCAAAACTTCAGAAATATCACCTCAAGGCGTCTTAAATGACTGCCATGGACCATTCACCCCAATAATAGATATCAGCAGGGACCGATTTTAGACAAAAACAAAAAATTTCATCTCGGCTGGATTACACAATCTGCAACCTTTCAATGACTCCATAGATCACCTGGAACCCATTTGTGACAAAAACAAAAATATTACCTCTGGTGGCCTAAGCCAATGACTGCAGCCAAGGCCTTCTCCTTAACTCTCCTGGAACCACTTTTGGTAAACATAAAAAGAATACTCAGGTGGACTATCCAATAGCCACCAGACTTTTACAAGGTTCATTAAGCACCTGGAGCCCATTTTTGGAAAAAACAAAAATAAAACATAAGAGAGCCAAATGAGCACTGTGGATATTTCACCCCACCATTTTGGAAAAAATAAAAATATCACCACAGGTGGCTAAATGACATCCACTGACATTTTACTCAGGTACATAAATTACATGGAACCCATTATAACAAAAACAAATATCACCACAGGTGGCCTAAATGACCACCTTGTACCATTCACCCCTGTCTGCGTAGATACACCTGGAACCCATTTTTGCAAAAATGAAAACATCATCCTGGTTGCCAAAAGGTCCTCTGTGAGAGCTTTCACCCTGGCCCATAAGTGACCTGGAACAATTTCTATTTAAAATAAAATATCATGTACGCCTGGCTAATGACCACTGCAGAACTTTTACTGTGGATCCATAAATTACCGAGGAACCCGTTTTTGGCAAAAGTACAAATATCTCACCTCAGGTGTCCTAAATAACAATCTCAAATCTTATACACCAGCTCCATTAGTCACTTGGACCTACTTTTAAAAACTACAAATATCACCTCAGGTGTCTTAAATGACTGCCATGGGCCTTTCACCCCATCTCTAGATATCAACTGTGTCATAGGGTGTGAGTGTAATGATGGACACTGACTCAAAAAGGTAATGTGGCAAGGCTAAAATAAAATTGCCAAGCCTAAAGCTTTATTAAAGTAACAGTAAAAAAAGATAATAAAAAGCTATTAACTTTGCAGGAATACAGAAAGAAACATAAAAGATTTCAATTATCTTAGTCTGTAAGTGCAGACTCCCAAATGGATCAGTACTGGCTGATCCCAAAATGAATCTGAAGGTATCACAAGAATGAGTCTCCTTTTATCCTAGGGAATCATCAGGTGAACACTTCATACTCCGCCCCCCTATACTCTTCAATACAGATTTTTATTTATAAAACACTTTTATTTCATTCTAAGTAAAGGGACATTCAATATAGCTTTATTACAAAACATTGACATCCCTGAAATGAAATATAATACAGATTTAACTAAAAACAATACTCTTGCCAAGCTTAGCCCCTCCCTCAACCTATCCACAGTATAACTATAGTGAGAAATGGGCGGCTGCCTCTAGGAAACAGCAAAACAACAAGTGAAAATGGCTGTAAGGATTACCTCTGGCTAAAGGCCTGAATACCCATTATCTGGTAAGCTTTACTCTTTAATATTAACAGGAGCCAGACTGCTGAAAGTAGTAAAACTGAAAAGAGTCCATCATTTATCTTACAACATCTGAAATACTGCATTTTTGTTTAGGAGTTTCTTTTGGGAGTGCTAAACACATTGCAGCAAAAGCAAACAAAAGCAGTCCTTCAATTTCAAATCTGCTTATGTTTAAAACCATTTTGCTGCTGGCATATTGCCTTTCTATGTCACCTGCACAAAATAATAAAAGTTAAACAGTGAGGAAAAGTAAACTGTTTTTTGGTCAAAATAGTGTTGCTAAAGCATAACTAGGGAACCTTACAACACACTAAGGGATTGGGTGACCAGCAGGCAGACTTTGAATCTTTTTACTATCTTTATTTTTCTCGTCTGCCCAAATAAACTAAGTGCTTGCACTGTGAGGAGAATTCCCCTATATTTGGCATACAAATTTGTCTCCTGGGTATTGCTTAAACATGAAAGGAGGAACTACTAGCCCAAATATGCTAAACCCCAGGTCCATACACTGTAGCCTATCATGGTGGGGGGGTACTGAAGCTCCATACCTGTCTTTTTAATGAAATGAAAGTGATAGAAAGGGGCTCTTATCCAGGTGGCCTGCCTGGAAAAAGGGAATTAAAAGGGGGAAGAGAATTAAAAGGGGGAAAGTAAAGGAAAGGACAGTAAAGATATTCAGAGAGTGCTACTGCAGTAGACTTGGGAAACAGAATTAGACAGGTATTTGGAGGTTTAACAGCACACTTTCACATTTCCTCCCCACTTAAGAGGAAACTGTAGGGGGTACATTATCCTACTTCTATCCCATAGTTTCCTAATTCCCAAGTCTTATGCAAAATGAACAGATCTCTCACTCTTAGAAAGGAAGATGGAGCTTCTAGCCACCACTCCCAAAGCTCCACCTCGGGGACCCTTATTAAATAATACACACATGAAAGGTTATTCCTAATCCTTCTTACTGCTTTCAAATTCCCCGAGGTCTGCATATGTATTTTGTTCTGCCCCATATCGGGACATAAAATCAGCATTCGTATTTGCTGGTCCAGGTTGGTAGTGTACTGTGAACCTAAAAGGCTGTAAGGCCAAGTACCATTGCATTATTTTTGGGTTTTTATCCTTCATATTATGAAGCCAACAAAGGGGGTTGTGGTCAGTTAAAACCTCAAATTCTGAGCCCCACAGGTAAAACTTGAGGGCTTCAATGGCCACTTGATAGCCAGACATTCTTTTCTATGGCTGAATATCTTGTCTCCCTCTCATGCAGCTTACAGCTCAGGTATATCACTGGATGTTCTTCTCCACTTACTATTTGAGAGAGAACAGCCCCTATGCCACAGTTCAAAGCATCCATTTGCAGCAAAAAAGGAAGGGTGAAGTCGGGGCTTCTGAGTACTGGTGCTTCACAAAGATGTGCCTTAATGGTGCAAAAGGCTTTTTCAGAGCTAAGGGCCCTTTAAAAATCTGGCCCCTAATCTCAGGTAGCCTAAATGAGCATCACTGACTTTCACACCGGCTCCATTAATAACCTGCAACAAATTTTTAGCAAAAACTAAAGATATTTCTTCAGGTGACCTAAATGAACACTTTGGACCTTTTACACAGGCTTCATTAATCACCTGGGACCCATTTTTTTTGCAAAAAACTAATATCACCTCAGGCAGCATAAATGATCACCACAGACCTTTCACTCCAACTCCATAAATCATTTCAAACCCATTTTTGCAAAAATATAAATTTCACCTCAGGTGGTCTAAATGACCACCACGTACCATTAACCCATGCATATTATAGTGGCACGGTCAAGCCACTATAGTTAGGGTTCAGCAGTCCCTTCTATGTTAAACTTAAAATTTTGCACATTAATAACTTTGGACCCATTCAACGGGTTTGCCTGAAATTTGGTATGCATGCTGGGGCATGGGTTCCAGGTGCTTAATGGAACCTTTGTAAAAGGTATGTGGTGGTGGTAATATAGGCCACCTGAGGTAATATTTTTATGTTTACAAAATAGTGGTTCCAGGTGAGCTAAGGAGCAGGGGTAATGGGACTGCAGTGGTCATTAAGGCCACCAGAGATAATATTTTAATTTTTGCCACAGATTTGTTCCAGGTGATCTATGGAGTCACAGTGAAAGGTTGCAGTGATTGTTTTAGCCAGCTGAAGTGAAATTTTTATTTTTGCATAAAATCAATTCCACTTGATATCTATAGTTGGGGTGTGTCCATGGCAGGCATTTAAGACTCCTGAGGTGATATTTAAACTTTTTGAAAAAGTGGGTTGCAAGTGACTAATGGACCTGGTGTAAAAGGTCTGAGGTTTGTCATTTAGGCCTCCTGAGGTGATATTTTTATTTTTGCCAAAACTGTGTTCAATTGACCTATGGAAACATTGTGAAAGGTCTGAGGGGTTTGTTTTGGACACCTGATGTGTCATTTTCATTTCTGCCAAAAATGGGTTCCAGGTACCTTATGGATCTGGAGTAAAAGATCTGCAGTGGTCATTGATGCCACCAGAGGTAATTTTTTTTTACTAAAAAATAGGTTCCAGGTAATTTATGGAACTGAGGAGAAAGGTATGCAGTAGTCAGTAAAGTTTGAATTTAGTGCATTGGCAATTGTGTGGGAATTGTTACAGGAGACACCACCAATAACCATGTCAAATACCCCTGCACTGTAGGGCCCACTGACAAGTGTTTAGATGTTTCTCCAGAACCGTCTGGGATCATTGGCTGAGCTGAGTAGGGCAGACTTACAGAAGTCACTTTTGGCAGCCCTGATTGCCTTTTTGCACTTATTTCTGATATTTCGGTATCGTTGGAAAATTGTCTGATCGAGGGAGCTTTGTAGTGGGCCCAACACTTGTCTCTAGCCCTCATGAGGGCTGGGAGACTCCATGCAACCATGGTGTGATGGACCCCTGACCCTCCTTGTAACCATGGGGCTTGCTTGTCCTGCAAAGCCCCAAAGTAGAGAGAAAGTGAGTGGCTGCAGTAGAGGTATCAGATGCTCCCAGCACCCCTGACCAATCAGTTGTATTAGATCCTCCCTGAACTCTTCAGGTACAAACTTAGCATAGTTCCTTATCTGGATGATTTTATGAGGAACTTTTCGGGATGGTATTCTCCACACACAGTAGACTGGGGAATGGTCAGAGATGGAGTCAGGTAGGGTTCCTATGGAGGAGATCCTTTCAGGTTGGTTAGACAGGATCCAGTCAGGAGAGCTGGAGGATCCATTTGCCAACCGTCTGGTTGGTTACTGGACAAGTTGAGTGAGAGATTGATTAGCAAGTAGGGTTTCGTACTGCTTCACATTACCACCGGTCCAGTTAAGGTTGATGTCACCATGATAATTAGTTCATTGTCACCAATGCTAGGACCTACTGTGTCCAGGAGGTGGGTCAGGCCTAGAGGCCCTCCTTTGGGGGATTGTAGGGTGCAAACCACATGAAGTTTCTTGGTGTTCTGAGTAAGAGCAAGGCATGAAGAAGTTCACAGGAGATGGAGTAGGAGGCTGGTGAGCCACCAAGGTTACCTTCAGGTGGTTCTTATAATGAATCAGGATGCCACCTCCCGTTTATTCCCAGGTCGATCCAGTCTTATGATTTCATACCCAGGGAGGCGCAAATGCTGAGTCAGGAATGGAGGATTTCAGCCAGGTCTCAGTCACTCCAAGTATATCAGGCTTGTAGAGTGAGACCCAGGTGATTAACTCATTAAAGTTAGGTGGAGACTCCGAATAGTGAGGTGCACGACATTTAGTCCCTACCCAGCCTCCATTGAGGGGGTGGTGGGGGACAGGTTAGAGCCTGACTTAGGCTCGATGTCATGAGCCACAGCTAGTATTATGAGTAAGATCCAGGAGGTACCACCTGTTTGGAGTCTCTCCTGTCAGGGGCTTGCGTGCTAGGGATGCTTGACCCGGACTGAGTACAGGAGACCCCTGAGGTTGGGGCAGCAAGTAAGACAGCACAGTGTCTTGGGTATGCCAGAAGGTTAGAGAAGGAGTAGTCTGGCACCTCTTCAGAGGAGACTTATTCCAGCAGTCACAGGTAGTCATCAGGGGCTGGATGCCACTTGGAGGTGCAAGCCCCATTATGAGCCGACGAGGATGACAGTACTCTGAAAGGGAGGCGCACGCCACCCTTTGCATCTTGGGTACTCCCACAATTCAGTGTAAACACCCTAGGAGACAACATTTTGGAAGTGAGGACGGACGGGTTCCTGGGCCTGCTCAGACCCTCGATAAACTGACTCAAGTGGGGCAAACCTTATGGCAGGTCAACCTTATGGCCCAGCAGGATGAGATCAGTTACGCAGAAATAGGCAGGTCAACATATAATAATAGATGGTTAGTGGGAAGAAGCTGTAATAGAAACCCAAGTCACAAAATAACATCATTTGTCAATTATTTTGTAATAAAACCAAGTCACAAAAATAACATGATTTGTCAATTAGGCAATATGAATCAGATTGGCAATTATGACAGTGAGTTGCAGTTGAGCTTTAGCAGCTATGGGCACCAGACAGTGGTTCAGGACAGAGACTAAGATCAGCTCACTGCAGGTGTTGGAGAATAGGGTGAGCCTCAGAACAGCAGGGCAGGGTTTCCCGGGTCAGTGGTTTGGTAGATTCACTTTATTTTTATAATGAGATGATGGGCGCCTGTTGTAATTTATCAGGACCACCCCCAGACCCGGTAGGTTGAGTCCAGGCTCTGGAGGTGGAGCTTGTGCATTTAATGGGAGGAGGAATGGGGTGGGCAGGAGGCTGAAACACAAACTGTAAATGCAGTCGCCTGCAATGGCAGGGGCAGTGAAATTTTCTCTTGCTGAGGAGGCCGCGGTGCTAAGGAGCTACATTAAGCTTGGGGGGCCTCCCAGGTACAGAGTCGCCTGCCTCTCCACCTCTGACACAACAAAGCAGAATGTTAGTGAAACTGAAAAGCAGGGGACGCTCGCCTAATAGGGAAGAGCAGCCAACATCACTGTGGAGGGTCCAATAGTCTCACCATGCTGGCACCAAGTTAAAAAAATGCAGGAGTGTGGCAGCTTGGCAGGGTCTGTCGGCAGGTGAGGAAGAAACAAAGATCCTGGCTCTCCGATCACGGGTCCGGTGTCTGCAGCCTGTGGTTTCTCCCTCACGATCGTGTTTTTTGGTCACTGTAAAGGGCAGTTGCAATTCAATGCATGTGTGCAGGTTCAGTGGCTGGTGGTGGGATTCGAACCTCAGTATAGGCAGAGGGTTTTATTTTTTAATTTTTTTTTTTACTGCCCACGTTATTTTTAGTTATATGCATTTTTAGATTTTCAGATTAGATTTAGATAAAGTGCTCAATGTACGCTCATAGCACAATTATTTTATGGGCTTTTGTCACCAAATTTGCAACATAGGCTTTTGAGAGACCTCCTTATGAACACACTGTCATTTTGTTAGTCAGTCCGAAGGTGATTCCACACCGTAACTGCAAAATCACCTTCGAGACCGAATAATGCCACGAGTGACAGAAATCATAAGAAGGGTCCCAAGAACCCCATGTTGAAATATTGATTACTAAAATCAAAAAAATGTGCAGAATATCTACCTAAGTTGAAAAAAAAACATTTATGCGTTATACAGCTTATCAGCGTTTCCTCAGTTGCAGTCGGTTGAGAAGTGCAGATCGCTCCTGTCCACTGAAGGTCATCGCTGGGCTCTGGAGTAAGTATGGGGTGGGGCGTGGGGAGATCGAATGTCAGTGGGGGAGGGCAAAGGGACTCACTGGGGACCTTTTTCTTCTTTCACAAGGATGATTTTGAGTGCGCTGGGTGGGCTCCAGCGTACTATCCTACGTGTTTGTTGGAGGCTAGATTTTCCCAGGGACTAGCCCTGCTATTCAGTGGCAGCAAAACTAAATTTTGACCCTGCACTACATTCGTGAGAAGGTCACACCACCAAAAGCAAATGCAAAATTGTGTGCCCTTGAATCTGTTCAGTGTGACAGAACTGTATGACAGTGGCTGTGTATACATGAGGTATTCTGAAGATGACATCACCTTGTTTTACATTGTTGCAATCTGCTAGCTTGCTGTGGGAGAAGCATGACAACAGTGCCTCAGTTTGCCAGTAAGCCAATCTTGACCTATCTAGAATCATCCAATCATACTGCTTTATCACAGTGGAGAACCTGAAGACTGATTCAGATAGTGTTGTGTTTCCTAGTGTTGACAGAGTGCGAAGGAAAAAAGAAAGACATGGCTAGAAAGTCTGGAAAGAGTGCTGCTGAGGTGTTAGAGGCTATTTTTGCTGATATTGGCAGTGACATTGAGGAAGAAATTTCAGAAGATGAGTTCATAGAAAATGAAGAAGAAAATGATGTCACAGATGAGAACATACAGTCTGTTGAAGGAAGGGAGAATTTGTCAAAGTCTTCTGATGGTAATCAGCTTGAGTCATGTTATGTACATGATGAAAGTGATGACAGCATAAAGGTTGATATATCTGAAACCTCTGAAAGTGAAACTGACAGTGTGTGGTCTAAGAATAGATGTGTGAAGGAGCATGCTGATTTTACACCAGAGAAAATGCCTGGATTTCAAGGAACATTACCTGTGAATGCTGCTCCCGTGGATTACTTCACAGCAATATTTGATGAACAAATCATTAATGTCTTAACGAAGAGACAAATCGTTATGCAGGTCAACATTTTGAACGAAGACTGAGGAGTGAACATCCCATTCATTCACGACTGTCAAAAGTTAAAGATGTGACTAGACACCATATGATCACTTTCATAGCTTTGTGCATTGCAATGGGATTAGTGGTTAAAAACAGAATAGCTGATTACTGGTCAACCAATCTTCTTGCTACCCCAATTTTTGGACAATGCATGTCACGGGATATGTTCTTAAACATTCTTTCATTTCTGCATGTGAGCAATAATGCTACAGCTGATAGTGGTGACCGTCTTGCAAAGATCCGTGGATTCCTGAATATGTTCAGATGCAACATTCACAAACTTTACTATTCACACTGTAACCTGTGCCTGGATGAGGCTATGATACTATTCAAAGGATGCCTTGGTTTCAAGGTCTACAATCCACAGAAACCAACTTCGGTTTGGATTAAGCATTTTGTCTGTGTGAGACACCGTCGGGGATTTTACTGGATGTGTACATATACTGTGGCGGACACAAAACCTGAATGGTAAAGGTCCAACCTGGAATACAGTTATGAACCTAATTTCATGCTATTGTGAACAGGGTTACATGTTGTGGCTGGATCGCTACTACACATCTGTCCAACTGTTCAAGGGACCTGCTCGAAGGAAAATTTATCCTGCGAACAGTCATGCCAAACAGAGGTCTGCCAACTTCACTACGTGAAGGGAAACTTAAACGAGGACAAACCAGAGAGCTATGTGATGGATCAATACTATGCATCAGATGGCATGACAAGAGAGATGTGTATGTATTGTCAACATTTCACAAAAATGAAATGAAATCTACTGGGAAGAGGCAACATACTGGTGAGGAGATATTGAAACCGACCACTGTAATTGACTACAACAAACATAAGCTTGGTGTGGACTTATTAGATCAGTATTCCCAATACTATGCCTTTGAGCACCGCAGCTTGAAATGGTGGAAAAAAATATTCTTTACAGTTCTGAACTGGGCATGTACAAATGCATATTTGTACTACTCTAACCATCGAAACAAAGAAGATGACCCATCCGACTTCCGATATGAAATATTTCTTGGACTAATAACCATGGCTGATCTGTCAAGTTTCCGTCACTGCATTGGTGCACAGAAAGGCAGCAGATGATGACCTGGCAGCCTAACAGAACGTCATTTCCCTGCAAAGTTCCATCAACTCCACTGAAGAAGACACCAGCTAAGTAAATGTGTAGTGTGCAGCAAAGAGGAATCCGAAAAGAGCACATACTGGTTGCCCAGACTGTATGAAAAGGGCTTTGTGTTGCACCATGTTTCATGGGTATCACACAAAGAAGAACTATGGGATGCCTGAAGAGTCAGACTCTGACTAATGTACTTTTGCTGGGAACAACAGATTTGTATATTTTTGCACATTCCTGTTACATAAAAAGCATAAGTACTAGATAAACAGGACGTGATTATCAACATTCTGTTTTTTTGCGGGGGGCGCTGGAAGCATGGGATTTCCATATGCATAAACATTTTCCTTCTAGCAATGTTTAGTTTTGCAGATATTATTTATTTATTTATCTATTTATTTATTTATTTAGTTTTTGTTGACGGGGTAAATGCATTAGACAAATATTGCCTATTTTCAGGCACGTCCCGTAGCAGCATGTTCCCGCTGTCCTTGTGTAGCACTGCTATTTATGCGCATGTGTGGTTGGCAGTTGAGGGGTTCAATTCAACATTATTGTTGAATATACTGCCGGTTGTTTTTGTAGTGTTTAGAGGGGTTTATAATGCTATACTGCATTTAATAAATGAATGTTGTAATGTAAATAAGTGTTTAGTTTATCTCATAATGATATAGTTGTTGAATATTATGCTAGTTGTTTTTGCAATGTGTTAAAGGCTGTCTGGTGCAATATCACATGTTCTAGTGAAGATTAAGGTAAATGGGTGTTATGGAAAATGTTTATTAAATATTTATATTTCAGCATTTTCAAAGCAAGTGTTTTATTTCTGCACAGATTATACATTCAGTGGGCATGAGTGCACATGACTGGATGTATTTTGTATGTTGCTGGTAACTAACCATTTATTTTATCCGATGAACATGTGCATGGGACAGACATAAAGGCAATTCTTGGGGGTAGGAAGAAATAGGCTGTTGGTTAACTAGGATCTGCGGCCTATCCTGCAGGTAGGAAATGGGCAGACTAGGTGAGTCAAGGGTCTGTATCTGCTGCCAAAGTCTCTGTTTCTATGTTTCTATGTTAGTGGATGTATTTCAACATAATTTTCCTCACAGGTAAGTATGTGGAGAAGTGTATATGGTAACCAGCAATCCTGATATCAATGCAAAGAGATGGGAACATGGGTGTCCAGGTACTAACCTCGAATGGAATGCAGCTGTGGGTCTCTTGTCAGATTAGTTTGTGTGATATCTGTTTCTACCATGGGTAGACCCTGAATTTTTACAGTAGCATTGGTCCAATGTGTGTAAATTTGAGAACTATTCAAGGGATGTGTGGGTAGGAGGGAGACAGTGCATATCATGACAGATAATATGTATGACCATGGCATTGCTGTAAATCAAACAAAAAAAATGAAGACGTTACTTTGTGATAACATTCTTTTTACTTCTTTATTCATAGTACTATGCAGACCAAGAACATAAAAAGCTCAGTGAAAGAAGAAAGCATAATCAACCAGGCAAAACAATGTAGAAAACAAAGGTAAGTGCTGAATATTTGACCACTGATATGCTGGACATCTGCTTCTCTCACTGTACTGCTGACTTCACTTTATTGTGCTATAATTACTGGCTCTGCCTTTTTCCCATAGGGAAACCGTGGCGTAATTTGCCGTTATAAAGGAGCATTTATGACGGCAAACACATGCACGATTTACCTTCCTCTGCGTACTCACGCGCTTGGCGCTACCAGCAAATCAGCACTCCTGCTTCCGTGTTACCGAACCGCCAGAACAACTCGGCGGTAAGTCCTCTTCTTTTCTCCCCCGTTATACTCTGCACAGAAAGACGTGAAGAAATCGGGGGAAAAAAAAACAATTTAAAATATAAAAATCTCGGCACTGCAGTAAAAGGACTGACCGTGGCATAGACTGGCAGGAGACACAGACCTCTTTATTTTATATAATTGCTGAGGCAAAAAAGGCAAATCCGGCAATTATATAAAATAAAAAATGGGTCGGTGTCAAACTCGATTTTTACACACACCATCCTTGTGGGATGCTTTTCATACTCGGGGTTTATGTAGCATCCCACAACTCGGGTGTGTGTAAAATCTCATTACACACCCCGGCCCATACTTTATTCTATATGTAAAACATGGTAAAAAAGAAAAATTTTAGCTTTTTATGTTTCTGTGATCTACATTTGCATTTCTCCTTCCTAAAAACTAGTTACCCTCTGACATGCGGTTTGGAAGACTGCTTTTATTGCGCTATGTACAATTAACTATGGAATTTAGGTGTCCAGGTGGCTCAGCTGCTCCTTTTTCTTGGCAAGAAAAGCTGTAAATTATCAGATATGTGAATGTTTTACTAACTACATTGCACATTTACAGTGAAAGAGGCTGTGGCGGGATTCAAAGATGAGCATACCTAGATTTCTATTTTTGTTTTTAGTACACTGCCCTCTCATATGGTTGATCATGAAGATTAAAATGTCTCCGCAGAACTTCCCTGTATCAGTCTTCACCTTTCACCACCTGTAGGATACAAGTCGAGGGCAGTACCCCCAAGGGAGCAATTATTTTATGAGGGGGCATAAGTTGATGCTTTGTCATATTTTTAATAAGATGATGAAAAATCTGGATCCTTTCTTTTATGATGCTTCACAATGATGCAACACTTTGGGGTCCACACTAAATCAAGGTGTGGAGGGGCTGTGACCAGATTAATTTTGGGGGTGCATAGGGCATGTAACATGCTTCAAAAACATGTATGGTTAGCTGGCCCATCGGCACAGTGGTTGGATTTCTGCTTGCGATGCTGGCGACCCGGGTTCAGGAATGGACTCAGGTAACTGGAGGGCTGGCAGGGGGAGAAGGAAAGGAGTGTCCCAAGATGGCATGCCTTCTCTGGGTGGGTGCATCTCTGTGCCTGCTGGACCCTGGTGGAGACCAGGAGTGTAGCATGGACACCTGAGATGAAATTGCTGGGAAAGTGGTGGATGTCGGTGAACACTGTGAGGTCAGTGGCATGCCACTCCCAGGGGAGAAACCAGGAAACTGCCTGATTGAATGGATGATGGTCCTCCTGGTTCCCCACTGCAGCCAGACCTCGATTACTGGCACCACTTCAGTGGCACCCCTGGGGCAAAATAAGATGCGCTGACTGCCCCCCTCAGAGGAGAGGGAACTGTCTGATGAAGGGATACGCCGGGTTACCTGGGCGGGGGCCATGATGTGAGGTGAGTGGCTGGTGCAGAGAGGGAGGGTGAGCAGATGGGAGATTTTGGAGGACCCAAAGGAGTGGCTAACCAGAGGTAGGAGTAGGCCGGAAAAAAAAAGTGTGGTTTCTGTAGTATATTCCACAAGGATAGAGCCACAACCATCTCACAATGTTTTTCTGTGTCCCTCTGCTTAGGCCTTCAGAATGTGCCATGGTGTGGAATGGGCACATTTTGTGTGCATAGGGCTTGTAAGCTGCAATGCCACAACACACTATGGTCCACGCTACATCGAGCACTGGACGAGCTGTGACCAAATAATTTCTTTGTGTGCATTGGGCTTGTAAGCTGAAACAAAACATGTATGGATTTGTGTGGTCTATTCCACTCTGATAGTGGCACACAGATCCCACAATCATTTCCCATGTCCCTGTGCATATGCCGTGAGAATGCATCATGGTTGGGTACTGGTTAGTTTTGAACACAGGCACTGATAGGAGTTGGGTATTTCATACATGAATTTGTAGCTGAGAGGTCAGTATATCAAATATTAGGTTAATTGAACATGAGGTAATATGCCTTGTTGTGCTTTTGATAGGATGATGGTAAATCTGGGTCATTGTTTTTTTATTGCTGCACAATGGCGCAACACAGTATGGTCAACGCTACATCGAGCACTGGCTAAGCTGTGACGTAATAATTTTTTTTGTGCATTGGGCTTGTAAGCTGAAACAAAACAGTATGGTTTGTGTGGTCTATTCCACTCGGATAGTGCCACACAGGTACCATAATCTTTTCCTGTGTCCCTGTGCGTATGCCGTGAGAATGCACCATGGTTGGATACTGGTTAGTTTTGAACACAGGGCGCTGATAGGAGTTGGGTATTTCATACATGAATTTGTAGCTGAGAGGTCAGTATATCAAATATGAGGTTAATTGAACATGAGGTAATATGCTTTGTTGTGCTTTTGATAGGATGATGGTAAATCTGGGTCATCGTTTTTTTATTGCTGCACAATGGCGCAACACAGTATGGTCAACGCTACATCGAGCACTGGATGAGCTGTGACCAAATAATTTTTTTTGGTGCATTGGGCTTGTAAGCTGAAACCAAACATGTATGGTTTGTGTGCTCTATTCCACTTGGTTAGTGGCACACAGATCCCACAATCTTTTCCCGTGTCCCTGTGCGTATGCCATGAGAATGCGCCATGATGGGGAACTGGCTAGATTTGAACACAGGGTGTTGATAGGAGTTGGGTGTCCCATACATGAATTTGTAGTTCAAAGGTCAGTATATCAAAGCTAAGGTTCATTGTACATGAGCTAATATGCTTTGTTGTGCTTTTGATAGGGTGATGGGAAATCTGGGTCATTGGTTTTTTGATGCTGCGCAATGGCGCAACACACTATGATCCATGCTACGTCGAGCACTGGATGAGCTGTGACCAAATATTTTTTTTTTGTGCTTTGGGCTTGTAAGCTGAAACAAAACATGTATGGTTTGTGTGGTCTATTCCACTCGGATAGTGGCACACAGATCCCACAATCTTTTCCCGTGTTCCTGTGCGTATGCCATGAGAATGCGCCATGATGGGGAACTGGCTAGATTTGAATGCAGGGTGTTGATAGGAGTTGGGTATTTCATACATGAATTTGTAGCTCAAAGGTCAGCATATCAAAGATAAGGTTCATTGTACATGAGGTAATATGTTTTGTTGTGCTTTTGATAGGGTAATGGGAAATCTGGGTCATTGGTTTTTTGATGCTGCGCAATGGTGCAACACACTATGGTCCATGCTACATCAAGCACTGGATGAGCTTTGATGAAATAATTTTTTTTTGTGCATTGCGCTTGTAAGCTGAAACATAACAGTACAGTTTGTGTGGTCTATTCCACTCGGATAGTGCCACACAGATACCATAATCTTTTCCCGTGTCCCTGTGCGTATTTCATGAGAATGCACCATGGTTGGGTACTGGTTAGTTTTGAACGCAGGGCACTGATAGGAGTTGGGTGTCCCATACATGAATTTGCAGTTCAAAGGTCAGTATATCAAAGCTAAGGTTCACTGTACATGAGGTAATATGCTTTGTTGTGCTTTTGATAGGGTGATGGGAAATCTGGGTCATTGGTTTTTTGATACTGTGCAATGGCGCAACACACTATGATCCACGCTACATCGAGCACTGGATGAGCTGTGACCAAATATTTTTATTTTGTGCATTGGGCTTGTAAGCTGAAACAAAGCATGTATGGATTTGTGTGGTCTATTCCACTCGGATAGTGGCACACAGATCCCACAATCATTTCCCATGTCCCTGTGCATATGCCGTGAGAATGCACCATGGTTGGGTACTGGTTAGTTTTGAACACAGGGCACTGATAGGAGTTGGGTATTTCATACATGAATTTGTCCTAACCCTCACCCTCACATTCACCTTAACCCTTAGCCTAACCCTAACCTTCAAAATAACTCTCACCCTAACCCTAACCATATCCCTCACCCTAACCCTAGCCCTAACCCTAACACTTACCTTAACCCTAATCCTAACCCTAACCCTAACCCTAACTCTAGTCCTAAACCTAACACTAAAGCTAACCTTAACCCTAGCCCTAACCCTTGCCTAGCCCTAGCCCTAACCCTAACCCTAACCCTAATGAATAACCCTAACCCTAACCCTTGATCTAACCCTAATCCTAACCTAACCATAACCATAACCCTAACCCTAACCCGAGCCCTAACCCTAACACTGACCCTAACCCTATCCCTAGCTCAAACCCTAATCCTAACCCTAACACTAACCCTAACCATAGCTCGAGCCCTAGTCCTAACCCTAACCCTAACCCTGACCCTATCCCAACCCCTCCCCTAACCCAAACCCTAACTTTTCCCTAGCTCTAACCCTAACTCAAACCCTCACCCTAATGCTAACGCTAACCCTGACCCTAACACTGACCCTGGCCCAAAAGCTAATGCTAACCTTAACCCTAACCCTTACCCTAACCTTCAACCTCACCGTAACCCTTACCCTAACCCTGACCCTAACCCTCACCATAACCCTAACCCTAATGCTAACCCTGGCCCTCACCCCAACCCTAACATTAAATCTAATCCTAACCCTAACCCTAAACCCTAACAATAACTCTCACCCTCACCCTGAAGCTAACATTAACCCTAACCCTAACACTGACCCTCACCCTAACCCTCACCCTCGACCTAATCCTAAACCTAACCCTAACCCCTAACTCTAGCTCTAGCCCAAACCCTAACCTGCACCCTAACCATACCCCTAAACCTAACCATAACCCTGACACTGACCCTAACCCTCACCCTTACCCTAACCCTCACTCTCACCCTCACCTTAACCCTAACCCTAATGAATAACCCTAACCCTAACCCTTGATCTTCTCCTAATCCTAACCATAACCCTAACCCTAACCCAAGCCCCAACCCTAACCCAACGATTAACAACCACTGCAGCCTCTTTCAAAGACCCCATTGGTCACCTGGAACCCATTTGTGGCAAAATAGTGTTATCTCTGGTGGCCTAAATGACCACTGCAGTCCTACCCTGCTCCATAACTCACCTGGAACCACTTTTGATAAACATAAAATATTTACTACATGTGTCTCTATGATCACCACAGACATTTTGCAAAGGTTCACTAAGCACCTGATCCCATTATTGGCAAAAACAAAAATAACATAAGAGCCCAAATGAGCACTCGGATATTTCACTAAACCTATTTTTACAAAACTAAAAATATCATGACAGGTGGCTTAAATGATATCCACGACATTTTACCGTTGTACAAAATTACCTGAACCCATTATTGCCAAAGAACGTAGGTGGCCTAATGACCACCATGTACCATTCAATTCTATCTTGTGAGATCACTGGAACCCATTTTGCCAAATGAAAACATCCCTGGTTGCCTAAAGGTACTCTTTGACCTTTCACCCTGGTTCCATGTACCTGGAACCAATTTCATTAAAAGTAAAAATCATATTACTGGCCTAGCTGACCACTGCAGATCTTTTACTCTAGATCAATAATTTTCTGGGAACCCATTTTTGGCAAAATACAAGTATACCATCAGTGTCCTAACGACAACCCTCAGCCCTTTACACCAGCTCCATTAGTCACTTATGCCACTTTTGAAAACTACAAATACCACCCAGGTGTCTAAAGGCTGACATTGATTTTCTCCCAAATCCAGAGATCAACTGAACTGATTTTTTTGCAAAATAAATATTTCACCAGTTGGCTTGAACAGCCACTGCTGACCTTTCAATGACTCCATAGATCACCTGGAACCATTTCTGGCAAAATAAAATATCATTTCAGGTGGCCTAATGACCACTACATACTATTCACCCTGTCTGCATAGATCACCTATAGAGCTTCATCTATCACCTATAATTCATTTGGCAAAACAATCACCTCAGTTTTACTAAACAACCACCAGGATGTTTCACTCCAGCTATTTAATCACCAAAATACAATTTTGAAACAAATAAAATTCAACCTTGGTTGTTAAAGAGCCATCAGAATTTCAACGAGGTCTATAGACTAGCTGGGATGTTTTTGTAAAACTAAAATATTACCCATTGTGGTCTCAAATCTTAAACAGACCTTACCTGATCTATCACCTGGAATAAATTATCAAAAGAAGAATCACCTCAGGTGGCCTAAATCACAACTGCAAATCTTTACTCTGATACATTAATCACCGATCCCAGTTTTGGGAAAATACAAATATCACTTAGCCAACCATGACCTGACAATTTTCACACCAGCTCCATTAATCACCTGTAACCTACTTTTAAAAAACTACTAATTTCATGCCCTGTTTAAATGATCACTATGTCAGATCACCGCTGCAGATATCACCTGAACCACTGTTTGAAAAATAAAATTTTACTCAGATGACTTGAACAACCATTGCAGACTTTTCACAATTGTCTATAGACTGCAACCAATTTTGGCAAAACTAATTATCACTCAGGTGGCCTAAATGATCCCACCTGCCTTAACCTGTGGTGACCTAAATACTACTGCCTATCTTTACCCATTCCCACATCACTAGAAATGTTTTTGCTAAAAATATCACCTCAGGTGGTCTGAAGGACAACTCAGATATTTCACCCCAGCTCATAAATCACTTGTACCCATTTTCATCAAATATTAACTTACCCTCAGGTGGCTTAAATAACCACTCAGAAACTATCAGTCTCGTTCTATAGATCCTGAAACCTTTATGGCAATAAATGAAAATATCACCTCAGGCATAAAGGACCTTACCCTTGTCTACATGATCTGAACCCATTTAGGTAAAAATAAAATATTACCTCAGGTGCTAAATGAGCACTGGACTCTATTGAGGTGCCATAAATCACTGAACTGATTTTCAAAATTAATAGAAATGTTACCACAGGTGGCTTCAATGATATCAGAGACCTTTCATCTTCATTCTATAAATCGCCGAACCAATTTATGTAAAATAAAATATTACTTGTGGCCTTAATGACCACTGTGTTTTACTCCAGATCCATAAATTACCTGAACCCATTTTATTAAAAATAAAATGTCACATCAGATGAAAACAAATTCCTGTCTTTTACAATGTTTCCATAGATCAATTGAACATGGTTTTGGCAAAAATAAAACTATCAGCTCAGGTGGCCTAAATGACAACCTCAGACTTTTACACCAGCCCATTAGTCACTTAAACCCACTTTTTCAAAAACTTAGTTATTTCAGGCCATAAATGACTTTATGACCTTTCACCCAACTATAGATATCAACGTAAACCACTTTTGCAAAATAAAAATTTCACCCGCTGGCTTAATTAACCACTGCAATTCGCTACAATGACTCCATAGATCACCTGGAACCATTTCTGGCAAAATAAAATATCACCCCGGTGGCCTAAAGACTATTGCCTACCATTCATTCTGCCTGTATAGATCACCTGTAGAGCTCCATCAATCACCTAAATAATTTTGCAAAATAAATCATCTCAGGTGGAATAAACAACCACTTATCTTTCACTTGTATTTAAGTCACCAAAAGCAATTTTGAAACAAATAAAATTCAACCTAGTGGCTTAAAGAGACATCAAAACTTTCAACCAGGCTCCATAGATCAGCAGGAGTATGTTTTGGCAAACTAAAATGCTCTATTATGGTCTAAAAGACCTAAACAGATCTTTACCCTAGATTCATGTCACCTGGAATACATTTTAGCAAAAGAAGAATCAACCAGGTGGTATATATTACAACTGGAAATATTGTACTTGACATTAATTACTTGATCCGTGTTTTGTAAAGCTGCAAATATCGCCTTAGGCCAAACAATAATCCCAGACCATTCACACTAGCTCCATTAATCACCCAACTCACTTTAAAAAAAACTAAAATTATCACCCCATGTAGCTTAAATGACAACTGTAGACAGTTCACATCATTCCAGATATCACCTGAATCCACTGTTTCAAAATATAACTTTACTCAGATGGTTTAAACAACCATTGTGGACTTTCCACACTATCTATAGATCACCTGAACCATTTTTAGCAAACTAAATTATTACTCAAGAGGCCTAAATGTCCACCACCTGTTTCACCTCCGAAGACCCAATTACTACTGCCTACCATTACCCTAATCCCATAAAATCACCTGAATTTTTTTGGCAAAATAAACATATCACCAGGTCCTAAATTAAAACCTCAGACCTTTCACCCAGCTCATAAATCACCTGCAACCCATTTCAGCAATATGTACTTTCACCAGTGGCCTAAACAGCAACTGCAGAACCTTGAATCTGGCACCATAGATCACCTGAAACCTTTTTATGGTAACAATGAAATTATCACCTCAGGTGGCATAGGACCTTTACCCTTGTCTACATGACCTGAACCCATTGTAAAAATAACATTGCCTGAGCTGGCCTAAATGGGCACTGCAGACCTTAATTAGGTGCCAAATCACCGAACTGATTTGCAAAATAATGAATAGAAATGTCACTCGTGGCCTAAATGATTACATAGACCTTGTTCCAGAAATCACCTGGAACCAATTTTTAGTAAATAATAAAAACATTACCTCTCATGAGCTTAATGACCACTGTAGATCTTTTACCTAAATCCATAAATTACCTGAACCATTTTTTGGCAAAATACAACATCACCAGGTGTCATAAACAACACCAAACCTTTTACACCAGCCCATTAGTCACTTGTGTTACTTTTGAAAACTAAATATCATCTCAGGTGTCTAAACAGCTGGCATGGACTGCTCCAGCCCAGATATCAACTGAACTGATTTTTGCAAAATAAAATTTCTACATCAGCTCACTTGAACAACCACTGCTGACCTTTCACAATGACCTATAGATCACATGGAACCATTTCGGCAATATAAAAATACCACTCTGGGCGGCCTAAATGACCACTGCCTTCCTTTTACCAAACCCCATTAATCAGCTGGATCCCATTTTGAAAGATATATATCAGGTAGCATTAATGTAAAACATATTTCACCATACATAAAATCAATTGCAACCCATTTGCAAAAATAAAAATGTTACCCCAGATCTGTCACTGCATCACATTCTCCATGTCTCGATACCTGAACCCATTTTGCAAAAATAGCACCCTGGTGGTCTAAAGCTCTACTGTGAATCTTTTACCTCATCTCTTAAATCACTGAAACCATTTTGCAACAAAAAAGCATCCTCTGGTGGCCTCAATATACTTGGACATTTCACCAGCCCCATCAATCACCTAGAAACCATTTTGGCAAAATAAAATCACCTCAGGTGGAATAAACAATCACTGTTGATTTTCACCCAGCTATTTAATCATCAAAACCCATTTTGAACAAATAAACATTTCAACTCGCATCTTAAAGAACCATGAAGAAACTTTCAACCAAGCTCCAGATCAGCTAGAGTATCTTTTTCAAAACTAAAAATATTTCACATGTGTATAAATGACCTAACTGACCTTTACCCCAGATCTATCTCACCCACAATTTAGCAAACTGCCTGATCCCAGTTTTGGGAAACAGATATCACTCAGGTGCAAACAATAACCTCACACATTTCACACCAGCTACATTAATCACCTGCAACCCATTTTAAAAAAACTAAAAATATCAATTACTGTTTATACGATCACTGTGGATAGTTCACCCTAGCTCCAGATATCACCTGAACCACTGTTTGTAAAATAAAATGTAACTCAGATGGCTTTAACAACTATCTCAGAGTTTTCAATTATCTATAGATCATTTGGAACCAATTTGACAAAATAAATTATCACTAGGTGTTTTAAATGACCACCACTTGCCTTTACCCTCAGCTGACTTAAATTACTGCCTACCATTCACCGAATCCAATAACCCTGAAATTGTTTTTGGCAAAATAAGTATATCACCTGGTGCCCCAATGACAACCCTGTAGTTTCACCCCAGCTCATAAATCATCTGCAAACCCATTTTCATAAATATGTAATTTCCTCAGGTGGCCTAATAACTACTGAGGAACTTAACTGGCCCATAGATCACCAGCCTTTTGTGAAACAATGAAAATATCACCAGAGGTCATAGGACCTTTTTACTCTTGTTACATGACCTGGAACCTATTTTTGGCAAAAATAAAATATTACCGTGTGGGCTAAATGAGCACTGCATATCTTTTATTCAGTGCTAAACGCCTGAACTGATTTCGCAAAAATAAATAGAAAGTCAAAATAAGGGCCAAATGACACTGCAGTCCTTTCACCTTGGTTCCATAAATCACCTGAAACAATTTTTAGTAAAAATAAATATCACCTCTGGTGGCCTAATGACCACTGCAGATCTTTACTCCAGATCCATAAATTGCCTGAACCCATTTCGGTAAAAATAAAATGTCACATCAGGTGTCCAAAGCAACCTCAGACCTTTAACAATATTTCCATATAAATTGAATACAGTTTTGGTAAAATAAAGCATCCTCAGGTGGCCTAAATGACAAGACAGATGTTTTCCACCAGCCCATTATTCACTTACAACCCTCTTTTTCATAAACTTTAAATATCACTAGGTGTCTTAAGTGCCTGTTATGGACATTTCACTCAACTATAGATATCAAGGAACTTATTTATAAAAATAAACATTTCACCCTACTGGCTTAAACGCCACTGCAACTTTTACTATTATGCACAAATCACCTGAATCCATTTGTGGCAAAAATTAAAATATTATCTCTGGTCCTAAATGACCACTGCAGTCCCACTATCCTGCCCATAACTCACCTGGAACCATTTTTGTAAATATAAAATATTTCTCAGGTGGCCTATATCACCACCACAGACCTTTTACAAAGGTTCAGTTACACCTGGAACCCATTTTGGCAAACAAAATATAACATAAGGAGCCTAAATGAGCAGTGGATATTTCACCCCATTTATTTTTCAAAACTAGAATATCACCACAGGTGCGAAATGACATCCACTGGCCTTTCCCCAGGTACATTAATTACCTGAACCAATTAGTGTAACATTACCAGAGGTGGTCAAATGATCACTATGTACTATTCACCCTGTCTGTATAGATCACCTGAACCCATTTCTGCCTACAATGAAACATCATTCTGGTTGCCTAAAGGTCCTCTGTAAACTTCCCTGGCACCATGAATCAATGAATGAATTTTATTAAAATAAAATACTGTTTGCGGCCTAAATGACCATCGTAGATCATTAATTGATCATTAATTACCGAACCTATTTTTGCAAAATAAGCATCATATCAGGTGTCCTAAATGACAACCCAGACCTTTTACACAGCTCTATTACTTACAACCCACTTGAAACACTACAAAAATCACCAGGTGTCTTAAATGGCTACTATGGAACTTCACCCCAACTATAGATGTCTGAAACCGATTTATGCAAAATAAAATTTCACCTGTGCTGGCCTGAAATCACTGCTGTCTTTCTCAAGGACTCATAGATGACCTGGTACCATTTCAAAAATAACATTATTCTGGTGCCTAAATGACCACTGTCCCATTTCCTGCTCCATAACTCACCTGGAACCACTTTTGAAACATAAAATATTTTCTCAGGTGGCCTATATGACTACCCCAGCTACATACTGTAAATTATAGGAACCCATTATTACAAAAAATATCACTACAGGTGGTCTAATGACCACCATGTTCTATTAACCTGTTGCATAGATCATCTGAACCATTTTCCAAAAGAATTATCATCCCTGTTCTAAAGGTCCTTTTGGATATTTCACCCTGGTTCCATAAACTACCTGAACCAATTTCTATTAAACAAAAATATCAGCTCTGGCCTAAATGACTACCGTGTTTTTACTATGATCAACATTACTAGAACCCATGTTTGCAAAATAAATATCAATTTCAGTGTTCTAAATGACGCCATGGACCATTAACCTAACTCAGTTAACTGGAACTGATTTTGCAAAATAATATTTCACCTCAGCTGGCTGGAACAAATTTATTGGACTTTCTAGGCCAAGGATCAGATCACCTGGAACTATTTCTGGCAAAAATAAAATATCAAATTTCAGGTGGCCTTGAATCACTGCCTACCTTTACCCAAACTCCATTAATCACTTGAAACACATTTGGCAAAACACATATCACATTAGTAGCTTTCTGTAAAAACAGGTTCACCCCAGCAAGAAAAATCAACTGCAACTCATTTTGCAAAATTAAAATTTTCTTTGCAGGTGGGTAAACGACTCACTGCATCACATTTATGTTCCATAGATCACCTGGAACCCATTTTCTGCAAAATAAAATAGCACCCTGGTGGTCTAAAGCTCACTGTATTCTTTTACCTCACCTATAAATCACTTAAACCCATTTGCAAAACAAAAGCATGTCCTCTGGTGGCCTCTATGACTACTTTGGACAACTATGATTTTCCACAATCACCTAGAAACCATTTTGGCAATAAAATTACCTCATGGAATAAATAACCACCATTGAGTTTACCCAGTCATTTATTCCAACAAAAGCACATTTTTGAAAGAAATAAAAATTTCAACTCAGGTGGCTTAAAGAACTATGAAGAAACTTTAAACCAGGCCCATGGATCAGCTGACCGTTTTGGCAAAACGAATTTGATCTAATAGGTGGCCCCTAAAACAGCATCCACCAACATTTTACCCTATGTACATAACTTCCCTTTAACCCATTATTACAAAAAATATATATCATATGGTCTGAAGGAAATAAACATACTCCCTTTTACCTCAGATTCATATCACCGAACATTTTAATAAAAGAAGAATCACCAGGTGGCCTAATGACAGCTGCAGATCTTTACCTGACATTTATTACCTGATCCCAGTTTTAGAAAATAAATATCACTCAGTCCAAACAATAATCAGACCTGTCACACCAGCCCATTAATCACCTGCAAATACTAAAAGACTAAAACATCACCTCACGAGCTTAATGACAATTGTAGACAGCTCCAGATATCATCTGAATCACTGTCTGCAAAATATAAATTTAACTCAGATGGCTTAAACAATCATTGCATTTTTCACATTATCTATAGATCATCTGAACCAATTTTGCAAACTAAATTATCACTTCAGGAGGCCTGCAGTCCACCACCTGTCTTTAACCTCAGACACCTAAATTGCCAATGCCTGCCATTTGCCCCCAATCCCATAAATCACCTGGAAATTCTTGGCAAAATAAACATCACCTCAGGCCTCTAATGAAAACCCTAGACCTTTCACCCCAGCTTCATAACCACCTGCAACCCATTTTCAGCAACATGTAATTTGACTTCAGGTGGCCTAAACAACCACTGCAGAACTTTGAATCAGGCTCCACAGATCACCTGGAAACTTTGTTATGGTAACAATGAAAAATATCACCCTCAGGTGGCATAAAGGACCTTTTTACCCTTGTCTATACATGACTAGAACCCATTTTTCATAAAATAAAATATTACTCAGGTGGCATAATGGCATTCAGACCTTAATAGATGTTAAAACTCACCTGGAACTGATTTTCAGCAAAATGAATAGAAATGTACCCAGGTGGCCTAAATGACTACGACTTTTCATCTTGGTTCCAGAACTTCCAACCAATTTTTTAAAAAATAAAAAATTATCTCTGGTGGCCTAATGACTACTGTAGATCTTTTACTCAAATCCAAAGTACCTGGAACCCATTTTTGCAAAAATAACACCCCAGTGGCCTTAATGACATCCTCAGACCTTTACATCAGCTCACCAGTCACTTACAACCCACTTTTTCAAAACTTAATTATCACCTCAGGTGTTTGTAATGCCTGTCATGGACCTTTCACCCATCTATAGATATCAATGGAACCAATTTAGCAAAAATAAAATTCCACTCAGCTGGCTTAAACAATACTGCAACCTTCACAATGACTCCATAGATCACCTGAACCCATTTGTGGCAAAATAAAATATTATCTCGTGGTCTAGCTGACCACTGCAGTCATATTACCCTGCTCCATAACTCACTTGGAACCACTTTCTGTAAACATAAAATATTTTCTCAGGTGCCTACATGAACACCCCAGACCTTTACAAAGGTTTCATTACACCTGGACCTCATTTTGCCAAAACAAAAATATAACTTAAGGAGCCCAAATGAGCACTGCTGATATTTTGCCCCAGCTATTTTGGCAAAACTAAAAATATCACCACAGGTGGCAATGACATCCACTAATATTTTCACCAGGTATATAAATTACCTGGAACCCATTATTACAAAAAAAATATCTCCATAGGTGGTTCAAATGACTATTTACTATTCACCTTGGCTGTATAGATCAACTGAAATCCATTTTGCCAAAAAGAAAACATCATCCCTGGTTGCTAAAGGTCTTCAGACCTTTCACCCTGGCTCCATAAATCAGATAACCACTTATTAAAATCAAAATATCATTTCTTCTGCCTAAATGACTACTGCAGGTCTTTTATTCGACAATAATTTATCGTAACCCATTTTGGGAAAAATACAAATATCACCAGGTGTCCTAAATAATATCCTCAAACCTTTACAATTCTATTATTAGTAACTTGTGGACACTTTGAAAACTACAAATATCATCTCAGGTGTCTTAAATGGCCGCTATGGATCTTTTACCCAACCTAGATATCAACTGGAACTGATTTTTTGCAAAATTAAAAATTTCACATCAGCTCGCTTGAACAACCACTGCTGACCTTTCACAATGACTCCATAGATCACATGGAACCATTTCTGGCAAATATAAAAATATCACCACTGGTGGCCTAAATGACCACTGCATACCATTCACCCTGGCTCCATAGATCACCTGGAACCATTTTTGGCAGAAATGAAAATATCACCCCGGTGGCCTAACGGTCCACTGCAGACCTTTTATCCAGGTGCCATAAATCACTTGGAACCAATTTCTGGCATACAATGTATAACAATATCATCCCAGGTGGCCTAAATGATCACCAGAGACCTTTCACCTTTACTCCATAAATCACCTGAAACCAATTTTTATTAAAAATAAAAACATAACCCCTGATGACCTAAAATGATGACTGCAGATCTTTTTCTCTCCAGATCCATAAATTACCTGAACCCATTTTTGGTAAAAATAAAATGTCACATCAGGTGTCCAAAACAAACTCCTCAGACCTTTCACAATGTTTCCATAGATCACCCTGAACCCAGTTTTTGCAAAATAATTATAACCTCAGGAGGTCTAATCAACCACCACCGCACTATCTCATTCTAGTGTAATAGATTATATGGCACCCATTTTGGAAAAAAATGTCCCCCCTTGTCAATTAGAAAGTTCACTGTGGACCTTTTACTCAGTGCAAGAAATCAACTGGAACCTACTTTTGGTAAAAAGAAAAGTGAGTATCACCTCAGGTGGCCAAATGACTCACACTGGAGGATCTTAGTGGAGAGCAGGTGTTGATCTTGACTGTGACAAGTGACCATGCTCTCAGGGATGCAGAGGAAAAACCTGCCTTGCTGGATATGGGACAGGCCAGTGGAACCATTTGGTTAGGAACAGTGAGGGGTTAGCACCATGCTGACATTTCGACCAGCTGAGTTCATATTTTTTGTTTTTGTCCAAAATGGGTTATGAGGTGATTTATGGAGCCCTCGGTAAAGGTCCATGGTTAATTTTTGCCACCCTGATATGATGTTTTTCCTTTGCCAAAAATGGGTTCTAGGTGATTTATGGGCTGGGTACAAATGTCCACAGTGGTCATTTAGGTGACCTGAGGTGATATTTATACTTTTGAAAAAACTGGGTTCCATTGGGTGATCTGTAGTGTCATTATAAAGGTCACCGATGGTTGTTTAGTCCACCTGAGGGTGAAAGTTTTTTTTGCGCAAAATTGGTTCCAGATGATTTATGGAGCTGGGGTCAAATGTCTCTTGTGGTGGTTTAGGCCACCAGAGGAGTTATTTTTATTTTAACTTTCACAGCAGCTCTATTAATCACCTGCAACACATTTTTGGTAAAAACTAAAGGTATTTCCTCAGGTGACCTAAATGACCTCTTTGGACCTTTTACACAGGCTCCATTAATGACCTGGAACCCATTTGTTTGTAAAAATAAAAATATCACCTCAGGTGGCATAAATGACCATCACAGACCTTTCACTCCAACTTCATATATCACTTCAAACCCTGTTGTGCATAAATTACCTGGAACCCATTTTTGGTCAAAAAAAATGTCACACATCATGTGTCCTAAGCAAACACCTCAGACCTTTCACTTAATGTCTCAAAAGATCAATTTTGACCCCAGTTTTGGCAAAATAAAATTTCCAACTCCAGTGGTATAAATGACCACCTCGTACAATTCACCCTAGCTCCACAGATGAGCTGGAACCCATTTCTTCCAAAAAATAAAAATATCATCACTGGTTGACTAAAGGTCCTCTGCAGACCTTTCACCCTGGCTCCATAGATCCAATTTCTGGTAAAAATAAAAATATCACCTCTCCTGGTCTAAATGACCACATCAGATCTTTTACTCTGGATCCATGTATTTCATGGAACCCATTTTTGGCAAAAATACAATTATCACCTCAGGTGGCCTAATCACCACCACCTACCTTTAGCCTCAGGTGGCCTAAATGACCACAGCCAACCTTTTATCCCACCCTGTGAATCACCTGAACTTGCATTTTCAGCAAAATTAATATATAACCTCAGCTGGCCTAAACTATAACCTCAGACCTTTCACTCCAGGTGCATAAATCACCTGCAACCAATTTTGGCAAATATGTAAATTGCACCTCAGGTGGTCTAATAACTACTGAGGATCATTGAGTCTGGCTCCATAGATCACCTGAAACACATTTATTAAATAATAAAATATCACCCTCAGGTGCCATAATTGACCTTTTAACCCTTGCTCCATACTTAACCTGGAACCCAATTTTAGTAAAATGAAAATATTAACTCAGGTGGTGTAAAGGTCCACTGCAGACCTTTTATCCAGGCCCACAAATCATGTGGCACCTATTCCGGCAAAAAAATAATATAAATATCACATCGTTATAGCCTAAATGACCATTGCAGACCTTTAACCTTTGCTCCATAAATCACCTGGAACAAATTTTTAATAAAAATAAAAATATCACCACTGGTGACCTAAACAACCACAGCAGATCTTTTACTCCAGATCCATAAATTACATGGAACATATTTTTGGTAAAATTAAAAATGTCACATCAGGTGTCCAAAATAAACACCTCAGACCTTTCACAATGTTTCCAAAAAACAGTTTGAACCCAATTTTGGCAAAAAATAAAAATATCACCCCTTGTGTCCTGAACATTCACTGTGGACCTTCTACCCCAGAGCCACAAATCACCTTGAACCTATATTGGGCAAAAAAAAATGTTTATCACCTCAGGTGGCCTAAGTGACCACACTGGACATTTTACACCGGCTCCATCATTTCATCTTCAAACCATTTTTGGTAAAAAGTAGAAATATCACCTCAGGTAGCTTAAATGACCCCTGTGGATATTTCACCTCAGCTTCAGATATCAAAGGGAATTAATTTTTTGCAAAAAAATACATTTCTCCTCAGGTGACTTAAACAATCATTGTGGACTTTTCACAATGACTCCATAGATCAACTGGAACCCATGTTTAGTAAAAATTAAAATATTACCTCAGGTGGTCTAAATGACTACCACCTACTTTTAACCTCAGGTGGCCTAAATGACCACAGTCTGCCTTTTACCTCAACTGTGTAAATCTCCTCAATCTCATTTTTGGCAAAAATAAATATATCACCTCAGGCTGCTTAAATGACAACCTCAGACCTTTCACCCCAGCTCCATAAATAATCTAGAACACATTTTTGACAAAGATATAAATTTCACCTAAGGTTTCCTAAATGAGTAGCACGTACCATTCAGCCTGGATTCATAGATCTCCTGGAACCTATTTTTGGCAAAAATAAAAATGTCACTCCTCTTGGCCAAAAGGTCTACTATGGACTTGTTTCCCCAACTCCAATAAATAAATTGGAACCCACATTTTTGGCAAACAAAAAACAGTATTGCCTAAATGACTACTTTGAACTTTTTACACTGGCTACAAAACTCACATAAAACCCATTTTGGAAAAAAAATCAACTTAGGTCACCTTAATGACCACTGTGACCTTTCACCCCAGCTTTATAACTCACCTGGAACTCATTTTTGGAAAAAAAATTAACATTTCACCTCAGGTGACCTAAACAACCACCGAGGAACTTTGAACCAGGCTCCATAGATCACCTGGAACCCATTTTTGGAAAAAACTAAAAATATTGTCCCAGGTTGCCTAGAGATCCTCTGCAGACCTTTCACCATGGCTCCATTAATCACCTGCAACCAATTCCAGGTGATCAATGGAGCCATGGTGAATGTGATGCAGTGGTTGTTTAGGACATCTGAGGTGAAATTTTTATTTTTGCCAAAATTGGGTTCAAGGTAATTAATGATCTGGAGTAAAAGAACTGCAGTGGTCACTTAGAACACCAGAGGTGATATTTTTATTTTTTACTAAAAATTGGTTCCATGTTATGATTGGAGCAGGGGTAAAAGGTCATTTATGCCATCTGAGGTGATATATATATATATTTGTATGCCATAAATGGTTTTCATGTGATCTATGGAGCCAGATTCAAAGTTCCTCAGTGGTATTTTAGTCCACCTGAGATGAAATTTATATATTTGCTTAAAATGGGTTCCAGGTAATTTATGGAGTCATTGTGAAAAGTCCACAAGGGTTGTTTATGCCACCTGAGTTGAAATTTTTATTTTTGCAAAAAATGGATTCCAGATGATATCTGGAGCTGAGGTGAAATGTCCATGGTGGTCATTTAAACCACCTGAGATTATTGTTCTTATTTTTGTCAACAATGGTTTCAAGGCGAAATGATGGAGTAATAAGTCCAGTGTGGTAATTTAGGCCACCTGAGGTGATATAATTTCTTTACCAAAAATAGGTTCCAGTTGAATTATGGTGCTGGGGAAAAAGGTCCACAGTGAATAAAAATGTCACCTCAGATGGCTTGTAGAACCACAAAGAAACCTTCAACCAGGCTCCATATATCACCTGGATCATGTTTTTGGCAAAAACTAAAAATACCACCTCATGTGGCCTAAATGACATCCACAGACATTTTACTCCAGTTTCATATCACCTGGAAACAAATTTTATCAAAAACAAAATAACACCTCAGGTGGCGTAAATGACAACCTCAGAGCGTTTACACCAGCTCCATTAATCACCAGCAACCCACTTAATGGGTGGGGCCACTATACTTCCAGGGATATGAACAACTATAATAATTTAATACAGATCCGGTGGGCCATGAGACTAGCAGTAATATAAAAAAATCCTGAGCTGAGATATTTGTGTTTTTCCAATCAGAGAATTTAAACATGATGGCAGCAGCCATGATCAAAGAATTTTAAATATTCGCAGGACAAAGATTCTTGAACCGCGAAGCTGCAAATTCTTTGATCGCCAGGTGGGATGACATGGCCAGAACCCCAATCTTTGTTTGCAAAACATACATATAAATTTTCACATTGACTTATAATTGGAATTTGAAAGTGGCATAACCTTTGAATGCCTTAATATGTTTTCACCAAACAAAAAGCGGCATGTCTGGCCACCAAAGCTCTTTCAAGCGGACCATCTCTCAGAGCAGCAGGCCACACAATGGCCGTGCAGGGCCACATCCAAAATCCCAAAAGCTGCCTCCAAAAATGGATAATTTTGCATTTTTCAGTGTTTTCATATGAAAAGCCCATAAGTCCAACCGAAACAGAATTTGGCAAATCAAGAGAACTACCATGCCCCAGCACGCATACCAAATTTCAGGCAAACCCGTTGAATGGGTCCAAAGTTATTACTGTGCAAAATTTTAAGTTTAACATAGAAGGGACTGCTGAACCCTACCTATAGTGGTGTGACCGTGCCACTATATTATGTATGGGTTAATGGTACGTGGTGGTCATTTAGACCACCTGAGGTGAAATTTATATTTTTGCAAAAATGGGTTTGAAATGATTTATGGAGTTGGAGTGAAAGGTCTGTGGTGGTCATTTATGCCACCTGAGGTGATTTTTTTTTGCAAAAAAAATGGGTCCCAGTGATTAATGGAGCCTGTGTAAAAGGTCCAAAGTGGTCATTCAGGTCACCTGAAGAAATATCTTCAGTTTTTGCTAAAAATGTGTTGCCGGATATTAATGGAGCTGGTGTGAAAGTCAGTGATGCTCATTTAGGCTACCTGAGCTTAGGGGCCAGATTTTTAAAGGACCCTTAGCTCTGAAAACACCTTTTGCACCATTAAGGCACATCTTTATGCAGCACCAGAACTCAGAAGCCCCGACTTCACCCTTGCTTTTTTGCTGCAAACGGATGCTTTGGACTGTGGCATAGGGGCTGTTCTGTCTCAAATAGTAAGTGGAGAAGAACATCCAGTGATATACCTGAGCCGTAAGCTGCATGAGAGGGAGACAAGATATTCAGCCATAGAAAAAGAATGTCTGGCTATCAAGTGGGCCATTGAAGCCCTCAAGTTTTACCTGTGGGGCTCAGAATTTGAGGTTTTAACTGACCACAACCCTCTTTGTTGGCTTCATAATATCAAGGATAAAACCCTAAAAATAATGCAATGGTACTTGGCATTACAGCCTTATAGGTTCACAGTACACCACCGACCTGGGACAGCAACAACGAATGCTGATTTTATGTCCCAATATGGGGCAGAACAAAATACATATGCAGACCTCGGGGAATTTGAAAGCAGTAAGAAGGATTAGAAATAACCTTTCATGTGTGTATTATTTAATAAGGGTCCCCGAGGTGGAGCTTTGGGAGTGGTTGGGCTAAAGCGCCATCTCTCCCTTTCTAAGAGTGAGAGATCTGTTCATTTTGCATAAGACTTGTTAATTAGGAAACTATGGGATAGAAGTAGGATAATGTACCCCTATAGTTTCCTCTTAAGTGGGGAGGAAATGTGAAAGTGTGCTGTTAAACCTCCAAATACCTGTCTAATTCTGTTTCCCAAGTCTACTGCAGTAGCACTCTCTGAATATCTTTACTGTCCTTTCCTGTACTTTCCCCCTTTTAATTCCCTTCCCCCTTTTAATTCCCTTTTTCCAGGCAGGCCACCTGAATAAGAACCCCTTCTATCACTTTCATTTCATTAAAAAGACAGGTATGGAGCTTCAGTACCCCCCACCATGATAGGCTACAGTGTATAGACCTGGGGTTTAGCATATTTGGGCTAGTAGTTCCTCTTTTCATGTTTAAGCAATGCCCAGGAGACAAATGTGTATGCCAAATATAGGGGAATTCTCCTCACAGTGCAAGCACTTAGTTTATTTAGGCAGACAAGAAAAATAAAGATAGTAAAAAGATTCAAAGTCTGCCTGCTGGTCACCCAATCCCTTAGTGTGTTGTTGTAAGGTTCCCTAGTTATGCTTTAGCAACACTATTTTGACCAAAAAAACAGTTTACTTTTCCTTACTGTTTAACTTTATTATTTTTGGTAAGGTGACATGGAAAGGCAATATGCCAGCAGCACAAATGGTTTTAAACATAAGCAGATTTGAAATTAAAGGGACTGCTTTTGTTTGCTTTTGCTGCAATGTGTTTAGCACTCCCAAAAGAAACTCCTAAACAAAAATGTGCAGTATTTCAGATGTTGTAAGATAAATGATGGACTCTTTTCAGTTTTACTCCTTTTCATAGCAGTCTGGCTCCTGTTAATATTAAAGAGTAAAGCTTACCAGATAATGGGTATTCAGGCCTTTAGCCAGAGGTAATCCTTACAGCCATTTTCACTTGTTGCTCTTGCTGTTTCCCTAGGAGGCAGCCGGCCCATTTCTCACTATAGTTATACTGTGGATAGGTTGAGGGAGGGGCTAAGCTTGGCAAGAGTACTGTTTTTAGTTAAACCTGTATTATATTTCATTTCAGGGATGTCAATGTTTTGTAATAAAGCTATATTGAATGTCCCTTTACATAGAATGAAATAAAAGTGATTTATAAATAAAAATCTGTATTGAACAGTATAGGGGGGCGGAGTATGAAGTGATCACCTGATGATTCCCTAGGATAAAAGGAGACTCATTTTAGTGATACCTTCAGATTCATTTTGGGATCAGCCAGTACTGATCCATTTGGGAGTCTGCACTTACAAACTAAGATAATTGAAATCCCAGGCGGCCTTTTCGTTTGCTGATATTGCCTGTGGAAACATTCATTAATTTTTGTATCTTTTATGTTTCTTTATGTATTCCTGCAAAGTTAATAGTTTTTTATTATCTTTTTTTGCTGTTACTTTAATAAAGCTTTAGGCTTGGCAATTTTATTTTAGCCTTGCCACATTACCTTTTTGTGTCAGTGTCCATCATTACACTCACACCCTATGACACAGTTGATATCTAGTGTTGGGGTGAAAGGCCCATGCCTGAGGTGATATTTGTAGTTTTTTAAAAAGTAGGTCCGAAGTGACTAATGGAGATGGTGTAAAAGGTTTGAGAGTGTCATTTAGGATACCTGAGGTGATATTTGTACTTTTGCCAAAAACGGGTTCCCGGTAAATTATGGATCCACAGTAAAAGTTCTGCAGTGGTCATTTAGGCCAGGAGACATGATATTTTTATTTCTAAATAGAAATTGGATCCAGGTCACTTATGGAGCCAGGGTGAAAGCTCTACAGAGGACCTTTTGGCAACCAGGGATGATGTTTTCATTTTTGGCAAAAATGGGTTCCAGGTGATCTACGCAGACAGGGTGAATGGTACATGGCAATCATTTAGGCCACCTGTGGTGATATTTGTTTTTGTTATAATGGGTTCCATGTAATTTATGTACCTGGAGTAAAATGTCAGTGGATGTCATTTGGGCCACCTGTGGTGATATTTTTAGTTTTTCCCAAAAATGGGTGGGGTGAAATATCCACAGTGCTCATTTGGCTCCTTATGTTCTATTTTTGTTTTTGCCAAAAATGGGCTCCAGGTGCTTAATGGAACCTTTGTAAAAGGTCTGTGGTGGACATATAGGCCACCTGAGGCATTATTTTTATGTTTACCAAAAGGGGTTCCAGGAGAGTTAAGCAGCAGGGGTATTAGGACTGCAGTGGTCATTTAGGCCACCAGAGGTAATATTTTAATTTTTGCCACAAATGGATTCCAGGTGATCTATGGAGTCATTGTAAAAGGTTGCAGTGGTTGTTTAATCCAGCCGAGATGAAATTTTTATTTTTGTCTAAAATCGGTTCCCGTTGATATTTATTGTTGGGGTTAATGGTCCATGGCAGGCATTTTAGATGCCTGAGGTGATATTTGAAGTTTTGGAAAAAGTGGGTTGTAAGTGAGTAATGGAGCTGGTGTAAAAGGTCTGAGGTTGTCATTTAGGCCACCTGAGGTGATATTTTTTATTTTTGCCAAAATGTCTTCAATTGATCTGTGGAAACATTGTGAAAGGTCTGAGGAGTTTGTTTTGGACACCTGATGTGACATTTTTATTTTTGCCAAAAATGGGTTCCGGGAATTTTACAGATCTGGAGTAAAAGATCTGCAGTGGTCATTGAGGCCACCAGAGGTAATGTTTTTATTTTTACTAAAAATTGGTTCCAGGTGATTTATGGAACTGAAGTGAAAGGTCTGCTGTAATCATTTAGGCCACATGGGGTGACATTTCTATTCATTTTTTGCCAGAAATCAGTTCTAGGTGATTTATGGCACCTGCATAAAAGGTCTGCAGTGCTCATTTAGGCCACCTGATTTAATCTTTTTATTTTTACCAAAAATGGGCTCCAGGTCATGTATGGAGCAAGGGTAAAATGCTCTTTATGCCACCTGAGCTGATATTTTCACTTGTTACCATAAAAAGGTTTCAGGTGGTCCATGGAGCCAGATTAAAAGTTACTCTGTGGTTGTTTAGGCCACCTGAGGTGAAATTTACATATTTGCTGAAAATGGGTTGCAGGTGATTTATGAAGCAGGGGTGAAAGGTCTAAGGTTGTCATTTAGGTCACCTCAGGTGATATATTTATTTTTGCCAAAAAAAAATTCAGGTGATATATGGGATTGGGGTAAATGGTAGGCAGTGGTAATTTAGGTCACCTGAGGTAAAAGGCAGGTGGTGGTCATTTAGGCCACCTAAAGTGATAATTGTATTTTTGCCAAAAATTGGTTCCAGTTGATCTATGGAGTAATTGTGAAAAGTCCGCAATGGTTGTTTAAGCCATCTGAAGTTACATTTTTATTTTTGCAAACAGTGGATTCCAGGTGATATCTGGAGCTGAGGTGAACTGTCCACAGTGGTCATTTAAGCCACATGAGCTGAAATTTTTAGTGTTTTTAAAAGTAGGTTGCAGGTAACTAATGGAGCAGGTGTGAAAGGTCTGAGGTTATTCTTTGGCCACCAGAGGTGACATTTCTATTTTTCCCAAAAGGGGGATGCAGTTAATTAATGTATCCAGAGTAAAAGATCTGCAGTTGTCATTTAGGCCACCTGAGGTGATTCTTCTTTTTGCTAAAATTTGTTCCAGGTGATATGAATCTGGGGTAAAAGGTCTGTTTAGGTCATTTAGACCACATGAGGTGATATTTTTAGTTTTTGCCAAAAACATGCTGCAGTTGATCTATGGAGCCTGCTTGAAAGTTTTTCATGGTTCTTTAAGCCACCTGAGTTGACATTTTTTATTTGTTTCAAAAATGGGTTTTGGTCAGTTAAATTGTTGGAGTGAGGGTGATGCCACTGTGCTTTATTTTGGTATAGTTATTGGCTCAGCTGATGTCATTGGGCTTTATTTCTCTTTAGATTTTGGCACAGCTGATGTCACTGGGCTTTATTTCATTATAGTTTTTGGCTCGGCTGACGTCACTGTGCTTTTTTTCACAACAGTTTTTCCTCAGCTGATGTCACTGGGCTTTATTTCATTACAGTTTTTCACTCAGCTGATGTCATAGTGCTTTATTTCATTATAGTTTTTGGCTCAGCTGATGTCACTGGGCTTTATTTCGTTACAGTTTTTGGCTCAGCTGATGTCATTGTGCTTTATTTTATTACAGTTTTTGGTTCAGCTGATGTCACTGGGCTTTATTTCATTACACTTTATGGCTCAGCTGTTGTCACTGTGCTTTATTTCTCTATAGAGTTTGGCTCAGCTGATGTCACTCTGCTTTATTTCACTATAGTTTTGGCTCAGCTGATGTCACTGTGCTTTATTTCACTACAGTTTTTGGCTTAGCTGATGTCACTGTGCTTTATTTCAATGCAGTTTTTCCTCAGCTGATGTCACTGTGCTTTATTTCATTACAGTTGTTGGCTCAGCTGATGACATTGTGCTTTATTTCATTATTGTTTTTGACTCAGCTGATTTCGCTGGGCTTTATTTCATTACAGTGTTTGGCTCAGCTAACGTCTCTGTGCTTTATTTCATTATAGTTCTTGGCTCAGCACATGTCACTGGGCTTTATTTCACTATAGTTTTTGGCTCAGCTGATGTCACTGTGCTTTATTCCATTATAGTTTTTGGCTCAGCTGATGTCACCGGGCTTCATTTCATTACAGTTTTCCTCAGCTGATGTCACTGTGCTTTATTTCAATACAGTTTTTGGCTCAGCTGATGTCACTGTGCTTTATTTCATTATAGTTTTTGGCTCAGCTGATGCCACTGTGTTTTATTTCATCATAGTTTTTGGCACAGGTGATGTCACTGTGCATTATTTCATTACAGTTTTATGGCTCAGGTGATGTCACTGGGCTTTATTTCATTACCGTTTCTAGCCCTAGGGTTAGGTCGGTTAGGTCAGCTTGTTAGGGTTAGTGTTAGGACAGGGACTCATTATGGTTGTGTTGTTATGGTTAGATTAGGCTAGTATGCAATGGTTAGGTTAGTTTCAGGTTAGGGTTAGGTTAGGCTCAGGCCAACACCCATTTTTGAAACAAATAAAACATTTCCAACAAAGGTAGCTTAAACAACCATCGCAGACTTTTCACACTTTCTCCATAGATCACATGTAACTAATTTTGGCAAAATTAAAATTGTCACTCAGGTGTCCTAAATGGCCACCACCTACATTTAACCCCAGGTGATCTCAAATGACTACTGCCTACCTTACCCAATCCCATAAATCATCTGAATTGAATTTTGGCAAAAATAAATATATCACCTCAGGTGGCCTAAACGAGAACCTCAGACCTTCATCCTGAAGGCCATAAATCACCTGCAGCCTATTTTCAGCAAATATATATTCCCACCTCAGGTGGCCTAAACAACCACTGAGGAACTTTGAATCTGCTTTCAAAGATCACCTGAAACTGTTTGTGGCAAATATTTGAAAATATCACCTCAGGTGGCATAAAGGAATTTGCCCTGCTCCATACATAATCTGAACCCATTTTTGCAAAAGAAAATATTACCTCTGGTGACCAAATGTCCACTGCATACCATTTACCCTGGCTCAAAACATCACCTCGAACCATTTTTGGCAAAAATGAAAAATAACTTCTGTGGCCTAAATGACCTCAGCAGATTTTGATCCAGATCCATAAATTAACTGGAGCCCATATTTGCAAAATAAAAATGTCATATCAGGTGTCCAAAACAAACACCTCAGACATTTCACAGTGTTCCCATTGATCACCTTGAACCCCATTTTGGCAAAATAAAATTTCACCTCAGGTGGCCTAAACGACCACCTCATACCATTCACCCGTAGCTCCCAGATTAACTGGAACCCATTTTAGCAAAAATAAACATATCACCCTTTTGGTCCTGAAAGTTCACTTGGAGCTTTTTACTCCTCAGCTCTACATCACCTGAACTTATTTTGGCAAAAAATGTATATCTCTCAGGTCCGTTTACTTTTCACCTTGGGCATGTTAGTGCATTTGATTTGTGTGAGGCTATAATATTTTAACTGAACCTCAGAGTTATCTATATTTAATTTCTGTAATTGTATTTGGAGCCCTGCTATACCGATACAGGAGGCAGGAAGAGGGCTCCAGTCCTGTGCAGCAAGTATTGACTTGCAATTAGGTGCTAGTTCTCTGTTTTTCAAAACAGAATCCAATGACCTCACCTTGTCACGCATGAATGGCTGATTCAGGGTGAAGGAATTAAACTGACCTCCATCAAACCTAACCCTTAACTAAAAATATTAAGACAGGTGGCCTAAATGACATCCACAAACATTTTCACCCCATGTATATAAATTACCTGGAACCCATTATGACAAAATAATATATCAACTCAGGTGGTCTAAATGACCACCACGCACCATTCAATTCTGTCTGCATAGATCACCTGGAACCCATTTTTGCCAAAATGTAAACATCATTCCTGGTTGCTCTAGAGGTCCTCTGCAGACCTTTCACCCTTGCTGCATAAATCACCTGGAACCACTTTCTCCTAATAAAACGTCACCCTCCTGGCTTTAATGACTACTGCAGATCTTTTGCCTGGCTCCAAAATTATCAGGAACATATTTTTGGCAAAATAAATATCACCTCAGGTGGCCTAAATGACAACCTCAGACCTTTACACAGAGTCACTTAGTTCCATTAATCACTTATAATGTACTTGTTGGAAACTAGAAATACTAATTTGTGGAGTCTTAAAAGGCTGCCTAGACCCTTTAATTCCAACTCAGATAGTAATTGAACTGATTTTTTTACAAAATGAAAATTTCACATCAGGAGGCTTAAACAACCACTGTAGACCTTTCACAGTGACAACACATATCACCTGAAACCAATATCTGGCAAAAGTAAAAATATCACCTCAGGTAGCATCAATTTAAAACAGATCTTTCACCCTGCTCGATAAAATGACCTGGAACCCATTTTTTGAAATTTATGAAGCCAGGTAGATTGTGGAGGTGATCATTTTGTCCCCAGAGGTGATATTTTTGTGCCAAAATGGTTCTGTCGATTGCAGAGAATGTGAATATCTTTGGTCATTTATTGTACCTGATGCGATATTTTCATTTTTACAGAACTCTATTCCTGTTTTTCTGGAGCCAGGGTAAAAGTCAACTGTGGACATCTAGGTCACTAGGAAATACTTCTTTATTTTGAAGAAAATGTGCCATGTAATTTATGGAGCCGAATGAATGTCCTGCAGTGCACCTGCAAAATATAATTGTTACCTCTGGTGGCCCAAAGGGCCACCCTGAGGACCTTGTATACTCTGGCCTCACAAATCACCTGAACCCATTTTGGCAAAATTAAAATATCAACTAAGAGACCAAAAGGACCACAGTAGATGTTTTACCCTGTTCCATAAATTTCCTGATCCATTTTTGACAAAATAAAAATATCACTTCAGGTGTCATAAATGACCACCATCTCTTTTGCAGGGCTCCATCAACCCTTGAAACAATTTCTGAAACAATAAAATGTTTCTCCTGGTACGTAAGGACCACTGCATACTTTAAACCTGGGTCGATAAATCATCTGGAACCCATTTTTGAAAAATATAAATAACTCCTCAGATGGCTCTAAACCACCACTGTGACATTTCACCCCAGTTCCGTGAAATCATCTGGAACCCATTTTGGCAAAAATAAACTTAACATCAGGTGGCCTCAAACAACCATCCTAACCTTTATAATTACTCCTCAGATCAGCTGGTACCCTGTCTTTTCAAAAATATGAATATCACCCTCAGGTGGCCTACATGACCACCGCCTTCCTTTTATCCTACTTCCATAAATCACCTGGACCAATTTCTTGCAAAAATACAATATCACCTCAGTTGGTTAAATGACATTCACAGTCCTTTTACCCAGACTCATATATCACCTGTAAACCATTTTGGAGAAAATAAAATATGTTCTCAGCTGATCTATGTCCACTATTGGCCCATGTGGTCCAGGGTGATCTGCTTGGTGCAGGGGGCAAAAGGTACAGGCAGTAATTTAGACTAACCATCACCCTAACCCTTAACCTAACCCAACCATTGCTCTAACCCCAATCCTAACCCTAACACTAACCCTAACCATAGCCCAAGTCCTAGCCCTAACACTAACCCTAACCCTAACGCTGACCCTAACCCTGACCCTAACCCTAGCCCTGAACCTATCCTGAACCCTAACCCTTGCTCTAACCCTAATCCTAACCCTAACACTAACCCTAACCATAGCGCAAGCCCTAACCCTAACCCTAACTCAAAGCCTATGCCCCACCCTCACATTCCCGCTAACCCTAAACCTAACCCTAACCCTAATCATCACCCTAACTCTCACCCTAACCCTAACCCTAATCCTATCCCTCACCCTAACCCTAACCCTAAACCTAGCCCTAACACTTACCGTAACCCTAACCCTAACTCTAACCCTCACCCTAACCTTAACTCTAGTCCTAAACCTAACACTAAAGCTAACCCTAACCCCTTGCCCCAGCCCTAGCCCTAACCCTAACCCTAATGCCTAACCCTAACACTTGCTCTAACCCTAACCCCAACCCTAACCCTAACATTAACCCTAACCCTAACTCTAACCCTAAACCTCACCCTAAACCTAACCCTAATCCTAACCCTAACCTTAACCCTAACCCTAACAATAACCCCAACCCTAACCCTGACCCTATCCCGAACATTCCCCAACCCTAACCCTAACTCTTTCTAGCTCTAGCCCTAACCCTCACCTAAACCCTAACCCAAAGCCTCACCCTAATGCTAATGATTACCCTGACCCTAACCCTGACCCTGAACCTAATGCTAACCATATCCCTAACCCTAACTCTAACCCTAACCTTCACACTCACCCTAACTCAAACCATAACCCTGACCCTAACTCTCACCCTTACCCTAACCCTAACGCTAACCCTGACCCTCACCCCAAACCTAACCCTAAACCTAATCCTAACCCTAACCCCTAACCCCACCTCACCCTCACCCTAACCCTATCCCTATCCCTAACACTAAACATAACCCTCACCCTAAAACTCACCCTCACACTCACCCTAGCCCTAACCCTAACCCTTACCCTAATGCTAGCCATAGCCATATCCCTAACCATAACCATAACCGTATTGCTAACCCTAACCCTAGCCCTCACTCTAACCCTAACCCCTAACCATAACTCTAACCCTAGCGCTAACCCTATCCCGAAACCTAGCCTTAACCCTAACCCTAACACTAACCCTAACCCCTAAACCTAAGTCTAACCCTTACTATAACCCTCACCCTAACCCTAACTCTAACCCTAACCCCTAACCTTTACCCCAACCCTACCCCTAACTCTAACTCTCAGACTAACAATAACCCTAATCCTATCCCTCACACTAACACTAACCCTAACCCTAACTCAAAGCCTAACCCTCACCCTCACATTCACCCTAACCCTAAGCCTAACCCTAACCCTCACCCTAACTCTGACCCTAACCCGAACCTTAATCCTATCCCTCACCCTAATCCTAACCCTAACCCTGACCCTAACACTTACCCTTATCCTAACCCTAACCCTAACTCTAACCCCCACCCAAACCCTATCTCTAGTCCTAAACCTAATAATAAAGCTAACCCTAACCCTTGCCCTAGCCCTAGCCTGAACCCTAACCCTAATGCCTAACCCTAACCCTAACCCTTGCTCTAACCCTAATCCTAACCCTAATCCTAATCCTAACCCTAGCCCAAGCACTAGCCCTAACCCTATCCCTAACCCTGACTAAAACCCTGACCCTAACCCTGACCCTACCCCAAACCCTTCCCTAACCCTAAACTTAACCCTTTCCATGGCTCTAGCCCTAACCCTAACCTTAAACCTAACACTAACCCTAACCCTCTCTCTAACGCTAACGCAAACCCTGACCCTAACGATAACTCTAATACTAACCCTCAACCTAACCCTAATCCTAACTCTGACCCTGACCCTGACCCTAACCCTAAAACTACCCCTAACCCATATCCCTAACCCTAACATTAACCCTAACCCTAACTCTAACCCTAAACCTCACCCTTAAATTTATCCCTAACCCTAACTGTAACCTTAACTCTAACCCTAACAATAACCCCAACCCTAACCCAAGCCTTAACCTAACCCTAATCCTAACCCTAGCCCTAACTCTAACCCTAACCCTAACCTTAACCATAACCCTAACACTAACCCTAAACTTAAACCTAGCCCTAACCCTAACCCTAACCATAACCCTAAAACTAGCCCTAACCCTAACCCTAACCCTGACCCTGACCCTGACAGTGACCCTGAACCTAACCCTAACCCTAATCCTAACTCTGACCCTGACCCGAGCCCTAATGCTAACCCTCACCCTCACCCCAACCGTAACCCTAAATCTAATCCTAACCCTAACTCAAAACCTTAACAATAACCCTCAACCTAACCCTAACACTAACTGTAACCCTAACACTCACCCACTCCCTAAACCTCACCTTCACCCACACCGAAGCCCTAACCCTAAACCTAACCCTAACTCTAGCCCTAGCCCTAATTCTAACCATAAATCTAACCCTAATGCTAACCCTAACCCTGACCCTAACCTTAAACCTAACCCTGACCCTAACTCTAACCCTAACCCTAAACCTAACCCTAAGAATAACCCTAACCCTAACACTACATGTAACCCTAGCCCTAACCCTAACGCTAACCCTAACCCTAACACTAACCCTAACACTAACCCTAACCATTAACCTAGCCCTTACACTAACAATAACCCTAACCCTAAAATTAGCCCTAACCCTAAACCTAACCCAAACCCTGACCCTGACCCTGATCCTGACCCTAACCCTAACCTTAACCCTAACCCTAACCCTAACCCTAACCCTAACCCTAACCCTCACTCTAACCCTGACCCTCACACTAACCCTAACCCTAACCCTAACCCTTACCCTCACCCTCACCTTAACCCCTACCCCTGACCCTAATGCTAACCCTGACCCTCACCCCAACCCTGACCCTAACCCTAACCCTAACCCTCACTCTAACCCTGACCCTCACACTAACCCTAACCCTAACCCTAACCCTTACCCTCACCCTCCCTCTAACCCTAACCCTTACCCTGACCTTAATGCTAACCCTGACCCTCACCCCAACTCTGACCCTAACCCTAATCCTAACCCTAACCCTAGCCCTAACCCCTAACTCTAACCCTAACCCTCATCCTCTGCATAACTCTAACCTTCGCCCTTACCCTAACCCTAACTCTGACCCCAAAACTAGCCTTAACCCTAACCCTAACCCTAAACCTAATTCAAACCCTGACCCTGACTCTGACCCTAATCCTAACCCTAACCCTAACCCTAACTCTGACCCTGAACCTAACCCTAACCCTCACTCTAACCCTGACCCTCACCTTCACACTAACCCTAACCCTTACCCTGACCCTAACCCTCACCCTAACCCTAACCCTAACCCTAATGCTAACCCTGTCCTCACCCCAACCCTAATCCTAACCCTAACCAGTAAATCTAACCCTCAACCTCACCATAACCGTAACACTAACCATAACCCTAAACCTCACTCTCATGTAAACCTCAAACTCACCATCACCCTAGCCCTATAACTAAACCTAACCCTAACACTTAACCTAACCCTAACTCTAGCCCTAGCCCTAACCCTAACCATAGCCTTAACTCTAATGCTAATCCTCACCCTCACCACTAACTCATAACCATAACCATAACCCTAGCCCTAAGCCTATCCCTAACACTAACCCTAACCCCTAATAAAAGACTAACAATTACCCTAACCCTCACTCTAATCCTAACCCTAAACCTGACCATAACAATCACCCTAACCCTCAAACTAACCCTAACCCCTAACCCTAACCCTAACTCAAATTATACCCTCACCCTGACATTCACCCTAACCCTAACCCTAATCCTATCCCTCACCCTAAACTGAATCCTAACCCTAATCCAAACCCTAACCCTAACCCCTAACTCTTACCCTCATCCTCACCCTAACCTTAACACTAACCATAACCCTAACCCTCACCCTCACACTAAACCTCACCCTCACCCTAGCCCTATCCCAAAACCTAACCCTAACCATATCCCTCACCCTAATGCTAACCCCAAACCTAACCCTAACCCTAATTGCTAACTCATAACCGTAACCATAACACTAAACCTAGCCCTAACCCTAACCCTAGCCCTAACCCCAATCCTAAAATTAACCCTAACTCTCAAACTAACCCTAACCCCTAACCCTAACCCTAACTCAAATTCTAACCCTCACTCTCATAATCACCCTAACACTAAGCCTAACCCTAACCCTCAAAATAACTCTCACCCTTACCCTAACCATAACCCTCATCCTAACCCTAGCCCTAACTCTAACACTTACCTTAACCCTAATCCTAACCCTAAGACTAACCCTTATCCTAACCCTAACCCTAATGCTAACCCTTACCCTAACTCTAACCCTGACCCTAGCCCTATCCCTAACCCTAACCATAACCCTCACACTAACCCTCAAACTATCCCTAACCCCTAACCCCTAACCTTAACCCTAACTCAAATCCTAACCTTCACCCTCACGTTCACCTTAACCCTTAGCCTAACCCTAACCTTCAAAATAACTCTAACCCTAACCCTAACCATATCCCTCACCCTAACCCTAGCCCTAACCCTAACACTTACCTTAACCCTAATCCTAACCTTAACCCTAACCTTAACTCTAGTCCTAAGCCTAACACTAAAGCTAACCTTAACCCTAGCCCTAACCCTTGCCTAGCCCTAACCCTAACCCTAACCCTATCCCTAATGAATAACCCTAACCCTAACCCTTGATCTAACCCTAATCCTAACCTAACCATAACCATAACCCTAACCCTAACCCAAGCCCTAACCCTAACACTGAACCTAACCCTATCCCTAGCTCAAACCCTAATCCTAACCCTAACACTAACCCTAACCATAGCTTGAGCCCTAGTCCTAACCCTAACCCTACCCTGACCCTGACCCTAACCCTGACCCTAACCCTAAACCTGACCCTATCCCAAACCCTCCCCTAACCCATACCCTAACTTTTCCCTAGCTCTAACCCTAACTCAAAACCTCACCCTAATGCTAACGCTAACCCTGACCCTAACCCTGACCCTGGCCCAAAAGCTAACCCTAACCTTAACCCTAACCCTTACCCTAACCTTCAACCTCACCGTAACCCTAACCCTAACCCTGACCCTAACCCTCACCATAACCCTAACCCTAATGCTAACCCTGGCCCTCACCCCAACCCTAACATTAAATCTAATCCTAACCCTAACCCTAAACCCTAACAATAACTCTCACCCTCACCCTGAAGCTAACACTAACCCTAACCCTAACACTGACCCTCACCCTAACCCTCACCCTCGACCTAACCCTAAACCTAACCCTAACCCTAACTCTAGCTCTAGCCCAAACCCTAACCTGCACCCTAACCATACCCTAAACCTAACCCTAACCCTGACACTGACCCTAACCCTAACCCTAACCCTCACCCTTACCCTAACCCTCAGCCTCACCCTCACCCTAACCCTAACCCTAATGAATAACCCTAACCCTAACCCTTGATCTACTCCTAATCCTAACCATAACCCTAACCCTAACCCGAGCCCTAACCCTAACCCTAACACTGACCATAACCCTAACCCTTGCTCTAACCCTAATCCTAACCCTAGGCCTAACCCTAAACCTAACCCTAACCCTAACTCTAGCTCTATCCCTAACCCTAACCTGCACCCTAACCATACCCCTAAGCCTTACCCTAACCCTGACTCTGATCCTAACCCTAACCCAAACTATGACCCTGACCCTAACCCTAACCCTAACCCTCACCCTTACCCTAACCCTCACCCTCACCCTAACCCTAACCCTAATGAATAACCCTAACCCTAACCCTTGATATAACCCTAATCCTAACCTAACCATAACCCTAATTCTAACCCGAGCCCTAACCCTAACCCTAACCCTAAACCTAACCCTAACAATGACCATAACCCTAACCCTTGCTCTAACCCTAATCCTAACCCTAACACTAATCCTAACCATAGCTCGAGCCCTAGCCCTAACCCTAACCCTAACCCTAACCCTGACCCTGACCCTAACCCTGACCCGATCCCAAACCCTCCCCTAACCCTAACCCTAACTTTTTCCCTAGCTCTAACCCTAACTCAAACCCTCATCCTAATGCTAACGCTAACCCTGACCCTAAGCATGACCCTGACCCAAACACTAAACCTAACCTTAACCCTAACTCTAACCCTGACCTTCAACCTCACTGTAACCCTAACCCTCACTGTAACCCTAACCCTAATGCTAACCCTGTCCCTCAACCCAACCCTAACTCTAAATCTAATCCTAGCCCTAACCCTAAACCCTAACAATAACTCTCACCCTCACCCTGAAGCTAACACAAACCCTAACCCTAACACTGACCCTCACCCTAACCCTCACCCTCACCCTAGCCCTAATCCTAAGCCTAACATTAACCCTAACTCTAGCTCTAGCCCAGACCCTAACCCTCACCCTAACCAATACCCTAAACCTAACCTTAACCATGACACTGACCCTAACCCTAACCCTAACCCAAACTCTGACCCTGACCCTAACCCTAACCCTAACCCTCACCCTTACCCTCACCCTCACACTCACCCTCACCCTAACCCTAACCCTAATACTGACCCTAACCCTCACCATAACCCTAACCCTAATGTGAACCCTGACTATCACCCCAACCCTATCCCTAAATCTAATCCTAACCTGAACCCTGAACCCTAACCATAACCTCACCCTCACTCCAGCAATTTAACTGACCAAAACCCATTTTTGAAACAAATAAAAAATGTCAACTCAGGTGGCTTAAAGAACCATGAAAAAACTTTCAAGCAGGCTCCATAGATCAACTGCAGCATGTTTTTGGCAAAAACTAAAAATATCACCTCATGTGGTCTAAATGACCTAAACAGACCTTTTACCCCAGATTCATATCACCTGGAACAAATTTTAGCAAAAAGAAGAATCACCTCAGGTGGCCTAAATGACAACTGCAGATCTTTACCTGGATACATTAATTAATGCATCCCCTTGCAGAAAAATAGAAATGTCACCTCTGGTGGCCAAAGAATAACCTCAGACCTTTCACACCTGCTCCATTAGTTACCTGCAACCTACTTTTAAAAACACTAAAAATATCAGCTCACGTGGCTTAAATGACCACTGTGGACATTTCACCTCAGCTCCAGATATCACCTGGAATCCACTGTTTGCAAAAATAAAAATTTAACTTCAGATGGCTTAAACAACCATTGACGGACTTTTCACAATTACTCCATAGATCAACTGGAACCAATTTTGGCAAAAATACAATTATCACTTTAGGTGGCCTAAATGACCACCACCTGCCTTTTACCTCAGGTGACCTAAATTACCACTGCCTACCATTTACCCCAATCCCATATATCACCTGAATTTTTTTTGGGCAAAATAAATATATCACCTGAGGTGACCTAAATGACAACCTTAGACCTTTCACCCCTGCTTCATAAATCACCTGCAACCCATTTTCAGCAAATATGTAAATTTCACCTCAGGTGGCCTAAACAACCACAGAGTAACTTTTAATCTGGCTCCATGGACCACCTGAAACCTTTTTATGGTAACAAGTGAAAATATCAGCTCAGGTGGCATAAAGAGCATTTACCCTTGCTCCATACATGACCTGGAGCCCATTTTTGGTAAAAATAAAAAGATTAAATCAGGTGGCCTAAATGAGCACTGCAGACCTTTATGCAGGTGCCATAAATCACCTAGAACTGATTTGGCAAAAATGAATAAAATGTCACCTTCATGTGGCCTAAATGATTACAGCAGACCTTTCACTTCAGTTCCATAAATCACCTGAACCATTTTTAGTAAAATAAAAACATTACCTCTGGTGGCCCTTAATGTCCACTGCAGATCTTTTACTCCAGATCTGTAAAATTCCGAACCCATTTTTGGCAAAAATAAAAATGTCACATCAGGTGTCCAAAACAAACTCCTCAGACCTTTCACAATGTTTCCACAGATCAATTGAAGACATTTTGGCAAAATAAAAATATCACCTCAGGTGGCCTAAATGACAACCTCAGACCTTTTACACCAGCTCCATTACTCACTTACAAACCCACTTTTTCAAAAACTTCAATATCACCTCAGGCATCTAAATGCTCTATGGACCATTAACCCCAACAATAAATATCAACGGAACCGATTTAGACAGAAATAAAATTTCATCTCGGCTGGATTAAACAACCACTGCAACCTTTTACAATGACTCCATAGATCACCTGGAATCCATTTGTGGCAAAAATTAAATATTACCTCTGGTGGCCTAAATGACCACTGCAGTCCTAATACCCCTGCTGCTTAACCTCCTGGAACCCTTTGGTAAACATAAAATAATGCCCTGTGGTGGCCTATATGTCCACCACAGACCTTTACAAAGGTTCCGTTAAGCACCTGGAGCCCATTTTTGGCCAAAACAAAATAGAACATAAGGAGCCAAATGAGCACTGTGGATATTTCACCCCACCCATTTTTGGAAAAAACTAAAAATATCACCACAGGTGGCCCAAATGACATCCACTGACATTTTACTCCAGGTACATAAATTACATGGAACCCATTATAACAAAAACAAATATCACCCCAGGTGGCCTAAATGATTGCCATGTACCATTCACCCTGTCTGCGTAGATCACCTGGAACCCATTTTTGCCAAAAATGAAAACATCATCCCTGGTTGCCAAAAGGTCCTCTGTAGAGCTTTCACCCTGGCTCCATAAGTGACCTGGATCCAATTTATTTAGAAATAAAAAATCATCATGTCTCCTGGCCTAAATGACCACTGCAGAACTTTTACTGTGGATCCACACTTTACTGGAACCTGCTTGGCAAGTGTACAAATATCACCTCAGGTATCCTAAATGACACTCTCAAACCTTTTTACACCATTCTCCATTAGTCACTTCTGGACCTACTTTTTAAAAACTACAAATATCACCTCAGGTATGGGCCTTTCCCCAACACTAGATATCAACTGTGTCATAGGGTGTGAGTGTACTGATGGACACTGACACAAAAGGTAATGTGGCAAGGCTAAAATAAATTAAGCCGTTTAAGCTTTATTAAAGTAACAGCAAAAAAGATAATAAAAAACTATTAACTTTGCAGGAATACATAAAGAAACATAAAGATACAAAAATTAATGAATGTTTCTACAGGCAATATCAGCAAACGAAAAGAGCCGCCTGGGATTTCAATTATCTTAGTTTATAAGTGCAGATTCCCAAATGGATCAGTACTGGCTGATCCTAAAATGAATCTGAAGGTATCACTAAATGAGTCTCCTTTATCCTAGGGAATCATCAGGTGATCACTTCATACTCCGCCCCTATACTGTTCAATACAGATTTTATTTATAAATCACTTTTATTTCATCTCTATGTAAAGGACATTCAATATAGCTTTTATTACTAAACATTGACATCCCTGAAATGAAATATAATACAGGTTTAACTAAAAACAGTACTCTTCCAAGCTTAGCCCCTCCTCAACCTATCCACAGTATAACTATAGTGAGAAATGGGCCAGCTGCCTCCTAGGGAAACAGCAAGAGCAACAAGTGAAAATGGCTGTAAGGATTACCTCTGGCTAAAGGCCTGAATACCCATTATCTGGAAAGCTTTACTCTTTAATATTAACAGGAGCCAGACTGCTATGAAAAGGAGTAAAACTGAAAAGAGTCCATCATTTATCTTACAACATCTGAAATACTGCACATTTTTGTTTAGGAGTTTCTTTTGGGAGTGCTAAACACATTGCAGCAAAAGCAAACAAAAGCAGTCCCTTTAATTTCAAATCTGCTTATGTTTAAAACCATTTGTGCTGCTGGCATATTGCCTTTCCATGTCACCTTACCAAAAATAATAAAGTTAAACAGTAAGGAAAAGTAAACTGTTTTTTGGTCAAAATAGTGTTGCTAAAGCATAACTAGAGAACCTTACAACAACACACTAAGGGATTGGGTGACCAGCAGGCAGACTTTGAATCTTTTTACTATCTTTATTTTTCTTGTCTGCCTAAAAAACTAAGTGTTTGCACTGTGAGGAGAATTCTATATTTGGCATACACATTTGTCTCCTGGGCATTGCTTAAACATGAAAAGAGGAACTACTAGCCCAAATATGCTAAACCCCAGGTCTATACACTGTAGCCTATCATGGTGGGGGTACTGAAGCTCCATACCTGTCTTTTTAATGAAATGAAAGTGATAGAAGGGGTTCTTATTCAGGTGGCCTGCCTGGAAAAAGGGAATTAAAAGGGGGAAGGGAATTAAAAGGGGGGAAGTACAGGAAAGGACAGTAAAGATATTCAGAGAGTGCTACTGCAGTAGACTTGGGAAACAGAATTAGACAGGTATTTGGAGGTTTAACAGCACACTTTCACATTTCCTCCCCACTTAAGAGGAAACTATAGGGGGTACATTATCCTACTTCTATCCCATAGTTTCCTAATTACAAAGTCTTATGCAAAATGAACAGATCTTCACTCTAGAAAGGAGAGATGGCGCTTAGCCCACCCACTCCCAAAGCTCCACCTCGGGACCCTTATTAAATAATACACACATGAAAGGTTATTTCTAATCCTTCTTACTGCTTTCAAATTCCCTGAGGTCTGTATATGTATTTTGTTCTGCCCCATATTGGGACATAAAATCAGCATTCGTTGTTGCTGTCCCAGGTCGGTGGTACTGTGAACCTGTAAGGCTGTAATGCTGGCACCATTGCATTATTTTAGGTTTTTATCCTTGATATTATGAAGCCAACAAAGAGGGTTGTGGTCAGTTAAAACCTCAAATTCTGGAGCCCTACAGGTAAAACTTGAGGGCTTCAATGGCCCACTTGATAGCCAGACATTCTTTTCATGGCTGAACATCTTGTCTCCTCTCATGCAGCTTACGGCTCAGGTATATCACTGATGTTCTTTCCACTTACTATTTGAGACAGAACAGCCCCTATGCCACAGTCCAAAGCATCCGCTTGCAGCAAAAAGAAGGTGAAGTCGGGCTTCTGAGTTCTGGTGCTGCACAAAGATGCCTTAATGGTGCAAAAAGGTGTTTGAGAGCTAAGGGTCCTTAAAAATCTGGCCTTGAGCTCAGGTAGCCTAAATGAGCATCACTGACTTTCACACCAGCTCCATTAATATCCGCAACACATTTTTAGCAAAACTGAAGATATTTCTTCAGGTGACCGAATGGCCACTTTGGACCTTTACACAGGCTCCATTAATCACTGGGACCCATTTTTTGCAAAAAAATCACCTCAGGTGGCATAAATGACCACCACAGACCTTTCACTCCAACTCCATAAATCATTTCAAACCCATTTTTGCAAAAATATAAATTTCACCTCAGGTGGTCTAAATGACCACCACGTACCATTAACCCATACATAATATAGTGGCACGGTCACACCACTATAGGTAGGGTTCAGCAGTCCCTTCTATGTTAAACTTAAAATTTTGCACAGTAATAACTTTGGACCCATTCAACGGGTTTGCCTGAAATTTGGTATGTGCTGGGGCATGGTAGTTCTCTTGATTTGCCAAATTCTGTTTCGGTTGGACTTATGGGCTTTTCATATGAAAACACTGAAAAATGCAAAATTATCCATTTTTGGAGGCAGCTTTTGGGATTTTGGATGTGGCCCTGCACGGCCATTGTGTGGCCTGCTGCTCTGAGAGATGGTCCGCTTGAAAGAGCTTTGGTGGCCAGACATGCCGCTTTTTGTTTGGTGAAAACATATTAAGGCATTCAAAGGTTATGCCACTTTAAATTCCAATTATAAGTCAATGTGAAAATTTATATGTATGTTTTGCAAACAAAGATTGGGGTTCTGGCCTATATCATCTCACCTTTGCGTATCAAAGAATTTGTAGCTCATGGGTTCAAGAATCTTTGTCCTGCGAATATTTAAAATTCTTTGATCATGGCTGCTGCCATCATGTTTAAATTCTCTGATTGGAAAAACACAAATATCTCAGCTCAGGATTTTTTTATATTACTGCTAGTCTCATGGCCCACCGGATCTGTATTAAATTATTATAGTTGTTCATATCCCTTGAAGTATAGTGGCCCCACCCATTAAGTGGGTTGCTGGTGATTAATGGAGCTGGTGTAAATGCTCTGAGGTTGTCATTTACGCCACCTGAGGTGTTATTTTGTTTTTGCTAAAATTTGTTTCCAGGTGATATGAAACTGGAGTAAAATGTCTGTGGATGTCATTTAGGCCACATGAGGTGGTATTTTTAGTTTTTGCCAAAAACATGATCCAGGTGATATATGGAGCCTGGTTGAAGGTTTCTTTGTGGTTCTACAAGCCATCTGAGGTGACATTTTTATTCACTGTGGACCTTTTTCCCCAGCACCATAATTCAACTGGAACCTATTTTTGGTAAAGAAATTATATCACCTCAGGTGGCCTAAATTACCACACTGGACTTATTACTCCATCATTTCGCCTTGAAACCATTGTTGACAAAAATAAGAACAATAATCTCAGGTGGTTTAATGACCACCATGGACATTTCACCTCAGCTCCAGATATCATCTGAATCCATTTGCAAAATAAATTTCAACTCAGGTGGCATAAACAACCCTTGTGGACTTTTCACAATGACTCCATAAATTACCTGGAACCCATTTTAAGCAAATATATAAATTTCATCTCAGGTGGACTAAAATACCACTGAGGAACTTTGAATCTGGCTCCATAGATCACATGAAAACCATTTATGGCATACAAATATATATATATATCACCTCAGATGGCATAAATGACCTTTTACCCCTGCTCCAATCATAACATGGAACCAATTTTTAGTAAAAAATTAAAATATCACCTCTGGTGTTCTAAGTGACCACTGCAGTTCTTTTACTCCAGATCATTAATTACCTTGAACCCAATTTTGGCAAAAATAAAAATTTCACCTCAGATGTCCTAACAACCTGATCACATTATTCACCATGGCTCCATAGATCACCTGGAATTGGTTGCAGGTGATTAATGGAGCCATGGTGAAAGGTCTGCAGAGGATCTCTAGGCAACCTGGGACAATATTTTTAGTTTTTTCCAAAAATGGGTTCCAGGTGATCTATGGAGCCTGGTTCAAAGTTCCTCGGTGGTTGTTTAGGTCACCTGAGGTGAAATGTTAATTTTTTTTCCAAAAATGAGTTCCAGGTGAGTTATAAAGCTGGGGTGAAAGGTCAGCAGTGGTCATTAAGGTGACCTAAGTTGATTTTTTTTTGCCAAAAATGGGTTTTATGTGAGTTTTGTAGCCAGTGTAAAAAGTTCAAAGTAGTCATTTAGGCAATACTGTTTTTTGTTTGCCAAAAATGTGGGTTCCAATTTATTTATTGGAGTTGGGGAAACAAGTCCATAGTAGACCTTTTGGCCAAGAGGAGTGACATTTTTATTTTTGCCAAAAATAGGTTCCAGGAGATCTATGAATCCAGGCTGAATGGTACGTATACTCATTTAGGAAACCTTAGGTGAAATTTCTATATCTTGTCAAAATGTGTTCTAGATTATTTATGGAGCTGGGGTGAAAGGTCTGAGGTTGTCATTTAAGCAGCCTGAGGTGATATATTTATTTTTGCCAAAAATGAGATTGAGGAGATTTACACAGTTGAGGTAAAAGGCAGGCTGTGGTCATTTAGGCCACCTGAGGTTAAAAGTAGGTGGTAGTCATTTAGACCACCTGAGGTAATATTTTAATTTTTACTAAACATGGGTTCCAGTTGATCTATGGAGTCATTGTGAAAAGTCCACAATGATTGTTTAAGTCACCTGAGGAGAAATGTTTTTTTTTTGCAAAAAATTAATTCCCTTTGATATCTGAAGCTGAGGTGAAATATCCACAGGGGTCATTTAAGCTACCTGAGGTGATATTTCTACTTTTTACCAAAAATGGTTTGAAGATGAAATGATGGAGCCGGTGTAAAATGTCCAGTGTGGTCATTTAGGCCACCTGAGGTGATAAACATTTTTTTGCCCAATATAGGTTCAAGGTGATTTGTGGCTCTGGGGTAGAAGGTCCACAGTGAATGTTCAGGACACAAGGGGTGATATTTTTAATTTTTGCCAAAATTGGGTTCAAACTGTTTTTTGGAAACATTGTGAACGGTCTGAGGTGTTTATTTTGGACACCTGATGTGACATTTTTAATTTTACCAAAAATATGTTCCATGTAATTTATGGATCTGGAGTAAAAGATCTGCTGTGGTTGTTTAGGTCACCAGTGGTGATATTTTTATTTTTATTAAAAATTTGTTCCAGGTGATTTATGGAGCAAAGGTGAAAGGTCTGCAATGGTCATTTAGGCTATGTGATGTGATATTTGTATTATTTTTTTGCCAGGAATAGGTGCCACATGATTTATGGAGCCTGGATAAAAGGTCTGCAGTGGACCTTTACACCACCTGAGTTAATATTTTCATTTTTACTAAAATTGGGTTCCAGGTTAAGTATGGAGCAAGGGTTAAAGGTCAATTATGGCACCTGAGGTGATATTTTTATTGTTTACCATAAATGTGTTTCAGGTGATCTATGGAGCCAGACTCAATGATCCTCAGTAGTTATTTAGACCACCTGAGGTGCAATTTACATATTTGCCAAAAATTGGTTGCAGGTGATTTATGCACCTGGAGTGAAAGGTCTGAGGTTATAGTTTAGGCCAGCTGAGGTTATATATTTATTTTTGCTGAAAATGCAGTTCAGGTGATTCACAGGAGTGGGATAAAAGGTTGGCTGTGGTCATTTAGGCCACCTGAGGCTAAAGGTAGGTGGTGGTGATTAGGCCACCTGAGGTGATAATTGTATTTTTGCCAAAAATGGGTTCCATGAAATACATGGATCCAGAGTAAAAGATCTGATGTGGTCATTTAGACCAGGAGAGGTGATATTTTTATTTTTACCAGAAATTGGATCTATGGAGCCAGGGTGAAAGGTCTGCAGAGGACCTTTAGTCAACCAGTGATGATATTTTTATTTTTTGGAAGAAATGGGTTCCAGCTCATCTGTGGAGCTAGGGTGAATTGTACGAGGTGGTCATTTATGCCACTGGAGTTGAAATTTTTATTTTTGCCAAAACTGGGGTCAAGGTGATCTTTGGAGACATTATGAAAGGTCTGAGGTGTTTGCTTAGGACACATGATGTGTGACATTTTTTTTGACCAAAAATGGGTTCCAGGTAATTTATGCACAACAGGGTTTCGAAGTGATATATGAAGTTGGAGTGAAAGGTCTGTGATGGTCATTTATGCCACCTGAGGTGATATTTTTAATTTTACAAACAAATGGGTTCCAGGTCATTAATGGAGCCTGTGTAAAAGGTCCAAAGAGGTCATTTAGGTCACCTGAGGAAATACCTTTAGTTTTTACCAAAAATGTGTTGCAGGTGATTAATAGAGCTGCTGTGAAAGTCAAAATAAAAATAACTCCTCTGGTGGCCTAAACCACCACCGCAGACATTTGACCCCAGCTCCATAAATCATCTGGAACCAATTTTTGGCAAAAATAAAACTTTCACCTCAGGTGGACTAAACAACCATCGGTGACCTTTTATAATGACACTACAGATCACCTGGAACCCAGTTTTTTTTTTTTTCCAAAGTATAAATATCACCGTCAGGTCATTAATGACCACTGTGATATTTGTACCAGCTCTATTAAATCACCTAGAACCCATTTTGGCAAAAGGAAAATATCATATCAGGTGGCAAAATTACCACCATGGACCTTTATTGAGGTTTCATAATCACCTGTAACCCATTTTTGACAAAAATAAAAATATGAACTCAGCTGGCCTAAATGTCAGCATGGTGCTAACCCCCACTGTTCCTAACCAAATGGTTCCACTGGCCTGTCCCATATCCAGCAAGGCAGGTTTTTCCTCTGCATCCCCTGAGCCATGGTCACTTGTCACAGTCAAGATCAACACCTGCTCTCCACTAAGATCCTCCAGTGTGGTCATTTTGGCCACCTGAGGTGATACCACTTTTTCCTTTTACCAAAAGTAGGTTCCAGTTGATTTCTTGCACTGAGTAAAAAGGTCCACAGTGAACTTTTAATTGACAAGGGGGACATTTTTTTTGCCAAAAATGGGTGCCATGTAATCTGTTACACTAGAGTGAATGGTACGTGGTGGTTGATTAGACCTCCTGAGGTGTAATTTTTATTTTTGCAAAAACTGGGTTCAGGGTGATCTATGGAAACATTGTGAAAGGTCTGAGGAGTTTGTTTTGGACACCTGATGTGACATTTTATTTTTTACCAAAAATGGGTTCAGGTAATTTATGGATCTGGAGAGAAAAGATCTGCAGTCATCATTTAGGTCATCAGGGGTTAAGTTTTTATTTTTAATAAAAATTGGTTCCAGGTGATTTACGGAGTAAAGGTGAAAGGTCTCTGGTGATCATTTAGGCCACCTGGGGTGATATTGTTATACATTGTATGCCAGAAATTGGTTCCAAGTGATTTAAGGCACCTGGATAAAAGGTCTGCAGTGGACCGTTAGGCCACCGGGGTGATATTTTCATTTCTGCCAAAAATGGTTCCAGGTGATCTATGGAGCCAGGGTGAATGGTATGCAGTGGTCATTTAGGCCACCAGTGGTGATATTTTTATATTTGCCAGAAATGGTTCCATGTGATCTATGGAGTCATTGTGAAAGGTCAGCAGTGGTTGTTCAAGCGAGCTGATGTGAAATTTTTATTTTTGCAAAAAATCAGTTCCAGTTGATATCTGGAGTTGGGGTAAAAGATCCATGGCAGCCGTTTAAGACACCTGAGATGATATTTGTAGTTTTTCAAAAAGTGTCTTGCAAGTTACTAATAGAGCTGGTGTAAAAGGTTTGAGGATGTTGTTTAGGACACCTGAGGTGATATTTGTATTTTTGCCCAAAATGGGTTACCGGTAAATTATTGATCCAGACTAAAAGACCTGCAGTGGTCATTTAGGCCAGAAGAAATGATATTTTTGATTTTAATAGAAATTGGTTCCATCTGATTTATGGAGCCAGGGTGAAAGGTCTACAGAAGACCTTTAGGCAACCAGGGATGATGTTTTCTTTTTTGGCAAAAATGGATTTCAGTTGATCTATGCAGCCAAGGTGAATGGTACATGGTGGTCATTTAGACCACCTATGGAGATATTTTTTTTTGTAATAATGGGTTCCAGGTAATTTATGTACCTGGTGTAAAATGTTGGTGGATGTCATTTAGGCCACCTGTGGTGATATTTTTAGTTTTTGCCAAAAATAGCTGGGGCAAAATGTCCGCAGTGCTCATTTGGGCTCCTTAAGTTATATTTTTGTTTTTGGCAAAAAATGAGTTCCAGGTGCTTAATGAAACCTTTGTAAAAGGTCTGGGGTGTTCATGTAGGCCACCTGAGAAAATATTTTTATGTTTACCAGAAAGTGGTTCCAAGTGAGTTATGGAGCAGGGGTAATATGACTGCAGTGGTCATTTAGACCACGAGAGATAATATTTTTATTTTTGCCACAAATGGGTTCCAGGTGATCTATGGAGTCATTGTGAAAGGTTGCAATTGTTGTTTAAGCCAGCTGAGGTGGAATTTTTATTTTTGCATAAAATTGGTTCCCATTGATATCTATAGATGGGGTGAAAGGTCCATGACAGGCATTTAAGACACCTGAGGTGATAGTTAAAGTTTTTGAAAAAGTGCATTGTAAGTGACTGATTGAGCAGATGTAAAAGGTCTGAGGATGTCATTTAGGCCACCTGAGGTGTATTTGTATTTTTGCCAAAAATGGGTTCCAGGTAATTTATGGATTTAGAGTAAAAGATCTACAGTGGTCATTGAGGCCACCAGAGGTAATGTTTTTATTTTTTACTAAAAATTGGTACCAGGTAATTTCTGGAACAAAGGTGAAAGGTCTGTGGTAGTCATTTAGGCCACCTGGGGTGACATTTCTATTCATTTTTTTGCTGGAAATCAGTTCCAGGTGATTTTTGGCATCTGAATTAAAGGTCTGCAGTGCCCATTTATGCCACCTGAGGTAATATTTTTATTTTTATGAAAAATGGGTTCCAGGTCATGTATGGAGCAAGGGTAAAAGGTCCTTTATGCCACCTGAGGTGATATTTTCATTTGTTGCCATAACAAAGTTTCAGGTGATCTGTGGAGCCTGATTCAAAGTTCTGCAGTGGTTGTTTAGGCCACCTGAGGTGAAATTTACATATTTGCTGAAAATTGGTTGCAGGTGATTTATGAAGCTGGGGTGAAAGGTCTGAGGTTTTCATTTAGGCCACCTGAGGTGATATGTTTATTTTTGCCAAAAAAAATTTCAGGTGATTTATGGGATTGGGGTAAATGGTAGGCAGTGGTAATTTAGGTCTCCTGAGGTTAAAGGCAGGTGGTGGACATTTAGGCCTCCTGAAGTGATAATTTTAGTTTTGCCAAAAATTGGTTCCAGATGATCTATGGAGTAATTGTGAAAAGTCCGCAATGGTTGTTTAAGCCATCTGAAGTTAAATTTATATTTTTGCAGACAGTGGATTCCAGATGATATCTGGAGCTGTCTACAGTTGTCATTTAAGCTACGTGAGGTGATATTTTTAGTCTTTTAAAAAGTGTTTTGCAGGTGATTAATGGAGCTGGTGTGACAGGTCTGAGGTTATTGTTTGGCCACCTGAGGTGATATTTGTATTTTTCACGAAACTGGGATCCAGGTAATAAATGTATCCAGAGTAAAAGATCTGCAGCTGTCATTTAGGCCACCTGAGGTGATTCTTCTTTTTGTTAAAATGTGTTCCAGGTGATATGAATCTGAGGTAAAAGGTATGTTTATTTCCTTTAGACCACATGTGGTGATATATATTTTTTTGTAATAATGGGTTCCAGGTAATTTATGTACATGGGGTAAAATGTTGGTGGATGTCATTTAGGCCACCTGTGCTGATCAAATTCGTTTTTGCCAAAAACATGGTCCGGCTGATCCATGGAGCTTGGTTTAAAAAGTTTCTTCATGGTTCTTTAAGCCACCTGAGTTGAAATTTTTTTATTTCTTTCAAAAATGTGCCTTTGTTGAGTTAAATGACTGGAGTGAAAGCTCAATGGTGGTTGTTTATTCCACTTGAGGTAATTTTATTTGCCAAAAATGGTTTCTAGGTGATTGATGGAGAAGGTGTAAATTGTCCAAAGTGGTCATAGAGGCCACCAGAAGGGACATGCTTTTGTTGTTGCCAAAATGGGTTTCAGGTGATTTATGGAGGTGAGGTAAAAGAATCACAGTAGAGCTTTAGACCACCAGGGGTGCTATTTTTATTTTTGCAGAAAATGGGTTCCAGGTGATCTATGGAGACATGGAAAATGTGATGCAGTGGTCGTTTAGGCCACCTGGGCTGAAATTTTAATTTTTGCAAAAAATGGGTTGCAGTTGATTTTTCTTGCTGGGGTGAAAGCCCTGTTTTTTTACATGAAAGCTACCTAATGTGATATATGTATTTTTTGCCAAAAATGTGTTTCAGGTGATTAATGGAGTTTGGGTAAAAGGTAGGCAGTGGTCATTAAGGCCACCTGAGGTGATATTTTTATTTTTGCCAGAAATAGTTCCAGGTGATCTATGAAGTCATTGTGAAAGGTCAGCAGTGGCTGTTCCAGCCAGCTGAGGTGAAATATTTATTTTTGCAAAAAATCAGTTCCAGTTGAAAGCTGAAGTTGGGGTTAATGGTCCATGGCAGTCATTTAGAACACCTGAGGTGATATTTGTATTTTTGCCAAACATGGGTTCCTGGTAAATTATTGATCCATAGTAAAAGATCTGCAGTGGTCATTTAGGCCAGGAGGCATGATATTTTTAATTTTAATAGAAATTGGTTCCAGGTGATTTATGGAGCCAGGGTGAAATGTCTAAAGAGGACCTTTAGGCAACCAGGGATGATGATTTCATTTTTGGCAAAAATGGGTTCCAGATGATCTATGCAGACAGGTTGAATAGAACATGGTGGTCATTTAGACCACCTGTGGTGATATTTTTTTTTGTAATAATGGGTTCCATGTAATTTACAGTATGTAGCTGGGGGTGGTCATATAGGCCACCTGAGAAAATATTTTTATGTTTACCAAAAAGTGGTTCCAGGTGAGTTATGGAGCAGGGGAAATGGGACTGCAGTGGTCATTTAGGCCACCAGAGATAATATTTTTATTTTTGCCAGAAATGGTACCAGGTCATCTATGGAGTCCTTGTGAAAGGTCAGCAGTGGTTGTTCAGGCCAGCTGAGGTGAAATTTTTATTTTTGCATAAAATCGGTTTCCGTTGATATCTATAGTCAGGGACCCTGGTTTTCCATTTTTACCGGTAACACCGGTAACAATCACGGAATCCTGTTTGGTTTGCGGATTTTGAATTCTTGTACCGGTGCCTCACGGAAATTGCATGTCACTGTGCAGAATCTCTAAGATTTCAGTATCTTTTTACATTTTTTTTTATTTTCTCTTTCTATGTCCCCTTATCACAACATCAGTATCCCTAGCTTCACCCCCAGGTAATGCTCAGGAGCTCCTGTGGCCTTCCCTATCCTGCCTGGGTTGTACCCCAGGTGGAAGGAGGGACCCTAGGTCACCCTCCACTCCCTTAGTGTGCGTCGGGCAGCCCAGTGGGTCCTGGTTTGAAGTCTGGGGTGCCTGGGTCCTTCTGCCAGTGGCTGATGTGGGGTGATTGTTCCTGGTTTTCTGGTATCTGTCCCTGAGGGCACCGGCACTTGAGAGCCAAGGAGGTAAGTCACATAGACATGCCACTGCTCCAGATCCTGGCTAGCGTCCTCCCCTCCTGATCACTCTGCAGCACCATTGCACCACCACCTATGGTGACACCGGTGGTGGTAAAGAAGCAGGACCTGCAGCCCACCCTCCCCAGAGGAGGAGAGCAGTTCCCCAGGTGCTCGATCCTACTCCCCGACCAGACCTCCAGCAACCCGAGTATGCTTCTGACCCTGGGTCACTGGCACTGCAAGCAATAGTGCTACTGCAGCGCCAGTGGGCCGACCCAGATTTCAGCATCTTAAAATGAATGCTGCTGTGCTTTGCGTTGTTTCTGCTTTGCTGCGTATAGAAACAGTAAGGAAATCACCTGCACTGCTTTGTTGTAATCAGCCATTCAGTTTAACCACTCATGCCTAGTGGTTAGAGTAACAAACGGTGATTGAACTGGGTACATCCAGCAGACTTGGGTTTGAGTCCCACAACCTCCACTTGCATCCAAGCAAGTCACTTAACCTCCCAATTGCTTCTAGGTCACTCCGTAAAACACACAGTTCTGCCTAGTGGGCCTTACCTGCTTTACAAAGAATATAAAAAAAAATACCAATATATATTTACTGCATCATAGAACAGTAGTCAGGGTACCATGTAATTTACTCGAGTTTTACTTGGGCTGCAATGATTTTGTATAGGTAAAGATAAATATTCAGATACATTTTATAAGCTTGTTTTTACATTTTAGTCAGATTTTTATTGTATTCTTTGCACATAAGCATCTAGGTTGTAGATTGTTAAATGCAGGACCACTGTTACCAACTAACTTATTCAAGTTTATAATCAGTAGGGCCATCCAAAATCCTCAGTTGTTGTAATGAAAACTAGTCTGAATGAAAGTATGTTCACAAAGAAGAAACTGCCTTACTTCTTATGAAAAGACTTCACAGTTAGCGCCACATTTAGGTGAATTGAATCATTTTCTCCTTTTCTCCAACCTGCTGGTTCTGTCTCTGTGACAACAAAATGTTTTCTAATAGACTGCTTCAACAAAAAGCAAACGTTAAGTATTTAAGAGTACTTAACAAGGTAAGACTCCAAGGGGATGTATGATGCTAGTGGGCAGAGTAGTGCTCAATTCTCATCTGAACAAAGACATGAAAACTAGGAGGCACCCTTTTCATGGACACCAAGTAGAAAAAAAAAAGAATCCACATGTCTGGGAGATGCATGAATCTATTTGAAGGTCCTCCACTAATCACTTGTGGATTTTTTTAGGTGAAAACACTTTATTTTAAAGAAGCAAATTCAAGCAGTTTTTTTTGCTCCTCCTACCCCCTGGCCATCCACTCCTTCAGGCCTGCCAAGGCCCCCTACTACCACTGCCATAAACCTACCCTTCCTCTCAGGAGAAGGGGAGTGGTCGTTGGACACTCAAGCCTTCACCCACCAGCTGGCCCTCCAACACCCAAGTCTGTTCCCTAACCCTGGTCAGCGGTGTCACAGGCAGATATCCAATTCAGGCAGTTAAATTATAGATAGGAAAAAACAAAGGTAGTCCACCTTAGCGTGATGGTTCAGATTAATTCACATCTGAGTTCTGACAAGCCAAGAGACCAAGTCATTTGTAACTTGCATGTGGGTGTGAGTATTGAAAGGGATCATAGTGCTGTCACTACTGCCATCAACCCAGAGGAATGTGTAGTGCATTGTTGCTACTGCCATCACACCAAAGGGGTGGGGACTGTAGTGCTTCTGCCATCACCACTGGTGGATGGGGAATGTAGGCCTGCTGCCGTCCCACCTGAGGGAAGGGGGCCATAGTGCTGATACTGCCATCACACATGAGGAAAGATGACCATAGTACTGCTGCCATCACACCTAAGGGATGGGGGCCATAGTGCTGCTGCTTCTGTCACATCAGAGGGATGGGGGCCGTAGTGCTGCTTCCATCACACCTTAGGGACGGGGGCTGTAGTGTTGCTGCTGCCATCACATCTTGTACCTAAAATAACTTTAAATTGGTACAAGGATGGAAGTATGTGTAATAGTGGAGGTCAAAATTGCTAAAATACATGTTAGCAGAGTTAAAAATTGTTAAATAAAGTACACAAAACCAAACACCGGCAAAACCGGATTTTGGCTTAGCAGACACCGGTGACAATACCGTTTTTTACAATGTGCCAAACGGAATATGCCCTTTCTCAATCCCGGTAAACCAGTGTCCCTGTCTATAGTTGGGGTGAAAGTTCCATGGTAGCCATTTAAGACACCTGAGGTGATTTTTGTAGTGTTTCAGAAGTGGGTTGTAAGTGACTAATGGAGCTGGTGTAAAAGGTCTGAGGTTGTCATTTAGGACACCTGATATGATGCTTGTATTTTTTGCCAAAAATGAGTTCCGGGTAAATTATTGATCCAGATTAATTGATCTGCAGTGGTCATTTAGGCCTGGAAACATGATATTTTTATTTTTAATAAAAATTCATTCCAGTTGATTTATGGTGCCACAGGGAAGTTTACAGAGGACCTTTAGGCAACCAGAGATGATGTTTTCATTGTAGGCAGAAATGGGTTCCAGGTGATCTATGCAGACAGGGTGAATGGTACATGGTGGTCATTTAGGCCACCTCTGGTGATATTTTTTTTGCACTAATTGGTTCCAGGTAATTAATGTACCTGGGGTAAAATGTTGGTGGATGTCATTTAGGCCACCTGTGGTGATATTTTCAGTTTTTGCCAAAAATAAATGGGGTGAAATATCCACACTGCTCATTTAGGCTCCTTATGTTATATTTTTGTTTTTGCCAAAAATGGGTTCCAGGTGCTTAACTGAACCTTTGTAAAAGGTCTGTGGTGGTGATATAGGCCACCTGAGAAAATATTTTTATGTTTACCAAAAAGTGGTTCCAGGTGAGTTATGGAGCAGGGATAGTGGGACTGCAGTGGTCATTTAGGCCACCAAGAGATAATATTTTAATTTTTGCCACAAATGGATTCCAGGTGATTTGTGGTGTCATTGTGAAAGGTTGCAGTGACGTTTAAGCCAGTAGAGGTGAAATGTTTATTTTTGCATAAATCGGTTCCCCTTGATATCTATAGTTGGGGTGAAATGTCCATGGCAGGCACTTAAGACACCTGAAGTGATATTTAAAGTTTATGAAAAAGAGGGTTGTAAGTGAATAATGGAGCTGGTGTAAAACATCTGATGTTGTCATTTAGGCCACCTGAGGGATGCTTTTTAATTTTGCCAAAACTGTGTTCAATTTATCTATGGAAATATTGTTAAAGGTCTGAGGAGTTTGCTTTGGACACCTGATGTGACATTTTTATTTTTACCAGAAATGGGTTCCAGGTAATTTATGGATCTGGAGTAAAAGATCTGCAGTGGTCATTGAGGCCACCAGAGGTAATTATTTTATTTTTACTAAAAATTGTTTCCAGGTGATTTATGGAACCAAGGTGAAAGGACTGCAGTAGTCATTTAGGCCACTTATTTTGACTTTTCTATTTATTTTTTGCCGGAAATCAGTTCCAGGTGATTTATGGCACCTGAATAAAAGATATGCAGTGCTCATTTAGCCCACTTTTGGTAATATTTTTATTTTTGCCAAAAATGGGTTCCAGGTCATGTATGGAGCAAGGGTAAAAGGTCCTTTATGACCTCTGAGGTGATATTTTCATTTGTTTCCACAAAAAGGCTTCAGGTGATCTATGGAGCCAGATTCAAAGTTCCTCAGTGGTTATTTAGGCCACCTGAGGTGAAATTTACATATTTGCTGAAAATGGGTTTGCAGATGATTTATGAAGCTGGGGTGAAACTTCAGAGGTTGTCATTTAGGGCACCTGAGGTGATATACTTATTTTTGCCAAAAACAATTTCAGGTGATTTATTGGATTCTGGTGAATGGTAGGCATTGGTAATTTAAGTCAGCTGAGGTTAAAGGCAGGTGGTGGTCATTTAGGCCACCTGAAGTGATAATTTTAATTTTGTCAAAATTGGTTCCAGGTGATCTATGGAGTAATTGTGAAAACTCTGAGATGGTTGTTAAAGCCATCTGAAGTTACATTTTTATTTTTACAAACAGTGGATTCCAGGTGATATCTGGAGCTGAGGTGAACTGTCCACAGTGGTCGTATAAGCAATGTGAGGTGATATTTTTAGTTTTTTTAAAAGTGGGTTGCAGGTGATTAATGTAGCTGGTGTGAAATGTGTGAGGTTATTGTTTGGCCACCTGAGGTGATATCTGTGTTTTTCCCAAAACTGGGATCCAGGCAGTTTGCTAAAATTTGTTCCAGGTGAGATGAATCTGGGGTAAAAGGTCTGTTTAGGTCATTTATACCACATGTGGTGATATTTTTAGTTTTTGAAAAAAGATACTCTAGCTGATCTATGGAGCTTGGTTGAAAGTTTCTTCATGGTTCTTTAAGATGCCTGAGTTGAAATGTTTTATTTGTTCAAAAATGGGTTTTTGGTGAATTAAATAGCTGGAGTGAAAAATCAACGGTGGTTGTTTATTCCACCTGAGGTGATTTTATTTTGCCAAAAATGGTTTCTAGGTGATTGATGGGGCTGGTGTAAAATGTCCAAAGTACTCATTGAGGCCACCAGAGGGGATATGTTTTTTTTTGTTGCAAAAAATGGGTTTCAGGTGATTTAAGAGATGAGGTAAAAGATTCACAGTAGAGCTTTAGACCACCAGGGGTGCTAATTTTTTTTTGCAAAAAATGGGTTCCAGGTGATCTATGGAGACATGGAGAATGTGATGCAGTGGTGGCTTAGACCATCTGGGGTAACATTTTTATTTTTGCAAAAAATGGGTTGCAATTGATTTTTTATGCTGTGGTGAAAATATGTTTTTTACATTAATGCTACCTGATATATGTCTTTTTTCCCAAAAATGGGTTTCAGCTGATTAATGGGGTTTTGGTAAAAGGAAGGCAGTGGTCATTTAGGCCGCCAGAGGTGGTATTTTTATATTTGCCAGAAATGGTTCCATGTGATCTATGGAGTCATTGTGAAAGGTCAGCAGTGGTTGTTCAAGTGAGCTGATGTGAAATTTTTATTTTTGCAAAAAATCAGTTCCAGTTGATATCTGGAGCTGGAGTGAAAGATCCATGGCAGCTGTTTAAGACACCTGAGATGATATTTGTAGTTTTTCCAAAAGTGGCTTGCAAGTGACTAATGGAGCTGGTGTAAAAGGTTTGAGGTTGTTGTTTATGACACCTGAGGTGATATTTGTATTTTTGCCAAAAATGGGTTCCAGGTAATTTATGGATTTAGAGTAAAAGATCTACAGTGGTCATTAAGCTCATGAGAGGTAATGTTTTTATTGTTTACTAAAAATTGGTTCCAGGTGATTTCTGGAACCAAGGTCTGTGGTAGTCATTTAGGCCACTGGGGTGACATTTCTATTCATTATTTTGCTGGAAATCAGTTCCCGGTGATTTTTGGCACCTGAATTAAAGGTCTGCAGTGCCCATTTAGGCCAGCTCAGGTAATATTGTTATTTTTACCAAAAATGGGTTCCAGGTCATGTATGGAGCAAGGGTTAAAGGTCCTTTATGCCACCTGAGGTGATAATTTCATTTGTTGCCATAAAAAGGTTTCAGGTGATCTATGGTGCCAGATTCAAGGTTCTGCAGTTGCTGTTTAGGCCACCTGAGGTGAAATTTACATATTTGCTGAAAATGGGTTGCAGGTGATTTATGAAGCTGGGTGAAAGGTCTGAGGTTTTCGTTTAGGCCACCTGAGGTGATATGTTTATTTTTGCCAAAAAAAAAATTCAGGTGATTTTATGGGATTGGGGTAAATGGTAGGCAGTGGTAATTTAGGTCTTCTGAGGTTAAAGGCAGGTGGTGGACATTTAGGCCTCTTGAAGTGATAATTTTAGTTTTGCTAAAAATTGGTTCCAGGTGATCTATGGAGTAATTGTGGAAAGTCCGCAATGGTTGTTTAAGCCATCTGAAGTTAAATTTATATTTTTGCAAACAGTGGATTCCAGGTGATATCTGGAGCTGATGTGAACTGTCTACAGTTGTCATTTAAGCTACATGAGGTGATAATTTTAGTTTTTTTAAAAAGTGGGTTGCAGGTGATTAATGGAGCTGGTGTGAATGGTCTGGGATTATTGTTTGGCCCCTAAAGGTGATATTTGCATTTTTACCAAAACTGGGATCCAGGTAATTAATGTATCCAGAGTACAATATTTGCAGTTGTAATATATGCCACCTGAGTTGATTCTTCTTTTTGCTAAAATGTGTTCCAGGTGACATGAATCTGGGGTAAAAGGTCTGTTTAGGTCTTTTAGACCATAATGGGTGACATTTTTAGTTTTTGCCAAAAACATACTCCTGCTGATCTATGGAGCCTGGTTGAAAGTTTTTTGATGTCTCTTTAAGCCACCTGAGTTGAATTTTTTATTTGTTTCAAAAATTGCTTTTTGGTGACTTAAATAGCTAGAGTGAAAGATCAATGGTGGTTGTTTATTCCACCTGAGATGATTTATTTTGCCAAAAAATTATTTATAGGTGATTGATGGAGCTCTACAGGTGATCTATGCAGGCAGGGTGAATGGTAGGCAATGGTCATTTAGGCCACCTGAGGTGATATTTTTATTTTTGCCAGAAATGGTTCCAGGTGATCTATGGAGTCATTGTGAAAGGTTGCAGTGGTTAATTAAGCCAGCTGGGGTGAAATTTTTATTTTTGCATAAAATTGGTTCCCGTTGATATCTATAGTTGGGGTGAAAGGTCCATGGCAGTCATTTATGACGCCTGAGGTGATATTTAAAGTTTTTGAAAAAGTGGGTTGTAAGTGACTAATGGAGCTGGTGTAAAAAGTCTGAGGTTGTCATTTAGGCCACCTGAGCTGATATTTTTTATTTTGCCAAAACCATGTTCAATTGATCTATGGAAACATTGTAAAAGGGCAGAGGAATTTGTTTTCTACATCTGATGTGACATTTTTATTTTTTATTAAAAATGGGTTCCAGGTAATTTATGGATCTGGAGTAAAATACCTGCAGTGGTCATTGAGGCCACCAGAAGTAATGTTTTTATTTTTACTATAAATTGGTTCCCGGAGATTTATAGAATGAAGGTGAAAGGTCTACGGTAGTCATTTAGGCCATCTGTGGTGACATTTCTGTTAATTTTTTGCTGAAAATCAGTTCCAAGTGATTTATGGCACCTCAATAGAAGGTCTGCAGTGCTCATTTAGGCCACCTGAGGTAATATTTTTATTTTTTACCTAAAATGGGTTCCAGATCATGTATGGAGCAAGGGATAAAGGTCCTTTATGCCACCTGAGGTGATATTTTCATTTGTTGCATAAAAAGGTTTCAGGAGATCTATAGAGTGAGACTGATAGTTTCTGAGTGGTTGTTTAAGCCACCTGAGGTGAGATTTACATATTTGCTGAAAATGGGTTGCAGGTGATTTATGAAGCTGGGGTGAAATGTCTGAGGTTGTCCTTTAGGCCACCTGAGGTGATATATTTATTTTTGCTAAAAAAACATTTCTGGTGATGTGTGGGATTGGGGTAAATGATAGGCAGTGGTAATTTAGGTCACCTGAGGTTAAAGGCAGGTGGCAGTCATTTAGGCCACCTGAAGTGATAATTTTAGTTTTTGCCAAAAATTGGTTGCAGGTGATCTATGGAGCAATTGTGAAAAGTCTGCAATGGTTGTTTAAGTCATCTGAAGTAAAATTTTTATTTTTCCAAACAGTGGATTCCAGGTGATATCTGCAGCCGAGGTGATCTGACCATAGTGATCATTTAAGCCACAAGACGTGAAATTGTTAGTTTTTTTTAAAAAGTGGGTTACAGGTGATTAATGGAGCTGGTGTGAAAATTGTGAGGTCATGATTTGGCCCCTGAGGTGATATTTGTATTTTTCCCAAAACTGGGATCCAGGTGATTAATGTATCCAGAGTAAAAGATTTGCAGTTGTGATTTAGGCCACCTGAGGTGATTCTTCTTTTTGCTAAAATTTGTTCCAGGTGATATAGATCTGGGGTAAAAGGTCTGTTTAGGATTTTGAGACCACAATGGGTAATATTTTTAGTTTTTGCCAAAAACATACTCCAGCTGGTCTACTGAGCCTCGTTGAAAGTTTCTTGATGGCTCTTTAAGCAACCTGAGTTGAATTTTTTATTTGTTTCAAAAATTGTATTTTGGTGAGTTAAATAGCTGGAGTGAAACATCAATGGTGGTTGTTTATTAAAACTGAGGTGATTGTTTTTGCCAAAAATGAATTATAGGTGATAGATGAAGCTCTATAGGTGATCTATGCAGACAGGGTGAATAGTATGTAGTGGTCATTTAGGCCACCTGAGGTGATATTTTTATTTTTGCCAGAAATGGTTCCAGGTGATCTATGGAGTCATTGTGAAAGGTCAGCAGTGGCTGTTCAAGCCAACTGAGGTGAAATATTTATTTTTGCAAAAAATCAGTTCCAGTTGATCTCTGGAGTTGGGGAGAAAAGTCAATGTCAGCCTTTTAAGACACCTGAGGTGGTATTTGTAGTTTTTCAAAAAGTGGCTTGTAAGTGACTAATGGAGCTGGTGTAAAAGGGCTGAGGTTGTCGTTTAGGACACCTGATGTTATACTTGTATTTTTGCCAAAAATGGGTTCCCAGAAAATTATTGATCTAGAGTAAAAGATCTGCAGTGGTCATTTAGGCCAGTAGACATGATATTTTTACTTTTAATAGAAATTGGTTCCAGTTGATTTATGGAACCAGGGTGAAAGGTCTACAGAGTACCTTTAGGCAACCAGGGATGTTGTTTTCATTTTTGGCAAAAATGGGTTCCAGTGATCTACGCAGATAGGGTGAATGGTACATGGTGGTCATTTAGGCCACCTGTCATGATATTTTTAGTTTTTGCTAAAAATAGGTTTGGTGAAATATCCACAGTGCTCATTTGGGCTCCTTATGTTATTTTTTTGTTTTTGCCAATAATGGGATCCAGGTGCTTAATTGAACCTTTGTAAAATGTCTGTGGTGGTCATATAGGCCACATGTGGTAATATTTTTATGTTTATCAAAAAGTGGTTCCAGGTGAGTTATGGAGCAGGGGTAGAAGGACTGCAGTGGTCATTTAGGCCACCAGAGTAATATTTTATTTTGCCACAAATGGGTTCCAGGTGACCAATGGGGTCTTTGTGAGAGGCTGCAGTGGTTGTTTAATCCAGCTGAGGTGAAATTATTATTTTTGCATAAAATCGGTTCCTGTTGATAGCCATAGTTGGGGTGAAAGGTCCATGGCAGGCATTTAAGACACCTGAGGTAATATTTAAAGTTTTTGAAAAAGTGGGATGTAAGTGATTAATGCAGCTGGTGAAAAGGTCTGAGGTTGTCATTTAGGGCCCTGAGGTGATATTTTTCTACTCATTTTTTGCTCAAAACTGTGTTCAATTGACCTATGGAAACATTGTGAAAGGTCTGAGGAGTTAGTTTGGACACCTGATGTGACATTTCCATTTCTGCCAAAAATGGGTTTCAGGTATTTTATGGATTGGGAGTAAAAGATCTGCAGTGGTCATTGAGGCCACCAGAGGTAATTTTTTTTACTAAAAATTGGTTCCAGGTAATTTATGGAACCGAGGAGAAAGGTCTGCAGTAGTCATTTAGGTCACCTGGGGTGACATTTCTATTCATTTATTGCTGGAAATCAGTTCCAGGTGATTTATGGCACCTGAAAAAAATGTCTGCAGTGCTCATTTAGGCCTTCTGGGGTAATATTTTTATTTTTACCAAAAATAGTTCTAGGTCATATATGAAGCAGAGGTAAAAGGTCCTTGATGCCACCTGAGGTGATATTTTCATTTGTTGCCATAAAAAGGTTTCAGGTGATCTGTGGAGACAGATTCAAAGTTCCTCAGTGGTTGTTTAAGCCACCTGAGGTGAAATTTACATATTTGCTGAAAATGAGTTGCCAATTATTTTTGAAGCTGGGGTGAAAGGTCTGAGGTTGTTTTTTAGGCCACCTGAGGTGATATATTTATTTTTGCCAAAAAAAATTCAGATGATTTATTTGAATGGGGTAAATGGTAGGCAGTGGTAATTTAGGTCACCTGAGGTTAAAGGCAGGTGCTGGTTATTTAGGCCACCTGAAGTGATAATTTTATTTTAGCCAAAAACTGGCTCCAGCTGATCGATGGAGCATGGTTGAAAGTTTTTCATGGTTCTTTATGCCACCTGAGTGGAAATTATTTCTTAGTTTCAAAATTGGGTTTTTGGTGAGTTAAATAACTGGAGTGAAAGCTGAACGATGGTCATTTATTCCACCTGAGCTGATTTTTGTTTTGCCAAAAATTGTTTCTTGGTGATTAATGGAGCTGGTGTAAAATGTCCAAAGTGGTCATTGAGGCCACGAGAGGGGATATGTTTTTGTTGTTGCCAAAAATGGGTTTCAGTTGATTTATGGAGGTGAGGTAAAAGATTCATAGTACAGGTTTAGACCACCAGGGGTGCTATTTTTAATTTTGCAAAAAATAGGTTCCAGGTGATCTATGGAGACATGGAGAATGTGATGCAGTGGTCGTTTAGGCCACTCAGGTTGAAATTCTTATTTTTGTAAAAAGTGGGTTGCAGTTGATTTATCTTGCTGGAGTGAAAGGTCTGTTTTTTACATTAATGCTACCTGATGTGATATATAGCCGATTAAAACACCTGAGGTGATATTTGTAGTTTTTCAAAAAGTGGCTTGTAAGTGACTAATGGAGAAGGTGTAAAAGGTTTGAGGTTGTCGTTTATGACTCCTGAGGTGATATTTGTATTTTTGCCAAAAATGGGTTCCCGGTAAATTATTGATCCAGAGTAAAAGATCTGCAGTAGTCATTTAGGCAAGGCGACATGATATTTTTATTTCTAATAGAAATTGATTTCAGATGATTTATGGAGCCAGGGGTGAAAGGTCTACAGAGGACCTTTAGGCAACCAGGGATGATGTTTTCATTTTTGGCAAAAATGGGTTCCAGGTGATCTATGCAGACAGGGTGAATGGTACATGGTGGTCATTTAGGCCTTCTGTGGTGATATTTTGTTTTGTAATAATGGATTCCAGGTAATTTATGTACCTGGGGTATAATGTCAGTGGATGTCATTTATGCCACCTATGGTGATATTTTTAGTTTTTGCCAAAAATAGGTGGGGTCAAATATCCACAGTGCTAATTTGGGCTCCTGATGCTATATTTTTGTTTTTGCCAAAAATGGGTTCTAGGTGCTTAATGGAACCTTTGTAAAATGTCTTTGGTGGTCATATAGGCCACCTGAGGTATTATTTTTATGTTTTCCAAAAAGTGGTTCCAAGTGAGTTATGGAGCAGGGGTAATGGGACTGCAGTGGTCATTTAGGCCACCAGAGATAATATTTTTATTTTTGCTACAAATGGGTTCCAGGTGATCTATGGAGTCATAGTGAAAGGTTGCAGTGGTTGTTTAAGCCTACTGAGGTGAAATTTTTATTTTTGCAAAAACAGTGTTCAAGGTGATCTATGGAATCATTGTGAAAGGTCCGATAAGTTTGTTTTGGACACCAGATGTTACATTTTTATTTTTACCCAAAATGGGTTCCAGGTAATTGATGGATCTGGAGTAAAAGATCTGCAGTGGTCATTTAGGCCACCAGAGGTAATGTTTTTATTTTTACTAAAAATGAGCTCCCAGGTGATTTATGGAGCTGAGATGAAAGGTCTGCAGAAGTCATTTAGGACACCTGGGGTGACATTTCTATTCAGTTTTGCCAGAATTTAATTCCAGGTAATTTATGGATCCAGAGTAAAAGATCTGCAGTGGTCATTTAGGCCAGGAGAGGTGATATTGTTATTTGCACTAGAAATTGGTTTCAGGTGATTTATGGAGCCTGGGTGAAAGGTCTGCAAAGGACCTTTAGGCAACCAGGGATGATATTTTTATTTTTTGCCAAAAATGGGTTCCAGGTGATCTATGGAGCCAGATTCAAGGTTCATCAGTGGTTGTTTAGGTCACCTGAGGTGAAATGTTAATTTTTTCCCCAAAAAATGAGTTCCAGGTGGGTTATAAAGCTGGGGTGGAAGGTTAACAGCTTTTATTAAGGCCATCTGAGGTCATAATTTCATTTTTACTAAAAGTGGGATCCAGGTTATGTATGGAGAAAGGTTAAAAGGTCATTTATGCCACCTGATGAGATATTTTCATTTTTTTACTATAAATTGGTTTCAGGTGCTCTACGGAGCCAGATTCATTGTTCCTCATTAGTTGTTTAGGGCACCTGAGGTGCAATTTATATATTTGCCAACAATGGGTGTCTGGTGATTTATGCAGCTTGGGTGAAAGGTCTGAGGTTGTAGTTTAGGCCAGCTGAGGTGATGTATTCATTTTTGCAAAAATGCAGTTCAGGTGATTCATGGGTTTGGGATAAAAGGTTGGCTGTAGTCATTTAGGCCTCCTGAGGTTAAAGGTAGGTGGTGGTGATTAGGCCACCTCAGGTGATAATTGTATTTTTGCCAAAAATGGGTTCCATGTAATGCATGGATCCAGATTAAAAGATCTGCAGTGGCCGTTTAGACCAGGAGAAGTGATATTTTTAATTTTGCCAGAAATTGGCTCCAGGTGATTTATGGAGCCTGGATGAAAGGCCTGTAGAGGACCTCTAGGCAACCAGGGACGATGTTTTTGGTTTTTGCCAAAAATGGGTTTCAGCTAATCTGTGGACATAGGGTGAATGGTATGAGTTGGTCATTTAGGCAACCTGAGGTGAAATTGGTATTTTTACCAAAATTGGGTTCAAGGTGATCTTTGGAAACATTGTGAAAGTTCTGAGGTGTTTGTTTAGGGCACTTGTTGTGACATTTTAATTTTATCAAAAAATGGGTTCCAGGTAATCTATGGATCTGAAGTAAAAGATCTGCTGTGGTCATTTAGGCCACCAGAGGTGATATTTTTATTTTTATTAAAAACTGGTTCCAGGTGATTTATGGGTTTGGGATAAAAGGTCTGCAGTGGGCCTTTAGGCCATCATGGGTGATATTTTCATTTTTGCCAGCAATGGTTCCAGGTGATCTCTGAGCCTGGGTGAATGCTATGCAGTGGTCTTTTAGGACATCTGAAGTAATATTTTTATTTTTTTACCAAACATGGGTTCCATGTTATGTATGGAGCAAGGGTAAAAGGTCCATTATGGCACCTAAGGCGATATTTTTGTTTTTTGCCATTAGTGATATATTGTTTACATCATTTACTATATATTATTTTAGGCAAAAATGGGTTGCATGTGATTTATGTGATAAAAGGTAGGCAGTGATCTCTTAGGCCACCTGGGGTAATTTTTTTTCCACAAATGGGTCCCAGGTGATCTATAGAGTCATTGTGAAAGGTTGAAGTGGTTGTTTAAGCCAGCTGAGGTGACATTTTTATTTTTGAATAAAATCAGTTCCAGTTGATATCCCTAGTTTGGGTGAAATGTCCATGGCAGCTGTTTAAGACACCTGAGATGATATTTTCAGTTTTTGAAAATTTGGTTTGTAAGTGACTAATGGAGCTGGTGTAAAAGATCTGAGGATCTTTATCCTCAGAAAGCATAAATGACCAGTGCAGACATTTTACATTGCCTCCACAAATCACCTGGAACCAAATTTTGGCAATATAAAAATATTACCTCAATTAGCCTAAATGGCTAATGCTGACCTTTAACCTCAAGAAGCATAAAACACCACTGCAGACCTTTCACTTTGCTGCCATAAATCAGGTGATCTATTGAGCCAGGGTAAAAGGTTTGTGGTAGTCGTTACGACCACCTGAGGTGACATTTCTATTTTTGCCAAAAATGGGTTCCAGGTGATTGATGGAGGCAAAGTAAAAGGTGTGCAGTGGTGTTTTATGCTTCTTGAGGTTAAAGGTCAGCATTAGCCATTTAGGCCACCTGAGGTGTTTGTTTTGGACACCTGATGTGACATTTTTATTTTTACCAAAAATAGGTTCCAGGTAATTTAGGGATCTGGAGTAAAAGATCTGCCGTTGTCATTTAGGCCACCAGAGGTGATATTTTTATGTTTTACTAAAAATTGTTTCCATGTCATGTATGGAGCAGGGGTAAGAGGTAATTTATGCCATCTGAGATTATATTTTTTTTTTGCGATAAATGGGTTTCAGGTGATTTATGGAGCTTGATTCAACCTTCCTCAGTGGTAGTTTAAGACACCTGAGGTGAAATTTATATACTTGCTTAAATGGGTTGCGGGTGATTTGTGGAGCAGCTATGAAAGTCTGAGGTTGTCATTAAGACCACCTGAGGTGATATATTTATTTTTGCTGAAAATGCATTTCGGGTGATTTATGGGGTTGGGGTAAAAGGTAGGCAGTTGGTCATTTAGGAAACCTGAAGTTAAAGGTAGGTGGTGGGAACTTAGGCCACCTGAGGTGATAGCTTTATTTTTGCCAAAAAATGGGTTCCAGGTGAGTTATGGAGTCGTTAACCATCCTTGGACTTGTTTTGTTTCACTCATGTTGAGCCTACTGTACTAAGTATGTACTTTATGCATCTATTCTTATTGTAACAATGCCTACTGCACCAAATGTTAATTTTAGCACTGATATGTATTTTACGACACTCAGGTCGCATCTGAAATGAGTGGTTTTTCCCACTCAGTATGCTTATCTGGTAAATCTACTTAATAAATAAATAGATAAATCAATAAATTATGAAAAGTCCACAATGGTTTTATAAGCCACCTGAGTTGAAATTTTTATTTTTGCAAACAATGGATTCAGGGTATATCTGGAGCTGAGGTGAAATGTCCATGGTGGTCATTTAAGCCACCTGAGGTTATAGTTCTTAGTTTTGCAAAAATGGTTTTAAATTTGATATTATGGAGGAAAAGTCTAGTGTGTCATTTTTGGCCACCAGAGGTGATATCATTTTCTTTACCAAATATATGTTCCAATTGATTTATGGCACTGGGGTAAAGGACCACAGTGAATTTTTAAGACACAAAGGGAGGATATTTAAATTTTTACAAATGAGTTCCAGGTAATCTGTGGAGCTAGGGTGAATGGTACGAGGTAGTCATTTAGGACACCTGAGATGGAATTTTTATTTTGCAAAACAGTGTTCAAGGTGATCTATGGAATCATTATGAAAGGTCTGACTTGAATTTGTTTTGGACACCAGATGTGACATTTTTATTTTCCCAAAATGGGTTCCAGGTAACTGATGGATTCGTAAAAGATATGCTCAGACGTACTGTTTTCATTTTACTAAAATTAGGTCCCGGTGATTTACGGAGCCAAGGTGAAAGGTCTGCAGAATATTTAGTCCACCTGGAGGACATTTCTATTCAGTTTTTGCTGAAATTGTTCCAGGTAATTTATGGATCCATATTGAAAGATCTGCAGTGGCCATTTAGATCAGGAGAAGTAATGTTTTATTTTTACGAGAAATTGGTTCCAGGTGATTTATGGAGTCTGGGTGAAGAAGTCCCAATGATGATATTTTCATTTTTCCCAAAATGGGTTCCAGGAGATTTGTTGGAGCTGGGTGAAAGGGCTACGTGGACTTTTTTACTGTACCTGATGTGATATATTTTTTTTTGGTAAAAACGATTTCAGGTGATTTATGTCATTGGGGTAAAAGATAGGCAGTGGTCATTAAGGCTACATGAGGTTAAAGGAAGGTGGTGGTAATTTAGACCAGCTGAGGTGATACATTTATTTTTGCCAAAAATGGTTTCCAGTTGATCTTATGGAGCCATCTGAGAAGTTGGTGATGGTTGTTTGGCCACCTGAGGTGAAATTTTTTTATTTTGCAATAAATAGATTCGGGTGATGTCTGGAGCTGAGATGAGAAGTCCATGATATTCATTTAAGCCACCTGCAGTTAAATTTTTATTTTTTCAAATAGTGGGTTGCAGGTGATCTGTGGATTTGGGTGAATGGTTATGAGGTGATTGTTTAGGGCTACCTGAGGTGAAATTTTATTTTTGCCAAGACTGTGTTCAATTGATCTGTGAAACATTATGAAAGGTCTGAGGAGCTTGTTTTGGACACCACATGTGACATTTTTATTTTTCTAAAAATGGGTTCCAGATAATTTATGGATCTGGATTGGAAAGATCTGCAATGGAGATTTAGGCACCAGAGGTGATATTTTATTTCTACTAAAGTTGGTTCCAGGTGGTTGTGGAGCCAAGGTGAAAGGTCCTCAGTGGTCATTTGGGCCACTTGGGGTGATATTTTTATTCATTGTTTGCTGAAATAGTTTTTTGTGATTTATTTTAGCCTGATAAAGATCTGCTGTGGACCTTTAGAAACCAGGGTGATATTTAATTTTTTGACAAAATGGTTCCAGATGATCTATTGTTTCAGTGTGAATGGAATGCGAGTGGTCTTTATGCTCACATGATGTGATATTTTATTTTTTGTCATCGAATGGATTCAGTGTGATTCTTAGGAGTCTAGATCGTTTCTCAGTAGGTGTTTAGGCCACCTGAGGTAAGTTACATATTTGCGGAAAGATGGGTTGCAGGTGCGTTCGATGGAGCTGGGGTGAAAGGTCTGAGTTTGTAGCTTAGGCCAGCTGAGGTGATATATTTATTTTTGCAAAAATGCAATTTCTAGGTGACTCATGGGATTAGGGTAAAAGGTTGGCAGTGGTCATTTAGGCCACCTGAGGTTAGTAAGTAGGTGGTGGCCATTAGGCCACTTGAGGTGATAATGTATTTTTGCCAAAAATGGGTTCCAGGTAATTCATGGATCGACAGTAAATACCTGCAGTGGTCATTTAGGCCAGATTAGAGATATTTTACTTTTACCAGAAATTGGCTCCCGTGATTTACTGGATCCATAGGGAAAGATCTGCAGGAGGCTTTTTAGCAACCAGGAAGATATTTTTAATTTTGCCAAAATGGGTTCCAAATGATCTATGGAGCCAGTTCAAAGTCCCTCGATGGTTGTTTAGGTCTACCTGTGGTAAAATATTCACTTGTTTCTAAAATGAGTCTGGTGAGTAGGCCTGGCCAAGGATGTAGGGTTGTTATCCAATTTGTTGATGTTTTTTTGCCAAAATGGTTTTCATGTGAGTTTTGTGTAGGTAAAAGTACAAGGTCTTCTTTGGTAATATTATTTTGTTTGTTAAATATTTGGGTTCCATTTATTTAGATTGGTGAAAAAGGTCTAGTAGATGCGGCCAACAGGAGGATATTTTCATTTTTCAGCTCAATAATTAATGAAAACAATGAAAGATGGTCTAACGACCACACTGACCTCTTGCATCATTTCATAAATTCATGATTGAAACCATTTTGTCAGAAATAAAATATTACCTTAGTGGTTAAATGACCACCATGGATATTTGACTCAACCAGATATCACCGAATTCGGTTTTTGCAAAATAAAATCACCCTGTGATTTAGCCATTGTGACTTTTCAATGACTCCATACATCACCTGGAACCCATTTTGGCAAAATAAAATATTACCTCAGTGGTTAAACGACCACCATGGATATTTGACCTCATTCCGATATCACCTGAATAAATAAAAGTTCACCCTCAGTAGCCTAAACAACCACCTCATCCTATTCACTCTAGCCCACAGAATACCTGGAACCCACTTTTGAAAACTTGCTTACCCTGCTCCATACATAACTTGAACCCATTTTTGAAAAAAATAAAAATATTACCTCTGGTGTAAAATGTCCATTGTATACCATTCACCCTGCTAAAGATCACCTGAACCATTTTTGACAAAATGAAAATAATACCTGTGGCCTAAATGACTGTAGATCTTTAATCTAGATCCGTAAATTACCTGGAACCATTTTTGTAGAAATAAATATCATCATCAGGTGTCCAAATAACACTTCAGACCTTTCGCAGTGTTTCCATTGATCACCTGAACCCAGTTTGGTAAAATAAAATGTCACCAGGTGGCCTAAACGATCACTTTGTACCATTTACCTTATTCATAGATTAGTTAACATTTGGCAAAAAATAAACATATCACCTTGTCCCAAAGTTCATGTGAGCTTTACCCCTATTCCATCACACTTGAACTATTTTACAGAGTAAATGACCTAGGTCATTACTAGTTTACACTTTGGGCATGTTAGGCATTTGATATGTAGGAGGCTATAACATTTTAACAAACCTCTGAGTTATCTATATTTTTTTGTACTTATTTGGAGCCTTGCTATTCGAAGAGGAAGCAGGAAGATGTACGGTAGTCCTGTGTTGACTACAATTAGGTTCTAGTTTCTGTTTTAAAACAGAATCCAACCTTGTCTTGGTCACGCATGAATGATTTAGGAGATGTTAAAACATATTTTAAAGAATCTGTTAGCTGTGTTATGACCGAGCCTAACTGTGCCTGACCCCTAACCCTATCCCTTGCTCAAACCCAATCCTAACCCTAACACCAACCCAACCATAGCTCATTCTAGTCCAACCCTAACCCAACCTACCCTGACCCTAACCCAAACCCTGACCCTTGCCAAACCCTCCCTAACCTAAACCTAACTTTTCCCAAGCTCTAACCCTAACTCAAACCCTCATTCTAATGCTAACAACCTGACCCAACCCTGACCCTGGCCCAAAAGCTAACCCAACTTAACCTCAACTTACCCTAACCTTCAACCACCGTAACTTAACCCAACTTTGACCCTAACTCTCACCATAACCCTAACCCTAATGCTAACCCTGGGTCCTCACCCAACCCAATATTAAATCAATCCTAACCCTAACCTAACCTTAACAACCTCACCTCACCCTGAAGCTAACATTAACCCTAACCCTAACTCTGACCTCACCCTAACCTCACCTCACCCTAGCCCTAACCCTAAACCTAACTCAACCCTAACTTTGGCTCTAGCCCAAACCCAACCTGCACCCCAACCATCCCTAAACCTAACCCTAACCCTGTCATTGACCCTCAATAAACCTTAACCTCACCTTCCTTACTTCTCACCTCCTCACACTCACCCTCACCTAACCCTAACCCTAACCCAATAATAACTAACCCTAACCCTTGATCTAACCCTAATCCGAACTTAACCATAACCCTAACCCAACCCAGTCCTAACCCTAACCCAACCCTAACCCTAACATGACCATAACTTTAACCCTTGCTCAACCCAACCCTAACTCAACTCAACTCCTAACTATAGCTCAAGTCCTAGCCCTAACCTCACCTCAACCTAACCTTCCTGACCCAACCTGACCTTAACCCTGACCCTATCCCAAATCTCCCAACTCTAACTTTTTCCTAGCTCTAACCCTAACTCAAACCTCACCCTATGCTAACACTAACCCTGACCCTAAGCCTGACCTTGACCCAAACAACCCTACCTTAACCCTAACTCTAACCCTAACCTTCAAATTCACTGTAACCCTAACCTCACTGTAACCCTAACCCTAATGCTAACCCTGTCCCCACCAGCTCTAATTATAAATCTAATCCTAGCCCTAATCCTAAACCCTAACACACCACCTCACCCTGAAGCTAACACAAACCCTAACCGTGACTGACCATCACCCCAACCTCACCTCACCCTAGCCCTAACTGAAACCTAACTTAACCCTAATTCTAGTTCTAGCCCAAACCCTAATCCTCACCCTAACCAATACCCTGAACCCAACCTAACCATGACTGACCTAACCTAACCCTAACCCATCCTCTGACCTTTACCTCAACCTAACCCTAACCTCACCCTTACCTCACCCTCCTCAACTAACCCTAACCCTAACCCAATCCTGACCCTAACCTCACCTAACCCTAACCCTTATGTGAAACCTGACCATTACCCCAACCTAACTCCAATATAATTCTAACTGAATTTGAACTGGTCATAACCCCACCTACTCCAGCAATTTAACTGACCAAACTGATTTTTAAATAACTAAAAATGTTAACTCAGGTGGTTTGAAGAACTGTGAAGAAACTTTCAAGAGGTCTATAGATGAACTGCGCATGTTTTTGGCAAAACTAAAATATCACCTTATGTGGTCTAAATGACCTAAACAGACCTTACCCAGAGTCATATCACCTGTCAAATTTAGCAAAGAAGAATCCCCCGGTATTGACAGCTGTAGATCTTACCTGATACATTAATTACCTGCATCCCGTTTGGGGAAAATAAATGTCACTTGCAGGCTAAGAATAACCTAGACCTTTCACACCTGCCCATTAGTTACCTGCAACCTACTTTTAAAACACTAAAATATCAGCTCACGGTTTAAATGACCATGTATATTTCACCAGCTCCAGATATCACCTGGAATCCACTGTTTGCAAAAATAAAATTTAACTTCAGATGTCTTAACAATCATTATGACTCACACCATCTATAGATCAACTGGAACCACTTTTGGTAAAAATACAATTGTCACTTTAGGTGGCCTAAATTACCACCACCTGTTTTTACCTCAGGTGACCTAAATTACCACTGCCTACCATTTACCCCAATCCCATATATCATTGAATTTTTTATAAAATAAATATATCACCTGAGGTGACCTAAACGATAACCTTAGACCTGTCACCCTGTTTACAAATCACCTGCAACCATTTTCAGCAAATATGTAATTTCACCTTAGGTGGCCTAAATAACTACAGAGTAACTTTAACTGGTCTATGACCACGTGAAACCTTTTATGGTGCCAAGTGAAAATATCGCTCAGGCATAAAGAGTATTTTACTCTGCTCCATACGTGACCTGGAACCCATTTTGTAAAAATAAAAAATTAACAGGTGGTTTAAATGGCACTGCAGACCTTTTGTGGTGTTATAAATCACTGAACTGATTTCGGCAAAATGAAGGAATACCGATGTGGCCTAAATGATTACAGCAGACCTTTCACTTCCGGTTCATAAATCACCTGGAACCAATTTTTAGTAAAAAAAGATACCTCTGGTGGCCTCAATGACTACTGCAAATCTTTACCCAGATCCGTCCCTGGAACCCATTTTGGCAAAATAAATGGGATATGGTGCAGGCCAGTGGCACCATTGGTTTGGGAACAGGTTTAGCACCATGCCTGACCTAAGGCTGGCTGGTTCATTTTTGTTTTGTCAAATGGGTAAGGTGATTTATGGAGCCTGGGAAAAAGGTCCATTGTGATCATTTTAGCCACCTGATGGATGTTTTTCTTCAAAAATAGTTCCATGGTTTATGGAGTTGGGTTAAAGGTCCACAGTGGCCATTTAGGTGACCTGAGGTGATGTTAATATTTTAGAAAAAAATAGGTTCCAGATCTGTGGAGTCATTATAAAAGGTCAGCCATGTTGTTTAGGCCACCTGAGGTGAAAGTTTATTTTGTCAAAATTGCTTATGATGATTTGTGGAATTGGGGTCGGTGATGGTTTAGGCCACTTGAGAAGTTATTTTTATTTGACTTCACACTAGATTTGTTAATCACCTGCAACACATTTTTGGCCAAACTAAAGTGTTTTCAGGTGACCCAATGACTACTTGGACCTTTGACACAGGCTCCGTTTCACCTGGAACCATTTTTTGCAAAATAAAATATCACCTCAGGTGGTATAAATGACCACTGCTGACCTTTCACTCAACTTCATATCTCCCTTGGAACCCGGTTTGTAAAAATAAAATTTCACCTAAGGTGGCCTAAGGACCACTGTACCATATTATAGTTTTGCTGTCACACTATAGTGAGTTACTAATCTGATAAAAGGCAGGTAGTGTTTTTAGGTTACCTAAAGTGACATTTTTATTTTCCAAGGCTGGGTTCCGGAGATTGTGGAGTGGGTGAAAGCTCACTAGATCATTTAGACCACTTGAGGTAATATTTTATTTTGCCAATGGGTTCCAGAGCTTAATAGGGCCCATAGAATGTGTAGTGTCATTTTGGCCACATGAGGTGATATGTTAATTTAATAAAATGGATTACAGGTGATTTATAGCCAGGGTAGATTGTAGAGATCATTTAGGTCACCTGAGGTGATATTTTTTCGCCAAATGGGTTTTAACTGATTAATGGTGATAATGGAATAACTGTAGTCCGTTTAGCTACCTGATGTGATATTTTATTTTGCCAAGACTTGTTCTGGTGGTTATGAGCCAGGATAATGGCTAACTGCATTTAGGCCACCTGGTAAGGTTTTTTTTTGTAGAAAAATGGGTGCCATAATTGATGGAGTTGGAATGAATGTTCTGTGCACCCAAAATAAATATGTTCCTCTGGTGGACTAAAGTGCTACCGTGACTTTGCCCTGGCTCTATAAATTATTGGATCCCATTTTTGGCAAAATGAAAATATCAATCAGGAGGCCTAGGGGACCACAGTGGATGTTTTGGTCTGTCTCCATTATCTTCTACATCCATTTTGACAAAATAAAATGTCACTTCATGTGCTATAATAACTTATGGTCCTTTTCCAGGGCTCCATCAAACTGAAATTTTTTGCAAATTATAAAAATATTTCAGGTGGTAAATGGAAATCATGATCTTTCATCCTAGCCCAAATCATCTGGAACCCATTTTACCAAAATAAAACTTTCACCAGGTGTCCTAAACAGCCATCACTGACCTTATATAATGACCCACAGATTCTTGAACCCTGCTTTTTCCAAAAATAAATATCACTTGAGGTGGCCTACTGACCACCGCCTAATTTTATCCTATTTCATAAATCACCTGGAACTATTATTTGCAAAATACAAATTACCTAGTTGGCCTAAGGAGTTCCACAGTCCTTTTATCTGTGCTGCAAATCACCTGTAACCTATTATTGATGAAAAATGTTAATCACGTCCTAAATGTCCACTGTTGGCCCTTGAGTCAAGGTGATTTATAGAGAGGGGTGTTAAGTAGTAATTTATGTCACCTGATATTAAACAGGTCATTTAGGTCACCCTGTGTATTTTTATTGTAACCAAATGGTTCTAGATGATTGTGGAGCCGGGTAAAAGGTCTGAGATGCTGATTTAGACAAGGTGAGCTGATATTTTTATTTTTGACAAGAATAGTTTCTTTGTAATTTACAGAGCCAGAATAAAGAATCTGTGGTTGTCATTTAGTCCAACTGAGATGGTGCTTTTATTATTACCAAATATGGGTTACAGGTCATCTAAATGATGACTACATGACTTTTACCCTGATGTCACTGTGCTTTATTTTACTAAAGTGTTTCATCAGCTGATGCCACTGGGCTTTACTTCCTTACCATATTTCCCTCAGGTGATGTCACTGTGCTTTATTTCACTACAGATTTTGGCTCAGCTGATGTCAATGTGCTTTATTTCACTGTAGTTTTTGGTTCAGCTGGTGTCACTGGGCTTTATTTCATTGTAGTTTTCCTCAGCTGATGTCACTGTGCTTTATTTCATTACAGTTTTTGCTCAGCTGATGTCGCTGTGCTTTATTTCATTATTGTTTTTGCTCGGCTGACATCACTGTGCTTTATTTTACTATAGTTTTCCTCAGCTGATGTCACAGGGCTTTAATTCATTACAGATCTTGCCTCAGCTGATATCTCTGTGCTTTATTTCATTCCACTTTTGGTTCAGCTGATGTCACTGTGCTTTATTTCATAATAGTTTCTGGCTCAAATGACGTCACTGCTTTATTTCATTACAGTTTTTGACTCTGCTGATGTCACTGGGCTTTCTTTCATTACAGTGTTTGGCCCAGCTGATGTCACTGGGCTTTATTTCACTAGATATTTTGGCTCAGCTGATGTCACTGTCCTTGATTTCACTATAGTTCTTGGCTCAGCTGATGTCACTGTGATTTATTTAAGCAATAAGCCATGAGGTGGTGTGGGTTATTGGGGGATTTACCATGGCTGGCTTGGTTTGCCCATGAGGCGTAGCTGAGTGGGCAAATCCTCGCCAGCCGTGGTAAATCCCCCGATAACCCACACCCCAGAGTGGCTTATTGCGATTATACCAACACATTTTGTCATGGATGAAAGTTTAAATTGTTTAATTTTCTTTTTTCCTGTGGAAAAAAAATGATTTTATTAAGAGATATCCTTCCATGAAAAAAAATAGTCCATGTTTTTTAATGCATTTCTTTATTTAAGGTTTATTAGATGAGTGATAATAACAGTGAGGGATTTTTTTAAACAGTTAATATATTGTATAGGCTCTGTTTCTTTAAATTATTGTAACTATATATTATTAATTATTGTATAATAACAGTTCCATGTCAACAGCGTGCATGAAATGTTGTTGAGGTATATACCAGAGCGGTCATTTTGCCACAATTAAGTAGCGTGCATTACAATTTCAGTGCGATTCAAGTTTGTCACATTCTTCGAATTCCTTCTCTTTTGTCAACCCTTGTAGCATTCCTTAACCTCCCCAGCACTTCTATAGCCCTCTGCAGCACTTGCCAGCCCAGATTACATGCTTTTTCAGGCTACACTCACACCTGCCCCCCCGCCCCAAAGTAAACAGCTCCTTTATTTATGATGCTTGGTCGGCTTGGTTGAAACTCACACGCGCCACTCCACACCCCCAAGTCTACAGAATTTGTTACTACCTTTCATGGATTTTTAACTTACATAAATAATGTTGAAGTTAATATGAATGAATGATATATTACTTATCTGTGACACTGGATTTATCGTTTAAGAAGCAGGACTATAACCGGACTACCAACTACACCGAAAAGGTAAACATTTTAATGCAGATTGGTTGAAACTTAACCCCCTGCGTCACGTTACACTGAAGTAAACAGCACTAAGATGCTTTATATGCTGCTTGGTATGCTCAGTAAACTGCACTAATGTTATATTTGCTAATTACTAGCAAGGAAGCAAGACAGGAAAAGGTAAAGCGTGTTGGCAGGCTCTGCAGGTAAGGCTGAAAATTACCCCCGCCCCTCGCCACAAATCCAAACCAGAAGTAAACAGTGTTTGGATGCTAGACTGAAAGTCACTGCACTGCTGTATACGTTTTTGTTATGGTTTGTAATATGTAAATTAATAATGTTATACTGCGGCAGCTGCAGCACTGAAATTGTTTTACGCTGATAATGTCTGATTGCTGTAATTGCTTTGTGCGTATATCACTGCGCGTTAATGCTCACGCTGTAACTGATGCAAGTTATTGACCTGATACCCATATTAGCACTACATTTATATGTCATTTCAGAATTCAGTGCATTATGTATTCAAACTTCTTCGTTACATGAAGAGAGTCAAATCCAGTTCTAAATTTAACCCTTTTTTTAAAAAACTGTTTACTATGTCAGCTGTAGTAGGTACTGTTGGCGAGGAAAGCGGCGGTTTGCGCGTTGGGGGCTCAGAATGATTCAGTTATGGTGGCGTGAGGATGTGGCAGGCTTTGCCAGTGATTATCGTAGGATTTACAACAGGGTTGAGGTGCCAGTCTGCCTGTGTGAATGGCTGTTGATTTTTCTATGTGGTATAATTCAGTTTAGTTTTTGGCTCAGCTGATGTCACTGTGCTTTATTTCAGTGCAGTTTTTCCTCAGCTGATGTCACTGTGCTTTATTTCATTACAGTTTTTGGCTCAGCTGATGACACTGTGCTTTATTTCATTATAATTATTGGCTCAGCTGATGTCTCTGCCTTATTTCATTATAGTTTTTGACTCAGCTGATGTCACTATGCTTTATTTCACTATAGTTTTTGGCTCAGCTGATGTCACTGTGCTTCATTTCACTATGGTTTTTCCTGAGCTGATGTCAGTGTGCCTTATTTCATTTCAGTTTTTCCTCAACTTATGTCTCTGGGCTATATTTCATTACAGCTTTTGGCTCAGTTGATGTCACTGGGCTTTTTTTCATTTCAGTTTTTTCCCGAGCTGATGTGACTGTGTTTAATTTCACTACAGATTTTGGCTCAGGTGATGTCAATGTGCTTTATTTCACTATTGATTTTGGCTCAGGTTATGTCACTGTGCTTGGTTTCACTATATTTATTGGCTCAGCAGATGTCAATGTGCTTTATTTCACTATAGTTTTTGGCTCAGCTGACATCACTGTGCTTTATTTTTCAATAGTTTTTGTCATCTGGTGCCACTAGGATTTACTTCATTGCAGTTTTTGCCTTAGCTGATATCACTGTGCTTTATTTCATTACAGTTTTGGCTCAGGTAATGTCACTGGTCTTTTTTCATTACTGTTTTTGGCCCAGTTGATGTCACTGTGCTTTATTTCACTATAGTTTTTGGCTCAGCTGATGTCACTGTGCTTTATTTCACTATAGTTCTTGGCTCAGCTGATGTCACTGGGCTTTATTTCACTGTAGTTTTGGCTCAGCTGATGTCACTGGTCTTTTTCATCACAGTTTTGGCCAAGTCGATGTCACTGTGCTTTATTTCATTATAAATTTTGGCTCTGGTGATGTCACTGTGCTTTGTTTCACTATAGTTCTTGGCTCAGGTGATGTCACTGTGCTTTATTTCACTATAGATTTTGGCTCAGCTGATGTCAATGTGCTTTATTTCACTGTAGTTTTTGGCTCAGTTGATGTCACTGACCTTTATTTCATTATTGTTTTTCCTCAGCTGATGTCACAGGGCTTTATTTCATTACAGATTTTGCCTCAGCTGTTAGCACTGTGCTTCATTTCATTACTGTTTTTGGTTCAGCTGATGTCACTGGCTTTATTTCATAACAGTTTTTGACTTAGCTGAAGTCACTATGTTTTATTTCACTACAGTTTATTACTCAGCTGATGTCTCTGTTCTTTATTTCACTATAGTTTTTCCTGAGCTGATATCACTGTGCTTTATTTCATTATAGTTTTTCCTCAGCTGATGTTACGGGCTTGATTTCATTACAGTTTTTGTCTCAGTTGCTGTCACTGGGCTTTCTTTCATTACAGTTTTTGGCCCAGCCGATGTCACTGTGCTTTATTTCACTATAGAATTTGGCACAGGTGATGTCACTGTGCTTTATTTCACTATAGTTTTTGGCTCAGCTGATGTCAATGTGCTTTATTTCACTATAGGTTTTGGCTCAGGTTATGTCACTGTGCTTTATTTTACTATAGTTTTTGGCTCTTCTGATGTCAATGTGCTTTATTTCACTACAGTTTTTGGCTCTGCTGATGTCACTGTGCTTTATTTTATTAAAGTTTTTCATCAGCTGATGCCACTGGGCTTTACTTCATTACCATTTTTCGCTCAGGTGATGTCACTGTGCTTTATTTCACTACAGATTTTGGCTCAGCTGATGTCAATGTGCTTTATTTCACTGTAGGTTTTGGCTCAGCTGGTGTCACTGGGCTTTATTTCATTGTAGTTGTTCCTCAGCTGATGTCACTGTGCTTTATTTGATTACAGATTTTGGCTCAGCTGATGTCACTGTGCTTTATTTCATTTTTGTTTTTAGCTCAGCTCACGTCACTGTGCTTTATTTTAGTATACTTTTTCCTCAGCTGATGTCACAGGGCTTTAATTCATTACAGATCTTGCCTCAGCTGATATCACTGTGCTTTATTTCATTACACTTTTTGGTTCAGCTGATGTCACTGTGCTTTATTTCATAACAGTTTCTGGCTCAGATGATGTCACTGCTTTATTTCACTATAGTTTTTGGCTCCGCTGATGTCACTGGGCTTTCTCTCATTACAGTGTTTGGCTCATCTGATGTCACTGGGCTTTATTTTACTAGAGATTTTGGCTCAGCTGATGTCACTGTGCTTTATTTCACTATAGTTCTTGGCTCAGCTGATGTCACTGTGCTTTATTTCACTATAGATTTTGGCTCAGCTGATGTCACTGTGCTTTATTTCACTATAGTTTTGGCTCAGCTGATGTCACTGTGCTTTATTTCAGTGCAGTTTTTCCTCAGTTGATGTCACTGTGCTTTATTTCATTACAGTTTTTGGCTCAGCTGATGTCACTGTGCTTTATTTCATTAAGATTTTGGCTCAGCTAATGTCTCTGCTTTATTTCGTTATAGTTTTTGGCTCAGCTGATGTCACTGTGCTTTATTTCACTATAGTTTTTGGCTCAGCTGATGTCACTGGGCTTTATTTCATTACAGTTATTGGCTCAGCTGATGTCACTGTGCTTTATTTCATTATAGTTTTTGTCTCTGCTGATGTCATTTAGCTTTATTTCACTATAGTTTTTCCTTAGCAGATATCACTGTGCTTTATTTCATTACTGTTTTGACTTAGCTTAGTCACTATGTTTTATTTCACTAGTTTATTGCTCAGCTGATGTCACTGTGCTTCATTTCACGATGGTTTTCCTGAGCTGATGTCAGTGTGCCTTATTTCATTTTAGTTTTTCCTCAGCTGATGTCTCTGGGCTTTGTTTCATTACAGTTTTGGCCAGTTGATGTCACTGGGCTTTTTTCATTGCAGTTTTTGCCTGAGCCGATGTGACTGTGCTTAATTTCACTACAGAGTTTGGCTCAGGTGATGTCATGTGCTTTATTTCACTATAGATTTTGGCTCAGGTTATGTCACTGTGCTTTATTTCACTATATTTTTGGCTCTGCAGATGTCAATGTGCTTTATTTCACTATAGTTTTGGCTCAGCTGACATCATTGTGCTTTATTTTACAATACTTTTTCCTCAGCTGGTGCTACTATGCTTTACTTCATTACAGTTTTTGCCTCAGCTGATATCACTGTGCTTTATTTCATTAAAGTTTTGGCTCAGCTAATGTCAGTGGTATTTTTTTCATTACTGTTTTGGCCCAGTCAATGTCACTGTGCTTTATTTCACTATTTATTTATTTATTTTTATTTATTTAGTTTTTGTTAACCGGTAGTGCACTAGCCAGCAAGTGACTGTTTTCAGGCATGATCAGGAGGTAAAATTACAGAACATAATGATACAGTAAGGATAATGAAAATACATGATGCACAGAAATACAGGAAGATACATATGGCAGGATACAATGCATGACAAAGGAAAATACAAGGCAAAATACATTTCAAGGACATTTTCCATTGGCGCATACATAAAGTGCATTGAAGGACCTTGGAAAGGGAGAGGATAGGTGTAGGTGTGAAGCCAGAAACAAGATGGAAAATGACAAAAGGGGGAGGTGAGGAGGTGAGGAAAGGATAGAGGAAGGATAGAGGCAAGGGCCAAAGCAGGGGGCTAAAAATGGCTAAGAATATAAGGACAGAGAGTGGTGGCAGGAATAGGGAGGTAGGAGGGAGTAGAGGAGGATGGCCAGGAGAGGAGGGAGGAGTGAGGGTTAAAAAAAGCCGGAAAATCCGGCAGTGGCGATACAAGGTTCCAACCTGTGGCGAGTCGTTGGAGCCGAAGGACGAGCGGAGAAAGGGTGGACGGGGTTACTGCAAAAGACGGCAACAGCGGAAAAAGGTAGCAGAATGCGGATGGGCTGGGTGGAACCGATAGACAGCAGGGCAAGGGTGATGATGCCGGTAGAGAGGAAGGCGAAGAGTTACGGCAGTAGCGGAAAAGGTAACAACACCAGTGGAACCGAGAGATGGCAGGGCAGGAAGAAGAGGCGAGTGAGGAGGTAAGTTTACAGCAAGTGGAGGTAATAGGAACAATGCTCAGCTGGGAGGGTGGGCGACGAACAGGCAGGGGTGACTCAGGAGGAGGTAAAGCGAGGCAAGCAAGCAGAGAAAGGAAGGGGGCAGAGGGGAGGGGAAAAGGAGAGTGCAGGAGAGATGGTCAGGGAAGAGAGGAGCAGGGAGTTGAGTGAATGAAGGCTGAGAGGTGAGGGAGAAGAGAACAGGATCAGGAAGCCAAGTGGTGGCGGAAGTAAACAGCAACTTATAAACGGCAAAAGCTAATATTTGGCATACAGTAAAACAGATTCAAGCAGCAATTATAGTAAAACACCACATAAAACAACCATTGGGAAAGGCACAAGTGCTAGCAATAAGAAGTGGGGAAAACAGGCTAAGAGCAAGGGATCAGAGGTAGGATCAAAGCAAACACATTTGTCCAAAGCAGTAAGAAAAGTCCTGAGTTTGCCCTAAAAGTTGCATGAGTAGGGACATCCCTTAGTTCCTGAGGCAGCAGGTTCCACAGGTGAGGAGCAGCATAATGGAAGGAGCCCATGCCCTATTTTGTCTGACAGAGGGGGATGGATAATAAGGTCTGATCTGCAGATCTAAGGTTCCGTGTGGGAATAGCTGGTCTAAGGAGTTCTGATAGGATAGCAGGTTTGGATGTCCTTATGATGGTATCTGATAGAGTGTACAGGTAGTATTGTCTGGTAGAGGAGGGAGAGCCAGCCAAGGTCTTGATATAGTTGGCAGTGATGCTGCAGTCGAGGTGCTTTGGTTGCATACCTGCATACATTATTGAAAGTAGTGTCCCACAGATGCAGTGCAGATTTATTGGCCAAAGACAGAATGGGACAACCATATGTGAGGGTTGGCAACAGTATACCTCTAGCTACTGCCAGTTTAACAGCAGGGTAAGGAGGTAGTTGGTTCTGTAAGCAGCCCTAACTTGCAATTGACTGACTTGCAAGTATCCTGGATGTGTGTTTTTAGGTCCAAGGTTTGGTCGAGGTGGATGCCCAGGTAACGGAAAGAAGTGACAGGTTCTAGTGGGTTCCCATCAATGTCAGAAACAGAGATAGTCAAAGGACATGATCTGAGCTTGTGAGTGGAGCCAAATAGCATGACTTTGGTTTTGTTTGTGTTTAAAACAAGGCGTTGAGAGTTCAGCCAGTGTTGTGCGAGTGAAAATCAGCAGTGAGGCAGCATTCAGTTCCAGAACGTTGTCAGAGTGAGCATAAACTACCAGGTCATCTGCATACAGCAGTGAGTGACCAGTGGTTACCATCTCTGGGAGATTATTTACGAATAATGAAAATAGAAGAGGGACAAGTATGGACCCTGAGGACACCAATGTTGATGACAGCACTGTCTGAAATCGCTGAATTAAACTTCACAGCCTGGGTTCTGTTGGTGAGGTAGCTTTTAAACCAGGTAGTTGCTGGAAGGGAGAAGCCCAAGGTACTGAGGGTAGAGAGTAGTAATGTATGATCAACCAGATCAAAAGCTTTGGTTAAGTCAATGAGAAGACTGCCCTGTTAACTTCTCTCTATCCATGTTTGTGACAATGTCAGAAGAGAATTTTACAAGTGCAGTCATGGTGCTGTGATGCTTTCAAAGCCATGTTGGGCTTTACTGAGCAGATTGAAGTTCTCAATGTATTCTGTGGTTTGTGTATAGATTTTGTATAGATTGTGTATAGTTCTTGGCTCAGCTGATGTCACTGGGCTTTATTTCACTATAGTTTTTGGCTCAGCTGATGTCTCTGCTTTATTTCATTATAGTTTTTGACTCAGCTGATGTCACTATGCTTTATTTCACTATAGTTTTTGGCTCAGCTGATGTCACTGGGCTTTATTTCATTACAGTTATTGGCTCAGCTGATGTCACTGTGCTTTATTTCATTATAGTTTTTCTCTCTGCTGATGTCATTTAGCTTTATTTCACTATAGTTTTTCCTCAGCAGATATCACTGTGCTTTATTTCATTGCAGTTATTGACTCAGCTTAACTCTGTATGTTTCATTTCACTGCAGTTTTTGGCTCAGCTGATGTCACTGTGCTTTATTTCACTGTAAGATTTCCAGAGCTGATGTGACTGTACTTTTTTCATTATAGTTTTTCCTCAGCTGATGTCACTGGGCTTCATTTCATTACAGTAATTGGCTCAGCTGATGTCACTGGCGTGTATTTCATTACAGTTTTTGGCCCAGCTGATGTCACTGTGCTTTATTTCACTGTAGTTCTTGGCTGAGCTGATGTCACCGGGATTTATTTCATTATAGTTTTTCCTCAGCTGATTTCAGTGTGCTTATTTCATTACAGTTTTGGCTTGGCTGATGTCACTGCGGATTATTTCATTACAAATTTTGGTTCAGCTGATGTCACTGTGCTTTATTTCAGCATAGATCTTGGCTCAGCTAATTTATATTTTCACCTGCTGCAGTTCTGTGCTCTTCCTGCTATACCCTATTTATACTTTTCCTAGGCTGTAATTATGTGCTCTTCCAGCCATTGCCCAGATTATGCTTTTTAAAAGCTGAATTCTGTGTTTTTCCAGCCATTGCCCAATTTATATTTTTTCCGAGCTGTAATTTTGTGCTGCTACAACCATAGCCCAATTTATACTTTTCACATGCTGTAGTTTTGTACTCTTCCAACTATAGCCCAATTTATACTTTTCACAGGCTGTAATTTGTGCTCTTCCAGCTATAAGCCATTTAATTCTTTTCTCATGCTTTGATTTTGTGCTCTTCCAGCTATAGCACAATTTCTATTTTCCCATGCTTTGATTTTGTGCTCTTCCAGCTATAGCACAATTTACACTTTTCCAAGGCTGCAATTTTGTCCTCTTCCAGCTATAGCACAATTTATACTTTCTCAGCCTGTAGCTTCTGGTCTTAAAGCTGTAGCCCATTTTATACTTTTCCCAGGCTGTTATTTTGTCCTCTTCCAGGCATTGCCCAATTTATATTTTTTCTAGGCTGTAATTTTGTGGTCTTCCAGCCATAGCACAATTTGTATTTTCACCGGCTGCAATTTTGTGCTTTTCCAGCTATAGCCAATTTATACTTTTCCTGGGATGCAATTATGTGCTCTTTGGGCCATTGCCCTGTTTATACTTTTCCCAGGCTCTTTATTCTGTGTTCTTCCAGCCATTGCCCAATTTAGACTTTTTCCAAGCTGTAAGTTTGTGCTCTTACAGCTATGGCCCGATTTATACTTTTTCCAAGCTGTAATTTTGTGGTCTTCCAGCTATAACCCATTTTATTCTTTTCTCATGCTTTAATTTTGTGCTCTTCCAACCATAGCCCAATTTATACTTTTCACAATCTGCAGTTTTGTACTTTTCCAGCTATAGCCCGATGTATACTTTTCCTAGGCTTTTATTTGTGCTCTACCAGCCATAGTCCATTTTACACTTTTCCCAGGCAGTAATTTTGTGCTTGTCCAGCTGCTGACCAATTTATACTTTTCATGGGCTGCAATCTCATGATCTTCAGTTATATCAATTTACACTTTCCTTAGGCTGTAATTTTGTGCACTTCCAGCTGTAGCACAATTTACACTTTTCAAAGACTGTACATTTGTGCTCTTCCAGCCATCACCCAATTTATACTTTTCATGATCTGCAGTTTTGTGCTCTTCCAGCCATTGCCCAAGTTATTCTTTTCTCAGGGTTTCATTTTGTGCTCTTAAAGCAATTGCCCAGTTTATACTTTTTGGCTGTAATTTTGTGTTCTTCAGGAGTAGCCCAATTTATACTTTTCACTATCTGCAGTTTGTGCTCTTCCAGCCATTGTCCAATTTATACTTTCTCAAGGCTGTAATTTTGTGCTCTTCCTGCCATTGCCCAATTTAGATTTTCATGAGCTGCAATTTTGTGATCTTTGAGCTATACCCAATTTGTACTTTTCCTAGAGTGTAATTATGTGCTCTTCCAGCCATTGCCCAGTTTATAGGTTTCCCAGGCTGTTATTCTTTGTTCTTCCAGCCATTGCCCAATTTATACTTTTTCCAAACTGTAATTTTGTGCTGCTCCAGCCATAGCCTAATTTATACTTTTCACGGGCTGCAGTTCTGTATTCTTCCAGCTAAAGCCTAATTTATACTTTTCACAGGCTCTAATTTGTGCTCTTCCAGCTATAGCCCATTTTATTCTTTTCTCAGGCTTCAATTTTGTGCTCTTAAAGCCATTGCACAGTTTATACTTTTTTTGAGGCTGTTATTTTGTGTTCCTCCAGCAGTAGTCCAATTTATACTTTTCATGGGCTCCAGTTTTGTGTTCTTCCAGCTTCAGGCAATTTATACTTTTCCTACACTGTAATTTTGTTTTCTTCCAGCCATACCAGAATTTATACTTTTCACATGCTGCAATGTTGTGCTCTTCCAGCTACAGACAATTTAGACTTTTCCTAGTCTGTAATTTTGTGCTCTTAAAGCCACAGCTCGACTTATACTTTTCTCAGGCTGTTAATCTGTGTTCTTCAATCCATAGCCCTATTTATGCTTTTCCAAGGTTGAAATTCTGTGCTCTGCCACCTGTAGAGCAATATATTCTTTTTCACAGGCTGTAATTTGTGCTCTTCCAGCCATAGCCCAATTTATACTTTTCACTGGCTGCGGTTTTGTACTCTTCCAGCTATAGACCAATTTATACTTTTCACAGGCTATAATTTGTGCTCTTCCAGTTTAGGCCTATTTATTCTTTTCTTAGGCTGTAAGTATGTGCTCTTCCAGCCATAGCCCAATTTATACTTTCCACTGGCTGCAGTTTTGTACTCTTCCAGCTATAGCCCAATTTATACTTTTTCCAGGCTGTAATTTTGTGCTCTTCACGCCATAGCCCAATTTATACTTTTCACTGGCTGTGATTTTGTACTCTTCTAGCTATATCCAATTAACACTTTTCTTAGGCTTTAATTTTGTGTTCTTCAAGATATTGCCCAATTTCTACTTTTCCCATGCTGTAATTTTGTGCTTTTTCTATTATAGAAACTTCTACTGTAGCACAATTTACACTTTTCACAGGCTATAATTTTGTGCTGTTCCAGCTATCCCCCAATTTATACTTTTCATGATCTATAGTTTTGTGCTCTTCCAGCTATAGCCCTATTTATACTTTTCCCATGCTGTAATTTAGTGTTCTTCCAGCTATTGCTCAATGTATACTTTTCCCAGGTTGTACTTTTGTGCTCTTCCAGCCATTGCCCAATTTATTCTTTTCTCAGGCTTTAATTTTGTGCTCTTCCAGCCATTGCCCTATTCATACTTTTCCAGGCTGTAATTTTGTGCTCTTGCCACCATAGCCCATTTTATATTTTCACGGGCTGCAATTTTGTGCTCTTCCTGCTATACCCAATTTATACTTTCCATAGGCTGTAATAATGTGCTATTCCAGCCATTGCCCAGTTTATACTCTTCACAGGCTGCTTTCTTTGTTCTACCAGCCATTGCCCCATTTATACTTTTTCCAAGCTGTAATTTTGTACTGCTCCAGCCATAGCCCAATTTATACTTTTCACAGGCTGTAGTTTTGTTCTCTTCCAGCTATAGCCCAATTTATATCTTTCACTGGCTGTAATTTGTGCTCTTCCAGCTATAGCCCATTTTATTCTTTTCTCAGCCTTTAATTTTGTGCATTTCCAGCCATAACCCAGTTTATACTTTTCACGATCTGTAGTTTTGTGCTCTTCCAGCTATAGCCCAATTTTTACTTTTCCAAACAACCACTGAGGAACCTTCAATCTGGCTCCATAGATCACCTGAAACACATTGATGGAAAACAATAAAAAAAAATCACCTCTCATGACATAAAGGACTTTTTACCCTTGCGCCATACATAACTTGGAACCCATTTTTGGTAAAAAAATAAAAATATTACCTCAGGTGGCCAAAATGAGCATTGCATACCATTCACCCTGGCTCAACAGATCACATGGAACCATTTTTGACAAAAATGAAAATAACACCCCTGGTGGCCTAAAAGACCACGGCAGATCTTTTACTCCAGATCCATAAAGTACCTGGAACCCATTTTTGATAAAATTAAAATTATCACATCTAAATGACATCTAAATTACCATCACCTACCTTAAACCTCAGGTGGCCTAAATGACCACTGCCAACCTTTTACCTCAATCCCATAAAATGCTTTTCCACATCTCCTCATGTACAGTATACAGGCATCATTTTTCACAGACTTCCCAAAACTTGATTTTGTACCTCTGGCACAGAATGGCGCATTCTCTGTGTGAACTCAACTTTTGAGACAGAGTAATGAAATGACAGTGACACTGTTCATTAGATTCGGTCCCTGAATTCACTTAAATGCCTGTCATGGACCTTTCACCCCATCTATAGATATCAATGGGAACCAATTTTATGCAAAAATAAAAATTCCACCTCAGCTGGCTTAAACAACAATTGCAACCTTTCACAATGACTCCATAGATCACCTGGAACCCATTTGTGGCAAAAATAAAAATATTATCTCTCGTGGTCTAAATGACCACTACAGTCATATTACCCCTGCTCCATAACTCACTTGGAACCACTTTCTGGTAAACATAAAAATATTTTCTCAGGTGGCCTACATGAACACCCCAGACCTTTTACAAAGGTTTCATTAAGCACCTGGAACTCATTTTTGCCAAAAACCAAAATTTAACTTAAGGAGCCCAACTGAGCACTGCGGACATTTTGCCCCAGCTGTTTTGGCAAAAACTAAAAATATCACCACAGGTGGCCTAAATGACATCCACCGACATTTTACACCAGGTACATAAATTACCTGGAACCCATTATTACAAAAAAAAAATATCACCATAGGTGGTCTAAATGACCACCATGTACCATTCACCCTGGCTGCATAGATCACCTGAAACCCATTTTTGCCAAAAAAGAAAACATCATCCCTGGTTGCCTAAAGGTCTTCTGTAGACCTTTCACCCTGGCTCCATAAATCAGATGGAACCAATTTCTATTAAAATCAAAAATATCATGTCTCCTGGCCTAAATGACCACTGCAGATCTTTTACTCTGGATCAATAATTTACCGGGAACCCATTTTGGGCAAAAATACAAATATCACCTCAGGTGTCCTAAACAACATCCTCAAACCTTTTACACCAGCTCTATTAGTAACTTGCAAGCCACTTTTTGAAAAACTACAAATATCATCTCAGGTGTCTTAAACGGCTGCCATGGATCTTTTACCCCAACTCCAGATATCAACTGGAACTGATTTTTTGCAAAAATTAAAATTTCACATCAGCTCGCTTGAACAACCACTGCTGACCTTTCACAATGACTCCATAGATCACATGGAACCATTTCTGGCAAATATAAAAATATCACCACTGGTGGCCTAAATGACCACTGCCTACCTTTTACCAAAACCCCATTAATCAGCTGAAACCCATTTTTGGGAAAAAATACATATATCACATCAGGTAGCATTAATGTAAAAAACATTTTTTCACCCCAGCATAATAAATCAATTGTAACCCATTTTTTGCAAAAATTAAAATGTCACCCCAGATGGCCTAAACGACCACTGCATCACATTCTCCATGTCACCATAGATCACCTGGAACCTATTTCTTGCAAAAATATAAATATCACCTTGACCAGTGCCTACCTTTTACCCAAATCCCATTAATCACCTGAAACCCATTTTTGGCAAAAAATACATATATCACATCAGGTAGCATTATTGTAAAAACAGATCTTTCATCCCAGCAAGATAAATCAATTGCAACTCATTTTTTGCAAAAATTAAAATTTCACCCCCGGTGGCCTAAACAAACACTGCATCACATTCTCCATATCTCCATAGATCACCTGGAACCCATTTTTTGCAAAAGTAAAACAGCACCCCTGGTTTTAGGTAAAGCGCTACTGTGAATCTTTCACCTCAGCTCCATAAATCACCTGAAACCCATTTTTGGCAACAACAAAAACATATCCCCTCTTGTGGCCTCAATGACCGCTTTGGACATTTTACACCAGCTCCATCAATCACCTTGAAACCATTTTTGGCAAAAAAAAATCACCTCAGGTGGAATAAACATACAAACATACAAAACTTGCCAGCAGATAAAGGTCTAGAGGTCTATCAAGTCTGCTCGAATGTGCAGCTAGTACCCCTTATTCTGCAGCTGCCCATCCCTTCCACCCTTCCCCTACATTAACCCTCCCTCTAGTCCGGTCCCATCCTCTTTTGAAGCAATCGACTGTTCTGCTGGATACCACTTCTGCAGGTAACGCATTAAACCCAGCCACCATCCTCTCTTTAAAAAAGTGTCTCCCCATCTCCCTCCTGAAACCCGTTTTTGCCAGAAATAAATATATGACATCAGGTAGCATAAATGTAAACCACAGTTCTTTCAGCCCTGCTCCATAAGTCAACTGGACCCAATTTTGTGCAAAAATTAAAATTTCACTACAGGTGACCTAAATGACCACTGCATCACATTCACTCCATAGATCACCTGGAACCCATTTTTGGCAAAAATAAAAATTGCAACCCTTGTGGCCTCAATGACCACTTTGGACATTTTACACCAGCTCCCTCAATCACCTAGAAACCATTTTTGGAAAAAAAATAATCTCAGTTGGAATAAACGACCACCGTTGATCTTTCACTCCAACTATTTAACTCTCCAAACACCCATTTTTGAAACAAATAAAAAATGTCAACTCAGGTGGCTTAAAGAACCATAAAGAAACTTTCAACCAGGCTCCATAGATCAGCTGGAGCATATTTCTGGCAAAAACTAAAAATATCACCTCATGTGGCCAAAACGACCTCCACAAACCTTTTACCCCAGATTCATATCACCTGGAATAAATTTTAACAAAAAGAAAAATCACCTAATGTGGCCTAAATGACCACTGCATATCTTTTACTCTGAATACATTAATTTCTTGGATCCCAGTTTGGGAAAAATACAGATATCACCTCAGGTGGCCAAACAATAACCTCAGACCATTCACATCAGCTCCATTAAACACCTGCAACCCACTTTTTAAAAACTAAAAATATGGCTTAAATAACCACTGTGGACATTTCACCTCAGCTCCAGAGATCACCTGGAATTCACTGATTGCAAAAATAAAAATGTCATCTCAGGTGGCTTAAACAACCATCGCAGACTTTTCACAAAGACTCCAGAAATCACCTGGAACCCATTTTTGGCAAAAATAAAAATATTGTCCCTGGTTGCCTAAAGGTCCTCTGCAGACCTTTCACCCTGGCTTCATAAATCACTTGGAGCCAATTTCTGGAAAAAATGAAAATATGACCTCTCCTGGCCTAAATGACTCTGGATCCATGAATTACCTGGAACCCATTTTTGGCAAAAATACATCACCACCTACCTTTAACCTCAGGTGGAGTAAATTACCAGTGTCAACCCTTTACCCCAATCCCATGAATCACCTGAATTGCATTTTTGGCAAAAATAAATATATCACCTCAGCTGACCTAAACTACAACTTCAGATCTTTCACCCCAGCTCCATAAATCACCTGGAACCCATTTTCGGCAAATATATAAATTGCACCTCAGGTGGCCTAAACGACAACTGAGAAACATTGAATCTGACTCCATAGATCATCTGAAACCCATTTATGGCAAAAAATAAAAACATAATCTCAAGTGGCATAAATCACCCTTGCTCCATACATAACCTGGATCCCATTTTTGGTAAAAATGAAAATATTACCTCAGGTGGCCTAAATGACCACTGCATACCATTCACCCTGGCTCCATAGATCATCTGGAACCATTTTTGGCAGAAATGAAAATATCACCCGGTGGCCTAACGGTCCACTGCAGACCTTTTATCCAGGTGCCATAAATCACTTGGAACCAATTTCTGGCATACAATGTATAACAATATCACCCCAGGTGGCCTAAATGATCACCAGAGACCTTTCACCTTTACTCCATAAATCACCTGGAACCAATTTTTATTAAAAAAAAAACATAATCCCTGGTGACCTAAATGACGACTGCAGATCTTTTCTCTCCAGATCCATAAATTACCTGAACCCATTTTTGGTAAAAATATAAATGTCACATCAGGTGTCCAAAACAAACTCCTCAGACCTTTCACAATGTTTCCATAGATCACCCTGAACCCAGTTTTTGCAAAAATTAAAATTACACCTCAGGAGGTCTAAACAACCACCACGTACCATTCACTCTAGTGTAACAGATTACATGGTACCCATTTTTGGCAAAAAATGTCCCCCCTTGTCAATTAAAAGTTCACTGTGGACCTTTTTACTCAGTGCAAGAAATCAACTGGAACCTATTTTTGGTAAAAAGAAAAAGTGATATCACCTCAGGTGGCCAAAATGACCACACTGGAGGATCTTAGTGGAGAGCATGTGTTGATCTTGACTGTGACAAGTGACCATGTCTCATAGGATGCAGAGGAAAAATCTGCCCTGCTGGATATGGGACAGGCCAGTGGCACCATTGGGTTAGGAACAGTGGGGGTTAGCACCATGCTGACATTTAGGCCAGCTGAGTTCATATTTTTATTTTTGTCAAAAATGGGTTACAGGTGATTTATGGAGCCTCAGTAAAAGGTCCATGGTGGTCATTTTTGCCACCTGATATGTTGTTTTTCCTTTTGCCAAAAATGGGTTCTAGGTGATTTATGGAGCTGGGTACAAATGTCCACAGTGGTCATTTAGGTGACCTGAGGTGATATTTATACTTTGAAAAAAAACTGGGTTCCAGGTGATCTGTAGAGTCATTATAAAAGGTCACCGATGGTTGTTTAGGCCACCTGAGGTGAACGTTTTATTTTTGCCAAAAATTGGTTCCAGATGATTTATGGAGCTGGGGTCAAATGTCTGTGGTGGTGGTTTAGGCCACCAGAGGAGTTATTTTTATTTTGACTTTCACAGCAGCTCTATTAATCACCTGCAACACATTTTTGGTAAAAACTAAAGGTATTTCCTCAGGTGACCTAAATGACCTCTTTGGACCTTTTACACAGGCTCCATTAATCACCTGGAACCCATTTGTTTGCAAAAATAAAAATATCACCTCAGGTGGCATAAATGACCATCACAGACCTTTCACTCCAACTTCATATATCACTTCGAACCCAGTTGTGCATAAATTACCTGGAACCCATTTTTGGTCAAAATAAAAATGTCACACATCATGTGTCCTAAGCAAACACCTCAGACCTTTCATAATGTCTCCAAAGATCACCTTGAACCCAGTTTTGGCAAAAATTAAAATTTCACTTCGGTGGCATAAATGACCACCTCAACAATTCACCCTTGCTCCACAGACTAGCTGGAACCCATTTCTGGCAAAAAATAAAAATATCATCACTGGTTGACTAAAGGTCCTCTGCAGACCTTTCACCCTGGCTCCATAGATCCAATTTCTGGTAAAAATAAAAATATAACCTCTCCTGGTCTAAATGACCATATCAGATCTTTTACTCTGGATCCATGTATTACCTGGAACCTATTTTTGGCAAAAATACAATTATCACCTCAGGTGGCCTAATCACCGCTACCTACCTTTAGCCTCAGGTGGCCTAAATGACCACAGCCAACCTTTTATCCCACTCCTGTGAATCACCTGAACTGCATTTTTGGCAAAAATAAATATATAACCTCAGCTGGCCTAAACTATAACCTCAGACCTTTCACTCCAGGTGCATAAATCACCTGCAACCCATTTTTGGCAAATATATAAATTGCACCTCAGGTGGCCTAAATAACTACTGAGGAACATTGAATATGGCTCTATAGACCACTGGAAACTCATTTATGGTAAACAATAAAAATATCACCTCAGGTGCCATAATTGACCTTTAACCCTTGCTCCATACATAACCTGGAACCCAATTTTAGTAAAAATGAAAATATTACCTCAGGTGGCATAAAGGTCCACTGCAGATCTTTTATCCAGGCTCCATAAATAATGTGGCACCTATTCCTGGCAAAAAAATAATACAAATATCACATCACATAGCCTAAATGACCATTGCAGACCTTTCACCTTTGCTCCATAAATCACCTGGAACAAATTTTTAATAAAAATAAAATATCACCACTGGTGACCTAAACAACCACAGCAGATCTTTTAGTCCAGATCCATAAATTACATGGAACATATTTTTGGTAAAAATAAAAATGTCACATCAGGTGTCCAAAATAAACACCTCAGACCTTTCACAATATTTCCAAAAAACAGCTTGAACCCAGTTTTAGCAAAAAATTAAAATATAACCCTTGTGTCCTGAACATTCACTGTGGACCTTCTACCCCAGAGCCATAAATCACCTTGAACCTATATTGGGCAAAAAAAAATGTTTATCACCTCAGGTGGCCTAAATGACCACACTGGACATTTTACACCGGCTCCATCATTTCATCTTGAAACCATTTTTGGGAAAAAGTAGAAATATCACCTCAGGTAGCTTAAATGACCACTGTGGATATTTCACCTCAGCTTCAGATATCAAAGGGAATTAATTTTTTGCAAAAAAAACATTTCTCCTCAGGTGACTTAAACAATCATTGTGGACTTTTCACAATGACTCCATAGATCAACTGGAACCCATGTTTAGTAAAAATAAAAATATTACCTCAGGTGGTCTAAATGACTACCACCTACTTTTAACCTCAGGTGGCCTAAATGACCACAGCCTGCCTTTTACCTCAACTCTGTAAATCTCCTCAATCTCATTTTTGGCAAAAATAAATACATCACCTCAGGCTGCTTAAATGACAACCTCAGACCTTTCACCCCAGCTCCATAAATAATCTAGAACACATTTTTGACAAAGATATAAATTTCACCTAAGGTTTCCTAAATGAGTAGCATGTACCATTCAGCCTGGATTCATAGATCTCCTTTTTGGCAAAAATTAAAATGTCACTCCTCTTGGCCAAAAGGTCTACTATGGACTTGTTTCCCCAACTCCATAAATAAATTGGAACCCACATTTTTGGCAAACAAAAAACAGTATTGCCTAAATGACTACTTTGAACTTTTTACACTGGCTACAAAACTCACATGAAAACCATTTTTGGCAAAAAATCAACTTAGGTCACCTTAATGACCACTGCTGACCTTTCACCCCAGCTTTATAACTCACCTGGAACTCATTTTGGAAAAAAATTAACATTTCACCTCAGGTGACCTAAACAACCACCGAGGAACTTTGAACCAGGCTCCATAGATCACCTGGAACCCATTTTTGGGAAAAACTAAAATATTGTCCCAGGTTGCCTAGAGATCCTCTGCAGACCTTTCACCATGGCTCCATTAATCACCTGCAACCAATTCCAGGTGATCTATGGAGCCATGGTGAATGTGATGCAGTGGTTGTTTAGGCCATCTGAGGTGATATATATATATTTGTATGCCATAAATGGTTTTCATGTGATCTATGGAGCCAGATTCAAAGTTCCTCAGTGGTATTTTAGTCCACCTGAGATGAAATTTATATATTTGCTTAAAATGGGTTCCAGGTAATTTATGGAGTCATTGTGAAAAGTCCACAAGGGTTGTTTGTGCCACCTGAGTTGAAATTTTTATTTTTGCAAAAAATGGATTCCAGGTGATATCTGGAGCTGAGGTGAAATGTCCATGGTGGTCATTTAAACCACCTGAGATTATTGTTCTTATTTTTGTCAACAATGGTTTCAAGGTGAAATGATGGAGTAATAAGTCCAGTGTGGTCATTTAGGCCACCTGAGGTGATATAATTTCTTTACCAAAAATAGGTTCCAGTTGAATTATGGTGCTGGGGAAAAAGGTCCACAGTGAATAAAAATGTCACCTCAGGTGGCTTGAAGAACCACAAAGAAACCTTCAACCAGGCTCCATATATCACCTGGATCATGTTTTTGGCAAAAACTAAAAATACCACCTCATGTGGCCTAAATGACATCCACAGATGTTTTACTCCAGTTTCATATCACCTGGAACAAATTTTAGCAAAAACAAAAAAACACCTCAGGTGGCGTAAATGACAACCTCAGAGCATTTACACCAGTTCCATTAATCACCAGCAACCCACTTAATGGGTGGGGCCACTAGACTACCAGGATATGAACAGCTATAATAATTTAATACAGATCCAGTGGGCCATGAGACTAGCAGTAATATAAAAAAATCCTGAGCTGAGATATTTGTGTTTTTCCAATCAGAGAATTTAAACATGATGGCAGCAGCCATGATCAAAGAATTTTAAAAATTCTCAGAACAAAGATTCTTGAACCGCAAAGCTGCAAATTCTTTGATCGCCAGGTGGGATGACATGGCCAGAACCCCATACAAAACATTTTGCAAAACATACATATAAATTTTCACTTTGACTTATAATGGGAATTTAAAAGTGGCATAACCTTTGAATACCTTTTCATTTTTACTAAAAATTAGGTCCCCGGTGATTTACGGAGCCAAGGTGAAAGGTCTGCGGTAGTCATTTAGTCCACCTGGAGTGACATTTCTATTCAGTTTTGCCAGAAATTGGTTCCAGGTAATTTATGGATCCATAGTAAAAGATCTGCAGTGGCCATTTAGACCAGGAGAAGTAATGTTTTTATTTTTACCAGAAATTGGTTCCAGGTGATTTATGGAGTCTGGGTGAAAGGTCTGCAATGATGATATTTTCATTTTTCCCAAAATGGGTTCCAGGAGATTTGTGGAGCTGGGGTGAAAGGTCTACAGTGGACTTTTACGCTACCTGATGTGATATATTTATTTTTGCTAAAAACGCATTTCAGGTGATTTATGTGATTGGGGTAAAAGATAGGCAGTGGTCATTAAGGTTACATGAGGTTAAAGGAAGGTGGTGGTCATTTAGACCAGCTGAGGTGATACATTTATTTTTGCCAAAAATGGTTTCCAGTTGATCTATGGAGCCATTGTGAAAAGTCAGTGATGGTTGTTTAAGCCACCTGAGGTGAAATTTTTATTTTTGCAATAAATAGATTCAGGTGATGTCTGGAGCTGAGATGAGATGTCCATGATATTCATTTAAGCCACCTGCAGTGAAATTTTTAGTTTTTCAAATAGTGGGTTGCAGGTGATCTGTGGAGCTTGGGTGAATGGTACGAGGTGATTGTTTAGGCTACCTGAGGTGAAATTTTTATTTTTGCCAAGACTGTGTTCAATTGATCTATGGAAACATTATGAAAGGTCTGAGGAGTTTGTTTTGGACACCACATGTGACATTTTTATTTTTACCAAAAATGGGTTCCAGATAATTTATGGATCTGGATTGAAAGATCTGCAATGGAGATTTAGGCCACCAGAGGTGATATTTTTATTTTTACTAAAAGTTGGTTCCAGGTGATTTGTGGAGCCAAGGTGAAAGGTCCTCAGTGGTCATTTAGGCCACTTGGGGTGATATTTTTATTCATTGTTTGCCAGAAATAGGTTTCTTGTGATTTATTTAGCTTGGATAAAAGATCTGCTGTGGACCTTTAGGAAACCAGGGGTGATATTTTAATTTTTGACAAAAATGGTTCCAGATGATCTATTGAGCCAGGGTGAATGGAATGCAGTGGTCATTTATGCTACATGATGTGATATTTTTATTTTTTGTCATAAATGGATTTCAGGTGATCTATGGAGCCAGATTCAATGTTCCTCAGTAGGTGTTTAGGCCACCTGAGGTGCAAGTTACATATTTGCGGAAAATGGGTTGCAGGTGAGTTATGGAGCTGGGGTGAAAGGTCTGAGGTTGTAGCTTAGGCCAGCTGAGGTGATATATTTATTTTTGCCAAAAATGCAATTTAGGTGACTCATGGGATTAGGGTAAAAGGTTGGCAGTGGTCATTTAGGCCACCTGAGGTTAAAGGTAGGTGGTGGCCATTAGGCCACTTGAGGTGATAATTGTATTTTTGCCAAAAATGGGTTCCAGGTAATTCATGGATCGACAGTAAAATACCTGCAGTGGTCATTTAGGCCAGATTAGGAGATATTTTTACTTTTACCAGAAATTGGCTCCCGGTGATTTATGGATCCATAGGGAAAGATCTGCAGAGGAGCTTTAGGCAACCAGGGAAGATATTTTTAATTTTTGCCAAAAATGGGTTCCAAATGATCTATGGAGCCAGGTTCAAAGTTCCTCGATGGTTGTTTAGGTCACCTGTGGTAAAATATTCACTTGTTCTCTAAAATGAGTTCCAGGTGAGTTATGAAGCCTGGGCTAAAGGACAGCAGGGGTTGTTAAGGCCACCTAAGTTGATATATTTCTTTTTTTGCCAAAAATGGTTTTCATGTGAGTTTTGTAGCCGGTGTAAAAGTACAAGGTCGTCATTCAGGCAATATTATTTTTTGTTTGTTAAATATTTGGGTTCCATTTTATTTACAGAGCTGAGGAAAAAGGTCCGTAGTAGATGTATGGGCCAACAGGAGTGATATTTTCATTTTTCAGCTCAATGAAATCAATGAAAAAAATCAATGAAAGATGGTCTAAATGACCACACTGGACCTCTTGCACTGGCTCCATAATTTCACATTGAAACCATTTTTGGCAAAATAAGAAATATTACCTTAGGTGGCTTAAATGACCACCATGGATATTTGACCTCAACTCCAGATATCACCTGGAATTCAGTTTTTGCAAAAATAAAAAAAATCTCCTCAGGTGACTTAAACAGCCATTGTGGACTTTTCACAATGACTCCATACATCACCTGGAACCCATTTTTGGCAAAAATTAAAATATTACCTCAGGTGGCTTAAACGACCACCATGGATATTTGACCTCATCTCCAGATATCACCTGGAATACATAAAAGTTTCACCTCAGGTAGCCTAAACAACCACCTCATCCCATTCACCCTAGCTCAACAGAATACCTGGAACCCACTTTTTGAAAAACTTGCTCCATACATAACTTGGAACCCATTTTTGGTAAAAAAAATAAAAATATTACCTCTGGTGGCCAAAATGTCCATTGTATACCATTCACCCTGGCTCAAAAGATCACCTGGAACCATTTTTGGCAAAAATGAAAATAACACCCTGGTGGCCTAAATGACCTCAGCAGATCTTTAACTCCAGATCCATAAATTACCTGGAACCCATTTTTGGTAGAAATAAAAATGTCACATCAGGTGTCCAAAACAAACACCTCAGACCTTTCACAGTGTTTCCATTGATCACCTTGAACCCAGTTTTGGCAAAAATAAAAATGTCACTTCAGGTGGCCTAAACAATCACCTCGTACCATTCACTCTAGCTCCACAGATTAGCTGGAACCCATTTTTGGCAAAAAATAAACATATCACCCCTTGTCTCCTAAAAGTTCACTGTGGAGCTTTTACCCCAACTCCATACATCACCTGGAACCTATTTTTGGCAAACAAATGTAAATGACCTCAGGTCATTACTTAGTTTACACCTTGGGCATGTTAGTGCATTTGATATGTAGGCAGGCTATAACATTTTAACCAAACCTCTGAGTTATCTATATTTTATTTTCTGTACTGTATTTAGAGCCTTGCTATTCCGATACAGGAAGCAGGAAGATGGCATGGTAGTCCTGTGGCAGCAAGTATTGGACTACAATTAGGTGCTAGTCCTCTGTTTTTTAAAACAGAATCCAATGACCCTTTGCCTTGGTCACGCATGAATGGCTGATTTAGGGAGAAGGGATTGAAACAGAGTATTTTAAAACAAAATTCCGGTTGCCTGTGTTACGGTGCCAAGCCCGAGCCCTAACCCTAACACTGACCCTAACCATATCCCTTGCTCAAACCCTAATCCTAACCCTAACACTAACCCAAACCATAGCTCGAGCCCTAGTCCTAACCCTAACCCTAACCCTACCCTGACCCTAACCCTGACCCTAACCCAAACCCTGACCCTATCCCAAACCCTCCCCTAACCCAAACCCTAACTTTTTCCCTAGCTCTAACCCTAACTCAAACCCTCACCCTAATGCTAACACTAACCCTGACCCTAAGCCTGACCCTGACCCAAATGCTAACCCTAACCTTAACCCTAACTCTAACCCTAACCTTCAAATTCACTGTAACCCTAACCCTCACTGTAACCCTAACCCTAATGCTAACCCTGTCCCTCACCCCAGCCCTAACTATAAATCTAATCCTAGCCCTAATCCTAAACCCTAACAATAACTCTCACCCTCACCCTGAAGCTAACACAAACCCTAACCCTAACACTGACCCTCACCCTAACCCTCACCCTCACCCTAGCCCTAAACCTAAACCTAACCCTAACCCTAACTCTAGCTCTAGCCCAAACCCTAACCCTCACCCTAACCAATACCCTAAACCTAACCTTAACCCTGACACTGACCCTAACCCTAACCCTAACCCAAACTCTGACCCTGACCCTAACCCTCAACCTAACCCTCACCCTTACCCTCACCCTCTCCCTCACCCTAACCCCTAACCCTAACCCTAATCCTGACCCTAACCCTCACCATAACCCTAACCCTAATGTGAACCCTGACCATCACCCCAACCCTAACCCTAAATCTAATCCTAACCCGAACCCTGAACCCTAACCATAACCCTCACCCTCACTCCAGCAATTTAACTGACCAAAACCCATTTTTGAAACAAATAAAAAATGTTAACTCAGGTGGCTTAAAGAACCATGAAGAAACTTTCAAGCAGGCTCCATAGATCAACTGCAGCATGTTTTTGGCAAAAACTAAAAATATCACCTCATGTGGTCTAAATGACCTAAACAGACCTTTTACCCCAGAGTCATATCACCTGGAACAAATTTTAGCAAAAAGAAGAATCACCTCAGGTGGCCTAAATGACAACTGCAGATCTTTTACTCTGGATACATTAATTACCTGCATCCCAGTTTGGGGAAAAATACAAATGTCACCTCTGGTGGCCAAAGAATAACCTCAGACCTTTCACACCTGCTCCATTAGTTACCTGCAACCTACTTTTAAAAACACTAAAAATATCAGCTCACATGGCTTAAATGACCACTGTGGACATTTCACCTCAGCTCCAGATATCACCTGGAATCCACTGTTTGCGAAAATAAAAATTTAACTTCAGATGGCTTAAACAACCATTGTGGACTTTTCACAATTACTCCATAGATCAACTGGAACCAATTTTTGGCAAAAATACAATTATCACTTTAGGTGGCCTAAATGACCACCACCTGCCTTTTACCTCAGGTGACCTAAATTACCACTGCCTACCATTTACCCCAATCCCATATATCATCTGAATTTTTTGGCAAAAATAAATATATCACCTGAGGTGACCTAAACGACAACCTTAGACCTGTCACCCCTGCTTCATAAATCACCTGCAACCCATTTTCAGCAAATATGTAAATTTCACCTCAGGTGGCCTAAACAACCACAGAGTAACTTTTAATCTGGCTCCATGGACCATCTGAAACCTTTTTATGGTAACAAGTGAAAATATCAGCTCAGGTGGCATAAAGAGCATTTTACCCTTGCTGCATACATGACCTGGAACCTTTTTGGTAAAAATAAAAATATTAAATCAGGTGGCCTAAATGAGCACTGCAGACCTTTTATGCAGGTGCCATAAATCACCTAGAACTGATTTCCGGCAAAAAATGAATAGAAATGTCACCCCATGTGGCCTAAATGATTACAGCAGACCTTTCACTTCAGTTCCATAAATCACCTGGAACCAATTTTTAGTAAAAATAAAAACATTACCTCTGGTGGCCTCAATGACCACTGCAGATCTTTTACTCCAGATCCGTAAAATTCCTGGAACCCATTTTTGGCAAAAATAAAAATGTCACATCAGGTGTCCAAAACAAACTCCTCAGACCTTTCACAATGTTTCCACAGATCAATTGAAGACATTTTGGCAAAAATAAAAAATATCACCTCAGGTGGCCTAAATGACAACCTCAGACCTTTTACACCAGCTCCATTACTCACTTACAACCCACTTTTTCAAAAACTTCAAATATCACCTCAGGCATCTTAAATGCCTGCCATGGACCATTCACCCCAACAATAGATATCAACGGGAACCAATTTTAGACAAAAAATAAAAATGTCATCTCGGCTGGATTAAACAACCACTGCAACCTTTCACAATGATTCCATAGATCACCTGGAACCCATTTGTGGCAAAAATTAAAATATTACCTCTGGTTTCCTAAATGACCACTGCAGTCCCAATATCCCTGCTCCTTAACTCTCCTGGAACCACTTATTGGTAAACATAAAAATAATACCTCAGGTGGCCTATATGACCACCACAGACCTTTTACAAAGGTTCCATTAAGCACCTGGAGCCCATTTTTGGCAAAAACAAAAATAGAACATGAGGAGCCAAATGAGCACTGTGGATATTTCACCCCACTCATTTTTGGAAAAAACTAAAAATATCACCACAGGTGGCCCAAATTACATCCACAGACTTTTTACCCCAGGTACATAAATTACATGGAACCCATTATAACAAAAACAAATATCACCACAGGTGGCCTAAATGACTGCCATGTACCATTCACCCTGTCTGCGTAGATCACCTGGAACCCGTTTTGCCAAAAATGAAAACATCATCCCTGGTTGCCAAAAGGTCCTCTGTAGAGCTTTCACCCTGGCTCCATAAGTGACCTGGAACCAATTTCTAATTAGAAATAAAAATATCATGTCTCCTGGCCTAAATGACCACTGCAGAACTTTTACTGTGGATCCATAATTTACTGGGAACCCATTTTTGGCAAAAGTACAAATATCACCTCAGGTGTCCTAAATGACAATCTCAAACCTTTTACACCAGCTCCATTAGTCACTTCGGACCTACTTTTTAAAAAACTACAAATATCACCTCAGGCATCTTAAATGACTGCCATGGACCTTTCACCCCAACTCTAGATATCAACTGTGTCATAGGGTGTGAGTGTAATGATGGACACTGACACAAAAAGGTAATGTGGCAAGGATAAAATAAAATTGCCAAGCCTAAAACTTTATTAAAGTAACAGCAAAAAAAGATAATAAAAAACTTTAACTTTGCAGGAATACATAAAGAAACATAAAAGGTACAAAATAAATGAATGTTTCCACAGGCAATATCAACCAAGCGAAAGGCTGCCTGGGTTTCAATTATCTTAGTCGCAAGTGCAGACTCCCAAATGGATCAGTACTGGCTGATCCCAAAATGAATCTGAAGGTATCACAAGAATGAGTCTCCTTTTATCCTAGGGAATCATCAGGTGATCACTTCATACTCCGCCCCCTATACTCTTCAATACAGATTTTATTTATAAAACACTTTTATTTCATTCTAAGTAAAGGGACATTCAATATAGCTTTATTACAAAACATTGACATCCCTGAAATGAAATATAATACAGGTTTAACTAAAAACAGTACTCTTGCCAAGTTTAGCCCCTCCCTCAACCTATCCACAGTATAACTATAGTGAGAAATGGGCCGGCTGCCTCCTAGGGAAACAGCAAGAGCAACAAGTGAAAATGGCTGTAAGGATTACCTCTGGCTAAAGGCCTGAATACTCATTATCTGGTAAGCTTTACTCTTTAATATTAACAGGAGCCAGACTTCTATGAAAAGGAGTAAAACTGAAAAGAGTCCATCATTTATCTTACAACATCTGAAATACTGCACATTTTTGTTTAGGAGTTTCTTTTGGGAGATGATAAACCATTGCAGCACAAGCAAACAAAAGCAGTCCTTTAATTTCAAATCTGCTTATGTTTAAAACCATTTGTGCTGCTGGCATATTGCCTTTCCATGTCACCTTACCAAAAATAATAAAGTTAAACAGTAAGGAAAAGTAAACTGTTTTTGGTCAAATAGTGTTGCTAAAAGCATAACTAGGGAACTTACAACAACACACTAAGTGATTGGATGACCAGCAGGCAGACTCTGAATCTTTTTGCTATCTTTATTTTTCTTGTCTGCCTAAATAAACTAAGTGCTTGCACTGTGAGGAGAATTTCCCTATATTTGGCATACACATTTGTCTCCTGGGCATTGCTTAAACATGAAAAGAGGAACTACTAGCCCAAATATGCTAAACCCCAGGACTATACACTGTAGCCTATCATGGTGGGGGTACTGAAGCTCCATACCTGTCTTTTTAATGAAATGAAAGTGATAGAAAGGGGCTCTTATCCAGGTGGCCTGCCTGGAAAAAAGGAATTAAAAGGGGGAAAGTAAAGGAAAGGACAGTAAAGATATTCAGAGAGTGCTACTGCAGTAGACTTGGGAAACAGGAATTAGACAGGTATTTGGAGGTTTAACAGCACACTTTCAATTTCCTCCCCATAAGAGGAAACTATAGAAATACATTATCCTACTTCTATACCATAGTTTCTAATTACCAAGTCTTATGCAAAATGAACAGATCTCTCACTCTTAGAAAGGGAGAGATGGAGCTTTAACCACCCACTCCCAAAAGCTCCACCTCGGGGACCCTTATTAAATAATACACACATGAAAGGTTTTCCTAATCCTTCTTACGCTTTCAAATTACCTGGGGTCTGCATATGTATTTTGTTCTGCCCATATCGGGACATAAAATCAGCATTCGTGTTTGCTGTCCCAGGTCGGTGGTGTACTGTGAACCTATAAGGTTGTAGGCCAAATACCATTGCATTATTTTTGGGTTTTATCCTTCATATTATGAAGCCAACAAAGGGGTTGTGGTCAGTTAAAACCTCAATTTCCAGACCCAGAGGTAAAACTTGAGGCTTCAATGGCCCCTTGATAGCCAGACATTCTTTTCTATGGCTGAATATCTTGTCTCCCTCTCATGCACTTACGGCTCAGGTATATCACTGGATGTTCTTCTCCATTTACTATTTGAGACAGAACAGCCCCTATGGCAGAGTCCAAAGCATCCATTTTCAGCAAAAAAGGAAGGGTGAAGTCGAGGCTTTTGAGTACTGGTGCTGCACAAAGATGTGCCTTAATGGTGCAAAAGGCTTTTTCACACTCTGGTGTCCATTTAACAGCATTGGGGTGTTGTTTCTTTGTCAGATTAGTAAGGGGTGTAGCTAAGGTGGCAAAATTAGGCACAAACCTCCTGTAATAACCTGCCAGTCCCAAGAAAGATTGAACATGTTTTTTATTTAATGGTCTGGGACATTGGGCCACAGCATTGATTTTACTTATTTCATGTTTAACTTTTCCATTGCCTGTTATGAACCCCAGATATCTAGTCTCTTGCATAGCTATACTACATTTCATGGGATTTATAGTTAACCCTGCTGTTGTAAGAGAATGGAGTACAGCATCTAGATGTTGTAAATGGGCTGCCCAAGTGGGGCTGTACACTATCACATCATCCAAATATGCAGCGCAATAGGACTCATGATGCTGTAAAGTTTGGTCCATCAGGCACTGGAACGTGGCCGGCGCACCATGTATCCTGAAGGGCATAGTGACAAAATGGTACAACCCAATAGGCATGGTAAATGCTGTTTTTTCTTTTGAAACCTGATCCAAAGGGATCTGCCAGTAACCCTTCGTCAGGTCAAAGGTGGTAATGTATTTTTTATTGCCAAGTCTATCCATGATGTTATCAATCCTTGGCATAAGAGACATCAAATTTGAAACAACATTTAGGCGTCTGAAATCCAGACCAGAGATGTATACCACTATCTTTTTACTTACCACAACTATAGGAAATACCCAGTCACTGTTTGATGGTTCAATTACCCACTCAAGCATCTTCCTTACTTCTTTTATTACTTCATCCCTGGTCCTCTCAGGTAACAGTGTAACTTTTGTCCGGATAGGGCTAGGGGTAATTAACTGATCGGTGTTCAAAACCATGTACCAACCCAGGTTTAGAGGTGAATGACTGGAAATACTTACTAAGAAGGTGATCTAACTCTCTCCTCTGCTCTGTCATCAGCATGGGATTAATTGTAAGATCACTCATTTCTCCATCATTCTCTAGCCACTATAGGCTACTTCCATTTCATTGGTATCCTCTCTGGGCAAATAAAACACCCTGGGGTTGGTCTTTCAACCCATTCTTTTTAACAAGTTTAAATGGTAAATTCCCTTTTCCTGATGCCTGTCTGGTAGTTCAGGTTCATGTAACAGGGCCTCTTTGTCTTAAAGATAGTATAGGGCCCTGCCATTCATCAGTAACTTGTCAGAGGAGGAGGGCAACAACAACAGTACCTTATCCCTTCTAGGAATGACTTAGTTCCACACCTGGTCATAATACTCCTTCTGCACTGCCTGTTTGCATAGATTGTGCTGACGAGCCATCATGTGTATCAGACCAGTTTGGAATGCAAGTTCATTAGATATTTGAGTGTACAGGTGTGTTCTTTGTCTTCCATTTCACCATGACAACATCTAAGGGTCCCCTGGGGTTCCTCCCATAAAATAACTCAAGGGGCAAAGCCACTGTAGAAGCCTGTGGAACCTCCCTATATGCAAACAATAGAATTGGAAGGTAAATATCCCATGTTTTTCCCTCATCTTACATATTTCTTCAACAGTTTTTCCAAGGTCTGGTTGAATAGCTCAACCAGACCATCTGTAGGGGAGTGTGGATAGCCTCACTCCTAAAGTTCTTGACACATCGTGCTAGCATCTGTGAACAAAAATTGCTCCCCCACTATCTGTTGGATTTCCTTGGTATCACCACCGACTGAAGACTTTAAGTAATTCATCTGCTTTTTCTGCAAGTTACAGTGCAGAGTGGGATACATATCAGATACCAGTGCAGTAGTCACAGATTACCAATATAAATTGGTTTCCTTTGAGCTCTTGATGAGGTCCCCCATCCATTGCTATCACGGCTGAATGGACAGTAATTAAAGGCAGTGGTTGGAGAGGGACCTTGTATCTTTTCGTAACATCGGCCACTTTCTGACACTCCGGGCAACTGCGGCAGTGTTCTGCTGCCAGGCATGAATACCTGCCCAGTAGAACATATAATAACAGCCTTTGTAGTACGGTCCCTACACAAGTGCCCTGCTAGGGAAGTTCATGAGCCAGTGATAGTAATTGTTGTCTCCGTGTCTAGTGGGCACTAACAGCTGGTCAATTTGTTCACCTGTAATAGAGTGTATGCATCTCCTATGCAGTAAACCATCTGTTAAAACACATGAGGGCTCATGGTCTCTTCCTATCATCTACATCTGAAAAAATGGCTGTAAGGTTTCATCCTTTTGTTGTTCTATTTCAAACCTTTCTTCATAAGATATAGATATACCCTTGTTGCCAGCAGAAGCAACATCAACAGTTATAACATCTACATTTTAATATCACCTTTTTCAGCATATGTTTTGTGTCCATTGATGTTTGTCCTTTTTCTTTCTTGTCGAGATTTGAGAGTTTTCGGCTCCCCACAGAACCTCATCATCAAATGGGAACAACTGGGCCCACTGCTGTTCTTGTCTGGTCTGGGCCCGGGTTGTCAAAGGCACAAACACTCTCATTCACCTGCATCAGGCTGGAAAAGTCAGGAAAATCATGTCAAGTGTAATGGGAATAGGCAGATGGGAACCAAACCAACAGTCACATCAGGCACTTTCCCTTGTACCAGTAAATAAAGTGATCATAGGATACTGATGGATGTCCCCATGAATGACAGATCACTGTTGTTTTGTCCCCCTTTTTTGTGTTCTGTGGCTGAACCAAATCAGTTCTCACTAATGTTTGTTTGCTACAAGTCTATCAACGTAACCTCCTCTGTGCCATTTTCACTGGTGTGACATACTATCCCCAATTTGCTAGGGCCAACTGGGCAACTGTGGTTCCTCTGGGGCAATATCGGGCTATGCCCCTTTCTTAGCACTCCCTACCATGTAATAGTGAGTTGAATAGTCTATTAAATGGAACAGTCTTGGAGTCCCCACTACCAGATGGGAAGAAGAAAGAAAAATAGGTCTTACAGTGGGCGGAAGTCAGACCAGCACCAGGTTGTCCTCATTGTCAGTTGGGACAGACCCATTAGATAGTCCTAAGCCAGTGTGATTTCTTTTTCACGAGGGTCTGGCCAGTGTTCCATCCACACCTGTACATCTGAGGGTGATATACGAATGAACTGTTCCATTATTACCATCTCAATATCTGTTCTATCATTTACCCTAGTTTGAACCACTTCTGGCATAAGTCCTTCAATTTGGTATTTGTTTCTCTAGGAGTGTCTGTGTTGTAAATCTGCATGTCCAAAAATGTTGCCGGTATGTTTCAGGGCGATATCATACCTTTGCAGGATTGCCTCTAACAGCATCATAGTTCTCAGCCTGGGTGTTGTCCCATGGCTGTAGGCCAGCTGTGCCTTTCTGAATAGGTATGGTACTAAACGCAATAACCATTGGGTCCTAGGCCACCACATGCCTGGGCTATTCACTACAAATGTAGTCATGTATGCTTCAATGTCATCAGTGGCACCAATTTGGTCAGTTTATTTCCTTAAGTACATCTACAGGAGGATTACGTGTCCCAAGGTCTCTGATGGCCCTTAATGTATCGTTCACCTACACTCAGCTCTGAAGATCCATTTCCCTTTGTTTTATCCATGGTGGTTGCTTAACACACAACCAGTGCAACAGGCTGTGTATGTCCTCTGGAGGTTAATCAACAATTTGTTCTGTAGTGGTCCCATCTCAAATTCCTCTTTCTCCTCTTTGGCTACTTTTGCGGACATCTAATACAACCCTTGCAAGGGTCCCTCCATGCCTAGCAGCCATGATTCATGCGAGGACCACTGGGCTTGTCAAGGACCTGCTCTTCTTTCTTCTCCTGCATTCAATGTCCAGTTACTGGGAAGCACCAGTATCATCAAAACATCCCAACACTGTCACCAGTGTCATAGGGTGTGAGTGTAATGATGGACACTGACACAAAAAGGTAATGTGGCAAGGCTAAAATAAAATTGCCAAGCCTAAAGCTTTATTAAAGTAACAGCAAAAATAAGATAAAAAACTATTAACTTTGCAGGTATACAGAAAGAAACATAAAAGGTACAAAAATAAATGAATGTTTCCACAGGTAATATCAGCAAATGAAAAGGCTGCCTGAGATTTCAATGATCTTGGTCTGTAGTGCAGACCCCAAATGGATCAGTACTGGCTGATCCCAAAATGAATCTGAAGGTATCACAAGAATGAGTCTCCTTTTATCCTAGGGAATCATCAGGTGATCACTTCATACTCCGCCCTATACTCTTCAATACAGATTTTTATTTATAAAACACTTTTATTTCATTCAATATAGCTTTATTACAAAACATTGACATCCCTCAAATGAAATATAATACAGGTTTAACTAAAAACAGTACTCTTGCCAAGTTTAGCCCCTCCCTCAACCTATCCACAGTATAACTATAGTGAGAAATAGACGGCTGCCTCCTCAGGAAACAACAAGAGCAACAAGTGAAAATGACTGTAAAGTTACCTCTGGATAAAAGCTTGAATACCATTATCTGGTAAGCTTTACTCTTTAATATTAACAGGAGCCAGACTGCTATGAAAAGAGTAAAACTGAAAAGAGTCCATCATTTATCTTACAATATCTGAAATACTGCATTTTGTTTAGGAGTTTCTTTTGGGAGTGCTAAACACATTGCAACACAAACAAACAAAAAGCAGTCACTAATTTCAATCACCTTATGTTTAAAACCATTGTGCCTCCGGCATATTGCCTTTCCATGTCACCTTACCAAAATAATAAAGTTAAACAGTGGAAAAGTAAACTGTTTTTGGTCAAAATAGTGTTGCTAAAGCATAACTAAAGAGCGTTACAACAACACACTAAGAATTGGGTGACCAGCAGGTGGACTCTGAATCTTTTGCTATCTTTATTTTCTTGTCTGCCTAAATAAACTAAGTGCTTGCACTGTGAGGAGAATTCCCCTATATTTGGCATACACATTTGTCTCCTGGGCATTGCTTAAACATGAAAAGAGGAACTATTAGCCCAAATATGCTAAACCCCAGGACTATACACTGTAGCCTATCATGGGGGATACTGAGCTCCATACCTGTCTTTTAATGAAATGAAAGTGATAGAAATGGGCTCTTATCAGGTGGCCTGCCTGGAAAAAAAGGAAAAGGGAAAGTAAAGGAAAGGACAGTAAAGATATTCAGAGAGTGACACTGCTGTAGACTTGGGAAACGAATTAGACAGGTATTTGGAGGTTAACAGCACACTTTCACAAGCTGGAACAGTTTTTGCAAAATAAAATTTCACCTCAGCGCCTTGAACAACCACTGCTGACCTTTACACTGACTCCATAGATCACCTGGAACCATTTCTGTCAAAATAAAAATATCACCTCAGGTGGACAAATGACCACTGCCTGCCTTTTATCCAAACCCCATTAATTACCTGAAACCAATTTTGGCAAAAATACATATATCACATCAGGTAGTATTAATGTAAAAAACAGGTATTTCACCACAGCAAGATAAATCACCTGCAACCCATTTCAGCAAATATACAAATTCACCTCTGGTGGCCTAAACAACACCGAGGAACTTGAATCTGGCTCCATAGAATCACCTGAAAAATGTTTATGGCAACAAGTAAATATCACCTCAGGTGGCATAATTGACCATTACACTTGCTCTATACATGACCTAGAAACCATTTTGGTAAAATAAAAATGTTACTTCAGGTGGCCTAAATGAGCACTGCAGACCTTTTATGCAGGTGCCATAAATCACCTGGAACTGATTTACGGCAAAACATGAATAGAAATGTTACTCCAGGTGGAATAAATGACTACTGCAGAGCTTTCACCTCAGTTCCATAAATCACCTGGAACCAACTTTCAGTAAAAATAAAATGATTACCTCTCGTGGCCTCAATGACCACTGCAGATCTTTCACTCCACATCCATAAATTACCTGGAACACATTTTTGGTAAAAATAAAAATGTCACATCAGATATCCAAAACAAACTCCTCAGACCTTTCACAATGTTTCCATAGATCAGTTGAACACAGTTTTGGCAAAAAAAAAAAATATCATCTCAGGTGGCCTAAATGACAACCTCAATTAAAATATTACCTCAGGTGGACTAAATGACCACTGCATTCCATTCACCCTGGCTCAATAGATCATCTGGAACCATTTTTGTCAAAAATTAAAATATCACCCCTGGTTTCCTAAAGGTCCACAGCAGATCTTTTATCCAAGCTAAATAAATCACAAGAAACCTATTTCTGGCAAACAATGAATAAAAATATCACCCCAAGTGGCCTAAATGACCACTGAGGACCTTTCACCTTGGCTCCACAAATCACCTGGAACCAACTTTTAGTAAAAATAAAAATATCACCTCTGGTGGCCTAAGTCTCCATTGCAGATCTTTCAATCCAGATCCATAAATTATCTGGAACCCATTTTTGGTAAAAATAAAAATGTCACATGTGGTGTCCAAAACAAACTCCTCAGACCTTTCATAATGTTTCCATAGATCAATTGAACACAGTCTTGGCAAAAATAAAAATTTCACCTCAGGTTGCCTAAACAATCACCTCGTACCATTCACCCAAACTCCACAGATCACCTGCAACCCACTATTTGAAAAACTAAAAATTTCACTGCAGGTGGCTTAAATGAATATCATGGACATCTCATCTCAGCTCCAGGCATCACCTGAATCTATTGTTTGCAAAAATAAAAATTTCACCTCAGGTGGCTTAAACAACCATCACTGACTTCACAATGGCTCCATAGATCAACTGGAAACCATTTTTGGCAAAAATAAATGTATCACCTCAGCTGGTCTAAATGACCACCACCTTCCTTTAACCTCATGTAACCTTAATGACCACTGCCTATCTTTTACCCCAATCACATAAATCACCTGAAATGCGTTTTTAGCAAAAATAAATATATCACGTCAGGTAGCGTAAAAGTCCACTGTAGACCTTTCACCCCAGCTCCACAAAACTCCTGGAACCCATTTTGGAAAAAATGAAAATATCATCATTGCAGACCTTTCACCCAGACTCCATAAATCACCTGGAACCAATTTCTGGTAAAAATTAAAACATTACTTCTCCTGGTCTAAATGGCTACTGCAGATCTTTTACTATGGATCCATAAATTACCTGGAACCAATTTCTGGTAAAACTGAATAGAAATGTCACTCCAGGTGGCCTAAATGACTACCGCAGACCTTTCACCTTGGCTCCGTAAATCACTGGGGACCTAATTTTTAGTAAAAATGAAAACATTACCTCTGGTGCATATCTTTTACTCCAGATCCATCAGTTACCTGGAACCTATTTTGGGGAAAAATAAAAATGTCACATCTGGTGTCCAAAACAAATTTGTCAGACCTTTCATAATGATTCCATAGATCACCTTGAACACTGTTTTTGCAAAAATAAAAATTTCATCTCAGGTGTCCTAAATGACTACCTTGTACCATTCACCCTAGCTCCACAGATTACCTGGAACTCGTTTTAGGAAAAAATTTAAATATCACCCTTTGTGTCTTAAAAATTCACTGTGGTCCTTTTACCCCAGTGCCATAAATCAATTGGAACATATATTTGGTACAGAAATGATATCACCTCTGGTGGCCAAAATGACCACACTAGACTTCTTACTCCATAATATCACATTGAAACCATTTTTGCAAAACTAAGAACTATAACCTCAGGTGGCTTAAACGACCACCATGGACATTTCACCTCAGCTCCAGATATCACCTGGAATCCATTGTTTGCAAAAAATAAAAATTTCAACTCAGGTGGCTTATAAAACCATTGTGGACTTTTCATAATTTATTGATTTATCTATTTATTTATTAAGTAGATTTACCAGATAAGCATACTGAGCGGGAAAAACCACTCATTTCCAGATGCGACCTGAGTGTACGTAACAATACATATCAGTGCTAAAATTAACATTTGGTGCAGTAGGCATTGTTACAATAGAATAGATGCATAAAGTACATACTTAGGTACAGTAGGCTCAACATAGGTGAAACAAAAACAAGTCCAAGGATGGTTAATGACTCCATAACTCACCTGGAACCCATTTTTTGGCAAAAATAAAGCTATCACCTCAGGTGGCCTAAGTTCCCACCACCTACCTTTAACTTCAGGTTTCCTAAATGACCACTGCCTACCTTTTTACCCCAACCCCATAAATCACCCGAAATGCATTTTCAGCAAAAATAAATATATCACCTCAGGTGGCCTTAACGACAACTTCAGACTTTCATAGCTGCTCCACAAATCACCCGCAACCCATTTAAGCAAATATATAAACTTCACCTCAGGTGTCTTAAACTACCACTGAGGAAGGTTGAATCAAGCTCCATAAATCACCTGAAACCCATTTATCGCAAAAAAAAAATATAATCTCAGATGGCATAAATTACCTCTTACCCCTGCTCCATACATGACATGGAAACAATTTTTAGTAAAACATAAAAATATCACCTCTGGTGGCCTAAATGACAATGGCAGATCTTTTACTCCAGATCCCTAAATTACCTGGAATCTATTTTTGGTAAAAATAAAAATGTCACATCAGGTGTCCAAAACAAACACCTCAGGTGGCCTAAATGGCTAATGCTGACCTTTAACCTCAAGAAGCAAAAATCACCACTGCACACCTTTTACTTTGCCTCCATCAATCACCTGGAACCCATTTTTGGCAAAAATAGAAATGTCACCTCAGGTGGTCGTAACGACTACCACAAACCTTTACCCTGGCTCAATAGATCACCTGATTTATGGCAGCAAAGTGAAAGGTCTGCAGTGGTGTTTTATGCTTCTTGAGGTTAAAGGTCAGCATTAGCTATTTAGGCTAATTGAGGTAATATTTTTATTATTGCCAAAATTTGGTTCCAGGTGATTTGTGGAGGCAATGTAAAATGTCTGCACTGGTCATTTATGCTTTCTGAGGATAAAGATCCTCAGATCTTTTACACCAGCTCCATTAGTCACTTACAAACCAAATTTTCAAAAACTGAAAATATCATCTCAGGTGTCTTAAACAGCTGCCATGGACATTTCACCCAAACTAGGGACATCAACTGGAACTGATTTTATTCAAAAATAAAAATGTCACCTCAGCTGGCTTAAACAACCACTGCAACCTTTCACAATGACTCCATAGATCACCTGGGACCCATTTGTGGCAAAAAATTTACCCCAGGTGGCCTAAGAGATCACTGCCTACCTTTTATCACATAAATCACATGCAACCCATTTTTGCCTAAAATAATATATAGTAAATGATGCAAACAATATATCACTGATGGCAAAAAACAAAAATATCACCTTAGGTGCCATAATGGACCTTTTACCCTTGCTCCATACATAACATGGAACCCATGTTTGGTAAAAAAAAAATATTACTTCAGATGTCCTAAAGACCACTGCATAGCATTCACCCAGGCTCAGAGATCACCTGGAACCATTGCTGGCAAAAATGAAAATATCACCCATGATGGCCTAAAGGGCCACTGCAGACCTTTTATCCCAAATCCATAAATCACCTGGAACCATTTTTAATAAAAATTAAAATATCACCTCTGGTGGCCTAAATGACCACAGCAGATCTTTTACTTCAGATCCATAGATTACCTGGAACCCATTTTTGATAAAAATAAAAATGTCACAACAAGTGCCCAAAACAAACACCTCAGAACTTTCACAATGTTTCCAAAGATCACCTTGAACCCAATTTTGGTAAAAATACCAATTTCACCTCAGGTTGCCTAAATGACCAACTCATACCATTCACCCTAGGTCCACAGATTAGCTGAAACCCATTTTTGGCAAAAAACAAAAACATCGTCCCTGGTTGCCTAGAGGTCCTCTACAGACCTTTCATCCATGCTCCATAAATCACCTGGAGCCAATTTCTGGCAAAAATAAAAATATCACTTCTCCTGGTCTAAACAGCCACTGCAGATCTTTTAATCTGGATCCATGCATTACATGGAACCCATTTTTGGCAAAAATACAATTATCACCTGAGGTGGCCTAATCACCACCACCTACCTTTAACCTCAGGTGGCCTAAATGACTACAGCCAACCTTTTATCCCAAACCCATGAATCACCTGAACTGCATTTTTGCGAAAATAAATACATCACCTCAGCTGGCCTAAACTACAACCTCAGACCTTTCACCCGAGCTGCATAAATCACCAGACACCCATTGTTGGCAAATATATAAATTGCACCTCAGGTGCCCTAAACAACTAATGAGGAACAATGAATCTGGCTCCGTAGAGCACCTGAAACCAATTTATAGTAAAAAAATGAAAATATCTCATCAGGTGGCATAAATGACCTTTTAACCTTTCTCCATACATAACCTGGATCCCACTTTTAGTAAAAATGAAATTATGCCCTCAGATGGCCTTAATAAAAACTGCTAACTTTCCACCCCAGCTTTATAACCCACCTGGAACTCATTTTTTGGGGAAAAAATTAACATTTCACCTCAGGTGACCTAAACAACCACTGATGAACCTTGAATCTGGCTCCATAGATCACCTGGAACCCATTTTTGGCAAAAAATTAAAATATCATCCCTGGTTGCCTAAAGGTCCTTTGCAGACCTTTCACCCAGGCTCCATAAATCACCTGAAACCAATTTCTAGTGCAAATAAAAATATCACCTCTCCTGGCCTAAATGACCACTGCAGATCTTTTACTCTGGATCCATAAATTACCTGGAATTAAATTCTGGCAAAACTGAATAGAAATGTCACCCCAGGTGTCCTAAATGACTTCTGCAGACCTTTCATCTCAGCTCCGTAAATCACCTGGGAGCTAGTTTTTAGTAAAAATAAAAACATTACCTCTGGTGGCCTAAATGACCACTGCAGATCTTTACTCCAGATCCATCTATTACCTGGAACCCATTTTGGGTAAAAATAAAAATAAAACATCTGGTGAACAAAAAAAACTTATCGGACCTTTCACAATGATTCCATAGATCACCTTGAACAGTTTTTGTAAAAATTAAAATTTCACCTCAGTAGGCTTAAACAACCACTGCAACCTTTCACAATGACTCCATAGATCACCTGGAACCCATTTGTAGCAAAAATAAAAATATTATCTCTGGTGGCCTAAATGACCACTGCAGTCCCATTACCCCTGCTCCATAACTCACCTGGAACCACTTTTTGGAAAACATAAAAATAATACCTCAGGTGGCCTATATGACCACCAAAGACATTTTACAAAGGTTCCATTAAGCACCTAGAACCCATTTTTGGCAAAAACCAAAATATAGCATCAGGAGCCCAAATGAGCACTGTGGATATTTGACCCCACCTATTTTTGGCAAAAACCAAAAATATCACCATAGGTGGCATAAATGACATCCACCGACATTATACCCCAGGTACATAAATTACCTGGAACCCATTATTACAAAACAAAATATCACCACAGGAGGCCTAAATGACCACCATGTACCATTTACCCTGTCTGCACAGATCACCTGGAACCCATTTTTGCCAAAAATGAAAACATCATCCCTGGTTGCCCAAAGGTCCTCTGTAGACCTTTCACCCCTGGCTCCATAAATCATCTGAAATCAATTTCTATTAAAAATAAAAATATCATGTCTCCTTGCCTAAATGACTACTGCAGATCTTTTACTCTGGATCAATAATTTACCGAGAACCCATTTTTGGCAAAAGTACAAATATCACCTCAGGAGTCATAAACGACAACCTCAAACCTTTTACACCTTCTCCATTAGTCACTTACAAGCCACTTTTTGAAAAACTACAAATATCACCTCAGGTGTTTTAAATGGCTATATATCACACCAGGTAGCATTAATGTAAAAAACAGATCTTTCACTCCAGCAAGATAAATCAACTGCAACCCACTTTTTACAAAAATAAGAATTTCAACCCGAGTGGCCTAAACGACCACTGCATCACATTCTCCATGTCTCCATAGATCACCTGGAACCTATTTTTTGCAAAATTAAAAATAGCACCCCTGGTGGTCTAAACCTGTACTATGAATCTTTTACCTCACCTCCATAAATCAACTGAAACCCATTTTTGGCAACAACAAAAACATATCCCCTCTCATGGCCTCAATGACCACTTTGGACATTTTACACCAGCTCCATTAATCACCAAGAAACAATTTTTGGCAAAACAAAAATCAGCTCAGGTGGAATAAATGACCATCGTTCAGCTCTCACTCCAGTTATTTAACTCACCAAAAACCCAATTTTGAAACAAATAAATAATTTCCACTGAGGTGGCATAAAGGACCATGAAAAAACTTTCAACCATGCTCCATCGATCAGCTGGAGCCAGTTTTTGGCTAAAATAAAATTATCACTTCAGGTGGCCTAAATGACCAGCACCTGCCTTTAACCTCAGGTGACCTAAATTACCACTGCCTACCATTTACCCCATTCCCATAAATCATCTGAATTTTTTTTGGCAAAAATAAATATATCACCTCAGGTGGCCTAAAAAACAACCTCAGACCTTTCACCCCAGCTTCAAAAATCAGTGGCAACTCATTTTCAGCAAATATGTAAATTTCACCTCAGGTGGCTTAAACAACCACTGAGGAACTTTGAATCTGTCTCCACAGATCACCTGAAACCTTTTTATGGCAACAAAGGAAAATGTCACCTCAGGTGGCATCAAGGACCTTTTACCCTCTTCATATATGACCTAGAACTATTTTTGGTAAAAATAAAAATATTACCCCAGAAGGCCTAAATGAGCACTGCAGACATTTTTTTCAGGTGCCATAAATCACCTGGAACTGATTTCCGCAATAAATGAATAGAAATGTCACCCCAGGTGACCTAAATGACTACCGCAGACCTTTCTCCTCGGTTCCATAAATTACCTGGAACCAATTTTTAGTAAAAAAAAAACATTACCTCTGGTGGCCTCAATGACCACTGCAGATCTTTTACTCCCAATCCATAAAATACCTGAAACCCATTTTTGGCAGAAATGAAAATGTCACATCAGGTGTCCAAAACTAACTCCTCAGACCTTTCACAATGTTTCCATAGGTCAATTGAACACAGTTTTGGCAAAAATAAAAAATATCACCTCAGGGCCCTAAATGACAACCTCAGACCTTTTCACCAGCTGCATTAATCACTTACATCCCACTTTTTCAAAAACTTTAAATATTACCTCAGGTGTCTTAAATGCCTGCCATGGACCTTTCACCCCAACTATAGCTATCAACAGGAACCGATTTTATGCAAAAATAATAATTTCACCTCAGCTGGATTAAACAACCACTTAACCTCTCACAAAGACCCCATTGGTCACCTGGAACCCATTTGTGGCAAAAATAAAAGTATTATCTCTGGTGGCCTAAATGACCACTGCAGTCCTTCTACCCCTGCTCCATAACTCACCTGGAAACACTTTTTGATAAACATAAAAATATTACCGCATGTGGCCTATATGACCACCACAGACATTTTACAAAGGTTCAATTAAGCACCTGGAACCCATTATTGGCAAAAACAAAAATATAACATAAGGAGCCCAAATGAGCACTGTGGATATTTCACCAAACCTATTTTTAGCAAAAACTAAAAATATCACGACAGGTGGCTTAAATGACATCCACTGACATTTTACCCCAGGTACATAAATTACCTGGAACCCATTATTACAAAAAAGAAATTCAAGACAGGTGGTCTAAATGACCACCATGTACCAATCACCCTGTCTGCGTACATCACTGGAACCCATTTTTGCCAAAAATGAAAACAACATCCCTGGTTGCCTAAAGGTACTCTGTAGACCTTTCACCCTGGTTCCATAAATCAACTGGAACCAATTTCTATTAAAAGTAAAAATATCATGTCTACTGGCCTAAATGACCACTGCAGATCTTTTACTCTAGATCAATAATTTTCCGGGAACCCATTTTTGGCAAAAATACAAGTATAACATCAGGTGTCCTAAATGACAACCTCAGACCTTTTACACCAGCTCCATTAGTCACTTACAAGCCACTTTTTGAAAAACTACAAATACCACCTCAGGTGTCTTAAAAGGCTGACATTGACTTTTCTCCCCAACTCCAGAGATCAACTGGAACTGATTTTTTGCAAAAATAAATTTTTCACCTCAGTTGGCTTGAACAGCCACTGCTGACCTTTCACAATGACTCCATACATCACCTAGAACCATTTCTGGCACAAATAAAAATATTACCTCAGCTGGCCTAAATGACCACTGCTTACCATTTACCAAAACTCCATTAATCACCTGAAACCCCTTTTATTGAAAAAAATATATATGTTACATCAGCAAGCATTAATGCAAAAAACTGATGTTTCACCCCAGCCAGATAAATAAACTGCAAACAATGTTTTGCAAAAATTAAAATTTCACCCCAGGTGGACTAAACGACCACCGCATCACATTCTCCTTGTCTCCATAGATCACCTGTAACACATTTTTTGCAAAAAAACAGCAACCCTGGTTGTCTAAAGCTCTACTGTGAATCTTTTACCTCACCTCCATAGATCACCTGAAACCCATTTTTGGCAACAACAAAAACATATCCCCTCTGGTGGCCTCAATGGCCACTTTGGACATTTTATTTGACCTTTCACAATGACTCCATAGATCACCTGGAACCATTTCTGGCAAAAATAAAAATATCACCTCAGGTGGCCTAAATGACCACTACCTACCATTCACCCTGTCTGCATAGATCACCTATAGAGCTCCATCTATCACCTATAATTCATTTTTGGCAAAAACAATCACCTCAGGTTTAATAAACAACCACCATTGATGTTTCACTCCAGCTATTTAACTCACCAAAATACAATTTTTGAAACAAATAAAAAATTCAACTCAGGTTGCTTAAAGAGCCATCAAGAAACTTTCAACGAGGCTCCATAGACCAGCTGGAGTATGTTTTTGGCAAAAACTAAAAATATTACCCATTGTGGTCTCAAAATCCTAAACAGACCTTTTACCCCAGATCTATATCACCTGGAACAAATTTTAGCAAAAAGAAGAATCACCTCAGGTGGCCTAAATCACAACTGCAAATATTTTACTCTGGATACAATAATCACCTGGATCCCAGTTTTGGGAAAAATACAAATATCACCTCAGGGGCCAAATCATGACCTCTCAATTTTCACACCAGCTCCATTAATCACCTGTAACCCACTTTTTAAAAAAACTAACAATTTCACCTCTTGTGGCTTAAATGATCACTATGGTCAAATCACCTTGGCTGCAGATATCACCTGGAATCCACTGTTTGGAAAAATAAAAATTTTACTTCAGATGACTTAAACAACCATTGCAGACTTTTCACAATTGCTCCATAGATCACCTGCAACCAATTTTTGGCAAAACTAAAATTATCACTTCAGGTGGCCTAAATGACCGCCACCTGCCTTTAACCTCAGGTGACCTAAATTACCACTGCCTATCATTTACCCCAATCCCACACATCACCAGAAATGTTTTTTTAGCAAAAATAAATATATCACCTCAGGTGGCCTAAAGGACAACCTCAGACATTTCACCCCAGCTTCATAAATCACCTGCAACCCATTTTCAGCAAATATGTAAATTTCACCTCAGGTGGCTTAAACAACCACTCAGAAACTATCAGTCTCACTCCATAGATCTCCTGAAACCTTTTTATGGCAACAAATGAAAATATCACCTCAGGTGGCATAAAGGACCTTTTACCCTTGCTCCATACATGATCTGGAACCCATTTTAGGTAAAAAATTAAAATATTACCTCAGGTGGCCTAAATGAGCACTGCAGACCTTCTATTCAGGTGCCATAAATCACTTGGAACTGATTTTCAGCAAAAAATTAACAGAAATGTCACCACAGGTGGCCTAAATGACTACCGCAGACCTTTCACCTTCATTCTATAAATCGCAGGGAACCAATTTATAGTAAAAATTAAAACATTACTTCTGGTGGCCTCAATGACCACTGCAGGTATTTTACTCCAGATCCATAAATTACCTGGAACCCATTTTTAATAAAAAATTAAAATGTCACATCAGATGTAGAAAACAAATTCCTCTGCCCTTTTACAATGTTTCCATAGATCAATTGAACATGGTTTTGGCAAAAATAAAAAATATCAGCTCAGGTGGCCTAAATGACAACCTCAGACTTTTTACACCAGCTCCATTAGTCACTTACAACCCACTTTTTCAAAAACTTTAAATATCACCTCAGGCGTCATAAATGACTCCATGGACCTTTCACCCCAACTATAGATATCAACGGGAACCAATTTTATGCAAAAATTAAAATTTCACCTCAGCTGGCTTAAATAACCACTGCAACCTTTCACAATGACTCCATAGATCACCTGGAACCATTTCTGGCAAAAATAAAAATATCACCTCAGGTGGCCTAAATGACCATTGCCTACCATTCACCCTGTCTGCATAGATCACCTGTAGAGCTCCATCAATCACCTATAAATCATTTTTGGCAAAATAAATCATCTCAGGTGGAATAAACAACCACCATTGATCTTTCACTCTAGCTATTTAACTCACCAAAAAGCAATTTTTGAAACAAATAAAAAATTCAACTCAGGTGGCTTAAAGAGACATCAAAAAACTTTCAACCAGGCTCCATAGATCAGCTGGAGTATGTTTTTGGCAAAAACTAAAAATGTCACCCATTATGGTCTAAAAGACCTAAACAGACCTTTTACACCAGATTCATGTCACCTGGAACACATTTTAGCAAAAAGAAGAATCACCTCAGGTGGCATATATTACAACTGCAAATATTGTACTCTGGATACATTAATTACCTGGATCCCAGTTTTGGTAAAAATACAAATATCACCTTTAGGGGCCAAACAATAATCCCAGACCATTCACACCAGCTCCATTAATCACCTGCAACCCACTTTTAAAAAAAAACTAAAAATATCACCTCATGTAGCTTAAATGACAACTGTAGACAGTTCACATCAGCTCCAGATATCACCTGGAATCCACTGTTTGCAAAAATATAAATTTAACTTCAGATGGCTTAAACAACCATTGCGGACTTTCCACAATTACTCCATAGATCACCTGGAACCAATTTTTAGCAAAACTAAAATTATCACTTCAAGAGGCCTAAATGTCCACCACCTGCCTTTAACCTTAGGAGACCTAAATTACCACTGCCTACCATTTACCCCAATCCGATAAATCACCTGAATTGTTTTTTGGCAAAAATAAACATATCACCTCAGGTGGCCTAAACGAAAACCTCAGACCTTTCACCCAGCTTCATAAATCACCTGCAACCCATTTTCAGCAAATATGTAAATTTCACCTCAGGTGGCCTAAACAGCAACTGCAGAACCTTGAATCTGGCTCCATAGATCACCTGAAACCTTTTTATGGCAACAAATGAAATTATCACCTCAGGTGGCATAAAGGACCTTTTACCCTTGCTCCATACATGACCTGGAACCCATTTTTGGTAAAAATAACAATATTACCTGAGGTGGCCTAAATGAGCACTGCAGACCTTTAATTCAGGTGCCAAAAATCACCGGGAACTGATTTCCAGCAAAAAAATGAATAGAAATGTCACCCCAGGTGGCCTAAATGACTACCACAGACCTTGGTTCCAGAAATCATCTGGGACCAATTTTTAGTAAACAATAAAAACATTACCTCTCATGTGCTTAATGACCACTGTAGATCTTTTACTCTAAATCCATAAATTACCTGGAACCCATTTTTGGCAAAAATACAAATATCACCTCAGGTGTCATAAACAACAACCTCAAACCTTTTACAACAGCTCCATTAGTCACTTGCAAGCCACTTTTTGGAAAACTACAAATATCATCTCAGGTGTCTTAAACAGCTGCCATGGATCTTTCACCCCAGCTCCAGATATCAACTGGAACCGATTTTTTGCAAAAATAAAAATTCTGGTGGCCTCAATGAGTACTTTGGACATTTTACAACAGCCCCATCAATCACCTAGAAACCATTTTTGGCAAAATAAAATCACCTCAGGTGGAATAAACAACCACCGTTGATTTTTCACTCCAGCTATTTAACTCACCAAAAACCCATTTTTGAACAAATAAAACATTTCAACTCAGGCATCTTAAAGAACCATGAAGAAACTTTCAACCAAGCTCCATAGATCAGCTAGAGCATCTTTTTTCAAAAACTAAAAATATCACCACATGTGGTATAAATGACCTAAACAGACCTTTTACCCCAGATTCATCTCACCTGGAACAAATTTTAGCAAACTGCCTGGATCCCAGTTTTGGGAAAAACACAGATATCACCTCAGGTGGCCAAACAATAACCTCACACATTTCACACCAGCTACATTAATCACCTGCAACCCACTTTTAAAAAAACTAAAAATATCACCTCACATTGCTTATACGACCACTGTGGACAGTTCACCTCAGCTCCAGATATCACCTGGAATCCACTGTTTGTAAAAATAAAAATGTAACTTCAGATGGCTTAAACAACCATTGCGGACTTTTCACAATTACTCCATAGATCATCTGGAACCAATTTTTGGCAAAACTAAAATTATCACTTCAGGAGGCCTAAATGTCCACCACCTGCCTTTAACCTCAGGAGACCTAAATTACCACTGCCTACCATTTACCCCAATCCCATAAATCACCTGAAATTTTTTTGGCAAAAATAAACATATCACCTCAGGTGGCCTAAATGAAAACCTCAGACCTTTCACCCCAGCTTCATAAATCACCTGCAACCCATTTTCAGCAAATATGTAAATTTCACCTCAGGTGGCCTAAACAACCACTGCAGAACTTTGAATCAGGCTCCATAGATCACCTGAAACCTTTTTATGGCAACAAATGAAAATATCACCTCAGGTGGCATAAAGGACCTTTTACCCTTGCTCCATACATGACCTGGAACCCATTTTTCATAAAAATAAAAATATTACCTCAGGTGGCATAAATGGGCACTGCAGACCTTTAATTCAGATGCCAAAAATCACCTGGAACTGATTTCCAGCAAAAAATGAATAGAAATGTCACCCCAGGTGGCCTAAATGACTACCACAGACCTTTCACCTTGGTTCCAGAAATTACCTGGAACCAATTTTTAGAAAAAAAAAAAAACATTACCTCTGGTGGCCTCAATGACCACTGTAGATCTTTTACTCTAAATCCATAAATTACCTGGAACCCATTTTTGGCAAAAATACAAATACACCTCAGGTGGCCTAAATGACATCCTCAGACCTTTTACATCAGCTCAATCAGTCACTTACAACCCACTTTTTCAAAAACTTTAACTATCACCTCAGGTGTCTTAAATGCCTGTCATGGACCTTTCACCCCATCTATAGATATCAATGGGAACCAATTTTATGCAAAAATAAAAATTCCACCTCAGCTGGCTTAAACAACAATTGCAACCTTTCACAATGACTCCATAGATCACCTGGAACCCATTTGTGGCAAAAATAAAAATATTATCTCTCGTGGTCTAAATGACCACTGCAGTCATATTACCCCTGCTCCATAACTCACTTGGAACCACTTTCTGGTAAACATAAAAATATTTTCTCAGGTGGCCTACATGAACACCCCAGACCTTATCTCCATAGGTGGTCTAAATGACCACCATGTACCATTCACCTTGGCTGCATAGATCACCTGAAACCCATTTTTGCCAAAAAAGAAAACATCATCCCTGGTTGCCTAAAGGTCTTCTGTAGACCTTTCACCCTGGCTCCATAAATCAGATGGAACCAATTTCTATTAAAATCAAAAATATCATTTCTCCTGGCCTAAATGACCACTGCAGATCTTTTAGTCTGGATCAATAATTTACCGGTAACCCATTTTGGGCAAAAATACAAATATCACCTCAGGTGTCCTAAACAACATCCTCAAACCTTTTACACCAGCTCTATTAGTAACTTGCAAGACACTTTTTGAAAAACTACAAATATCATCTCAGGTGTCTTAAACGGCTGCCATGGATCTTTTACCCCAACTCCAGATATCAACTGGAACTGATTTTTTGCAAAAATTAAAATTTCACATCAGCTCGCTTGAACAATCACTGCTGACCTTTCACAATGACTCCATAGATCACATGGAACCTTTTCTGGCAAATATAAAAATATCACCACTGGTGGCCTAAATGACCACTGCATACCATTCACCCTGGCTCCATAGATCACCTGGAACCATTTTAGGCAGAAATGAAAATATCACCCCGGTGGCCTAACGGTCCACTGCAGACCTTTTATCCAGGTGCCTTAAATCACTTGGAACCAATTTCTGGCATACAATGTATAACAATATCACCCCAGGTGGCCTAAATGATCACCAGAGACCTTTCACCTTTACTCCGTAAATCACCTGGAACCAATTTTTATTAAAAATAAAAACATAACCCCTGATGACCTAAATGACGACTGCAGATCTTTTCTCTCCAGATCCATAAATTACCTGAACCCATTTTTGGTAAAAATAAAAATGTCACATCAGGTGTCCAAAACAAACTCCTCAGACCTTTCACAATGTTTCCATAGATCACCCTGAACCCAGTTTTTGCAAAAATAAAAATTACACCTCAGGAGGTCTAAACAACCACCACGTACCATTCACTCTAGTGTAACAGATTACATGGTACCCATTTTTGGCAAAAAAAAATGTCCCCCCTTGTCAATTAAAAGTTCACTGTGGACCTTTTTACTCAGTGCAAGAAATCAACTGGAACCTACTTTTGGTAAAAAGAAAAAGTGGTATCACCCTCAGGTGGCCAAAATGACCACACTGGAGGATCTTAGTGGAGAGCAGGTGTTGATCTTGACTGTGACAAGTGACCATGGCTCAGGGGATGCAGAGGAAAAACCTGCCTTGCTGGATATGGGACAGGCCAGTGGAACCATTGGGTTAGGAACAGTGGGGGTTAGCACCATGCTGACATTTAGGCCAGCTGAGTTCATATTTTTATTTTTGTCAAAAATGGGTTACAGGTGATTTATGGAGCCTCGATAAAAGGTCCATGGTGGTCATTTTTGCCACCTGATATGATGTTTTTCCTTTTGCCAAAAATGGGTTCTAGGTGATTTATGGAGCTGGGTACAAATGTCTGCGGTGGTGGTTTAGGCCACCAGAGGAGTTATTTTTATTTTGACTTTCACAGCAGCTCTATTAATCACCTGCAACACATTTTTGGTAAAAACTAAAGGTATTTCCTCAGGTGACCTAAATGACCTCTTTCGACCTTTTACACAGGCTCCATTAATCACCTGGAACCCATTTGTTTGCAAAAATAAAAATATCACCTCAGGTGGCATAAGTGACCATCACAGACCTTTCACTCCAACTTCATATATCACTTCAAACCCTGGTGTGCATAAATTACCTGGAACCCATTTTTGGTCAAAAAAAATGTCACACATCATGTGTCCTAAGCAAACACCTCAGACCTTTCATAATGTCTCCAAAGATCACCTTGACCCCAGTTTTGGCAAAAATTAAAATTTCACCTCCAGTGGCATTAATGACCACCTCGTACAATTCACTCCAGCTCCACAGACTAGCTGGAACCCATTTCTTCAAAAAAAAAAATATCATCACTGGTTGACTAAAGGTCCTCTGCAGACCTTTCACCCTGGCTCCATAGATCCAATTTCTGGTAAAAATAAAAATATCACCTCTCCTGGTCTAAATGACCACATCAGATCTTTTACTCTGGATCCATGTTTTTCCTGGAACCCATTTTTGGCAAAAATACAATTATCACCTCAAGTGGCCTAATCACCACAACCTACCTTTAGCCTCAGGTGGCCTAAATGACCACAGCCAACCTTTTATCCCACTCCTGTGAATCACCTGAACTGCATTTTCAGCAAAAATAAATACATAACCTCAGCTGGCCTAAACTATAACCTCAGACCTTTCACTCCAGGTGCATAAATCACCTGCAACCCATTTTTGGCAAATATGAAATTGCACCTCAGGTGGCCTAAATAACTACTGAGGAACATTGAATCTGGCTCCATAGATCACCTGAAACACATTTATGGTAAACAATAAAAATATCACCTCAGGTGCCATAATTGACCTTTAACCCTTGCTCCATACTTAACCTGGAACCCAATTTTAGTAAAAATGAAAATATTAACTCAGGTGGCATAAAGGTCCACTGCAGACCTTTTATCCAGGCTCCATAAATCATGTGGCACCTATTCCTGGCAAAAAAAAATACAAATATCACATCACGTAGCCTAAATGACCATTGCAGACCTTTCACCTTTGCTCCATAAATCACCTGGAACAATTTTTAATAAAAATAAAAATATCACCACTGGTGACCTAAACAACCACAGCAAATCTTTTACTCCAGATCCATAAATTACATGGAACATATTTTTGGTAAAAATAAAAATGTCACATCAGGTGTCCAAAATAAACACCTCAGACCTTTCACAATGTTTCCAAAAAACAGCTTGAACCCAATTTTGGCAAAAATAAAAATTTAATCTCAGGTGGCCTAAATGACAACCTCGTACCATTCACCCTAACTCCACAGATTAGCGGGAACCCACTTTTGGCAAAAAATAAAAATATCACCCCTTGTGTCCTGAACATTCACTGTGGACCTTCTACCCTAGTGCCATAAATCACCTAGACCTATATTGGGCAAAAAAAAATGTTTATCACCTCAGGTGGCCTAAATGACCACACTGGACATTTTACACCGGCTCCATCATTTCACCTTGAAACCATTTTTGGCAAAAAGTAGAAATATCACCTCAGGTAGCTTAAATGACCACTGTGGATATTTCACCTCAGCTTCAGATATCACCGGGAATTAACTTTTTGCAAAAATAAACATTTCTCTTCAGGTGACTTAAACAATCATTGTGGACTTTTCACAATGACTCCATAGATCAACTGGAACCCATGTTTAGTAAAAATAAAAATATTACCTCAGGTGGTCTAAATGACTACCACCTACTTTTAACCTCAGGTGGCCTAAATGACCACAGCCTGCCTTTTACCTCAATTCTGTAAATCTCCTCAATCTCATTTTTGGCGAAAATAAATATATCACCTCAGGCTGCTTAAATGACAACCTCAGACCTTTCACCACAGCTCCATAAATAATCTAGAACACATTTTTGACAAAGATATAAATTTCACCTAAAGTTTCCTAAATGAGTAGCATGTACCATTCAGCCTGGATCCATAGATCTCCTGGAACCTGTTTTTGGCAAAAATAAAAATATCACTCCTTTTGGCCAAAAGGTCTACTATGGACTTGTTTCCCCAACTCCATAAATAAATTGGAACCCACATTTTTGGCAAGCAAAAAACAGTATTGCCTAAATGACTACTTTGAACTTTTTACGCTGGCTACAAAACTCACATGAAAACCATTTTTGGCAAAAAAAAATCAACTTAGGTCACCTTAATGACCACTGCTGACCTTTCACCCCAGCTTTATAACTCACCTGGAACTCATTTTTGGAAAGAAAATTAACATTTCACCTCAGGTGACCTAAACAACCACTGAGGAACTTTGAACCAGGCTCCATAGATCACCTGGAACCCATTTTTGGAAAAAACTAAAATTATTGTCCCAGGTTGCCTAGAGATCCTCTGCAGACCTTTCACCATGGCTCCATTAATCACCTGCAACCAATTCCAGGTGATCTATGGAGCCATGCTGAATGTGACACAGTGGTTGTTTAGGCCACCTGAGGTGAAATTTTTAATTTTGCCAAAATTGGGTTCAAGGTAATTAATGATCTGGAGTAAAAGAACTGCAGTGGTCACTTAGAACACCAGAGGTGATATTTTTAATTTTTACTAAAAATTGGTTCCATGTTATGATTGGAGCAGGGGTAAAAGGTCATTTATGCCATCTGAGGTGATATATATATATTTGTATGCCATAAATGGTTTTCATGTGATCTATGGTGCCAGATTCAAAGTTCCTCAGTAGTATTTTAGTCCACCTTAGATGAAATTTATATATTTGCTTAAAATGGGTTCAAGGAAATTTATGGAGTCATTGTGAAAAGTCCACAAGGGTTGTTTATGCCACCTGAGTTGAAATTTTTATTTTTGCGAAAAAATGGATTCCAGGTGATATCTGGAACTGAGGTGAAATGTCCATGGTGGTCATTTAAACCACCTGAGATTATTGTTCTTATTTTTGTCAACAATGGTTTCAAGGTGAAATGATGGAGTAATAAGTCCAGTGTGGTCATTTAGGCCACCTGAGGTGATATAATTTCTTTACCAAAAAAAGGTTCCAGTTGAATTATGGTGCTGGGGAAAAAGGTCCACAGTGAATAAAAATGTCACCTCAGGTGGCTTGAAGAACCACAAAGAAACCTTCAACCAGGCTCCATATATCACCTGGAGCAAGTTTTTGGCAAAAACTAAAAATACCACCTCATGTGGCCTAAATGACATCCACAGACATTTTACTCCAGGTTCATATCACCTGGAACAAATTTTAGCAAAAACCAAAAAACACCTCAGGTGGCGTAAATGACAACCTCAGAGTGTTTACACCAGCTCCATTAATCACCAGCAACCCACTTAATGGGTGGGGCCACTAGACTACCAGGGATATGAACAACTATAATAATTTAATACAGATCCGGTGGGCCATGAGACTAGCAGTAATATAAAAAAATCCTGAGCTGCGATATTTGTGTTTTTCCAATCAGAGAATTTAAACATGATGGCAGCAGCGATGATCAAAGAATTTTAAATATTCGCAATACAAAGATTCTTGAACCGCGAAGCTGCAAATTCTTTGATCGCTATGTGGGATGACATGGCCAGAACCCCAATCTTTGTTTGCAAAACATACATATAAATTTTCACATTGACTTATAATGGGAATTTGAAAGTGGCTTAACCTTTGAATGCCTTAATATGTTTTCACCAAACAAAAAGCAGCATGTCTGGCCACCAAAGCTCTTTCAAGCGGACCATCTCTCAGAGCAGTAGGCCACACAATGGCCATGCAGGGCCACATCCAAAATCCCAAAAGCTGCCTCCAAAAATGGATAATTTTGCATTTTTCAGTGTTTTCATATGAAAAGCCCATAAGTCCAACCGAAACAGAATTTGGCAAATCAAGAGAACTACCATGCCCCAGCATGCATACCAAATTTCAGGAAAACCCGTTGAATGGGTCCAAAGTTATTACTGTGCAAAATTTTAAGTTTAACATAGAAGGGACTGCTGAACCCTACCTATAGTGGTGTGACCGTGCCACTATATTATGTATGGGTTAATGGTACGTGGTGGTCATTTATGTCACCTGAGGTGATATTTTTTTTTGCAAAAAAAATGGGTCCCAGTGATTAATGGAGCCTGTGTAAAAGGTCCAAAGAGGTCATTTAGGTCACCTGAAGAAATATCTTTAGTTGTTGCTAAAAATGTGTTGCCGGATATTAATGGGGCTGGTGTGAAAGTCAGTGATGCTCATTTAGGCTACTTGAGATTAGGGGACAGATTTTTAAAGGGTCCTTAGCTCGGAAAAAGCCTTTTGCACCATTAAGGCACATCTTTGTGCAGCACCAGTACTCAGAAGCCCCGACTTCACCCTTGCTTTTTTGCTGCAAACGGATGCTTTGGACTGTGGCATAGGGGCTGTTCTGTCTCAAATAGTAAGTGGAGAAGAACATCCAGTGATATACCTGAGCCGTAAGCTGCATGAGAGGGAGACAAGATATTCAGCCATAGAAAAAGAATGTCTGGCTATCAAGTGGGCCATTGAAGCCCTCAAGTTTTACCTGTGAGGCTCAGAATTTGAGGTTTTAACTGACCACAACCCTCTTTGTTGGCTTCATAATATCAAGGATAAAAACCTGAAAATAATGCAATAGTACTTGGCCTTACAGCCTTATAGGTTCACAGTACACCACCGACCTGGGACAGCAAATACGAATGCTGATTTTATGTCCCGATATTGGGCAGAACAAAATACATATGCAGACCTCGGGGAATTTGAAAGCAGTAAGAAGGATTAGAAATAACCTTTCATGTGTGTATTATTTAATAAGGGTCCCCGAGGTGGAGCTTTGGGAGTGGGTGGGCTAAAGCTCCATCTCTCCCTTTCTAAGAGTGAGAGATCTGTCCATTTTGCATAAGACTTGTTAATTAGGAAACTATGGGATAGAAGTAGGATAATGTACCCCCTATAGTTTCCTCTTAAGTGGGGAGGAAATGTGAAAGTGTGCTGTTAAGCCTCCAAATACCTGTCTAATTCTGTTTCCCAAGTCTACTGCAGTAGCACTCTCTGAATATCTTTACTGTCCTTTCCTGTACTTTCCCCCTTTTAATTCCCTTCCCCCTTTTAATTCCCTTTTTCCAGGCAGGCCACCTGGATAAGAGCCCCTTTCTATCACTTTCATTTCATTAAAAAGACAGGTATGGAGCTTCAGTACCCCCATGATAGGCTACAGTGTATAGACCTGGGGTTTAGCATATTTGGGCTAGTAGTTCCTCTTTTCATGTTTAAGCAATGCCCAGGAGACAAATGTGTATGCCAAATATAGGGGAATTCTCCTCACAGTGCAAGCACTTAGTTTATTTAGGCAGACAAGAAAAATAAAGATAGTAAAAAGATTCAAAGTCTGCCTGCTGGTCACCCAATCCCTTAGTGTGTTGTTGTAAGGTTCCCTAGTTATGCTTTAGCAACACTATTTTGACCAAAAAACAGTTTACTTTTCCTTACTGTTTAACTTTATTATTTTTGGTAAGGTGACATGGAAAGGCAATATGCCAGCAGCACAAATGGTTTTAAACATAAGCAGATTTGAAATTAAAGGGACTGCTTTTGTTTGCTTTTGCTGCAATGTGTTTAGCACTCCCAAAAGAAACTCCTAAACAAAAATGTGCAGTATTTCAGATGTTGTAAGATAAATGATGGACTCTTTTCAGTTTTACTCCTTTTCATAGCAGTCTGGCTCCTGTTAATATTAAAGAGTAAAGCTTACCAGATAATGAGTATTCAGGCCTTTAGCCAGAGGTAATCCTTACAGCCATTTTCACTTGTTGCTCTTGCTGTTTCCCTAGGAGGCAGCTGGCCCATTTCACTATAGTTATACTGTGGATAGGTTGAGGGAAGGGCTAAGCTTGGCAAGAGTACTGTTTTTAGTTAAACCTGTATTATATTTCATTTCAGGGATGTCAATGTTTTGTAATAAAGCTATATTGAATGTCCCTTTACATAGAATGAAATAAAAGTGATTTATAAATAAAAATCTGTATTGAACAGTATAGGGGGGCAGAGTATGAAGTGATCACCTGATGATTCCCTAGGATAAAAGGAGACTCATTCTTGTGATACCTTCAGATTCATTTTGGGATCAGCCAGTACTGATCCATTTGGGAGTCTGCACTTACAGACTAAGATAATTAAATCCCAGGCGGCCTTTTCGTTTGCTGATATTGCCTGTGGAAACTTTCATTTATTTTTGTATCTTTTATGCTTCTTTGTGTATTCCTGCAAAGTTAATAGTTTTTTATTATCTTGTTTTGCTGTTACTTTAATAAAGCTTTAGGCTCGGCAATTTTATTTTAGCCTTGCCACATTACCTTTTTGTGTCAGTGTCCATCATTACACTCACAATCTATGACACAGTTGATATCTAGTGTTGGGGTGAAAGGCCCATGGCAGTCATTTAAGATGCCTGAGGTGATATTTGTAGTTTTTTAAAAAGTAGGTCCGAAATGACTAATGGAGCTGGTGTAAAAGGTTTGAGAGTGTCATTTAGGACACCTGAGGTGATATTTGTACTTTTGCCAAAAACGGGTTCCCAGTAAATTATGGATCCACAGTAAAAGTTCTGCAGTGGTCATTTAGGCCAGGAGACATGATATTTTTATTTCTAAATAGAAATTGGATCCAGGTCACTTATGGAGCCAGGGTGAAAGCTCTACAGAGGACCTTTTGGCAACCAGGGATGATGTTTTCATTTTTGGCAAAAATGGGTTCCAGGTGATCTACGCAGACAGGGTGAATGGTACATGGCAGTCATTTAGGCCACCTGTGGTGATATTTGTTTTTGTTATAATGGGTTCCATGTAATTTATGTACCTGGAGTAAAATGTCAGTGGATGTCATTTGGGCCACCTGTGGTGATATTTTTAGTTTTTTCCAAAAATGGGTGGGGTGAAATATCCACAGTGCTCATTTGGCTCCTTATGTTCTATTTTTGTTTTTGCCAAAAATGGGTTCCGGGAATTTTACAGATCTGGAGTAAAAGATCTACAGTGGTCATTGAGGCCACCAGAGGTAATGTTTTTATTTTTACTAAAAATTGGTTCCAGGTGATTTATGGAACAGAAGTGAAAGGTCTGCTGTAATCATTTAGGCCACATGGGGTGACATTTCTATTCATTTTTTTCCGGAAATCAGTTCTAGGTGATTTATGGCACCTGCATAAAAGGTCTGCAGTGCTCATTTAGGCCACCTGATTTAATCTTTTTATTTTTACCAAAAATGGGCTCCAGGTCATGTATGGAGCAAGGGTAAATGCTCTTTATGCCACCTGAGCTGATATTTTCACTTGATACCATAAAGGTTTCAGGTGGTCCATGGAGCCAGATTAAAAGTTACTCTGTGGTTGTTTAGGCCACCTGAGGGAATATATTTGCTGAAAATGGGTTGCAGGTGATTTTACAGCAGGGTGAAAGGTCTAAGGTTGTCATTTACGTCACCTCAGGAGATATATTTAATTTTGCAAAAAAAATTCAGGTGATATATGGGATTGGGGTAAATGGTAGGCAGTGGTAATTTATGTCACCTGAGGTAAAAGGCAGGTGGTGGTCATTTAGGCCACCTAAAGTGATAATTGTATTTTTGCCTAAAATTGGTTCCAGTTGATCTATGGAGTAATTGTGAAAAGTCTGCAATGGTTGTTTAAGCCATCTGAAGTTACATTTTTATTTTTGCAAACAGTGGATTCCAGGTGATATCTGGAGCTGAGGTGAACTGTCCACAGTGGTCATTTAAGCCCCGTGAGCTGATATTTTTAGTGTTTTTAAAAGTAGGTTGCAGGTAACTAATGGAGCAGGTGTGAAAGGTCTGAGGTTATTCTTTGGCCACCAGAGGTGACATTTGTATTTTTCCCCAAACTGGGATGCAGGTAATTAATGTATCCAGAGTAAAATATCTGTAGTTGTCATTTAGGCCACCTGAGGTATTCTTCTTTTGCTAAAATTTGTTCCAGGTGATATGACCTCTGGGGTAAAAGGTCTGTTTAGGTCATTTAGACCACATGAGGTGATATTTTTAGTTTTTGCCAAAAACATGCTGCAGTTGATCTATGGAGCCTGCTTGAAAGTTTCTTCATGGTTCTTTAAGCCACCTTAGTTAACATTTTTTATTTGTTTCAAAAATGGGTTTTGGTCAGTTAAATTGCTGGAGTGAGGGTGAGGGTTATGGTTAGGATTCAGGGTTCGGGTTAGGATTAGATTTAGGGTTAGGGTTATGGTGATGGTCAGGGTTCACATTAGGGTTAGGGTTATGGTGAGGGTTAGGGTCAGGATTAGGTTTAGGGTTAGGGTTAGGGTTAGGGTGAGGGAGAGGGTGAGGGTAAGGGTGAGGGTTAGGGTTAGGGTTAGGGTCAGGGTCAGAGTTTGGGTTAGGGTTAGGGTTAGGGTCAGTGTCAGGGTTAAGGTTAGGTTTAGGGTATTGGTTAGGGTGAGGGTTAGGGTTTGGGCTAGAGCTAGAGTTAGGGTTAGGGTTAGGTTTAGGGTTAGGGCTAGGGTGAGGGTGAGGGTTAGGGTGAGGGTCAGTGTTAGGGTTAGGGTTTGTGTTAGCTTCAGGGTGAGGGTGAGAGTTATTGTTAGGGTTTAGGATTAGGGCTAGGATTAGATTTAGAGTTAGGGTTGGGGTGAGGGACAGGGTTAGCATTAGGGTTAGGGTTACAGTGAGGGTTAGGGTTACAGTGAATTTGAAGGTTAGGGTTAGAGTTACGGTTAAGGTTAGGGTTAGCATTTGGGTCAGGGTCAGGCTTAGGGTCAGGGTTAGTGTTAGCATTGGGGTGAGGGTTTGAGTTAGGGTTAGAGCTAGGGAAAAAGTTAGGGTTAGGGTTAGGGGAGGGTTTGGGATAGGGCCAGGGTTAGGGTCAGGGTTAGGGTCAGGGTTAGGGTCAGGGAAGGGTTAGGGTTAGGGTTAGGGCTAGGGTTAGGGCTAGGGCTTGAGCTATGGTTAGGGTTAGTGTTAGGGTTAGGATTAGGGTTAGAGCAAGGGTTAGGGTTATGGTTAGGGTTAGGGTTAGGGTTAGGGTTAGAACTCGGGTTACGGTTAGGGTTATGGTTAGGTTAGGATTAGGGTTAGATCAAGGGTTAGGGTTAGGGTTATTCTTTAGGGTTAGGGTTAGGGTGAGGGTGAGGGCGAGGGTTAGGGTGATGGTCAGGGTCATAGTTTGGGTTAGGGTTAGGGTCAGAGTCAGGGTTACGGTAAGGTTTAGGGGTATGGTTAGGGTGCAGGTTAGGGTTTGGGCTAGAGCTAGAGTTAGGGTTAGGGTTAGGTTTAGGGTTAGGCCTAGGGTTAGGATTAGGGTTAGAGCAAGGGTTAGGGTTATGGTCAGTGTTAGGGTTAGGGTTAGGGTTAGGGCTTGGGTTAGGCTTAGGGTAATGGTTAGGATTAGGAGTAGATCAAGGGTTAGGGTTAGGGTTATTCATTAGGGTTAGGGTGAGGGTGAGGCTGAGGGTTAGGGTAAGGGTGAGGGTTAGGGTTAGGGTTAGGGTCAGTGTCAGGGTTAGGGTTAGGTTTAGGGGTCTGGTTAAGGTGCAGGTTAGGGTTTGGGCTAGAGCTAGAGTTAGTGTTAGGGTTAGGTTTAGGGTTAGGTCGAGTGAGGGTTAGGGTGAGGGTCAGTGTTAGGGTTAGGGTTAGTGTTAGCTTCAGGGTGAGGGTGAGAGTTATTGTTAGGGTTTAGGGTTAGGGTTAGGATTAGATTTAATGTTAGGGTTGGGGTGAGGGCCAGGGTTAGCATTAGGGTTAGGGTTATGGTGAGGGTTAGGGTCAGGGTTAGGGTTAGGGTTACGGTGAGGTTGAAGGTTAGGGTAAGGGTTAGGGTTAAGGTTAGGGTTAGCTTTTGGGCCAGGGTCAGGGTTAGGGTCAGGGTTAGCGTTAGCATTAGGGTGAGGGTTTGAGTTAGGGTTAGAGCTAGGGAAAAGTTAGGGTTTGGGTTAGGGGAGGGTTTGGGATAGGGTCAGGTTTAGGGTTAGGGTCAGGGTTAGGGTCAGGGTCAGGGTAGGGTTAGGGTTAGGATTAGGACTAGGGCTCGAGCTATGGTGAGGGTTAGTGTTAGGGTTAGGATTAGGGTTTGAGCTAGGGATAGGGTTAGGGTCAGTGTTAGGGTTAGGGCACGTGTTAGGGTTAGGGTTATGGTTATGGTTAGGTTAGGATTAGGGTTAGATCAAGCGTTAGGGTTAGGGTTATTCATTAGGGATAAGGGTTAGGGGTTAGGGCTAGGGCTAGGCAGGGTTAGGGGCTGAGTTAAGGTTAGCTTTAGTGTTAGGCTTAGGACTTGAGTTAAGGTTAGTGTAAGTTAGGATTAGGGTTAAGGAGGCAAGGTGGTGGGTTAGGGCTAGGGTTGAGTGAGGGATATGGTTAGGGTTAGGGTTAGAGTTATTTTGAAGGTTAGGGTTAGGCTAAGGGTTAAGGTGAATTTGAGGGTGAGGGTTAGGATTTGAGTTAGGGTTAGGGTTAGGGGTTAGGGGTTAGGGTTAGTTTGAGGTTTATGGTTAGGGTTAGGGATAGGGCTAGGGTCTGGGTTAGAGTTAGGGTTAGGGTTAGTGTTAGGGTTAGGGTTAGGATAAGGTTTAGTCTTAGGGTTAGGATTAGAGTTAAGGTAAGTGTTAGGGTTAGGGCTAGGGTTAGGATGAGGGATATGGTTAGGGTTAGGGTGAGAGTTATTTTGAGGGTTAGGGTTAGGCTTAGTGTTAGGGTGATTATGAGAATGAGGGTTAGAATTTGAGTTAGGGTTAGGGTTAGGGGTTAGGGTTAGTTTGAGGTTAGGTTTATTTTAGGATTGTGGTTGAAGCTAGGGTAGGGTTGGGCTAGGTTTATGTTATGGTTGATTAGGAGTTGCAATTAGGGTTAGGGTTAGGTTTGGGATTAGCATTAGGGTGAGGATATAGATAGAAGGTTAGGTTTTGGGATAGGGCTAGGGCGGTGAGGTTTAGTGTGAGGTGAGGTTAGGGTTATGGTTAGTGTGAAGTTAGGGCAGGATGAGGGTAAGGTTAGGGTTGGGTTAGGGTTTGGATTAGGGTTAGGATTCAGTTTAGAGTGAGGATAAGTTAGGGTTGAGTTAGGGTGAATGTCAGGGTATAATTTGAGTTAGGGTTAGGGTTGGGTTAGGGTTAGTTTGAGGTTAGGGTGATGTTATGGTCAGGGTTAGGTTGGGATTAGGTGAGGTTAGGGTAATTGTAGTCTTAGGTTGGGGCTAGGAGTTAGTGTTAGGGTTGAAACAGGGCTGGTTATGGTTATGGTTATGAGTTAGTGGTGGGGGAGTTAGCATTAGGGTTAGGTTATGGTTAGGGTTAGGGCTAGGGCTAGAGTTAGGGTTAGGTTAAGGGTTGGGGTTAGGTTTAGGGATGAGATAGGGTGATGGTGAGTTTGAGGTTTCGTGAGTGAGGTTTAGGGTTATAGTTAATATTCCGGTTATGGTGAGGATGAGGTTAATTTAGGGTTAGGGTTAGGTTAGGGTTGGGGTGAGATAGGGTTAGCAATAGGGTTGAGTTAGGGTGAGAGTTAGAGTCAGGAGGTAAGGGTTAGGGTTGAGTGGGGTGGTCAGGAGGTTAGAGTGAGGTTAGGGTTAGGTTCAGGGTCAGGTTAGGTTAGGGTTAGGGTTAGGATTGGGTCAGAGTCAGGGTCAGGGTTTGAATTAGGTTTAGGGTTAGGGTTAGGGTTAAGGCTAGTTTGGGGTCAAGTTGAGGTTAGTGTTAGGGCTAAGGTTAGAGTTATGGAGGATGAAGTTAGGGTTAGAGTTGAAATTAGGGCTAGGGTTAGGTTAGGTTAGGTTAGGGTCAGGGTTGGGGTGAGTAGTTGCTTAGTAGGTCAGGGAAAGGGTTAGGGAGGGTGAGGGTAGGGTTAGGGTTAGTGTGAGGTCAGGGGTGAAGTGAGGGTTGGTTAGGTTTAGTGTCTGGGTTGGGGTGAGGTCAGAACAGTAGGACAGATTAAGGGTTAAGGTGAGGGTGAGAAAGAGGTTAAGTTAGGATTAAGTTAGGGTTAGGATTGGGTTAGAGCAGGGTTGAGTTGGGTTAGACATTAGGGTTAGGGTTCAGGCTAGGGCTAGGGCAAGGGTTGAGTTAGCTTTATTGTTGGGTTTAGGACTAGAGATAGGGTTTGGGTGGGGTTTAGAGTTAGGTGGGGTTAGGAATAGGGTAAGTGTTAGGGTAGGGTTAGGGTTGGATTAGGGTGAGGAAGGGATTAGGTTAGGTTAGGGTGAGAGTTAGGGTGAGGGTAGGGTTAGGCTTGGGTTGGTGAATGTGAGGGTGAGGTTGGCTTTGAGTTAGGTTAGGGTTAGTGTTAGTGTGAGGGATGGATTAGGGTTATTGGTGTGAGGTTAGAGTTAGGGGTAGGATTAGGGTAAGGTTAGGGGTTAGGGTTGAGTTAGGGTTAGGGTGAGGTTATAACAAGGGTTGAAACTTAGGTTTAGGGTTAGGGTTAGTGTTGGGTTGGGTTAAGCTAGGTTTAGGGATGGGTTAGGGCTAGGTTAGAGTTATGGTTAGGGGTGAGGGTTAGGGTGAGGCTAGGGTAGGGTTAGCAACAGGTTATGGTTATAGTTAGGGATATGGCTATGGTAGCATTAGGGTAGGGTTAGGGTTAGGGCGGTGAGTGTGAGGGTGAGTTTAGGGTGAGGTTATGTTTAGTGTTAAGGATAGGGATGGGTTAGGGTGAGGTGAGGTGAGGGTTGGGGTTGGTTGGATTAGGTTTAGGGTTAGGTTTGGGGTGAGGGTCAGGGTTAGCGTTAGGGTTAGGGTGAGTGGAGTTAGGTCAAGGTCACGGTTTGAGTTAGGGTGAGTGTGAGGTTGGGGTTAGAGTTAGGGATAGGGATATGGTTAGCATTAGGTTCAGGGTCAGGGTTAGGTCAGGGTATCGTTAACATGGGGTGAGGCCTTGGGTTGGGTTTAGGTGAGGATAGGGCTAGAGCTAGGAAAAGAGTTAGGGTTAGGGTTGAGGAATGTTGGATAGGGTCACAGTTAGGGCTGGGGTTATTGTTAGGGTTAGGGTTAAAGGTTAGGGTTGGATTAAGTTAGGTTTGGGTGAGGTTTGAGTTAGAGTTAGGGTTAAGTTAATATTAGGGTTAGGGTTGGGGTTAGGGTTAGAACAGTGTTGGGTTAGGCATTGGGTTAGGGTTAGGGCTAGGGCTGAGGCAGGTTGGGATAGCTTTAATGTTAGGTTTAGGACTAGAGTTAAGGTTAGGGTGAGGGTTAGAGTTAGGGTTAGGGTTACGGTAAGTGTTAGGGCTAGGTTTAGGGTTAGGGTTAGGGTGAGGGATAGGATTAGGGTTAGGGTTAGGGTGAGAGATAGGGTGATGATTAGGGTTAGGGTTAGGTTTAGGGTTAGCAGGAATGTGAGGGTGTTTGTGCCTTGACAACCCGGGCCCAGACCAGACAAGAACAGCAGTGGGCTCAGTTGTTCCCATTTGATGATGAGGTCTATGGGGAGCCAGGAAAAATCCCTAAATCTCGACAAGAAAGAAAAAGGAACAAACATCAATGGACACAAAACATATGCTGAAAAGGGTGATATTAAAAATAGATGTTACAACTGTAGTGTTGCTTTTGCTGACAAAAGGGTATATTTATCTAGGAAGAAGGTTTAAATAGAACAACAAAGGATGAAACCTTACAGCCATTTTTTCAGATGGTAGGGGTTATAGGAAAAGTCATGAGCCCTCATGTTTTAACAGATGGTTACTGCATAGGAGATACATACACTGCCCATTACAGGTGAACAAATTGACCAGCTGTTGGTGCCACTAGATACAGACAACAATTACTATCACTGGCTCATAGACTTCCCTAACTTGGGGCACTTGTGTAGGAACTGTACCTTACAAGGCTGTTATTAGTTCCACTGGGCAGTATTCATGCTCAAGTAGAATACTACGCAGTTGCAGTGTCAGAAAGTGGCGATATTCAGAAAAAGATAAGGTCCTCAACCCTGCCTTTAATTACTGTTCCATTCAACCCTATAGCAATGGATGTGTGGGACCTTTACCTAAAACTCAAGGGAAACCGATTTATATTGATAATCTGTAACTACTGCACCAAGTATCCGGGCTATCATCCGCTGTATGGAAAAAGTACAGATGAATTACTTAAAGTCTTCAGTCGGGTGGGGATACAGGAAATCTAACAGATAGAGCAATTTTTGATACAGATGCTACACGACTATGCGCATTTAGGGTAGCTATCCACCCCAAACAGATGGTCTGGTGAAGATTCAACAGACCTTGGCATTGAAGAAATATGTGAAGAGGGAAAAACATGGGATATTCCTCCCTATTGTTTACTATAGGAGTCCCAGGCTTCTACAGGGTTGCCCAGTTACTATGGGAGGAAACGGGGACCCTAGATATTGTCAGGAGGAATGGGAGCAAAAGGAACACACCTTTGCCTCAAATATCTAATGAACTTGCATTCAAACTGGTCTGATACACACAGATGGCTCATCGCACATCTATGCAAACAGGCAGTGCAGAAGGAGTATTATGACCAGGGCGTGGAACTAAGTCATTCAAGAGGATAAGGTACTGTTGTTGTGCCCTCCTCCTCTGACAAGTTGCTGATGAAATGGCGGCCCCCTATACTATCTTAACAAAAGAGGCCTATTACACATGAACCTGAACTCCAGACAGGCATCAGAAAAGGAATTTACCATGTAACTTGGCAAAGAATGGGTTGAAAAACCAACCAGGGTGTTTAGTTGCGAGAGTGATACAATGAAATGAAATAGCCTATGGGTGGCTACAGGTGATGAAAAAGGTGATCTTACAATTAATCCCATACTGATGACAGGCGAGGAGAGTTAGATCACCTTCTTAATAATATTCCAGTCATTCACCTCTAAACCTGGATTGGTATGGTTTTGAACACGAATGAAGTTAATTCCCTAGCCTATCAGACAAAGAAATACACGGTTACCTGAGAGGACCAGGGATGAGTAATAAAAGTAAGGAAGATGCATGAGTTGGGGGTAATTGAACCATAAAACAGTGATTGGGCATTCCCATAGTTGTGGTAAGTAAAGAAGGTGGTATACATCTCTGTCTGGTTTCAGGCGTCTAAATGCTGTTTCAAATTTGATCGTTCTATGCAAGATTGATGACATCATGGATGACTTGGCAATAAAAACCCACCACCTTTGACCCGAAGGGTTACTGGCAATCGCAGGATCAGGTTTCAAAAGAAAAACAGCATTCATGCCTGTTGGGTTGTACTTTGTCACTACCCTTCATACCATGGTGCGGACGTTCAGCGCCTGATGGACCAAACTTTACAGCATCATAAGTCCTATTCTGCATATTTGGATGATGTGATAGTGTACAACACCACTTGACCATTACAACATCTAGATGCTGTACTCATTCTCTTACAACAAAGGGTTAACTATAAATCCATGAAATGTAGTATAGCTATACAAGAGACTAGATATCTGGGCTCATAATAGGCAATGGAAAAGTTAAACCTGAAATAAGTAAAATCAATGCTGGGCCCCAATAACAAAGACCATTAAATAAAAAACATATTCAATCTTTCTTGGGACTGGCAGGATATACAGGAGGTTTGTGCTAATTTTACCACCTAAAACCCCATACTAATCGACAAAACAACACCCAATGCTGGTAAATGGACACCAGAGTGTGAAAAGCCTTTGCACCATAAAGGCATCTTTGTACAACACCAGTACTCAGAGCCCCAACTTCACCTTTTGATGCAAGCGGATGCTTTGGACTCTGCATGGGCTGTTCATCTCAAATAGTAAATGGAAAGAACATCAGTGATATACCTAGCCAAAGCTGCATGAGAGGAGCAAGATATTCAGCCATGAAAAGAATGTCAGCTATCAAATGGGTCATTGAAGCCCTCAAGTTTACCTGGAAACACAGAATTGAGTTTTAACTGACCACAACCCCTTTGTTGGCATCATAATATGAAGGATAAAACAAAAATAATGCAATGGTACCAGGCACAACCTTATGGTTCTACTACCACCGACTGGTACAGCAAATAAAATACTGATTTTATATCCGATATAGGGCAGAACAAAATACATATGCAGACCCCGGGTAATTTGAAGCAGTAAGGATTAGAATAACCTTTCATGTATTATTTAATAAAGGTGGTGGAGTTTGGGAGCAGATGGGCTAAGCTCATCTCTCCTTTCTAGAGTGAGAGATCTATTCATTTGCATAAGACTTGGTAATTAGGAAACTATGGATAGAAGTAGGATAATGTACCCTATAGTTTCTCTTAAGTGGAGAAAAATATGAAAGTGTGCTATTAAACCTCCAAATACTACCTAATTCATTTCCCAAGTCTACTGCAGTAACTCTCTGAATATCTTTACTGTCCTTTCCTTTACTTTGCCCTTTTAATTCCCTTTTTCCAGGCAGGCCACCTGGATAAGAGCCCCCTCTATCCTTTCATTTCATTAAAGACAGGTATGGAGCTTCAGTACCCCTCACCCAATGATAGGCTACAGTGTATAGACCTGGGTTTAGCATATTTGGGCTAATAGTTCCTCTTTCATGTTTAAGCAATGCAGGAGACTAATGTGTATGCAAAATATAGGAAATTCTCCACAGTGCAAACACTTAGTTTGTTGGCAGACAAGAAAAATAAAGATAGCAAAAAGATTGAGTCTACCTGGTCCCAATCTTAGTATGTTGTTGTAAGGTTCCCTAGTTATACTTTAGCAACACTATTTTGACCAAAAAACAGTTTACTTTTCATACTGTTAACTTTATTATTTTAGTAGGTGACATGGAAAGGCAATATACCAGCAACACAAATGGTTTAAACATAACCAGATTTGAAATTAAGGACTGCTTTGTTGCTTGTGCTACAATATGTTATCCTCCCAAAAGAAACTCTAAACAAAATATGCAGTATTTCAGATATTTAAGATAAATGGACTCTTTCAGTTTACTCCTTTTCATATGATCTGGCTCCTGTTAATGGTAAAAGAGTAAAACACCAGATAATAGTATTCAGGCCTTTAGCCAGAGGTAATCCTTGCCATTTCTTGTTGAACTTGCTGTTTCCTAAAGGTATGACCCCATTCACTATAGTTATACTGTGGATAGGTTGAGGAGAGGCTAAACTTGCAAAGTACTGTTTTTAATTAAACCTATTATATTTCTTCAGGATGTCATGTTTTGTAATAAAGCTATATTGAATATCCTTTACTTAGAATGAAATAAAGAGTTTTACAAATAAAATCTGTATTGATATGGGGGCAGATGAAGTGATCACCTGATGATTCTAGGATAAAGGAGACTCATTACTTGTGAACCTTCAGTTATTTAGGATCAGCCAGTACCATCCATTTGGGAATCTACGCACAGACTAAGATAGATGAAAGTCTGACACTGGTTTGCTGATATTGCCTGTAAGAAACATTCATTTATTTTTTGTACCTTTTATGTTTCTACTGTATTCCTGCAATTAATATTTTTATTATCTTTACCATTACTTTATAAAGTTTTAGGCTTGGCATTTTATTTTATCCTTGCCACATTACCTTTTGTGTCAGTGTCCATCATTACACTCACCCTATGACACATTGATATCTAGAGTTGAGTGAAAAGTCCCTTGATAATTGAAGCTGAGGTGATATTTGATTTTTAAAGTAGGTCAAGTGACTAATGGGCTAGTGTAAAGGTTTGAGATTGTCATTTGGACCCTAAGTGATATTTGTCTTTTGCCAAAAGGGTTGACAGTATCGATCCACAGTAAAGTTCTGCAGTAGTCATTTAGGCAGGAACATATTTTTATTTCTAATTGAAATGGTTCCAGGTCCTTATGGAGCCGGGTGAAAGCTACAGAGGACCTTTTGGCAACCAGTGATGATGTTTTTAAAAAATGGGTTCAGGTGATCTCCGCCAGACGGGTGAATGGTGCATGGTCATTTGACCCCACCTAATGAAAGTGATATTTGTTTTGTTATAATGGGTTCCGTATAAATTTGCTTATATACGTGGGTAAAAAGTCTTATTGGATATAATTGAGCCACCTGTGACGACACATTTAGTTTTTTCCAAATTTTAGAACCCATTTTGGTAACAATAAAATATCACCGGAGGTGTATAATGACCACCACCATACTTAACATCAGGTGGTCTAAATTACTGCTGCTTACCTTTATCCCACCTGCATGAATCACTCTGGACCACATAGGCCAATAGTGGACACTTAGGCCAGCTGAGTACATATTTTTATTTTCTCAAAAATGGTTTACAGGTGATATATGGAGTCTGGGTAAAAGGACTGTAGAATGCATTTAAGCCAACTGAGGTGATATTTGTATTTTTGCAAAATTGGTTCCAAGGTGATTTATGGAAGTAGGATCAAGGAAGGCGGTGGTCATGTAGGCCACCTGAGGTGATATTCATATTTTTGAAAAAGACAGGGTACCAGCTGATCTGTGGAGTAATTATAAAAGGTCAAGGATGGTTGTTTAGGCCACCTGATGTTAAGTTTTATTTTTGCCAAAATGGGTTCCAGATGATTTACGGAGCTGGGGTGAAATGTCCGCAGTGGTGGTTTAGGCCATCTGAGGAGTTATTTATATTTTTTCCAAAAATGGGCTCCAGATGATTTATAGGGTATAAGGTATGCAGTGGTCCTTTAGGCCACCAGAGGAAACATTTTTATTGTTTCTAGAAATTGTTTCAAGGAGTTTGATGGAGCCCTGCAAAAAGGGTCGTGGTGGTCATTTATGGCACCTGAAGTGATTTTGTCAAAAATGGATCCAGGAGATTTATGGAGACAGGGTAAAACATCTACTGTGGTCCTTAAGGTGTCTTGAACTGATATTTTAATTTTTGCCAAAAAAGGGTTCCCGGTGATTTATAGAGCCAGAGTATAAGGTCCTCGGTGGCCCTTTAGGCCACCAGAGGTAATAATTATATTTTTGCAGGTGCACTGCAGAACATTCATTCTGGCTCCATAAATTACATGGCACACATTTTTCTTCAAAAATAAAAGTATTTCCCAGGTGGCCTAGATGTCCACAGTTGACTTTTTACCCTGGCTCCATGAACAACCAGGAATAGGGTTCTGGAAAAAATGAAAATATCACATCAGGTGAATGGAATCCAACAACCCTTTGCCTTGGTCATGCATGAGTGGCTGACGTGGGGAGAAGGGATTAAAACAGAGTATTTCAAAAATAAAAATTCAGTTGTCTGTGCTATGGTGCCTCTGGCCCCAATTAGATCTTCTTGGTCATATAGTTCTATATAGCTTGGCCACTCTGTGAGTGGGTCAAGCATGAGCTGGGAGCACCTTGAACCATTTTTGGCAAAAATGAAAATAACACCCTGGTGGCCTAAATGACCTCAGCAGATTTTTGACTCCAATCCATAAATTACCTGGAGCCCATATTTGGTAAAAATAAAAATGTCACATCAGGTGTCCAAAACAAACACCTCAGACCTTTCACAGTGTTTCCATTGATCACCTTGAACCCCATTTTGGCAAAAATAAAAATTTCACCTCAGGTGGCCTAAACGACCACCTCATACCATTCACCCTAGCTCCACAGATTAGCTGGAACCCATTTTTGGCAAAAAATAAACATATCACCCCTTGTGTCCTAAAGTTCACTCTGGAGCTTTTACCCCAGCTCCATACTTCACCTGGAACTTATTTTTGGCAAAAAAATGTATATCTCCTTAGGTCATTGCTTAGTTTACACCTTGGGCATGTTAGTGCATTTGATATGTAGGCAGGCTATAATATTTTAACTGAACCTCAGAGTTATCTATATTTTAATTTCTGTACTGTATTTGGAGCCCTGCTATACCGATACAGGAAGCAGGAAGAGGGCACTGTAGTCCTGTGGCAGCAAGTATTGGACTACAATTAGGTGCTAGTTCTCTGTTTTTCAAAACAGAATCCAATGACCCTTTGCCTTGGTCACGCATGAATGGCTGATTCGGGGAAGGGATTAAAACTGAGCATTTTTAAAAAAATTCTGGTTGCCTATGTTACGGTGCCTCATACCCCAGTTAGATCTTCTGGGTCATATAGTGCTATATAGCTTGGCCATGCTGCGAGTGGCTGTTGTATTACTTACTTTACTCCTTGGGCATGTTAGTGTACTTGATATGTAGGCAGGCTAAAACATTTTAAAATGAACCTCTGAGTTCTCTATAATTTATTTTCTGTACTGTATTTGGAGCCCTGCTATACCGATACAGGAAGCAGGAAGAGGGCACTGTAGTCCTGTGGGAGTGAGTAGTGGACTACAATTAGGTGCTAGTTCTCTGTTTTTTAAAATGGAATCCAACAACCCTTTGCCTTGGTCATGCATGAGTGGCTGACGTGGGGAGAAGGGATTAAAACAGAGTATTTTAAAAATAAAAATTCAGTTGTCTGTGCTATGGTGCCTCTGGCCCCAATTAGATCTTCTTGGTCATATAGTTCTATATAGCTTGGCCACTCTGTGAGTGGGTCAAGCATGAGCTGGGAGCACGGTCCGCATCCATGGAGACATGCGCAGATACATGCGCGTTCCTGTGTGTGTTGGCTGTGTCAGCTGTTGTCAGTTGATAATCGGGTGATTTATGGAACTGGGGTTAAAGGTATGTAGGGGACATTTACACTACCTGATGTGATATCTTTATTTTTGCCAAAAATGGGTTTCAAACGATTTATAGGACAGAGGTAAAATGTAGTCAGTGGTCATTTAGACCACCTGAGCTGATATTTTTATTTTTGCCAAAAATGGGTTCCAGGTGATATACAGAGTCATTGTGAAAAGTCTGCAATGGTTGTTAAAGTCACCTGAGGTGAAACTTTATTTTGCAAAAAATGGATTCCATGTGTTATCTGGAGCTGAGGTGAAATATCCACGGTGGTTGTTTAAGCCATGTGAGGTGATATTTTTAGTTTTTGAAAAAGTGGGTTGTAAGTGATTAATGGAGCTGTTGTGAAAGGTCTGAGGCTGTTGTTTAGACCACATGAGGTAATATTTGTATTTTTCCCAAAATGGGTTACAGGTAATTAATAGATACTGACTAAAAGATCTGAAGCGGTTGTTTAGGCCACCTTAGGTTATTTTGCTAAAATTTGTTCCAGGTGATATGAATCTGGGTAAAATGTCTGTGTAGGTAACATTTAGGCCACATAAGGTGATATTTTTAGTTGTTGCCAAAATTGTGCTCCAGGTGATCTCTGGAATGTGGTTGAAGGTTTCTTTGTGGTTCTTTAAGCCACCTGAGGTGACATTTTTTTTCAAAAATAGGTTTTTGTTGAGTTAAATAGCTGGAGTGAAAGATCAGTGGTGGTCGTTTAGGACTCATGAGGTGATTTTTTTTTATTTTGCCAAAAAAGCTTTTTAGGTGATTGATGGAGCTGGTGGTAAAAGTCCAGAGGTGATACGTTTTTGTTGCTGCCAAAAATGGGTTTTATGTGATTTATGTAGCTGAGGTAAAAGATCCACAGTAGAGCTTTAGACCACCAGCGATGCTATTTTCATTATTGCAAAAAATGGGTTATAGGTGATATATGAAGTCACGGTGAATGTGATGTAGTGGTCGTTTAGGCCACCTGGGGTGAAAGGTAGCATTAATGTAAAAAACAGATCTTTCACTGCAGCAAGATAAATGATCTGCAACCCGTTTTTGCGAAAATAAAAATGTCACCCCAGATGACCTAAACACCACTGCATCACATTCTCCATGTCTCCACAGATGACATGGTACCCATTTTTTGCAAAAATAAAAATTGCACCCCTGGTGGTCTAAAGCTCTACTGTGAATCTTTTACCACACCTCCATAAATCACCTGAAACCCATTTTTGGCAACAACAAAAACATATCCCCTCTGGTGGCCACAATGACCACTTTGGACATTTTACATCAGCTCCATCAATCACCTAGAAACCATTTTTGGCAAGAAATATTACCTCAGGTGGAATAAACGACCACCGTTGATCTTTCACTACAGCTATTTAACTCACCAAAACCCCATTTTTGAAACAAAAATAAAAATCAACTCAGATGGCTTAAAGAACCATGAAGAAACTTTCAGCCAGGCTCCATAGATCAGCTGCAGCATGTTTTAGGCAAAAACTAAAAATATCACCTTATGTGGTGTAAATGACCTAAACTTTTATCCCAGATTCATATCACCTGGAAGAAATTTTAGCAAAAAGAAGAATCACCTCAGGTGGCCTAAATGACAACTGCAGATCTTTAACTCTGGATACATTAATTACCTGGATCCCAGTTTTGGTAAAAATACAAATATCACCTCAGGTGGCCAAACAATAACCTCAGACCTTTCACACCAGCTCCATTAATTACCTGCAATCCATTTTTTAAAAAACTAAAAATATCACCTCACGAGGTTTAAACGACCACTGTGGGCAGTTCACCTCAGCTCCAGATATCACCTGGAATCCACTGTTTGCAAAAATAAAAATTTATCTTCAGATGGCTTAAACAACCATTGTGGACTTTACAATTACTCCATAGATCACCTGGAACCAATTTTTGGCAAAAATTAAATTATCACTTCAGGAGGCCTAAATGACTACCACCTGCCTTTACCCTCAGGGGACCTAAATTACCACTGCCTACCATTTACCCCAATCCCATATATCACCTGAATTTTTTGGGGGAAAAATAAATACATCACCTCAGGTGGCCTAAACGAAAACCTCAGACCTTTCACCCCAGTTTCATAAACCACCTGCTACCCATTCTCAGTAAATATGTAAAATTCACCTCAGTTGGCCTAAACAACCACTGAGGAACTTTGAACCTGGCTCCATGGATCACCTGAAAACTTTTCATGGCAACAAATGAAAATATCACCTCAGGTGGCATAAAGAGCATTTTACCCTTGCTCCATACATGACCTGGAACCCATTTTTGGTAAAAATAAATATATTACCTCAGGTGACCTAAATGAGCACTGCATACCTTTTATTCAGGTGCCATAAATCACCTGGAACTGATTTCTGGCAAAAAAATGAATAGAAATGTCACCCCAGGTGGCCTAAATGACTACTGAGGACCTCTCTCTTCGGTTCCATAAATCGCCTGGAACCAATTTTTAGTAAAAATAAAAATATTACCTCTGGTGGCCTCAATGACCACTGCAGATCTTTTACTTCAGATCCATAAAATTCCTGGAACCCATTTTTGGCAAAAATAAAAATGTCATATCAGGTGTCCAAAACAAACTCCTCAGAACTTACACAATGTTTACATAGATCAATTGAAGTCACTTTTGGCAAAATTAAAAAATACCACCTCAGGTGGCCTAAATGACAACCTCAGACCTTTTACTCCAGCTCCATTACTCACTTGCAACCCACTTTTCCAAAAACTTCAAATATCACCTCAGGTATCTTAAACGCCTGCCATGGACCATTCACTCCAACTATAGATATCAACGGGAACTGATTTTAGGCAAAAATAAAAATTTCAAATCAGCTGGCTTAAACAACCACTGCAACCTTTCACAATGCCTCCATAGATCACCTGGAACCCATTTGTGGCAAAATTAAAAATATCACCTCTGGTGGCCTAAATGACCACTGCAGTCCCACTACACCTGCTCCTTAACTCTCCTGGACCCACATTTTGGTAAACATAAAAATAATACCTCAGGTGGCCTATATGACCACCACAGACCTTTTACAAAGGTTTCATTAAGCACCTGGAGCCATTTTTGGCCAAAACAAAAATATAACATAAGGAGCCAAATGAGCACTATGGATATGTCACCCCATCCATTTTTGGCAAAAACTAAAAATATCACCACAGTTGGCCCAAATGACATCCACTGATATTTTACCCCAGGTACATTAATTACCTGGAACCCTTTATAACAAAAAATATCACCTCAGGTGGCCTAAATGGCCACTGCCTACCTTTTACCCAAACCCCATTAATTACCTGAAACCGATTTTTGGAAAAAATACATATATTACATCAGGTAGCATTAATGTAAAAAACAGATCTTTCACCCCAGCAAGATAAATCAACTGTAATCCATTTTATGCAAAATTAAAAATGTCACCCTAGGTGGCCTAAACGAACACTGCATCACATTCTCCATGTCTCCATAGAACACCTGGAACGCATTTTTTGCAAAACTAAAAATAGCACCCCTGTTTGTCTAAAGCTCTACTGTGAATCTTTTTCCTCACCTCCATAAATCACCTGAAACCCATTTTTGGCAACAACAAAAACATATCCCCTCTGGTGGCCTCAATGACCACTTTGGACATTTTACACCTGCTCCATCAATCACCTAGAAACCATTTTTGGCAAAAAAATATCACCTCAGGTGGTATAAACGACCACCGTTGATCTTTCACTCCACCTATTTAACTCACCAAAAACCCATTTTTGAAACAAAGAAAAAATTTCAACTCAGGTGGCTTAAAGGACCATGAAAAAACTTTCAACAAGGCTACATAGATCAGCTGGAGCATGTTTTTGGCAAAAACTAAAAATATCTCCTCATGTGGTGTAAATGACCTAAACATGACTTTTACCCGAGATTCATATCACCTGGAACAAATTTTAGCAAAACGAAGAATCACCTCAGGTGGCCTAAATGACAACTGCAGATCTTTTACTCTGGATACATTAATTACATGGATCCCAGTTTTGGAAAAAATTCAAATATCACCTCAGGTGGCCAAACAATAACCTCAGACCTTTCACACCAGCTCCATTAATCACCTACAACCCACTTTTTAAAAAAACTAAAAATATCACCTCACATGGTTTAAATGACCACTATGGATAGTTAACCTCAGTTCCAGATATCACCTGGAATCCACTGTTTGCAAAAATAAAAATTTAACTTCAGATGTCTTAAAGAACCATCATGGACTTTTCACAATTACACCATAGATCACCCGGAACCAATTTTTGACAAAAATAAAATTATCACTTTAGGTAACCTAAATGACCACCACCTGCCTTTAACCTTACCACTGCCTACCATTTACCTCAATCCCATACTTCTCCTGAATTTTTGGGGCAAAAATAAATATATCATCTCAGGTGACCTAAACTACAACCTTTCACCCCAACTTCATAAATCACCTGCAACCCATTTTCAGCAAATATGTAAATTTCACCTCAGGTGGCCTAAACAACCACAGAGGAACTTTGAATCTGGCTCAGTAGATCATCTGGAACCCATGTATGGCAAAACATAAAAATACCACCTCAGATGATATAAATTACCTTTAACCCCTGCTCCATACATAACATGAAGCCACTTTTTAGTAAAAATAAAAATATCACCTCTGGTAGTCTAAATGACCACTTCAGATCTTTTACTCAAGATTCATAAATTACCTGGAACCAATTTTTGGTAAAAATTAAAAGTGTCTCATCAGGTGTCTTAAACAAACTCCTCCGACCTTTCACAATGTTTGCATAGAGCATCTTGAACCCAATTCTGGCAAAATTAAAAATTTCACCTCAGGTGGCCTAAACAACCACTGCATCACATTCACCATGGCACCATAGATCACCTGGAACCCATTTTTGGCATAAAGAAAAATAGCATGCCTGGTGGTCTAAAGCTCTACTGTGGATCTTTTACCTCACCTCGATAAATCAACTAAAACCCATTTTTGGCAACAACAAAAAAATATCACTTCTGGTGGCCTCAATGACCACTTTGGTCTTTTTATACCAGCTCCATCAATCACCTAGAAAACATTTTTTGCAAAAACTTTAAAATGCACCTCAGGTGTCCTAAACAGCCACTGTTGATGTTTCACTCCAGCTATTTAACTCGCCAAAAACCCATTTTTGAAAAAAATAAAACTTTCAGCTGAGGTGGCTTATAGAACCATGAAGAAACTTTCATCCAGGCTCTGTAGTTCACCTGGAGCATGTTTTTGCCAAAAGCTAAAAACATCAGCTCATGTGGCCTAAATGACCTCCAGAGACATTTTACCCCAGGTTCAGATCACCTGGAACACATTTTAGCAAAAAGAAAAATCACCTCAGGTTTTCTAAACAATAACCGCAGAGCTTTCACACCAGCTCCATTAATCACCTGCAACCCCCTTTTTCAAAAACTATAAATACCATCTCACATGGCTTAAACGACCACTGTGGACATTTCACCTCAGCTCCAGATATCACCTGGAATCCATTGTTTACAAAATTAAAAAGTCCACCTAAGGTGGCTTAAACAACCACTGTGGACTTTTCACAATGACTCCATAGATCACGTAGCACCCATTTTTGGCAAAAATAAAATTATCTTTTCAAAGACAAAACTAGGAGTCTCATTCCACCATATTCTGATTCTTTATTTTCTGAATTCACAGTTCACAAAGCTGCCCCTACGTTTCGCTGTATGTCAGCTTGTTCACGGGGCTTCTACAAATATAAAACATATAGTAATTAATTTTCATTCTTATTCATAATATAACTACGAAATTATTTTTAACCATTTAGATTTATCTACCTGCTGCCATCATACTTTAATTCACTTTCATAAGGGATCTTAATTCTCCTCCAAACAACCTAAACCAAAATAATTTGTGATAATTATTAAGCCATCCATAAAGCTTAGCCCCATAAATCCATAATCAATAATAATTATTATGACGTACAAAGGAATCCATTACCACATCTAATTCAGCCTTTTTTAAAACCTTTCAATAAATAGTTCTCTTTCTGTAAAAAAAGGAAAAACCTCATAAATTTTACAAATTAATTCTTTTTTATCTTTAAATAAATGCCTTCATTATCATTGCATTTTAGGGACATACCTGTTAATCAGTTTCCACACTTAAACAACTGCTCTTTCACAGAGCTGTTTTAAAATCATAGCCAGTATGCCGTTTTCGTTTATCAAGCTATTCCCAAACCGAATACTTTTTACTAAACCCATGGCTTCATTTAAACTCTAAATAACATAATAAAGCAGTTCTGTATATTTACTAAGTAAAGAAATAATATCCATGAAAACTAACTTAACCCTAGCCTCAGATAGCATAAATGATCAGTGCAGACATTATACATTGCCTCCATAAATCACCTAGGAGCAATTTTTGGTAAGTATAAAAATATCACCTCAATTGGTCTAAATGGCTAATGCTGAGCTTTAACCTCAAGAAGCATAAAACACCACTGCTGACCTTTCACTTTGCCTCCATAAATCAAGTGATCTATGGAGCCAGGGTAAAAGATTTGTGGTGGTGATTATGACCACTTGAGGTTACATTTCTATTTTTGCCAAAAATGGGTTCCAGGTTATTTATGGAGGCAAAGTGAAAGGTCTGCAGTGGTGTTTTATGCTTCTTGAGGTTAAAGGTTGGCATTAGCCATTTAGGCCACCTGAAGTGATATTTTTATTTTTCCAGGTGATTTATGGTGGCAATGTAAAATGTCTGCACTGGTGGTTTATGCTATCTGAGGCTAAAGATCCACAGTGATCATTTCGGCCACCTGAGGTGATATTTCTATTCTTGCCAAAATTGGGAACCAGATGATTTATGAAGTTGGGGTAAAGGCAGGTAGTCATCATTTAGATCATCTGTATCCAATTCTTGGCAATAATAAAAACATCACCTCAGGTGGACTAAAAGACCACCACAGATCTTTTATTCTGGCTCTATAAATTATATGGAAACCGTTCATAGCAAAAATAAAAATATCAGCTCAGGTTAGCTAAATCAGCACCTCAGACCTTTCATCATTTAGAACCCATTTTGGTAACAATAAAAATATCACCTGAGGTGGCCTTAATGACCACCAACTGTACTTAACATCAGGTGGTCTAAATTACTGCTGCTTACCTCTTACCCCACCTGCATGAATCACCTGGACCACATAGGCCAATAGTGGACACTTAGGCCAGCTGAGTACATATTTTTATTTTTCTCAAAACTCGTTTACAGGTGATATATGGAGTCTGGGTAAAAGGACTGTGAATGTCATTTAAGCCAACTGAGATGATATTTGTATTTTTGCAAAAATTGGTTCCAGGTGATTTATGGAAGTAGGATAAAAGGAAGGCGGTGGTCATGTAGGCCACCTGAGGTGATATTCATATTTTGGAAAAAGACAGGGTACCAGCTGATCTGTGGAGTAATTATAAAAGGTCAAGGATGGTTGTTTAGGCCACCTGATGTTAAGTTTTATTTTTGCGAAATGGGTTCCAGATGATTTACGGAGCTGGGGTGAAATGTCTGCAGTGGTGGTTTAGGCCATCTGAGGAGTTATTTATATTTTTTTCCAAAAATTGGTTCCAGATGATTTATTGACCCAGGGTATAAGGTATGCAGTGGTCCTTTAGGCCACCAGAGGAAACATTTTTATTGTTTCTAGAAATTGTTTCAAGGAGTTTGATGCAGCCTGCAAAAAGGGTTGTGGTGGTCATTATGACACCTGAAGTAATATTTTTATTTTTGTCAAAAATGGATCCAGGAGATTTATGGAGACAGGGTAAAACGTCTACTGTGGTCCTTTAGGTCTCTTGAATTGATATTTTAATTTTTGCCAAAAATGGGTTCCAGGTGATTTATAGAGCCAGAGTATAAGGTCTTGGTGGCCCTTTAGGCCACCAGAGGTAATAATTGTATTTTTGCAGGTGCACTGCAGAACATTCATTCAGCTCCATAAATTACATGGCACACATTTTTCTTCAAAAATAAAAGTATTTCCCAGGTGGCCTAGATGTCACAGTTGACTTTTTACCCTGGCTCCATGAACAACCAGGAATAGAGTTCTGGAAAAAATGAAAATATCACATCAGGTGGCCTAAATAACCACCAAAATATTCATTATCTCTGTTAATCAACTGAAACCCATTTTTGTCCACAAAAAATATCACCTCTGGGGACTAAAATGATCACCTCCTACAATCTACCCTGGCTTCATAAATTTCAAAAAATGGGTTCCAGGTCATTTATGGAGCAGGGGTGAAAGATCTGTTTTTACATTGATGCTACCTGAGGTGATATTTTTATTTTTGCCAGATATTGGTTTCAGGTGATATGTGTTGTCACTGTGAAAGGTCTGCAGTGGTTGTTTAAGCCTCCTGATGTGAAATTTTAATTTTTGTAAAAAATCAGTTCCAATTGCTATCTGGAGTTGGAGTTAAAGGTCTATGGCAGCCTTTTAAGACTCCTGAGGTGGTATTTTTAGTTTTCCAACAAGTGCATTGTAAGTGATTAATGGAACTAAGTGACTCTGTGTAAAGGTCTGAGGTTGTCATTTAGGCCACCTGAGGTGATATTGTATTTTGCCAAAATATGTTCCTGATAATTTTGGAGCCAGAATAAAAGATCTGCAGTAGTCATTAAGGCCAGGAGAGGTGATGTTTTTATTATTAGGAGAAATTAGTTCCAGGTGATTTATGCAGCCAGGGTGAAAGGTCTGCAGAGGACCTCTAGGCAACCAGGAATGATTTTTACATTTTTGGCAAAAATGGGTTCCAGGTGATCTATACAGGCAGGGTGAATGGTACGTGGTGGTCATTTAGACCACCTGAGTTGATATATTATTTTGTCATAATGGGTTCCAGGTAATTTATATACATGGGGTAAAATGTTTGTGGATGTCATTTAGGCCACCTATCTTAATATTTTTAGTTTTCATCAAAAATGAGTCCACGTGAGGTGATATTTGTATTTTTGTCAAAAATATGTTCCCGGTAATTTATGGATCCAAAGTAAAAGATCTGCAGTAGTCATTTAGGCCAGGAGAGGTGATATTTTTATTATTAAGAGAAATTGGTTCCAGGTGGTTTATGGAGCCAGGGTGAAAGGTCTGCAGCGGAACTTTAGGCAACCAGGGATAATATTTTCATTTTTTGCAAAAATGGGTTCCAGGAGATCTATGCAGACAGGGCGAATGGTATGCGGTGGTCATTTAGGCCACCTCAGGTGACATCATTTAGGCCGCATGAGGTAATATTTTTATTTTACCCCCAAATGGGTTCCAGGTAGAGTAAAAGATCTGTAGTTTTCATTTAGACCACCTGAGGTGATTTTGCTAAAATTTGTTCCAGGTGATATGAACCTGGGGTAAAATGTCTGTGGCGGTCACATTTTGGCCACATGAGGTGATATTTTTAGTTGTTGCCAAAAATGTGCACCAGGTGATCTCTCAGGTCTGGTTGAAGGTTTCTTTGTGGTTCTTTAGCCACTTGAGTTGACATTTTTATTTTTTTCAAAAATGGGTTATTGGTGAGTTAAATTGCTGGAGTGAAAGATCAGCAGTGACTTTTTAGGCCACCTGAGGTGATTTTTTAATTTTTGCCAAAAATGTTTTCTAGGTGATTGATGGAGCTGGTGTAAAAGTCCAAAGTGGTCATTGAAGCCACCAGAGGCGATATGTTTTGTTGTTGCCAAAAATGGGTTTTAGGTGATTTATGGAGGTGAGGTAAAAGATCCACAGTAGAGCTTTAGACCACCACGGGTGCTATTTTTATTTTTGTTAAAAAATGGTTTCCAGGTGATCTATGGCACCACGGTGAATGTGATGCAGTGGCCATTTAGGCCACCTGGGGTGAAATTTTTATTTTTGCAAAAGATGGGTTCCAGGTGATTTATGGAGCAGGGGTGAAAGATCTGTTTTTTATACTTATGCTACCTGATGTGAAGTTTGTATTTTTGCCAAAAATGGGTTTCAGGTGCTTTATGGGGTTCAGATAAAAGGTAGGCTGTGGTCATTTAGGCCACCTGAGGTGACAGTTTTATTTTTGCAAGAAATGGGTTCCAGGTGATCTATGAGTCATTGTGAAAGGTCCACAGAGGTTGTTTAAGCCAGCTGAGGTGAAATTTTTATTTTTGCAAAAAAATGGTTCCATTTAATATCTGAAGTTGGGGTTAAATGTCTTTGGCAGCCGTTTAAGACACCTGAGGTGATATTTATGGACTAATAATAATAAAACCATTGCTATACAGGACTTTAAAAATGACTTAGCTATACCTGCTAAAATGCATAGTTCAGAATTTAAAGACGCACAAAAAAATGATGCGTCACTAACCACGTTTATTTCCAGGAGGGAAACGGTGATGGATCTAAAGGTCCTGTGTTAAAAATCATAAATGGAATGTAACACCATGTATGTACTACTGTACAAACTAAGGAAGTAGTAGAGCAGCTAATGGTACCCCAACCTTTTAGAAAACAACTACAGTATTAGGTATAGCTCATGACATTTCCATGGCTGGACATTTGGGAAGGGACAGTACACAAAGTCACCTTCTTTATAGGTTTTTCTGGCCCGGCATGCATGAGCAGGTTATGGAGTACTGTGAAATCTGTGAAGCATGCCAGAAGGTAGCCGAACTGAGGAATCAAGATAAGGTTCCTATGCTACCCTTACCATAGTCATCCACACCATTTGAATGGATAGCAATGGACATAGTAGTACCTTTGCCCAAATTTCAAGGAGTAATAGATTCATTTTAGTAGTTGTAAATTATGCTATGAAATACCCTGAGACCATATCGTTTAGAACTGTTTCAGCCCAGAGAATAACAGATGAATTAGTGAAGATTTTTAGTCAGGTGGGAATACCCAGAGAAATCTTGACAGACCGGGGTTCCAATTTTTGTTCAGCACTGCTCAAACATTTATACCAGGCTTTGGGAATAGATGCACTGTTTACAACACCCTACCATTCCCAGACTGATGGGCTTATGTTGTCACTCAAAGAACTGGTCCTGTAACCTACAAAATAGCAGTACCAGATGAGAAGGGTAAGAAACGCATATATCATGCGAAGGTATTGAAAGCCTGTGTAGAGAGACCAACCTCTTGATCCAGTTATGTTCTCCTCGAGTCTAATAATGCATCAGACATAGCATACCAATATTTGGAAGGTATAAGGAAGATGACATATCTGCTGATTAACCTTGATCTTACAGAAATCTGACATAGAGAAGGTGTTGTCTAACTTTAAGGACATGTTTATGTTTACTCCTGGTCCTGTAACCTACAAAAAACTTCAGGTGGCTTAAACGACCACCATGGATATTTGACCTCAACTCTAGATATCACTTGGAATTTATTTTTTGCAAAACTAAAAATTTCCCTTCAGGTGACTTAAACTACCATTGTGGACTTTTCTGACTCCATACATCATCTGAAACCATTTTGGCAAAATAAAAAATATTACCTCAGGTGATCTAAATGACAGCCATCTACCTTTGACCTTAGGTGGCCTAAATGACCACTGACATTTTACCTCAATCCTTAATCTCCTGAAACTCAGTTTTGGCAAAAATAAATATATCACATCAGGTAGCATAAATGTTCACTGCACACCTTTCACCCCAGCTCAATAAATAATCTAGAACCCATTTTTGACAAAGATATAAATTTCACCTAAGGTGTCCTAAATGACCACCGTGTACCATTAAGCCTGGGTAAATAGATCTTTTGGAACAAATTTTTGGCAGAAAAGAAAATATCACTCCTGTTGGTTCATAGGTCTGCTCCGGACCCTTTCACACTGCTCCGTAAATAAACTGGAACCCAAATTTTTAGCAAACAAAAAATAATAATGCCTGAATGACGACCTTGAACTTTTTACGCCGGCTACAAAACTCACATGAAAACCATTTTTGGCAAAAAAAAAGTACCAACTTAGGTGGGCTTAACGACCACTGCTGATCTTTCACCCCAGCTTCATAACTCGCCTGGAACTAATTTTTGGAGAACAAATGAACATTTCACCAGAGGTGACCTAAACAACCACTGAGGAACTTTGATCCTGGCTCCATAGATCACTAGGAACTGATTTTTGGCAAAAATTAAAATATCATCCCTTGTTGCCTGAAGTTCCTCTGCAGTCCTTTCTCCATGGATCCATAAATCACCTGGAGCCAATTTCTGGTAAAAATAAAAATATCTCCTATCCTGGCCTAAATGACCACTGCAGGTATTTTACTCTGGATCCATGAATCCTTGGAATCCTTTTTTGGCAAAAACACAATTAACACCTCAGGTGGCCTAATGGCCACCACCCACTTTTAACCTCAGGTGGCCTAAATGACTGCTGCCAACCTTTTACCCTAATCTCATGAATCACCTAAATTACATTTTTGGCAAAAATAAATATATCACCTCAGCTGGCCTAAACTACAATATCAGACCTTTCACTCCAGCTCCATAAAACCCCTGCAACCCATTTTCAGCAAATATGTAAATTGCACCTCAAGTGGCCTAAGCACCTACTGAGCAATATTGAATCTGGCTTCATAGATCACCTGAAATCCATTTATGGCAAAAAATAAAAATATCACCTCAGGTGGCATAAATGACCTTTTACCCTTGCTCCATATATAACCTGGAATCCATTTTTGGTAAAAATGAAAATATTACCTCAGGTGGCCTAAATGACCACTGGATTCCATTCATCATGGCTCAATAGATCATCTGGAACCATTTTTGTCAAAAATGAAAATATCACCCCTGGTTTCCTAAAGGTCGACTGCAGACCTTTTATCCAGGCCCGTAAATCATCTGGAACCTATTTCTGGCAAACAATGAATAAAAATATCACCCCCAGTGGCCTAAATGACCACCGAAGACCTTTCACCTCAGCTCCATAAATCACCTGGAACCAATTTTTAGCAAAAATAAAAATATCACCTCTGGTAGCCTAAATCACCTCTGCAGATCTTTCACTCAGGATCCATAAATTACCTGGAACCAATTTTTGGTAAAAATAAAAATGTCACATCAGGTGTCCAAAACAAACTCATAACACCTTTCACAATGTTTCCATAGATCATTTGAACACTGTCTTGGCAAAAATAAAAATTTCACCTCAGGTAGCCTAAACAATCATTCATTCACCCTAGCTCCACAAATTACCTGGAACCCACTATTTGAAAAACTAAAAATTTCTCCGCAGGTGGCTTAAATGCCTACCATGGACATTTCACCTCAGCTCCAGACATCACCTGGAATCCATTTTTGCAAAATTAAAAATTTCACCTCAAGTGGCTTAAACAACCATCATTAACTTTTCACAATGACTCCACAGATCACCTGGAACCCATTTTTGGCAAAAATAAATATATTACCTCAGGTGGTCTAAATGTCCACCACCATCCTTTAACCTCAATTGACCTTAATGACCACTGCCTATCTTTTACCCCAATCACATAAATCACCTGAAATGCATTTTTAGCAAAAATAAATATATCATATCAGGTAGCATAAAATTCCACTGCAGACCTTTCACCCCAGCTCCATAAATCTCCTGGAACCATTTTGCCAAAATGAAAATATCATCACTGCAGACCTTTCATGACTCCATAAATGACCTGGGACCAATTTCTGGTAAAAATAAAAATATTAGTTTTCCTTGCCTAAATGGCCACTGCAGATCTTTCACTATGGATCCATAAATTACCTGGAACCAATTTCTAGTAAAACTTAATAGAAATGTCACCCCAGGTGGCATAAATGACTACCGCAGACCTTTCACCTCAGCTCCGTAAATCACCTGGAACCTTTTTCAGAAAATATATAAATTTCACCTCAGGTGTCTTAAACTACCACTGAGGAACTTTGAATCTGGCTTCATATATCACCTGAAACCCATTTATGGCAAAAATAAAAATATAATCTCAATAGCATAAATTACCTTGTACCCTTGCTCCATACATAACATGGAACTAATTTTGCCCTGGGACTCAGGTTGAATTAGGCTGCCCCTGTTTTTTTTTGTATGCTTGTGCAAACTTTACTTAATGGGCTAATGCCAGCTTCCTGGTCTGTTGTCTGTGTTGCCACAACATTCTCGTTAAGGACAAGAGCCTGGAATGTATTTGGGGTTTAAATATTGGATACTCCACCAATGTTCCTACTACCGCTTTTTAATGTTTGTTTTCCAGTAACTAATGGCCAATCCCTTTCATTTCCCATTTCCCCATTAAGGGTTTCATTAACAATCTGGTCCCAGTTTCATGTTTGGTCTCTTCCATGATATCATCCACCATTGAGTCAATATATTGCTCAAGAGAGGAAATCTCAGGCTGCACCTGTAATCTATTTTTAAGGGGCACAATCTCCTCCTTGAGTTGCAGTATTTCTGTGCAGTGGCTGCACACATAATCTACAGCTTCTTCCCTGTCTTAAACATCCCACACTGAATACACCTCAACATGCTTGCTATTTGTACTCATGTTTATACAGTTTATTTTCTGATTATCAACTGACAACAGCTGACACAGCCTAGGCACATGCGTATGTCTGCGTGCTCTCCCATGGATGCAGACCGTGCACCCGCTCATGCTTGACTCGCTCGCACAGTGGCGAACTATATAGAACTATATGACCCAGAAGATCTAGTGGTGCCAGAGGCACCACTGCTGAACAACTGAATTTTTATTTTGAAAATACTTTGTTTTAATCCCTTCTCCCACATCAGCCACTCATGCATGGCCAAGGCAAGGGATGTTGGATTCCATTTTAAAAACTGAGAACCAGCACCTAATTGTAGTCACCTACTCGCTCCACAGGACTACAGTGCCCTCTTCCTGCTTCCTGTATTGTTATAGCAGGGCTCCAAATACAGTGCAGAAAATAAAATATAGAGAATTCAGAGGTTCATTTTAAAATGTTTTAGCCTGCCTACATATCAAGTGCATTAACATGCCGAAGGAGTAAAGTAAGTAATACAATGGCCACTCACAGCGTGGCCAAGCTATATAGCACTATATGACCCAGAAGATCTAATTGGGGTCAGATCACCATAACACAGGCAACCAGAATTTCTTTTAAAAATACTCAGTTTTAATCCCTTCTCCCCGAATCAGCCATTCATGCATGACCAAGGCAAAGTGTCATTGGATTCTGTTTTATAAAACAGAGAACTAGCACCTAATTGTAGTCCAATACTTGCTACCACAAGACTACAGTGCCCTCTTCCTGCTTCCTGTATCGGTATAGTAGGGCTCCAAATACAGTACAGAAAATAAAATATAGATAACTCAGAGGTTCGGTTAAAATGTTATAGCCTGCCTACATATCAAATGCACTAACATGCCCAAGGTGTAAACTAAGTAATGACCTGAGGTGATATACATTTGTTTGCCAAAAATAGGTTCCAGGAGATGTATGGAGCTGGGTAAAAGCTCCACAGTGAACTTCTAGGACACAAGGGGTGATATGTTTATTTTTTGCCAAAAATGGGTTCCAGCTAATCTGTGGAGCTAGGGTAATGGTATGAGGTGGTCGTTTAGGCCACCTGAAGTGAAATTTTTATTTTTGCCAAAACTAGGTTTAAGGTGATCATTGGAAACACTATGAAAGGTCTGAGGTGTTTGTTTTGGACACCTGATGTGACATTTTTATTTTCACCAAAAATGGGTTCCAGGTAATTTATGGATCTGGAGTAAAAGATCTGCTGAGGTCATTTAGGCCACCAGGGTGTTATTTTCATTTTGGCCAAAAATGGTTCCAGGTGATCTTTTGAGCCAGGGTGAATAGTATGCAATGGACATTGTGGCCACCAGAGGTAATATTTTCATTTTTTTTTACCAAAAATATGTTCCCATTTATGTATGGAGCAAGGGTAAAAGCAAGTTTTTCAAAAAGTGGGTTCCAGGTAATCTGTGGAGCTAGGGTGAATGGTATGAGGTGGTTGTTTAGGCTACCTGAGGTGACATTTTTTGCTAGGACTGTGTTCAGCTGGTCTACAGAAATGTTGTGAAAGGTCTGAGGAGTTTATTTAATCCACCAGAGGTAATTTTTTTTTATTTTTACTAAAAATTTGTTCCAGGTGATTTATGGAGCTGAGGTTAAAGGTCTGCGGTAGTCATTTAAGCCACCTGAGGTGACATTTCTATTCATTTTTGCCATAAATTGGTTCAGGTGATTTATGTCGCCTGAATAAAGGTATGCAGTGGACCTTTAGGCCATTAGGTGATATTTTATTGTTTGCCAAAAATGATTCCAGGTGATCTATGGAGCCACGATGAATGGTATGCAGTGGTCATTTAAGCCACCTGAGGTAATATTTTTATTTTTACCAAAAATGGGTTCCAGATTATGTATGGAGCAAGGGTAAAATTCCTTTATGCCACCTGAAGTGCTATTTTCATTTGTTGCCATAAATGGATTTCAGGTGATCTATGGAACCAGATTCAAAGTTCCTCAGTGGTTGTTTAGGCCACCTGAGGTGAAATTTATATATTTGCTGAAAATGGGCTGCAGGTGATTTATGACGTTGAGGTGAAAGGTCTGAGGTTCTCGTTTAGGCCACCTGAGGTGATATATTTATTTTTGCCAAAAATTCACTTCCGATGATTTATGGGATTGGGTAAGGTAGGTAGTAGTCATTTAGGTCACCTGAGGTTAAATGTAGATGGTGGCCATTTAGGCCACCTGAAGTGATCATTTTAATTTTGCCAAAAATGGGTTACAGGTGATCTATGGAGTAAGTGTGAAAAGTCTGCGATGGTTTTTAAGCCACCTGAGTTGAAATTTTTTATTTGTTTCAAAAATGGGTTTTTGGTGAGTTAAATAGCTGGAGTGAAAGATCAACGGTGGTCATTTATTCCACCTGAGAGATTTTTTATTTTTGGTAAAAATGGTTTCTAGGTGATTGATGGAGCTGGTGTAAAATGTCCAAAGTGGTCATTGAGGCCACCACGGCTGCTATTTTCTATTTTTGCCAAAAATAAGTTCCAGGTGTTCTATGTAGTGAATGTGATGAGAGGTCATTTAGATCAGCTGTGGTAACATCTTAGTGTTTGCACAAAATGGGTTCCAGGTGACTTCTGGAGGAGGAGCGAAAGATCTGTGGTTTACATTACTTCTATCTGATGTCATATATTTATTTTTGGCAAAACTGTGTTTCAGGTGATTTATGGGGTAAAACGTAGGCAGTGGTCATTTAGGCCACCTGAGGTAATATTTTTATTTTTGCCACAAATGGGTACCAGGTGATCTATGGAGTCATTGTGAAAGGTTACAGTGGTTGTATAAGCCAGCTGAGGTGAGATTTTTATTTTGGCTAAAATCACTTCAGTTTTACCCCAGGATCATATCGCCTGGAACAAATTTTAGCAAAATCCCCTCAGGTGGCCTAAACAACCACTGCAGATCTTTTACTCTGGATACATTGATTGCCTGGATCCCAGGATTGGGAAAAATACAAATATCACCTCAGGTGGCCAAACAACAACCTCAGATCTCTCACACCAGCTGCATTAATCACCTGCAACCCAACCTTATAAAAACTAAAAATATCACCTTAAGTGGCTTAAATGACCACTGTGAACATTTCACCACAGCTCCAGATATCACACGGAATCCACTGCTTGACAAAATAACAATTTCTCTTCAGGTGGCTTAAACAACCATTGTGGACTTTTCACAATTACTCCATAGATTACCTGGAACCCATTTTTGGCAAAAATAAAATTATCACTTCAGAAGGCCTAAATGACCACCACCTACCTTTAAACTCAGGTGACCTAAATGACCACTGCCTACCTTTTACCCCAATTCCATAAATCTCCTGAAATGCATTTTTGGCAAAAATAAATATATCACCTCAGGTGGCTTAAACGACAACCTCAGATCTTTCACCCCAGCTCCATAAATCACCTGGAACCCATTTTCAGTAAAGATATACATTTCAGCTCAGGTGGCCAGACCACCACTGAGGAACTTTGAATCTGGCTCCATAGATCACCTGGAAGCCATTTTTTGCAAAAAATAAATGTATTGTCCCTGGATTGCCTAAAGGTCCTCTGCAGACCTTTCACACTGGCCTCATAAATCACTTGGAGCCAATTTCTGGAAAAAATGAAAATATCACCTCTCATTGCCTAAATGACCACTGCAGATCTTCTCATCTGGATCCATGAATTACCTGGTGCCCATGTTTGGCAAAAATAGATCACCACCTACCTTTAACCTCAGGTGGAGTAAATGACCAGTGCCAAACCTTTACCCCAATCCTATGAATCACCTGAACTGCACCTTAGTCAAAAATGAATATATCACCTCAGCTGGCCTAAACTACAACCTCAGATCTTTCACCCCAGCTCCATAAATCACCTGGAACCCATTTTCAGCAAATATATAAATTGCACCTCAGGTGGCCTAAACAACAACTGAGAAACATTGAATCTGGCTCCATAGATCATCTGAAACCCATTTATGGCAAAAAATAAAACATCACCTCAGGTGGCATAAATGACCTTTTACCCTTGCTCCATACATAAACTGGACCCCATTTTTGGTAAAAAGGAAAATATTACATCAGAGGGCCTAAATGACCACTGCATACCATTCACCCTGGCTCCATTGATAAGCTGGAACCATTTTAGCAGAAATGAAAATATCACCTCTGTTTGCCTAAACGTCCTCTGCAGAACTTTTATCCATCTGCCATAAATCACCTGGAACGAATTTCTGGCATAAAATGTATAAAAATGCCACCCCAGGTGGCCTAAATGATCACCACAGAATGTTCACCTTGGCTCCATAAATCACCTGGAACCAATTTTTAGTAAAATTAAAAACATTACCTCTGGTGATCTAAATGACGACTGCAGATCTTTTACTCCATATCCATAAATTACCTGAACCGATTTTTGGTAAAAATAAAAATGTCACATCAGGTGTCCATAACAAACTCCTCAGACCTTTCACAACATTTCCATAGATAACCTTGAACCCAGTTTTTGAAAAATTAAAAATTACACCTCAGGAGGCCTAAACAACCACCTCATACCATTCACCCTTGCTCCACAGATTACGTGGAACCCATTTTTGGCAAAAAATTAGAATGTCACCCCTTGTGACTTAAAAGTTCAATGTGGACCTTTTCCCCAGTGCCATAAATCAACTGGAACCTATTCTTGGTAAAAGAAAAATGATATCACCTCAGGTGGCCTAAATGACCACACTGGAGAATCTTAGTGGAGAGCAGGTGCTGATATTGACTGTGACAAGTGACCATGGCTCAAGTGATGCAGAGCAAAAGCCCGCCCTGCCAGATATGGGGCAGGCCAGTGGCACCATTGGTTTGGGAACAGTGGGGATTAGCACAGTGCCTGACATTTAGGCCAGCTGAGTTCATATTTTTGTTTTTGTCCAAAATGGGTTACAGGTGATTTTTGAAGCCTGGAAAAAAGGTCCATGGTGATCATTTTTGCCACCTGATGTGATGTTTTTCCTTTTGCCAAAAATAGGTTCCAGGTGATTTATGGGAGCGAAGAATGTTCACAGTGGCTATTTAGGTGACCTGAGGTGATATTTACATTTTGAAACAAAAACAGGGACCTTACCCTTGCTCCATACATGACCCTGAACCAATTTTTGGTAAAAATAAAAATACTACCTCAAGTGGGCTAAATGAGCACTGCATACCTTTTATTCAGGTGCCATAAAACACCTGGAACTGATTTCTGGCAAAAAATTAATAGAAAAGTCACCGCAAGTGGCCTAAATGACTACTGCAGTCCTTTCACCCTGGTTCCATAAATCACCTGGAACCAATTTTTAGTAAAAATAAAATAATTACCTCTGGTGGCCTCAATGACCACTGCAGATCTTTTACTCCAGATCCATAAATTACCTGGAACCCATTTCTGGTAAAATTAAAAATGTCACTTCAGGTGTCCAAAACAAACTCCTCAGACCTTTAACAATATTTCCATAGATAAATTGAACACAGTTTTGGCAAAAATAAAAAGCATCACCTCAGGTGGTCTAAATGACAACATCAGACGTTTTACACCAGCTCCATTATTCACTTACAACCCTCTTTTTCATAAACTTTAAATATCACTTCAGGTGTCTTAAGTGCCTGCCATCGACATTTCACCCCAACTATAGATCTCAGGTGTCCAAAGCAAACTCTTCAGACCTTTAACAATGGCCTAAACTATAACCTCAGACCTTTCACCCCAGGAGCATAAATCACCTGTAACCCATTTTTGGCAAATATATAAATTGCACCTCAGGTGGCCTAAATAACTACTGAGGAACATTGAATCTGGCTCTATAGACCACCTGAAACACATTTATGGTAAAAATTAAAAATATCACATCAGGTGCCATAATTGACCTTTAACCCTTGCTCCATACAGTACCATTTTTAGCAAAAAGTAGAAATATCACCTCAGGTAGCTTAAATGACCACTGTGGATATTTCACCTCAGCTCCAGATATCACCGGGAATTCATTTTTTGCAAAAATAAAAATTTCTCCTCAGGTGACTTAAACAACCATTGTGGACTTTTCACAATGACTCCATAGATCAACTGGAACCCATGTTTGGTAAAAATAAAAATATTATCTCAGGTGGACTAAATGACTGCCACCTACTTTTAACCTCAGGTGGCCTAAATGACCACAGCCTGCCTTTTACCTCAATTCTGTAAATCTCCTCAATCTCATTTTTGGCAAAACAAATATATCACATCAGGTTGCTTAAATGACAACCTCAGACCTTTCACCCCAGCTCCATAAATAATCTAGAACCCATTTTTGACAAAGATATAAATTTCACCTAAGGTTTCCTTAAAAGTAGGTGGCAGTCATTTAGACCACCTGAGGTAATATTTTTATTTTTACCAAACATGGGTTCCACTTCATCTATGGAGTCATTGTGAAAAGTCCACAATGGTTGTTTAAGTCACCTGAGGAGAAATTTTAATTTTTGCAAAAAATTAATTCCCGGTGATATCTGGAGCTGAGGTGAAATATCCACAGTGGTCATTTAAGCTACCTGAGGTGATATTTCTAGTTTTTGCCAAAAATGGTTTCAAGGTGAAATGATGGAGCCGGTGTAAAATGTCCAGTGTGGTTATTTAGGCCACCTGAGGTGATAAACATTTTTTTGCCAAATATAGGTTCCAGGTGATGTATGGCACTGGGGTAGAAGGTCCACAGTGAATGTTCAGGACACAAGGGGTGATATTTTTATTTTTTCCCAAAAGTGGGTTCCAGCTTATCTGTGGAGCAAGGGTGAATGGTACAAGGTTGTCATTTAGGCCACCTGAGATGAAATATTTATTTTTGCCAAAATTGGGTTCAAGGTGTTTTTTGGAAACATTGTGAAAGGTCTGAGGTGTTTATTTTGGACACCTGATGTGACATTTTTATTTTTACCAAAAATATGTTCCTTGTAATTTATGGATCTGGACTAAAAGATCTGCTGTGGTTGTTTAGGTCACCAGTGGTGATATTTTTATTTTTATTAAAAATTTGTTCCAGATGATTTATAGAGCAAAGGTGAAAGGTCTGCAATGGTCATTTAGGCTACGTGGTGTGATATTTGTATTAATTCTTTGCCAGGGATAGGTGAATAGGTGCCACATGATTTATGGAGCCTGGATAAAAGGTCTGCAGTGGACCTTTAGGCCACCTGAGGTAATATTTTCATTTTTACTAAAATTGGGTTCCAGGTTATGTATGGAGTAAGGGTTAAAGGTCAATTATGGCACCTGAGGTGATATTTTAATTTTTTACCATAAATGTGTTTCAGGTGGTCTATGGAGCCAGATTCAAAGATCCTCAGTAGTTATTTAGGCCACCTGAGGTGCAATTTATATATTTGCCAAAAATGGGTTACAGGTGATTTATGCACCTGGGGTGAAAGGTCTGAGGTTATAGTTTAGGCCAGCTGAGGTTATATATTTATTTTTTGCCAAAAATTCATATCACCTGGAACAAATTTTAACAAAAAAGAAAAATCACCTAATGTGGCCTAAATGACCACTGCATATCTTTTACTGTGGATACATTAATTTCTTGGATCCCAGTTTGGGAAAAATACAGATATCACCTCAGGTGGCCAAACAATAACCTCAGACCACTCACATCAGGTCCATTAAACACCTGCAACCCACTTTTAAAAAAATGAAAAATATCTCCTTTACATGGCTTAAATAACCAATGTGGACATTTCACCTCAGCTCCAGAGATCACCTGAATTCACTGTTTGCAAAAATAAAAATTTCATCTCAGGTGGCTTAAACAACCATCACGGACTTTTCACAATGACTCCAGAAATCACCTGGAACCCATTTTTGGCAAAAATGAAAAATCATCACTGCTGACCTTCAACCCAGACCCCATAAATCACCTGGAACCAATTTCTGGTAAAAACTGCAGATCTTTTACTATGGATCCATAAATTACCTGGAACCAATTTCTGGAAAAACTGAATAGAAATGTCACTCCAGGTGGCCTAAATGACTACCACAGACCTTTCAACTCAGCTCTGTAAATCACCTGGGACCTAATTTTTAGTAAAAATAAAAACATTACCTCTGGTGCAGATCTTTTACTCCTGATCCATCAATTACCTGGAACTCATTTTTGGGAAAAATAAAAATGTCACATCTGGTGTCCAAAACAAACTCCTCAGACCTTTCATAATGATTCCATAGTTCACCTTGAACACTGTGTTTGCAAAATTAAAAATTTCATCTCAGGTGTCCTAAATGACTACCTCGTACCATTCAGCCTAGCTCCACAGAATACCTGGAACTCGTTTTAGCAAAAAATTTAAAAATCACCCTTTGTGTCTTAAAAATTCACTGTGGTCCTTTTACCCCAGTGCCATAAATCAATTGGAACATATATTTGGTAAAGAAATGATATCACCTCTTTTGGCCAAAATGACCACACTAGACTTTTTACTCCATAATATCACATTGAAACCATTTTTTGCAAAAATAAGAACTATAACCTCAGGTGACTTAAACGACCACCATGGACATTTCACCTCAGCTCCAGATATCACCTGGAATCCATTCTTTGCAAAAATAAAAATTTCAACTGAGGTGGCTTATAAAACCATTGTGGACTTTTCACAATTTATTGATTTATCTATTTATTTATTAACTAGATTTACTAGATAAGCATACTGAGCGGGAAAAACCACTCATTTCCAGATGTGACCTGAGTGTACGTAACACTACATATCAGTGCTAAAATTAACATTTGGTGCAGTAGGCATTGTTACAATAGAATAGATGCATAAAGTACATACTTAGGTACAGTAGGCTCAACATAGGTGAAACAAAAACAAGTCCAAGGATGGTTAATGACTCCATAACTCACCTGGAACCCATCTTTTGGTAAAAATAAAGCTATCACCTCAGGTGGCCAAAGTCCCCACCACCTACCTTTAACTTCAGGTTTCCTAAATGGCCACTGCCTACCTTTTACCCCAACCCCATAAATCACCCAAAATGCATTTTTAGCAAAAATAAATATATCACCTCAGGTGGCCTTAACGACAACCTCAGACTTTCATAGCTGCTCCACAAATCACCCGCAACCCATTTAAGCAATTATATAAATTTTACCTAAGGTGTCTTAAACTACCACTGAGGAAATTTGAATCAAGCTCCATAAATCACCTGAAACCCATTTATCGCAAAAAATAAAAATGTAATCTCAGATGGCATAAATTACCTCTTACCCCTGCTCCATATATGACATGGAACCAATTTTTAGTAAAAAATAAAAACATCACCTCTGGTATCCTAAATGACAACTGCAGATCTTTTACTCCAGATCCCTAAATTACCTGGAACCTATTTTTGGTAAAAATAAAAATGTCATATCAGGTGTCCAAAACAAACACCTCAGGTGGCCTAAATGGCTAATGCTGACCGTTAACCTCAAGAAGCATAAAACACCACTGCACACCTTTCACATTGCCTCCATCAAACCCCTGGAACCCATTTTTGGCAAAAATAGAAATGTCACCTCAGGTGGTCGTAACGACTACCACAAACCTTTTACCCTGGCTCAATAGATCACCTGATTTATGGAAGCAAAGTGAAAGGTCTGCAGTGGTGATTTATGCTTCTTGAGGTTAAAGGTCAGCATTAGCCATTTAGGCTAATTGAGGTAATATTTTTATTTTTGCCAAAATTTGGTTCCAGGTGATTTGTGGAGGCAATGTAAAATGTCTGCACTGGTCGTTTATGCTTTCTGAGGATTAAGATCCTCAGATCATTTTACACCAGCTCCATTAGTCACTTACAAACCAGTTTTTCAAAAACTGAAAATATCATCTCAGGTGTCTAAAACAGCTGTCATGGACATTTCACCCAAACTAGGGATATCAACTGGAACTGATTTTATGCTAAAATAAAAATGTCACCTCATCTGGCTTAAACAACCACTGCAACCTTTCACAATGACTCCATAGATCACCTGGGACCCATCTGTGGCAAAAGAAAAATTACCCCAGGTGGCCTAAATGATCACTGCCTACCTTGTTCACCTCAGAAGGCTTAAACAACCACTGCAACCTTTCACAATGACTCCCTAGATCACCTGGAACCCATTTGTAGCAAAAATAAAACTATTATCTCTCCTGGCCTAAATGACCACTGCAGTCCCATTACCCATGCTCCATAACTGACCTGGAACCACTTTTTGGAAAACATAAAAATAATACCTCAGGTGACCTATATGACCACCACAGACATTTTACAAAGGTTCCATTAAGCACCTGGAACTCATTTTTGGCAAAAACAAAAATATAGCATAAGGAGCCCAAATGAGCACTGTGGATATTTGACCACACCATTACCCATGCTCCATAACTGACCTGGAACCACTTTTTGGAAAACATAAAAATATCACCATAGGTGGCCTAAATGACCTCCACCGACATTATACCCCAGGTACATAAATTACCTGAATCCCATTATTACAAAACAAAATATCACCACAGGAGGCCTACATTACCACCATGTACCATTCACCCTGTCTGCATAGATCACCTGGAACCCATTTTTGCCAAAAATGAAAACATCATCCCTGGTTGCCTAAAGGTCCTCTGTAGACCTTTCACCCTGGCTCCATAAATCATCTGGAACCAATTTCTATTAAAAATAAAAATATCATTTCTCCTTGCCTAAATGACCACTGCAGATTTTTTACTCTGGCACAAAGAACCATGAAGAAACTTTCAACCATTCTCCATCGATTGGCTGGAGCCAGTTTTTGGCTAAAATAAAATTATCTCTTCAGGTGGCCTAAATGATCAGCACCTGCCTTTAACCTCAGGTGACCTAAATTACTACTGCCTACCATTTACCCCAATCCCATAAACCATCTGAATTTTTTTTGGCAAAAATAAATATATCACCTCAGGTGGCCTAAAAAACAACCTCAGACCTTTCACTCCAGCTTCATAAATCACTGGCAACTCATTTTCAGCAAATATGTAAATTTCACCTCAGGTGGCTTAAACAACCACTGATGAACTTTGAATCTGTCTCCACAGATCACCTGAAACCTTTTTATGGCAACAAATGAAAATGTCACCTCAGGTGGCATCAAGGACCTTTTACCTTTGCTCCATATATGACCTGGAACCATTTTTGGTAAAAATAAAAATATTACCCCAGAAGGCCTAAATGAGCACTGCAGACATTTTATTCAGGTGCCATAAATCACCTGGAACTGATGTCTGGCAAAAAATGAATAGAAATCTCACCCCAGGTGGCCTAAATGACTACCACAGACCTTTCTCCATGGATCCATAAAATACCTTGAACCAATTTTTAGTAAAAAAAAAAAACATTACCTCTGGTGGCCTCAATGACCACTGCAGACCTTTTACTCCCAATCCATAAAATACCTGGAAAACATTTTTGGCAGAAATAAAAATGTCATGTCAGGTGTCCGAAACAAACTCCTCAGACCTTTTACAATGTTTCCATAGGTCAATTGAGTACTGTTATAGCAAAATTAAAAAATATCACCTCAGGGGGCCTAAATGACAACCCCAGACCTTTTACACCAGCTCCATTAGTCACTTACATACCACTTTTTCAAAATCTTTAAATATTACCTCAGGTGTCTTAAATGCCTGCCATGGATCTTTCACCCCAACTATAGCTATCAACAGTAACCGATTTTATGCAAAATTAAAAAATTCACCTCAGCTGGCTTAAACAACCACTGCAACCTTTCACAATGACTCCATAGCTCACCTGGAACCCATTTGTGGCCAAAATAAAAATATTATCTCTGGTGGCCTAAATGACCACTGCAGTCCTACTACCCCTGCTCCATAACTCACCTGGAACCGCTTTTTGGTAAACATAAAAATATTACCTCAGGTGGCCTATATGACCACCACAGACCTTTTACAAAGGTTCAGTTAAGCACCTAAAGCCCATTTTTGGCAAAACCAAAAATATAACATAAGGAGCCCAAATGAGCACTGTGGATATTTCACCCAACCTGTTTTTAGCAAAAACTAAAAATATCATGACAGGTGGTTTAAATGACATCCACTGACATTTTACCCCAGATACATAAATTACCTGGAACCCATTATTACAAAAAAGAAAATCACTACAGGTGGACTAATTGACCACCATGTACCAGTCACCCTATCTGCATAGATCACTGGAACCCATTTTTGCCAAAATGAAAACATCATCCCTGGTTGCCTAAAGGTACTCTGTAGACCTTTCACCCTCATTTCATAAATCAACTGGAACCAATTTCTATTAAAAGTATAAATATCATGACTACTGGCCTAAATGACCACTGCAGATCTTTTACTCTGGATCAATAATTTACTGGGAACCCATTTTTGGCAAAAATACAAATATAACATCAGGTGTCCTAAACGACAACCTCAGATCTTTTACACCAGCTCCATTAGTCACTTACAAGCCACTTTTTGAAAAACTACAAATATCACCTCAGGTGTCTTAAAAGGCTGACATTGACTTTTCACCCCAACTCCAGATATCAACTGGAACTGATTTTTTGCAAAAATAAATATTTCACCTCAGTTGGCTTGAACAGCCACTGCTGACCTTTCACAATCACTCCATACATCACCTGGAACCATTTCTGGCACAAATAAAAATATTACCTCAGGTGGCCTAAATGACCACTACCTACCATTTACCAAAACTCCATTAATCACCTGAAACCCCTTTTTTTAAAAAAAATATTACATCAGGAAGCATTAATGCAAAAAACTGATCTTTCACCCCAGCAAGATAAATAAACTGCAAACAATTTTTGCAAAAATAAAAATTTCACCCCAGGTTGCCTAAACGACCACTGCATCACATTCTCCTTGTCTCCATAGATCTCCTGGAACCCATTTTTTGCAAAAAAACCCAGCACCCCTGGTTGTCTAAAGCTCTACTGTGAATCTTTTACCTCACCTCCATAGATCACCAGAAACTCATTTTTGGCAACAACAAAAACATATCCCCTCTGGAGGCCTCAATGGCCACTTTGGACATTTTAACTGACCTTTCACAATGACTCCATAGATCACCTGGAACCATTTCTGGCAAAATTAAAAATATCATCTCAGGTGGCCTAAATGACCACTGCCTACCATTCACCCTGTCTGCATAGATCACCTATAGAGCTCCATCAATCACCTATAAATCATTTTTGGCAAAACAAATCACCTCAGGTGGAATAAACGACCACCATTGATCTTTCACTCCAGCTATTTAACTCACCAAAAACCAATTTTTGAAACAAATAAAAAATTCAACTCAGGTGGCTTAAAGAGCCATCAAGAAACTTTCAACCAGGCTCCATAAACCAGCTGGAGTATGTTTTTGGCAAAAACTAAAAATATTACCCATTGTGGTCTCAAAATCCTAAACAGACCTTTTACCCCAGATCTATATCACCTGGAACAAATTTTAACAAAAAAGAAGAATCACTTCAGGTGGCCTAAATCACAACTGCAAATCTTTTACTCTGGATATATTAATTACCTGGATCCCAGTTTTGGGGAAAATACAAATATCACCTCAGGGGCCAAATCATGACCTCACAATTTTCACACCAGCTCCATTAATCACATGTAACCCACTTTTTAAAAAAACTAAAAATGTCACCTCATGTGGCTTAAATGACCACTATGGTCAGTTCACCTCAGCTGCAGATATCACCTGGAATCCACTGTTTTCAAAAATAAAAATTTAACTTCAGATGACCTAAACAACCATTGCAGACTTTTCACAATTGCTCCATAGGTCACCTGGAACCAATTTTTGGCAAAAGTAAAATTATCACTTCAGGTGGCCTAAATGACCTCCACCTGTCTTTAACCTCAGGTGACATAAATTACCACTGCTTATCATATACCCCAATCCCACACATCACCAGAAATGTTTTTTTAGCAAAAATAAATATATCACCTCAGGTGGCCTAAAGGACAACCTCAGACATTTCACCCCAGCTTCATAAATCACCTGCAACCCATTTTCAGCAAATATGTAAATTTCACCTCAGGTGGCCTAAACAACCACTCAGGAACTTTCAATCTGGCTCCATAGATCTCCTGAAACCTTTTTATGGCAACAAATGAAAATATCACCTCAGGTGGCATAAAGGACCTTTTACTCTTGCTCCATACATGATCTAGAACCCATTTTAGGTAAAAAAATAAAAATATTACCTCAGGTGGCCTAAATGAGCACTGCAGACCTTCTATTCAGGTGCCATAAATCACTTGGAACTGATTTTCAGCAAAAAATGAATAGAAATGTCACCACAGGTGGCCTAAATGACTACCGCATACCTTTCACCTTGGTTCCATAAATCACCGGGAACCAATTTATAGTAAAAATAAAAACATTACTTCTGGTGGCCTCAATGACCACTGCAGGTATTTTACTCCAGATCCATAAGTTACCTGGAACCCATTTTTAATAAAAAATTAAAAATGTCACATGAGATGTAGAAAACAAATTCCTCAGCCCTTTTACAATGTTTCCATAGATCAATTGAACACAGTTTTGGCAAAAATAAAAACTATCAGCTCAGGTGGCCTAAATGACAACCTCAGACTTTTTACACCAGTTCCATTAGTCACTTGCAATCCACTTTTTCAAAAACTTTAAATATCATGTCAGGTGTCATAAATGACTGCCATGGACCTTTCACCCCAACTATAGATATCAACGGAAACCAATTTTATGCAAAAATAAAAAATTCACCTCAGCTGGCTTAAATAACCACTGCAACTTTTCACAATGACTCCATAGATCACCTGGAACCATTTCTGGCAAAAATAAAAATATCATCTCAGGTGGCCTAAATGACCACTGCCTACCATTCACCCTATCTGCATAGATCACCTATAGAGCTCCATCAATCACCTCTAAATCATTTTTGGCAAAACAAATCACCTCAGGTGGAATAAATGACCACCATTGATCTTTCACTCCAGCTATTTAACTCACCAAAAACCAATTTTTGAAACAAATAAAAAATTCAACTCAGGTGGCTTAAAGAGCCATCAAGAAACTTTCAACCAGGCTCCATAAAACAGCTGGAGTATGTTTTTTGGCAAAAACTAAAAATATTACCCATTGTGGTCTCAAAATCCTAAACAGACCTTTTATCCCAGATCTATATCACCTGGAACAAATTTTAGCAAAAAGAAGAATCACCTCAGGTGGCCTAAATCACAACTGCAAATCTTTTACTCTGGATACATTAATTACCTGGATTCCAGTTTTGGGAAAAATACAAATATCACCTCAGGGGCCAAATCATGACCTCACAATTTTCACACCAGCTTCATTAATCACATGTAACCCACTTTTTAAAAAAACTAAAAATATCACCTCATGTGGCTTAAATGACCACTATCACCTCAGCTGCAGATATCACCTGGAATCCACTGTTTGCAAAAATAAAAATTGAACTTCAGATGACTTAAACAACCATCGTGGACTTTTCACAATTGTTCCATAGATCACCTGGAACCAATTTTTGGCAAAAGTAAAATTATCACTTCAGGTGGCCTAAATGACCGCCACCTGCCTTTAACCTCAGGTGACCTAAATTACCACTGCCTATCATTTACCCCAATCCCACACATCACCAGAAATGTTTTTTTAGCAAAAATAAATATATCACCTCAGGTGGCCTAAAGGACAACCTCAGACATTTCACCCCAGCTTCATAAATCATCTGCAACCCATTTTCAGCAAATATGTAAATTTCACCTCAGGTGACCCAAACAACCACTCAGGAACTTTCAATCTGGCTCCATAGATCTCCTGAAACCTTTTTAATGCAACAAATGAAAATATCACCTTAGGTGGAATAAAGGACCTTTTACCCTTGCTCCATACATGATCTGGAACTCATTTTAGGTAAAAAATAAAAATATTACCTCAGGTGGCCTAAATGAGCACTGCAGACCTTCTATTCAGGTGCAAAATCACTTGGAACTGATTTTTGGCAAAAAATGAATAGAAATGTCACCACAGGTGGCCTAAATGACTACTGCAGACCTTTCACCTTGGTTCCATAAATCACCGGGAACCAATTTATAGTAAAAATAAAAACATTACTTCTGGTGGCCTCAATGACCACTGCAGGTACTTTACTCCAGACCCATAAATTACCTGGAATCCATTTTTAATAAAAATTAAAAATGTCACATCAGATGTAGAAAACAAATTCCTCAGCCCATTTACAGTGTTTCCAAAGATCAATTGAATGCAGTTTTGGCAAAAATAAAAAATATCAGCTCAGGTGGCCTAAATGACAACCTCAGACTTTTTACACCAGCTCCATTAGTCACTTACAACCCACTTTTTCAAAAACTTTAAATATCACCTCAGGTGTCATAAATGACTGCCATGGACCTTTCACCCCAACTATAGATATCAACGGGAACCGATTTTATGCAAAATTAAAAATTTCACCTCAGCTGGCTTAAATAACCACTGCAACCTTTCACAATGACTCCATAGATCACCTGGAACCATTACTGGCAAAAATAACAATATCACCTCAGGTGGCCTAAAATGACCATTGCTCTACCATTCACCCTGTCTGCATAGATCACCTGTAGAGCTCCATCAATCGCCTATAAATCATTTTACATAAAAATCATCTCAGGTGGAATAAACAGCACAATTGATCTTTCACTCGCTATTTAACTCACCAAAACCAATTTTGAAACAAATAAAAAATTCAACTCAGGTGGCTTAAAGAGACATCAAGAAACTTTCAACCAGGCTCCATAGATCAGCTGGAGTATGTTTTTGGCAAAACTAAAAATATCACCCATTGTGGTCTAAAAGTCCTAAACAGACCTTTTACCCCAAATTCATGTCACCTGGAACACATTTTGTAAAAAAGAAGAATCACCGCAGGTGGCATATATCACAACTGCAAATCTTTTACTCTGGATACATTAATTACCTGGATCCCAGTTTTGGGAAAAATACAAAAATCACCTTAAGGGGCCAAACAATAACCTCAGACCTTTCACACCAGCTCCATTAATCACCTGCAACCCACTTTTTAAAAAAACTAAAAATATCACCTCACTGTAGCTTAAATGACAACTGTAGACAGTTCACATCAGCTCCAGATATCACCTGGAATCCACTGTTTGCAAAAATATAAATTTAACTTCAGATGGCTTAAACAACCATTACCGGACTTTTCACGATTACTCTAAAGATCACCTGGAACCAATTTTGGCAAAACTAAAATTATCACTCAGGAGGCCTAAATGTCCATCACCTGCCTTTAACCTCAGGAGACCTAAATTACCACCACTACCATTTACCCCAATCCCATAAATCACCTGAAATTGTTTTGGCAAAATAAACATATCACCTAAGGTGGCCTAAATGAAAACTCAGACCTTTCACCCCAACTTCATAAATCACCTGCAACCCATTTCTTCAGCAAATATTAATTTCACCTCTAGGAGGCCTAAACAACCACTGCAGAACTTTGAATCTGGTTCCATAGATCACCATTTTATGGCAACAATGAAAATATCACCTCAGGTGGCAAAAGGACCTTTACCCTTGCTCATACATGACCTGGAACACATTTTTGGTAAAAAATTAAAACATACCTCGAGTGGCATAAATGGGCACTGCAGAGCTTTAATTCAGTGCCAAAATCACCTGGAACTGATTTCTTGCAAAAATGAATAGAAAATGTCACCCCAGGTGGCGTAAATGACTACTACAGACCTTTCACATTGGTTCCAGAATCACCAGGAACTATTTTAGTAAAAAATAAAAACATTATTTCTGGTGGCCTCAATGACCACTGTAGATCTTTTACTCTAAATCCATAAATTACCTGTAACCCATTTTTGTCAAAAATGCAAATATCACCTCAAGTGGCCTAAATGACATCCTCAGACCTTTTACATCAGCTCAATCAGTCACTTACAACCCACTTTTTCAAAAACTTTAACTATCACCTCAGGTGTCTTAAATGCCTGTCATGGACCTTTCACCCCATCTATAGATATCAATGGGAACCAATTTTATGCAAAAATTAAAATTACACCTCAGCTGGCTTAAACAACAATTGCAACCTTTCACAATGACTCCATAGATCACCTGGAACCCATTTGTGGCAAAAATAAAAATATTATCTCTCGTGGTCTAAATGACCACTGCAGTCATATTACCCCTGCTCCATAACTAACTTGGAACCACTTTCTGGTAAACATAAAAATATTTTCTCAGGTGGCCTACATGACCACCTCCCAGACCTTTTAAAGGTTTCTTTTAAGCACCTAGGAACCCATTTTTACCAAAACAAAAATATAACTTAGAGCCCAAATGACACTGCGACATTTCACCCCCAGCTATTTTGGCAAAAACTAAAAATATCACCACAGGTGGCCTAAATGACATCCACCGACATTTTACACCAGGTACATGAATTACCTGGAACCCATTATTACAAAAAAAAATATCACCACAGGTGGCCTAAATGACCACCATGTACCATTCAGCCTGGCTGCATAGATCACCTGGAACCCATTTTTGCCAAAAATGAAAACATCATCCCTGGTTGTCTAAAGGTCCTCTGTAGACCTTTTCACCCTGGCTCCATAAATCAGATGGAACCAATTTCTATTAAAATCAAAATATCATGTCTCTCCTGGCCTAAACGACCTCGCAGATCTTTTACTCTGGATCAATAATTACCGGGTCCCATTTTGGGCAAAAAATACAAATATCACTTCAGGTGTCCTAAACAACATCCTCAAACCTTTTACACCAGCCCCATTAGTCACATACAAGCCACTTTTGAAAAACTGCAATATCACCTCAGGTGTCTTAGACGGCTGCCATGGACCTTTCACCCCAACTCCAGATATCAACTGGAACCGATTTTTTGCAAAAATAAATATTTCACATCAACTGGCTGAAACAACCACTGCTGACCTTTCACAATGACTCCATAGATCACCTGGAACCATTTCTGGCAAAAATAAAAATATCACCTTGACCAGTGCCTATCTTTGACCCAAATCCCATTAATCACCTGAAATCCATTTTTGGCAAAAAATACATATGTCACATCAGGTAACATTACTGTAAAAACAGATCTTTCATCCCAGCAAGATAATCAATTGCAATCCATTTTTTGCAAAAATAAAAATTTCACCCCCAGTGGCCTAAACGAACACTGCATCACATTCGCCATATCTCCATAGATCATTTGGAACCCATTTTTTGCAAAAGTAAAAACAGCACCCCTGGTTTTAGGTAAAGCTCTACTGTAAATCTTTCACCTCACCTCCATAAATCACCAAAACCCAGTTTTGTAACAACAAAACATATCCCTCTTGGCCTCAATGACCACTTTGGACATTTTACACCAGCTCCATCAATCACCTTGAAACCATTTTTGGCAAAAAAATCACCTCAGGTGGAATAAACAACCACCGTTGATCTTTCACTCCAGCTATTTAACTCACCAAAAACCCATTTTTGAAACAAATAAAACATTTCAACTCAGGTGGCTTAAAGAACCATGAAGAAACTTTCAACCAGGCTCCATAGATCAGCTGGAGCATGTTTTTGGCAAAAACTAAAAATATCACCTCATGTGGTCTAGATGACCTAAACAGGCCTTTTCACCCCAGATTCATATCACCTGGAACAAATTTTAGCAAAAAGAAGAATCACCTGAGATGGACTAAATGACAACTGCTGATCTTTCACTCTGGATACATTAATTCCCTGAATCCCAGTTTTGGTAGAAATACAAATATCACCTCAGGTGGCCAAACAATAACCTCACACTTCACACCAGCTCCATTAATCACCTGCAACCCACTTTTTAAAACTAAAAAATATCACCTCACATGGTTTAAACGACCACTGTGAACAATTCCTCTAGCTGCAGATATCACCTGGAATCCAACTGTTTGCAAAAATAAAAAATTTAACTGAGATGGCTTAAACAACCATTGCAAATTTTACAATTACTCTATAGATCACCTGGAACCAATTTTTGGCAAAAATAGAATTATCACTTCAGGTGGCCTAAATGACCACCACCTGCCTTAAACCTCAGGTGACCTAAATTGCCACTGCCTACCATTTACCCCAATCCCATAAATCACCTGAAATTTTTTTTGGCAAAAATAAATAGCCATTTTATACTTTTCCTTGGCTGTAATTATGTGCTCTTCCAGCCATAGCCCAGTTTATACTTTTCCCAGGCTGTTATTCTGTGTTCTTCCAGCCATAGCCCAAGTTATACTTTTCATGAGCTGCAGTTTTGTACTCTTCCAGCTATAGTGCAATTTATACTTTTCCCAGGCTCTAATTTGAGGTCTATCAGCTATATCCCAATTTATTCTTTTCACGATCTACAAGTTTGTAATCTTCCAGCCCACTTTATGTTCCCCAGATTGTAATTCTGTATGCTTTCAGCTATAGCCCGATTTATACTTTCACCATGCTGTAATTTTGTGCTCTTCCAGCCATAGCCCAATTTATTATTTTCTCAGGCTGTAATTTTCTGCTCTTCCAGCCGTTGCCAAATTTGTACTTTCCAGTCTGTAACTTTGTGCTCTTCCAGCAATAGTCAATTGACTTTCTCATCTACAATTTTACGTTGCTCAGCTATAACCAAATTTATGGTTTCATGTGCTGCAGTTTTATACTCTTGCAGCTATAGTCCAATTATATTCATATCCTGTAATTTTGTGTCTTCAAGTAACAGCCCAATTTATACTTTTACCAGGCTATTAAATTGGTATATTCTAGCTATAGCCTAATTTTACTTTTTCCATGCTGTAATTTTCTGCTCTTAATACCATTGCCGATTTATTCTTTTCTTTGGCCTATGTGTCCAGAGTGATTCATGCAGGGGTAAGAGGTAAGCAGCAGTAATTTAGACCATCTGATTTTAAGTACAGTTGGTGGTCATTAAGGCCACCTCAGGTGATATTTTTATTGTTACCAAAATGGGTTCTAAATGATGAAAGGTCTGAGGTGCTGATTTAGCTAACCTGAGCTGATATTTTTATTTTTGCTATGAACGGTTTCCATATAATTTATAGAGCCAGAATAAAAGATCTGTGGTGGTCTTTTAGTCCACCTGAGGTGATGTTTTTATTATTGCCAAGAATTGGATACAGATGATCTAAATGATGACTACCTGCCTTTTACCCCAACTTCATAAATCATCTGGTTCCCATTTTTGGCAAGAATAGAAATATCACCTCAGGTGGCTGAAATGATCACTGTGGATCTTTAGCCTCAGATAGCATAAACCACCAGTGCAGACATTTTACATTGCCACCATAAATCACCTGGAAAAATAAAAATATCACTTCAGGTGGCCTAAATGGCTAATGCCAACCTTTAACCTCAAGAAGCATAAAACACCACTGCAGACCTTTCACTTTGCCTCCATAAATAACCTGGAACCCATTTTTGGCAAAAATAGAAATGTAACCTCAAGTGGTCGTAATCACCACCACAAATCTTTTACCCTGGCTCCATAGATCACTTGATTTATGGAGGCAAAGTGAAAGGTCAGCAGTGGTGTTTTATGCTTCTTGAGGTCAAAGCTCAGCATTAGCCATTTAGACCAATTGAGGTGATATTTTTATACTTACCAAAAATTGCTCCTAGGTGATTTATGGAGGCAATGTATAATCTGCACTGGTCATTTATGCTATCTGAGGCTAGGGTTAAGGTTAGTTTTAGGGCTGGGTTAGGGTCAGGGTTAGGGTTAGGTTTTGGGTTAGGGTTAGGGTTAGGTTTATTGTTAGGGTTAGGGTTAAGGTTACTTTTAGGGCTGGGTTAGGGTCAGGGTTAGGGTTAGGTTTCGGGTTAGAGCTAGAGTTAGGGTTATGGTTAGGGGTTAGGTTTAGGGTTTGGGCTAAGGTTAGGGTTAGCATTAGGGTGAGATTTAGGGTTAGGGCTAGGGATAGAGTTAGGGTTAGGGTTAGGGTTAAGGTTAGGCTAGGGTGAGGGTGATGGTGAGGGTTAGGGTGAGGGTGAGTGTTTGGGTTAGCGTTAGTGTTAGGGTTAGTGTGAGGGTGAGGGTTATTGTTAAGGTTTAGAGTTAGGGTTAGGATTAGATTTATGGTTAGGGTTGGGGTGATGGTCAGAGTTAGCATTAGGGTTAGGGTTATGGTGAGGGTTAGGGTCAGGATTAGGGTTAGGGTTAGGGTGAGCTTGAGGGTGAGGGTTAAGGTTATTGTGAGGGTTAGGGTTAGGGTTAGGGTCAGGGTCAAAGTTTGGGTTAGAGAGAGTGTTAGAGTCAGTGTCAGGGTTAGGGTTCTCGTTAGCATTAGGGATAGATTTATGGCTAGTGTTAATGCTAGGGCTAGAGTTAGGATTATGGTTAGGGTGAGGGTTATGGTTAGGGTGAGGGTGAGGGTGAGGGTTAGGGTTTGGGTTAGGGATAGGGTTAGGGTGAGGGTGAGGGTTAGGGTTAGATTTTGGAATAGGAATTAGTTTTAGGGTTAGGGTTAGGGTTAGTGTTAGGTTTAGGGTGAGGGTTAGGGTTAGGGTTAAGGTTAGGATGAGAATAAGAGTTAGGGTTAATTTGAGGGTTAGGGTCAAAGAGTGAGGATTAAAGGACCGAGGGTTGAGGGTGAGGGTTAGGACTAGCATTAGGAAGTTAGAGGTGGGAGGTGAGGTCAGGGTCAGGGGTTATGTTTAGGGTTAGGGTTAGGGTTAAGGTTAGGGTTAGGAGTTAGGGTTAGGGTTGAGGAGCTAGGAGGTTACAGTTAGGTTTAGGATTAGGATTAGGACTATTGCTCGGTTTAAGGTTAAGGTTAGGTTTATGGTTCGAGTCACAGTCAGGGTTAGGGTTAGGGATAGGGTTAGAACCAGGGTTAGGGTTATTGTTAGCATTAGGGTTAGAGTTACAGTTAGCGTTAGGGCTAGGGCTAGAGTTAGTGTTAGGGTTAGGGTTAGGGTTAGGGTTAGGGTGAGGGTTATGGTTAGGGTTAGGGTGAGGGTGAGGGTGAGGGTTAGGGTTTGGGTTAGGGTTAGTGTTAGGGTGAGGGTGAAGGTTAGGGTGAGGGTCAGTGTTAGGGTTTGGGTTAGTGTTAGCTTCAAGGTGAGGGTGAAATTATTGTTAGGGTTAGGGTTAGGATTAGATTTAGGGTTAGGGGTTGGGGTGAGGGACAGGGTTAGCATTAGGGTTGAGGTTATGGTGAGAGTTAGGGTCAGGGTTTAGAGTTGAGGTTGGGGAAGCGAAGGTTAGGAGTTGGGTTAGCGTTGGGTCGAGGGTCAGGGTTAGGGTCAGGGGTTAGGGTTAGGGTTAGGGCTCAGGCTAGGGTTATGGTTAAGTTGGGTTAGCATTCGGGTGAGGGTTAGGATAAAGCATTAATGATCTTAGGGTTAGGGGTTGAGGTTAATTTGGATTGAGTTTGTGGGCTAAAGGTTAAGGTTAGCAATTGGGTTAAAGGGTTATGGTTAGGGTTAGGGCTAGGGTTAGGGTTGAGTTAGGTTTGGGGTTAGGGTTAGGTTTTGGGATAGGGCTAGGGTGTGGGTGATGGTGAGGTTTAGTGTGAGGGTGAGGGTTAGGGTTATGGTTACTGTTAAGGTTAGGGTGAGGATGAGGGTTAGAGTTAGGGGTTAGGGTTACAGTTAGGATTAGGGTTGGGAGTTAGGGTTTGGGGTGAGGGTCGCAGCATTAGCTTTAGGATGAGGATGATGATGATGAAGGTTAGAGTTAGGGTGAGGGTTAGGATTAGGGTTAGGGTTAGGGTCAGGGTCAGAGTTAGGGTCAGGGTTAGGACTAGGGTCAGGGTCAGGGTTTAGGTTAGGGGTAGGATTAGGGCTAGTTTTAGTCTTAAGGTTAGGGTTAGTTCTAGATTTAGGGTTAGGGACAGTCTTAGGGTTAGGGTTTGGGTTAGATTTTTTGTTAGGGTAGGTGTTAAGGTTAGGGTTAGGGTTAGGGTTAGGGTCAGGGTTAGGGTTAGGGTACGGGTTAGGGTCAGGGTTATGGTTATGGTTAGGGTTATGGTTAGGGGTTAAGGGTTAGGTTTAGGGTTAGGGCTAAGGTTAAGGTTAGCATTAGGGTGAGATTTAGGGTTAGGGTTAGGGCAAGGGCTAGAGTTAGGGTTAGGGTTAGGGTTAGGGTGAGGGTGAGTGTTTGGGTTAGGGTTAGTGTTAGGGTTAGTGTGAGGGTGAGGGTTATTGTTAAGGTTTAGAGTTAGGGTTAGGATTAGATTTATGGTTAGTGTTGGGGTGATGGTCAGGCATAGCATTAGGGTTAGGGTTATGGTGAGGGTTAGGGTCAGGATTAGGGTTAGGGCTAGGGTGAGATTGAGGGTGAGGGTTAGGGTTAGGGTGAGGGTGAGGGTTGGGGTTTGGGTTAGGGATGGGTTAGGTGAGGGTGAGGTTGAGGCTAGGGTTAGGAATGGGAGAATTAGTTTTAGGAGTTAGGTTAGGGTTGAGAGTGTTGGGTTTAGGGTGTTGATGGTGTGGAGTGATATTGGGAGTTAAGGTTAGGGTGAAATAAGGGTTAAAGGTTAGAGTTGGTGAGGTTAGGGTCAAGGTGAGGATTAGAGTTAGGGTTAGGGTGAGGGTTAGGACTAGCGTTAGGGTTAGGATGAGGGTGAGGGTCAGGGTCAGGATTATGTTTAGGGTTAGGGTTAGGGTTAGGGTTACGGTTAGGGTTAGGATTAGGACTACTGCTCAGTTTAGGGTTAAGGTTAGGTTTAGGGTTCGAGTCAGTGTCATGGTTAGGGTTAGGGTTAGGGTTAGGGTTAAAACCAGGGTTAGGGTTATGGTTAGCATTAGGGTTAGATTACAGTTAGGGTTAGGGCTGATGCTAGAGTTAGGGTTGAGGGTTAGGGTTAGGTGGGGTGAGGTTATGGTTTAGGGTTAGGGTGAGTTGAGGTTACCGGTTTGGGTTAGGGATAGGGTTAGGGTTGGGTGAAGGGTGAGGTTAGGGTGAGGGTCAGTGTTGAGGGTTAGGGTTGAGTGTTAGCTTCCAAAGGTGAGTGTAGAGTTATTGTTGGGGTTTAGGGTTAGGGTTGAGTTTGGGTTAGGGTTAGGGTTGGGGTGAGGGACAAGGTTAGCATTAGGGTTAGGGTTATGGTGAGAGTTAAGGGTCAGGGGTTAGAGTTATGGTTAGGGTGAGGGTGAAGGTTGGGGATAGGGTTAGCGTTAGGGTCAGGAGTCAGGGTTAGGTTCAGGGGTTAGGGTTAGGGGTCAGGGTTGAGGGCTTGGGCTAGGGTTATAGTTAGGGTTAGGTTAGCATTAGGGTGAGGTTGGAGATTACGCGTTAGTCTTAGGGTTAGGGTTGAGTTAATTTTAGGATTGGGGTTAGGGCTAGGGTTAGTGTTAGGGTTAGCATTAGGGTTAGGGTTATGGTTAGGGTTAGAGCTAGGGCTAGAGTTAGAGTTAGGTTTAGGGTTAGGGTTAAGGTTAGGTTTTGGGATAGGGCTAGGGTGAGGGTGATGGTGAGGTTTAGTGTGAGGGTTAGGGTTATGGTTAGTGTTAAGGTTAGGTTGAGGATGAGGGTTAGAGTTAGGGTTTAGGGTTAGGGTTAGGATTAGGGTTAGGGTTAGGGTTTGGGGTGAGGCTCATTGATAGCATTAGTTATAGGATGAGGGTGAGGGTGAAGGTTAGAGTTAGAGTTAGGGTTAGGATAAGGGTTAGAGGTTAGGTCAGGGTTGAGTTAGGGTCCAGGGTTAGGGTTAGGGTCAGGGTCAGGAGTTTGTGTTAGGTTTAGGATTAGGAATAGGATTAGGGCTAGTTTTAGGGTTAAGGTTAAGGTTAGTTCTAGGTTTAGGGTTAGGGTTAGTGTTAGGGTTAGGGTTTAGGTTAGGTTTATTGTTAGGGTTAGGGTTAAGGTTAGGGTTAGGGTTAGGGTTAGGGTCAGGGTTAGGGTTAGGGTTTGGGTTAGGGCTAGGGTTATGGTTAGGGTAATGGTTAGGGTTTAGGGGTTAGGTTTAGGGTTAGAATGGGTTAGGATGGCATTAAGGGAGGAATTTAAGGTTAGGGTTAGGGCTGAGGCTTGAGTAGGAGTAAGCGCTAGGTTAAGGTTAGGCTAGGTGAGGGTTAGGGGTTAGTGTTAGGGTTAGAGTGAGGGTGAGGGTGAGGGTTATTGTTAAGGTTTAGAGTTAGGGTTAGGATTAGATTTATGGTTAGGGTTGGGTTGATGGTCAGGGTTAGCATTAGGGTTAGGGTTATGGTGAGGATTAGGGTCAGGATTAGGGTTAGGGTTAGGGTGAGATTGAGGGTGAGGGTTAAGGTTAGGGTGAGGGTTAGGGTTAGGGTCAGAGTCAAAGTTTGGGTTAGAGTAAGTATTAGAGTCAGTGTCAGGGTTAGGGTTATGGTTAGCATTAGGGTTAGATTTAAGGTTAGGGTTGGGGCTAGGGCTAGAGTTAGGGTTAGGGTTAGGGTGAGGGTTATGGTTAGGGTTAGGGTGAGGGTGAGGGTTAGGGTTTGGGTTAGGGATAGGGTTAGGGTGAGGGTGAGGGTTAGTGTTAGTGTTAGGGATAGGAATTAGTTTTAGGGTTAGGGTTAGGGTTAGTGTTAGGTTTAGGGTGAGGGTGAGGGTTAGGGTTAGGGTCAAGGTTAGGGTGAGAATAAGGGTTAGGGTTAGAAATTCAATTTGAGGGGTTGGGGTCAAGGTGAGGATTAGGGTAGAGGGTAGGGTGAGGTTAGGATAAGGTTAGGGTTAGGGTGAGGTGAGGTCAGGGTGAGGGTTTTGTTTAGGTTAGGTTAGGTTAGGTTAGTAAACATGCTCCATCTTATCTATGGAGCCTGCTTGAAAGTTTCTTCATTGTTCTTTAAGCCACCTGAGTAGAATTTTTTATTTGTTTCAAAATGGGTTGTTAATGAGTTAAGAAGAGGACTGAAAAATCAACGGTGGTCGTTTGTTCCACCTGAGGTGTGATTTGTTTTATTTTTGCCAAAAATGGTTTCTAGGTGATTAATGGAGCTGTTGTATAATGTCCAAAGTGGTCATTGAGGTCACCTGCGGTGAAATTTTAATGTTTGCCCAAAATGGGTTCCAGGTGACTTATGGAGCATGGTTGACATATCTGTGGTTTACATTTATGATACCTGATGTCATATATTTATTTTTGCCAAAATCGGGTTTCAGGTGATTTATGGGGTAAAAGGTAGGCAGTGGTCATTAAGGCCACATGAGATAATATTTTTATGTTTGTCACATATGGGTTCCAGGTGATCTATGGAGTCATTGTGAAAGGTCGCAGTGGTTGTTTAAGCCAGCTGAGGTGAAATTTTAATTTTTCCATAAAATCGGTTCCAGTTGATATATATAGTTTGGGTGAAAGGTCCATGGCAGCTGTTTAAGACACCTAAGGTGATATTTTCAGTTTTTGAAAAAATGAGTTGCTAGTGACCACTTGAGGTCACATTTCTATTTTTGCCAAAAATGGGTTCCAGGTTATTTATGGAGGCAAAGTGAAAAGGTCTGCAGTGGTGTTTTATGCTTCTTGAGGTTAAAGGTTGGTATTAGCCATTTAGGCCACCTGAAGTGATATTTTTATTTTTCCAGGTGATTTATGGTGGCAATGTAAAATGTCTGCACTGGTGGTTTATGCTATCTGAGGCTAAAGATCCACAGTGATCATTTCAGCCACCTGAGGTGATATTTCTATTCTTGCCAAAATTGGGAACCAGATGATTTATGAAGTTGGGGTAAAAGGCAGGTAGTCATCATTTAGATCATCTGTATCCAATTCTTGGCAATAATAAAAACATCACCTCAGGTGGACTAAAAGACCACCACAGATCTTTTATTCTGGCTCTATAAATTATATGGAAACCGTTCATAGCAAAAATAAAAATATCAGCTCAGGTTAGCTAAATCAGCACCTCTGACCTTTCATCATTTAGAACCCATTTTGGTAACAATAAAAATATCACCTGAGGTGGCCTTAATGACCACCAACTGTACTTAACATCAGGTGGACATGTTTATTTTGGACACCTGATGTGACATTTTTATTTTTACCAATAATATGATCCATGTAATTTATGGATCTGGAGTAAAAGATCTGCTGTGGTTGTTTAGGTCACCAGTGGTGATATTTTTATTTTTATTAAAAATTTGTTCCAGTTGATTTATGGAGCAAAGGTGAAAGGTCTGCAATGATCATTTAGGCTACGTGATGTGATATTTGTATTATTTTTTTTTGCCAGGAATAGGTGCCACATGATTTATGGAGCCTGGATAAATGGTCTGCAGTGGACCTTTAGGCCACCTGAGGTAATATTTTCATTTTTACTAAAATTGGGTTCCAGGTTATGTATGAAGCAAGGGTTAAAGGTCAATTGTGGCACCTGAAGTGATATTTTTATTGTTTACAATAAATGTGTTTCAGGTGGTCTATGGAGCCAGATTCAATGTTCCTCAGTAGTTATTTAGGCCACCTGAGGTGCAATTTATATATTTGCCAAAAATGGGTTACCGGTGATTTATGCACCTGGGGTGAAAGGTCTGAGGTTATAGTTTAGGCCAGCTCAGGTTATATATTTATTTTTGCCAAAAATGCAGTTCAGGTGATTCACAGGAGTGGGATAAAAGGTTGGCTGTGGTCATTTAGGCCACCTGAGGCTAAAGGTAAGGTGGTGGTGATTAGGCCACCTGAGGTGATAATTGTATTTTTGCCAAAAATGGGTTCCAGTTAATACATGGATCCAGAGTAAAAGATCTGATGTGTTCATTTAGACCAGGATAGGTGATATTTTTATTTTTACCAGAAATTGGATCTATGGAGCCAGGGTGAAAGTTCTGCAGAGGACCTTTAGTAAACCAGTGATGATATTTTTATTTTTTGCCAGAAATGGGTTCCAGCTAGTCTGTGGAGCTAGGGTGAATTGTACGAGGTGGTCGTTTATGCCACCAGACTTGAAATTTTTATTTTTGACAAAACTGGGGTCAAGGTGATCTTTGGAGACATTATGAAAGGTCTGAGATGTTTGCTTAGGATGCATGATGTGTGACATTTTTATTTTGACCAAAAATGGGTTCCAGGTAATTTATGCACAACTGTGTTCGAAGTGATATATGAAGTTGGAGTGAAAGGTCTGTGGTGGTCATTTATGCCACCTGAGGTGATATTTTTATTTTTGCAAACAAATGGGTTCCAGGTGATTAATGGAGCCTGTGTAAAAGGTCCAAAGAGGTCATTTAGGTCACCTGAGGAAATGCTTGTTAGTTTTTACCAAAAATGTGTTGCAGGTGATTAATAGAGCTGCTGTGAAAGTCAAAATAAAAATAACTCCTCTGGTGGCCTAAACCACCACCACGGACATTTGACCCCAGCTCCATAAATCATCTGGAACCAATTTTTGGCAAAAATAAAACTTTCACCTCAGGTGGCCTAAACAACCATCGGTGACCTTTTATAATGACTCTACAGATCACCTGGAACCCAGTTTTTTTTCAAAAGTATAAATGTCACCTCAGGTCACCTAAATGACCACTGTGGACATTTGTACCCAGCTCCATAAATCACCAGAACCCATTTTTGGCATAAGGAAAAATGTCATATCAGGTGGCAAAAATGACCACCATGGACCTTTTACTGAGGCTCCATAAATCACCTGTAACCCATTTTTGACAAAAATAAAAATATGAACTCAGCTGGCCTAAATGTCAGCATGGTGCTGACCTCCTGTCTTCTAACCCAATGGTGCCTGCACTGGCCTGTCCTATATCCAGTAGGCAGGTTTTTTCCGCTGCATCCCCTGAGCCATGGTCACTTGTCACAGTCAAGATCAACACCTGCTCTAAACTAAGATCCTCCAGTGTGGTCACCTGAGGTGATATCACTTTTTCTTTTTACCAAAAATAGGTTCCAGTTGATTTCTTGCACTGAGTAAAAAGGTCCACAGTGAACTTTTAATTGACAAAGTGGGACATTTTTTTTTTGCCAAAAATGGGTACCATGTAATCTGTTACACTAGAGTGAATGGTACGTGGTGGTTGTTTAGACCTCCTGAGGTGTAATTTTTATTTTTGCAAAACCTGGGTTCAGGGTGATCTATGGAAACATTGTGAAAGGTCTGCGGAGTTTGTTTTGGACACCTGATGAGACATTTTTATTTTTGCCAAAAATGGGTTCAGGTAATTTATGGATCTGGAGAGAAAAGATCTGCAGTCGTCATTTAGGTCACCAGGGGTTATGTTTTTATTTTTAATTAAAATTGGTTCTAGGTGATTTATGGAGCAAAGGTGAAAGGTCTCTGGTGATCATTTAGGCCGCCTGGGGTGATATCGTTATACACTGTATGCCAGAAATTGGTTCCAAGTGATTTATGGCACCTGGATAAAAGGTCTGCATGGACCATTAGACCACCGGGGTGATATTTTCATTTCTGCCAAAAATGGTTCCAGGTGATCTATGGAGCCAGGGTGAATGGTATGCAGTGGTCATTTAGGCCACCTGAAGTAATATTTTCATTTTTACCAAAAATGGGATCCAGGTTATGTATGGAGCAAGGGTGATTTATGCCACTTGAGATTATGTTTTTATTTTTTGCCATAAATGGGTTTCAGATGATCTATGGAGTCAGATTCAATGTTTCTCAGTTGTGCTTAGGCCAGCTGTAGGTAATTTATATATTTGCTGAAAATGGGTTCCAGGTGATTTGCGTTGGGGTGTAAGATCTGAAGTTGTAGTTTAGGCCAGCTGAGTGATATATTTATTTTGCCAAAATGCAATTCAGGTGATTCATGTGGATTGGGGTAAAGGGTTGACACTGGTCATTTACTCCATCCTGTGGTTAAAGGTAGGTGGTGATGTATTTTGCCAAAATGTGTTCCAGGTAATTCATGGATCCAGAGTCATTTAGGCCAGGAGAGATCATATTTTCATTTTTTCCAGAAATTGGCTTCAAGTGATTTATGAAGCCAGGGTGAAAGGTCTGCAGAGGACCTTTAGGCAACCAGGGACAATATTTTTATTTCTGTGCAAAAATGGGTTCCAGGTGATTTCTGGAGTCTTGTGAAAAGTCTGTAATGGTTGTTTTGGGTTCTGGAGATGACATTTTTATTTTTGCAATCAGAGAATTCCAGGTGATCTCTGGAGCTGAGGTGAAATGTCCACAGTGGTTATTTAAGCCATTTTTTTAGTTTTTTAAAAAGTGGGTTGCAGGTGTTTAATGGAGCTGATGTGAATGGTCTGAGGTTATTGTTTGGCCACCTGAGGTGATATCTGTATTTTTCCCAAACTGGGATGCAAGAAATTAATGTATCCAGAGTAAAAGATATGCAGTGGTCATTTAGGCCACATTAGGTGATTTTTCTTTTTTTAAAATTTATACCAGGTGATATGAATCTGAGGTAAAAGGTTTGTGGCGGTTGTTTTGGCCACATGAGGTGATATTTTTAGTTTTTGCCAAAAATATGCTCCACCTGATCTATGGAGCCTGGTTGAAAGTTTCTTTATGGTTCTTTAAGCCACCTGAGTTGAAATTTTTTATTTGTTTCAAAAATGGGTGTTTGGTGAGTTAAACAGTTGGAGTGAAAGATCAACAGTGGTCGTTTATTCCAACTGAGACTATTTTTTTTCCAAAAATGGTTTCTAGCTGATTGAGGGAGCTGGTGTAAAATGTCCAAAGTGGTCATTGAGACCACAAGTGTTGCAATTTTTTTGCCAAAAATGGGTTCCAGGTGATCTATGGAGTGAATGTGATGCAGTGGTCATTTAGGTCACCAGTAGTGAAATTTTAATTTTTGCACAAAATTGGGTCCAGTTGACTTATGGAGCAGGGCTGAAGGAACTGTGGTTTACACTTATGCTACCTGATGTCATATATTTATTTTTGGCAAAAACGGGTTTCAGGAGGGAGATGAGGAGACACTTTTTTATAGAGAGGGTGGTGGCTGGGTTTAATGTGTTACCTGCAGAAGTGGTATCCAGCAGAACAGTCGATTGCTTCAAAAGAGGATGGGACTGGACTAGAGGGAGGGTTAATGTAGGGGAAGGGCAGAAGGGATGGGCAGCTGCAGAATAAGGGGTACTAGCTGCACATTCCAGCAGACTTGATAGACCTCTAGACCTTTATCTGCTGGCAAGTTTCATATGTTTGTATGTTAGGTGATTTATGGGGTAAGAGGTAGGCAGTGGTAATTTAGGCCACCTGAGATAATATTTTTACTTTTGCCACAAATGGGTTCCAGGTGATCTATGGAGTCATTGTGAAAGGTTGCAGTGGTTGTTTAAGTTAGCTGAGGTGAAAATTTTTTTTTTGCATAGAGTTGATATCTATGCTTGGGGTGAAAGGTCCATGGCAGCTATTTAAGACACCTGAGGTGATATTTAAAGTTTTTGAAAAAGTGGGTTGTAAGTGACTAATGGAGATGGTGTAAAAGGTCTGAGGCTGTCATTTAGGCCTCCTGAGGTTATATTTGTATTTTTGCCAAAAATGGGTTCCAGGTAATTTATAGATCCAGAGTAAAATATCTGCAATGGCCATTTAGGCCAGGAGAAGTAATAATTTTATTTTTTACCAGAAATTGGTTCAAGGTGATTTGCTGGAGTCAGGGTGAAAGGTCTGTGGGATGATATTTTCATTTTGCCAAAATGGGTTCTAGGAGATTTCATGAGTTGGGTAAGGTCTTGCAGTGGACTATTACGCACCTGATGTGATATACAGAACTTATTTTTGCCAAAATGCATTTCAGGTGATTTAAGTGATTGGGGTAAAATGTAGGCAGTGGTCATTTAGGTCATCTGAGATTAAATGTAGGTGGTGGTCATTTAGGCCACCTGAGGGGATATTTTTATTTTAGCCAAAACTGGTTTCCAAGTGATCTATGGAGTCACTGTGAAAAGTCATTGATGGTTGTTTAAGCCACCTGAGTTGAAATTTTTATTTTTGCAAAAAATGGATTCCAGGTAATGTCTGGAGCTGAGGTGAAATGTCCACAGTAGTCATTTAAGACACCTGAGGTGAAATTTTTTGTTTTTGAAAAAGTTGGTTTCAGTTAATCTGTGGAGCTAGGGTGAATGGTATGAGGTGGTTGTTTAGGCCACCCGAGGTTGTATTTTAATTTTTGCCAAAACTGTGTTCAAGGTGATGAATGGAAACATTGTCAAAGGTCTGACTAGATTGTTTTGGACACCTGATGTGTCATTTTTATTTTTACCAAAACTGGGTTCCAGGTAATTTATGGATCTAGAGTAACAGATCACAGTGGTCATTTAGGGCACCAGAGGTAATAGTTTTATTTTTATTAAAAATTGGTTCCAGGTGATATATGAAGCTGAGGTGAAAGGTCTGTGATAGTCATTTAGGCCATCTGGGGTGACATTTCTATTCATTATTTGCCAGAAATTGGATCCAGGTGATTTATGGTCCCTGGATAAAAGGTCTGCAGTGGACCTTTAGGCCACCAGGGGTAATATTTTCATTTATTCCAAAAATGGGTTCCAGGTTCTATATGGAGGAATGATAAAAGGTCCTTTATGCCACCTGAGGTGATATTTTCATTTGTTGCCATAAATGGGTTTCAGGTGATCTGTGGAGCCAGAATCAAAGTTCCTCAGTAGTTGTTTAGGCCACCTGAGGTGAAATTTATATATTTGCTGAAAATGGGTTGCAGGTGATTTATGAAGCTGGGGTGAAACATCGGAGGTTGTTGTTTAAGCCACTTGAGGTGATATATTTATTTTAGCCAAAAATGCATTTCAGGTGATTTATGGGATTGGGGTAAAAGGTAGGCAGTGGTCATTTAGGTCACCAGAGGTTAAGGGTAGGTGGTGGTCATTTAGGCCACCTGAAGTGATAATTTCATTTTGTCAAAAATGGGTTCCAGGTTATCTATGGAGAAATTGTGAAATGTCCACAATGGTTGTTTAAGCCACCTGAAGTGAAATTTTTTATTTGTTTCAAAATTGGGTTTTGCTGAGTTACATAGCTGGAGTGAAAGATCAACGGTGGTCATTTATTCCACCTGAGGTGATTTTTTTTTTATTTTGCTAAAAATTGTTTCTAGGTGATTGATGGAGCTGGTGTAAAATCTTCAAAGTGGTCATTGAGGCCACCATGGCTGCTATTTTCTATTTTTGCCAAAAATAAGTTCCAGAGGTTCTATGTAGTGAATGTGATGAGAGGTCATTTAGATCAGCTGTGGTGATATCTTAGTGTTTGCACAAAATGGGTTCCAGGTGACTTATGGAGGCAGGGTGAAAGATCTGTGGTTTATGTTTATTCTACCGGATGTCATATTTATTTTTGGCAAAAATGTGTTTCCGGTGAGTTATGGGGTAAAACGTAGGGAGTGGTCATTTAGGCCACCTGAGGTAATATTTTTATTTTTGCCACAAATGGGTTCCAGGTGATCTATGGAGTCATTGTGAAAGGTTACAGAGGTTGTATAAGCCAGCTGAGGTGAGATTTTTTTATTTTTGCCTAAAATCAGTTCAGTTTTACCCCAGGATCATATCGCCTGTTACATATTTTAGCAAAATCACCTCAGGTGGCCTAAACAACCACTGTATCTTTTACTCTGGACCATTGATTACCCAGATCTTAGGTTTGGAGAACATACAAATATCACCTCAGGTACTAAACAACAACCCTGACCTCTCACACCAGCCCCAGTAAACACCTGCAACCCGCTTTATAAAAGCTAAACATATCTCCTTAAGTGGCTTAAACGACCACTGTGGACATTTCACCTCGACTCCAGATATTACATGGAATCCATTGCTTGGCAAAGCAACAATTTCACTTCAGGTGGCTTAAACAGCGACCTTTCACTTTGCCTCCATAAATCAAGTGATCTATGGAGCCAGGGTAAAGATTTGTGGTGGTGATTGACCACTGAGGTTACATTTCTATTTTGCAAAAATGGGTTCCAGGTTATTTATGGAGGCAAAGTGAAAGGTCTGCAGTGGTGTTTTATGCTTCTTGAGGTTAAAGGTTGGCATTAGCCATTTAGGCCACCTGAAGTGATATTTTTATTTTTCCAGGTGATTTATGGTGGCAATGTAAAATGTCTGCACTGGTGGTTTATGCTATCTGAGGCTAAAGATCCACAGTGATCATTTCGGCCACCTGAGGTGATATTTCTATTCTTGCCAAAAATTGGAACCAGATGATTTATGAAGTTGGGGTAAAAGGCAGGTAGTCATCATTTAGATCATCTGTATCCAATTCTTGGCAATAATAAAAACATCACCTCAGGTGGACTAAAAGACCACCACAGATCTTTTATTCTGGCTCTATAAATTATATGGAAACCGTTCATAGCAAAAATAAAAATATCAGCTCAGGTTAGCTAAATCAGCACCTCAGACCTTTCATCATTTAGAACCCATTTTGGTAACAATAAAAATATCACCTGAGGTGGCCTTAATGACCACCAACTGTACTTAACATCAGGTGGTCTAAATTACTGCTGCTTACCTCTTACCCCACCTGCATGAATCACCTGGACCACATAGGCCAATAGTGGACACTTAGGCCAGCTGAGTACATATTTTTTATTTTCTCAAAACTCGTTTACAGGTGATATATGGAGTCTGGGTAAAAGGACTGTGAATGTCATTTAAGCCAACTGAGATGATATTTGTATTTTTGCAAAAATTGGTTCCAGGTGATTTATGGAAGTAGGATAAAAGGAAGGCGGTGGTCATGTAGGCCACCTGAGGTGATATTCATATTTTTGAAAAAGACAGGGTACCAGCTGATCTGTGGAGTAATTATAAAAGGTCAAGGATGGTTGTTTAGGCCACCTGATGTTAAGTTTTATTTTTGCCGAAATGGGTTCCAGATGATTTACGGAGCTGGGGTGAAATGTCCGCAGTGGTGGTTTAGGCCATCTGAGGAGTTATTTATATTTTTTCCAAAAATTGGTTCCAGATGATTTATTGACCCAGGGTATAAGGTATGCAGTGGTCCTTTAGGCCACCAGAGGAAACATTTTTATTGTTTCTAGAAATTGTTTCAAGGAGTTTGATGCAGCCCTGCAAAAAGGGTTGTGGTGGTCATTTATGACACCTGAAGTAATATTTTTATTTTTGTCAAAAATGGATCCAGGAGATTTATGGAGACAGGGTAAAACGTCTACTGTGGTCCTTTAGGTCTCTTGAATTGATATTTTAATTTTTGCCAAAAATGGGTTCCAGGTGATTTATAGAGCCAGAGTATAAGGTCCTTGGTGGCCCTTTAGGCCACCAGAGGTAATAATTGTATTTTTGCAGGTGCACTGCAGAACATTCATTCCGGCTCCATAAATTACATGGCACACATTTTTCTTCAAAAATAAAAGTATTTCCCAGGTGGCCTAGATGTGCACAGTTGACTTCTTACCCTGGCTCCATGAACAACCAGGAATAGAGTTCTGGAAAAAATGAAAATATCACATCAGGTGGCCTAAATGGCCACCAAAGATTCACATTATCTCTGTTAATCAACTGAAACCCATTTTTGGCCACAAAAAATATCACCTCTGGGGACTAAAATGATCACCTCCTACAATCTACCCTGGCTTCATAAATTTCAAAAAATGGGTTCCAGGTCATTTATGGAGCAGGGGTGAAAGATCTGTTTTTACATTGATGCTACCTGAGGTGATATTTTTATTTTTGCCAGATATTGGTTTCAGGTGATATGTGTTGTCACTGTGAAAGGTCTGCAGTGGTTGTTTAAGCCTCCTGATGTGAAATTTTTATTTTTGTAAAAAATCAGTTCCAATTGCTATCTGGAGTTGGAGTTAAAGGTCTATGGCAGCCTTTTAAGACTCCTGAGGTGGTATTTTTAGTTTTCCAACAAGTGCATTGTAAGTGATTAATGGAACTAAGTGACTCTGTGTAAAAGGTCTGAGGTTGTCATTTAGGCCACCTGAGGTGATATTTGTATTTTTGCCAAAAATATGTTCCTGATAATTTTTGGAGCCAGAATAAAAGATCTGCAGTAGTCATTAAGGCCAGGAGAGGTGATGTTTTTATTATTAGGAGAAATTAGTTCCAGGTGATTTATGCAGCCAGGGTGAAAGGTCTGCAGAGGACCTCTAGGCAACCAGGAATGATTTTTACATTTTTGGCAAAAATGGGTTCCAGGTGATCTATACAGGCAGGGTGAATGGTACGTGGTGGTCATTTAGACCACCTGAGTTGATATATTATTTTGTCATAATGGGTTCCAGGTAATTTATATACATGGGGTAAAATGTTTGTGGATGTCATTTAGGCCACCTATCTTAATATTTTTAGTTTTCATCAAAAATGAGTCCACGTGAGGTGATATTTGCATTTTTGTCAAAAATATGTTCCCGGTAATTTATGGATCCAAAGTAAAAGATATGCAGTAGTCATTTAGGCCAGGAGAGGTGATATTTTTATTATTAAGAGAAATTGGTTCCAGGTGGTTTATGGAGCCAGGGTGAAAGGTCTGCAGCGGAACCTTAGGCAACCAGGGATAATATTTTCATTTTTTGCAAAAATGGGTTCCAGGAGATCTATGCAGACAGGGCGAATGGTATGCGGTGGTCATTTAGGCCACCTCAGGTGACATCATTTAGGCCGCATGAGGTAATATTTTTATTTTACCCCCAAATGGGTTCCAGGTAATTAATAGATCCAGAGTAAAAGATCTGTAGTTTTCATTTAGACCACCTGAGGTGATTTTGCTAAAATTTGTTCCAGGTGATATGAACCTGGGGTAAAATGTCTGTGGCGGTCACATTTTGGCCACATGAGGTGATATTTTTAGTTGTTGCCAAAAATGTGCACCAGGTGATCTCTCAGGTCTGGTTGAAGGTTTCTTTGTGGTTCTTTAGCCACTTGAGTTGACATTTTTATTTTTTTCAAAAATGGGTTATTGGTGAGTTAAATTGCTGGAGTGAAAGATCAGCAGTGACTTTTTAGGCCACCTGAGGTGATTTTTTTAATTTTGCCAAAAATGTTTTCTAGGTGATTGATGGAGCTGGTGTAAAAGTCCAAAGTGGTCATTGAAGCCACCAGAGGCGATATGTTTCGTTGTTGCCAAAAATGGGTTTTAGGTGATTTATGGAGGTGAGGTAAAAGATCCACAGTAGAGCTTTAGACCACCACGGGTGCTATTTTTATTTTTGTTAAAAAATGGTTTCCAGGTGATCTATGGCACCACGGTGAATGTGATGCAGTGGCCATTTAGGCCACCTGGGGTGAAATTTTTATTTTTGCAAAAGATGGGTTCCAGGTGATTTATGGAGCAGGGGTGAAAGATCTGTTTTTTATACTTATGCTACCTGATGTGAAGTTTGTATTTTTGCCAAAAATGGGTTTCAGGTGCTTTATGGGGTTCAGATAAAAGGTAGGCTGTGGTCATTTAGGCCACCTGAGGTGACAGTTTTATTTTTGCAAGAAATGGGTTCCAGGTGATCTATGGAGTCATTGTGAAAGGTCCACAGAGGTTGTTTAAGCCAGCTGAGGTGAAATTTTTATTTTTGCAAAAAAATGGTTCCATTTAATATCTGAAGTTGGGGTTAAATGTCTTTGGCAGCCGTTTAAGACACCTGAGGTGATATTTATGGACTAATAATAATAAAACCATTGCTATACAGGACTTTAAAAATGACTTAGCTATACCTGCTAAAATGCATAGTTCAGAATTTAAAGACGCACAAAAAAATGATGCGTCACTAACCACGTTTATTTCCACAGGAGGGAAACGGTGATGGATCTAAAGGTCCTGTGTTAAAAATCATAAATGGAATGTAACACCATGTATGTACTACTGTACAAACTGAGGAAGTAGTAGAGCAGCTAATGGTACCCCAACCTTTTAGAAAACAACTACAGTATTAGGTATAGCTCATGACATTTCCATGGCTGGACATTTGGGAAGGGACCGTACACAAAGTCACCTTCTTTATAGGTTTTTCTGGCCCGGCATGCATGAGCAGGTTACGGAGTACTGTGAAATCTGTGAAGCATGCCAGAAGGTAGCCGAACTGAGGAATCAAGATAAGGTTCCTATGCTACCCTTACCATAGGTATCCACACCATTTGAAAGGATAGCAATGGACATAGTAGTACCTTTGCCCAAATTTCAAGGAGTAATAGATTCATTTTAGTAGTTGTAAATTATGCTATGAAATACCCTGAGACCATACCGTTTAGAACTGTTTCAGCCCAGAGAATAACAGATGAATTAGTGAAGATTTTTAGTCAGGTGGGAATACCCAGAGAAATCTTGACAGACCGGGTTCAATTCTTGTTCAGCACTGCTCAAACATTTATACCAGGCTTTGGGAATAGATGCACTGTTTACAACACCTACCATTCCCAGACTGATGGGCTTATGTTGTCACTCAAGAACTGGTCCTGTAACCTACAAAATAGCAGTACCAGATGAGAAGGGTAAAGCATATATCATGCGAAGGTATTGAAAGCCTGTGTAGAGACCAACCTCTTGATCCAGTTATGTTCTCCTCGAGTCTAATAATGCATCAGACATAGCATACCAATATTTGGAAGGTATAAGGAAGATGACATATCTGCTGATTAACCTTGATCTTACAGAAATCTGACATAGAAGGTGTTGTCTAACTTTAAGGACATGTTTATGTTTACTCCTGGTCCTGTAACCTACAAAAAACTTCAGGTGGCTTAAACGACCACCATGGATATTTGACCTCAACTCTAGATATCACTTGGAATTTATTTTTTGCAAAACTAAAAATTTCCCTTCAGGTGACTTAAACTACCATTGTGGACTTTTCACAATGACTCCATACATCATCTGGAAACCATTTTTGGCAAAAATAAAAATATTACCTCAGGTGATCTAAATGACAGCCATCTACCTTTGACCTTAGGTGGCCTAAATGACCACTGCCGACATTTTACCTCAATCCCCTTAATCTCCTGAAACTCAGTTTTGGCAAAAATAAATATATCACATCAGGTAGCATAAATGTTCACTGCACACCTTTCACCCCAGCTCAATAAATAATCTAGAACCCATTTTTGACAAAGATATAAATTTCACCTAAGGTGTCCTAAATGACCACCGTGTACCATTAAGCCTGGGTAAATAGATCTTTTGGAACAAATTTTTGGCAGAAAAGAAAATATCACTCCTGTTGGTCCATAGGTCTGCTCCGGACCCTTACACTGCTCCATAAATAAACTGGAACCCAAATTTTTAGCAAACAAAAAATAATAATGCCTGAATGACGACCTTGAACTTTTTACACCGGCTACAAAACTCACATGAAAACCATTTTTGGCAAAAAAAAAGTACCAACTTAGGTGGGCTTAACGACCACTGCTGATCTTTCACCCCAGCTTCATAACTCGCCTGGAACTAATTTTTGGAGAACAAATGAACATTTCACCAGAGGTGACCTAAACAACCACTGAGGAACTTTGATCCTGGCTCCATAGATCACTAGGAACTGATTTTTGGCAAAAATTAAAATATCATCCCTTGTTGCCTGAAGTTCCTCTGCAGTCCTTTCTCCATGGATCCATAAATCACCTGGAGCCAATTTCTGGTAAAAATAAAAATATCTCCTATCCTGGCCTAAATGACCACTGCAGGTATTTTACTCTGGATCCATGAATCCTTGGAATCCTTTTTTGGCAAAAACACAATTAACACCTCAGGTGGCCTAATGGCCACCACCCACCTTTAACCTCAGGTGGCCTAAATGACTGCTGCCAACCTTTTACCCTAATCTCATGAATCACCTAAATTACATTTTTGGCAAAAATAAATATATCACCTCAGCTGGCCTAAACTACAATATCAGACCTTTCACTCCAGCTCCATAAAACCCTGCAACCCATTTTCAGCAAATATGTAAATTGCACCTCAGGTGGCCTAAGCACCTACTGAGCAATATTGAATCTGGCTTCATAGATCACCTGAAATCCATTTATGGCAAAAAATTAAAATATCACCTCAGGTGGCATAAATGACCTTTTACCCTTGCTCCATATATAACCTGGAATCCATTTTTGGTAAAAATGAAAATATTACCTCAGGTGGCCTAAATGACCACTGGATTCCATTCATCATGGCTCAATAGATCATCTGGAACCATTTTTGTCAAAAATGAAAATATCACCCCTGGTTTCCTAAAGGTCGACTGCAGACCTTTTATCCAGGCCCCGTAAATCATCTGGAACCTATTTCTGGCAAACAATGAATAAAAATATCACCCCCAGTGGCCTAAATGACCACCGAAGACCTTTCACCTCAGCTCCATAAATCACCTGGAACCAATTTTTAGCAAAAATTAAAATATCACCTCTGGTAGCCTAAATCACCTCTGCAGATCTTTCACTCAGGATCCATAAATTACCTGGAACCAATTTTTGGTAAAAATAAAAATGTCACATCAGGTGTCCAAAACAAACTCATAACACCTTTCACAATGTTTCCATAGATCATTTGAACACTGTCTTGGCAAAAATAAAAATTTCACCTCAGGTAGCCTAAACAATCATTCATTCACCCTAGCTCCACAAATTACCTGGAACCCACTATTTGAAAAACTAAAAATTTCTCCGCAGGTGGCTTAAATGACTACCATGGACATTTCACCTCAGCTCCAGACATCACCTGGAATCCATTTTTGCAAAAATCAAAATTTCACCTCAAGTGGCTTAAACAACCATCATTAACTTTTCACAATGACTCCACAGATCACCTGGAACCCATTTTTGGCAAAAATAAATATATTACCTCAGGTGGTCTAAATGTCCACCACCATCCTTTAACCTCAATTGACCTTAATGACCACTGCCTATCTTTTACCCCAATCACATAAATCACCTGAAATGCATTTTTAGCAAAAATAAATATATCATATCAGGTAGCATAAAAGTCCACTGCAGACCTTTCACCCCAGCTCCATAAATCTCCTGGAACCCATTTTTACCAAAAATGAAAATATCATCACTGCAGACCTTTCACCATGACTCCATAAATGACCTGGAACCAATTTCTGGTAAAAATAAAAATATTAGTTTTCCTTGCCTAAATGGCCACTGCAGATCTTTCACTATGGATCCATAAATTACCTGGAACCAATTTCTAGTAAAACTTAATAGAAATGTCACCCCAGGTGGCATAAATGACTACCGCAGACCTTTCACCTCAGCTCCGTAAATCACCTGGAACCTTTTTCAGCAAATATATAAATTTCACCTCAGGTGTCTTAAACTACCACTGAGGAACTTTGAATCTGGCTTCATATATCACCTGAAACCCATTTATGGCAAAAATTAAAATATAATCTCAATAGCATAAATTACCTTGTACCCTTGCTCCATACATAACATGGAACTAATTTTGCCCTGGGACTCAGGTTGAATTAGGCTGCCCCTGTTTTTTTTGTATGCTTGTGCAAACTTTACTTAATGGGCTAATGCCAGCTTCCTGGTCTGTTGTCTGTGTTGCCACAACATTCTCGTTAAGGACAAGAGCCTGGAATGTATTTGGGGTTTAAATATTGGATACTCCACCAATGTTCCTACTACCGCTTTTTAATGTTTGTTTTCCAGTAACTAATGGCCAATCCCTTTCATTTCCCATTTCCCCATTAAGGGTTTCATTAACAATCTGGTCCCAGTTTCATGTTTGGTCTCTTCCATGATATCATCCACCATTGAGTCAATATATTGCTCAAGTGAGGAAATCTCAGGCTGCACCTGTAATCTATTTTTAAGGGGCACAATCTCCTCCTTGAGTTGCAGTATTTCTGTGCAGTGGCTGCACACATAATCTGCAGCTTCTTCCCCGTCTTAAACATCCCACACTGAATACACCTCAACATGCTTGCTATTTGTACTCATGTTTATACAGTTTATTTTCTGATTATCAACTGACAACAGCTGACACAGCTGACACACGGAGCATGCGTGTCTCTGCGTGCGTCTCCATGGATGCTGACCGTGCACCCCGCTCATGCTTGACTCGCTCGCAGAGTGGCCAAGCTATATAGAACTATATGACCCAGAAGATCTAATTGGTGCCAGAGGCACCATAGCACAGACAACTGAATTTTTATTTTGAAAATACTTTGTTTTAATCCCTTCTCCCCACATCAGCCACTCATGCATGACCAAGGCAAAGGGATGTTGGATTCCATTTAAAAAACTGAGAACCAGCACCTAATTGTAGTCCACTACTCACTCCCACAGGACTACAGTGCCCTCTTCCTGCTTCCTGTATTGTTATAGCAGGGCTCCAAATACAGTGCAGAAAATAAAATATAGAGAACTCAGAGGTTCATTTTAAAATGTTTTAGCCTGCCTACATATCAAGTGCATTAACATGCCGAAGGAGTAAAGTAAGTAATACAATGGCCACTCACAGCGTGGCCAAGCTATATCGCACTATATGACCCAGAAGATCTAATTGGGGTCAGATCACCATAACACAGGCAACCGGAATTTCTTTTAAAAATACTCAGTTTTAATCCCTTCTCCCCGAATCAGCCATTCATGCATGACCAAGGCAAAGTGTCATTGGATTCTGTTTTATAAAACAGAGAACTAGCACCTAATTGTAGTCCAATACTTGCTACCACAAGACTACAGTGCCCTCTTCCTGCTTCCTGTATCGGTATAGTAGGGCTCCAAATACAGTACAGAAAATAAAATATAGATAACTCAGAGGTTCGGTTAAAATGTTATAGCCTGCCTACATATCAAATGCACTAACATGCCCAAGGTGTAAACTAAGTAATGACCTGAGGTGATATACATTTGTTTGCCAAAAATAGGTTCCAGGAGATGTATGGAGCTGGGTAAAAGCTCCACAGTGAACTTTTAGGACACAAGGGGTGATATGTTTATTTTTTGCCAAAAATGGGTTCCAGCTAATCTGTGGAGCTAGGGTAATGGTATGAGGTGGTCGTTTAGGCCACCTGAAGTGAAATTTTTATTTTTGCCAAAACTAGGTTTAAGGTGATCATTGGAAACACTATGAAAGGTCTGAGGTGTTTGTTTTGGACACCTGATGTGACATTTTTATTTTCACCAAAAATGGGTTCCAGGTAATTTATGGATCTGGAGTAAAAGATCTGCTGAGGTCATTTAGGCCACCAGGGTGTTATTTTCATTTTTGCCAAAAATGGTTCCAGGTGATCTTTTGAGCCAGGGTGAATGGTATGCAATGGACATTGTGGCCACCAGAGGTAATATTTTCATTTTTTTTTACCAAAAATGTGTTCCCATTTATGTATGGAGCAAGGGTAAAAGCAAGTTTTTCAAAAAGTGGGTTCCAGGTAATCTGTGGAGCTAGGGTGAATGGTATGAGGTGGTTGTTTAGGCTACCTGAGGTGACATTTTTTTTGCTAGGACTGTGTTCAGCTGGTCTACAGAAATGTTGTGAAAGGTCTGAGGAGTTTATTTAATCCACCAGAGGTAATTTTTTTTTATTTTTACTAAAAATTTGTTCCAGGTGATTTATGGAGCTGAGGTTAAAGGTCTGCGGTAGTCATTTAAGCCACCTGAGGTGACATTTCTATTCATTTTTTGCCATAAATTGGTTCCAGGTGATTTATGTCACCTGGATAAAAGGTATGCAGTGGACCTTTAGGCCATTGGGGTGATATTTTATTGTTTGCCAAAAATGATTCCAGGTGATCTATGGAGCCACGATGAATGGTATGCAGTGGTCATTTAAGCCACCTGAGGTAATATTTTTATTTTTACCAAAAATGGGTTCCAGATTATGTATGGAGCAAGGGTAAAATTCCTTTATGCCACCTGAAGTGCTATTTTCATTTGTTGCCATAAATGGATTTCAGGTGATCTATGGAACCAGATTCAAAGTTCCTCAGTGGTTGTTTAGGCCACCTGAGGTGAAATTTATATATTTGCTGAAAATGGGCTGCAGGTGATTTATGACGCTGAGGTGAAAGGTCTGAGGTTCTCGTTTAGGCCACCTGAGGTGATATATTTATTTTTGCCAAAAATTCACTTCAGATGATTTATGGGATTGGGTAAAAGGTAGGTAGTAGTCATTTAGGTCACCTGAGGTTAAATGTAGATGGTGGCCATTTAGGCCACCTGAAGTGATCATTTTAATTTTGCCAAAAATGGGTTACAGGTGATCTATGGAGTAAGTGTGAAAAGTCTGCGATGGTTGTTTAAGCCACCTGAGTTGAAATTTTTTATTTGTTTCAAAAATGGGTTTTTGGTGAGTTAAATAGCTGGAGTGAAAGATCAACGGTGGTCATTTATTCCACCTGAGGAGATTTTTTTTTTATTTTTGGTAAAAATGGTTTCTAGGTGATTGATGGAGCTGGTGTAAAATGTCCAAAGTGGTCATTGAGGCCACCACGGCTGCTATTTTCTATTTTTGCCAAAAATAAGTTCCAGGTGTTCTATGTAGTGAATGTGATGAGAGGTCATTTAGATCAGCTGTGGTAACATCTTAGTGTTTGCACAAAATCGGTTCCAGGTGACTTCTGGAGGAGGAGCGAAAGATCTGTGGTTTACATTACTTCTACCTGATGTCATATATTTATTTTTGGCAAAACTGTGTTTCAGGTGATTTATGGGGTAAAACGTTGGCAGTGGTCATTTAGGCCACCTGAGGTAATATTTTTATTTTTGCCACAAATGGGTACCAGGTGATCTATGGAGTCATAGTGAAAGGTTACAGTGGTTGTATAAGCCAGCTGAGGTGAGATTTTTATTTTTGGCTAAAATCACTTCAGTTTTACCCCAGGATCATATCGCCTGGAACAAATTTTAGCAAAATCCCCTCAGGTGGCCTAAACAACCACTGCAGATCTTTTACTCTGGATACATTGATTTCTGGATCCCAGGATATTGAAAAATACAAATATCACCTCAGGTGGCCAAACAACAACCTCAGATCTCTCACACCAGCTGCATTAATCACCTGCAACCCAACCTTATAAAAACTAAAAATATCACCTTAAGTGGCTTAAATGACCACTGTGAACATTTCACCACAGCTCCAGATATCACACGGAATCCACTGCTTGACAAAATAACAATTTCTCTTCAGGTGGCTTAAACAACCATTGTGGACTTTTCACAATTACTCCATAGATTACCTGGAACCCATTTTTGGCAAAAATAAAATTATCACTTCAGAAGGCCTAAATGACCACCACCTACCTTTAAACTCAGGTGACCTAAATGACCACTGCCCGCTTCACCACCAATTCCATAAATCTCTGAAATGCATTTTTGGCAAAAATAAATATATCACCTCAGGTGGCTTAAACGACAACCTCAGATCTTTCACCCCAGCTCCATAAATCACCTGGAACCCATTTTCAGTAAAGATATACATTTCAGCTCAGGTGGCCAGACCACCACTGAGAAACTTTGAATCTGGCTCCATAGATCACCTGGAAGCCATTTTTTGCAAAAAATAAATGTATTGTCCCTGGATTGCCTAAAGGTCCTCTGCAGACCTTTCACACTGGCTTCATAAATCACTTGGAGCCAATTTCTGGAAAAATGAAAATATCACCTCTCATTGCCTAAATGACCACTGCAGATCTTCTCATCTGGATCCATGAATTACCTGGTGCCCATGTTTGGCAAAAATAGATCACCACCTACCTTTAACCTCAGGTGGAGTAAATGACCAGTGCCAAACCTTTACCCCAATCCTATGAATCACCTGAACTGCACCTTAGTCAAAAATGAATATATCACCTCAGCTGGCCTAAACTACAACCTCAGATCTTTCACCCCAGCTCCATAAATCACCTGGAACCCATTTTCAGCAAATATATAAATTGCACCTCAGGTGGCCTAAACAACAACTGAGAAACATTGAATCTGGCTCCATAGATCATCTGAAACCCATTTATGGCAAAAAATAAAACATCACCTCAGGTGGCATAAATGACCTTTTACCCTTGCTCCATACATAAACTGGACCCCATTTTTGGTAAAAAAGAAAATATTACATCAGAGGGCCTAAATGACCACTGCATACCATTCACCCTGGCTCCATTGATCAGCTGGAACCATTTTTGGCAGAAATGAAAATATCACCCCTGGTTGCCTAAACGTCCTCTGCAGACCTTTTATCCATCTGCCATAAATCACCTGGAATGAATTTCTGGCATAAAATGTATAAAAATGCCACCCCAGGTGGCCTAAATGATCACCACAGAATGTTCACCTTGGCTCCATAAATCACCTGGAACCAATTTTTAGTAAAAATAAAAACATTACCTCTGGTGATCTAAATGACGACTGCAGATCTTTTACTCCATATCCATAAATTACCTGAACCGATTTTTGGTAAAAATTAAAATGTCACATCAGGTGTCCATAACAAACTCCTCAGACCTTTCACAACATTTCCATAGATCACCTTGAACCCAGTTTTGAAAAAATAAAAATTACACCTCAGGAGGCCTAAACAACCACCTCATACCATTCACCCTTGCTCCACAGATTACGTGGAACCCATTTTTGGCAAAAAATTAGAATGTCACCCCTTGTGACTTAAAAGTTCAATGTGGACCTTTTCCCCAGTGCCATAAATCAACTGGAACCTATTCTTGGTAAAAGAAAAATGATATCACCTCAGGTGGCCTAAATGACCACACTGGAGAATCTTAGGGAGAGCAGGTGCTGATATTGACTGTGACAAGTGACCATGGCTCAGGTGATGCAGAGCAAAACCCACCCTGCCAGATATGGGGCAGGCCAGTGGCACCATTGGTTTGGGAACAGTGGGGATTAGCACCGTGCCTGACATTTAGGCCAGCTGAGTTCATATTTTTGGTTTTGTCCAAAATGGGTTACAGGTGATTTATGAAGCCTGGAAAAAAGGTCCATGGTGATCATTTTTGCCACCTGATGTGATGTTTTTCCTTTTGCCAAAAATAGGTTCCAGGTGATTTATGGAGCGGGGTGCAAATGTCCACAGTGGCCATTTAGGTGACCTGAGGTGATATTTACATTTTTGAAACAAAAACAGGGGACCTTTTACCCTTGCTCCATACATGACCCAGAACCAATTTTTGGTAAAAATAAAAATATTACCACAAGTGGGCTAAATGAGCACTGCATACCTTTTATTCAGGTGCCATAAAACACCTGGAACTGATTTCCGGCAAAAAATTAATAGAAAAGTCACCGCAAGTGGCCTAAATGACTACTGCAGTCCTTTCACCTTGGTTCCATAAATCACCTGGAACCAATTTTTAGTAAAAATAAAATAATTACCTCTGGTGGCCTCAATGACCACTGCAGATCTTTTACTCCAGATCCATAAATTACCTGGAACCCATTTCTGGTAAAAATAAAAATGTCACATCAGGTGTCCAAAACAAACTCCTCAGACCTTTAACAATATTTCCATAGATAAATTGAACACAGTTTTGGCAAAAATTAAAAGCATCACCTCAGGTGGCCTAAATGACAACATCAGACGTTTTACACCAGCTCCATTATTCACTTACAACCCTCTTTTTCATAAACTTTAAATATCACTTCAGGTGTCTTAAGTGCCTGCCATCGACATTTCACCCCAACTATAGATCTCAGGTGTCCAAAGCAAACTCTTCAGACCTTTAACAATGGCCTAAACTATAACCTCAGACCTTTCACCCCAGGAGCATAAATCACCTGTAACCCATTTTTGGCAAATATATAAATTGCACCTCAGGTGGCCTAAATAACTACTGAGGAACATTGAATCTGGCTCTATAGACCACCTGAAACACATTTATGGTAAAAAATTAAAATATCACATCAGGTGCCATAATTGACCTTTAACCCTTGCACCATACAGTACCATTTTTAGCAAAAAGTAGAAATATCACCTCAGGTAGCTTAAATGACCACTGTGGATATTTCACCTCAGCTCCAGATATCACCGGGAATTCATTTTTTGCAAAAATAAAAATTTCTCCTCAGGTGACTTAAACAACCATTGTGGACTTTTCACAATGACTCCATAGATCAACTGGAACCCATGTTTGGTAAAAATAAAAGTATTATCTCAGGTGGACTAAATGACTGCCACCTACTTTTAACCTCAGGTGGCCTAAATGACCACAGCCTGCCTTTTACCTCAATTCTGTAAATCTCCTCAATCTCATTTTTGGCAAAAACAAATATATCACATCAGGTTGCTTAAATGACAACCTCAGACCTTTCACCCCAGCTCCATAAATAATCTAGAACCCATTTTTGACAAAGATATAAATTTCACCTAAGGTTTCCTTAAAAGTAGGTGGCAGTCATTTAGACCACCTGAGGTAATATTTTTATTTTTACCAAACATGGGTTCCACTTCATCTATGGAGTCATTGTGAAAAGTCCACAATGGTTGTTTAAGTCACCTGAGGAGAAATTTTTAATTTTGCAAAAAATTAATTCCCAGTGATATCTGGAGCTGAGGTGAAATATCCACAGTGGTCATTTAAGCTACCTGAGGTGATATTTCTAGTTTTTGCCAAAAATGGTTTCAAGGTGAAATGATGGAGCCGGTGTAAAATGTCCAGTGTGGTTATTTAGGCCACCTGAGGTGATAAACATTTTTTTTTTGCCAAATATAGGTTCCAGGTGATTTATGGCACTGGGGTAGAAGGTCCACAGTGAACGTTCAGGACACAAGGGGTGATATTTTTATTTTTTCCCAAAAGTGGGTTCCAGCTTATCTGTGGAGCAAGGGTGAATGGTACAAGGTTGTCATTTAGGCCACCTGAGATGAAATATTTATTTTTGCCAAAATTGGGTTCAAGGTGTTTTTTGGAAACATTGTGAAAGGTCTGAGGTGTTTATTTTGGACACCTGATGTGACATTTTTAATTTTACCAAAAATATGTTCCTTGTAATTTATGGATCTGGACTAAAAGATCTGCTGTGGTTGTTTAGGTCACCAGTGGTGATATTTTTATTTTTATTAAAAATTTGTTCCAGGTGATTTATAGAGCAAAGGTGAAAGGTCTGCAATGGTCATTTAGGCTACGTGGTGTGATATTTGTATTAATTCTTTGCCAGGGATAGGTGAATAGGTGCCACATGATTTATGGAGCCTGGATAAAAGGTCTGCAGTGGACCTTTAGGCCACCTGAGGTAATATTTTCATTTTTACTAAAATTGGGTTCCAGGTTATGTATGGAGTAAGGGTTAAAGGTCAATTATGGCACCTGAGGTGATATTTTTATTTTTTACCATAAATGTGTTTCAGGTGGTCTATGGAGCCAGATTCAAAGATCCTCAGTAGTTATTTAGGCCACCTGAGGTGCAATTTATATATTTGCCAAAATGGGTTACAGGTGATTTATGCACCTGGGGTGAAAGGTCTGAGGTTATAGTTTAGGCCAGCTGAGGTTATATATTTATTTTTGCCAAAAATTCATATCACCTGGAACAAATTTTAACAAAAAAGAAAAATCACCTAATGTGGCCTAAATGACCACTGCATATCTTTTACTGTGGATACATTAATTTCTTGGATCCCAGTTTGGGAAAAATACAGATATCACCTCAGGTGGCCAAACAATAACCTCAGACCACTCACATCAGCTCCATTAAACACCTGCAACCCACTTTTAAAAAAATGAAAAATATCTCCTTACATGGCTTAAATAACCAATGTGGACATTTCACCTCAGCTCCAGAGATCACCTGAATTCACTGTTTGCAAAAATAAAAATTTCATCTCAGGTGGCTTAAACAACCATCACGGACTTTTCACAATGACTCCAGAAATCACCTGGAACCCATTTTTGGCAAAAATGAAAAATCATCACTGCTGACCTTCAACCCAGACCCCATAAATCACCTGGAACCAATTTCTGGTAAAAATAAAAATATTACTTCTCCTGGCCTAAATGGCCACTGCAGATCTTTTACTATGGATCCATAAATTACCTGGAACCAATTTCTGGAAAAACTGAATAGAAATGTCACTCCAGGTGGCCTAAATGACTACCACAGACCTTTCAACTCAGCTCTGTAAATCACCTGGGACCTAATTTTTAGTAAAAATAAAAACATTACCTCTGGTGCAGATCTTTTACTCCCGATCCATCAATTACCTGGAACCCATTTTGGGAAAAATAAAAATGTCACATCTGGTGTCCAAAACAAACTCCTCAGACCTTTCATAATGATTCCATAGTTCACCTTGAACACTGTGTTTGCAAAATAAAAATTTCATCTCAGGTGTCCTAAATGACTACCTCGTACCATTCAGCCTAGCTCCACAGAATACCTGGAACTCGTTTTAGCAAAAAATTTAAAAATCACCCTTTGTGTCTTAAAAATTCACTGTGGTCCTTTTACCCCAGTGCCATAAATCAATTGGAACATATATTTGGTAAAGAAATGATATCACCTCTTTTGGCCAAAATGACCACACTAGACTTTTTACTCCATAATATCACATTGAAACCATTTTTTGCAAAAATAAGAACTATAACCTCAGGTGACTTAAACGACCACCATGGACATTTCACCTCAGCTCCAGATATCACCTGGAATCCATTCTTTGCAAAAATTAAAATTTCAACTCAGGTGGCTTATAAAACCATTGTGGACTTTTCACAATTTATTGATTTATCTATTTATTTATTAACTAGATTTACCAGATAAGCATACTGAGAGGAAAAACCACTCATTTCCAGATGCGACCTGAGTGTACGTAACAATACATATCAGTGCTAAAATTAACATTTGGTGCAGTAGGCATTGTTACAATAGAATAGATGCATAAAGTACATACTTAGGTACAGTAGGCTCAACATAGGTGAAACAAAAACAAGTCCAAGGATGGTTAATGACTCCATAACTCACCTGGAACCCATCTTTTGGCTAAAATAAAGCTATCACCTCAGGTGGCCTAAGTCCCCACCACCTACCTTTAACTTCAGGTTTCCTAAATGGCCACTGCCTACCTTTTACCCCAACCCCATAAATCACCCAAAATGCATTTTTAGCAAAAATAAATATATCACCTCAGGTAGCCTTAACAACAACCTCAGACTTTCATAGCTGCTCCACAAATCACCTGCAACCCATTTAAGCAATTATATAAATTTTACCTAAGGTGTCTTAAACTACCACTGAGGAAATTTGAATCAAGCTCCATAAATCACCTGAAACCCATTTATCGCAAAAAATAAAAATGTAATCTCAGATGGCATAAATTACCTCTTACCCCTGCTCCATATATGACATGGAACCAATTTTTAGTAAAAAATAAATATATCACCTCTGGTGGCCTAAATGACAACTGCAGATCTTTTACTCCAGATCCCTAAATTACCTGGAACCTATTTTTGGTAAAAATAAAAATGTCATATCAGGTGTCCAAAACAAACACCTCAGGTGGCCTAAATGGCTAATGCTGACCGTTAACCTCAAGAAGCATAAAACACCACTGCACACCTTTCACATTGCCTCCATCAAACCCCTGGAACCCATTTTTGGCAAAAATAGAAATGTCACCTCAGGTGGTCGTAACGACTACCACAAACCTTTTACCCTGGCTCAATAGATCACCTGATTTATGGAAGCAAAGTGAAAGGTCTGCAGTGGTGATTTATGGTTCTTGAGGTTAAAGGTCAGCATTAGCCATTTAGGCTAATTGAGGTAATATTTTATTTTGCCAAAATTTGGTTCCAGGTGATTTGTGGAGGCAATGTAAAATGTCTGCACTGGTCGTTTATGCTTTCTGAGGATTAAGATCTTCAGATCATTTTACACCAGCTCCATTAGTCACTTACAAACCAGTTTTTCAAAAACTGAAAATATCATCTCAGGTGTCTAAAACAGCTGTCATGGACATTTCACCCAAACTAGGGATATCAACTGGAACTGATTTTATGCTAAAATAAAAAAGTCACCTCATCTGGCTTAAACAACCACTGCAACCTTTCACAATGACTCCATAGATCACCTGGGACCCATCTGTGGCAAAAGAAAAATTACCCCAGGTGGCCTAAATTATCACTGCCTACCTTGTACCACATAAATCACATGCAACCCATTTTTGCCTGAAATAATATATAGTAAATGATGCAAACAATATATCATTGATGGCAAAAAACAAAAATATCACCTTAGGTGCCATAATGGACCTTTTACCCTTGCTCCATACATAACATGGAACCCATTTTTGGTAAAAAAATAAAAATATTACTTCAGATGTCCTAAAAGACCACTACATAGCATTCACCCTGGCTCAGAGATCACCTGGAACCATTGCTGGCAAAAATGAAAATATCACCCATGATGGCCTAAACGGCCACTGCAGACATTTTATCCCAAATCCATAAATCACATGGAACCAATTTTTAGTAAAAATAAAAATATCACCTCTGGTGGCCTAAATGACCACAGCAGATCTTTTACTTCAGATCCATAGATTACCTGGAACCCATTTTTGATCAAAAAAAAAATGTCACAACAAGTGCCCAAAACAAACACCTCAGAACTTTCACAATGTTTCCAAAGATAACCTTGAACACAATTTTGGTAAAAATACCAATTTCACCTCAGGTTGCCTAAATGACCAACTCATACCATTCACCCTAGGTCCACAGATTAGCTGAAACCCATTTTTGGCAAAAAATAAAAACAGTGTCCCTGGTTGCCTAAAGGTCCTCTATAGACCTTTCATCCTGGCTCCATAAATCACCTGGAGCCAATTTCTGGTAAAAATAAAAATATCACCTCTCCTGGTCTAAACGGCCACTGCAGAATTTTTAATCTGGATCCATGCATTACATAGAACCCATTTTTGGCAAAAATACAGTTATCACCTGAGGTGGCCTAATCACCAACACCTACCTTTAACCTCAGGTGGCCTAAATGACTACAGCCAACCTTCTATCCCAAACCCATGAATCACCTGAACTGCATTTTTGGTGAAAATAAATACATCACCACTGCTGGCCTAAACTACAACCTCAGACCTTTTACCCGAGCTGCATAAATCACCAGACACCCACTGTTGGCAAATATATAAATTGCACCTCAGGTGCCCTAAACAACTACTGAGGAACAATGAATCTGGCTCCGTAGACCACCTGAAACCAATTTATAGTAAAAAAATAAAAATATCTCATCAGGTGGCATAAATGACATTTTAACCTTTCTCCATACATAACCTGGAACCCAATTTTAGTAAAAATGAAATTATGACCTCAGGTGGCCTTAATAACCACTGCTAACCTTCCACCCCAGCTTTATAACCCACCTGGAACTCATTTTTGGGAAAAAATTAACATTTCACCTCAGGTGACCTAAACAACCACTGAGGGACTTTGAATCTGGCTCCATAGATCACCTGGAACCCATTTTTGGCAAAAAATTAAAATATCATCCCTGGTTGCCTAAAGGCCCTTTGCAGACCTTTCACCCAGGCTCCATAAATCACCTGAAACCAATTTCTAGTGCAAATAATAATATCACCTCTCCTGGCTTAAATGACCACTGCAGATCTTTTACTCTGGATCCATAAATTACCTGGAACTAATTTCTGGCAAAACTGAATAGAAATGTCACCCCAGGTGTCCTAAATGACTTCTGCAGACCTTTCATCTCAGCTCCGTAAATCACCTGGGAGCTAATTTTTAGTAAAAATAAAAACATTTCCTCTGGTGGCCTAAATGACCACTGCAGATCTTTTACTCCAGATCCATCAATTACCTGGAACTCATTTTGGGTAAAAATAGAAATGTCACATCTGGTGTCCAAAACAAACTTATCAGACCTTTCACAATGATTCCATAGATCACCTTGTACACTGTTCTTGCAAAAATAAAAATTTCACCTCAGAAGGCTTAAACAACCACTGCAACCTTTCACAATGACTCCCTAGATCACCTGGAACCCAATTGTAGCAAAAATAAAAACACTATCTCTCCTGGCCTAAATGACCACTGCAGTCCCATTACCCCTGCTCCATAACTGACCTGGAACCACTTTTTGGAAAACATAAAAATAATACCTCAGGTGACCTATATGACCACCACAGACATTTTACAAAGGTTCCATTAAGCACCTGGAACTCATTTTTGGCAAAAACCAAAATATAGCATAAGTAGCCCAAATGGGCACTGTGGATATTTGACCGCACCTATTTTTGGTAAAAACTAAAAATATCACCATAGGTGGCCTAAATGACCTCCACCGACATTATACCCCAGGTACATAAATTACCCAAATCCCATTATTACAAAACAAAATATCACCACAGGAGGCCTACATTACCACCATGTACCATTCACCCTGTCTGCATAGATCACCTGGAACCCATTTTTGCCAAAATGAAAACATCATCCCTGGTTGCCTAAAGGTCCTCTGTAGACCTTTCACCCTGGCTCCATAAATCATCTGGAACCAATTTCTATTAAAAATAAAAATATCATTTCTCCTCGCCTAAATGACCACTGCAGATCTTTTACTCTGGATCAATAATTTACCGGGAACCCATTTTTGGCAAAAATACAAATATCCCCTAAGGTGTCTTAAACGACAACCTCAAACCTTTTACACCAGCTCCATTAGTCACTTACTAGCCACTTTTTGAAAAACTACAAATATCACCTCAGGTGTTTTAAACAGCTGCCATGGACCATTCACCCCAACTCCAGATATCAATTGGAACCGATTTTTTGAAAAAATAAACATTTCACCTCAGCTGGCTTAAGCAACCACTGCTGACCTTTCACAATGACTCCATAGATCACCTGGAACCATTTCTGGCAAAAATAAAAATATCACCTCAGGTGGCCTAAATGACCACTGCCTACCTTTTACCCAAACCCCATTAATCACCTGAAACAATTTTTTGGCAAAAAATATATATATCACATCAGGTGGCATTAATGTAAAAAACAGATCTTTCACCCCAGCAAGATAAATCAACTGCAACCCATTTTTTGCAAAAATAAGAATTTCAACCCTGGTGGCCTATAAGACCACTGCATCACATTCTCCATGTCTCCATAGATCATCTGGAACCCATTTTTTGCAAAAATAAAAATAGCACCCGTAGTGGTCTAAACCTGTACTGTGATTCTTTTACCTCACCTCCATAAATCACCTGAAACCCATTTTTGGCAACAACAAAAACATATCCCCTCTCGTGGCCTCAATGACCACTTTGGACATTTTACACCAGCTCCATTAATCACCAAGAAACAATTTTTGGCAAAAAAAAATCAGCTCAGGTGGAATAAATGACCACCGTTCAGCTTTCACTGCAGCTATTTAACTCACCAAAGACCCGATTTTGAAACAAATAAATAATTTCCACTCAGGTGGCACAAAGAACCATGAAGAAACTTTCAACCATTCTCCATCGATTGGCTGGAGCCAGTTTTTGGCTAAAATAAAATTATTTCTTCAGGTGGCCTAAATAATCAGCACCTGCCTTTAACCTCAGGTGACCTAAATTACTACTGCCTACCATTTACCCCAATCCCATAAACCATCTGAATTTTTTTTGGCAAAAATAAATATATCACCTCAGGTGGCCTAAAAAACAACCTCAGACCTTTCACTCCAGCTTCATAAATCACTGGCAACTCATTTTCAGCAAATATGTAAATTTCACCTCAGGTGGCTTAAACAACCACTGAATCTGTCTCCACAGATCACCTGAAACCTTTTTATGGCAACAAATGAAAATGTCACCTCAGGTGGCATCAAGGACCTTTTACCTTTGCTCCATATATGACCTGGAACCATTTTTGGTAAAAATAAAAATATTACCCCAGAAGGCCTAAATGAGCACTGCAGACATTTTATTCAGGTGCCATAAATCACCTGGAACTGATGTCTGGCAAAAAATGAATAGAAATCTCACCCCAGGTGGCCTAAATGACTACCACAGACCTTTCTCCATGGATCCATAAAATACCTGGAACCAATTTTTAGTAAAAAAAAAACATTACCTCTGGTGGCCTCAATGATCACTGCAGACCTTTTACTCCCAATCCATAAAATACCTGGAAAACATTTTTGGCAGAAATAAAAATGTCATGTCAGGTGTCCGAAACAAACTCCTCAGACCTTTTACAATGTTTCCATAGGTCAATTGAGCACTGTTATAGCAAAAATTAAAAATATCACCTCAGGGGGCCTAAATGACAACCCCAGACCTTTTACACCAGCTCCATTAGTCACTTACATACCACTTTTTCAAAATCTTTAAATATTACCTCAGGTGTCTTAAATGCCTGCCATGGATCTTTCACCCCAACTATAGCTATCAACAGTAACCGATTTTATGCAAAAATAAAAAATTCACCTCAGCTGGCTTAAACAACCACTGCAACCTTTCACAATGACTCCATAGCTCACCTGGAACCCATTTGTGGCAAAAATAAAAATATTATCTCTGGTGGCCTAAATGACCACTGCAGTCCTACTACCCCTGCTCCATAACTCACCTGGAACCACTTTTTGGTAAACATAAAAATATTACCTCAGGTGGCCTATATGACCACCACAGACCTTTTACAAAGGTTCAGTTAAGCACCTAAAACCCATTTTTGGCAAAAACAAAAAATAACATAAGGCGCCCAAATGAGCACTGTGGATATTTCACCCAACCTATTTTTAGCAAAAACTAAAAATATCATGACAGGTGGCTTAAATGACATCCACTGACAAGAAAATCACTACAGGTGGACTAATTGACCACCATGTACCAGTCACCCTATCTGCATAGATCACTGGAACCCATTTTTGCCAAAAATGAAAACATCATCCCAGGTTGCCTAAAGGTACTCTGTAGACCTTTCACCCTCATTTCATAAATCAACTGGAACCAATTTCTATTAAAAGTATAAATATCATGACTACTGGCCTAAATGACCACTGCAGATCTTTTACTCTGGATCAATAATTTACTGGGAACCCATGTTTGGCAAAAATACAAATATAACATCAGGTGTCCTAAACGACAACCTCAGATCTTTTACACCAGCTCCATTAGTCACTTACAAGCCACTTTTTGAAAAACTACAAATATCACCTTAGGTGTCTTAAAAGGCTGATATTGACTTTTCACCCCAACTCCAGATATCAACTGGAACTGATTTTTTGCAAAAATAAATATTTCACCTCAGTTGGCTTGAACAGCCACTGCTGACCTTTCACAATGACTCCATACATCACCTGGAACCATTTCTGGCACAAATAAAAATATTACCTCAGGTGGCCTAAATGACCACTACCTACCATTTACCAAAACTCCATTAATCACCTGAAACCCCTTTTTGAAAAAAAATATTACATCAGGAAGCATTAATGCAAAAAACTGATCTTTCACCCCAGCAAGATAAATAAACTGCAAACAATTTTGCAAAAATAAAAATTTCACCCCAGGTTGCCTAAACGACCACTGCATCACATTCTCCTTGTCTCCATAGATCTCCTGGAACCCATTTTTTGCAGAAAAAAACCCAGCACCCCTGGTTGTCTAAAGCTCTACTGTGAATCTTTTACCTCACCTCCACAGATCACCAGAAACTCATTTTTGGCAACAACAAAAACATATCCCCTCTGAGGCCTCAATGGCCACTTTGGACATTTTAACTGACCTTTCACAATGACTCCATAGATCACCTGGAACCATTTCTGGCAAAAATTAAAATATCACCTCAGGTGGCCTAAATGACCACTGCCTACCATTCACCCTGTCTGCATAGATCACCTATAGAGCTCCATCAATCACCTATAAATCATTTTTGGCAAAACAAATCACCTCAGGTGGAATAAATGACCACCATTGATCTTTCACTCCAGCTATTTAACTCACCAAAAACCAATTTTTGAAACAAATAAAAAATTCAACTCAGGTGGCTTAAAGAGCCATCAAGAAACTTTCAACCAGGCTCCATAAAACAGCTGGAGTATGTTTTTGGCAAAAACTAAAAATATTACCCATTGTGGTCTCAAAATCCTAAACAGACCTTTTACCCCAGATCTATATCACCTGGAACAAATTTTAACAAAAAGAAGAATCACTCAGGTGGCCTAAATCACAACTGCAAATCTTTTACTCTGGATATATTAATTACCTGGATCCCAGTTTTGGGAAAAATACAAATATCACCTCAGGGGCCAAATCATGACCTCACAATTTTCACACCAGCTCCATTAATCACCTGTAACCCACTTTTTAAAAAAACTAACAATTTCACCTCATGTGGCTTAAATGACCACTATGGTCAGTTCACCTCAGCTGCAGATATCACCTGGAATCCACTGTTTGCAAAAATTAAAATTTAACTTCAGATGACCTAAACAACCATTGCAGACTTTCAATATGCTCCATAGGTCACCTGGAACCAATTTTTGGCAAAAGTAAAATTATCACTTCAGGTGGCCTAAATGACCTCCACCTGCCTTTAACCTCAGGTGACCTAAATTACCACTGCCTATCATATACCCCAATCCCACACATCACCAGAAATGTTTTTTTAGCAAAAATAAATATATCACCTCAGGTGGCCTAAAGGACAACCTCAGACATTTCACCCCAGCTTCATAAATCACCTGCAACCCATTTTCAGCAAATATGTAAATTTCACCTCAGGTGGCCTAAACAACCACTCAGGAACTTTCAATCTGGCTCCATAGATCTCTTGAAACCTTTTTATGGCAACAAATGAAAATATCTCCTCAGGTGGCATAAAGGACCTTTTACCCTTGCTCCATACATGATCTAGAACCCATTTTAGGTAAAAAATAAAAATATTACCTCAGGTGGCCTAAATGAGCACTGCAGACCTTCTATTCAGGTGCCATAAATCACTTGGAACTGATTTTCAGCAAAAAATGAGTAGAAATGTCACCACAGGTGGCCTAAATGTCTACCGCATACCTTTCACCTTGGTTCCATAAATCACCGGGAACCAATTTATAGTAAAAATAAAAACATTACTTCTGGTGGCCTCAATGACCACTGCAGGTATTTTACTCCAGATCCATAAGTTACCTGGAACCCATTTTTAATAAAAAATTAAAAATGTCACATGAGATGTAGAAAACAAATTCCTCAGCCCTTTTACAATGTTTCCATAGATCAATTGAACACAGTTTTGGCAAAAATAAAAACTATCAGCTCAGGTGGCCTAAATGACAACCTCAGACTTTTTACACCAGTTCCATTAGTCACTTGCAATCCACTTTTTCAAAAACTTTAAATATCACGTCAGGTGTCATAAATGACTGCCATGGACCTTTCACCCCAACTATAGATATCAACGGGAACCGATTTTATGCAAAAATAAAAATTTCACCTCAGCTGGCTTAAATAAACACTGCAACTTTTCACAATGACTCCATAGATCACCTGGAACCATTTCTGGCAAAAATAAAAATATCATCTCAGGTGGCCTAAATGACCACTGCCTACCATTCACCCTATCTGCATAGATCACCTATAGAGCTCCATCAATCACCTATAAATCATTTTTGGCAAAACAAATCACCTCCGGTGGAATAAACGACCACCATTGATCTTTCACTCCAGCTATTTAACTCACCAAAAACCAATTTTTGAAACAAATAAAAAATTCAACTCAGGTGGCTTAAAGAGCCATCAAGAAACTTTCAACCAGGCTCCATAAACCAGCTGGAGTATGTTTTTGGCAAAAACTAAAAATATTACCCATTGTGGTCTCAAAATCCTAAACAGACCTTTTATCCCAGATCTATATCACCTGGAACAAATTTTAGCAAAAAGAAGAATCACCTCAGGTGGCCTAAATCACAACTGCAAATCTTTTACTCTGGATACATTAATTACCTGGATTCCAGTTTTGGGAAAAAATCCAAATATCACCTCAGGGGCCAAATCATGACCTCACAATTTTCACGCCAGCTTCATTAATTACATGTAACCCACTTTTTAAAAAAACTAAAAATATCACCTCATGTGGCTTAAATGACCACTATCACCTCAGCTGCAGATATCACCTGGAATCCACTGTTTGCAAAAATAAAAATTGAACTTCAGATGACTTAAACAACCATCGTGGACTTTTCACAATTGTTCCATAGATCACCTGGAACCAATTTTTGGCAAAAGTAAAATTATCACTTCAGGTGGCCTAAATGACCGCCACCTGCCTTTAACCTCAGGTGACCTAAATTACCACTGCCTATCATTTACCCCAATCCCACACATCACCAGAAATGTTTTTTTAGCAAAAATAAATATATCACCTCAGGTGGCCTAAAGGACAACCTCAGACATTTCACCCCAGCTTCATAAATCATCTGCAACCCATTTTCAGCAAATATGTAAATTTCACCTCAGGTGACCCAAACAACCACTCAGGAACTTTCAATCTGGCTCCATAGATCTCCTGAAACCTTTTTAATGCAACAAATGAAAATATCACCTTAGGTGGAATAAAGGACCTTTTACCCTTGCTCCATACATGATCTGGAACTCATTTTAGGTAAAAAATAAAAATATTACCTCAGGTGGCCTAAATGAGAACTGCAGACCTTCTATTCAGGTGCCATAAATCACTTGGAACTGATTTTCGGCAAACAATGAATAGAAATGTCACCACAGGTGGCCTAAATGACTACTGCAGACCTTTCACCTTGGTTCCATAAATCACCGGGAACCAATTTATAGTAAAAATAAAAACATTACTTCTGGTGGCCTCAATGACCACTGCAGGTATCTTACTCCAGATCCATAAATTACCTGGAATCCATTTTTAATAAAAAATAAAAATGTCACATCAGATGTAGAAAACAAATTCCTCAGCCCTTTTACAGTGTTTCCAAAGATCAATTGAACGCAGTTTTGGCAAAAATTAAAAATATCAGCTCAGGTGGCCTAAATGACAACCTCAGACTTTTTACACCAGCTCCATTAGTCACTTACAACCCACTTTTTCAATAACTTTAAATATCACCTCAGGTGTCATAAATGACTGCCATGGACCTTTCACCCCAACTATAGATATCAACGGGAACCGATTTTATGCAAAAATAAAAATTTCACCTCAGCTGGCTTAAATAACCACTGCAACCTTTCACAATGACTCCATAGATCACCTGGAACCATTACTGGCAAAAATAAAAATATCACCTCAGGTGGCCTAAATGACCATTGCCTACCATTCACCCTGTCTGCATAGATCACCTGTAGAGCTCCATCAACCACCTATAAATCATTTTTTGGCAAAAAAATCATCTCAGGTGGAATAAACAACCACAATTGATCTTTCACTCCAGCTATTTAACTCACCAAAAACCAATTTTTGAAACAAATAAAAAATTCAACTCAGGTGGCTTAAAGAGACATCAAGAAACTTTCAACCAGGCTCCATAGATCAGCTGGAGTATGTTTTGGCAAAAACTAAAAATATCACCCATTGTGGTCTAAAAGTCCTAAACAGACCTTTTACACCAAATTCATGTCACCTGGAACACATTTTAGCAAAAAGAAGAATCACCTCAGGTGGCATATATCACAACTGCAAATCTTTTACTCTGGATACATTAATTACCTGGATCCCAGTTTTGGGAAAAATACAAATATCACCTTTAGGGGCCGAACAATAACCTCAGACCTTTCACACCAGCTCCATTAATCACCTGCAACCCACTTTTTAAAAAAACTAAAAATATCACCTCACGTAGCTTAAATGACAACTGTAGACAGTTCACATCAGCTCCAGATATCACCTGGAATCCACTGTTTGCAAAAATATAAATTTAACTTCAGATGGCTTAAACAACCATTGCAGAATTTTCACGATTACTCCATAGATCACCTGGAACCAATTTTTGGTAAAACTAAAATTATCACTTCAGGAGGCCTAAATGTCCACCACCTGCCTTTAACCTCAGGAGACCTAAATTACCACTACCTACCATTTACCCCAATCCCATAAATCACCTGAAATTGTTTTTGGCAAAAATAAACATACCACCTAAGGTGGCCTAAATGAAAACCTCAGACCTTTCACCCCAGCTTCATAAATCACCTGCAACCCATTTTCAGCAAATATGTAAATTTCACCTCAGGAGGCCTAAACAACCACTGCAGAACTTTGAATCTGGTTCCATAGATCACCATTTTATGGCAACAAATGAAAATATCACCTCAGGTGGCATAAAGGACCTTTTACCCTTGCTCCATACATGACGTGGAACACATTTTTGGTAAAAATTAAAATATTACCTCGGGTGGCATAAATGGGCACTGCAGACCTTTAATTCAGGTGCCAAAAATCACCTGGAACTGATTTCTTGCAAAAAATGAATAGAAATGTCACCCCAGGTGGCGTAAATGACTACCACAGACCTTTCACCTTGGTTCCAGAAATCACCTGGAACTAATTTTTAGTAAAAAATTAAAACATTATTTCTGGTGGCCTTGATGACCACTGTAGATCTTTTACTCTAAATCCATAAATTACCTGTAACCCATTTTTGTCAAAAATGCAAATATCACCTCAAGTGGCCTAAATGACATCCTCAGACCTTTTACATCAGCTCAATCAGTCACTTACAACCGACTTTTTCCAAAACTTTAACTATCACCTCAGGTGTCTTAAATGCCTGTCATGGACCTTTCACCCCATCTATAGATATCTATGGGAACCAATTTTATGCAAAAAATTAAAATTACACCTCAGCTGGCTTAAACAACAATTGCAACCTTTCACAATGACTCCATAGATCACCTGGAACCCATTTGTGGCAAAAATAAAAATATTATCTCTCGTGGTCTAAATGACCACTGCAGTCATATTACCCCTGCTCCATAACTAACTTGGAACCACTTTCTGGTAAACATAAAAATATTTTCTCAGGTGGCCTACATGACCACCCCAGACCTTTTACAAAGGTTTCTTTAAGCACCTGGAACCCATTTTTGCCAAAAACAAAAATATAACTTAAGGAGCCCAAATGAGCACTGCGGACATTTCACCCCAGCTATTTTTGGCAAAAACTAAAAATATCACCACAGCTGGCCTAAATGACATCCACCGACATTTTACACCAGGTACATGAATTACCTGGAACCCATTATTACAAAAAAAAAATATCACCACAGGTGGCCTAAATGACCACCATGTACCATTCACCCTGGCTGCATAGATCACCTGGAACCCATTTTTGCCAAAAATGAAAACATCATCCCTGGTTGCCTAAAGGTCCTCTGTAGACCTTTCACCCTGGCTCCATAAATCAGATGGAACCAATTTCTATTAAAATCAAAAATATCATGTCTCCTGGCCTAAACGACCACTGCAGATCTTTTACTCTGGATCAATAATTTACCGGGGTCCCATTTTGGGCAAAAATACAAATATCACCTCAGGTGTCCTAAACAACATCCTCAAACCTTTTACACCAGCTCCATTAGTCACTTACAAGCCACTTTTTGAAAAACTGCAAATATCACCTCAGGTGTCTTAGACGGCTGCCATGGACCTTTCACCCCAAATCCAGATATCAACTGGAACTGATTTTTTGCAAAAATAAATATTTCACATCAACTGGCTGAAACAACCACTGCTGACCTTTCACAATGACCCCATAGATCACCTGGAACCATTTCTGGCAAAAATTAAAATATCACCTTGACCAGTGCCTATCTTTTACCCAAATCCCATTAACCACCTGAAATCCATTTTTGGCATAAAATACATATGTCACATCAGGTAACATTACTGTAAAAACAGATCTTTCATCCCAGCAAGATAATCAATTGCAATCCATTTTTTGCAAAAATTAAAATTTCACCCCCAGTGGCCTAAACGAACACTGCATCACATTCGCCATATCTCCATAGATCATTTGGAACCCATTTTTTGCAAAAGTAAAAACAGCACCCCTGGTTTTAGGTAAAGCTCTACTGTAAATCTTTCACCTCACCTCCATAAATCACCTGAAACCCAGTTTTGGCAACAACAAAAACATATCCCCTCTTGTGGCCTCAATGACCACTTTGGACATTTTACACCAGCTCCATCAATCACCTTGAAACCATTTTTGGCAAAAAAAAATCACCTCAGGTGGAATAAACAACCACCGTTGATCTTTCACTCCAGCTATTTAACTCACCAAAAACCCATTTTTGAAACAAATAAAACATTTCAACTCAGGTGGCTTAAAGAACCACGAAGAAACTTTCAACCAGGCTCCATAGATCAGCTGGAGCATGTTTTTGGCAAAAACTAAAAATATCACCTCATGTGGTCTAGATGACCTAAGCAGACCTTTTCACCCCAGATTCATATCACCTGGAACAAATTTTAGCAAAAAGAAGAATCACCTGAGATGGCCTAAATGACAACTGCAGATCTTTCACTCTGGATACATTAATTACCTGAATCCCAGTTTTGGTAGAAATACAAATATCACCTCAGGTGGCCAAACAATAACCTCACACATTTCACACCAGCTCCATTAATCACCTGCAACCCACTTTTTTAAAAACTAAAAATATCACCTCACGTGGCTTAAATGACCACTGTGAACAGTTCACCTTAGCTGCAGATATCACCTGGAATCCACTGTTTGCAAAAATTAAAATTTAACTTCAGATGGCTTAAACAACCATTGCAGAATTTTTACAATTACTCTATAGATCACCTGGAACCAATTTTTGGCAAAAATAGAATTATCACTTCAGGTGGCCTAAATGACCACCACCTGCCTTAAACCTCAGGTGACCTAAATTGCCACTGCCTACCATTTACCCCAATCCCATAAATCACCTGAAATGTTTTTTGGCAAAAATAAATAGCCATTTTATACTTTTCCTTGGCTGTAATTATGTGCTCTTCCAGCCATAGCCCAGTTTATACTTTTCCCAGGCTGTTATTCTGTGTTCTTCCAGCCATAGCCCAAGTTATACTTTTCATGAGCTGCAGTTTTGTACTCTTCCAGCTATAGTGCAATTTACACTTTTCCCAGACTCTAATTTGAGGTCTATCAGCTAAATCCCAATTTATTCTTTTCACGATCTGCAAGTTTGTAATCTTCCAGCCCACTTTATATTCCCCAGACTGTAATTCTGTATGCTTTCAGCTATAGCCCAATTTATACTTTCACCATGCTGTAATTTTGTGCTCTTCCAGCCATAGCCCAATTTATTATTTTCTCAGGCTGTAATTTTCTGCTCTTCCAGCCGTTGCCAAATTTGTACTTTTTCCAGTCTGTAATTTTGTGCTCTTCCAGCAATAGTCCAATTTATGCTTTTCACAATCTACAATTTTCTCTGCCATAGCCAAATTTATGGTTTTCATGGGCTGCAGTTTTATACTCTTGCAGCTATAGTCCAATTTATACATTTCGCATGCTGTAATTTTGTGCTCTTCCAGCAATAGCCCAATTTATACTTTTACCAGGCTGTAATATTGTGCTCTTCCAGCTATAGCCTGATTTTTACTTTTTCCAATCTGTAATTTTCTGCTCTTAATACCATTGCCCGATTTATTCTTTTCTTAGGCTGTAATTTTGTCCACTTCCAGAAATTGCACAATTTATTCTTTTTCCAGGCTGTAATTTTGTGCTCTTTCAGCCATATCCCAATTCATATTGTCATGCACTGCAATTTTGTGCTCTTCCAGCTGTAGCCATTTTATACTTTTCCTTGGCTGTAATTATCTGCTCTTCCAGCCATAGACCAGTTTATACTTTTCCCAGGCTGTTATTCTGTGTTCTTCCAGCCATTGGCCAATTTATACTTTTTCCAAGATGTAATTGTGTGCTTTTCCAGCCATAGCCCAATTTATACTTTTCATGATCTGCAGTTTTGTACTCTTTCAGCTATAGCCCAATTTATACTTTTCCCATACTGTAATTTTTATGCACATCCTGCTATATCCCAATGTATTCTTTTCACAGGCATTAATTCTGCATGCTTCCAGCGATAGCCCAATTTATACTTTTCCCAGGCTGTTATTCTATTTTCTTGCAGCCATTGCCCAATTTGTACTTTTTCCAAGATGTAATTTTGTGGTCTTGCAGCCATAGACCAAACTATACTTTTCTCAGGCTACAGTTTTGTGCTCTTCCAGCTATTGTCCAATTTATTCTTTTCTAAGGCTGTTATTGTGTGTTCTTCTAGCCAAAGCCAATTTATACTTTTTCCAGGCAGTAATAAGAGCACAAAACTGCAGATTGTGAAAAGTATCAATTGAGCTATTGGTGGAGGAGCACAAAATTATAGCCTGTGAAAAGTGTAAACGGGCTATAGCTGGAAGAGCTCAAAACTGCAGATTATGAAAAGTGTAAATGGGGATATTGCTGGAAGAACCCAAAATTACAGCCTGGAAACAGTACAAATTTGGCAATGGCTGGAAGAGCACAAAATTACAGCTTGAGAAAAGAATAAATCAGACTATAGCTGGAAGAGCACACATTACAGCATGAGAAAAGTATAAATCGGGTAATGGTTGGAAGAGTATAAAACTGCAGCCAGGGAAAAGGATTAATTGGTCTATTACTGGAAAAGCACACAATTACAGCCTGGGAAAGTATAAATTGGACTATGGCTGGAAGAGCATAAAACTGCAGCCCGTGAAAAGTATAAATTGGGCTATGCCTGGAGGAGCACAAAATTGCAGCCTGGGAAAAGAATAAATTGGACTATAGCAGGATGTGCAAAAAATTACACCCTGGGAAAAGTATAAATTGGGCTATAGCTGAGAGAATACAAAACTGCAGATCGTGGAAAGTAAAAATTGGGCTACAGCTGGAAGAGCACAATATTACAGCCTGGTAAAACTATAAATTGGGCTGGAGCTGGAAGAACATAAAACTGCAGATCATGAAAAGTATAAATTGGACTACAGCTGGAAGAGAACAAAATTAGAGCCTGGGAAAGTATAAATCGGACTATGGCTGGAAGAGACCAAAATTACAGCCTGAGAAAAGAATAAATTTGACTGTATCTGGAAGAGCACAAATTACAGCATGTGAAAAGTATAAATCAAGCTGTAGTTGGAAGTGCACAAAACTGCCACCCTTGAAAAGTATAAATTGGCCGACAGCAGCTAAAGCATAAAACTGCAGATTGTGAAAAGTATAAATTGGACTATGGCTAGAAGAGCACAGAATTACAGCCTGTGAAAGTATAAATCAGGCTATAGCTGGAAGAGCACAAATTACAGTCTGGGAAAGTATACATTTTTCTGTACCTGGAAGAGCACAGAATTGCAGCTTAGGAAAAGTATAAATTGGTCTATAGCTGGAAGAAGACATAATTACTGCCTTGGAAAGTATAAATTGGGTTATGGCTGGAAGAGTACAAAATTACAGCCTAGGAAAAGAATACATTGGGCTATAGCTGGATGTGCAAAAAATTACAGCCTGGGAAAAGTAAAAATTGGACTATAGCTGAAAGAATTCAAAACTGCAGAACGTGGAAAGTAAAAATCGGGCCTTAGCTGGAAGAGCACAATATTACAGCCTGGTAAAAGTATAAAGTGGGCTAGAGCTGAAAGAATACAAAACTGCAGATCATGAAAAGTATGAATTGGACTATGGCTGGAAGAGCACAAAATTACAGCCTGAGAAAAGAATTAATTTGGCAATGGCTCTGGAAGAGCCCAAAATTACAGCCTGGGAAAAGTAAAAATTGGGCTATAGCTGGAAGGGCACAATATTACAGCCTGGGAAAAGTATAAATTTGGCTATCGCTGGAAGAGAACAAAATTATAGCCTGAGAAAAGAATACATTTTACAGTAGCTGGAAGAGCACAAAACTGCAGCCCTTGAAATGTATAAATAGGGCTAAGGCTGTAAGAGCACAACATTACAGCCTGGAAAAGATGTAAATTTGGCAATGGCTGGAAGAGCACAAAATTACAACCTGGAAAAAGTATAAATTGGGTAATGGCTGGAAGAGTACAAAATTACAGCGTGAGAAAAGAATAAATTGGACTATAGCTGGAAGAGCACAAATTACAGGCTGTGAAAAGTATAAATTGTGCAATTGCTGGAAGGGCATGAAATTACAGCCTGAGAAAAGAATAAATTGGACTATAGCCAGAAGAGCACAAATTATAGCCTGTGAAAAGTATAAACCGGGCTATGGCTGGAAGAATATAAAACTGCAGCCCATGAAAAGGATAAATTGGGCTAACCTGGTTCCATAAATCACCTGGAATCAATTTATATTAAAAATAAAAATATCATGTCTCCTGGCCTAAATGACCACTGCAGATATTTTACTCTAGATCAATAATTTACCGGGAACCCATTTTTGGCAAAAGTACAAATATCACCTCAGGTGTCCTAAACGACAACCTCAAACCTTTTACACCAGCTCCATCAGTCTGTTACAAGCCACTTTTTGGAAAACTACAAATATTACCTCAGGTGTCTTAAACTGCTGTCATGGACCTTTCACCCCACGTACAGATATCAACTGGAACCGATTTTTTGCAACAATAAAAATTTCACCTAAGCTGGCTTGAACAACCACTGCTGACCTTTCACAATGACTCCATAGATCACCTGGAACCATTTCTGGCAAAAAAAATTACCTCAGGTGGCATAAATGACCACTGCCTACTTTTCACCCACACCCCATTAATCACCTGAAACCCATTTTTGGCAAAACATACATATATCACATCAGGTAGCATTAATCTAGAAAACAGAGCTTTCACTCCAGCAGGATAAATCAACTGCAACCCATTTTTTTGTAAAACCAAACCTTTAACCCCAACTATAGATATCAACGTGAACCGATTTTATACAAAAATAAAAACTTCACATCAGCTAACTTAAACAACCACTGCAACCTTTCTCAATGACTCCATAGATCACCTGGAACCCATTTGTTGCAAAAATAAAAACATTATCTCTGGTGGCCTAAATGACCACTGCAGTCCCATTAGCCCTGCTCCATAACTCTCCTGGAACCACTTTTTGGTAAACATAAAAATAATACCTCAGGTGGCCTATTCATATACCTTTTACAGAGGTTCCATTAAGCACTTGGAGCCCATTTTTGGCAAAAACAAAAACAGAACAAAAGGAGCCAAATGAGCACTGTGGATATTTCACCCCACCCATTATTGGCAAAAACTAAAAATATCACCACAGGTGGCCCAAATGAAATCCACTGACATTTTACCCAAGGTACTTAAATTAACTGGAACCCATTCTAACAAAAAAAAATATCACCACAGGTGGCGAAAATGACCACCATGTACCTTTCACCCTGTCCACATAGATCACCTGGAACCCATTTTTGCCAAAAACGAAAACATCACCACTGGTTGCCTAAAGGTCCTCTGTAGACCTTTCACCCTGGCTCCATAAATCACCAGGAACCAATTTCTATTAAAAATAAAAATATCATGTCTCCTGGCCTAAATGACCACTGCAGATTCTTTTACTGTGGATCAATAATTTACTGGGATCCCATTTTTGGCAAAAGTACAAATATCACCTCTGGTGTCCTAAACAACAACCTCAAACCTTTTACACCAATTCCATTAGTCACTTCCAACCCACTTTTTCAAAAACTACAAATATCACCTCAGGTGTCTTAAATGACTGCCATGGACTTTTCACCCCAACTCTAGATATCAACTGGAACTGTTTTTATCCAAAAATAAATATTTCACCTCAGCTGGCTTGAACAACCACTGCTGACCTTTCACAATGACTCCATAGATCACCTAGAACCATTTCTGGCAAAAACCAAAATATCACCTCAGGTGGCCTAAATGACCACTGCTGACCTTTTACCCAAACCCCATTAATTAACTGAAACTGAATTTTGGCAAAAAATACATATATCACATCAGGTAGCATTAATGTAAAAAACAGATCTTTCACCCCAGCAAGATAAATCACCTGCAACACATGTTTTGCAAAAATAAAAAGTTCACCCCAGGTGGCCTAAATGGACACTGCATCACATTCTCCATGTCTCCAAATATAATCTGAAACCCATTTTTTGTAAAAATTAAAATAGCACCCCTGGTGGTCTAAAGCTCTACTGTGAATCTTTTACCTCACCTCCATAAATCACCTGAAACCCATTTTTGGCAACAACAAAAACATATCCCCTCTAGTGGCCTCAATGACCACTTTGGACATTTTACACCAGCTCCGTCAATCACCTAGAAACCATTTTTGGCAAAAAAATAGCACCTCAGGTGGAATAAACGACCACCGCTGATCTTGCACTCCAGCTATTTAACTCACCAAAAACCCATTTTTGAAACAAATAAAAAATTTCAAATCAGGTGTCTTAAAGAACCATGAAGAAACTTTCAACAAGGCTCCATAGATCAGCTGGAGCATGTTTTTGGCAAAAACTAAGAATACCCCCTCATCTGGTGTAAATGACCTAAACAGGACTTTTACCCAAGATTCATATCACCTGGAACAAATTTTAGCAAAAAGAAGAATCACCTCAGGTGGCCTAAATGACAACTGCAGATCTTTTACTCTGGATACATTAATTACGTTGATCCCAGTTTTGGAAAAAATACAAATATCACCTCAGGTGGCCAATAAATAACCTCAGACCTTTCACACCAGCTCCATTAATCACCTACAACCCACTTTTTAAAAAACTAAAAATATCACCTCACGTGGTTTAAATGACTACTGTGGACAGTTCACATTAGCTCCAGATGTCACCTGGAATCCACTGTTTGCAAAAATAAAAATTTAACTTCAGATGGCTTTAACAACCATCACGGACTTTTCACAATTACTCCATAGATCAACTGGAACCAATTTTTGGCAAAAATAAAATTATCACTTTAGGTGGCCTAAATGACCACCACCTGCCTTTAACCTCAGGTGACCTAAATTACCACTGCCTACCATTTAACCCAATCCCATATATCACCTGCTTTTTTTTTGCAAAAATAAATATATCACTTCAGGTGACCTAAATGACAACCTTTCACCCCAGCTTCATAAATCACCTGCAACCCATTTTCAGCAAATATGAAAATTTCACCTCAGGTGGCCTAAATAACCACTGAGGAACTTTGAATCTGGCTCAGTAGATCTCCTGAAACCTATGTATGGCAAAACATAAAAATATCACCTCAGATGATATAAATTACCTTTTACCTTTGCTCCATACATAACATGGAACTACTTTTTAGTAAAAATAAAAATATCACCTCTGGTGGCCTAAACAGCCACTGCATCACATTCACCATGGCACCATAGATCACCTGGAACCCATTTTTGGCATAAAGAAAAATAGCATGCCTGGTGGTCTAAAGCTCTACTGTAGATCTTTTACCTCACCTCAATAAATCAACTAAAACCCATTTTTGGCAACAACAAAAAAATATCACCTCTGGTGGCCTCAATGACCACTTTGGACTTTTTATACCAGCTCCATCAATCACCTAGAAAACATTTTTTGCAAAAATTTTAAAATGTACCTCAGGTGGCCTAAACAGCCAGCATTGATATTTCACTCCAGCTATTTAATGCACCAAAAACCCGTTTTGGAAAAAATAAAAATTTCAGCTGAGGTGGCTTAAAGAACCATGAAGAAACTTTCATCCAGGCACCATAGATCACCTGGAGCATGTTTTTGGCAAAAGCTAAAAACATCACCTCATGTGACCTAAATGACTTCCAGAGACATTTTGCCCCAGTTTCATATCACCTGGAACACATTTTAGCAAAAAGAAGAATCACCTCAGGATTTCTAAACAATAACCGAAGAGCTTTCACACCAGCTCCATTAATCACCTGCAACCCCCTTTTTCAAAAACTATAAATATCATCTCACATGGCTTAAATGACCACTGTGGACATTTCACCTCAGCTCCAGATATCACCTGGAATCCATTGTTTACAAAAATAAAAATTCCACCTCAGGTGGCTTAAACAACCATTGTGGACTTTCCACAGTGACTCCATAGATCACGTAGCATCCATTTTTGGCAAAAATAAAATTATCACCTCAGGTGGCCTAAATGACCACTACCTACCTTTAACCTCAGGTGTTTGAAATGATCACTGCTTACCTTTTAACCCAATCCCATAAATCACCTGAGGAAAAGCTAGCCAATTCGGTTAAGAAGGGGGATAAAATCTTTATAGATATATCAGCAAGCGTAGAAAGACAAAGGGAAGGATTGTGAGGCTGAATAGAATGAACAGTGGGTGGGCAGAGGGGTACAGTGAAAAAGCAAGGATATTGAACGAATATTTCTGCTCAGTATTCACAAAAAAGGAGGAGGAAATGCCTAATCCAATTAACAGATGCACTCTTGATAGGGGGGTCGATCCCAGTCCTTTCACAGAAGAAAGGGTTCTGCAAGAACTCTTAAAAGTGAAGGTGGACAAAGCAATGGGGCCTGATGGAATTCACCCCAGAATTCTAAAAGAATTAAGGGGGGAACTAGTGAAACCACTGGCTACTCTTTTTAATAAATCATGGGAGGATGGTGTGGTACCCGAGGACTGGAGGAAGGTGGATGTGATTCCCCTTCACAAAAGTGGGACCAAGACAGAGGCAGGAAACTACAGACCTGTCAGTTTGACCCCTGTGGTAGGGAAAGTGATAGAGTCACTTCTGAAGGAAATAATAGCTGAGTACCTAAATGCCAGTGGGGCACAGGACCCAAGGCAATATGGGTTCACAGTGGGAAGATCATGTCAGATGAATCTAATAGATTTCTTTGACTTGGTGATCAACGTAGTAGACCAAGGAGGGGCTGTGGACATGGCCTACCTAGACTTTAACAAATCATTTGACACAGTCCCACACAAAAGATTAACAGACAAATTAACCAACCTGAGAGTGGGTCCCAGGGTGGCAGCCTGCGTAAAACATTGGCTGGACAAAAGGACACAGAAGGTAATTGTAAATGGGGTCCACTCTGAAGAAAGAGGGGTTACTAGTGGGGTACCGCAGGGTTCAGTATTGGGTCCAGTCCTTTTAAGTAACATTGCAGAGGGACTGGAAGGAAAAGAATGCCTCTTTGCAGATGACACTAAGATCTGCAACAGGGTAGAGATACACCAGGAGGCATGGAAAGGATGAGAAAGGACTTGGCAAGGTTGGAGGAATGGTCAGAAGTATGGCAGCTAGGATTCAATGCAAAGAAGTGCAAAATAATGCACCTGGGAAACAAGAACCCAGGGGAAGAATACACAAATGGGGGAGGTAGAAACAACAACAAAAAAGGAAAGTGACCTGGGGGTAATCATATCAGATGACCTTAAGATTAGCAAGCAATTTGAGAAGGCAGTAGGGAGGGCTGGGGGTATACTGGGATGCATACTGAGATTCATCAGCAGCAGAAAACAGAACGTTGTTATCCCTCTGTACAGACAGTTGCTGAGACCCCATCTGAAGTACTGCGTCCAGTTCTGGAGACCCCATCTCTGCAAGGACATCAACAGGATAGAGGCAGTCCAGAGGAGGGCAACTAAAATGGTCCAGGGTCTACAAACGAAGCTGCATGAGGAGAGACTAAAGGAGCATAATATGTATACCCTTGAGGAAAGAAGGGGGGGACATGATAGAAACTTTTAAGTACCTCAGTGGAATCAACAAAGTCCAAGAGGGTAGCATCTTTCAGAAAAAGAGACGTGCAAGAACAAGGGGACACAACTTAAAGATAGTGGGGGGGCAGTTCAGGGACAATGTGAGGAAGTATTATTTCACAGAGAGGGTAGTGGATTCATGGAACAGCCTTCCTGAGGAGGATGTGGGGTCTAAAACTGTGGGAGAATTCAAGAATGCATGGGACAGACATAAGGCAATTCTTGTGGGGGGAAAGAAGAAATAGGCTGTTGGTTAACTAGGATCTGCGGTCTATCCTGTAGGTAGGGAAATGGGCAGACTAGATGGGCCAAGCGGTCCTTATCTGCCATCAAAGTCTATGTTTCTATGTTTCTAAATTCATTTTTGGCAAAAATAAATATGTAACAGCTGGTGGCCTAAATGACAACCTCAGACCTTTTACCCCAGCTCCATAAATCACCTGGCACTCATTTTTGGCAAATACATACATTTCACCTCAGGTGGCCTAAAAAACCACTGAGGAACTTTGAATCTGGCTCCATAGTTCACCTGAAACCTATTGATGGCAAACAATAAAAATGTCACCTGAGATGGCTTAAAGAACCACAAAGAAACCTTCAACCAGGCTCCATAGATCACCTGGAGCATCTTTTTGGCAAAACTAAAAATATCACCTCATGTGGCCTAAATGACATCCACAGACATTTTACTCCAGGTTCATATAACGTGGAACAAATTTTAGCAAAACAAAAACACCTCAGGTGGCCTAAATGACAAACTCAGAGCTTTTACACCATTTTCATTAATCACCGGCAACCCACTTACCAGGGATATGAACAACTATAAGTATTTAATACACAACGGGTGGGCCCGAGACTAGCAGGAATATAAAAAACAATATGTATGAAATATACATTGGGTGGGACATTAGACAACCAGGGAATTAGACATAGTTATCTATTTAATCATGATGGGGTTGCCGCTAGATTACAAGACATATTGAAAATATTATTTTTTGTATTCAGATGGGGTAGAACAACCCCCTGAGCAAAGCACACCCTCATTTAACTTTCTAGACCACTCCTGGGCTGAGAAAATCTATTTTTAAATCTGGCCATATAGTCACTCACTTGCGATGCACGATCGCGTTCCAGGAATCTTGCAATCAAAAAATTTGGAGGCTCGCAATCAAAGATTGCTAGTGAGAAATGAACTAAGATTTTAAAAGCTCAGAACTCTTTTTTTAGACCGATTTGGATCAAACCAAAGGCATGGCTCTATAGATCGGAGTCCCCTGATTAAAACCCATCCAAGTTTTACTTCAGAAGTGACCCCTGAGCTGAGATATTTGTGTTTTTCCAATCAGAAAATTTAAAACAAGATGGCGGATCTCACGATCAAAGAATTTTTAAAATTCTCGGGGACAAAGATTCTTGAACCGTGAAGTTGCAAAATCTTTGATCACGAGGTGAGAAGAGATGGCCAGAACCACATTCTTTGTTCGCAAAATAAGCACATAAATTTTCCCTTTGAGTTATAATGGGAACTTAAAAGTGGCATAACCTTTGAAAGCCTTAATATGTTTTCACCAAACAAAAATTGGCATATCTAGCTACCAAAGCTCTTTCAAGCAGACCATCTCTCAGAGCAACAGGCCACACAATGGCCGTGCAGGGTCACATTCAAAATCCCAAAAGCTGCCTCCAAAAATGGATAATTTTGCATTTTTCAGAGTTTTCACATGAAAAGCCTGTAAGTCCGACCAAAACTCAATTGGAAAATCAAGAGAACTACCATGCCCCAGTGTGCGTACCACATTTCAGGCAAATCCATTGAATGGGTCCAAAGTTTATTAACGTGCAAAATTTTGAGTTTAACATAGAAGTGAGCGCTGAACCCTAACTATAGTGGCATGACCGTGCCACTATAATATATATGGGTGAAAGGTACATAGTCTCTGTCTCTGTCTCTATCTCTCTGTCTCTGTCTCTGTGTCTCTCAGTCTCTCTGTCTCTGTCTCTCTGTCTCTCTGTCTCTGTCTCTGTCTCTCTTTCTCTGTCTCTCTGTCTCTCTCTCTGTCTCTGTCTGTGTCTCTGTCTCTCTGTCTGTCTCTGTCACTCTGTCTCTGTTTCTGTCTCTCTCTCTCTCTCTCTCTGATCATTTTTTGCCAAAAATGGGTTCCAGGAAATACATGGATCCAGAGTATTATTATTTTTATTTTTATCAAAAATTGGTTCCAGGTAATTTATGGATCTGGAGTAAGAGATCTGCTGTGGTCATTTAGGACACCAGAGGTAATGTTTTTATTTTTACTAAAAAATTGGTTCCAGGTGATTTAAGGAGCTGATGTGAAAGGTCTGCAGTGGTCATTTAGGCACCTGGGGTGACATTTTTATTCCTTTTTTGCCTGAAATTGGTTACAGGTGATTTATGGCACCTGGATAAAAGGTCTGCAGTGGACCTTTAGGCAACCAGGGGTAATATTTTCATTTCTGCCAATATCACCTGAGGTGATATTTTTATTTCTTGCCAAAAATGGGTTTCAGGTTCAAAGTTCCTCAGTGGTTGTTTAGGTCACCTGAGTTGAAATGTTTATTTTTTCCAAAAATGAGTTCCAGGTGAGTTAAAGAACTGGGGTGAAAGGTCTGCAGAAGACCTTTAGGTAACCAGGGGTGATATTTTCATTTTTGGCAAAAATGGCATCCAGGTGATCTATTCAGATAGGGTGAATGGTACGTGGTGGTATTTTAGGCCACCTGAGGTGATATCATTTAGGCCTCATCAGGTAATATTTTTATTTTTCCTCAAAATGGGTTCTAGGTAATTAATAGATCGAGAGTAAAAGATCTGTAGTGGTCATTTAGGCCAACTGAGATTAATTTGCTAAAATGTTTTCAGGTGATAGATCACTTGGAACCCATTTTTTTAACAAAAATAAAAATAGCACCCCTGGTGGTCTAAAGCTCTACTGTGGATCTTTTACCTCACCTCCATAAATCACCTAAAATGCATTTTTGGCAACAACAAAAACATATCACCTCTGGTGGCCTCAATGACCACTTTGGACATTTTACACCCGCTTCATCAATGACCTAGAAACCATTTTTGGCAAAAAAAAAAAAACACCTCAGGTGAGATATCACCTTATGTGGCCTAAATGTGACCACCACAGACATTTTAGCCCAGGTCATTTAGGTCACCAAATTTTTCAAAAATAAATATATCACATTAGGTAGTGTAAATGTCCACTGAAGGCCTTTCATCCCAGCTCCATAAATAATCTAGAAGCCTTTTTTGACAAAGATATAAATTTCACATAAGGTGTCCTAAATGACCAGCATGTACCATTCAGCCTCTACCCATAGATCTCCTGGAACCCATTTTTGGCAAAAATAAAAATATCACTCCTGTTGGCCCATAGGTCTACTACGGATCTTTTTCCACAGCTCCATAAATATATTAGAACCCAAATTTTTGGCAAACCAAAAAACATATTGCCTAAATGACTACTTTGAACTTTTTAAACCAGCTACAAAACTCACATGAAAACCATTTTTGCAAAAAAAATATCAACTTAGATGGCCTTAACGACCACTGCTGACCTTTCTCCCCAGCTATGGCCTAATTTATACTTTTCCCATGCTGTAATTTTGTGCACGTCCAGCTATAGCACAATGTTTTCTTTTCCCAGGCTTTAATTTTGTGCTCTTAAAGCTATAGCCTGATTTATACTTTTCACAGGCTGTAATTTGTGCTCTTCCAGCTATACTCCAACTTATTTTTTTCTCAGGCTGTAATTTTCTGCTCTTTCAGAAATTCCCAAATTTAAACTTTTTCCATGCAGTAATGTTGTGCTCCTCCAGCTATAGACTAATTTATTCTTTTATGGCTGCAGTTTTATACTGTTCCAACCATAGCCCAATTTTTACCTTTTCCAGTGTGTAATTTTGTGCTTTTCCAGCAATTGCCTGATTTATTCTTTTCACAATCTACAGTTTTGTCCTCTTCCAGCTATAGCCCAATGTATTCTTTTCTCAGACTTTAATTTTGTGCTGTTTCAGCCATTGTCCAATTTATACTTTCCCAGTCTGTAATTTTGTGCTATTCCAGCTATAGCCTAATTTATACTTTTCCCTGGCAGCAGTTTTATACTCTTCCAACCATAGCCCGATTTATACTTTTCTCATGCTGTAATTAGTGCTCTTCCAGCTATAGTCTGACTTATTCTTTTCTCAAGCTGTAATTTTGTGCTCTTCTAGCCATTGCCAAATTTGTACTTTTTCAGGCTGTAAATTTGGTCTCTTCCAGCAATAGCCCCATTTATACTTGTCATGATCTGCAGTTTTGAGCTCTTCCAAATATAGCCCATTCACACTTTTCACAGGCTATAATTTTGTGCTCCTCCAGCAATAGCCCAATTGATACTTTTCACAATCTGCAGTTTTGTGCTCTTCCAGCTATCATCTGATTGATACTTTTTCGAGGATGTAATATTGAGCTCTTCCAGCTATTGCCCAAATTATTCTTTTCTCAGGCTGTACTTTTGTGCTCTTCCAGCCATTGCCCAATTTATTCCTTTTCCAGGGTGTAATTTTGTGCTCTTCCAGCCATATCCCAATTTATATTTTCACGGGCTGCAATTTTGTGCTCTTCCAACTATAGCCATTTTATACTTTTCCTTTACTGTAATCACATGCTCTTCCAGCTATAGCCCAGTTTATTCTTTTCCCAGGCTGTTATTGTGTGTTCTTTCCAGCCATTGTCCAATTTATACTTTTTCCATGCCTGTAATTTTGTGCTCTTCCAGACATAGCCCAATTTATATTGTTCATGTGCTGCAGTTTTGTACTCTTCCAGTGATAGCCCGATTTATACTTTTCACAGGCTGTAATTTGTGCTCTTGAAGTGTAGCCTAATTTATACCTTTCACAGGCTGTAATGTGTGCCCTTCCTGCTGTAGTCCAATTTATTATTTTCCCAGGCTGTAATGTTGTGGTGTTCCAGCCATAGCCCAATTTATCCTTTTCATGGGCTGCAGTTTTATATTCTTCCAGCCATAGCCCAGTTTATACTTTTCACAGGCTATAATTTGTGCTCTTCTGGCTATAGTCTAATTTATTCTTTTCTCACGCTGTAATTTTGTACTCTTCCAGCCATTACCCAATTTATACTTTTTCCAGGTTGTAATTTTGTGCTCTTCCAGCCATTGCCAAATTTACATTTTTTCCAGGCTGTAATGCTGTGCTCCTACAGCCTTAGCCCTATTTATACATTTCACAGGCTGCAGTTTTGTGCTCTTCCAGCTACTGTAAAATGTATTCTTTTCTCAGGCTATAATTTTGTTCTCTTCCAGCGTTAGATAAATTTTTACTTTTCCCAGGCTGTAATTCTGGGCTCTTCCAGAGCCATTGCCCAATTAATTCTTTTCTCAGGCTGTAATTTTGTGCTCTTCCAGCCATAGTCCAATTCATACTTTTCATGATCTGCAGCTTTGTATTCTTTCAGCTCTAGCCCAATTTATACTTTTACCAGGCTGTAATATTGTACTCTTCCAGCTAAGGCCCGATTTTTAAGTTCCACGTTCTGCAGTTTTGAATTCTTTCAGCTATAGTCCAATTTTTACTTTTCCCAGGCTGTAATTTTTTGCACATCCAGCTATAGCCCAATGTATTCTTTTCCTAGGCTGTAATTTTGTGCTCTTCCAGCCATAACCCAATTTATACTTTCCGAGGCAGTAATTATGTATTCTTCCAGCTATAGACCAATTTATACTTTTCCTAAGCTGCAATTCTGTGCTCTTCCAGGTACAGAAAAATTAATACTTTCCTAGACTGTAATTTGTGCTCTTCCAGCTATAGCCTGATTTATACTTTCACAGGCTGTAATTCTGTGCTCTTCAGCCATAGTCCAATTTATACTTTTCACAATCTGCAGTTTTATGCTTTAGCTGCTGTAGGCCAATTTATACTTTTCATGGGTGGCAGTTTTGTGCACTTCCAACTACAGCTTGATTTATACTTTTCACAGGCTGTAATTTGTGCTCTTCCAGATACAGTCAAATTTATTCTTTTCTCAGGCTGTAATTTTGGTCTCTTCCAGCCATAGTCCGATTTATACTTTCCCAGGCTCTAATTTTGTTCTCTTCCAGCTATAGTCCAATTTATACTTTTCATGATCTGCAGTTTTATGTTCTTCCAGCTCCAGCCCAATTTATAGTTTTACCAGGCTGTAATATTGTGCTCTTCCAGCTGTAGCCCAATTTTTACTTTCCACGATCTGCAGTTTTGTATTCTCTCAGCTATAGCCCAATTTATACTTTTCCCAGGGTGTAATTTTTTGCACATCCTGCTATAGCCCAATTTATTCTTTTCCCAGGCTGCAATGTTGTGCTCCTCCAGCCATAGCCCAATTTATACTTTTCACGGGCTGCAGTTTTATGCTGTTCCAGCCATAGCCCAATTTATTCTTTCCCAGGCTGTAATTGTGTGCTTTTCCAGCAATAGACCAATTTATCCTTTTCCCTGGCTGCAGTTTTATACTCTTCCAACCATTGCCCGATTTATACTTTTCTCATGCTGTAATTTGTGCTCTTCCAGCTATAGTCTGATTTATTCTTTTCTCAAGCTGTAATTTTGTGCTCTTCCAGCCATTGCCAAATTTGTACTGTTTCCAGGCTGTAATTTTGGGCTCTTCAAGCAATATCCCCATTTATACTTTTCATAATCTGCAGTTTTGAGCTCTTCCAGCGATAGCCCATTAAAACGTTTCACAGGCTATAATTGTGTGCTCCTCCACCAATAGCCCAATTGATACATTTCACAATCTGCAGTTTTGTGCTCTTATTACTGCCTGGAAAAAGTATAAATTGGCTTTGGCTAGAAGAACACACAATAACAGCCTGAGAAAAGAATAAATTGGGCAATAGCTGGAAGAGCACAAAACTGTAGCCTGAGAAAAGTATAGTTTGGGATATGGCTGCAAGACCACAAAATTACATCTTGGAAAAAGTACAAATTGGGCAATGGCTGCAAGAAAATAGAATAACAGCCTGGGAAAAGTATAAATTGGGCTATCGCTGGAAGCATGCAGAATTAATGCCTGTGAAACGAATACATTTTCTCAGGCTGTAATTTTCTGCTCTTCCAGCCGTTGCCAAATCTGTATTTTTTCCAGTCTGTAATTTTGTGCTCTTCCAGCAATAGTCCAATTTATGCTTTTCACAGGCTGTTATTGTGTGTTCTTCTAGACAAAGCCAATTTATACTTTTTCCAGGCAGTTATAAGAGCACAAAACTGCAGATTGTGAAAAGTATCAATTGGGCTATTGGTGGAGGAGCACACAATTATAGCCTGTGAAAAGTGTAAATGGGCTATAGCTGGAAGAGCTCAAAACTGCAGATTATGAAAAGTATAAATGGGGATATTGCTTGAAGAGCCCAAAATTACAGCCTGGAAACAGTACAAATTTGGCAATGGCTGGAAGAGCACAAAATTACAGCTTGAGAAAAGAATAAATCAGACTATAGCTGGAAGAGCACAAATTACAGCATGAGAAAAGTATAAATCGGGCAATGGTTGGAAGAGTATAAAACTGCAGCCAGGGAAAAGGATAAATTGGTCTATTGCTGGAAAAGCACACAATTACAGCCTGGGAAAGTATAAATTGGGCTATGGCTGGAACAGCATAAAACTGCAGCCCGTGAAAAGTATAAATTGGGCTATGCCTGGAGGAGCACAAAATTGCAGCCTGGGAAAAGAATAAATTGGGCTATAGCAGGATGTGCAAAAAATTACACCCTGGGAAAAGTATAAATTGGGCTATAGCTGAGAGAATACAAAACTGCAGATTGTGGAAACTAAAAATTGGGCTACAGCTGGAAGAGCACAATATTACAGCCTGGTAAAACTATAAATTGGGCTGGAGCTGGAAGAACATAAAACTGCAGATCATGAAAAGTATAAATTGGACCATAGCTGGAAGAGAACAAAATTAGAGCCTGGGAAAGTATAAATCGGACTATGGCTGGAAGAGACCAAAATTACAGCCTGAGAAAAGAATAAATTTGACTGTATCTGGAAGAGCACACATTACAGCCTGTGAAAAGTATAAATCAAGCTGTAGTTGGAAGTGCACAAAACTGCCACCCATGAAAAGTATAAATTGGCCTACAGCAGCTAAAGCATAAAACTGCAGATTGTGAAAAGTATAAATTGGACTATGGCTGGAAGAGCACAGAATTACAGCCTGTGAAAGTATAAATCAGGCTATAGCTGGAAGAGCACAAATTACAGTCTAGGAAAGTATTAATTTTTCTGTACCTGGAAGAGCACAGAATTGCAGCTTAGGAAAAGTATAAATTGGTCTATAGCTGGAAGAATACATAATTACTGCCTCGGAAAGTATAAATTGGGTTATGGCTGGAAGAGCACAAAATTACAGCCTAGGAAAAGAATACATTGGGCTATAGCTGGATGTGCAAAAAATTACAGCCTGGGTAAAGTAAAAATTGGACTATAGCTGAAAGAATTCAAAACTGCAGAACGTGGAACTTAAAAATCGGGCCTTAGCTGGAAGAGCACAATATTACAGCCTGGTAAAAGTATAAATTGGGCTAGAGCTGAAAGAATACAAAGCTGCAGATCATGAAAAGTATGAATTGGACTATGGCTGGAAGAGCACAAAATTACAGCCTGAGAAAAGAATTAATTGGGCAATGGCTCTGGAAGAGCCCAGAATTACAGCCTGGGAAAAGTAAAAATTTATCTAACGCTGGAAGAGAACAAAATTATAGCCTGAGAAAAGAATACATTTTACAGTAGCTGGAAGAGCACAAAACTGCAGCCCGTGAAATGTATAAATAGGGCTAAGGCTGTAGGAGCACAGCATTACAGCCTGGAAAAAATGTAAATTTGGCAATGGCTGGAAGAGCACAAAATTACAACCTGGAAAAAGTATAAATTGGGTAATGGCTGGAAGAGTACAAAATTACAGCGTGAGAAAAGAATAAATTGGACTATAGCTGGAAGAGCACAAATTACAGCCTGTGAAAAGTATAAATTGTGCAATTGCTGGAAGAGCATGAAATTACAGCCTGAGAAAAGAATAAATTAGACTATAGCCAGAAGAGCACAAATTATAGCCTGTGAAAAGTATAAACCGGGCTATGGCTGGAAGAATATAAAACTGCAGCCCATGAAAAGGATAAATTGGGCTATGGCTGGAACACCACAACATTACAGCCTGGGAAAATAATAAATTGGACTACAGCAGGAAGGGCACACATTACAGCCTGTGAAAAGTATAAATTAGGCTACACTTCAAGAGCACAAATTACAGCCTGTGAAAAGTATAAATCGGGCTATCACTGGAAGAGTACAAAACTGCAGCACATGAACAATATAAATTGGGCTATGTCTGGAAGAGCACAAAATTACAGGCATGGAAAAAGTATAAATTGTACAATGGCTGGAAAGAACACACAATAACAGCCTGGGAAAAGAATAAACTGGGCTATAGCTGGAAGAGCATGTGATTACAGTAAAGGAAAAGTATAAAATGGCTATAGTTGGAAGAGCACAAAATTGCAGCCCGTGAAAATATAAATTAGGATATGGCTGGAAGAGCACAAAATTACACCCTGGAAAAGGAATAAATTGGGCAATGGCTGGAAGAGCACAAAAGTACAGCCTGAGAAAAGAATAATTTGGGCAATAGCTGGAAGAGCTCAATATTACATCCTCGAAAAAGTATCAATCAGATGATAGCTGGAAGAGCACAAAACTGCAGATTGTGAAAAGTATCAATTGGGCTATTGCTGGAGGAGCACAAAATTACAGCCTGTGAAAAGTGTGAATGGGCTATAGTTGGAAGAGCTCAAAACTGCAGATCATGACAAGTATAAATGGGGCTATTGCTGGAAGAGACCAAATTTACAGCCTGGAAAAAGTACAAATTTGGCAATGGCTAGAAGAGCACAAAATTACAGCTTGAGAAAAGAATAAGTCAGACTATAGCTGGAAGAGCACTAATTACAGCATGAGAAAAGTATAAATCGGGCTATGGTTGGAAGAGTATAAAACTGCTGCCAGGGAAAAGTATAAATTAGGCTATAGCTGGAATAGCACAAAATTACAGACTGGGAAAGTATAAATTGGACAATGGCTGAAACAGCACAAAATTAAAGTCTGAGAAAAGAATACATTGGGCTATAGCTGGAAGAGGACAAAACTGTAGATTGTGAAAAGAATAAATCAGGCAATTGCTGGAAAAGCACAAAATTACACACTGGAAAAGGTAAAAATTGGGCTATGGTTGGAACAGTATAAAACTGCAGCCATAAAAGAATAAATTAGTCTATAGCTGGAGGAGCACAACATTACTGCATGGAAAAAGTTTAAATTTGGGAATTTCTGAAAGAGCAGAAAATTACAGCCTGAGAAAAAAATAAGTTGGAGTATAGCTGGAAGAGCACAAATTACAGCCTGTGAAAAGTATAAATCAGGCTATAGCTTTAAGAGCACAAAATTAAAGCCTGGGAAAAGAAAACATTGTGCTATAGCTGGACGTGCACAAAATTACAGCATGGGAAAAGTATAAATTAGGCCATAGCTGGGGAGAAAGGTCAGCAGTGGTCGTTAAGGCCATCTAAGTTGATATTTTTTTTGCAAAAATGGTTTTCATGTGAGTTTTGTAGCTGGTTTAAAAAGTTCAAAGTAGTCATTTAGGCAATATGTTTTTTGGTTTGCCAAAAATTTGGGTTCTAATATATTTATGGAGCTGTGGAAAAAGATCCGTAGTAGACCTATGGGCCAACAGGAGTGATATTTTTATTTTTGCCAAAAATGGGTTCCAGGAGATCTATGGGTAGAGGCTGAATGGTACATGCTGGTCATTTAGGACCTGTTATGTGAAATTTATATCTTTGTCAAAAAAGGCTTCTAGATTATTTATGGAGCTGGGATGAAAGGCCTTCAGTGGACATTTACACTACCTAATGTGATATATTTATTTTTGCCAAATTTGGTGACCTAAATGACCTGGGCTAAAATGTCTGTGGTGGTCACATTTAGGCCACATAAGGTGATATCTCACCTGAGGTGTTTTCTTTTTGCCAAAAATGGTTTCTAGGTCATTGATGGAGCGGGTGTAAAATGTCCAAAGTGGTCATTGAGGCCACCAGAGGTGATATGTTTTTGTTGTTGCCAAAAATGCATTTTTGGTGATTTATGGAGGTGAGGTAAAAGATCCACAGTAGAGCTTTAGACCACCAGGGGTGCTATTTTTATTTTTGTTAAAAAAATGGGTTCCAAGTGATTTATCACCTGAAAACATTTTAGCAAATTAATCTCAGTTGGCCTAAATGACCACTACAGATCTTTTACTCTCGATCTATTAATTACCTAGAACCCATTTTGAGGAAAAATAAAAATATTACCTGATGAGGCCTAAATGATATCACCTCAGGTGGCCTAAAATACCACCACGTACCATTCACCCTATCTGAATAGATCACCTGGATGCCATTTTTGCCAAAAATGAAAATATCACCCTTGTTGCCTAAAGGTCCTCTGCAGACCTTTCACCCCAGTTCTTTAACTCACCTGGAACTCATTTTGGAAAAATAAACATTTCAACTCAGGTGACCTAAACAACCACTGAGGAACTTTGAACCTGAAACCCATTTTTGGCAAGAAATAAAAATATCACCTCAGGTGATATTGGCAAAAATGAAAATATTACCCCTGGTTGCCTAAAGGTCCACTGCAGACCTTTTATCCAGGTGCCATAAATCACCTGTAACCAATTTCAGGCAAAAAAGGAATAAAAATGTCACCCCAGGTGCCTAAATGACCACTGCAGACCTTTCACGTCAGCTCCTTAAATCACCTGGAACCAATTTTTTAGTAAAAATAAAAACATTACCTCTGGTGTCCTAAATGACCACAGCAGATCTCTTACTCCAGATCCATAAATTACCTGGAACCCATTTTTGATAAAAATAAAAAAGTCACATCAGGTGTAGAAAACAAACACCTCAGACCATTTAAAAGGTTTCCAAAGATCACCTTGAACCCAGTTTTGGCAAAAATAAAAATTTTACCTCAGGTGGCCTAAACGACCACTTTGTAACATTCACTCCGGCTCCACAGATTAGCTGGAACCCATTTTTGGCAAAAGATAAAAATATTGTTCCTGGTTACCTCAGGTCCTCTGCAGACCTTTCACCCTTTCTCCATAAATCAACTGGAGAAAATGTCTGGTAAAAATAAAAATATCACCTCTCCTGGCCTAAATGACCACTGCAGATATTTTACTCTGGATCCATGTATTTCCTGGAACCCATTTTTGGCAAAAATACAATTATTACCTCACGTGGCCTATTGACCACCACCTACCTTTAACCTCAGGTGGCATAAATGACCACTGCCAACCTTTTATCCCAATCCCATGAATCACCTGAACTGCATTTTTGGCAAAAATAAATATATCACCTCAGCTGGCCTAAACTACAACCTCAGAACTTTCACACCAGCTCCATAAAACACCTGGAACCCATTTTTGGCTAACATATATACCATTCACCCTAGTTCCACGGATTACCTGGAACGCACTATTTGAAAAACTAAAAAATTCACTGCAGGTGACTGAAATTAGTGGCAAATTAATGTTACAAGTGTTGCTTGCACTGTAGGGCTGCTGTGTAGTGCCGTAGTTATGTTCAAGTGGGAGGAAGGGAGGGAGGGCTTACATGGCGTGATATTGGAGGCAGGGCTTATATGGGGTGAAATTGGAGACAGGGCTTATATGGGGTGATATTGGAGGTGGGGCTTATATGGGGTGATATTGAAGGCAGGGTTTACATGGGGTGATATTGGAGGAAGGGCTTATATGGGGTGATATTGGAGGTGGGGATTATATATGGTGAGATTAGAAGTGGGGCTTGCATGCTGACTATGACGCAAAATGAGATACTCTGACTTGGGTAGTGGCTGATTCAGGCGCATTGTTCATCGGGTATTTGCGAGATTCAGACCTAGGACTATGAGAACTTTTGGCTTACAACTCAATGTTCTAACCTCTGCACTACATTGCAGACCTTAATACTCAGCCAATATATTTATTTTTTTTCTTAAGTAATCATAGGGGTTTAAGTATGAACACTAAAGGAAGTAAAAACAGGAAGGGCAAGGTGAAACCATGATAACAAGGACTGCATAATTCCTGAGTGTCCTTGATTAGGCAGTATACAAGTGCCCTCATCTGGGTTCAGACCTCTGCCTTTTTGCTTGTAAAGCCAAGAGACATCCAGTGTACCACCTGAGGAGCTTGGTGAAATCGCTGGTCTCGTCTTTAAGAGCATGTAGCTTTGTAATACATGCATATAGCAATGGAAAGAGCTGCTGGCTGTTAAAAGCATGACTATATCCACATCACAACATTTGAATATTGCTCATTTATTAGTTGAACAGAATGCTGGGTAGCCTGAGTTCAAATCCTGGCTAATGCACTATTTTTTTTTCTCTCTTCCGTTTCTTCTGGTTCCACTAGAGAGGCGTACTAATGTTAGCGGAGTCACCTTAATTGCCTGCATTCTTTTTTTTTATCAGCCCGCTTTCCCATCTGCAGTTTGCCAGCACCACACACTTGAAGGTACCCCTTTAGGCCACATTGGGTGATATTTTCAATTTTGCCAAAAATGATTCCAGGTGATATTGACTGGGGTGAATGGTATGAAGTGGTCATTTAGGCCACCTGAGTTAATATTTTCATTTTTATTAAAATTGGGTTCCAGGTTATGTATGGAGCAAGGGTAAAAGGTCATTTATGCCAACTGAAGTGATATTTTTATTTTTTGCCATAAATGGGTTACAGGTGATCTGTTGAGCCAGATTCAATGTTCCTCAGTAGTTGTTTAGGCCAAATTAGCTGCAATTTATAAATTTGCCAAAAATGGGTTCCAGGTGATTTATGGAGCTGGTGTGAAAGTTCTGAGGTTGTAGTTTAGGCCAGCTGAGGTGATATATTTATTTTTGCCAAAAATGCAGTTCAGGTGATTCATGGGATTGGGATAAAAAGGTTGGCAGTGGTCATTTATGCCACCTGAGGTTAAAAAGGTAGGTGGTCAATAGGCCATATGAGTAATAATTGTATTTTTACCAAAATGGGTTCCAGAAATACATGGATCCAGTAAAATATCTGCAGTGGTCATTTTGGCCAGGAGAGGTGATATTTTATTTTACCAGACATTTCTCTCAGTTGATTTATGGAGACAGGGTGAAAGGTCTGCGAGGACCTTTAGGCAACCAGGAACAATATTTTTATCTTTTGCCAAAAATGGGTTCCAGCTAATATGTGGAGATGGAGTGAATGCTACAAAGTGGTCGTTTAGGCCACCTGAGGTAAAATTTTTATTTTTGCCAAAACTGGGTTCAAGGTGATCTTTGGAAACCTTTTAAATGGTCTGAGGTGTTTGTTTTCTACACCTGACGTGACTTTTTTATTTTTATCAAAAATGGGTTCCAGGTAATTTATGGATCTGGAGTAAGAGATCTGCTGTGGTCATTTAGGACACCAGAGGTAATGTTTTTAATTTTACTAAAAAATTGGTTCCAGGTGATTTAAGGAGTTGACGTGAAAGGTCTGCAGTGGTCATTTAGGCACCTGGGGTGACATTTTTATTTCTTTTTTGCCTGAAATTGGTTACAGGTGATTTATGGCACCTGGATAAAAGGTCTACGAGTGGACCTTTAGGCAACCAGGGGTAATATTTTTCATTTTGACAATATCACGATGGTGATATTTTTAATTTCTTGTCAAAAATGGCTTTCAGGTTCAAAGTTCCTCAGTGGTTGTTTAGAGTCACCTGAGTTGAAATATTTATTTTTCCAAAAATGAGTTCAGGTGAGTTAAAGAACAGGGGTTGAAAGGTCTGCAGAGGACCTTTAGGCAACAGGGTGATATTTTCATTTTTGGCAAAATGGCATCCAAATTGATCTATGCAGATAGAATTGAATGGTATGTGTGGTATTTTAGGCCACCTGAGGTGATATCATTTAGGCCTCATCAGGTAATATTTTTATTTTTCCTCAAAATGGGTTCTAGGTAATTAATAGATCGAGAAAAAAGATCTAGTAGTGGTCATTTAGGCCAACTGAGATTAATTTGCTAAAATGTTTTCAGGTGATAGATCACTTGGAACCCATTTTTAACAAAAATAAAAATAGCACCCCTGGTGGTCTAAAGCTCTACTGTGGATCTTTTACCTCACCTCCATAAATCACCTAAAATGCATTTTTGGCAACAACAAAAACATATCACCTCTGGTGGCCTCAATGACCACTTTGGACATTTTACACCCGCTCCATCAATGACCTAGAAACAATTTTTGGCAAAAAGATAAAAGAAAACACCTCAGGTGAGATATCACCTTATGTGGCCTAAATGTGACTACCAAAGACATTTTAGCCCAGGTCATTTAGGTCACCAAATTTTTCAAAAATAAATATATCACATTAGGTAGTGTAAATGTCCACTGAAGGCCTTTCATCCCAGCTCCATAAATAATCTAGAAGCCTTTTTTGACAAAGATATAAATTTCACATAAGGTGTCCTAAATGACCAGCATGTGCCATTCAGCCTCTACCCATAGATCTCCTGGAACCCATTTTTGGCAAAAATAAAAATATCACTCCCTGTTGGCCTATGGGTCTACTACGGATCTTTTTCCACATGCTCCATAAATATATTAGAACCCAAATTTTTGGAAAACCAAAAACATATTGCCTAAATGACTACTTTGAACTTTTAAAACCAGCTACAAAACTCACATGAAAACCATTTTTGCAAAAAAAAAATATACAACCAAGATGGCCTTACGACCACTGCTGACCTTTCTCCCAGCTATGGCCTAATTTATACTTTTCCATGCTGTAATTTTTGTGCACGTCCAGCTATAGTACAATGTTTTCTTTTCCCAGGCTTTAATTTTATGTACTCTTAAACTATAGCCTGATTTATACTTTTCACAGGCTGTAATTTGTGCTCTTCCCAGCTATACTCCAATTTATTATTTTCCCAGGCTATGTAATGTTGTGGTGTTCCATCCATAGCCCAATTTATCCTTTTCATGGGCTGCAGGTTTATATTCTTCCAGCCATAGCCGGTTTATACTTTTCACAGGCTATAATTTGTGCTCTTCTGGCTATAGTCAATTTATTCTTTTCTCGAGGCTGTAATTTCATGCCCTTCCAGCAATTGCACAATTTATACCTTCATGAAGCTACAATTTGTGCTCTTCAGCTATAAGTCCAATTTATTCTTTTTCTCACGCTGTAATTTTGTACTCTTCAGCCATTACCAATTTATACTTTTCAGGTTGTAATTTTGTGCTCTTCCAGCCATTGCCAAATTTACATTTTTCAGGCTGTCAATGTTGTGCTCTTACAGCCTTAGCCCTATTTATACATTTCACGGGCTGCAGTTTTGTACTCTTCAGCTACTGTAAAATGTATTCTTTTCTCAAACTATAATTTGTTCTCTTCAGCGATAGCCAAATTTATACTTTTCCCAGGCTGTAATATTGTGCCCTTCAGCTATAGCCTAATTTTACTTTTCCCAGGCTGTAATTTTGGGCTCTTCCAGGCCATTGCCAAATTAATTCTTTCTCAGGCTACAATTTTGTGCTCTTCCAGCCATAGTCAATTCATACTTTTCATGATCTGCAGTTTTGTATTCTTTCAACTCTAGCCACTTTATACTTTTACCAGGCTGTAATATTGTGCTCTTCCAGCTAAGGCCAGATTTTTACTTTCCACGATCTGCAGTTTTGAATTCTTTCAGCTATAGTCCAATTTTTTACTTTTCCCAGGCTGTAATTTTTTGCACATCCAGCTATAGCCCAATGTATTCTTTTCCTAGGCTGTAATTTTGTACTCTTCCAGCCATAACCCAATTTATACTTTCCAAGGCAGTAATTATGTGTTCTTCCCCAGCTATAGACCAATTTATACTTTTCCTAAGCTGCAATTCTGTGCTCTTCCAGGAACAGAAAAATGTATACTTTCCCAGACTGTAATTTGTGCTCTTCCAGCTATAGCCTGATTTATACTTTCACAGGCTGTAATTCTGTACTCTTCTAGCCAAAGTCCAATTTATACTTTTCACAATCTGCAGTTTTATGCTTTAGCTGACTGTAGAGCCAATTTATACTTTTCAAGGGTGGCAGTTTTGTGCACTTCCAACTACAACAGATTATACTTTTCACAGGCTGTAATTTGTGCTCTTCAGATACAGTCAAATTTATTCTTTCTCCAGGCTGTAATTTTGGTCTCTTCCAGCCATAGTCCGAGTTATACTTTCCCAGCTCTAATTTTGTTCTCTTCTCATGTAGTCAATTTATACTTTTCATGATCTGCAGTTTTATGTTCTTCAGCTCAGCCCAATTTATAGTTTAACATGCTGTAATATTAGTGCTCTTCAGCTGTAGCCAATTTTACTCCCACGATCTGCAGTTTTGTATTCTCTCAGCTATAGCCAATTTATACTTTTCCCAGGGTGTAATTTTGCACATCCTGCTATAGCCAATTTATTCTTTTCCCAGGCTGCAATTTTGTCCTCCTCAGCGCATAGCCAATTTATACTTTTCACGGGCTGCAGTTTATGCTCTTCAGCCATAGTCAATCCATACTTTCCCAGGCTGTAATTGTGTGCTTTTCCAGTAATAGACCAATTTATCAGCAAACTAAAATTTCATGACAGGTGGTTTAAATGACATCCACTGACATTTTAACCCAGGTACATAAATTACCTAACCCATTATTACAAAAAAAAAATCACTACAGGTGGACAACCGACCACCATGTACCAGTCACCATCTGCATAGATTGAACCCATTTTGCCAAAAATGAAACATCATCCCTGGTTACTAAAGGTACTCCAGACCTTTCACCTCATTTCATAAATCAACTGAACCAATTTTATTAAAGCATAAATATCATGACTACCGGCCCAAATGACCACCAGATCTTACCTGGATCAATAATTACCAGGAACCCATGTTTGGCAAAATACAATATACTCAGGTATCCTAAACGACAACCTCAGATCTTTTACACCAGCTCCATTAGTCACTTACAAGCCACTTTTGAAAAACCACAAATATCACCTCAGGTGTCTTAAAGGCGATACTGACTTTACCCCAACTCCAGATATCACTGAAACCGAATTTTTTGCAAAATAAATATTTCACCTCAGTTGGCAGACAGCCACCGCTGACCTTCCACAATGACCCACATCACCTGGAACCATTTCTGGCACAAATAAAAATATTACCCAGGTGGCTAAATGACCACCACCACCATTTACCAAAACTCCATTAATCACCTGAAACCCATTTTTAAAAAAAAATATTACATCAGGAAACATATACAAAAAACGATCTTCACCCCAACAGATAAATAAACACAAAACAATTCTTGCAAAATAAAATTTCAGGTTGCCCAAACCCCACTACACACATCTCCTTGTCCACTAGATCTCCTGGAACCCATTTTTAAAAAAAACAACCCTGGTTGTCAAAAGCTCACTGTGAATACTACCACCTCCATAGATCACCAGAAACTATTTTTGGCAACAACAAAAAACTATCCCCTCTGAGCCCTCAATAGCCACTTTGACATTTTAACTGACCTTTCACAATGACCCACAATCACCTGGAACCATTTCTATAAAAATAAAAATATCACCTCAGCCCTAAATGACCATTGCTACCATTCACCTGTCTGCATAGATCACCTATAGAGCTCAATAATCACCTATAATCATTTTGGCAAACAACCTCAGGTGGAATAAACAACACCATTGATCTTCCACCAGCTATTTAACTCAACAAAAACAATTTTGAAACAAATAAGAACCACCTCAGGTGGCCAAGAGCCATCAAGAAACTTTCAACCAGGCTCCATAAAACAGCTGGGTATGTTTTGGAAAAACAAAAAATAATACCCATTGTGGTCTCAAAACCTAAACAGACCTTTTAACCCAGACTATATCACCTGAACAAATTTTAACAAAAGAAGATACTCAGGTGGCCTAAATCACAACTGCAAATCTTTACTCTGGATATATTAATACCTGGATCCCAGTTTTGGGAAAATACAATATCACCTCAGGGGCCAAATCATGACCTCACAATTTCACACCACCCATTAATCACCTGTAACCCACTTTTAAAAACTAATGGCCACACCATGCAGCTTAAAAGCCACTGGTCAGTTCACCAGCTCCATATCACCTGGAACCACTGTTTTCAAAATAAAAATTTAACTGATGACCCAAACAACCATTGCAGACTTTTACAATTGCTCCTAGGTCACCTGGAACCAACTCTAAGCAAAGTAAAATTATCACTGGTGGCCAAATGACCTCACCAGCTTTAACCTCAGGTGACATAAATTACCACTGCCTATCATTTACAAATCCCACACATCACCAGAAATGTTTTTTAGAAAATAAATATATCACCTCAGATGGCCTAAAGGACAACCTCAGACATTCAACCCAGTTTCATAAATCACCTGCAACATTTTCCAGCAAATAAATACCACCCCAGGTGGCTAAACAACCACTCAAGACTTTCAATCTGCTCCATAGATCTTGAAACCCTTTTATAACAAATGAAATATCTCCTCAGGTGGCATAAAAAAGGACATTTACCCTGCTCAGACATGATCTAGAAACCCATTTTAGGTAAAAAATAAAATATAACCTCAGGTGGCCTAATGAGCACTACAGACCTTCTATTCAGGTGCCATAAATCACTTGAGACTGATTTTCAGCAAAATGAGTAGAAATGTCACACAGGTGGCTAAATATCTACACATACTCACCTGTTCCATAAATCACCGAACCAATTTATAGTAAAAAAAACATTACTTGGTGGCCCAATGAACCACTACAGGTATTTACCAGATCCATAAGTTACCTGAACCCATTTTCCCAATAAAAAATAAAATGTCACATGAGATGGAAAGAAACAAATTCCTCAGCCTTTACAATGTTCCATAGATCAATTGAACACAGTTTTGCAAAAATAAAACTATCAGCTCAGGTGGCCAAATGACAACCTCAGACTTTTTACACCAGTTCCATTAGTCACTTGAACCAATTTTCAAAACTTAAAACATACGGCAGGTGTCATAACGACTGCCAGGACCTTTCACTAACTATAGATATCAACGGAACCGATTTTATAAAAAATAAAATTTCACCTCAGCTGGTTGAAATAAACACTGCAACTATTCACAAAAACCCATAGATCACCTGGGCCATTTCTGGCAAAAAAAAAATATCATCTCAGTACCTAAACGACCACTGCCTCACCACCCACCCTATCTGCATAGATCACTATAGGCTCCATAATCAATAAATCATTTTTGGCAAAACAAATCACCCCAGGTGGAATAAACGACCACCATCATCTTTCACTCCAGCTATTTAACTCACCAAAACCACTTTTTGAAACAACAAAAATTCACTCAGGTGGCTTAGAACCATCAAGAAACTTTCAACCAGGCTCCACAAAACAGCTGAGTATGTTTGAAAAAAACTAAAAAATTACCCATTGTGGTCTCAAATCCAAACAGACCTTATCCCAGATCTATATCACCTGGAACAAATTTTAGCAAAGAAGAATCACCTCAAGTGGCCCAAATCACAACTGCAAATCTTTGCTCTGGACACATTAATTACCTCGATTCCAGTTTTAAAAATCAAAAAGATCACCTCAGGGGCCAAATCATGACCCTCACAATTTTCACGCCAGCTTCATTAATTACATGTAACCCAGTTTTAAAAACTAAAAATATCACCTCATGTGGCTTAAATGACACTATCACCTCAGCTGCAGATATCACCTGGAATCCACTCGTTTGCAAAAATAAAAATTGAACTTCAGATGACCTAAACAACCATCGAGGACTTTCACAATTGTTCCATAGATCACCTGGAACCAATTTAAGAAAAAGTACATTATCACTTCAGGTGGTGACTAACATACTACCTTTAATCTCAGGTGACCTAAATTACCACTGCCTATCATTTACCCCAATCCCACACATCACCAGAAATGTTTTTTTAGCAAAAATAAATATATCACCTCAGGTGGCCTAAAGGACAACCTCAGACATTTCACCCCAGCTTCATAAATCATCTGCAACCCATTTTCAGCAAATATGTAAATTTCACCTCAGGTGACCCAAACAACCACTCAGGAACTTTCAATCTGGCTCCATAGATCTCCTGAAACCTTTTTAATGCAACAAATGAAAATATCACCTCAGGTGGCATAAAGGACCTTTTACCCTTGCTCCATACATGATCTGGAACTCATTTTAGGTAAAAAATAAAAATATTACCTCAGGTGGCCTAAATGAGCACTGCAGACCTTCTATTCAGGTGCCATTAAATCACTTGGAACTGATTTTTGGCAAAAAATGAATAGAAATGTCACCACAGGTGGCCTAAATGACTACTGCAGACCTTTCACCTTGGTTCCATAAATCACCAGGAACCAATTTATAGTAAAAATAAAAACATTACTTCTGGTGGCCTCAATGACCACTGCAGGTACTTTACTCCAGATCCATAAATTACCTGGAATCCATTTTTAATAAAAAATTAAAATGTCACATCAGATGTAGAAAACAAATTCCTCAGCCCTTTTACAGTGTTTCCAAAGATCAATTGAATGCAGTTTTGGCAAAAATAAAAAATATCAGCTCAGGTGGCCTAAATGACAACCTCAGACTTTTTACACCAGCTCCATTAGTCACTTACAACCCACTTTTTCAATAACTTTAAATATCACCTCAGGTGTCATAAATGACTGCCATGGACCTTTCACCCCAACTATAGATATCAACGGGAACCGATTTTGTAGAAAAAAATTACATTTCACGCTAGCTAGAAAATAACCACTGCAACCTTTCCACAATGACTCCAGTAGATCACCTGGAACCATTACTGGCAAAAATAAAAATATCACACTCAGGTGGCCCTAAATGACCATTGCCTACCATTCACCCTGTCTGCATAGATCACCTGTAGAGAGCTCCATCAACCACCTATAAATCATTTTTCGAAAAAAATCATCTCAGGTGGAATAAACAACCGCAATTGATCTTTCACTCCAGCTACTTAACTCAACCAAAAACCACTCCTTAGAATCAAATAAAAATCAACCAAGGGGCTCAAGAGACATCAAAGAAACTCCTCAACCAGGCTCCATAGATCAGCTGGAGTATGTTTTTGGCAAAAAATAAAAATATTACTAATTGTGGTCTAAAAGTTCTAAACAGACCTTTTACCCCAAATTCATGTCACCTGGAACAAATTTTAGCAAAAAGAATCACCACAGGTGGCATATATCACAAGTGCAAATCTTTTACTCTGGATACATTCATTACCTGGATCCCAGTTTTGGGAAAAATACAAAAATCACCTTCAGGGGCCAAACAATAACCTCAGACCTTTCACACAACTCCATTAATCACCTGCAACCACTTTTAAAAAACTAAAAATATCACCTCCACGTAGCTTAAATGACAACTGTAGACAGTTCACATCAGCTCCAGATATCACCCCGGAATCCACTGTTTGCAAAATATAAATTTAACTTCAGATGGCTTTAAACAACCATTATGAGGACTTTTCGATTACTCCATAGATCAACCTGGAACCAATTTTGGTAAAACTAAAATTATCACTTCAGGAGGCCTAAATGTCAACACCTGCCTTTAACCTCAGGAGACCTAATTACCACTACCTACCTTTTACCCCAATCCCATAAATCACCTGAAATTGTTTTGGCAAAAATAAACATATCACCTAAAGGTGGCCTAAATGAAAACCCTCAGACCTTTCACCCCAACTTCATAAATCACCTGCAACCCATTTTCAACAAATATGTAAATTCACCTCAGGAGGCCTAAACAACCACTGCAGAACTTTGAATCTGGTTCCATAGATCACCATTTTATGGCAACAAATGAAAATATCACCTCAGGTGGCATAAAGGACCTTTTACCCTTGCTCCATACATGACCTGGAACACATTTTTGGTAAAAATTAAAATATTACCTCGGGTGGCATAAATGGGCACTGCAGACCTTTAATTCAGGTGCCAAAAATCACCTGGAACTGATTTCTTGCAAAAAATGAATAGAAATGTCACCCCAGGTGGCGTAAATGACTACCACAGACCTTTCACCTTGGTTCCAGAAATCACCTGGAACTAATTTTTAGTAAAAAATAAAAACATTATTTCTGGTGGCCTCAATGACCACTGTAGATCTTTTACTCTAAATCCATAAATTACCTGTAACCCATTTTTGTCAAAAATGCAAATATCACCTCAAGTGGCCTAAATGACATCCTCAGACCTTTTACATCAGCTCAATCAGTCACTTACAACCCACTTTTTCAAAAACTTTAACTATCACCTCAGAGTGTCTTAAATGCCTGTCATGGACCTTTCCATATCTCTATAGATATCAATGGAACCAATTTTATGCAAAAATTAAAATACACCTCATCTGGCTTAAACAACAATTGCAACCTTTCATAGCCACCATAGATCACCTGGAACCCATTTGTGGCAAAATAAAAATATGTATCTCTCGTGGTCTAAATGACCTGCAGTCACTATTACCCTGCTCCATAACTAACTTGGAACCACTTTCTAGTAAACATAAAAATATTTTCTCAGGTGGCCTACATGACCACCCCAGACCTTTTACAAAGGTTTCTTTAAGTACCTGGAACCCATTTTTGCCAAAAACAAAAATATAACTTAAGGAGCCCAAATGAGCACTGCGGACATTTCACCCCAGCTATTTTTGGCAAAAACTAAAAATATCACCACAGGTGGCCTAAATGACATCCACCGACATTTTACACCAGGTACATGAATTACCTGGAACCCATTATTACAAAAAAAAAATATCACCACAGGTGGCCTAAATGACCACCATGTACCATTCACCCTGGCTGCATAGATCACCTGGAACCCATTTTTGCCAAAAATGAAAACATCATCCCTGGTTGCCTAAAGGTCCTCTGTAGACCTTTCACCCTGGCTCCATAAATCAGATGGAACCAATTTCTATTAAAATCAAAAATATCATGTCTCCTGGCCTAAATGACCACTGCAGATCTTTTACTCTGGATCAATAATTTACCGGGGTCCCATTTTGGGCAAAAATACAAATATCCCCTCAGGTGTCCTAAACAACATCCTCAAACCTTTTACACCAGCTCCATTAGTCACTTACAAGCCACTTTTTGAAAAACTGCAAATATCACCTCAGGTGTCTTAGACGGCTGCCATGGACCTTTCACCCCAAATCCAGATATCAACTGGAACGATTTTTTGCAAAATAAATATTTCACATCAACTGGCTGAAACAACCACTGCTGACCTTTCACAATGACCCATAGATCACCTGGGAACCATTCAGCAAAATAAAAATATCACCTTGACCAGTGCCTATCTTTTACCCAAATCCCATTAATCACCTGAAATCCATTTTTGGCTAAAAATACATATGTCACATCAGGTAACATTACCTTTAAAACAGATCTTTCATCCCAGCAAGATAATCAATTGCAATCCATTTTTTGCAAAAATAAAAATTTCACCCCCAGTGGCCTAAACGAACACTGCATCACATTCGCCATATCTCCATAGATCATTTGGAACCCATTTTTTGCAAAAGTAAAAACAGCACCCCTGGTTTTAGGTAAAGCTCTACTGTAAATCTTTCACCTCACCTCCATAAATCACCTGAAACCCAGTTTTGGCAACAACAAAAACATATCCCCTCTTGTGGCCTCAGTGACCACTTTGAACATTTTACACCAGCTCCATCAATCACCTTGAAAACATTTTGGCAAAAAAATCACCTCAGGTGGAATAAACAACCACCGTTGATCTTTCACTCAACATAACTCACAAAACCCATTTTTAAACAAATAAAACATTTCAACTCAAGTGGCAAAAGAACCATGAAGAACTTTCAACCAGGCTCCATAGATCAGCTGGAGCATGTTTTGTAAAAAAACAAAAATATCACCTCATGTGGTCTAGATGACCTAAGCAGGCCTTTTCTTTGAATTCATATCACCTGGAATGAATTTAGCAAAAGAAGAATCACCTGAGATGGACTAAATGACAACTGCAGATCTTTCACTCTGGATACATTAATTCCCTGAATCCCAGTTTGTAGAAATACAAATATCACCTCAGGTGTGAAACAATAACCTCATTTCACACCAACTCCATTAATCACCTATACCACTTTTTAAAAACTAAAAATATCACCTCACACTGGCTTAAACCACCATATGAACAGTTAACCATAGCTGCAGATATCACCTGGAATCCACTGTTTGCAAAAATTAAAATTTAACTTCAGATGGCTTAAACAACCATTGCAGAATTTTTACAATTACTCTATAGATCACCTGGAACCAATTTTTGGCAAAAATAGAATTATCACTTCAGGTGGCCTAAATGACCACCTCCTGCCTTAAACCTCAGGTGACCTAAATTGCCACTGCCTACCATTTACCCCAATCCCATAAATCACCTGAAATGTTTTTTTGGCAAAAATAAATAGCCATTTTATACTTTTCCTTGGCTGTAATTATGTGCTCTTCCAGCCATAGCCCAGTTTATACTTTTCCCAGGCTGTTATTCTGTGTTCTTCCAGCCAAAGCCCAAGTTATACTTTTCATGAGCTGCAGTTTTGTACTCTTCCAGCTATAGTGCAATTTACACTTTTCCCAGACTCTAATTTGAGGTCTAACAGCTAAATCCCAATTTATTCTTTTCACGATCTGCAAGTTTGTAATCTTCCAGCCCACTTTATATTCCCCAGACTGTAATTCTGTATGCTTTCAGCTATAGCCCGAGTTATACTTTCACCATGCTGTAATTTTGTGCTCTTCCAGCCATAGCCCAATTTATTATTTTCTCAGGCTGAAATTTTCTGCTCTTCCAGCTGTTGCCAAATTTGTACTTTTTCCAGTCTGTAATTTTGTGCTCTTCCAGCAATAGTCCAATTTATGCTTTTCACAATCTACAATTTACTATCATCCAGCCATAGCCAAATTTATGGTTTTCATGGGCTGCAGTTTATACTCTTGCAGCTATAGTCAATTATACATTTGCATGCTGTAATTTTGTGCTCTTCAACAATAGCCCAATTTATACTTTTACCAGGCTGTAAAATTGTGCTCTCTAGCTATAGCTTGATTTTAATTTTTCATGCTGTAATTTTTGCTCTTAATACCATTGCCCGATTTATTCTTTTCTTAGGCTGTAATTTTGTCCACTTCGAAATTGCACAATTTATTCTTTCAGGCATAATTTGTGCTCTTTCAGCCCATATCCCAATTCATATTGTCATAGCTGCAATTTTGTGTCTTCCAGCTGTAGCCATTTATACTTTTCATGGCTGTAATTATCTGCTCTTCAGCCATAGATCAGTTATACTTTTCCCTGGCTGTTATTCTGTGTGTTCTTCCAGCATTCCCAGTTTATACTTTTTCAAGATGTAATTGTGTGCTTTTCCAGCCATAGCCAATTTATACTTTTCATGATATACGGTTTTGTACTCTTTCAGCTATAGCCCAATTTATACTTTTCCATACTGTAATTTTATACATCCTGCTATATCCAATGTATTCTTTTCACAGGCATTAATTCTGCATACTTCCAGTGATAGGCCAATTTATACTTTTCCCAGGCTGTTATTCTATTTTCTTGCAGCATTGCCCAATATTACTTTTCCAAGATGTAATTTTGTGGTCTTGCAGCCATAGCCCAAACTATACTTTTCAGAGCTACAGTTGTGCTCTTCCAGCTATTGCCCAATTTATTCTTTTCTCAGGCTGTGTGTGTGTTCTTCTAGCCAAAGCCAATTTATACTTTTTCCAGGCAGTAATAAGAGCACAAAACTGCAGATTGTGAAAAGTATCAATTGGGCTATTGGTGGAGGAGCACAAAATTATAGCCTGTGAAAAGTGTAAATGGGCTATAGCTGGAAGAGCTCAAAACTGCAGATTATGAAAAGTGTAAATGGGGATATTGCTGGAAGAACCCAAAATTACAGCCTGGAAACAGTACAAATTTGGCAATGGCTGGAAGAGCACAAAATACAACAGAAAAAGAATAAATCACAGACTATAGCTGGAAGAGACACATTACAGCATGAGAAAAGTATAAATCGGCAATGGTTGAAGAGTATAAAACTGCAGCTAGAAAAGGATAACTTGTCTATTACTGGAAAAGCACACAATTACAGCCTGGGAAAGTATAAATTGGACTATGGTGAAGAGCATAAAACTGCAGCCCGCGAAAAGTATAAATTGGCCTATGCCTGAGGAGCAATAAAATTGAAAGCTGGGAAAAGAATAATTAATATATAGCAGGATGTGCAAAATTACACCCTGGGAAAAGTATAAATTGGGCAGCTGAGAGAATACAAAACTCCAGATCGTGGAAAGTAAAAATGGGCTACAGCTGGAAGAGCACAATATTACAGCCTGGTAAAACTATAAATTGGGCTGGAGCTGGAAGAACATAAAACACAGATCATGAAAAGTAGAATTGGACTACAGCTGGAAGAGAACAAAATTAGAGCCTGGGAAAGTATAAATCAGGACTATGGCTGGAAGAGAGCCAAGTACAGCCTGAGAAAGAATAAATTTGACTGTATCTGGAAGAGCACAAATTACAGCCTGTGAAAAGTATAAATCAAGCTGTAGTTGGAAGTGCACAAAACTGCCACCCTTGAAAAGTATAAATTGGCCTACAGCAGCTAAAGCATAAAACTGCAGATTGTGAAAAGTATAAATTGGACTTTGGCTAGAAGAGCACAAATTACAGTCTGGGAAAGTATACATTTTTCTGTACCTGGAAGAGCACAGAATTGCAGCTTAAGAAAAGTATAAATTGATCTATAGCTGGAAGAACACATAATTACTGCCTTGGAAAGTATAAATTGGGTTATGGCTGGAAGAGCACAAAATTACAGCCTAGGAAAAGAATACATTGGGCTATAGCTGGATGTGCAAAAAAGTACAGCCTGGGAAAAGTAAAAATTGGACTATAGCTGAAAGAATTCAAAACTGCAGATCGTGGAAAGTAAAAATCGGGCTATAGCTGGAAGAGCACAATATTACAGCCTGGTAAAAGTATAAATTGGGCTAGAGCTGAAAGAATACAAAACTGCAGATCATGAAAAGTATGAATTGGACTATGGCTGGAAGAGCACAAAATTACAGCCTGAGAAAAGAATTAATTTGGCAATGGCTCTGGAAGAGACCAAAATTACAGCCTGGGAAAAGTAAAAATTGGGCTATAGCTGGAAGGGCACAATATTACAGCCTGGGAAAAGTATAAATTTGGCGATCGCTGGAAGAGAACAAAATTATAGCCTGAGAAAAGAATACATTTTACAGTAGCTGGAAGAGCACAAAACTGCAGCCCGTGAAATGTATAAATAGGGCTAAGGCTGTAAGAGCACAACATTACAGCCTGGAAAAGATGTAAATTTGGCAATGGCTGGAAGAGCACAAAATTACAACCTGGAAAAAGTATAAATTGGGTAATGGCTGGAAGAGTACAAAATTACAGCGTGAGAAAAGAATAAATTGGACTATAGCTGGAAGAGCACAAATTACAGCCTGTGAAAAGTATAAATTGTGCAATTGCTGGAAGGGCATGAAATTACAGCCTGAGAAAAGAATAAATTGGACTATAGCCAGAAGAGCACAAATTATAGCCTGTGAAAAGTATAAACCGGGCTATGGCTGGAAGAATATAAAACTGCAGCCCATGAAAAGGATAAATTGGGCTATGGATGGAACACCACAACATTACAGCCTGGGAAAATAATAAATTGGAGTATAGCTGGAAGAGCACAAATTACAGCCTGTGAAAAGTATAAATCAGGCTATAGCTTTAAGAGCACAAAATTAAAGCCTGGGAAAAGAAAACATTGTGCTATAGCTGGACGTGCACAAAATTACAGCATGGGAAAAGTATAAATTAGGCCATAGCTGGGGAGAAAGGTCAGCAGTGGTCGTTAAGGCCATCTAAGTTGATATTTTTTTTGCAAAAATGGTTTTCATGTGAGTTTTGTAGCTGGTTTAAAAAGTTCAAAGTAGTCATTTAGGCAATATGTTTTTTGGTTTGCCAAAAATTTGGGTTCTAATATATTTATGGAGCTGTGGAAAAAGATCCGTAGTAGACCTATGGGCCAACAGGAGTGATATTTTTATTTTTGCCAAAAATGGGTTCCAGGAGATCTATGGGTAGAGGCTGAATGGTACATGCTGGTCATTTAGGACACCTTATGTGAAATTTATATCTTTGTCAAAAAAGGCTTCTAGATTATTTATGGAGCTGGGATGAAAGGCCTTCAGTGGACATTTACACTACCTAATGTGATATATTTATTTTTGCCAAATTTGGTGACCTAAATGACCTGGGCTAAAATGTCTGTGGTAGTCACATTTAGGCCACATAAGGTGATATCTCACCTGAGGTGTTTTCTTTTATCTTTTTGCCAAAAATTGTTTCTAGGTCATTGATGGAGCGGGTGTAAAATGTCCAAAGTGGTCATTGAGGCCACCAGAGGTGATATGTTTTTGTTGTTGCCAAAAATGCATTTTAGGTGATTTATGGAGGTGAGGTAAAAGATCCACAGTAGAGCTTTAGACCACCAGGGGTGCTATTTTTATTTTTGTTAAAAAAATGGGTTCCAAGTGATCTATCACCTGAAAACATTTTAGCAAATTAATCTCAGTTGGCCTAAATGACCACTACAGATCTTTTACTCTCGATCTATTAATTACCTAGAACCCATTTTGAGGAAAAATAAAAATATTACCTGATGAGGCCTAAATGATATCACCTCAGGTGGCCTAAAATACCACCACGTACCATTCACCCTATCTGCATAGATCACCTGGATGCCATTTTTGCCAAAAATGAAAATATCATCCAAGCAGACCTCTAAAGCAGTAGGTAAGGCTAGGGGGGTGTTAGGGTGTATTAGTAGGGGTATCACAAGTCGTAAGAGGGAGGTAATAATCCCTCTGTACAAGACATTGGTTAGGCCCCATCTGGAGTACTGTGTGCAGTATTGGAGGCCACACCTTCACAAGGACATTAACCAAATTGAGGCAGTCCAGAGAAGAGCAACCAAAATGGTGCAGGGACTGCATCAGAAGACATATGAGGACAGATTAACGGAGCTCAATATGTATACCCTTGAGCAAAGGAGGGAGAGAGGTGATATGATCGAGACATTTAAACACCTTAAGGGCATAAACAAGGTGAAAGAGTCTAACATGTTTAAATATAAGAAAAATAGCAGGACAAGAGGACACAGCATGAGATTAGAGGGAGGCCGATTAAGGGGGAATGTGAGGAAATTCTTTTTCACAGAAAGGGTGGTAGATGCATGGAATGGCTTACCACAAGTAGTGGCTATGAATACAGTGCAGGGCTTCAAACAGGCATGGGATAGGCATAAGGGAGCAATACAAATGACTATGAATAGATAGGTCACTGACATCGCATAAGGGCCGATGGCACATTTATAAGGTAGAAAAAGAAATGGGCAGACTGGATGGGCCTTGCGGTCCTTATCTGCCGTCAACTTCTATGTTTCTATGTTCTATATCACCCCTGGTTGCCTAAAGGTCCTCTGCAGACCTTTCACCCCTGTTCTTTAACTCACCTGGAACTCATTTTTGGAAAAAAATAAACATTTCAACTCAGGTGACCTAAACAACCACTGAGGAACTTTGAACCTGAAACCCATTTTGACAAGAAATAAAAATATCACCTCAGGTGATATTGTCAAAAATGAAAATATTACCCCTGGTTGCCTAAAGGTCCACTGCAGACCTTTTATCCAGGTGCCATAAATCACCTGTAACCAATTTCAGGCAAAAAAGAAATAAAAATGTCACCCCAGGTGCCTAAATGACCACTGCAGACCTTTCACGTCAACTCCTTAAATCACCTGGAACCAATTTTTAGTAAAAATTAAAACATTACCTCTGGTGTCCTAAATGACCACAGCAGATCTCTTACTCCAGATCCATAAATTACCTGGAACCCATTTTTGATAAAAATAAAAAAGTCACGTTGTAGCATTCACTCCGTCTCCACAGATTAGCTGTTGAGCCAGATTCAATGTTCCTCAGTAGTTGTTTAGGCCAAATTAGCTGCAATTTATAAATTTGCCAAAAATGGGTTCCAGGTGATTTATGGAGCTGGTGTGAAAGTTCTGAGGTTGTAGTTTAGGCCAGCTGAGGTGATATATTTATTTTTGCCAAAAATGCAGTTCAGGTGATTCATGGGATTGGGATAAAAGGTTGGCAGTGGTCATTTATGCCACCTGAGGTTAAAGGTAGGTGGTGGTCAATAGGCCATGTGAGTAATAATTGTATTTTGCCAAAATGGGTTCCAGGAAATACATGGATTCAGAGTAAAATATCTGCAGTGGTCATTTAGGCCAGGAGAGGTGATATTTTTAATTTTACCAGACATTTTCTCCAGTTGATTTATGGAGACAGGGTGAAAGGTCTGCAGAGGACCTTGAGGTAACCAGGAACAATATTTTTATCTTTTGCCAAAAATGGGTTCCAGCTAATCTGTGGAGCCGGAGTGAATGTTACAAAGTGGTCGTTTAGGCCACCTGAGGTAAAATTTTTAATTTTGCCAAAACTGGGTTCAAGGTGATCTTTGGAAACCTTTTAAATGGTCTGAGGTGTTTGTTTTCTACACCTGACGTGACTTTTTTATTTTTATCAAAAATGGGTTCCAGGTAATTTATGGATCTGGAGTAAGAGATCTGCTGTGGTCATTTAGGACACCAGAGGTAATGTTTTTACTTTTACTAAAAAATTGGTTCCAGGTGATTTAAGGAGCTGATGTGAAAGGTCTGCAGTGGTCATTTAGGCACCTGGGGTGACATTTTTATTCCTTTTTTGCCTGAAATTGGTTACAGGTGATTTATGACACCTGGATAAAAGGTCTGCAGTGGACCTTTAGGCAACCAGGGGTAATATTTTCATTTTTGCCAATATCACCTGAGGTGATATTTTTATTTCTTGCCAAAAATGGGTTTCAGGTTCAAAGTTCCTCAGTGGTTGTTTAGGTCACCTGAGTTGAAATGTTTATTTTTTCCAAAAATGAGTTCCAGGTGAGTTAAAGAACTGGGGTGAAAGGTCTGCAGAAGACCTTTAGGTAACCAGGGTGATATTTTCATTTTTGGCAAAAATGGCATCCAGGTGATCTATTCAGATAGGGTGAATGGTACGTGGTGGTATTTTAGGCCACCTGAGGTGATATCATTTAGGCCTCATCAGGTAATATTTTTATTTTTCCTCAAAATGGGTTCTAGGTAATTAATAGATCGAGAGTTAAAGATCTGTAGTGGTCATTTAGGTCAACTGAGATTAATTTGCTAAAATGTTTTCAGGTGATAGATCACTTGAACCCATTTTTTTAACAAAAATAAAAATAGCACCCCTGGTGGTCTAAAGCTCTACTGTGGATCTTTTACCTCACCTCCATAAATCACCTAAAATGCATTTTTGGCAACAACAAAAACATATCACCTCTGGTGGCCTCAATGACCACTTTGGACATTTTACACCCGCTTCATCAATGACCTAGAAACCATTTTTGGCAAAAGAAAAAACACCTCAGGTGAGATATCACCTTATGTGGCCTAAATGTGACCACCACAGACATTTTAGCCCAGGTCATTTAGGTCACCAAATATGGCAAAAATAAATATATCACATTAGGTAGTGTAAATATCCACTGAAGGCCTTTCATCCCAGCTCCATAAATAATCTAGAAGCCTTTTTTGACAAAGATATAAATTTCACATAAGGTGTCCTAAATGACCAGCATGTACCATTCAGCCTCTACCCATAGATCTCCTGGAACCCATTTTTGGCAAAAATAAAAATATCACTCCTGTTGGCCCATAGGTCTACTACGGATCTTTTTCCACAGCTCCATAAATATATTAGAACCCAAATTTTTGGCAAACCAAAAAACATATTGCCTAAATGACTACTTTGAACTTTTTAAACCAGCTACAAAACTCACATGAAAACCATTTTTGCAAAAAAAATATCAACTTAGATGGCCTTAACGACCACTGCTGACCTTTCTCTCCAGCTATGGCCTAATTTATACTTTTCCCATGCTGTAATTTTGAGCACATCCAGCTATAGCACAATGTTTTCTTTTCCCAGGCTTTAATTTTGTGCTCTTAAAGCTATAGCCTGATTTATACTTCTCACAGGCTGTAATTTGTGCTCTTCCAGCTATAGTCCAATTTATTATTTTCCCAGGCTGTAATGTTGTGGTGTTCCATCCATAGCCCAATTTATCCTTTTCATGGGCTGCAGTTTTACATTCTTCCAGCCATAGCCCGGTTTATACTTTTCACTGGCTATAATTTGTGCTCTTCTGGCTATAGTCCAATTTATTCTTTTCTCAGGCTGTAATTTCATGCCCTTCCAGCAATTGCACAATTTATACTTTTCACAGGCTGTAATTTGTGCTCTTCCAGCTATAGTCCAATTTATTCTTTTCTCACGCTGTAATTTTGTACTCTTCCAGCCATTACCCAATTTATACTTTTTCCAGGTTGTAATTTTGTGCTCTTCCAGCCATTGCCAAATTTACATCTTTTCCAGGCTGTAATGTTGTGCTCTTACAGCCATAGCCCTATTTATACATTTCACGGGCTGCAGTTTTGTGCTCTTCCAGCTACTGTAAAATGTATTCTTTTCTCAGGCTATAATTTTGTTCTCTTCCAGCGATAGCCAAATTTATACTTTTCCCAGGCTGTAATATTGTGCCCTTCCAGCTATAGCCCAATTTTTACAATTCCCAGGCTGTACTTTTGGGCTCTTCAGAGCCATTGCGAGTAATTCTTTTCTCAGGCTGTAATTTTGTGCTCTTCCAGCCATAGTCCAATTCATACTTTTCATGATCTGCAGTTTTGTATTCTTTCAGCTCTAGCCCAATTTATACTTTTACCAGGCTGTAATATTGTGCTCTTCCAGCTAAGGCCCAATTTTTACTTTCCTCGATCTGCAGTTTTGAATTCTTTCAGCTATAGTCCAATTTTTACTTTTCCCAGGCTGTAATTTTTTGCACATCCAGCTGTAGCCCAATGTATTCTTTTCCTAGGCTGTAATTTTGTGCTCTTCCAGCCATAACCCAATTTATACTTTCCAAGGCAGTAATTATGTGTTCTTCCAGCTATAGACCAATTTATACTTTTCCTAAGCTGCAATTCTGTGCTCTTCCAGGTACAGAAAAATGCATACTTTCCCAGACTGTAATTTGTGCTCTTCCAGCTATAGCCTGATTTATACTTTCACAGGCTGTAATTCTGTGCTCTTCTAGCCAAAGGCCAATTTATACTTTTCACAATCTGCAGTTTTATGCTTTAGCTGCTGTAAGCCAATTTATACTTTTCACGGGTGGCAGTTTTGTGCACTTCCAACTACAGCTTGATTTATACTTTTCACAGGCTGTAATTTGTGCTCTTCTAGATACAGTCAAATTTATTCTTTTCTCAGGCTGTAATTTTGGTCTCTTCCAGCCATAGTCCGATTTATACTTTCCCAGGCTCTAATTTTGTTCTCTTCCAGCTGTAGTCCAATTTATACTTTTCATGATCTGCAGTTTTATGTTCTTCCAGCTCCAGCCCAATTTTTACTTTCCACAATCTGCAGTTTTGTGCTCTTCAGCTGTAGCCCAATTTTACTTTCCACAATCTGCAGTTTGTATTCTCTCAGCTATGCCAATTTATACTTTTTCCCAGAGTAATTTTTGCACATCCTGCTATAGCCCAATTTATTCTTTTCCCAGGCTGCAATTTTGTGCTCCTCCAGGCATAGCCCAATTTATACTTTTCACGGGCTGCAGTTTTATGCTCTTCCAGCCATAGTGCTATTTATACTTTCCCAGGCTGTAATTGTGTGCTTTTCCAGTAATAGACCAATTTATCCTTTTCCCTGGCTGCAGTTTTATACTCTTCCAACCATTGCCCGATTTATACTTTTCTCATGCTGTAATGTGTGCTCTTCCAGCTATCGTCTGATTTATTCTTTTCTCAAGCTGTAATTTTGTGCTCTTCCAGCCATTGCCAAATTTGTACTGTTTCCAGGCTGTAATTTTGGGTTCTTCCAGCAATATCCCCAATTACACTTTTCATAATCTGCAGTTTTGAGCTCTTCCAGCTATAGCCCATTTACACTTTTCACAGGCTATAATTTTGTGCTCCTCCACAATAGCCCAATTGATACTTTTCACAATCTGCAGTTTTGTGCTCTTATTACTGCCTGGAAAAAGTATAAATTGGCTTTGGCTAGAAGAACACACAATAACAGCCTGAGAAAAGAATAAATTGGGCAATAGCTGGAAGAGCACAAAACTGTAGCCCGAGAAAAGTATAGTTTGGGCTATGGCTGCAAGACCACAAAATTACATCTTGGAAAAAGTACAAATTGGGCAGTGGCTCCGAAAAAATAGAATAACGGCCTGGGAGAAAATATAAGTGGACTATCGCTGGAAGCGCAAATGAAATACACGCCAGAAAAGAGACCATTGAGATATAGCAGGTGCATAAAATCACAGTATGGGAAAATATAAGTGAGCTATAACTCAAGACTAAAACTGCAGATAAGAAAAGTATAAATTGGGGTAACTGGAAAAAACACAATACATCTTGGAAAAGTACAAATTGGGCAATGCTGGAAGAACTGAGGAACAACAGCCAAGGAAAGTATAACAACTGGTCTATGGTGGAAAAGAAGAAAATATAGTAAGAAAGTATAAAATGGCTACATGGAAGAGCACAAATTGCAACACATGAAATATAATTGGGATGGCTGAAAGGCACAAGGTACAACCCGGAAAAAAAAAGTGGCAATTTCTGATGGTACAGCCTGAAAGAATAAATTGAACGTAGTAATAGAGCAAAATTACAACAAAAAGTAAAATCAGGCTATAGCTAGAAAACACACACACAACCTGGTAAGTATAAATGGAGCTATTATGGAAGAGCCTGCAACATCATCTATAAATTGGACTATAACAAACTAAAAAACTGCAGCCATGAAAACCATAAATTTGGCTATGGCAGGAGCAATAAAGTGTGGGTCCAGCATAAATTGGATATTGCTGGAAAACAAAATACAGACTGAAAAAGCAAATTTGGCTGGAAAACAGAAAACCACAGCCTGAAAATAAGAAAGGCTTAACAGGAAGGCATTACAGCATGGTGAAAGTATAATCGGCTATAGCTGAAAGCATGAAAGTACAGTCTGGGGAATATAAAGTGGGCAGGAGGTACAAACTTGCAGATCGTGAAAAGAATAAATGGAATTTAGCTGATGGACCTCAAATTAGAGTCTGGGAGAAAGTAAAGTGCACTATAACTGGAGGCACAAACTGGCTCATGAAAGGCATAACGGGCTATAGCTGGAAAACAACACAAATAACAACCTGGGAAAAGTATAAACTGAAACTATGGCTGAAGAGCACAAGTACAGCCAAGGAAAAGTATAAAATAGCTGTTATTTTGCAAAAAAAACATTTCAGGTGATTTACAGGATTGGGGTAAATATAGGCAGTGGCAATTTAGGTCACCTGAGGTTTAAGGCAGGTGGTGGTCATTGAGCCACCTGGTATAATTTATTTTTGCCGAAAAGTGGTTCCAGGTGATCTATAAAAGTGTAAAATTCTGCAATAGTTGGCGAAGCCATCAAAGTTAAATTTTATTTTGCAAACGTACATTCAGGTGATATCTGCAGCTAAGGTGAACTGTTCACATGGTCATTTAAGCCACGTGAAATGATTTTTAGTTTTAAAAGTGGGTTGCAGGTGATTAATGGGCTGGTGCGAAATGTGTGAGGTGTGTTTGGCCACCTGAGGTGTGTATTTCTACAAAAACTGGATTCAGGTAATTAATGTATCCAGAGTGAAAGATCTGCAGTTGTCATTTAGGCCATCTCAGGTGATTCTTCTTTTTGCTAAAATTTGTTCCAGGTGATATGAATCTGGGGTGAAAAGGTCTGCTTAGGTCATCTAGACCACATGAGGTGATATTTTTAGTTTTTGCCAAAAACATGCTCCAGCTGATCTATGGAGCCTGGTTGAAAGTTTCTTCATGGTTCTTTAAGCCACCTGAGTTGAAATGTTTTATTTGTTTCAAAAATGGGTTTTTGGTGAGTTAAATAGCTGGAGTGAAAGATCAACGGTGGTTGTTTATTCCACCTGAGGTGATTTTTTTTTGCCAAAAATGGTTTCAAGGTGATTGATGGAGCTGGTGTAAAATGTCCAAAGTGGTCATTGAGGCCACAAGAGGGGATATGTTTTTGTTGTTGCCAAAACTGGGTTTCAGGTGATTTATGGAGGTGAGGTGAAAGATTTACAGTAGAGCTTTACCTAAAACCAGGGGTGCTGTTTTTACTTTTGCAAAAAATGGGTTCCAAATGATCTATGGAGATATGGCGAATGTGATGCAGTGTTCGTTTAGGCCACTGGGGGTGAAATTTTTATTTTTGCAAAAAATGGATTGCAATTGATTATCTTGCTGGGATGAAAGATCTGTTTTTACAGTAATGTTACCTGATGTGACATATGTATTTTTTGCCACAAATGGGTTTCAGGTGATTAATAGGTTGGGTAAAAATAGGCACTGGTCAGGTGATATTTTAGTACGCAAAATGGTTCCGGTGATCTATGGGGTCATTGTGAAGATCAGCAGTGGTTATTCAAGCCAGTTGATGTGAAATATTTATTTTGCAAAATCAGTTCAGTTAATATCTGGATTTGGTGAGTCCATAGCAGCGTCTAAGACACTGAGGTGATATTACAGTTTTCAAAAAGTAACTGAAACGACTAATGGGCTGGTGTAAAAAGGTTTGAGGATGTTGTTTTAGGACACTGGTGATATTTATTTACCCAAAATGAACCAGTAAATTTAGTCAGAGTAAAAGATACAGTGGTCGTTAGGCCGGAGACATGATATTTTGATTTATAGAAATTGGTTCCCATCGATTTAGGCCAGGGTGAAGGTCTACAGGATCTTTGACAACCAGGATGATATTTTCATTTTGGAAAATGGGTTCAGGTGATCATGCAGCCAAGTGAATGGTACATGGTGGTCATTTAAGCCTGTAGTGATACAGTAATAATGGGTTCAGGTAATTCATGTACCTGGTGTAAAATGTCAGTGGATATCATTTAGGCCACCTGGTGATATTTTTAGTTTTTGCAAAATAGCTGGGGTAATGTCAGCAGTGCTCATTTGGGCTCCTTAAGTTATATTTTGTTTTGGCAAAAATGGGTTCCAGATGTAAAACCTTTGTAAAAGGTCTAGGGTAATCATATGACCTGAAATATTTATGTTTACAAGTGGTTCCAAGTTAGTTGAACCAGGGTATATGACTGCAGTGGTCAGCTGAACCACAGAGATAGTATTTTATTTTGCCAAATGGGTTCCAGGTGATCTAGGACTCACCATGAAGGTTGCAGTGTTGTTTCAACCAACTGAGGTGTAATTTTAATTTTCATAAATTGGTTCCCAGTGATATCTATAGATGGGTGAAAGGTCCATGAGCATTTAAGACACCTGGTGATAGTTAAAGTTTTGAAAAATGAGGTTATAAGAGACTGATTGAGCTGATGTAAAAGGATACGGATGTCATTTAGGCCCTTGAGGTGATGTTGCATTTTGAAAAAATGATTTACAAGGTGCATGGTTTAGGTAAAGATCTACAGTGGTCATTGAGGTCACAAAAAATATCTTTATTTTACTAAAATTAGTTCAAGTTATTCTGGAACCAAGGTGAAAGGTCTGTGGTGTCATTCCATACCTCGGTGACTTTCTATTCACTTTTGAAATCAGTTCAGGTGATTTTGGCACCTAATTAAGGTCTGCAGTGCCCATTATGCACCGGGTATATTTTAATTTTTACCAAATGTGTTCAGGTCATGTGGAGCAGGGTAAGGTCCTTTATGCCACTGGTGATATTTCATTGTTGCATAAAATGGTTCAGGTGATCTATAGACAGATTAAGTTCTACAGTAGTTATTTAGGCCACCTGAGGTGAAATTCATGTTGCTGAAAATGGGTTGCAGGTGATTTATGAAGCTGGGGTGAAAGGTCACAGGTTTTCTTTAGGGCACATAGGTGATATATTCTTTGCAAAAACAATTTCAGGTGATTTGTGGATTAGAAGTAAATGGTAGGTAGTAATAATTTAGGTCCTGAGGTTAAAGGCAGGTGGTGGACATTTAGGCCTCCTGAGTGATATTTTAGTTTGCCAAAAATTGGTTCCAGGTGATCTAGCAGAATCGTGAAAGTCCACAATGGTTGTTTAAACATCGGAAGTTAAATTTATTTTGCAAACAATGGTTCAGGTGTATCTGGGCTGATGAATATCTACAGTTGTCATTTAAGCTCATAGATGATAGTTTAGTCTTTTAAAAGTGTTTTGCAGGTGATTAATGGGAATGATGAAAGATCTGAGGTTACTGTTGGCAAGAAGCGTGTTTGTATTTTCAGAAACCAGGATCAAGTAATAAATGTATTCAGAGTGAATCTGCAGCTGTCATTTAGGCCACCTGAGGTGATTCTTCTTTAAGAATTTGATCAGGTATATGAATCTGAAGTAAAAGGTCTGTTTGTTTCCTTTGAACCATGTGGTGATATATATTTTTTGTAATGGGTTCCAAATAAATTTATTTACTAGGGTAAAATGTTAGTGGATGTCATTTGGCACCTGTAGTCAATTAAATTTTGCCAAAACGCTCAGCTGATCTATGAACCTGGTTTAAAGTTTCTTCATAGTTCTTTAAGCCACGAGTTGCAATGGTGTCATTTTGTTTCAAAAATGGGTTTGATGAGTTAAATGACCAAGTGAAGCTCAATGGTTCTATTCCACAGGTAATTTTGTTTATAATGGTTTCTAGGTGATTGATGGGCCGGTGTAAAGTGTCCAAAGTGGTCTAGAGGCCACCAGAGGACATACTTTTGTTGTTGCCAAAAATGGGTTTCAGGTGATTTATGGAGGTGAGTAAAGAATCACAGTAAGATTTAGCCAACAGGTGCTATTTTATTTTACAAAAATGGTTACATTGATTATCTTGCTAGGTGAAAGCCCTGTTTTATGAAAGCAACCTGATGTGATATGTATTTTGACAAAATATGTTTCAAGTGATATGGGGTTTGGGTAAAGGTAGGCAGTAGTATTAAGCCACCTGGTGATATTTTATTTTGCAGAAATAGTTCCAGGTGATCTATGAGTCATTGAACGGTAAGCAGTGGCCGTTCCAGCCAGCTGAGTGAAATATTTATTTTGCAAAAATCAACTCAGTTAAGCTGAGCTGGGGTTAAGTCCATGGATCGTTTAGAACACCTGAAGTGATATTTGTATTTTGTAAAACATGGGTTTACTGAAATTATTGATCAAGTAAAGATCTGCAGTGGTCATTTAGGCCAGGAGACATCATATTTTTTTTTAATAGTGGTTCAGGCGATTATGAGCCAGGTAAAATGTCTAAAGGGACCTTTAAACAAACCAGGATGATGATTTCATTTTATCAATGGGTTCAGGTGATCTATGCAAGAAAGTAGAACATGGTGATCATTTAGACCACCTGTGGTAATATTCTTTTTGTAATAATGGGTTCCATGTAATTTATAGTATGTATCTGGGGTGGTCATATAGGCCACCTGAAAATATTTTCATGTTTGCAAAGTGGTTCGAGGGGTTATGGAACAGGGTAATGGGACTGCAGTGGTCATTTAGGCCACCAGAGATGATATTTTATTTTGCGAAATGGTACAAGGTGATCTATGAGTCATTATGAAGGTTGCAGTGATCTTTAAGCCAACAGGGTGAAATCTTATTTTTACAAAATCAGTTTCCATTGACATCTATAGTAGGGTGAAATGTCCATAGTAGCCATTTAAGACACATTGATATTTAAGTTTATGAAAAGATGGTTATAGCGGTAATGGAGCTAGTGTAAAACGTCTGATGTTGTCATTAGGTCACGTGAAATTGTTTTTCATTTTACCAAAACTGTGTTCAATTTATCTTTGGAAACATTATTAAAGGTCTGAGGTTTGCTTTGGACACCTGATGTGACATTTTATTTTACCAGAAGGTTCAGTAATTTATGGATCTGGGTAAAGAACTGCAGTAGTCACAAGGCCACAGAAATTATTATTTTACTATCGGTTCCAGTGGTTATGAAACACAGTGAAAGCAAAGATTATTTAGGCCACTTGCGAACTTTTCTATATATATTTTACTGAGATCAGTTCCAAGTGATTTATGGCACCTGAATAAAAGGTATGCAGTGCTCATTACCACTTATTAACATTTTATTTTACAAAAATGGGTTCAGATAATGTATTGACAAGGTAAGGTCCTATGCCTCTGAGACTGATTTTCATTTGTTTCCACAAAAAGGCTCAATGATCTATAGACCCAATTCAAATTCCTCAGTGGTTATTTAAGCCACCTGAGGAAAGGTATATTTGCTGAAATGGGTTGCAATTTATAAAACTGGTGCAAAACTTCTGAGGTTGCCATTTAGGACACCTGGTGATATACTTATTTTGCTAAAAAACAATTCAGTGATTTATTTGATTCTAGTAAATAGCAGGCGGTACCAATTTAAGTCGCTGAGGTTAAAAGGCAGGTGGTCATTAGGCCTGAGAACAATCTCATTATTGTCAAAAGTGGTTCAGGTGATCTGGGTAATTGTGAAAACTTTGAGATGGTTGTTAAAGCCATCTGAAGTTATTTTATTTTACAAACAATGGATTCAGGTGATCTGGGCTGTGGTGAACTGTACAGTGGTCATTACATACAATGCAGGAGATATTTTAGTTTTAAAAGTGGGTTACAGGTATTAATGACTAGTGCAAAATATGTGAGGTTATTGTTTAGACCCTGAGGTGATATTTGTGTTTTCCAAAACTAGGATCTGTAATGTGCATCAAATAAAAGATCAATTGTCATTTAGGCCTCCTGAGGTAATCTTCTTTTACTAAATTGTTGGTGATATAATCTAAAGTAAAGGTCTATTTAGGTCATTTACACCACATGAGTGATATTTTCAGTTTTGACAGAAGATATAGTTGATCTATGGGCCTGGTTGATTTCTTCATGGTTCTTTAAGATGCCTGATTGAAATGTTTATTTGTTCAAAATGGGTTTTTGGTGAGTTAAATAGCTGGAGTGAAAAATCAAGGTGGTTGTTTATTCCACCTGGTGATTATATTTGCCAAAAATGGTTTCTAGGTGATTGATGGGGCTGGTGTAAATGTCAGTACTCAAAAGGGCATGAGGGATATGTTTTTTTGTTTCAAAATGGGTTCTGGTGATTTAAGGATAGGTAGTTTACAGTGAGCTTTAGATCAAGGGATGCTAATTTTTTTCAAAATGGGTTCCAGATGATCTATGGAACATGGAGAATGTGATGCAGTGGTCGTTTAGGCCATCTGGGGTGACATTTTATTTTGCAAAAAATGGGTTGCAGTTGATTTATTATGTGGAGTGAAATATGTTTTTACATTAATACACTCAAGAGACCAGATTTTTCCCAAAAAATGGGTTTGCTGATTAATGGGTTTTGCAAAAGGTAGGGTGTCATTTAAACACCAGGGTGATATTTTATATTTGCAAATGGTTCCAGGTGATCTATGGGTCATTGAAGGTCAGCAGTGATCATTCAAGCGGGCTGATCTGAAATTTTATTTTACAACAATCGATCCCATTGATATCTGGGTTGAGTGAAAGATCCATGGTTTAGATACCTGAATGATGTTGGTTTTAAAAAATGACACAAGTGACTAATGGAGCTGGTTTAAAGGTTTGAGGTTGTCGTTTACAACACCTAATATATGTATTTTAAAATAGGTTCCAGTAATTTATGGATTTAGGTAAGATCTACAGTGGTCATTAAAACACCAGAGTACGTTTTATTACCTAAAATTGGTGCCAAATGATTTCTGGAACCAGATGAAGGTCTGTGGTAGTCATTTCGCCTGGGGTGACATTTCTATTCATTTTTTGCTAAATCAGTTCAAGGTGATTTTGGTACCTGAACCTGTCTGCAGTGCCCATTGATACCACAAATTATGTTATTTTACCAAATGGGTTCCAGGTCATATGGAGCAAGGTAAGGTCATTTATGCACATAGACATTTCATTGTTGCCATAAAAACCTTTCAGGTGATCTATGGAGCCAGATTCAAGGTTCTGCAGTGGCTGTTTAGGCCACCTGAGGTGAAATTTACATATTTGCTGAAAATGGGTTGCAGGTGATTTATGAAGGTTGGGTGAAAGGTCTGAGGTTTTCGTTTAGGCCACCTGAGGTGACTTGTTTATTTTTGCCAAAAAAAAAAATCAGGGATTTGAGTTGAAGTACATGGTAGGCAGTGGCAATTTAAGTCTCCTGAGGTTAAGGCGAGTGGTGGACATTGAGCCTCCTGAGTGATAATTTGGTTACCAAAAATTGGTTCAGGTGATCTATAGATAATTGAAAGTCCACAATGGTTATTTTAAGCCATCTGAGTTAAATATATATTTTGCAAACAGTGGATTCCAGGTGATATCTGGAGCTGATGTGAACTGTCTACAGTTGTCATTTAAACTACATGAGGTGATATTTTTAGTTTTTTTTAAAAGTGGGTTGCAGGTGATTAATGGAGCTGGTGTGAAGGTCTGAGTTATTGTTCAGCCCTAAGGTGATATTGTATTTTTCCCAAACTGGGATCAGGTAATTAATGTATCAGAGTAAAGATTTGGTTATAATATATGCCTGGTGATTCTTCTTTTTGCTAAAATGTGTTCCAGGTGACATGAATTTGGTGAAAGATCAATTGTGGTTGTTTATTCCACCTGAGATGATTTTTTTGGCAAAAAATGATTTATAGGTGGTTGATGGAGCTCTACACGTGATCTATGCAGACAGGGTGAATGGTAGGCAATGGTCATTTAGGCCACCTGAGGTGATATTTTTATTTTTGCCAGTAATGGTTCCAGGTGATCTATGGAGTCATTGTGAAGGTTGCAGTGGTTATTTAAGCCAGCTGGTGAAATTTTATTTTATAAAATCAGTTCATTAATATCTGGGGTGAAGGTCCATAATCATTTGACACCTGAGGTGATATTAAAGTTATTGAAAAAGTGGGTTGTAAGTGACAGATGGACTGGTGTAAAAATCTGAGGTTGTCATTTAGGCCACCTAAACTGATATTTTTATTTTTGCCAAAACAGTTAGTGTCTTTGGAAACGCAAAAAGGCTGAGGAATTTGTTTTACATCTGATGTGTTTTTATTTTTAATAAAATGGATTAAACCAATTATGGATCAGGAAAAGTACCTACAATGGTCATTAAGAACACCAAGTAATGTTTTATTTTACCAAATTGGTTCCGGTGATTTATGGAACAAGGTGAAAGGTCTGAGTAATCATTTAGGCCACCTGTGGTGTTCTATTCATTTTCGAAAAATCAGTTCAACTGGTTATGGCACCTGAATAGAAGGTCTGCAGTACTCATTAAACCACCTAGGTATTTGTACACTAAACGGGACCCAGATCATGCATGGAGAAGGTAAGGTCCTTTATTCCACCTAAGGTGATATTTTCATTGCGTTAAAAGGTTTCAGTCTATAGAACAGTTAAGTTCCTGAGTGGTTATTTGGGTCAACAGGTGAATTTACATATTTGCTGAATGGGTTGCAGATGATTTATAAGCTGGGTGAAATGTCTGAGGTTATCCTGCAGGCCACCGAGGGTATACCTTTGTGCTAAAAACATTTCTGGTGATGTGTGGGATTAGGGTAAATGATAGGCAGTAGTAATTTAGGTCACCAGAGTTAAGGCAGGTCGTCACATTTTAGCACCTAGGACATTTACTTTTAAAAATTGGTTCCAGGTGATCTATGGAACAATTGTGAAAGTCCCGATAATTGTTCGTCATCAAGTTCAATTTTATTTTGCAAACAGTGAGTTAGGTGATATCTACAGCTGGGGGACGACCATGAAGTAGTCATTCATGAGGTGAAATTTTTCGTTTTTAAAAAGACAGATTAGGTGATTAATGGAGCTGGTGTAAAAATTGTGAGGTCATGGTGTGGCCCAGGGTGATGTTGTATTTTCAAAACTAGGATCCAGGTATTAATATCAGGTAAGATTTGCAGTTATGATTAAGGCCACCTAATGATTCTTCTTTTGTTAAATTGCTCAGGTAATATAGTCTAGGTAAAAGGTCCTTTGGATTTTAGGACACAATGGGTAATATTTTAGGTTTTACCAAAAACATACTCCAGCTGGTTTAGACCTGGTTGAGTTTCTTGATGGCTCTTTAAGCCTGAGTTGAATTTTTTGTTCAAAAGGGTGTTTGGTGAGTTAAATAGCTGGGTGAAAGATAATAGTGAATATTCCACCTGGTGATTTCATTTTGCCAAAAAGGTTTGATTGATGGGCTCTATAGGTGATCTACAGACAAGTGAATGGTAGGCAGTGGTATTAAGGCCACCTGAGTGATATTTTATTTTCGAAATGGTTCCAGTGATCTATGGGTCATTGAAAGGTCAGTTAAAATGTCCAAAGTGTGATGGGCCTCAGGATATGTTTTGTTGTTGCCAAATGAGTTTCTGGTGATCTATGAGTGAGGTAAAGATTCACAGTAGGCTTTAGACAGCCAAGGGTGCTGGTTTTGCAAAATGGGTTCCAGAAGTCTATGGAACAAGGAGATGTGATACATGATGGAACAGTCCACCTGGGGTGGTACATTTTGCAAAATTGTTGCAGTTTATTTATCTTGCTGGGTGAAGATCAGTTTTTGCATTAATGCTACGATGTAATACATTTTTTCAAAAAGGTTTCAGGTGATTAATGGGTTTGGAAAATAGTAGGTAGTAGTTATTTAGGCCACCTGAGGCAATATTTTTATTTAGTACAGAAATGGTTCCAGTGTATGGAGTCATTGTGAAAGGTCAGCGATGGCTGTTCAAGAACTGGTGAAAATATTTATTTTGCAAAAATCAGTTCCAGTTGATATCTGGGTTGGATGAAAGTCAATATCAGCCTTTTAAGACACCAAAGTGATATTGTAGTTTTCAAAAAGTAACATAGTGACTAATGGGCTGGTGTAAAAGATCTGAGGTTATTTAGGACACCTGATGTTATATTTATATTTTACCATGAGTTAAGTAAATTGATCCAAGTAAAGTCTGCAGTGGTCATTGAGGCCAGTAGTATATATTTTAATAAAAGTGGTTCCAGTTGATTTATGAAATGAGGTGAAAGGTCAGAGTACCTTTAGGCAACCAGGATGATGTTTCATTTTTGCAAAAATGGGTTCAGTGATCTATGCAGATGGGGTGACACGTACATAATGGTCAATCTAACTCCTGACCCTGACCCTGACAGTGACCCTGAACCTAACCTCAACCCTAATCCTAACTCTGACCCCTGACCCCAGCCCTAACACGTTAACCCTCACCACCCCACCCCAACCGTAACCCAAATCTAATCCTAACCCTAACTCAAAACCTTAACATTAACCTCAACCTAACCCTAACACTAACTGTAACCCCATCACTTCTACCCCTAAACCTCCCTTTCACCCACAATCAAGCCCCAACCCTAAACCTAACCCTAACTCTAGCCCTAGCCCTAATTCTCAACCATAAATCTAACCCTAATGTTGACCCTAACCCTGACCCTAACCTTAAACCTAACCCTGACCCTAACTCTAACCCTTACCCTAAACCTAACCCTAAGAATAACCTCGTCCCAACACTACATATGTAACCTTAGCCCAACCTGTAATGCTAATCCTAACCCTAACACTAACCCTAACACTAACCCTAACCATTAACCCAGCCTTTACACTAACAATAACCCTAACCCTAAAATTAGCCCTAACCCTAACCCTCACTCTAACCTCTGACCTCACACTAACCTCACTCCCAACTCCTAACCTTACCCCTCCCCCTCACCTTAACCCTTACCCTGACCCTAATGCTAACCTTGACCTCACCCCAACCCTGACCTCAACCTCAACCTCAACCTCACTCTAACCTCTGACCCTCACACTAACCCTAACCCTAACCCTAACCCTTACCCCTCCTCCCTAACCCTAACCCTTACCCTGACCTTAATGCTGACCCCTGACCTCACCCCAACCCTGACCCTAACCCTAATCCTAACCCTAACCCTAGCTCCTAACCCCTAACTCTAACCCTAACCTCATCCTCTCCATAACCTCTAACCTTAGCTCCTAACCCTAACCCTAACTCTGACCCCAAACTAGCTTTTAACCCAATCCTAACCCTAAACCTAATTCAAACCCTGACCCTGACTCTGACCCTAATCCTAACCCTAACCCTAACCCTATCTCTGACCCTGAACCTAACCCTAACCCTCACTCTAACCTCTAACCCCTCACCCTCACACTAACCTCCAACCCTACCCTGCCCCTAACCCTCACCTCAACCCTAATGCTAACCCTGACCTCACCCCAACCCTGCATCCTAACCCTAACTCTAAATCTAACCTCATCCTCGCCTATAACCGTAACACTAACTATAACCTTAAACCTCATTCTCATGGAACCTCAAACTCACCATCACCCTAACCCCTATCCCTAAACCTAACCCTAACCCTAACACTAACCTAACCCTAACTCTAGCCCTAGCCCCTAACCCTAACTATAACCTTAACCCTAATGCTAACCTTCACCCTCACCTCACCACTAACTCATAACCATAACTCCTAGCCTTGCCCAACCTCAATACTCAACCCTAACCCCAACCTAAGACTAACAATTACCCTAACCTCACCTAATCCTAACCCTAACCCTGACCATAACAATCACCCTAACCCTCAATCTACCCTAACCTCAACCCCAACCCTAACTCAAATAATACCCTGTCTGACATTCACCCTAACCCTAATCCTATCCTCACCCTAAACTGAATCCCAACCCTAATCCAAACCCCAACCCTAACCCCTAACTCTTACCCTCATCCTCACTCTAACCTTAACACTAACCTATAACCTCTAACTCCTCACCCCTCACACTAAACCTGCTCCTCACCCTAGCCCTATCCCAAAACCTAACCCTAACCATATCCCTCACCCTAATGCTAACCTCAACCCAACCCTAACCCTAATTGCTTAACTCATGAACCGTAACTATAACACAAACCTAGCCCTAATCCTAACCCTAGCTCCAACCCCAATCCTAAAATTAACCTCAACTCTCAAACTAACCATAACCCTAACCCTAACCCTAACTCAAATTCTAACCCTCACTGTCATAATCGCAATACCACGCTCAACCCTAACCCTCAAAACAATTCTCACCCAACCCTAACCATATCCCTCATCCTAACCCCTAGCCCCAACCTCAACACTACCTTAACCCTAATCCTAACCCTAAGACTAACCCTTATCCTAACAATAACCCTAATGCTAACCCTAACCCTAACTCTCAACCCTGACCCTAGCCCCAACCCTAACCCCTAACCATAACCCTAAAACTAGTTCCCAACCCTAACCCTAACTCCTGACCCTGACCCTGACAGTGACCCTGAACCTAACCCTAACCCTAATCCTAACTCTGACCCTGACCCTCAGCCCTGACTCTAACCTCACCCTCACCCCAATCAGAATCCCTAAATCTAATCTCTAACCTAACTCAAAACCTTCAACATTAACCTCCAACCTAATCCTAACACTAACTGTAACCCTAACACTCTCCCACTCCCTAAACCTCACCTTCACCCACACCTGAAGCCTCAACCCTAAACCTAACCCTAACTCTAGCCTAGCCCCAATTCTAACCATAATCTAACCCTATCGCTGACCCTAACCCTGACCCTAACTTAAACCCAACCTTCTGACCCTAACTCTAACCTACCCTAAACCTAACCTCAAGAATAACCCTAACCCTAACACTACATGTAACCCTAGCCCCAACCCTAATGCTAACCCTAACCCTAACACTAACCCTAACACTAACCCTAACCATTAACCTAGCCCTTTACACAACAATAACCCTAACCCTCAAATTAGCCCTAACCCTAACCCTCACTCTAACCCTGACCCTCACACTCAACCCTTTACCCTAACCCTAACCCTTACCCTCACCCTCACCTTAACCCTTACTCTGACCCTAATGCTAACCTTGACCTCACCCCAACCCTGACCTCAACCCTAACCCTAACCCTCACTCTAACCCCTGACCTCACACTAACCTCCAACCTCAACCCTAACCCTACCTCCCTCTCCCCTAACCCTAACCCTACCCTGACCTTAATGCTGACCCCTGACCCTCACCCCAACCCCTGACCCTAACCCTAATCCTAACCCTAACCCTAGTCCTAACTCCCCAACTCTAACCCTAACCTCATCCTCTCCATAACTCTAACCTTAGCCCTAACCCTAACCCTAACTCTGACCCCAAACTAGCTTTAACCCTAATCCTAACCCTAAACCTAATTCAAACCCTGACCTGACTCTGACCCTAATCCTAACCCTAACCCTAACCCTAACTCTGACCCTGAACCTAACCCTAACCCTCACTCTAACCCTAACCCTCACCCTCACACTAACCCCTAACCTCACTCCTGCCCCTAACCCTCACCCTAACCCTAACCCTAACCCTAATGCTAACCCTGACCCTCACCCCCAACCCTAATCCTAACCCTAACTCTAAATCTAACCTCATCCTCGCCTATAACCGTAACACTAACTATAACCCTAAACCTCATTCTCACTGAAACCTCAAACTCACCATCACCCTAACCCTATCCCTAAACCTAACCCTAACACTTAACCTAACCCTAACTCTAGCCCTAGCCCTAACCCTAACCATAACCTTAACCCTAATGCTAACCTCACCCTCACCCTCACCACTAACTCATAACCATAACCCTAGCCCTAAGCCTAACCCTAACACTCAACCCTAACCCCCAACCTAAGACTAACAATTACCCTAACCTCACTCTAATCCTAACCCTAACCCTGACCATAACAATCATCCCCTAACCCTCAATCTAACCCTAACCCCTCAACCCTAACCCTAACTCCAAATAATACCCTCACCCTGACATTCACCCTAACCCTAATCCTATCCTCACTCTAAACTGAATCCTAACCCTAATCCAAACCCCAACCCTAACCCCTAACTCTTACCCTCATCCTCACTCTAACCTTAACACTAACCATAACCCTAACCTCACCCTCACACTAAACCTCACCCTCACCCTAGCCCTATCCCAAAACCTAACCCTAACCATATCCCTCACCCTAATGCTAACCTTCAAACCAACCCTAACCCTAATTGCTAACTCATAACTGTAACTATAACACTAAACCTAGCCCTAATCCTAACCCTAGCCCTAACCCCAATCCTAAAATTAACCCTAACTCTCAAACTAACCATAACCCTTAACCCAACCCTAACTCAAATTCTAACCCTCACTGTCATAATCGCCTGAACACTAAGCCTAACCCTAACCCTCAAAATAACTCTCACCCTAACCCTAACCATATCCCTCATCCTAACCCTAGCCCTAAACCTAACACTTACCTTAACCCTAATCCCTAACCCTAAGACTAACCCTTATCCTAACCCTAACCCTAATGCTAACCCTAACCCTAACTCTAACCCTGACCCAGCCTCATCACTAAACCTAACCATAACCCCACACTAACCCTCAAACTAACCCTAACCCCTAACCCCTAACCCTAACCCTAACTCAAATCCTAACCCTCACCCTCACATTCACCTTAACCCCTCAGCCTAACCCTCAACCTTCAAAATAACCTAACCCTAACCCTAACCATATCCCTCACCCTAACCCTAGCCCTAACCCTAACACTTACCTTAACCCTAATCCCAACCTTTACCCTAACCTTAACTCTAGTCCTAAGCTCTAACACTAAAGCTAACCTTAACCTTAGCCCTAACCCTTGCCTAGCCTAGCCCTAACCCTAACCCTATCCCTAATGAATAACCCCACCCTAACCCTTGATCTAACCCTCAATCCTAACCTAACCATAACCATAACCCTAATCCTAACCCGAGCTCCTAACCCTAACACTGACCCTAACCTCATCCCTAGTTCAAACCCTAATCCCTAACCCTAACACTAACCCCTAACCATAGCTCGAGCCCTAGTCCCAACCCTAACCCTAACCCTACCCTGACCCTGACCCTAACCCTGACCCTAACCCTAAACCTGACCCTATCCCAAACCCTCCCCAACCCAAACCCTAACTTTTCCCTAGCTCTAACCCTAACTCAAACCCTCACCCCTAATGCTAACGCTTAACCCTGACCCAACCCTGACCCCGGCCCAAAAGCTACCCCTAACCTTAACCCTAACACTTACCCTAACCTTCAACCTCACCGTGAACCTCTAACCCTAACCCTGACCCTAACCTCACCATAACCCTAACCCTAATGCTAACCCTGGCCCTCACCCCAACCCTAACATTAAATCTAATCCTAAACCTAACCCTAAACCCTAACAATAACTCTCACCTCACCCTGAAGCATAACACTAACCCTAACCCTAACACTGACCTCACCCTAACCCTCACTCCTCGACCTAACCCTAAACCTAACCCCAACACTAACTCTAGCTTCTAGCCCAAACCCTAACCTGCACCTAACCATACCCCTAAACCTAACCCTAACCCTGACACTGACCCTAACCCCAACCCTAACCCTCACCCTTACCCTAACCCTCAGCCTCACCCTCACCCTAACCCTAACCCTAATTGAATAACTCTGACCCTAACCCTTGATCTACTCCTAATCCCAACCATAACCCTAAGCTTCAACCCGGAGCCCAACCCTAACCCTAACCCTAACACTGACCATAACCCTAACCCTTGCTCTAACTCCTAATCCCAACCCTTGGCCTAACCCTAAACCTAACCCTAACCATAACTCTGGCTCTAGCCCAAACCCTAACCTGCACCCCAGCCATACCCCCTAAACCTTACCCTTACCCTGACTCTGACCCCAACCCTAACCCAAACTATGACCTCTGACCTAACCCTAACCCTAACCCTCACCTACCCTAACCTCACCCTCACCCTCACCCTCACCCTAACTCTAACCCTAATGAATAACCCTAACCCTAACCCTTGATATAACCCTAATCTTAACCCAACCATAACCCTAATTCTAACCTGAGCCCTCAACCCTAACCTAACCCTAAACCCAACCTAACAATGACCATAACCCTACCCTTGCTCTAACCCTAATCCTAACCCTAACACTAATCCTAACCATAGCTCGAGCTCCTAGCTCCAACCGTAACCTAACCCTAACCTACCCTGACCCTAACCCTGATCCTATCCCAAACCCCTCCCCAACCCTAACCCTAACTTTTCACTAGCTCTAACCCTAACTCAACCCTCATCCTAATGCTAACGCTAACCCTGACCCTAAGCCTGACCCTGACCCAAACGCTAACCCTAACCTTAACCCTAACTCTAACCCTAACCTTCAACCTCACTGTAACCCTAACCTTCACTGTAACCCTAACCCTAATGCTAACCCTGTCCCTCACCCCAACCCTAACTCTAATCTAATCCTAGCCCTAACCCTACACCCTACAATAACTCTCACCCTCACCCCTGAAGCTAACACAAACCCCTAACCCTAACACTGCCTCACCTAACCCTCACCCTCACCCTAGCCCTAATCCTAAGCCTAACCCTAACCCTAACTCTAGCTCTAGCCCAAACCCTAACCTAACCCTAACCAATATCCTAAACCTAACCTTAACCCTGACACTGACCCTAACCCTAACCCTAACCCAAACTCTGACCCTGACCCTAACCTAACCCTAACCTCACCCTTACCCTCACCCTCACCCTCACCCTAACCCTAACCTAATACTGACCCCTAACCCTCACCATAACCCTAACCCTAATGTGAACCCTGACTATCACCCCAACCCTAACCCTAAATCTAATCCTAACTCGAACCCTGAATCCTAACCATAACCCTCACCCTCACTCCAGCAATTTAAGTGACCAAACCCATTTTTGAAACAAATAAAAATGTCAACTCAGGTGGCTTAAAGAACCATGAAAAACTTTCAAGCAGACTCCATAGATCAACTGCAGCATGTTTTGGCAAAGCTAAAAATATCACCTCATGTGGTCTAAATGACCTAAACAGACCTTTTACCCCAGATTCATATCACCTGGAACAAATTTTAGCAAAAGAAGAATCACCTCAGGTGGCCTAAATGACAACTGCAGATCTTTTACTCTGGATACATTAATTACCTGCATCCTCCTTTGGGGAAAATAGAAATGTCACCTCTGGTGGCCAAAGAATAACCTCAGACCTTTCACCTGCTCCATTAGTTACCTGCAACCTACTTTTAAAAACACTAAAATATCAGCTCACGTGGCTTAAATCTGGCACAAAGTGCTGGACTTCAGGAGAGCTGACTTTGGGAGGATGGGGAAGTGGTAAAGGGTACCTGGCCAGAATTCAATCTAGTATGGATACTAACCAGAGATGGGAGCTCATAAAGTTGGGGATAGTGGAGCAGCAAAACCTGCTGCAAAGCCCAGAGCAAGAAGGCTAGAGCTAGAAAACCGAGCTGGTTGAGCAAGGAGGTCATGGAAAAGGTAAGGAAGAAAAGAGCTGCCTTTAGGAAATACAAGAAAACAGGGAGGGAGGACAGAGAGTACTTGACAGAATCGAAGGAGGTGACAAGGGCAGTAGGGGCCAAAGCATCTACGGAACTCAGGCTGGCACAAGGCATTAAGAAGGAGAAGGACTTCTTTAAGTACATCAGGGAGAAAAGGAGCTGTAAGGACCACATAGTAAGGATTAGGAAGGAGGGGTTGGGTGGAAGCAAGGTATGATAAGGCGGAAGCACTAAATGAGTACTTCTGCTCAGTATTTACTAAAGAGAAGAGGGGTGACATCCAAGATGGGTGAAATGGCAGACACAGGGGAAGTGGTGACAGATGAAATCATGGAGTACAGAGTTCGAGAGGGTTTGAAGGCACTGAGGGTGGACAAGGCACCAGGCCCAGATGGCATCCACCCAGGGTACTGAAAAGAGCTGGCAGAGGTCCTTGCAGGACCTTTGGCGAACCTATTTAATGCCTCACTACATTCAGGTGTGTACCTCAGGACTGGAGGATGGCTCATGTGGTGCCCCTCCACAAGAGTGGCCCCAAGGATGAACCAGGAAACTACAGACCAGTGAGCCTCACATCCATCGTGGATAGCTAATGGAGACTATCCTGAAGGAGGCTGGTGGCCTCTTAGAGGCCAAGGACTACAGGACAGCAGACAGCATGGCTTCATACGTGGCCGATCCTGCCAAACCAACCTGGTCGGGTTCTATGACTGGGTAACTAGGCAACTGGATGGGGACATGCAGTGGATGTCCTGTATCTGGACTTCAGTAAGGCATTCGACTCAGTGCCACATGGAAGGCTGGGAAGGAAGTTAGTAGGCACAGGGGCAGGTGCAATGCTGGTGAGATGGGTAGGAAACTGGCTGCAGGAAGGCAACAGAGGGTGGTGGTGGGGGGGAGCTCTCACACCCAAGGGCAGTGACGAGTGGTGTCCCACAGGGCTCAGTGTTGGGACCAGTGTTGTTTGGGATATTCATTGCAGACATATCATGGGACATCAAGAGCAAGATCAGTCTGTTTGCTGATGATACCAAAATTGGCGCGGTGGTGGATGACCTAGGGGATGGCAGGGGGTTGCAGGATGATCTGGCAAGCTTGAAACCTGGTCAGACACCTGGCAGCTGGGCTTTAATGCCAAAAAGTGCAAGGTGATGCATTTTGGGATGAAGAACCCAGGAGGACTTACCAGCTAGGGAGTGCAGCTAGCCCAGACAGAGGGAGGAGAAGGATCTGGGTGTGCTCATCACAGGGTCAATGAACAACTCGGCACAGTGTAGAAGGCAGCTGCAAGGCCAACAAAATGCTGGGTTGTATTGCAAGGGGTATATCCTCAGGAGGAGGAGGTGATTCTGCCACTGTATAGGTCATTAGTTAGACCACACCTGGGTACTGCGTGCAGTTCTGGCGTCCGTATCTGAAAAGGGACATTAAGTTACTGGAGGGAGTGCAGTGCAGGGCGACAAAGATGATCAAGGGTCTGGGGACTTATCATATGAGGGAGGTTGAAGGAGTTGAACATGTACTCACTGGAGGAGAGGAGAGGCAGGGGGACATGATTGAAACCTTTAAATACATGAAAGGAATAAACAAGACAGGTACAGAGGGGCTGTTCAAAGTAAGGAGGAGGCCACCAGGAGGCCATGATATGAGACTGGAGGCGAGGAAGGTTCAGGAGGAGATGAGGAGACACTTTTTACAGAGAGGGTGGTGGCTGGGTGGAATCGTTACCTGCAAAGTGGTATGCAGTAGAACAGTGGACTGCTTCAAATGAGGATGGGACAGGACAAGGGGAGGGTTAATGAAGGAAGGGTGGAAGGAGGGGCAGCTGCAGAAGAAGGGGTGCTAGCTGCACATTCGAGCAGACTTGATAGACCTCTAGGCCTTTATCTGCTGGCAAATTTCGTATGTTCGTATGTTAGTATGTTCGTATGTTAGTAAATGACCACTGTGGACAGTTCACCTCAGCTCCAGATATCACCTGGAATCCACTGTTTGCAAAATAAAAATGAAACTTCAGATGGCTTAAACAACCATTGCGGACTTTTCACAATTACTCCATAGATCAACTGGAACCAATTTTGGCAAAAATACAATTATCACTTTAGGTGGCCTAAATGACCCCACCTGCCTTGGATATTTCACCTTAGCTCAAGGTATCACGGGAATTTATTTTTGCAAAATAAAAATTTCTCCTCAGGTGACTTAAACAACCATTGTGGACTTTTCACCAATGACTCCACAGATCAACTGGAACCCATGTTTGGTAAAATAAAAATATTATCTCAGTGGACTAAATGACTGCCACCTTGCATTTTTAGCAAAATAAATAAATCACCTCAGCTGGCCTAAACTACAACCTCAGACCTTTCACCCCAGCTCCATAACTCACATGCAGCCCATTTTCCTCAAAAATGTAAATTGTACCTCAGGTGGCCTAAACACCTATTGAGGAAAACTGAATCTGGCTCCATAGATCACCTGAAATCCATTTATGACAAAAATAAAAATATCACCTCAGGTAGCATAAATGACCTTCTACCCTTGCTCCATACATAACCTGGAACCCATTTTGGTAAAATTAAAATATTACCTCAGGTGGACTAAATGACCACTGCATTCCATTCACCCTGGCTCAATAGATCATCTGGAACCATTTTGTCAAAATTAAAATATCACCCTGGTTTCCCAAAGGTCCACTGCAGATCTTTTATCCAGGCTAAATAAATCACAAGGAACCTATTTCTGGCAAACAATAAATAAAATATCACCCCAAGTGGCCTAAATGACCACTGAGAACCTTTCATCTTGGCTCCATAAATCACCTGGAACCAATTTTTATTAAAAATAAAAATATCACCTCTGGTGGCCTACATCTCAATACAGATCTTTCAATCCAGATCCATAAATTATCTGGAACCCATTTTGGTAAAAATAAAATGTCACATCAGGTGTCCAAAACAAAGCCCTCAGACCTTTCATAATGTTTCCATAGATCAATTGAACACAGTCTTGGCAAAATAAAAATTTCACCTCAGGTAGCCTAAATAACCACCTCGTTCCATTCACCCAAGCTCCACAGATTACCTGCAACCCACTATTTGAAAAACTAAAATTTCACTGCAGGTGGCTTAAATGAATATCATGGACATCTCACCTCAGCTCCAAACATCAACTGGAATCCATTTTTGCATAAATAAAAATTTCACCTCAGGTGGCTTTAACAACCATCATTGACTTTTCACAATGACTCCATAGATCAACGGAACCCATTTTTGCAAAAATAAATGTATCACCTCAGCTGGCCTAAATGACCACCACCTTCCTTTAACCTCAGGTGACCTCAATGACCACTGCCTATCTTTTACCCCATCACATAAATCACCTGAAATGCATTTTTAGCAAAAATAAATATATCACATCAGGTAGCATAAAAGTCCACTGCAGACCTTTCACCCCAGCTCCACAAATCTTCTGGAACCCATTTTGGCAAAATGAAAATATCATCACTGCAGACCTTTCACCCAGATTCCATAAATCACCTGGAACCAATTTCTGGAAAAAATAAAAATATTACTTCTGGCCTAAATGGCCACTGCAGATCTTACTATGGATCCACAAATTACCTGGAACCAATTTCTGGTAAAACTGAATAGAAATGTCACTCCAGGTGGCCTAAATGACTACTGCAGACCTTTCACCTCGGCTCCATAAATCATCTGGGACCTAATTTTTAGAAAAATAAAACATTACCTCTGGTGGCCTAAATGACCACTGCAGATCTTTTACTCCAGATCCATCAATTACCTGGAACCCATTTTGGGAAAAATAAAAATGTCACATCTGGTGTCCAAAACAAACTCCTCAGACCTTTCATAATGATTCCATAGATCACCTTGAACACTGTTTTTGCAAAAGAGAATTTCATCTCAGGTGTCCTAAATGACTATCTCGTACCATTCACCCAAGCTCCACAGATTACCTGGAACCCATTTCGGCAAAAAATTTAAATATCACCCTTTGTGTCTTAAAAATTCACTGGTCCTTTTACCCCAGTGCCATAAATAAATTGGAACCTATATTTGGTAAAGAAATTATATCACCTCTGGTGGCCAAAATTACCACACTAGACTTTTTACTCCATAATATCACATTGAAACCATGTTTGCAAAAATAAGAACTATAACCTCAGGTGGCTTAAATGACCACCATGGACATTTCACCTCAGCTCCAGATATCACCTGGAATCCATTGTTTGCAAAAATAAAAATTTCAACTCAGGTGGCTTATAAAACCATTGTGGACTTTTCACAATTTATTGATTTATCTATTTATTTATTAACTAGATTTACCAGATAAGCATACTGAGTGGAAAAACCACTCATTTCAGATGCGACCTGAGTGTACATAATACATATCAGTGCTAAAATTAACATTTGGTGCAGTAGGCATTGTTACAATAGAATAGATGCATAAAGTACATACTTAGATACAGTAGACTCAACATAGGTGAAACAAAAACAAGTCCAAGGATGGTTAATGACTCCATAACTCTCCTGGTACCCATTTTTTGGCAAAAATAAAGCTATCACCTCAGGTGGCCTCAGTCCCACCACCTACCTTTAACTTCAGGTGTCCTAAATGACCACTGTCTACCTTTTACCCCAACTCCTAAATCACCCGAAATGCATTTTTAGCAAAATAAATATATCAACTCAGGTGGCCTTAATGACAACATCAGACTTTCATAGCTGATCCATAAATCACCTGCAACCCATTTAAGCAAATATATAAATTTCACTTCAGGTGTCTTAAACTACCACTGAGGAAGTTTGAATCAATCTCCATAAATCACCTGAAACCCATTTATCGCAAAAAATAAAATATAATCTGAGATGGCAAAATGACCTCTTACCCTGCTACATACATGACATGGAACCAATTTTTGGTAAAAATAAAAATATCACCTCTGGTGGCCTAAATGACAACTGCAGATCTTTTACTCCAGATCCCTAAATTACCTGGAACCTATTTTTGGTAAAATAAGAATGTCACATCAGGTGTCCAAAAAAACACCTCAGGTGGCCTAAATAGCTAATGCCAATCTTTAACCTCAAGAAGCATAAAACACACTGCACACCTTTCACTTTGTCTCCATCAATCACCTGGAACCCATTTTGGCAAAATAGAAATGTCACCTCAGGTAGTCGTAACGACTACCACAAACCTCAATAGATCACCTGATTTATGGAAGCAAAGTGAAAGGTCTGCAGTGGTGTTTTATTCTTGAGGTTAAATGTCAGCATTAGCCATTTAGGCTAATTGAGGTAATATTTTATTTTTGCCCAAATTTGGTTCCAGGTGATTTGTGGAGACAATATAAAATGTCTCCACTGGTTGTTTATGCTATCTGAGGATAAAGATGCTCAGATCTTTTACACCAGCTCCATTAGTCACTTACAAACCAATTTTTCAAAAACTGAAAATATCTTCTCAGGTGTCTTAAGCAGCTGGCATGGACATTTCACCCAAACTAGGGATATCAACTGGAACTGATTTTACCCAAAATAAAAGTGTCACCTCAACTCGCTTAAACAACCACTGCAACCTTTCACAATGACTCCATAGATCACATATGACCCATTTGTGGCAAAAAATTACCCAGGTGGCCTAAATGATCACTGCCTACCTTTTACCACATAAATCACATGAAACCCATTTTTTCCAAAAATTATATATAGTAAATGATGCAAACAATATATCATTGATGGCAAAGCAAAAATATCACCTTAGGTGCCATAATAGACCTTTTACCCTTGCTCCATACATAACATGGAACACATTTTTGGTAAAAAATTAAAATATTACTTCAGATGTCCTAAAGACCACTGCATAGCATTCACCCTGGCTCAGAGATCACCTGGAACCATTGCTGGCAAAAATGAAAATATCACCCTTGATGGCCTAAAGGCCACTGCAGACCTTTATCCCAAATCCATAAATCACCTGGAACCAATTTTTAGTAAAATAAAAATATCACCTCTGGTGGCCTAAATGACCACAGCAGATCTTTTACTTCAGATCCATAGATTACCTAGAACCCATTTTTGATCAAAATAAAAATGTCACAACAAGTGCCCAAAACAAACACCTCAGAACTTTCACAATGTTTCCAAAGATCACCTTGAACCAGTTTTGGCAAAATAACAATTTCACCTCAGGTGGCCTAAATGACCAACTCATATCATTCACCCTAGCTCCACAGATTAGCTGAAACCCATTTTGGCAAAAATAAAAACATCGTCCCTAGTTGCCTAAAGGTCCTTTACAGACCTTTCATCCTGGCTCCATAAATCACCTGGAGCCAATTTCTGGTAAAAATAAAATATTACTTCTCCTGGTCTAAACGGCCACTGCAGATCTTTTAATCTGGATCCATGCATTACATGGAATCCATTTTTAGCAAAAATACAGTTACCACCTGAGGTGGCCTAATCACCACCACCTACCTTTAACCTCAGGTGGCCTAAACGGCCAAGCCAACCTTTTATCCCAAACCCATGAATCACCTGAACTGCATTTTGGCAAAAATAAATACATCACCTCAGCTGGCCTAAACTACAACCTCAGACCTTTCACCCGAGCTGCATAAATCACCAGACACCCATTGTTGGCAAATACATAAATTGCACCTCAGGTGCCCTAAACAACTACTGAGGAACATTTAATCTGGCTCTGTAGATCACCTGAAACCAATTTATAGTAAAAAATAAAATATCTCATCAGGTGACATAAATGACCTTTTAACCTTTCTCCATACATAACCTGGAACCCAATTTTAGTAAAACGAAATTATGACCTCAGGTGGCCTTAATGACCACTGCTAACCTTCCACCCCAGCTTTATAACCAACCTGGAACTCATTTTTGGGGAAATAAATTAACATTTCACCTCAGGTGACCTAAACAACCACTGAGGAACTTTGAATCTAGCTCCATAGATCACCTGGAACCCATTTTGGAAAAAATAAAAATATCATCCCTGGTTGCCTAAATGTCCTTTGCAGACCTTTCACCCAGGCTCCATAAATCACCTGAAACCAATTTCTACTGCAAATAAAAATATCACCTCTCCTTTCCTAAATGACTGCTGCAGATCTTTTACTCTGGATCCATAAATTACCTGGAACCAATTTCTGGTAAAACTGAATAGAAATGTCACCCAGGTGTCCTAAATGACTCATGCTGACCTTTCTTCTCAGCTCCGTAAATCACCTGGGAGCTTCTTTAGTAAAAATAAAACATTACCTCCGGTGGCCTAAATGACCACTGCAGATCTTTTACTCCAGATCCATCAATTACCTGGAACCCATTTTAGGTAAAATAAAATGTCACATCTGGTGTCCAAAACAAACTTATCGGACCGTTCACAATGATTTCATAGATCACCCTGAACACTGTTTTTGCAAAATAAAATTTCACCTCAGCAGTCTTAACCACTGGAACCTTTCACAATGACTCCATAGATCACCTGGAACCCATTTGTAGCAAAATAAAATATTATCTCTGGTGGCCTGAATGACCACTGCAGTCCCATTACCCTGCTCCATAACTCACCTGAAACCACTTTTGGAAAACATAAAATAGTACCTCAGGTGGCCTATATGACCACCACAGACATTTTACAAAGGTTCCATTAAGCACCTGGAACCCATTTTGGCAAAACAAAAATATAGCATAAGGAGCCCAAATGAGCACTGTGGATATTTGACCCCACCTATTTTGGCAAAAACTAAAATATCACCATAGGTGGCCTAAATTACATCCACCAACATTATACCCCAGGTACATTAATTACCTGGAACGCATTATTACAAAACATAATATCACCACAGGTTGCCTAAATGACCACCATGTACCATTCACCCTGTCTGCATAGATCACCTGGGACCCATTTTGCCAAAATGAAAACATCATCCCTGGTTGCCTAAAGGTCTTCTGTAGACCTTTCACCCTGGCTCCATAAATCATCTAGAACCAATTTCTATTAAAATAAAAATATCATGTCTCCTGGCCTAAATGACCACTGCAGATCTTTTACTCTGGATCAATAATTTACCGGAACCCATTTTTGGCAAAAATACAAACATCACCTCAGGTGTCTTAAACGACAGCCTCAAACCTTTGCACCTGCTCCATTATTCACTTACAGGCCACTTTTGAAAAACTGCAAATATCACCTCAAGTGTCTTAAACGGCTGCCATGGACCATTCACCCCAACTCCAGATATCAACTGGAACCGATTTTTGAAAAATAAAACTTTCACCTCAGCTGGCTTAAGAAACCACTGCTGACCTTTACAATGACTCCATAGATCACCTGGAACCATTTCTGGCAAAATAAAAATATCACCTCAGGTGGCCTAAATGACCACTGCCTACCTTTTACCGAAACCCCATTAATCTCCTGAAACAATTTTGGAAAAATATATATATATCACATCAGGTAGCACTAATGTAAAACATATCTTTCACCCCAGCAAGATAAATCAACTGCAACCCATTTTTGCAACCTGGGTGGCCTAAATGACCACTGCATCACATTCTCCATGTCTCCATAGATCACCTGGAACCTATTTTTTGCAAAAATAAAAATAACACCCTGGTGGTCTAAACCTGTACTGTGAATCTTTACCTCACCTCCATAAATCACCTGAAACCCATTTTCGGCAACAACAAAAACATATCCCTCTTGTGGCCTCAATGACCACTTTGGACATTTTACCCCAGCTCCATTAATCACCAAGAAACAATTTTTGGCAAAAAATCAGCTCAGGTGGAATAAATGACCACCGTTGAGCTTTTACTCCAGCTATTTAACTCACCAAAACCCGATTTTGAGGCAAATAAATAATTTCCACTCAGGTGGCATAAAGAACCATGAAGAAACTTCAACCATGCTCCATTGATCAGCTGGAGCCTGTTTTGGCTAAAATAAAATTATCACTACAGGTGGTCTAAATGACCACCACCTGCCTTTAACCTCAGGTGACCTAAATTACCACTGCCTACCATTTACCCCAATCCCATAAATCATCTGAATTTTTGGCAAAATAAATATATCACCTCAGCTGGTGTAAAAACAACCTCTGACCTTTCACCCCAGCTTCATAAATCACTGGCAACTCATTTTCAGCAAATCGTAAATTTCCCTCAGGTGGCTTAAACAACCTCTGAGGAACTTTGAATCTGTCTCCACAGATCACCTGAAACCTTATTATGGCAACAAATGAAAATGTCACCTCAGGTGGCATCAATGATCTTTACCTTTGCTCCATATATGACCTGGAACCATTTTGGTAAAATAAAAATATTACCCCAGAAGGCCTAAATGAGCACTGCAGACATTTTATTCAGGTGCCATAAATCACCTGGAACTGATTTCGGCAAAATGAATAGAAATGTCACCCCAGGTGGCCTAAATGACTACCGCATACCTTTCTCCTCAGTTCCATAATTTACCTGGAACCAATTTTTGTAAAAAAAATTACCTATGGTGGCATCAATGACCACTGCAGATCTTTTACTCCAGATCAATAAGGTACCTGGAGCCCATTTTGGCAGAAATGAAAATGACACATCAGGTGTCAAAACAAACTCTTCAGACCTTTCACAATGTTTCCATAGGTCAATTGAACACAGTTTTGGCAAAATAAAAAATATCACCTCAGAAGGCCTAAATGACAAACCTCAGACCTTTACACCAGGTCCATTAGTCACTTGCAACCCACTTTTTCAAAAGTTTAAATATCACCTCAGGAGTCTTAAATGCCTGCCATGGACCTATCACCCCAACTATAGATATCAAGGGAATTGATTTTATGCAAATATAAAATTTCACTTCAGCTGGCTAAAACTATCACTGCAACCTTTCACTATGTCCATAGATCACCTGGAACAAATCTGTGGAAAAAAATAAAATATTATCTCTGGTGGCCTTAATGACCACTGCAGTCCCATTACCCTGCTCCTTAGCTCACCTGGAACCACTTTTTGTAAACATAAAATATTACCTCAGGTGGCCTATATGACCACCACCACATACCTTTTACAAAGGTTCCATTAAGCACCTGGAACCCATGTTTGGCAAAAGGAAAATATAATATAAGGAACCCAAATGAGCACAGTGGATATTTCACCCCACCTACTTTTGGCAAACACTAAAATATCACCTCATGTGGTCTAAATGACCTAAACAGACCTTTTACCCCAGGTTTATATCACCTGGAACAAATTTTAGCAAAAGAAGAATCACCTCAGGTGGCCTAAATAACAACTGCAGATCTTACCCTGGATTAATTAATAACCTGGATCCCAGTTTGGGAAAAATACAAATATCACCTCAGGTGGCCAAACAATAACCTCAGACCTTTCACACCAGCTCCATTAATCACCTGTAACCCACCCACTTTCTAAAAACTAAAAATATCACCTCACATGGCTTAAACGACCACTGTGGACAGTTCACCTCAGCTCCAGGTAACACCTGGAATCCAGTGTTTGCAAAAATAAGAATTTAACTTCAGATGGCTTAAACAACCATCGCGGACTTTTCACAATTACTCCATAGATCACCTGGAACCAATTTTATCAGAAAAAAATTATCATACTTATGAGGCCTAAATGACCACCACATGCCTTTAATCTCAGGTGAACTAACTACCATTGCCTACCATTTACCCCAATCCCATAACTCACCTGAAATGTTTTTGGCAAAATAAGTATATCACCTCAGGTGGCCTAAACGACAATCTCAGACCTTTCAACCCAGCTTCATAAATCACCTGCAACCCATTTTCAGAAAATATGTAAATTTTACCTCAGGTGGCCTAAACAAACACTGGGAATTCTGAATCTGGCTCCATAGATCAATTAGAACCTTTTATGGCAACAAATGAAAATATCACCTCAGGTGGCATAAAGGACCTTTTACCCTTGCTCCATACATGATCTGGAACACACTTTGGGTAAAAATCAAAATATTACCTCAGGTGGCCTAAATGAGCACCACAGACCTTCTATTCAGGTGCCATAAATCACCTGGAACTGATTTTCAGCAAAAATGAATAGAAATGTCACCACAGGTGGCCTAAATGATTACGCAGACCTTTCACCTTGGTTCCATAAATCACCGGGAACCAATTTTTAGTAAAATAAAACATTACCTCTGGTGGCCTCAATGACCACTGCAGGTATTTTACTCCAGATCCATAAATTACCTGGAACCCATTTTAATAAAAAGAAAACTGTCACATCAGATGTAGAAAACAAATTCCTCAAGCCTTTTTCAATTTTTCCATAGATCAATTGAACACAGTTTTGTCAAAACTAAAAATAGCTCAGGTGACCTAAATTACAACCTCAGACATTTTACACCAGCTCCATTAGTCACTTACAACCCACTTTTTCAAAAACTTTAAATATCACCTCAGGTGTCATAAATGACTGCCATGAACCTTTCACCCCAACTATAGATATCAACGGGACTGATTTTATGCAAAATAAAAATATCACCTCAGATGGCCTAAATGACCACTGCCCTACCATTCACCCTGTCTGCATAGATCACCTGTAGAGCTCCATCAATCACCTATAAATCATTTTGGCAAAAAAAATCACCACAGGTGGAATAAACAACCACCATTGATCTTTCACTTCAGCTATTTAACTCACCAAAAGCAATTTTGAAACAAATAAAAATTCAACCAAGGTGGCTTAAAGAGATATCAAGAAACTTTCATCCAGGCTCCATAGATCAGCTGGAGTATATTTTTGGCAAAACTAAAATATCACCCATTGTGGTCTAAAAGTCCTAAACAGACCTTTTACCCCAGATTCATGTCACCTGGAACACATTTAGCAAGAAGAATCACCTCAGATGGCCTAAATGACAACTGCAGATCTTTTACTCTGGATACATTAATTACCTGGATCCCAGTTTTGGTAGAAATACAAATATCACCTCAGGTGGCCAAACAATAACCTCACACATTTCACACCAGCTCCATTAATCACCTGCAACCCACTTTTAAAAACTAAAATATCACCTCACGTGGCTTAAAACCACTGTGAACAGTTCACCTTAGCTGCAGATATCACCTGGAATCCACTGTTTGCAAAATAAAAATTTAACTTCAGATGGCTTAAACAACCATTGCAGAATTTTTGCAATTACTCATAGATCACCTGGAACCAATTTTTGGCAGAAATAGAATTATCACTTCAGGTGGCCTAAATGACCACCACCTGCCTTAAACCTCAGGTGACCTAAATTGCCACTGCCTACCATTTAACCCAATCCCATAAATCACCTGAAATGTTTTTGGCAAAATAAATAGCCATTTTATACTTTTCCTTGTCTGTAATTATGTGCTCTTCCAGCCATAGCCCAAGTTATACTTTTCATGAGCTGCAGTTTTGTACTCTTCCAGCTATAGTGCAATTCATACTTTTCCCAGGCTCTAATTTGAGGTCTATCAGCTATATCCCAATTTATTATTTACATGATCTGCAAGTTTATACTCTTCCAGCCAACTTTATATTCCATATTCCCCAGGCTGTAATTCTGTATGCTTTCAGCTATATGTTAACTGGAGTGCAGTTGCAGCTGCCACTTGAAGAGTGCAGTTATTCTAGATGCCCTACAAGGGCATGCCTTAGACAACAAGTACTGGAGCCCACTCGAGGGGAGCAATATTAGACTTGATTCTCTCAAATGGGGATGGAGAGAGGATCACAGATGTAGAAGTGGGTAGCCATCTGGGAACTAGCGACCATCGAACAGTATGGTTCACAATAAACACAGCAATAGAGTCAAGCCATACAAAGACAAAAGTACTGGACTTTAAGAGGGCTGACTTTGCCAAAATGGGTGAGTGCCTAAGGAATGCACTAGCAAATGGGCAGGAAGGAGGGTGGTAGAACAATGGGGAATAATAAAAACTGCCATTACAGAGGTAACAAGACTTTGTGTGAAGCAAATAAGAAAAACAAGGCGATGTAAGAAACCACTATGGTTCTCAAAGGAAGTGGCAGTGAAGGTTCAAGAGAAAAAAGCATTCAGGAAGTACAAGGAATGCATGAAGGAGCAGGACAGAGAACTGTATCAGTTAAAGCAAAGGAGGCTGGGAAGGCAGTCAGAACAGCAAAGGCCCAAACCGAGGAAAATATATTTTGGCAAAACTAAAATTATCACTTCAGGAGGCCTAAATGTCCACCACCTGCCTTTAACCTCAGGAGACCTAAATTACTACTGCCTACCATTTACCCCAATCCCATAAATCACCTGAAATTTTTGTTGGCAAAAATAAACATATCACCTCAGGTGGCCTAAATGAAAATCTCAGACCTTTCACCCCAGCTACATAAATCACCTGCAACCCATTTTAGCAAATATGTAAATTTCACCTCAGGTGGCCTAAACAACCACTACAGAACTTTGAATCAGGCTCCATAGATCACCTGAAACCTTTTATGGCAACAAGTGAAAATATCACCTCAGGTGGCATAAAGAACCTTTTACCCTTGCTCCATACATGACCTGGAACCCATTTTTGGTAAAAATAAAAATATTACCTCAGGTGGCATAAATGGGCACTGTAGACCTTTAATTCAGGTGCCAAAATCACCTGGAACTGATTTCCAGCAAAAATGAATAGAAATGTCACCCCAGGTGGCCTAAATGACTATCACAGACCTTTCACCTTGGTTCCAGAAATTACCTGGAACCAATTTTAATAAAAATAAAAACATTACTTCTGGTGGCCTCAATGACCACTGTAGATCTTTTACTCTAAATCCATAAATTACCTGGAACCCATTTTTGGCAAAATACAAATACACCTCAGGTGGCCTAAATGACATCCTCAGACCTTTTACATCAGCTCGATCAGTCACACAACCCACTTTTTCAAAACTTTAACTATCACCTCAGGTGTCTTAAATGCCTGTCATGGACCTTTCACCCCATCTATAGATATCAATGGGAACCAATTTTATGCAAAAATAAAAATTCCACCTCAGCTGGCTTAAACAACAATTGCAACCTTTCACAATGACTCCATAGATCACCTGGAACCCATTTGTGGCAAAAATAAAAACATTATCTCCGTGGTCTAAATGACCACTGCAGTCATATTACCCTGCTCCATAACTCACATGGAACCACTTTCAGTAAACATAAAAATATTTTCTCAGGTGGCCTACATGAACACCCCAGACCTTTACAAGGTTTCACTAGCACCTGAAACCCATTTTGCCAAAACATAAATATAACTTAAGGAGCCCAAATGAGCACTGCGGACATTTCTCCCCAGCTATTTTCGGCAAAACTAAAATATCACCACAGGTGGCCTAAATGACATCCACCGACATTTTACACCAGGTACATAAATTACCTGGAACCCATTATTACAAAAAATATCACTACAGGTGGTCTAAATGACCACCATGTACCATTCACCCTGGCTGCATAGATCACCTGAAATCCATTTTGCCAAAAAGAAAACATCATCCCTGGTTCCCTAAAGGTCTTCTGTACACCTTTCACCCTGGCTCCATAAATCAGATGGAACCAATTTCTATTAAAATCAAAAATATCATGTCTCCTGGCCTAAATGACCACTGCAGGTCTTTTACTCTGGATCAATAATTTACCAGGAACCCATTTTGGGCAAAATACAAATATCACCTCAGGTGTCCTAAACAACATCCTCAAACCTTTACATCAGCTCTATTAGTAACTTGCAAGCCACTGTTTGAAAAACTACAAATATCATCTCAGGTGTCTTAAACGCCTGCCATGGATCTTTACCCCAACTCCAGATATCAACTGCAACTGATTTTTGCAAAATAAAATTTCACATCAGCTCCTTGAACAACCACTGCTGACCTTTCACAATGACTCCATAGATCACATGGAACCATTTCTGGCAAATATAAAATATCACCACTGGTGGCCTAAATGACCACTGCCTACCTTTTACCAAAACCCCATTATCAGCTGAAACCCATTTTGAGAAAAATACATATATCACATCAGGTAACATTAATGTAAAAACATATTTTCACCCCAGCATAATAAATCAATTGCAACCCATTTTGCAAAAATAAAAATGTCACCCCAGATGGCCTAAACGACCACTGCATCACATTCTCAATGTCACCATAGATCACCTGGAACCTATTTCTTGCAAAAATATAAATATCACCTTGACCAGTGCCTACCTTTTACCCAAATCCCATTAATCACCTGAAACCCATTTTGGCAAAAATACATATATCACATCAGGTAGCATTATTGTAAAAACAGATCTTTCATCCCAGCAAGATAAATCAATTGCAACTCATTTTTGCAAAATAAAAATTTCACCCTGGTGGCCTAAACAAACACTGCATCACATTCTCCATAACTCCATAGATCACCTGGAACCCATTTTTTGCAAAAGTAAAAACAGCACCCCTGGTTTTAGGTAAAGCGCTACTGTGAATCTTTCACCTCACCTCCATAAATCACCTGAAACCTATTTTTGGCAACAACAAAAACATATCCTCTTGTGGGCTCAATGACCACTTTGGACATTTTACACCAGCTCCATCAAACACCTTGAAACCATTTTGGCAAAAAAAATCACCTCACGTGGAATAAACATACAAACATATGAAACTTGCCAGCAGAAAAAGGTCTAGAGGTCTGTCAAGTCTGCTCAAATGTGCAGCTAGCACCCTTATTCTGCAGCTGCCCATCCTTCACCCTTCCCTACATTAACCCTCCTCTAGTCAGTCCCATCCTCTTTTGAAGCAATCGACTGTTCTGCTGGATACCACTTCTGCAGGTAACGCATAAACCCAGCCACCATCCTCTCTTTAAAAAGTGTCTCCCCATCTCCCTCCTGAAACCCGTTTTTGCCAGAAATAAATATATGACATCAGGTAGTATAAATGTAAACCACAGTTCTTTCAGCCCTGCTCCATAAGTCAACTGGACCCAATTTGTGCAAAATTAAATTTTCACTACCGGTGACCTAAATGACCACTGCATCACATTCACTCCATAGATCACCTGGAACCCATTTTTGGCAAAAATAAAAATTGCAACCCTTGTGGCCTCAAAGACCACTTTGGACATTTACACCAGCTCCTCAATCACCTAGAAACCATTTTGGAAAAAAATAATCTCAGTTGGAATAAGCGACCACCGTTGATCTTTCACTCCAACTATTTAACTCACCAAACACCCATTTTGAAACAAATAAAAATTTAAAATCAGGTGCTTAAGAACTATAAAGAAACTTTCAACCAGGCTTCATAGATCAGCTGGAGCATATTTCTGGCAAAAACTAAAAATATCACCTCATGTGGCCAAACGACCTCCACAAACCTTTTACCCCAGATTCATATCACCTGGAATAAATTTTAAGAAAAGAAAAATCACCTAATGTGGCCTAAATGACCACTGCATATCTTTTACTCTGGATACATTAATTTCTTGGATCCCAGTTTGGGAAAAATACAGATATCACCTCAGATGGCCAGACAATAATCACAGACCATTCACATCAGCTCCATTAAACACCTGCAACCCACTTTTAAAAACTAAAATATGGCTTAAATAACCACTGTGGACATTTTACCTCAACTCTAGAGATCACCTGGAATTCACTGATTGCAAAAATAAAATGTCATCTCAGGTGGCTTAAAGAACCATCGCAGACTTTTCACAAAGACTCAGAAATCACCTGGAACCCATTTTGGCAAAATAAAATATTGTCCCTGGTTGCCTAAAGGTTCTCTGCAGACCTTTCACCCTGGCTTCATAAATCACTTGGAGCCAATTTCTGGAAAAAATGAAAATATGACCTCTCCTGGCCTAAATGACTCTGGATCCATGAATTACCTGGAACCCGTTTTTGGCAAAATACATCACCACCTACCTTTAACCTCAGGTAGAGTAAATGACCAGTGTCAACCCTTTACCCCAATCCCATGAATCACCTGAATTGCATTTTGGCAAAATAAATATATCACCTCAGCTGGCCTAAACTACCAATGGTTGTTTAGGCCACCTGAAGTAGTTTATTTTGCCAAAAATTGGTTCCAGATGCTTTATGGCACTGGGGTCAAATGTCTCGGTGGTGGTTTGGCCACCAGAGGAGTTATTCTTATTTTGACTTTCCAGCAGCTCGATTAATCGCCTGCAACACATTTTTGGTTAAAACTAAAGGTATTTCCTCAGGTGACCTAAATGACCTCTTTGGACCTTTACACAGGCTCCATTAATCACCTGGAACCCATTTGTTTGCAAAATAAAAATATCATCTGAGGTGGCATAAATGACCACCACAGACCTTTCACTCCAACTTCATATATCACTTGAACCCAGTTGTCATAAATTACCTGGAACCCATTTTGGTCAAAATAAAAATGTCACACATCATGTGTCCTAAGCAAACACCTCAGACCTTTCATAATGTCTCCAGAAATCACCTTGAACCCAGTTTTGGCAAAATAAAATTTCAACTCCAGTGGCATAAATGACCACCTCGTACATTCACCTAGCTCCACAGACTAGCTGGAACCCATTTCTGGCAAAAATAAAAATATCATCACTGGTTGACTAAAGGTCATCTGCAGACCTTTCACCCTGGCTAAATAGATCCAATTTCTGGTAAAATAAAATATCACCTCTCCTGATCTAAATGACCACATCAGATCTTCTACTCTGGATCCATGTATTACCTGGAACCCCATTTTGGCAAAATACAATTATCACCACAGGTGGCCTAATCACCACCACCTATCTTTAGCCTCAGGTGGCCTAAATGACCACAGCCAACCTTTTATCCCACTCCTGTGAATCACCTGAACTGCATTCTTGGCAAAAATAAATATATAACCTCAGCTGGCCTAAACTATAACCTCAGACCTTTCACTCCAGGTGTATAAATCACCTGTAACCCATTTTGTCAAATATATAAATTGCACCTCAGGTGGCCTAAATAACTACTGAGGAACATTGAATCTGGCTCATAGACCACCTGAAACACATTTATGGTAAACAATAAAATATCACCTCAGGTGCCATAATTGACCTTTGACCCTTGCTCCTACGTAACCTGGAACCCAATTTTAGTAAAAATGAAAATATTACCTCAGGTGACCTAAAGGTCCACTGCAGACCTTTATCCAGGCTCCATAAATCATGTGGCACCTATTCCTGGCAAAAAATAATACAAATATCAGATCACGTAGCCTAAATGACCATTCAGACCTTTCACCTTTGCTCCATAAATCACCTGGAACAAATTTTTATAAAAATAAAAATATCACCACTGGTGACCTAAACAATCACAGCAGATCTTTACTCCAGATCCATAAATTACACGGAACATAGTTTTGGTAAAATAAAATGTCACATCAGGTGTCCAAAAACAAACACTTCAGACCTTTCACAATGTTTCCAAAAAAAGCTTGAACCCAATTTTGGCAAAAATAAAAATTAAATCTCAGGTGGCCTAAATGACGACCTCTTACCATTCACCCTAGCTCCACAGATTAGCTGGAACCCACTTTTGGCAAAAATAAAAATATCACCCCTTGTGTCCTGAACATTCACTTTGGACCTTCTACCCCAGTGCCATAAATCACCTTGAACCTATATTGGGCAAAAAAAAATGTTTATAACCTCAGGTGGCCTAAATGACCACACTGGACATTTTACACTGGCTCCATCATTTCACCTTGAAACCATTTTGGCAAAAGTGAAATATCACCTCAGGTAGCTTAAATGACCACTGTGGATATTTCACCTCAGCTTCAGATATCACCGGAATTAATGTTTTGCAAAATAAACATTTCTCCTCAGGTGACTTAAACAATCATTGTGGACTTATCACAATGACTCCATAGATCAACTGGAACCCATGTTTAGTAAAAATAAAAATATTACCTCAGGTGGTCTAAATGACTACCACCTACTTTTAACCTCTGGTGGCCTAAATGACCACAGCTTGCCTTTACACCACCTGAGGTGCTTTTGTTTTCTAAAATTTGTTCCAGGTGATATGAACCTGGAGTAAAACATCTGTGGATGTCATTTAGGCCACATGAGGTGGTATTTTTAGTTTTGCCAAAAACATGCTCCAGGTGATATATGGAGCCTGGCTGAAGGTTTCTTTGTCATTCTTCAAGCCACATGAGGTGACATTTTTATTCACTGTGGACCTTTTCCCCAGCACCATAATTCAACTGGAACCTATTTTTGGTAAGAAATTACATCACCTTAGGTGGCCTAAATGACCACACTGGACTTATTACTCCATCATTTCTCTTTGAAACGTTGTTGACAAAATAAGAACAATAATCTCAGGTGGTTTAAATAACCGAACCTCTGAGTTATCTATATTTTATTTTCTGTACTGTATTTGGAGCCCTACTATACCGATACAGGAAGCAGGAAGAGGGCACTGTAGTCTTGTGGTAGCAAGTATTGGACTACAATTAGGTGCTAGTTCTCTGTTTTATAAAACAGAATCAATGACACTTTGCCTTGGTCATGCATGAATGGCTGATTCGGGAGAAGGGTTAAAACTGAGTATTTTTAAAGAAATTCCGGTTGCCTGTGTTATGGTGCCTCTGACCCCAATTAGATTTCCAGGTCATATAGTGCTATATAGCTTGCCACGCTGTGAGTGGCCATTGTATTCTGCTTTACTCCTTGGGCATGTTAATGCACTTGATATGTAGGCAGGCTAAAACATTTAAAACGAACCTCTGAGTTCTCCATATTTTATTTTCTGCACTGTATTTGGAGCCCTGCTATAACAATACAGGAGAGCAGGAAAAGGGCACTGTAGTCCTGTAGGGTGAGTAGTGGACTACAATTGGGTGCTGGTTCTCAGTTTTTAAAGCGAATCCAACATCCCTTTGCCTTGGTCACCATGAGTGGATGATGTGGGAGAAGGATTAAAACAAAGCATTTTCAAAATAAAAATTCAGTTGTCTGTGTTATGTGCCTCTGGCACCAATTAGATCTTCTGGGTCATATAGTTCTATATAGCTTGCCACTCTGCGGCGAGTCAAGCATGAGCGGGGTGCAGTCGGCATCCGCAGGCCTTGCGCAGAGACACGCATGTTCCGGCGTGTGTCAGCTGTTGTCAGTTGATAATCAGAAAATAAGCTGTATAAACGTGAGTACGAATAGCAAGCATGTTGAGGTGTATTCAGTGTGGGATGTTTAAGACGGGAAGAAGCTGCAGATTATGTGTAGCCACTGTACAGAAATACAGCAACTCAAGGAGGAGATTGTGTCCCTTAAAAATAGATTACAGGTGCAGCCTGAGATTTCTTCACTTGAGCAATATATTGACTCAATGGTGGATGATATCATGGAAGAGACCAAACATGAAACTGGGACCAGATTGTTAATGAAACCCTTAATGGGAAATGGGAAATGAAAGGATTGGCCATTAGTTACTGGAAAACAAACATTAAAAAGGGGTAGTAGGAACATTGGTGGAGTATCAATATTTAAACCCAAATACAATCCAGGCCCTTGTCCTTAAGGAGAATGTTGTGGCAACACAGACAACAGACCAGGAAGCTGACATTAGCCCATTAAGTAAAGTTTGCACAAGCATACAAAAAAAATTACAGGGCAGCCTAATTCAACCTGAGTCCCAGGACAAAATTAGTTCCATGTTATGTATGGAGCAAGGGTACAAGGTAATTTATGCTATCTGAGATTATATTTTTATTTTGCCATAAATGGGTTTCAGGTGATTTATGAAGCCAGTTTCAAAGTTCCTCAGTGGTAGTTTAAGACACCTGAGGTGAAATTTATATATTTGCTGAAAAAGGTTCCAGGTGATTTATGGAGCTGAGGTGAAAGGTCTGCGGTAGTCATTTATCCACCTGGGTACATTTCTATTCAGTTTACTAGAAATTGGTTCCAGGTAATTTATGGATCCATGGTAAAAGACCTGCAGTGACCATTTAGGCAAGGAAAACTAATATTTTTATTTTACCAGAAATTGGTTCCAGTTGATTATGGAGTCATGGTGAAAGGTCTGCAGTGATGATATTTTCATTTTGGTAAAATTGGTTCCAGGAGATTTATGGAGCTGGGGTGAAAGGTCTGCAGTGGACTTTAATGCTACCTGATATGATATATTTATTTCTGCCAAAATGCATTTCAGGTGATTTTGTGATTGGGGTAAAAGATAGGCAGTGGTCATTAAGGTCAACTGAGGTTAAAGGATGGTGGTGGACATTTAGACCACCTGAGGTAATATATTTATTTTGCCAAAAATGGGTTCCAGGTGATCTGTGGAGTCATTGTGAAAAGTTAATGATGGTTGTTTAAGCACTTGAGGTGAAATTTTATCTTTGCAAAAATGGATTCAGGGATGTCTGGAGCTGAGGTGAAATGTCCATGGTGAGCATTTAAGCCACCTGCGGAGAAATTTTAGTTTTTCAAATAGTGGGTTCCAGGTAATTTGTGGAGCTAGGGTGAATGAATGATTGTTTAGGTTACCTGAGGTGAAATTTTTATTTTGCCAAGACAGTGTTCAATTGATCTATGGAAAGATTGTGAAAGGTGTGATGAGTTTGTTTTGGACACCTGATGTGACATTTTTATTTTACCAAGAATGGGTTCCAGGTAATTTATGGATCCAGAGTGAAAGATCTGCAGAGGTGATTTAGGCTACCAGAGGTGATATTTTATTTTGCTAAAATTGGTTCAAGGTGATTTATGGAACTGAGGTGAAAGGTCTTGGTGGTCATTTAGGCCATGTGGGGTGATATTTTTATTCATTGTTTGCCAGAAATAGGTTCCAGATGATTTATGGAGCCTGGATAAAAGGTCTGCAGAGGCACCATAACACAGGCAACCGGAATTTCTTTTAAAATACTCAGTTTTAATCACTTCTCCCGAATCAACAATTCATGCATGACCAAGGCAAAGTGTCACTGGATTCTGTTTTATAAAACAGAGAACTAGCATCTAATTGTAGTCAATACTTGCTACCACAAGACTACAGTGCCCTCTTCCTGCTTCCTGTATTGGTATAGTAGGGCTCCAAATACAGTACAGAAAATAAAATATAGATAACTCAGAGGTTCGGTTAAAATGTTGTAATATATGGTTTGGAAAATAATACTATTGAAATCGATCAAAAATTCCTGTAATCGATCTCACAGGACTCAATAATACACTTCACTCTCAATAATACTATCGTTCTAACGAGCGATAGTATTTTCACTAATAACAACACAGTGTGGCGCACCCTTCAACCTCGCGCCTGACCACGAGCCACTTAATCAATAGCAACTAGCTGTAAGTTTAAAAAGTCATTGCGGAAAGTAACACTACGCTTAACTGTCTCACAATAAATCTCAATCTACATCGAAACATGGCACTATCAAAGGTACAAACTATAATACAAAAGTCTCGAAACAGAAAAAAGAAGATCGTAATGTACTCAGACTCAGAGTCTGGTAACAACCTCAGTCCGCACTGCAATTAATCGTTTTATTGCCACAATCATTGGCTATTTTTAAAAAAAGTAGCACCTCAGTTCATCGTTTTTGTTGCATAATCATTGGCTATAAAAAAAGGTATGCATTTTAAAGTTTTAAAGGAACTTTTTGAAGTTGGCAAATTCTTCAATCAACTTCGGTTCAGCTTTCAAGCCATCACAGGTAAGAACTCGCCAACTTCCTTAATCCATATATTACAAAAAATAACTGATGGGTTAGTGTGTACTACTCGGCTGTAATTTCATCTCGGTTTCTGGGGACATAGAAACCTCTCAAGCTTAGCTCTTGAGGTTATCTATGTCCCAAACTCGATACATCACTAACCCATCATATTTGTATAGCCTGCCTACATATCAAATGCACTAACATGCCCAAAGGTGTAAACTAGTAATGACCTGGGTGATATACATTTGTTTGCCAAAATAGGTTCAGGTGATGTATGGAGCTGGGGTAAAAGCTCCACAGTGAACTTTAGGATACAAGGGTGATATGTTTATTTTTGCCAAAATGGGTTCCAGCTAATCTGTGGAGCTAGGGTAATGGTATGAGGTGGTCGTTTAGGCCACCTGAAGTGAAATTTTATTTTGCCAAAACTAGGTTCAAGGTGATCAATGGAAACACTGTGAAAGGTCTGAGGTGTTTGTTTTGGACACCTGATGTGACATTTTATTTTCACCAAAATGGGTTCCAGGTAACTTATGGATCTGGAGTAAAAGATCTGCTGAGGTCATTTAGGCCACCAGGGTGTTATTTTCATTTTGCCAAAATGGTTCCAGGTGATCTTTTGAGCCAGGGTGAATGGTATGCAATGGACATTGTGGCCACCAGAGGTAATATTCTCATTTTTTACCAAAATGTGTTCCAATTTATGTATGGAGCAAGGGTAAAGCAAGTTTTTCAAAAGTGGGTTACAGGTAATCTGTGAGCTAGGTGAATGGTATGAGGTGGTTGTTTAGGCTACCTGAGGTGACATTTTTATTTTGCTAGGACTGTGTTCAGCTGGTCTACAGAAATGTTGTGAAAGGTCTGAGGAGTTTATTTAGGCCACCAGGGTATTTTTTTATTTTTACTAAAATTTGTTCCAGGTGATTTATGGAGCTGAGGTTAAAGGTCTGCGGTGAGTCATTTAAGCCACCTGAGGTGACATTTCTATTCATTTTGCCATAAATTGGTTCCAGGTGATTTATGTCACCTGGATAAAAGGTATGCAGTGGACCTTTAGGCCATTGGGGTGATATTTTAATGTTTCCCAAAAATTATTCCAGTTGATCTATGGAGCCACGATGAATGGTATGCAGTGGTCATTTAGGCCACCTGAGGTAATATTTTATTTTTACCAAAATGGGTTCCAGATTATGTATGGAGCAAGGTAAAATTCCTTTCTGCCACCTGAGGTGCTATTTTCATTTGTTGCCATAAATGGATTTCAGGTGATCTATGGGACCAGAATCAAAGTTCCTCAGTGGTTGTTTAGGCCACCTGAGGTGAAATTATATATTTGCTGAAAATGGGCTGCAGGTGATTTATGGCGCTGAGGTGAAAGGTCTGAGGTTCTCGTTTAGCCACCTGAGGTGATATATTTATTTTGCCAAAATTCACTTCAGATGGAGGCGACAAGATATTCAGCCATAGAAAAGAATGTCTGGCTATCAAGTGGGCCATTGAAGCCCTCAAGTTTTACCTGTGGGGCTCAGAAATTGAGGTTTTAACTGACCACAACCCCTTTGTTGGCTTCATAATATGAAGGATAAAAACCAAAAATAATGCAATGGTACTTGCCTTACAACCTTATAGGCTCACAGTACACCACCAACCTGGGACAGCAAATCATGAATGCTGATTTTATGCCCGATATGGGCAGAACAAAATACATATGCAGACCTCGGGTAATTTGAAAGCAGTAAGAAGGATTAGAATAACCTTTCATGTGTGTATTATTTAATAAGGGTCCCGAGGTGGAGCTTTGGGAGCGGGTGGGCTAAAGCTCCATCTCTCCCTTTCTAAGAGTGAGAGATCTGTTCATTTTGCATAAGACTTGGTAATTAGAAACTATGGGATAGAAGTAGGATAATGTATCCCTATAGTTTCCTCTTAAGTAAGGGAAATGTGAAAGTGTGCTGTTAAACCTCCAAATACCTGTCTAATTCTGTTTCCCAAGTCTACTGCAGTAGCACTCTCTGAATATCTTTACTGTCCTTTCCTTTACTTTGCCCTTTAATTCCCTTTTTCCAGGCAGGCCACCTGGATAAGAGACCCTTTCTATCACTTTCATTTCATTAAAAGACAGGTATGGAGCTTCAGTACCCCTCCCCATGATAGGCTTCAGTGTATAGACCTGGGTTTAGCATATTTGGGCTAGTAGTTCCTCTTTTCATGTTTAAGCAATGCCCAGGAGACAAATGTGTATGCCAAATATAGGAAATTCTCCTCACAGTGCAAGCACTTAGTTTATTTAGGCAGACAAGAAAAAAAAAGATAGCAAAAGATTCAGAGTCTGCCTGCTGGTCACCCAATCCCTTAGTGTGTTGTTGTAAGGTTCCCTAGTTATGCTTTAGCAACACTATTTTGACTAAAAACAGTTTACTTTTCCTTACTGTTTAACTTTATTATTTTTGGTAAGGTGACATGGAAAGGCAATATGCCAGAGGCACAAATGGTTTTAAACATAAGCAGATTTGAAATTAAAGGGACTGCTTTTGTTTGCTTGTGCTGCAATGAGTTTATCACTCCCAAAAAAACTCCTAAACAAAAATGTGCAGTATTTCAGATGTTGTAAGATAAATGATGGACTCTTTTCAGTTTTACTCCTTTTCATAGCAGTCTGGCTCCTGTTAATATTAAAGAGTAAAGCTACCAGATAATGAGTATTCAGGCCTTTAGCCAGAGGTAATCCTTACAGCCATTTTCACTTGTTGCTCTTGCTGTTTCCCTAGGAGGCAGCTGGCCCATTCTCACTATAGTTATACTGTGGATAGGTTGAGGAGGGGCTAAACTTGCAAGAGTACTGTTTTAGTTAAACCTGTATTATATTTCATTTCAGGGATGTCAATGTTTTGTAATAAAGCTATATTGAATGTCCCTTTACTTAGAATGAAATAAAAGTGTTTTATAAATAAAATCTGTATTGAAGAGTATAAAGGCGGAGTATGAAGTGATCACCTGATGATTCCCTAGGATAAAAGGAGACTCATTCTTGTGATACCTTCAGATTCATTTTGGGATCAGCCTGTACTGATCCATTTGGGAGTCTGCACTACAGACTAAGATAATTGAAACCCAGGCAGCCTTTTCGTTTGCTGATATTGCCTGTGAAACATTCATTTATTTTTGTACCTTTTATGTTTCTTTCTGTATTCCTGCAAAGTTAATAGTTTTTATTATCTTTTTGCTGTTACTTTAATAAAGTTTTATGTTTGCAATTTTATTTTATCCTTGCCACATTACCTTTTTGTGTCAGTGTCCATCATTACACTCACACCCTATGACACAGTTGATATCTAGAGTTGGGGTGAAAGGTCCATGGCAGTCATTTAAGATGCCTGAGGTGATATTTGTAGTTTTTAAAAAGTAGGTCCAAAGTGACTAATGGAGCTGGTGTAAAGGTTTGAGATTGTCATTTAGGACACCTGAGGTGATATTTGTACTTTTGCAAAAATGGGTTCCCGGTAAATTATGGATCCACAGTAAAAGTTCTGCAGTGGTCATTTAGGCCAGGAGACATGATATTTTATTTCTAATTAGAAATTGGTTCAGGTCACTTATGGAGCCAGGGTGAAAGCTCTACAGAGGACCTTTTGGCAACCAGGGATGATGTTTTCATTTTTGGCAAAAATAACCTAAATCTAATCTTAACCTAACCTAAACCCTAACAATAACTCTCACCCTCACCCTGGGCTAACACTAGCCTAACCCTAACACTGACCCTCACCCTAACCTCACCCTCACCCCTGGCCCACAAGCCTAAGCCTAACCTAGCCTAACTTGGCTCTGGCCCAGGCCTAACCTGCACCTAACATGCCCTAAGCCTAACTAACCCTGACGCACAGCCCTAACCCTAACCCTCACACTTGCCCCTAACCCTCACCCTCACCCTCACCCCCAACTAACCCCTAACCCTAATGAATAACCCTAACCCTAACCCTTGATCAAATCCTAATCCTAACCATAACCCTAACCCTAACCCGAGCCCTAACCCTAACCTAACCTAACCCTAACATTGACCCATAACCTAACCCTTGCTCTAACCTAATCCTAACCCTACGCCTGGCCCAAACCCTAACATGCACCCTAACCATGCCCCTACGACCTAGCCTGACACTTGACCGCAACCCCTAACTAAACTGCAGTACAGTCCTAACCCCTACCCCTTCTCACCCTTACCCTAACCCTCACCCTCACCTCACTAACCCTAACCCTAATGAATAACCCTAACCCTTGATCTAACCCTAATCCTAACCTAACCATAACCCTAACCCTTACCCAAGCCCTAACCAGTGTCAGTGGCTCAGTAGGTAGCACACTCACCTCCGAGGCCGGGAGATCAGAGGTCTGTGGGTTCAGTTCCCACATCTGGCACTTGGGTTAATATTCCAATACTAACACTGTAGTGCAGCATGAGAGGGGTGCTGCACTTCTGAGGTGCCGTCTTTCAGATGAGACGTTAAACCGAGGTCCCATCTGCCTGGATTGGTGGTAGTTCAGGTGGATGTTAAAGATCCCATGGCACTTATCAAAAAGAGTAGGGGAATTTCCCCGGTGTCCTTTCCAAATTTCCCTCTTTCACTATAAATACCACCAACAGATTAATCTGGTCCAAAAAGTCAGTTGGCATTCATCTGTATCCCCTTCCCTGGGTCATGCCTGAAAATAGGCAGGATTTGTCTAGTGCACTTACCCGGTCAACAATAAGTAAAGAAATAAATAAACCCTAACCCTAACCCTAACCCTAACCCTAACAATGACCATAACCCTAACCCTTGCTCTAACCCTAATCCTAACCCTAACGCTAACTCTAACCATAGCTCGAGCCCTAGCCCTAACCCTAACCTAACCCTAACTCTACCCTGCCTGACCCTAACCTGACCTAACCCCTAACCTGACCTATCCCAAACCCTCTCTAACCCCTAACCCTAACTTTTTCCCTAACTCTAACCCTAACTCAAACCCTCACCCTAATGCTAATGCTAACCCTGACCCTAAGCCTGACCCTGACCCAAACGCTAACCCTAACCTTAACCCTAACTCTAACCCTAACCTTCAACCTCACTGTAACCCTAACCCTCACTGTAACCCTAACCCTAATGCTAACCCTGTCCCTCACCCCAACCCTAACTCTAAATCTTATCCTAACCCTAAACCCTAACAATTACTCTCACCCTTACCCTGAAGCTAACACAAACCTTAACCCTAACACTGACCCTCACCCTAACCCTCACCCTCACCCTAGCCCTATCCCTAACCCTAACTCTAGCTCTAGCCCAAACCCTAACCCTCACCCTAACCAATACCCTAAACCTAACCTTAACCCTGACACTGACCCTAACCCAAACTCTGACCCTGACCCTAACCCTAACCCTCACCCTTACCCTCACCCTAACCCTAACCCTAACCCTAACCAAAATCCTGACCCTAACCTCACCATAACCTCAACCTAATGTGAACCTGACCATCACCCCAGCCTAACCCTAAATCTAATCCTAACACAGAACCTGAACACTAACCATAACCCTCACCCTCACTCAGCAATTTAACTGACCAAAACCCATTTTTGAAACAAATAAAAAATGTCAACTCAGGTGGCTTAAAGAACCATGAAGAAACTTTCAAGCAGGCTTCATAGATCAACTGCAGCATGTTTTTGGCAAAAACTAAAAATATCACCTCATGTGGTCTAAATGACCTAAACAGACCTTTTACCCCAGATTCATATCACCTGGAACAAATTTTAGCAAAAAGAAGAATCACCTCAGGTGGCCTAAATGACAACTGCAGATCTTTTACTCTGGATACATTAATTACCTGCATCCCAGTTTGGGGAAAAATACAAATGTCACCTCTGGTGGCCAAAGAATAACCTCAGACCTTTCACACCTGCTCCATTAGTTACCTGCAACCTACTTTTAAAAACACTAAAAATATCAGCTCACGTGGCTTAAATGACCACTGTGGACAGTTCACCTCAGCTCCAGATATCACCTGGAATCCACTGTTTGCAAAAATAAAAATTTAACTTCAGATGGCTTAAACAACCATTGCGGACTTTTCACAATTACTCCATAGATCAACTGGAACCAATTTTTGGCAAAAATACAATTATCACTTTAGGTGGCCTAAATGACCACCACCTGCCTTTTACCTCCGGTGACCTAATTTACCACTGCCTACCATTTACCTCAATCCCATATATCACCTGAATTTTTTTTTGGCAAAAATAAATATATCACCTGAGGTGACCTAAACGACAACCTTAGACCTTTCAGCCCTGCTTCATAAATCACCTGCAACCCATTTTCAGCAGATATGTTAATTTCACCTCAGGTGGCCTAAACAACCACAGAGTAACTTTTAATCTGGCTCCATGGACCACCTGAAAACTTTTTATGGTAACAAGTGAAAATATCAGCTCAGGTGGCATAAAGAGCATTTTACCCTTGCTCCATACATGACCTGGAACCCATTTTTGGTAAAAATAAAAATATTAAATCAGGTGGCCTAAATGAGCACTGCAGACCTTTTATGCAGGTGCCATAAATCACCTAGAACTGATTTCCGGCAAAAAATGAATAGAAATGTCACCCCATGTGGCTTAAATGATTACAGCAGACCTTTCACTTCAGTTCCATAAATCACCTGGAACCAATTTTTAGTAAAAATAAAAACATTACCTCTGGTGGCCTCAATGACCACTGCAGATCTTTTACTCCAGATCCGTAAAATTCCTGGAACCCATTTTTGGCAAAAATAAAAATGTCACATCAGGTGTCCAAAACAAACTCCTCAGACCTTTCACAATGTTTCCACAGATCAATTGAAGACATTTTGGCAAAAATAAAAAATATCACCTCAGGTGGCCTAAATGACAACCTCAGACCTTTTACACCAGCTCCATTACTCACTTACAACCCACTTTTTCAAAAACAACAAATATCACCTCCGGCATCTTAAATGCCTGCCATGGACCATTCACCCCAACAATAGATATCAACGGGAACCGATTTTAGACTAAACTAAAAATTTCATCTCGGCTGGATTAAACAGCCACTGCAACCTTTCACAATGACTCCATAGATCACCTGGAACCCATTTGTGGCAAAAATTAAAATATTACCTCTGGTGGCCTAAATGACCACTGCAGTCCCAATACCCTGCTCCTTAACTCTCCTGGAACCACTTTTGGTAAACATAAAATAATACCTCAGGTGGCCTATATGACCACCACAGACCTTTTACAAAGGTTCCATTAAGCACCTGGAGCCCATTTTTGGCAAAAACAAAAATAGAACATAAGGAGCCAAATGAGCACTGTGGATATTTCACTCCACCCATTTTTGGAAAAAACTAAAAATATCACCACAGGTGGCCCAAATGATATCCACTGACACTTTACTCCAGGTACATAAATTACATGGAACCCATTATAACAAAAACAAATATTACCACAGGTGGCCTAAATGACCGCCATATACCACTCACCCTGTCTGCGTAGATCACCTGGAACCTATTTTTGCCAAAAATGAAAACATCATCCCTGGTTGCCAAAAGGTCCTCTGTAGAGCTTTCAGCCTGGCTCCATAAGTGACCTGGAACCAATTTCTATTTAGAAATAAAATTTCATGTCTCCTGGCCTAAATGACCACTGCAGAACTTTTACTGTGGATCCATAATTTACCGGGAACCCGTTTTTGGCAAAAGTACAAATATCACCTCAGGTGTCCTAAATGACAATCTCAAACCTTTTACACCAGCTCCATTAGTCACTTCAGACCTACTTTTTAAAAAACTACAAATATCACCTCAGGCATCTTAAATGACTGCCATGGACCTTTCACCCCAACTCTAGATATCAACTGTGTCATAGGGTGTGAGTGTAATGATGGACACTGACATAAAAAGGAAATGTGGCAAGGCTAAAATAAAATTGCCAAGCCTAAAAGCTTTATTAAAGTAACAGCAAAAAAGATAATAAAAAACTATTAACTTTGCAGGAATACAGAAAGAAACATAAAAGGTACAAAAATAAATGAATGTTTCCACAGGCAATATCAGCAAATGAAAAGGCCACCTGGGATTTCAATTATCTTAGTCTGTAAGTGCAGACTCCCAAATGGATCAGTACTGGCTGATCCCAAAATGAGTCTGAAGGTATCACAAGAATGAGTCTCCTTTTATCCTAGGGAATCATCAGGTGATCACTTCATACTCCACCCCCCTATACTCTTCAATACAGATTTTTATTTATAAAACACTTTTATTTCATTCTAAGTAAAAGGACATTCAATATAGCTTTATTACAAAACATTGACATCCCTGAAATGAAATATAATACAGGTTTAACTAAAAACAGTACTCTTGCCAAGCTTAGCCCCTCCCTCAACCTATCCACAGTATAACCATAGTGAGAAATGGGCGGCTGCCTCCTAGGGAAACAGCAAGAGCAACAAGTGAAAATAGCTGTAAGGATTAACTCTGGATAAAGGCCTGAATACCCATTATCTGGTAAGCTTTACTCTTTAATATTAACAGGAGCCAGACTGCTATGAAAAGAGTAAAACTGGAAAAAGAGTCCATCATTTATCTTACAACATCTGAAATGCACATTTTGTTTAGGATTTTCTTTTAGAGATGCTAAACACATTGCTGTACAACAAACAAAAGCAGTCCCTTTAATTTCAAATCTGCTTATGTTTAAAACCATTTGGGCTGCTGGCATATTGCCTTTCCATGTCACCTTACCAAAAATAATAAAGTTAAACAGTAAGGAAAAGTAAACTGTTTTTTGGTCAAAATAGTGTTGCTAAAGCATAACTAGGGAACCTTACAACAACACACTAAGGGATTGGGTGACCAGCAGGCAGACTTTGAATCTTTTTACTATCTTTATTTTTCTTGTCTGCCTAAATAAACTAAGTGCTTGCACTGTGAGGAGAATTCCTATATTTGGCATACATTTGTCTCTAGGCATTGCTTAAACATGAAAGAGGAACTACTAGCCCAAATATACTAAACCCCAGGTCTATACACTGTAGCCCATCATGGGGGAGGAGTACTGAAGCTCCATACCTGTCTTTTTAATGAAATGAAAGTGATAGAAGGGCTCTTATCCAGGTGGCCTGCCTGGAAAAGGAATAAAAGGGAAAGTAGAAAGGACAATAAGATATTCAGAGGTGCTGCAGTAGACTTGGAAACAGAATTAGACAGGTATTTGGAGTTTTAACAGCACACTTTTACATTTCCTCCCCTAAGAGGAAACTATAGAGTACATCATCCTACTTCTATCCATAGTTTCCTAATTACCAGTCTTATGCAAAATGAACAGATCTCTCACTCTTAGAAAGGAGAGATGGGCTTTAGCCCACCACTCCCAAAGCTCCACCTCAGGGACCCTTATTAAATAATACACACATGAAAGGTTATTCTAATCCTTCTTACTGCTTTCAATTTTCGAGGTCTGCATATGTATTTTGTTCTGCCCCATATCGGGACATAAAATCAGCACCAATATTTGCTGTCCCAGGTCAGTGGTGTACTGTGAACCTATAAGGCTGTAAGGCCAAGTACCATGCCCATTATTTTTGGGTTTTATCCTTCATATTATGAAACAACAAAGGGGTTGTGGTCGATTAAACCTCAAATTCTGAGCCCCACAGGTAAAACTTGAGGGCTTCAATGGCCCATGATAGCCAGACATTCTTTTTCTATGGCTGAATATCTTGTCTCCCTCTCATTCAGCTTACGGCTCAGGTATATCACTGAATGTTCTTCTCCACTTACTATTTGAGACAGAACAGCCCCTATGCCTCAGTCCAAAGCATCCGTTTGCAGCAAAAAAGGAAGGGTGAAGTCGTTGCTTCTGAGTACTGGTGCTGCACAAAGATGTGCCTTAATGGTGCAAAAGGATTTTTCAGAGCTAAGGGCCCTTTAAAAATCTGGCCCCTAATCTCAGGTTGCCTAAATGAGCATCGCTGACTTTCACACCAGCTCCATTAATCACCTGCAACACATTTTTAGCAAAAACTAAAGATATTTCTTCAGGTGACCTAAATGACCACTTTGGAACTTTTACACAGGCTCCATTAATCACCTGGGACCCATTTTTTTGCAAAAAAAATATCACCTCAGGTGGCATAAATGACCACCAGACCTTTCACTCCAACTCCATAAATCATTTCTAACCCATTTTTGCAAAAATATAAATTTCACCTCAGGTGGTCTAATACCACCACGTACCGATTAACCATACATATTATAGTGGCATGGTCAAGCCACTATAGTTAGAGTTCAGCAGTCCCTTCTATGTTAAACTTAAAATTTTGCACATTAATAACTTTGGACCCATTCAACGGGTTTGCCTGAAATTTGGTATGCCTGCTGGGGCATGGTAGTTCTCTTGATTTGCCAAATTCTGTTTCAGTTGGACTTATGGGCTTTTCATATGAAAACACTGAAAAATGCAAAATTATCCATTTTTGGAGGCAGCTTTTGGGATTTTGGATGTGGCCCTGCACAGCCATTGTGTGGCCTGCTGCTCTGAGAGATGGTCCGCTTGAAAGAGCTTTGGTGGCCAGACATGCCGCTTTTTGTTTGGTGAAAACATATTAAGGCATTCAAAGGTTATGCCACTTTTAAATTCCCATTATAAGTCAATGTGAAAATTTATCGTATGTTTTGCAAACAAAGATTGGGGTTCTAGCCATCATCCCACCTGGCAATCAAAAGAATTTGCAACCAGCGGTTCAAGAATCTTTGTCCTGCAATTTTAAAATTCTTTGATCATGGCTCACCATCATGTTTAAGTTCTCTGATTGGAAAACACAAATATCTCAGCTCAGGATTTTTTCATATTACTGCTAGTTTCATGGCCCACTGGATCTGTATTAAATTATTATAGTTGTTCATATCCCTGGTAGTCTAGTGGCCCCACCCATTAATGGGTTGCTGGTGATTAATGGAGCTGGTGTAAATGCTCTGAGGTTGTCATTACGCCGCCTGAGGTGTTTTTTTGTTTTTGCTAAAATTTGTTCCAGGTGATATGAACCTGGAGTAAAACATCTGTGGATGTCATTTAGGCCACATTAGGTGGTATTTTAGTTTTGCCAAAACATGCTCCAGGTGATATATGGGCCTGGCGAAAAGTTTCTTTATGCGTTCTTCAAGCCACATGATGCTGACATTTTTTTATTCACTGTGGACCTTTTCCCAGCACCATAATTCAACTGGAACCCTATTTTAGTAAGGAAACTATATCACCTCAGGTAGCTAAATGACCACACTGGACTATACTCCATCATTTCTCCTTGAAACCGTTGTTGACAAAATAAGAAGAATAATCTCAGGTGGTTTAAATGACCACCATGGACATTTCACCTCAGCTCCAGATATCACCTGGAATCCATTTTTTGCAAAAAAAAATTTCAACTCAGATTGGCATAAACAACCTATGGACTTTTCACAATGACTCCATAAATTACCTGGAACCCATTTAAGCAAATATAAATTTCATCTCAGGTAGACTAAAATACCACTAAGGAACTTTGAATCTGGCTCCATAGATCACATGAAAACCATTTATAGCACACACACACACATATATATATATATATATATATATATATTTATATATATATATATATATATATATATCACCTCAGATGGCATAAATGACCTTTACCCCTACTACAATCATAACATGGAACCAACTTTTAGTAACAAATAAATATATCACCTCTGGTGTTCTAAGTGACCACTGCGGACTATTTTTCTCCAGATCATTAGTACCTTGAACCCAATTTTGGCAAAATAAAATTTCACCTCAATTGGCCTAAACAACCACCATCACATTCTGGCTCCATAGATCACCTAGAATTGGTTCGGGTGATTAATGGAGCAATGGTGAAAGGTCTGCACGGATCTCTGAGCAACCTGGGACAATATTTTAGTTTTTTCCAAAAATGGGTTCAGGACGATCTATAGAACCTGGTTCAAAGTTCCTCGGTGGTTGTTTAGGTCACCTGAGATGAAATATAATTTTTTCAAAAATGAGTTCCCAGGTGAGTTATAATGCTAGGATGAAAGGTCAGCAGTGGTCATTAAGGTGACTAAGTTGATTTTTTTTTGCCAAAAATGGTTTTCATGTCAGTTTTGTAACCAGTGTAAAAGTTCAAAGTAGTCATTGAGGCAAATACTGTTTTTGTTTGCCAAAAAGTAGGGTTTCAATATATTTATGGGTTGAAATAAGTCCATAGTAGAACCTTACAAGAAGGGAGTGATATTATTATTTTGCCAAAAATAGGTTCAGGAGATATGGATCCAGGCTAGATAATTTATACGCTACTCATTTAGAAACCTTAGGTGAAATTTATATCTTTGTCAAAAATGTATTATAGATTATTTATGGAGCTAGGGTGAAAGTCTAAGGTTGTCATTTAAGCAGCCTAGGTGATATATTTATTTTGCCAAAAGCGGATTGAGGAGATTTACAGAATTAGAGGGTAAAGGCAGGCTGTGGTCATTTAGGCCACCTGAGGTTAAAAGTGAGTGGTGATCATTTGAACCACCTGAGGTAATATTTTTATTTTACTAAACATGGGTTCCAGTTGATCTATAGAGTCATTGTGAAAAGTCCACAATGATTGTTTAAGTCACCTGAGAGAAATGTTTATTTTGCAAAATTAATTCCGGTGATATCTGAGCTGAGGTGAAATATCCACAGTGGTCATTTAAGCTACCTGAGGTGATATTTCTACTTTTGCCAAAATGGTTTCAAGGTGAAATGATGGAGCCGGTGTAAAATCCCAGTGTGGTCATTTAGGCCACCTGAGGTTATAAACATTTTTTGCCCAATATAGGTTCAAGGTGATTTATGGCACTGGGGTAGAAGGTACAGTGAATGTTCAGGACCTGAGGGTGATATTTTTATTTTTTGCCAAAAGTGGGTTCCAGCTAATCTGTGGAGCTAGGGTGAATAGTGCAGTAAATCATTGAGCCACCTGAGATTGAATTTTTTTTTTGCCAAAAGTAGGTTTCAAGCTGTTTTGGAAACATTGTGAAAGGTCTGAGTGTTTATTTTGGACACCTGAAGTGACATTTTATTTTTACAAAAATATGTTCTGTGTAATATATGGATCTGGGTAAAGATCTGCTGTAGTTGTTTAGGTCACCATTGGTGATATTTTATTTTATTAAAATTTGTTCAGGTGATTAATGGAGCAAAGGTGAAAGGTCTGCAATGGTCATTTAGGCTACGTGATGTGATATTTCTATTATTTATTGCCAGGAACTAGGTGCCACATGATTTATGGAGCCTGGATAAAGGTCTGCAGTGGACCTTTAGGCCACCTGAGGTAATATTTTCATTTTGCTAAATTGGGTTCCAGGTTATGTATGGAGCAAGGTTAAAAAGTCAATTATAGCACCTGAGGTGATAGTTTTGTGTTTACCATAAATATGTTTCGGTGGTCTATGGAGCCAGATTGAATGTTCCTCAGTAGTTATTAGGCCACCACGGAGCAAGTTATATATTTGCCAAAATGGGTTACAGGTGATTTACACCTGGGTGAAAGGTCTGAGGTTATAGTTTGAGCCAACTGAGGTTATATATTTATTTTTGCCGAAAATGCAGTGGTGATTCACGGGGTGGGATAAAGGTTGGCTGTGGTCATTCAGGCCACCTGAGGCTAAAGATAGGTGGTGGTGATTAGGCACCTGAGGTGATAATTGTATTTTGCCAAAATGGGGTTCCAGGTAATACATGGATCCAGAGTAGAAGTCTGATGTGGTATTTAGATCAGGAGGTGATATTTTATTTTACCAGAAATTGGATCTATTTAGCCAGGGTGAAAGGTCTCAGAGGACCTTTAGTCAACCAGTGATGATATTTTTGATTTTTGCCAGAAATGGGTTCCAGCTAGTCTGTGGAGCTAAGGGTGAATTATGCGAGGTGGTCAATTTATGCCACTGAGGTGAAATTTTTATTTTGACAAAACTGGGTTCAAGGTGATCTCTGTAGACATTATGAAAGGTCTGAGGTGTTTGCTTAGGACACATGATGTGTGACATTTTATTTTGACCAAAATGGGTTCAGGTAATTTATGCACAACTGGGTTAGATGATATATGAAGTTGGGTGAAGGTCTGTGGTGGTCATTGATGCCACCTGGGTGATATTTATATTTTGCAAACAAATGGGTTCAGGTGATTAATGAGCATATGTAAGGTCAAAGGGTCATTAGGTCACCTGAGGAAATACCTTTTGTTTTAACCAAAATGTGTTGCAGGTGATTAATAGAGCTGCTGTGAAAGTCAAAATAAGAATAACTCCTCTGGTGCAGGCCTAAACCACCACCGCAGACATTTGTTACAGCACCGCCAATCATCTGGAGTTAATTTTGGCAAAAATAAAACTTTCACCTCAGGTGGCTAAACAACCATTAGTAACCTTTATAATGACTCTACAGATCACCTGGAACTCAGTTTTTCAAAAGTATAAATATCACCTCAAGTCATAAACCACCTGTGGACATTGTACCCAACTCATAAATCACCTAGGAGCCATTTTGGCAAAGGAAAAACATCATATCAGGTGTCAAAAATAACCACCATGGACCCTTTACTGAGGCTCCACAAATCACCTGAACCATTTTGACAAAATAAAATATGAACAACTGCCTAAATATCAGCATGGCTAACTCCCCTGTTCCTAACCCAATGGTGCCACTAGCTGTCCCATATAGAGCAGGCAGGTTTTCTCCTCATCCCCTGAGTCATGGTCACTTGTCACAGTCAAGATCCACTGCTCTCCACAAGATCCTCAGTGTGGTCATTTTGGCCACCTGAGGCGACATCCCTCTTTTTACCAAAAATAGGTTCAGTTGATTTCTTGCATTAAAGGTCCACAGTGAACACCCAATTGACAAGGGTGACATTTTTTGCCAAAAAGGTACCATGTAATCTGTTAACCTAAGTGATGGTCGTGGTGGTGGTTAGATCCTGAGTGTAATTTTATTTTGAAAAACTGGGTTCAGGGTGATCTATGGAAACATTGTGAAAGGTCTGAGGTTGTATTGGACACTGATGACATTTTATTTTACCAAAATAGGTTCAGGTAATTTATGGATCTGGAGAAAAAAGATCTGCGTCGTCATTTGGTCACCAGGGTTATGTTTTATTTTAATAAGTTCAGGTGATTTATAGATAAGTGAAAGGTCTCGTGATCATTTAGGCCACCTGAAAGTGATGTTATACCTGTATGCAGAAATTGGTTCCAAGTGATTTATGGCATCTGGATAAGGTCTGAGGACGTTAGGCCACGGTGATAACATTTCTGCCAAAATGGTTCAGGTGATCTAGAGAAAGGGTAATAATTGCAGTGGTCATTTAGGCCACCTGGGTAATATTTTCTTTTACCAAAATAGGATCAGGTTATGTAGACAAGGGTGATTTATGCCACTTGAGTTATGTTTTTTTTTGCCATAAATAGGTTTCAGATGATCTATGGAGTCAATTCAATGTTTTCTCAGTTGTCGTTGGGCCACCTGATTATAATTTATATATTTGCGAAAATGGGTTCCAGGTGATTTATGGAGCTGGGTGAAAGATCTGAAGTTAGTTCAGCCAGCGGGTGATATATTTATTTTACCAAAATACAATTCAGGTGATTCACGGGATTGGGGTAAAGGATTATACTAGTCATTACTACAGGGTTAAAGGTAGGTGGTGATGTATTTTGTAAGCGGGTTCAGGTAATTCATGGATCCAAGTCATTTAGGCCAGGAGGTCATATTTCATTTCACAAATTGTCAAGTGATTTATGAAGCCAGGGAGAAGGTCTGCAGAACTTTAGGCAACCAAGGACAGATTTTATTTTTGCCAAAATGGGTTCAGGCGTTTCTGATCTTTGAGAAAAGTCTGCCATGGTTGTTTAAGCCACCTGAGATGACATTTTATCGATGAATTCAGGTGATCTCTGGGCTGAGGTGAAATGTCCGATGGTTATTTAAGCCATATTTTAGTTTTTAAAGTGGGTTGCAGGTGTTTAATGGAGATGATGTGATAGTCTGAGGTTATTGTTTGGACCTGAGTGATACTGTATTTTCCCAAACTGGGATCAAAAATTAATGTATCCAGAGTAGAAAGATATGCAGTGGTCATTTAGGCCACGAGGTGATTTATTTTCTTAAATTTATTCCAGGTGATATGAATCTAGGTAAAAGGTTTATGGAAGTCATTTGGCCACAGAGTGATATTTTCAGTTTTGCCAAATATGTCAGCTGATCTGAAGCCTGGTTGAAAGTTTCTTTATGGTTCTACAGACCCTGATTGGAAACATTTGTTTCAAAAATGGGTGTTTGGTGAGTTAAATAGTTGGGTGAAAGATCAGGTGTTTATTCAACTGAGATTATTTTCAAAATGGTTTCTAGGTGATTGAGGGCTAATGTAAAATGTCCAAAGTGGTCACTGAGGCCAGAAGGGTTGCAATTTATTTTGCCAAAATGGGTTCAGGTGATCTATGCGTGAATGTGATGCTGTCATTTAGGTCACCTGTAGTGAAATTTAATTTTGCTAAGTGGGTCCAGTTAACTTATGGGCAGGGCTGAAAGAACTTCGTTTATTTATCCTACCTGATGTCATATATTTATTTCTGGCAAAACAGGTTTCAGGAGGAGATGAAACACTTTTTGAAAGAGGATGGTGGCTGGGTTAATCGTTACCTGCAGTATCAGCAGAACAGTCATTGCGCCAAAGGGATGGGACCAGACTGAAATAGGAGGTTAATGTAAAGGAAGGTGGAAGGATAGACACTACAAGATAAGGGCTAGCTGCACATTCGAGCAACGACAGACCTCAGACCTTTATCTGCTGGAAGTTTCATATGTTATATGTTTATTCAGGAGGTAAATTTTTTTGCCAAAATGGTTTCAAGGTGATTGATGGAACTGGTGTAAAATGTCAAAGTGGTCATTGAGGCCACAGAGGATATGTTTTGTTGACAAAAAATGGGTTTCAGGTGATTTATGGAGAGGTGAAGATTCACAGTAGCTTTACCTAAAACAGGGTGCTGTTTTACTTTTGCAAAATAGGTTCAGGTGATCTATGGAGATGGAGAATGTGATGCAGTGTTTGTTTAGGCCACCAAGGTGAAATTTTATTTTTAAAAATGAGTTACAGTGATTTATCTTGCTGGGATGAATCATTTTACTATAATGCTACCCCATGTGATATATGTATTTTGCCAAAATGGGTTCAGGTGATTAATGGGTTGGGTAAAGGTAGGCACTGGTCAGGTGATATTTATATTTTGCAAGAAACGGGTTCAGGTGATCTATGGTGACATTGAGTGTGATGCAGTGGTCGTTTAGGCCATCTGGGGTGACATTTTATTTTTGCAAAATGGGTTGCAATTGATTTATTATACAGAGAATTGAAAAATATATTTACATTAATGCTACCTGATACATATATGTATTTTTCTCAAAATGGGTTCAGCTGATAATGGGGTTTTGGTAAGTGAGCATTGGTCATTAGACCACCAGTGATGATATTTTTATATTGCCGATGATTCCATGTGATCTGGGTCATTGTGAAGGTCAGCAGTGGTTGTTCAAGCGAGCTGATGTGATTTTATTTTTAAAAAAATCATTCAGATGATATCTGGAGTTGGGTAAAAGATCACGGTAGGCGTTTAAGACACCTGAGATGATGTAGTGTTTGCAAACAGTGGCTTGCAAGTTACTAATGAGCTGGTGTAAAAGGTTTGAGGATGTTTAGGACACCTAGGATATTTATGCACCTTAAAATGGGTTCGAAAATTATTGATCCAGGTAAAGACCTGCAGTAATATTTAGCTGGGAGACATGATATTGCAGTTTAACGAAATTGTTCCATTCATTTATGGAGCCAGGTGAAAGTGTACAGAAGACCTGAGCAACCGGGATGATGTTTCTTTTTGGCAAAATGGATTTCAGGTGATCTATGCAGGGTGAATGTTGCTGGTACATGGTGGTCATTTAGACCACCAATGGTGATCAGCCTATTTTGTAAATAATGGGTTCCAGGTGATTGTACCTGGTGTAAAATGTCGGTGGATGTCATTTGGCCACCTGTGGTGATATTTTAGTTTTTGCCAAAAATAGCTGGGTGAAATCTCCGCAGTGCTCATTGGGCTCCTTAAGTTATATTGTGTTTTTGGCAAAAATGGGTTTCAGGTGTAGTGAAACCTTTGTAAAAGGTCTGATTCATGCCACCGAAAATATTTTATGTTTACCAAGTGGTTACAAGTGAGTTATGGAGCAGGGTAATATGACACAGTGGTCATTTAGACCACGAGAGATAATATTTTGTTTTGCCACAAATACGTTCAGTGATCTATGGAGTCATTGTGAAGGTTGCAATTGTTGCTTAAGCCAGCTGAGGTAATTTAATTTTTGCATAAAATTGGTTCCCATTGATATCTATAGATGGGGTGAAAGGTCCATGACAGGCATTTAAGACACCAGAGGTGATAGTTAAAGTTTTTGAAAAAGTGGGTTGTAAGTGACTGATCGACTGATATAAAGGTCTGAGGATGCATTTAGGCCACCACAAGTGCAACATTTTTGCCAAAATGGTTCCAGGTAATTTATGGATTTAGGTAAAAGATCTACAGTGGTCATGGAGGCCACCAGAGTAATATTTTATTTTTAATAAAATTGGTTCCAGGAATTTCTGGAACCAAGTGAAAAGATCTGTAGTGTCATTTAAGCCACCTAGGTGACATTCTATTCATTTTTGCTGGAAATCAGTTCCAGGTGATTTTGGCACCTGAAATAAGGTCTACAGTGCCAACATACCTGAGTAATATTTTGTTTACCAAAAATGGGTTCCAGGTCATGTATGGAGCAAGAGTAAAAGGTTCTTTAACCTGGTGATATTTTCGTTGTTGCCATAAAAGGTTTCCAGTGATCTATGGGCCTGATTCAAGTTCTGGTAGTTATTTAGGCCACCTGAGGTGAAGGTACATATTGCTGAAAATGGGTTGCAGATTTATGTAGCTAGATTGAGGTCTCAGGTTTTCATTAGGCCACCTGGTGATATGTTTATTTTGCCAAAAAAATTTCAGGTGATTTATGGATTGGGATAAATGGTGAAACAGTAATTTAGTCTCCTGAGGTTAAGGCAGTTGGGACATTTAGGCCTCTGGTGATAATTTTAGTTTGCCAAAATATCTTTTCCTCGGTTTGGTGCTTTCTGAAAACCTGCCCAGCCTCCTTTCCCTACTGATACAGTTCTCTGTCCTGCTCCTCATGCGATTCCTTGTACTTCTAGTACTTTCTTTTCTCTTCAACCTTCTGCCACTTCCTTTGAGAACCATAGTTTCTTCATCGTCTTGTTTTGTATTTGCTTCACACAAAGTCTTGTTACCTCTGTGATATCAGTTTAATATTCCCATTGTTCTACCCTTCTTCCTGCCATTTGCTAGTGCATTCCTTTGGCACTCACCCATTTGCAAAGTCAGCCCTCCTAAGTCCAGTGCTTTTGTCTGCAAGCTTGACTCTATTGCTGTTTATTGTGAACCATACTTTCATTCGCTAGTTTCAGATGGTTACCCGTCTACATCTGTGATCCTCTCATCTCCATTTGAGAGAATCAAGTCTATTGCTCCTCGAGTGGGCTCAGTACTAGTTGTCTAGGCATGCCACTGGGGCATCTAGAATAACTGCACTCTTGAGAGTAGCATGCAACTGCCTCAGTTAACATAGCTGAAGCATACAGAATTACAGCCTGGGAATATGGAATATAAAGTTGGCTGGAAAGTACAAACTTGGATCGTGAAATAATAAATTGGGATATGTGATAGACCTCAAATTAAAGCCTGGCAAAAGTATAAATTGCACTATAGCTGGAAAGTACAAAACTGCAGCTCATGAAAAGTATAACTTGGGCTATGGCTTGAAGAACACAGAATAACAGCCTGGGAGAAGTATAAACTGGGCTATGGCTGTAAGAGCACATAATTACAGTCAAGGAAAGTATAAAATAGCTGTTATTTTGCCAAAAATTTCAGTGATTTATAGGTTAGGGTAAATGGTAGGCAGTAATTTAGGACACCTGAGGTTTAAGGGGTGGTGGTCATTTAGGCCACCTGGTGATAATTCTATTTCTGTGAAATGGTTCCAGATCTATGGGTAATTGCAATGGTTGTTAAGCCATCTGATTAAATTTTATTTTTGCAAACTAGTTCAGGTGATATCTGCAACTAAGATGAACTGTTCACGTGGTGGTTTAAGCCATGTGAGGTGATATTTTTAGTTTTAAAAAGTGGGTTGCAGGTGATTAATGGAGCTGTGTGTATTGAGGTTATTTGAACACCTGGTGATATTTGTGTTCTACAAACTGGGATCCAGGTAATTATTATCCAGGTAAAGATCTGCAGTTATCATTTAGGCCATCTGGGTGATTCTTCTTTTTTGCTAAAAATGTGTCCAGGTGACAGAATCTGGGGTAAAAGGTCTGTTTAGGACTTTAGACCACAATGGGTGATATTTTTAGTTTTGCCAAAAATATACTCAGTTGATCTGGAGCCTGGTTGAAAGTTCTTGATGTCTCTTTAAGCCACCTGGGTTGAATTTTTATTTGTTCCAAAAAGTGCTTTTGGTGAGTTAAATAGCTGGAGTGAAAGATCAATGGTGGTTGTTTATTCCAACTATGGTGATTTTGTTGCCAAAAAATATTTATAGGTGATGGAGCTCTACAGATGATCTATGCAGACAGGGTGAATGGTGAGCATGGTCATTAAACCACCTGGTGATATTTTATTTTGCAAATGGTTCCAGGTCATCTATGGTCATTGCACGAAGGTTAAAGTGATTATTAAGCCAATTGGTGAAATTTTATTTTGCATAAATCAGTCCGTTGATATCTATAGTTGGGTGAAAGGTCCATGAGTCATTATGACACCTGAGTGATATTTAAGTTTTGAAAAATGGGTTGTAAGTGACTAATGGAGCTAGTGTAAAGCGTCTGAGAGTCATTTAGGCCTGAGCTATTTTTATTTTGCCAAAACTGTGTTCAATTGATCTGTGGAAAAATTGTAAAGACTGAGAATTTACTTTCATCTGATGTGACTTTTTTTCTTTTTATTAAAATGGGTTCAGGTAATTTATGGATCTGGGTAAAATACCTGCAGTGGTCATTGAAGCCACAAGGTAATGTTTTATTTTACTAAAATTGGTTCGCTGATTTATGGAACCAGGTGAAAGGTCTGGTAATCATTGACCCACCTGGTGACATTTCTATTCATTTTTCGAAATCAGTTCAGGTGGTTATGGCACCTGAATAGTCTGCTCTCATTAGGCCAGCTGAGGTAATATTTTGATTTTCAAAGTGTGTTCCAGATCATGTATGGAGCAAAGGGTAAGGTCCTTTATGCCACCTGGTGATATTTCATTTATTGCCATAAAAGGTTTCAATTGATCTATAGACCAGATTAAAATTCCCAGTGTTTGTTTAGGCCACCTGAGGTAAAGTTACATATTTTCTGAAAATGGGTTGCAGGTGATTTAGTGAGTTGAAAGGTCTGAGTTGTCGTTGAGCCACCTGGTGATCTTTTTGCAAAAAACATTTCAGGTGTTTATAGGTTGGGTAAATGGTGAAACAATGTGGATTAGTTCACCTGAGATCAAAGGCATGGTGGTCAGGCCTCCTAGTGATAATTTTCTTGATAAAAATTGGTTCAAATCTATGGGTAATTGGAAAAAGTCACGATAGTTGTTTAGCCATCTAAATTAAACTATTTTTGCAAACACTGGATTCAGGCATTATCTGGAGCTGGTGAACTGTCCAGTGGTCATTTAAACCATGTGATATTTTAGTTTTTAAATGGGTGTCTTACAGGTGATTAATGGGCTGGTGTGAGGTCTGAGGTTGTATTTGGCCACCTGATATTTGTATTTTCAAACTGGGATCCAGGTTATTAATTAAGCCAGGGTAAAAGATCTGCAGTTGTTATTTGAACCTGAGGTGATTCTTCTTTTGCTAAATTTGTTCCAGGTGATATAAACCTGGGGTAAAAGGTCTATTTAGGTCATTAGACCACACAAAGTGATATTTTAGTGTTTACCAAAGTAGGTGGTGAAATATCCTGTGTCATTTGGGCTCCTTATATTATTTTCCTTTTGCCAAACATGGGTTCCAGGTGTAATGGACCTTCGTAAAGGTAATTGGTGGTCTATAGGCCTCCTGAGTATATTTTTATTTTACACAAAAAGTGGTTCCAGTGAGCTGGAGCAGGGGTAATGGACTACAGTGGTCATAAGGCCTGAGATAATATTTTATTTTGCCACAATTTGTTCAGGTGATCTATGAGTCATAGTGAAAGGTTGCAGTGATTGTTTAGCCAGCTGAGTGAAATTTTATTTTTAAATCAATTCCCCGATATCTATAGTTGGGGTGTGTCATAGCAGCATTTAAGACTTCTAAGGTGATTTAAACTTTGAAAAAATGGGTTGCAAGTGACTAATGGACCTGGTGTAAAGGTCTGAGGTTTGTCATTAAGCCTCCTGAGGTGATATTTTATTTTGCCAAACTGTGGCCAATTGACCTATGGAAACATTGTGAAAGGTCTGAGGTTTGTTTGGACACCTGATATCATTTTCATTTCTGCCAAAATGGGTTCCGGTACCTTATGGATCTGGGTAAAAGATCTACAGTGGTATTGATGCCACCAGAGGTAATATTTTTTACTAAAAATTGGTTCCAGGTAATTTATGGAACTGAGAGAAAGGTATCTGACAGTCATTTAGGCCACCTGGTGAATTTCTATTCATTTTGCGGAAATCAGTTCAGGTGATATAGCACCTGAATAAAATATCTGCAGTGTCATTTAGGCAACAAGGGTAATATTTTATTTTACCAAAAATGGTTCCAGGTCATTATAGACAAGGTAAGGTCCTTGATGCCACCTGAGGCATTTCATTTATTGCCATAATAAGGTTTAAGCTGATCAACGGAGACAGATTAAAGTTCCTCAGAGGTTGTTTAAGCCACCTGAAATTTATATTACTGAAAATGAGTTACCATGATTCATGAAGCTGGGGTGAAAGGTCTGAGGTTATTTTTAGGCCAGCTGAGGTGATATATTTATTTTGCCAAAAAAATTCATCGATTTATGGGATTGGGGTAAATGGTAGCAGTGGTAATTAGGTCACCTGAGGTTAAGGCAGGTGGTGATCATTTAGACCACCTAAGTGATCATTTATTTTAGCCAAAAACAGGCTCCAGCTGATCAATGGAGCATGGTTGGAAGTTTCTTCATAGTTCTTTATACCTGGTGGAAATATTTATTGTCTCAAAATCGGTTTTGGTGAGTTAATAATGAGTAAAGCTCACGGTGGTCATTTATTCACCTGGCTGATTTTTACAAATTGTTCTTGGTGATTAATGGAGCTGGGTAAAATCTCCAAAGTGGTCATTGAGGCCACAAGAGATATGTTTTGTTGCAAAAAAATGGGTTCAGGTGATTTATGAAAGTAAGGAAAAGATTCACAGTACAGGTTTAGACCACCAGGGGTGCTATTTTATTTTTGCAAGGGTTCAGGTGATCTGTAGGACATGGAGAATGTGATGCAGTGGTCATTTAAAACACAGGTTGCAAAAAATGGGTTGCAGTTGATTTATCTTGCTGGGGTGAAAGATCTGTTTTTACATTAGTGCTACCTGATGTGATATATATATTTTTTGCCAACAATTGACTCGGTGATTAATGGGGTTCGGTAAAGGTAGGCAGGGTCATTTAGGCCACCTGAGGTGATATTTTTATTTTGCCAGAAATGGTTCCAGGTGATCTATGGAGTCATTGTAAGGTCAGCAGTGTTTGCTTAAGCTGAGGTGAATTTATTTTTAAAAAAATCGGTTCCAGTTGATATCTGGGTTGGGTGAGACCTAGCAACCGTTTAAGACACTGATGATATTTGTAGTTTTCAAAAGTGGCCTGTAAGTGAATAATGGAGCAGGTACAAGGTTTGAGGGGTATCGTTTAAGACACACAAGTGATATTTATTTTTGCAAAAATGGGTTCCAGTAAATTATTGATCCAGGTAAATACCTGCAGTGGTCATTCAGGCCAGGAGACATGATATTTTATTTTAATAGAAATCGGTTCAGTGATTTATGGGCCAAGTGAAAGGTCTACAGGGACCTTTGAGCCAGGATGAATTTTCATTTTTGGCAAAAAGAGTTCAAATGATCTATGCAGACAGGGTGAATAGTACATGAGTGGTCATTTAGGCAACCTGTGGTGATATTTGCTGTAATAATAGGATCCAGGTAATTTGTACCTGGGTATAATCAGTGGTTAATTTAGGCCACCTGGTGATATTACAGTTTTGCAAAAATAGGTGAGGTCAAATATCACAGTGCTCATTGAGCTCATATGCTATATTTTGTTTTTGCCAAAATGGGTTCAGATACTTAATGGACCTTTGTAAAATGTCTGTGGTGGTCATATAGGCCACCTGAGTACTATTTTAATGTTTTCCAAAAGTGGTTCCGGAGTTATGGAGCAGAGGGTAATAGGACACAGTGGTCATTCAGGCCACAGAATAATATTTTATTTTTGCACAAATGGGTTCAGGTGATCTATGGTCATTGTGAAGGTTCAGTGGTTGTTTAAGACTATGGTGAAATTTTATTTTCAAAACAGTATTAGGGTGATCTATAAATCATTGTAATAGTCCGATAAGTTTGTTTGGACACCGATGTGACATTTTTATTTTACCCAAAATGGGTTTCCAGGTAATGATGGATCTGGGTAAAAACTGCAGTGATCATTAGGCCACGGAGGTATTTTTATTTTACTAAAATAAGCTCCCAGGTGATTTAGAGCTGAGATGAAGGTCAGCATGGTCATTAGGACACCAGGAAGACATTTCAGTTTTGAAATTGGTTCAGGTAATTTGGATCCAGGTAAAGATCTGGCGGTCATTTAGGAAGGAAGGTGATATTTTTGTTGCAGTAGAATTGGTTTCAGGTGATTTATGGAGCCTGGGTGAAAGGTCTACAAAGGACCTTTAGGCACCAAGGATGATATTTTATTTTTTCCAAAATGGGTTCCAGGTGATCTGGAGCCAGATTCAAAGTTCCTCAGTGGTTGTTAGGTCACCTGGTGAAATGTTAATTGTTCCCAAAAATGGTTCCAGGTTGGTTATAAAGCTGGGAAGGTTAGCAGTGGTCATTAAGGCCACCTGAGGTCATAATTCATTTTACTAAACTGGGTTCAGGTTATGTGGGAGAAAGGTTAAAGGTCATTTATGTCACCTGATGAGATATTTTATTGTTTACTATAAATTGAACAGGTGATCTAAAGAGATTCAATATTCCTCAGTAGTTGTTTAGGGCACCTGAGGTGCAATTTATCTATTTACAACAATAGTGTCTGGTGATTTATGCAGCTCGAATAGAAGGTCTGAGGTTGTAGTTTAGGCCAGCTGGTGAAGTATTTATTTTGCCAAAATGCAGTTCAGGTGATTCATGGTTTGAGATAAAGGTTGGCTGTGGTCATTAGGCCACGGGGTTAAAGGAAGGTGGTGGTGATTAGGCCACCTCAGGTAGTCTTATTTTTGCAAAAATGGATTCCATGTAATACATGGATCCAGATTAAATGATCTGCAGTGGCCGTTTAGACCAGGAGAAGTGATATTTTTATTTTTACCAGAAATTGGCTCCAGGTGATTTATGGAGCGGATGAGTCTGTAAAGGACCTTTAGGCAATAGGAACGATCATTTTATTTTTTGCCAAAATGGGTTCAGCTAATCTGTGACTAGGGTGATGGTATGAGTTGGTCATTTAGCACCTGAGGTAAAATTATTTTGCCAAAACTTGGTTAAAGGTGATCTTTGAAACATTGTGAAAGTTCTGAGGTGTTTGTTTGAACTTGTTGTCACATTTTATTTTGATCAAATGGGTTCCAGGTAATCTGGATCTGAAATAAAAGATCTGCTGTGGTCATTTAGGCTACAAGGTGATATTTTATTTTACTAAAAATTGGTTCAAGTGATTTGGTTGGAAAGGTCTGCAGTGGCCTTTAGGCCTTCAAAAGTGATATTTTCATTTTTGCAGCAATGGTTCAAAGTGATCTCTGAGCCAGAGTGAATACTATGCAGTGGTCTTTAGGACATCTGGTAATATTTAATTTTTTGCAAAATGTGTTCCATGTATGTATGGAGCAAGTAAGGTCCATTATGGCACTAGATATTTTTTGCTTTTGCCATCAATGATATATTGTTGCATCGTTTACTATATATTATTTTGGCAAAAATAAGTTCATGTGATTTGGTAAGGTGGCAGTGATCATTTGAGACCTGAGATAATTTTTTGCCACAAATGGGTCATATGTGATCTATGATCATTGTGAAGGTTGCAGTGGTTGTTTAAGCCAGCTGGTATTTTTATTTTTAGGTAAAATCAGTTCAGTTGATATCCCTAGTTTGGGGAAATCTCCATACAGCTACTTAAGACACCTGAAGATATTTTCAGTTTTGAAAATTGGTTTGTAGTGACTAATGGAGCTGAACAAAGAGATCTGAGCATCTTATACTCAGATAGCATAAACAACCAGTGCAGACATTTACATTGTCTCCACAAATCACCAGGAACCAAATTTGGCAAAAAAAAAATATTACCTCAATAACCTAATAGCCAATGCAATATACCTCAAGAAGCATAAAACACTGCAGACCTTCTTTGCTTCCATAAATCAGGTGATCTATTGAGGTTGTAGTAGCATTCGACCACCTTAGGTACATTCTATTGTGCAAAAATGGGTTCCAAGTGATTGATGGAGACAAAGCGAGGTGTGCAGTGGTGTTTATGCTTCTTGAGGTTTAAGATTGGATCAGTTAGGCCACCTAAGGTTTGTTTTGGACACCTGATGTGACATTCTTATTTTAACAAAATAGGTTCCAGGTAATTTAGGATCTGGAGTAAAGATCTGGTTATCATTTAGGCCACCAGAGTGATATTTTATTTTTTACAAAAATGGTTCCATGTCATGTATGTAGCAGGGGTAAGGTAATTTTGCCATCTCAGATTATATTTTTATTTTTGCGATATATGGGTTTCAGGTGATTTACGGAATTGATTCAAACTACCTCAGTGGTGGTTAAGACACCTGAAGTGAAAGTTATATATTGCTTAAATGGGTTGCAGGTGATTTATGGAGCAGCTATGAAAGTCTAAGTTGTCATTAAGGCCACCTGAGTTGATATATTATTTTTACTAAAATGCATTTCAGGTGATTTATAGATTAGGGTAAAAGGTGACAGTGGTCACTTAGGACACCTGAAGTTAAGGTGGTGGTGGGACTTAGTACCTGGTGATAACATTTTGCCAAACAAAGGGTACAGGTGAGTTATGGTCATACCATCCTTGGACTTGTTTTTGTTTCACCTATTGAGTCTACTGTCTAAGTATGTACTTTGCATCATTCTATTGTAATGCTACTGCAAATGTTAATTTAGCACTGATATGTATTATGTACCTCAGGTCATCTGAAATAGTGGTTTCCCCTCAGTATGTATCTAGTGAAATCTAGTTAATAAATAAATAGATAATCAACAAATTGAAAGTCACATGGTTTATAAATACCTGGTTGAAATTTTATTTTTGCAAACAATGGTTCCAGGTGATATCTGGGCTAGTGAAATGTCCATGGTGTCGTTTAAGCCTGAGGTTAGTTCTTATTTTGCAAAAATGGTTTCAATGTGATATTATGGAGTAAAAAGTCTAGTGTGGTAATTTTGGCCTGGGTGATAATTTCTTTACCAAATATAGGTTCCAGTTATTTATGGCACTGGGGTAAAGGACCAGTGAATTTTAAGACACAAAGGGTGATATTAAATTTTTGCCAAATGGACAGGTAATCTGTGGAGCTAGGGTAATAGTGGAGATAATCATTTAGGACACCTGGATGAAATTTCTCTTTTGCAAAAAAGTGTTCAAGGTGATCTATGGAATCATTATGATGGTCTGAGGGTTTGTTTGGACACCAGATGTGACATTTTTTTTCCCAAAAATGGGTTCCAGGTAATTGATGAATCTGGAGTAAGATCTGCAGTGGTTTAGGCCACCAGACGTAATTTATTTTTACTAAAGTAGGTCCAGATGGTTACAGAGCCGAGGTGAAAGTTGCAGTGTCATTTAGGCCACCTGGGTGACATTTCTATTCAGTTTAGAAAGTGGTTCAGGCAATTTATGGATCATAATAAAGAGCTGCAGTGGCCATTTAGGCCAGGAGTAATATTTTATTTTACCGAAATTGGTTCCAGGTGATTTATGGAGTCTGGTGGAAGGTCTGCAGTGATGATATTTTCATTTTGCCAAAATGGGTTCAGAGATTTGTGGAGGTGGGGTGAAAGGTCTGCAGTGGACTTTATGCTACCTGATGTCATATATTTTTGCTAAAATGCATTTCAGGTGATTTGTGATGGAAAAAAGACAGGCAGTGGTCATTAGGTCACCTGAGGTTAAAGGAGGTGGTGGTCATTGGCTACAGGGTATACATTTATTTTTGCGAAATGGGTTCCAGTTGATCTATGGGTCATGTGAAAGTCAAAGTGGTTGTTTAAGCCACCTGGTATTTTATTTATAAAATGGATTCAGGTGATGTTTGGAGCTAGTGAGATGTCCATGATATTCATTTAAACCTGCAGTGAAATTTTAGTTTTCAAATAGTGGGTTGCAGGTAATCTATGGAGCTTGGGTGATGATACGGTGGTTGTTTAGGCTACCTGAGAAATTTTATTTTGCAAGACTGTGTTCAATTGATCTATGAAACATTATGAAAGGTCTGAGGCTTTGTTTTGGACACCTGATCTGACATTTTATTTTCCAAAAATGGGTTCCAGATAATTTATGGATCTGGTTGAAGTCTATGTTGGAGATGTAGGCCACAAGGGTGATATTTTATTTTAATAAAATTGGTTCAAGTGATTTATGAAAAGATGAAGGTTCAGTGGTCATTTAGGCCACTTGGGTGATATTTTATTCATTGTTTGCCAGAAATAGATTCCTTGGCATTTATTGTAGCCTGGATAAAAGATCTGCAGTGGACCTTTGAAACCAGGGGTGTTTTAATTTTTGACAAAATGGTTCCAGATGATCTATTGAGCCAGGGTGAATGGATACAGTATAATTTAGTCCACCTGAGGTAATAGTTTACCAAAATGGGTTCAAGTTGTATGGAGCAAAGATGAAGGTCATTTGTACTGGTGATATTTTATTTTTGTCATAAATGGTTCAGGTGATCTGGGCAATTCAGTTTTCCTCATAGGTGTTTAGGCCACCTGAGGTGCAATTTACATTTTTTGGAAAATGGGTTGCATATGAGTTATGGAGCTGGGGTGAAGGTCTGAGGTTGTAGTTTAAGCCACTGAGGTGATATATTTATTTTGCAAAAATACAATTAAGGTGATTCATAGGATTAGGGCAAAGGTTGGCGGTGGTCATTTAGGCCACCTGAGGGTTAAAGAGTATAAGAATAATTCCTCCAGGCCTAAACCACCACTGCAGGTTTGACCCAGCCATAAAGCGTTTGAACTATTTTTGGCAAAATAGCTTCTTTTAGGTGGTCAACAACCATTGGTAGTTTAGGCAGCTGAGGTGATATATTATTTTGCCAAAATGCACCAGTGATTCGTGGATTGGGGTGGCTGACACTGGTCATTTCCTCTACCTGAGGTTAAAGGTAGGTGGTGATGTATTTTGCCAAAACGGGTTCCAGGTAATTCTGGATCCAGAGTCATTAGGGCCAGGAGAGTTATATTTATTTTTCCAGAAATTGGCCTCAAGTGATTTATGAAGCTGGGTGAAGGGTCTGCAGAGAACCTTAGGTAACCAGGGACAATATTTTTATTTTTGCCAAAATGGATTCTAGTGATTTCTGGAGTCTTTGTGAAAGTCTTATGGTTGTTTGCCACCTGAGATGACATTTTTTCTTTTGCAATCAGTGAATTCTAGTGATCTCTAGAGTTGAGGTAAATGTCCATAGGTTGTTGGGTTTGTATTTTTAGTTTTTAAAAAGTGGTTGTAGGTGTTTAATGGAGCTGATGTGAATGTTCTATTGTTGTCTGGCCATCTGAGATGATATCTATTTTCCCAAATGTGATCCAAGAAATTAATGTATCCAGAGTAAAAGATATGTGTCCTTTAGGCCATATTAGTGATTTTTCTTTTCAAAATTTATTCCAGTGATATGAATCTGAAAAGGTTGTGGAGGTCGTTTCGCTGAGGATATTTTTAGTTTTTCAGAAATATGCCCAGCTGATTATGAAGCCTGGTTGAAAGTTTTATAGTCCTTAAGCCACCTGATTTGAAATTTTATTTGTTCTAAAATGGTGTTTGGTGAGTAAATAGCTGGGGGAAAGATCAACGGTGGTCGTTATTCCAACTAGATTATTTTTTCCAAAAGTTTCTAGGTGATTGAGGAGTTTGTAAATGTCCAAAGTGGTCATTGAGGCCATAAGGGTTGCAATTTTATTTTTACAAAAATGGGTTCCAGGTGATCTAGTGGAGTGAATGTGATGCAGTGGTCATTTAGGTCACCGGTAGTGAAAATTTAATTTTGCACAAAATCTATCCAGTTGACTTATGGAGAGGGCTGAAAGAACTGGTTTACATTTATACTACCTGATGTCATATATTTATTTCTTGCAAAACGGGTTTCAGGAGGGAGATGGGAGACACTTTTAAAGAGAGGATGGTGGCTGGTTTTATCGCTACCTGCAGAAGTTGTATCCAGCAGAACAGTCGATTGCTTCAAAAGAGGATGGGACCGGATAGATTGAGGGTTAAATGTAGGGGAAGGTTGGGGGATGGGCAGCTGCAGAATATAAGTAGCTGCACATTCGAGCAGAGACTTGACAGATTTCTAGACTTTTATCTGCTGGCAAGTTTCATATGTTTGTGTTGTTTATCCACTGAGGTGATTTTTTTTTGCCAAAATGGTTTCAAGGTGATTGATGAAGCTGGTGTAAATTTCCAAAGTGGTCATTGAGGCCACAAGAGGGGATATGTTTTTGTTGTTGCCAAAAATGGGTTTCAGGTGATTTATGGAGGTGAGGTGAAAGATTCAGTAGCGCTTTACCTAAAACCAGGGGTGCTGTTTTAACTTTTGCAAAAATGGGTTCCAGGATCTATGGAGATATGGAGAATGTGATGGTGTTTGTTTAATTCCATCGGGGTGAAATTTTTATTTTTGCAAAAATGAGTTGTAATTGATTTATCTTGCTGGGATGAAATATCTGTTTTATAATAATGCACACGTTTGTGATGATATGTATTTTTGCCAAAAATGGGTTTCAGGTGATTAATGGGATTTGGGAAAAGGTAGGCACTGGTCAAGGTGGATATTTATATTTTTCAAGAAATAGGGTTCCAGGGTGATCTTATGGTGACATTGAGAATGTGATGCAGTGGTCGCTTAGGCCATCTGGTGTGATATTTTATTTTTGCAAAAATGGGTTGCAATTGATTTATTATGTTAGGGTGAAAATATGTTTTTGCATTAATGTTACCTGATGTGATATAAGTATTTTTTTCTCAAAATGGGTTTCAGCTGATAATGGGATTTGGGTAAAGGTAGGTAGTGGTCATTTAGGCCACCAGTGGTGAGTATTTTATATTTGCCAGAAATGGTTCCATGTGATCTATGGAGTCATTATGAAAGGTCAGCAGTGGTTGTTCAAGGGAGCTGATGTGAAATTTTATTTTTGCAAAAATCAGTTCCAGTTGATATCTGGAGTTGGGGTAAAGATCCATGGCATGCGCAAGACACCTGAGATGATATTTGTAGCTCAAACAGTGGCTTGCAAGTTACCACAGAGTTGGTGTAAAATGTTGGAGGATGTTGTTTAGACACCCAGGTGATATTGTATTTTGCCCAAAATGGATTCCCGTAAATTATTGATCCAGAGTAAAAGACCTGCAGTGGTCATTTAGGCCAGGAGACATGATATTTTTGATTTTAATGGAAATTGGTTCTATCTGATTTATGGAGCCAGGTTGAAAGGTGTACAGAAGACCTTTAGGCAACCAGGGATGATGTTTTCTTTTTTGGTAAAAATGGATTTCAGGTGATCTATGCAGCCAGGGTGAATGGTACATGGTGGTCATTTAGACCACCTGTGGTGATATTTTTTTTTGTACCAATGGGTTCCAGGTAATTTATGTGCCTGGTGTAAAATGTCGGTGGATGTTATTTAGGCCACCTGTGGTGATATTTTAGTTTTTTCCAAAATAGCTGGCGTAAATGTCCGTAGTGCTCATTTGGGCCCTGGTTATACTTTATGTTTTGCAAAAATGGGTTTCAGGTGCTTAGTGAAACCTTTGTAAAAGGTCTGGGGTGTTCATGTAGGCCACCTGAAAAATATTTTTTATGTTTACCAGAAAGTGGTTCCATGTGAGTTATGGAGCAGGGGTAATATGACTACAGTGGTCATTTTGACCACGGGAGATAATATTTTAATTTTTGCCACAAATGGGTTCCAGGTGATCTATGGAGTCATTGTGAAAGGTTGCAATTGTTGTTTAAGCTCAGCTGACTTGGAATTTTTATTTTGTAAAAATTGGTTCCATTGATATCTATAGATGGGGTGAAAGGTCCATGACAGGCATTTAAGACACCTGAGGTGATAGTTAAAGTTTTTGAAAAAGTGGGTTGTAAGTGACTGATTGAGCTGATGTAAAAGGTCTGAGGATGTCATTTAGGCCACCTGAGGTGTATTTGTATTTTTGCCAAAAATGGGTTCCAGGTAATTTATGGATTTAGAGTAAAAGATCTACAGTGGTCATTGAGGCCACCAGAGGCAATGCTTTTAATTTTATTAAAATTGTTCCCAGGTAATTTCTGGAACCAAGGTGAAAGGTCTGATAGTCATTTAGGCTACCTGGGTGACATTTCTATTCTATTTTTGTTGAAATCAGTTCCAGGTGATTTTGGCACCTGAATTAAAGGTCTATAGCCCATTTATGCCACCTGAGGTAATATTTTATTTTTACAAAAATGGGTCTCAGGTCATGTTATGGAGCAAGGGTAAAGGTTCTTTATGCCACCTGAGGTGATATTTTCATTTGTTGCCATAAATGGTTTCAGGTGATCTATGGAGCCTGATTCAAAGTTCTGTAGTGGTTGTTTAGGCCACCTGAGGTGAAATTTGTATATTTACAAAAATGGGCTGCAGGTGATTTGTGTAGCTGGGGTGAAAGGTCTGAGGTTTTCTTTAGGCCACCTGAGGTGATATGTTTATTTTGCCAAAAATTTCAGGTGATTTATGGGATTGGGGTAAATGTTGGTGGTAATTTAGGTCTCCTGAGTGTTAAAGGTAGGTGTGACATTTAGGCCTCCCTGAAGTGATAATTTTAGTTTTGCGCAAAAATATCTTTTCCTGTTTGGCCTTTGTTCTGACTGCCTTCCCAGCCTCCTTTGCTTTAACTGATACAGTTCTCTGTCCTGCTCCTTCATGCTTCTCTGCTTCCTGAATGCTTTTTCTTGAACCTTCACTGCCACTTGCTTTGAGAACCATAGTGGTTTCTTACATCGCCTTGTTTTTTGTTTATTTGTTTCACACAAAGTCTTGTTACCTCTGTGATGGCAGTTTTATTATTCCCATTGTTCTACCACTTCTCCTTCCTGCCCATTTGCTAGTGCATTCCTTAGTATCACCCATTTTGGCAAAGTCAGCCTCTTTAAAGTCCAGTACTTTGTCTTTGTATGGCTTGACTTATTGCTGTGTTTATTGTGAACCATACTGTTCATGGCGCTAGTTCCAGATGGCTACCACTTCACATCTGTGATCCTCCTCCATCCCATTTGAGAGAATCAGGTCTAATATTGCCCTCCTCGAGTGGGCCCAGTTCTAGTTGTCTCAAGGCATGCCCTGTAGTGCATCTAGAATAACTGCACTCTTCAAGTGGCAGCTGCAACTGCACTCCAGTTAACATATAGCTGTTATTACAGAATTACAGCCTGGGAATATGGAATATAAAGTTGGCTAAATAGTACAACTTGCAGATCGTGAAAATAATAAATTGGATATAGCTGATAGACCTCAAATTAGAGCCTGGGAAAAGTATAAATTCGTACTATAGCTAAAGAGTACAAACTGCAGCTCATGAAAAGCATAACTTGGGCTATGGCTGGAAGAACACAGAATAACAGCCTGGGAAAAGTATAAACTGGGCTATGGCTGGAAGAGCACATAATTACAGCCAAGGAAAAGTATAAAATGGCTATTTATTTTACAAAAAACATTTCAGGTGATTTATGGGATTGGGGTAAATGGTAGGCAGTGGCAATTTAGGTCACCTGAGGTTTAAGGCAGGTGGTGGTCATTTAGGCCACCTGAAGTGATAATTCTATTTCTGCCAAAAATTGGTTCCAGGTGATCTATAGAGTAATTGTAAAAATTCTGCAATGGTTGTTTAAGCCATCTGAAGTTAAATTTTTATTTTTGCAAACAGTGAATCTGGTGATATCTGCAGCTAAGGTGAACTGTTCACAGTGGTGGTTTAAGCCACGTGAGGTGATATTTTTAGTTTTAAAAAGTGGGTTGCAGGTGATTAATGGAGCTGTGTGAAATGTGAGGTTATTGTTTGGCCACCTGAGGTGATATTTGTATTTCTACCAAAACTGGGATCCAGGTAATTAATGTATCCAGAGTAAAAGATCTGCAGTTGTTGTTTAGGCCATCTGAGGTGATTCTCTTACCTAAAATGTGTTCCAGGTGACATGAATCTGGGGTAAAAGGTCTGTTTAGGACTTTTAGACCACAATGGGTGATATTTTTAGTTTTTGCCAAAAATATACTCCAGCTGATCTATGGAGCCTGGTTGAAAGTTTCTTGATGTCTCTTTAAGCCACCTGGGTTGAATTTTTTATTTGTTTCAAAAATTGCTTTTTGGTGAGTTAAATAGCTGGAGTGAAAGATCAATGGTGGTTGTTTATTCCACCTGTGGTGATTTTTTTTGCCAAAAATGATTTATAGGTGATTGATGGAGCTCTACAGGTGATCTATGCAGACAGGGTGAATGGTAGGCAGTGGTCATTTAGGCCACTTTGAGGTGATATTTTTATTTTTGCCAGAAATGGTTCCAGGTGATCTATGGAGTCATTGTGAAAGGTTGCAGTGGTTATTTAAGCCAGTTGAGGTGAAATTTTTATTTTTGCATAAAATCAGTCCCGTGATATCTATATAGTTGTGTGAAAGGTCCATGGCAGTCATTTATGACACCTGAGGTGATATTTAAAGTTTTGAAAAGTGGGTTGAAGTGATCAATGGAGCTGTGTGAAAATGTCTGAGGTTGTCATTTAGGCCACCTGAGCATTTATTTTTTTGCCAAAACTGTGTTCAATTGATCTATGGAAAATTGTAAAAGGCCTGAGGAATTTGTTTTCTCATCTGATGTGACAGTTTTTTTATTAAAATGGGTTCCAGGTAATTTATGGATCTGGAGAAATACCTGCAGTGGTCATTGAGGCCACCAGAGGTAATGTTTTTATTTTTACTAAAAATTGGTTCCCGTGATTTATGGAACCAAGGTGAAAGGTCTGCGAATCATGTAGGCTACCTGTGGTGACATTTCTATTCATTTTTTCGGAAAATCGTTCCAGGGTGATTTATGGCACCTGAATAAAGGTCTGCATGTGCTCATTTAGGCCACCTGAGGTAATATTTTGATTTTTACCCAAAGTGTGTTCATGATCTGCGTATGGAGTAAGGGTAAAGGTCCTTATGCCACCTGAGGTGATATTTTCATTAGTTGGCATAAAAGGTTTCAATTGATCTATGGAGCCGTTTCAGAATTCCCAGTGTTTGTTTAGGCCACCTGAGGTAAAATTATATTTTTCTGGAAAATGGGTTGCAGGTGATCCAAGTGAAGCTAGTTGAAAGGTCTGATTGAGTCAAGCTTAGGCCACTTTGAGGTGATATACTTATTTTTGCCAAAAACATTTCAGGTGACGTATGGATTGGGGTAAATGGTAGGTAATGGTGTTAGTTCACCTGAGATTAAAGGCATGTGTGGCCATTTAGGCCCGTGAAGTGATCATTTTTTCTTTGATAGAAATTGGTTCCAGGTGATCTATGGAGTAATTGTGAAAGTCTGCTAGGTTGTTTAAGCCATCTAGTTAAATTCTTATTTTTGCAAACACTGGATTCCAGGCGTTATCTGAGCTGAGGTGAACTGTCCACAGTGGTTGCTTTAGCCATGTGAGGTGATATTTTAGTTTTTAGAAAGTGGTGTCTTACAGGTGATTAAATGGAGCTGGTGTGAAAGGTCTGAGGTTATTGTTTGGCCACCTGAGGTGATATTTGTATTTTCCCAAAACTGGATCCAGGTTATTAATTAATCCAGAGTAAAAGATCTGCAGTTGTTATTTAGGCCAACTGAGGTGATTCTTCTTTGCTAAATTTGTTCCAGGTGATATAAACCTGGGGTAAAAGGTCTGTTTAGGTCATTTAGACCACATGAGGTGATATTTTTTAGTGTTTGCCAAAAGTAGGGTGAAATATCCACTGTGCTCATTTGGGTTCCTTATATTATATTTTCCTTTTGCCAAACATGGTTCCAGGTGCTTAATGGAACCTTTGTAAAAGGTATGTGGTGTTAATGACATAGGCCACCTGAGTGTAATATTTTATGTTTACAAAAAAGTGGTTCCAGGTGAGCCAAGGAGCAGGGGTACGGGACTGCAGTATATAATATGGCCACCAGATATTATTTTATTTTTGCCACAGATTTGTTCCAGGTGATCTATGGAGTCATAGTGAAAGGTTGCAGTGATTGTTTAAGCCAGCTGAAGTGAAATTTTTATTTTTGCATAAAATCAATTCCGCTTGATATCTATAGTTGGGTGATAGGTCCATGGCAGGCATTTAAGACTCCTGAGGTGATATTTAAACTTTTTGAAAAAGTGGGTTGTAAGTGACTAATGGACCTGGTGTAAAAGGTCTGAGGTTTGTCATTTAGGCCTCCTGAGGTGATATTTTTATTTTTGCCAAAACTGTGTTCAATTGACCTATGGAAACATTGTGAAAGGTCTGAGGAGTTTGTTTTGGACACCTGATGTGTCATTTTCATTTCTGCCAAAAATGGGTTCCAGGTACCTTATGGATCTGGAGTAAAAGATCTGCAGTGGTCATTGATGCCACCAGAGGTAATGTTTTTTTTTTACTAAAAATTGGTTCCAGGTAATTTATGGAACTGAGGAGAAAGGTATGCGGTAGTCATTTAGGCCACCTGGGGTGACATTTCTATTCATTTTTTGCCGGAAATCAGTTCCAGGTGATTTATGGCACCTGAATAAAATGTCTGCAGTGCTCATTTAGGCCTTCTGGGGTAATATTTTTATTTTTACCAAAAATGGTTCCAGGTCATATATGGAGCAAAGGTAAAAGGTCATTGATGCCACCTGAGGTGACATTTTCATTTGTTACCATAATAAGGTTTCAGGTGATCTGTGGAGACAGATTCAAAGTTCCTCAGAGGTTGTTTAAGCCACCTGAGGGGAAATTAACATATTTGCTGAAAATGAGTTGCCAGTGATTTATGAAGCTGGGGTGAAAGGTCTGAGGTTGTTTTTTACGCCAGCTGAGGTGATATATTTATTTTTGCTAAAAAAAATTCAGACGATTTATGGGATTGGGGTAAATGGTAGGCAGTGGTAATTTAGGTCACCTGAGGTTAAAGGCAGGTGGTGGTCATTTAGACCACCTGAAGTGATAATTTTATTTTAGCCAAAAACAGGCTCCAGCTGATCAATGGAGCATGGTTGGAAGTTTCTTCATGGTTCTTTATGACACCTGAGTGTTAATTATTTATTTGCCTCAAAATCGGGTTTTTGTTGAGTTAAATAGTTGAGTAAAGTCAACGGTGGTCATTTATTCAATTTGAGCTGATTTTTTTGCCAAAATTGTTTCTTGGTGATTAATGGAGCTGGGGTAAAATGTCCAAAGTGGTCATTGAGGCCACAAGAGGGGATATGTTTTTGTTGTTGCCAAAAATGGGTTTCAGGTGATTTATGGAGGTGAGGTAAAAGATTCACAGTACAGGTTTAGACCACCAGGGGTGCTATTTTTATTTTTGCAAAGAATGGGTTCCAGGTGATCTATGGAGACATGGAGAATGTGATGCAGTGGTCATTTAGGCCACCCGGGTTGCAAAAAATGGGTTGCAGTTGATTTATCTTGCTGGGGTGAAAGATCTGTTTTTACATTAGTGCTACCTGATGTGATATATATATATTTTGCCAAAAATTGTTTCAGGTGATTAATGGGTTTCGTAAAAGGTAGTAGTGATTTAGGCTACCTGAGGTGATATTTTTATTTTGCCAGAAATGGTTCCAGGTGATCTATGGAGTCATTGTAAAAGGTCAGCAGTGGTTTCTTGCCAGCTGAGGAAAAGTTTTATTTTTTCAAAAACTGTCTAAGCTGATATCTGGAGTTGGGGTGAATGGTCCATGGCAGCCATTTAAGACACCTGACGTGATATTTGTAGTTTTTCAAAAAGTGGCCTGTAAGTGAATAATGTAGCAGGTGCAAAAGGTTTGAGGCTGTCGTTTAAGACACCTGAGGTGATGTTTGTATTTTTGCCAAAAATGGGTTCCCGGTAAATTATTGATCCAGAGTAAAAGATCTGCAGTGGTCATTTAGTCCAGGAGACATGATATTTTTATTTTTAATAGAAATTGGTTCAGATGATTTATGGAGCTAGGTGAAAGGTCTACAGAGGACCTTTAGGCAAACTAGATGATGATTTCATTTTGGCAAAATGGGTTCCAGGTGATCTATGCAGACAGGGTGAATGGTACATGGTGTATTTAGGCAACCTGTGGTGATATTATGTTTTGTAATAATGGGTTCCAGGTAATTTATGTACCTGGGGTAATGTTGGTGGATGTAATTTAGGCCACCTATGGTGATATTTTTAGTTTTTGCCAAAAATAGGTGGGGTCAAATATCCACAGTGCTCATTTGGGCTCCTTATGCTATATTTTTGTTTTTGCCAAAAATGGGTTCCAGGTGCTTAATGGAACCATTGTAAAATGTCTGTGGTAGTCATATAGGCCACCTGAGGTACTATTTTTATGTTTTCCAAAAAGTGGTTCCAGGTGAGTTATGGAGCAGGGGTAATGGGACTGCAGTGGTCATTCAGGCCACCAGAGATAATATTTTTATTTTTGCTACAAATGGATTCCAGGTGATCTATGGAGTCATTGTGAAAGGTTCCAGTGGTTGTTTAAGACTGCTGAGGTGAAATTTTTATTTTTGCAAAAACAGTGTTCAGGGTGATCTATGAAATCATTGTGAACGGTCTGATAAGTTTGTTTTGGACACCAGATGTGACATTTTTATTTTTACCCAAAATGGGTTCCAGGTAATTGATGGATCTGGAGTAAAAGATCTGCAGTGGTCATTTAGGCCACCGGAGGTAATGTTTTTATTTTTACTAAAAATAAGCTCCCAGGTGATTTACGGAGCTGAGATGAAAGGTCAGCATGAGTCATTTAGGACACCTGGGGTGACATTTCTATTCAGTTTTGCCAGAAATTGGTTCCAGGTAATTTATGGATCCAGAGTAAAAGATCTGCAGCGGTCATTTAGGAAAGGAGAGGTGATATTTTTATTTGCAGTAGAAATTGGTTTCAGGTGATTTATGGAGCCTGGGTGAAAGGTCTGCAAAGGACCTTTAGGCAACCAGGGATGATATTTTTATTTTTTTCCAAAAATGGGTTCCAGGTGATCTATGGAGCCAGATTCAAAGTTCCTCAGTGGTTGTTTAGGTCACCTGAGGTGAAATGTTAATTTATTTCCCCAAAAAATGAGTTCCAGGTTGGTTATAAAGCTGGGGTGGAAGGTTAGCAGTGGTCATTAAGGCCACCTGAGGTCATAATTTCATTTTTACTAAAATTGGGTTCCAGGTTATGTATGGAGAAAGGTTAAAAGGTCATTTATGTCACCTGATGAGATATTTTAATTTTTTTTACTATAAATTGGTTTCAGGTGATCTACAGAGCCAGATTCAATGTTCCTCAGTAGTTGTTTAGGGCACCTGAGGTGCAATTTATGTATTTGCCAACAATGGGTGTCTGGTGATTTATGCAGCTCGGGTGAAAGGTCTGAGGTTGTAGTTTAGGCCAGCTGAGGGATGTATTTATTTTGCCAAAAATACGCAGTTCAGGTGATTCATGGGTTTGGGATAAAAGGTTGGCTTGTAGTCGTTTAGGCCACCTGAGTTAAGGTGGTGGTGGTGATTAGGCCACCTCAGGTGGTAATCTGTTTTTTGCCAAAATGGATTCCATGTAATGCATGGATCCAGATTAAAAGATCTGCAGTGGCCGTTTAGACCAGGAGAAGTAATATTTTTATTTTTACCAGAAATTGGCTCCAGGTGATTTATGGAGCCAGGATGAAAGGTCTGTAAAGGACCTTTAGGCAACTAGGGATGATGTTTTCATTTTTTGCCAAAAATGGGTTTCAGCTAATCTGTGGAGCTAGGGTGAATGGTATGAGTTGGTCATTTAGGCCACCTGAGGTGAAATTGTTATTTTTGCCAAAACTGGGTTCAAGGTGATCTTTGGAAACATTGTGAAAGTTCTGAGGTGTTTGTTTTGGGCACTTGTTGTGACATTTTTATTTTGATCAAAAATGGGTTCTAGGTAATCTATGATCTGAAGTAAAAGATCTACTGTGGTCATTTAGGCCACCAGAGGTGATATTTTTATTTTTACTAAAAATTGGTTCCAGGTGATTTATGGATTTGGGATAAAAGGTCTGCAGTGGCCCTTTAGGCCATCAAGGGTGATATTTTCATTTTTGTCAGCAATGGTTCCAGGTGATCTCTGAGCCAGGGTGAATGCTATGCAGTGGTCTTTTAGGACATCTGAAGTAATATTTTAATTTTTTTTACCAAAAATGTGTTCCATGTTATGTATGGAGCATGGGTAAAAGGTCCATTATCGCACCTAAGGTGATATTTTTGCTTTTTGCCATCAATGATATATTGTTTGCATCGTTTACTATATATTATTTTTGCCAAAAATGGGTTTCATGTGATTTATGTGGTAAAAGGTAGGCAGTGATCATTTAGGCCACCTGGGGTAATTTTTTTTGCCACAAATGGGTCATATGTGATCTATGGAGTCATTGTGAAAGGTTGCAGTGGTTGTTTAAGCCAGCTGAGGTGACATTTTTATTTTTGGGAAAAACTGTCCAGTTGATATCCCTAGTTTGGGTGAATGTCCATGCCAGCTGCTTGAGACAACCTGAGAAGATATTTTCAGTTTTTGAAAAATTGGTTTGTAAGTGACTAATGGAGGTGGTGTAAAAGATCTGAGCATCGTTATCCTCAGATAGCATAAACAACCAGTGCAGACATTTTACATTGTCTCCACAAATCACCTGGAACCAAATTTGGGCAAAAATAAAAATATTACCTCAATTAGCCTAAATGGCTAATGCTGACCTTTAACCTCAAGAAGCATAAAACACCACTGCAGACCTTTCACTTTGCTTCCATAAATCAGGTGATCTATTGAGGTTTGTGGTAGTCGTTACGACCACCTGAGGTGACATTTCTATTTTTGCCAAAAATGGGTTCCAGGTGATTGATGGAGACAAAGGAAAGGTGTGCAGTGGTGTTTTTACTTCTTTGAGTGTTAAAGATTGGCATTAGCCATTTAGGCCACCTGAGGTGTTTGTTTTGGACACCTGATGTGACATTCTTATTTTTACCAAAAATAGGTTCCAGGTAATTTAAGGATCTGGAGTAAAAGATCTGCAGTTGTCATTTAGGCTACCAGAGGTGATATTTTTATTTTTTACCAAAATTGGTTCCATGTCATGTATGTAGCAGGTAAGAGGTAATTTTGCCATCTCAGATTATATTTTATTTTTTATGATATAAATGGGTTTCTGTGTGATTTATGGAGATTGATTCAAACTTCCTCAGTGGTAGTTTAAGACACCTGAAGTGAAATTTATATATTTGCTTAAATGGGTTGCAGGTGATTTATGGAGCAGCTATGAAAGTCTGAGGTTGTCGTTAAGGCCACCTGAGTTGATATATTTATTTTTGCTAAAAATGCATTTCGGGTGATTTATGGAGTTGGGGTAAAAGGTAGGCAGTGTTCATTTAGGACACCTGAAGTTAAAGGTAGGTGGTGGGGACTGAGGCCACCTGAGGTGATAGCTTTATTTTTGCCAAAAAAATGGGTACCAGGTGAGTTATGGAGTCATTAACCATCCTTGGACTTGTTTTTGTTTCACCTATGTTGAGTCTACTGTATCTAAGTATGTACTTTATGCATCTATTCTATTGTAACAATGCCTACTGCACCAAATGTTAATTTTAGCACTGATATGTATTGTTATGTACACTCAGGTCGCATCTGGAAATGAGTGTTTTTCCCACTCAGTATGCTTATCTGGTAAATCTAGTTAATAAATAAATAGATAAATCAATAAATTGTGAAAAGTCCACAATGGTTTTATAAGCCACCTGAGTTGAAATTTTTATTTTTGCAAACAATGGATTCCAGGTGATATCTGGAGCTGAGGTGAAATGTCCATGGTGGTCATTTAAGCCACCTGAGGTTATAGTTCTTATTTTGCAAAAATGGTTTCAATGTGATATTATGGAGTAAAAAGTCTAGTGTGGTAATTTTGGCCACCAGAGGTGATATCATTTCTTTACCAAATATAGGTTCCAATTTATTTATGGCACTGGGGTAAAGGACCAGTGAATTTTTAAGACACAAAGGGTGATATTTAAATTTTTGCCGAAATGGGTTCCAGGTAATCTGTGGAGCTAGGTGAATGGTACGAGATAGTCATTTAGACACCTGAGATGAAATTTCTCTTTTTGAAAAAACAGTGTTCAAGGTGATCTATGGAATCATTATGAAAGGTCTGAGGAGTTTGTTTTGGACACCAGATGTGACATTTTTATTTTTCCCAAAAATGGGTTCCAGGTAATTGATGGATCTGGAGTAAAAGATCTGCAGTGGTCATTTAGGCCACCAGAGGTAATGTTCTTATTTTTACTAAAAATTCGGTCCCAGATGATTTATGGAGCCGAGGAGAAAGGTCTGCAGTAGTCATTTAGGCCACCTGGAGTGACATTTCTATTCAGTTTTACCTGAAATTGGTTCCAGGTAATTTGTGGATCCATAGTAAAAGATCTGCAGTGGCCATTTAGGCCAGGAGAAGTAATATTTTTATTTTTTCCAGAAATTGGTTCCAGGTGATTTATGGAGTCTGGGTAAAAGGTCTGCAGTGATGATATTTTCATTTTTGCCAAAAATGGGTTCCAGAAGATTTGTGGAGCTGGGGTGAAAGGTCTGCATTGGACTTTTATGCTACCTGATGTGATATATTTATTTTTGCTAAAAATGCATTTCAGGTGATTTATGTGATGGGGTAAAAGATAGGCAGTGGTCATTAAGGTCACCTGAGGTTAAAGGAAGGTTGTGGTCATTTAGACCAGCTGAGGTGATACATTTATTTTTGCCAAAAATGGGTTCCGGTTGATCTATGGAGTCATTGTGAAAAGTCAATGATGGTTGTTGAAGCCACCTGAGGTGAAATTTTTATTTATGCAAAAAATGGATTCCAGGTGATGTTTGGAGCTGAGGTGAGATGTCCATGATATTCATTTAAGCCACCTGCAGTGAAATTTTTAGTTTTTCAAATAGTGGATTGCAGGTAATCTGTGGAGCTTGGGTGAATGGAACGAGGTGGTTATTTAGGCTACCTGAGGTGAAATTTTTATTTTTGCCAAGACTGTGTTCAATTGATCTATGGAAACATTATGAAAGGTCTGAGGGCTTTGTTTTGGACACCTGATGTGACATTTTTATTTTTACCAAAAATGGGTTCCAGATAATTTATGGATCTGGATTGAAAGATCTGTATTGGAGATGTAGGCCACCAGAGGTGATATTTTTATTTTTAATAAAAATTGGTTCCAGGTGATTTATGGAGCCAAGGTGAAAGGTTCTCAGTGGTCATTTAGGCCACTTGGGGTGATATTTTTATTCATTGTTTGCCAGAAATAGGTTCCTTGTAATTTATTTAGCCTGGATAAAAGATCTGCAGTGGACCTTTGGGAAACCAGGGGTGATATTTTAATTTTTGACAAAAATGGTTCCAGATGATCTATTGAGCCAGGGTGAATGGAATGCAGTGGTCATTTAGTCCACCTGAGGTAATATTTTAATTTTTACCAAAAATGGGTTCCAGGTTATGTATAGAGCAAGGGTAGAAGGTCATTTATGCTACCTGAGGTGATATTTTTATTTTTTTTCATAAATGGATTTCAGGTGATCTATGGAGCCAGATTCAGTTTTCCTCAATAGGTGTTTAGGCCACCTGAGGTACAATTTACATTTTTTCGGAAAATGGGCTGCATGTGAGTTATGGAGCTGGGGTGAAAGGTCTGAGGTTGTAGTTTAGGCCAGCTGAGGTGATATATTTATTTTTGCCAAAAATGCAATTTAGGTGATTCATGGGATTAGGGTAAAAGGTTGGCAGTGGTCATTTAGGCCACCTGAGGTTAGAAGTAGGTGGTGGCCATTAGGCCACTTGAGGTGATAATTGTATTTTTGCCAAAAATGGGTTCCAGGTAATTCATGAATCGACAGTAAAATACCTGCAGTGGTCATTTAGGTCAGGATAGGAGATATTTTTACTTTTACCAGAAATTGGCTCCAGGTGATTTATGGATCCATGGGGAAAGGTCTGCAGAGGAGCTTTAGGCAACCAGGGAAGATATTTTTAATTTTTGCTGAAAATGGGTTCCAAGTGATCTATGGAGCCAGGTTCAAAGTTCCTCGATAGTTGTATAGGTCACCAGTGGTAAAATGTTCACTTATTCTCCAAAAATGAGTTCCAGGTGAGTTATGAAGCCTGGGAGAAAGGTCAGCAGGGGTTGTTAAGGACACCTAAGTTTATATATTTCTTTTTTTGCCAAAAATGGTTTTCATGTGAGTTTTGTAGCCGGTGTAAAAGTACAAGGTCATCATTCAGGCAATATTATTTTTTGTTTGCTAAAAATTTGGGTTCCAGTTTATTTACAGAGCTGAGGAAAAAGGTCCATAGTAGATGTATGGGCCAACAGGAGTGATATTTTCATTTTTCACCTCAATGAAATCAATAAAAAAAATCAATGAAAGATGGTATAAATGACCACACTGGACCTCTTACACTGGCTCCATAATTTCACATTGAAACCATCTTTGGCAAAAATAAGAAATATTACCTTAGGTGGCTTAAATGATCACCATGGATATTTGACCTCAACTCCAGATATCACCTGGAATTCATTTTTTGCAAAAATAAAAATAATCCCCTCAGGTGACTTAAACAACCATTGTGGACTTTTCACAATGACTCCATACATCACCTGGAACCTATTTTTGTCAAAAATAGAAATATTACCTCAGGTGGCTTAAACGACCACCATGGATATTTGACCTCATCTCCAGATATAACCTGGAATTCATTTTTTGCAAAAATAAAAATTTCCCCTCAGGTGACTTAAACAACCATTGCTGACTTTTCACAATGACTCCATACATCACCTGGAACCCATTCTTGGTAAAAATAAAAATATTACCTCAGGTGGTCTAAATGACCACCACCTACCTTTAACCTCCGGTGGCCTAAATGACCACTGCCAACCTTTTACCTCAATCAGATAAATCACCTGAAACTCAGTTTTGGCAAAATTAAATACTGTATATCACATCAGGCAGTGTAAATATTCACTGCAGACCTTTCACCCCAGCACAATAAATAATCTAGAATCCATTTTTGACAAAGATATACATTTCACCTAAGCTGTCCTAAATGACCTCCGTGTATCATTAAGCCTGGATAAATAGATCTCTTTGAACCAATTTGTGGCAAAAATGAAAATATCACTCCTGCTAGCCCATACATATACTACGGACCTTTTACCTCAGCTCTATAAATAAACTGGAACCCAAATTTTTAGCAAACTAAAAATAATATTACCTGAATGATGACCTTGAACTTTTTCCACCGGCTACAAAACTCACATGAAAACCATTTTTGGCAAAAAACAATATAAATCAACTTAGGTGGCCTTAATGACCACTGCTGACCTTTCACCCAGGCTTCATAACTCACCTGGAACTCATTTTTGGAGAACAAATGAACATTTTACCACAGATAACCTAAACAACTATTGAGGAACTTTGAACCTGGCTCCATAGATCACTTGGAACCCATTTTTGGCAAAAATTAAAAACATCTTCCCTGGTTGCCTAAAGCTCCTCTGCAGACCTTTCCCCATGGATCCATAAATCACCTGGAGCCAATTTCTGGTAAAAGTAAAAATATCTCCTATCCCAGCCTAAATGACCACTACAGGTATTTTACTATGGATCCATGTATTACCTGGAACCCATTTTTGGTAAAAATACAATTATCACCTCAAGTGGCCTTTAACCTCAGGTGGCCTAAATGACCACTGCCAACCTTTTTACCCTAATCTCTTGAATCACCTAAATTGCATTTTTGGCAAAAATAAATATATCACCTCAGCTGGCTTAAACTACAACCTCAGACCTTTCACCCCAGCTCCATAACTCACCTGCAACGCATTTTCTGCAAATATGTAAATTGCACCTCAGGTGGCCTAAACACCAATTGAGAAACATTGAATCTGGCTCCATAGATCACATGAAATCCATTCATGCTAAAAAATAAAAATATCACCTCTGGAGGCATAAATAACCTTCTACCCTTGCTCCATACATAACCTGGAACCCATTTTTGGTAAAAATTAAAATATTACCTCAGGTTGCCTAAATGACCACTGCATTCCATTCACCCTGGCTCAATAGATCATCTGGAACCATTTTTCTGTAATTTTGTGCTCTTTCAGCCATATCCCAGTTTATATTTTCACGGGCTGCAATTTTGTGCTCTTCCAGCTATAACCATTTTATACTTTACCTTGGCTGTAATTATGTGCTCTTCCAGCCATAGCCCATTTTATACTTTTCCCATGCTGTTATTCTGTGTTCTTCCAGCCACAGCCCAATTTATACTTTTCACAAGCTGCAGTTTTGTACTCTTCCGGCTATAGTGCAATTTATACTTTACCCAGGCTATAATTTGAGGTCTTCCAGCTATAACCCAGTTTATTCTTTTTCCAGGCTGTAATTTTCTGCTCTTCCAGCTATAGCCATTTTATACTTTTCCTTGGTTGTAATTATGTGCTCTTCCAGCCATAGCCCAGTTTATACTTTTCCCAGGCTGTTATTCTGTGTTCGTCCAGCCATAGCCAAATATATACTTTTCATGAGCTGCAGTTTTGTACTCTTCCGGCTATAGCGCAATTTATACTTTTCCCAGGCTCTAATTTGAGGTCTTCCAGCTATAGCCCAATTTATTATTTTCACGATCTACAGTTTTGACCTCTTCCAGCCATTGCCCATTTTACACTTTTCGCAGGCTGTAATTGTGTACACTTCCAGCTACTGCGCAATTTATACATTTCCCAGGTTGTAATTTTGTGCTCAGGTAGCATAAATGTAAACCACAGTTCTTTCAGCCCTGCTCCATAAGTCAACTGGAACCAATGTTGTGCAAAAAATTTAAATTTCACTACAGGTGACCTAAATGACCACTGCATCACATTCACTCCATATATCACCTGGAACCCATTTTTGGCAAAATTAAAAATTGCAACCCTTGTGGCCTCAATGACCACTTTGGACATTTTACACCAGCTCCCTCAATCACCTAGAAACCATTTTTGGAAAAAAATAATCTCAGTAGGAATAAACTACCAAAGTTGATCTTTCACTAAAACTATTTAACTCACCGAACACCCATTTTTGAAACTAATAAAAAATTTCAACTCAGGTGGTTTAAAGAACCATAAAGAAACTTTCAACCAGGCTCCATAGATCAGCTGGAGCATGTTTCTGGCTAAAACTAAAAATATCACCTCATGTGGCCAAAACGACCTCTACAAACCTTTTACCTCAGATTCATATCACCTGGAACAAATTTTAACAGAAAGAAAAATCACCTAATGTGGCCTAAATGACCACTGCATACCTTTTACTGTGGATACATTAATTTCTTGGATCCCAGTTTGGGAAAAATACAGATATCACCTCAGGTGGCCAAACAATACCCTCAGACCATTCACATCAGCTCCATTAAACACCTGCAACCCACTTTTTAAAAAATGAAAAATATCTCTACACATGGCTTAAATAACCAATGTGGACATTTCACTTCAGCTCCAGAGATCACTTGGAATTCACTGTTTGCAAAAATAAAAATTTCATCTCAGGTGGCTTAAACAACCATCACGGACTTTTCACAATGACTCCAGAAATCACCTGGAACCCATTTTTGGCAAAAATAAAAAATTATCCCTGGTTGCCTAAAGGTCCTCTGAAGACCTTTCACCCTGGTTCCATAAATCACTTGGAGCCATTTCTGGAAAAAATGAAAATATCACCTCTCCTGACCTAAACGACCACTGCAGATCTTATTCTCTGGATCCATGAATTACCTGGAACCCATTTTTGGCAAAAATAGATCACCACCTACCTTTAACCTCAGGTGTAGTAAATGACCAGTGCCAACCTTTTACCCCAATCCCATGAATCACCTGAATTGCATTTTTGGCATAAATAAATATATCACCTCAGCTGGCCTAAACTGCAACCTCAGATCTCTCACCCCTGCTCCATAAATCACTTGGAACCCATTTTCGGCAAATATATAAATTGCACCTCAGGTGGCCTAAACGACAACTGAGAAACATTGAATCTGACTCCATAGATCATCTGAAACCCAATTTATGGCAAAAATAAAATCATCATCTCAAGTGGCATACATGACCCTTGCTCCATACATAAACTGGATCCCATTTTTGGTAAAAATGAAAATATTACCTCAGGTGGCCTAAATGACCACTGCATACCATTCACCCTGGCTCCATAGATCACCTGGAATCATTTTAGGCAGAAATGAAAATATCACCCCGGTGGCCTAACGGTCCACTGCAGACCTTTTATCCAGGTGCCATAAATCACTTGGAACCAATTTCTGGCATAAAATGTATAAATATTTCACACCAGGTGGCCTAAATGATCACCAGAGACCTTTCACCTTTGCTCCATAAATCACCTGGAACCAATTTTTAGTAGAAATAAAAACACAACCTCTGGTGACCTAAAAGACGACTGCAGATCTTTTCTGTCCAGATCCATAAATTACCTGAACCCATTTTTGGTAAAAATAAAAATGTCACATCAGGTGTCCAAAACAGACTCCTCAGACCTTTCACAATGTTTTCATAGATCACCCTAAACCCAGTTTTTGCAAAAATAAAAATTACACCTCAGGAGGTCTAAACAACCACCTTGTTCCATTCACTCTAGTGTAACAGATTACATGGAACCCATTTTTGGGAAAAAGAAAGGCCCCCCTTGTCAATTAAAAGTTCACTGTGGACCTTTTTACTCAGTGCAAGAAATCAACTGAAACCTGCTTTTGGTAAAAAGAAAAAGTGATATCACCTCAGGTGGCCAAAATGACCACACTAGAGGATCTTAGTGGAGAGCAGATGCTGATCTTGACTGTGACAAGTGACCATGGCTCAGGGGATGCAGAGGAAAAACCTGCCCTGCCAGATATGGGACAGGCCAGTGGCACCACTGGGTTGAGAACAGTGGGGGTTAGCACCATGCCTGACATTTAGGCCAGCTGAGTTCATATTTTTATTTTTGTCAAAAATGGGTTACAGGTGATTTATGGAGCCTCGGTAAAAGGTCCACGGTGGTCATTTTTGCCACCTGATATGATGTTTTTCCTTTTGCCAAAAATGGGTTCTAGGTGATTTATGGAGCTGGGTTCAAATGTCCACAGTGGTCATTTAGGTGACCTGAGGTGATATTTATACTTTTGAAAAAACTGGGTTCCAGGTGATCTGTAGAGTCATTATAAAAGGTCACCGATAGTTGTTTAGGCCACCTGAGGTGAAAGTTTTATTTTTGCCAAAAATTGATTCCAGATGATTTATGGAGCTGGGGTCAAATGTCTGCAGTGGTGGTTTAGGCCACCAGAGGAGTTATTTTTATTTTGACTTTCACAGCAGCTCTATTAATCACCTGCAACACATGTTTGTTAAAAACTAAAGGTATTTCCTCAGGTGACCTAACTGACCTCTTTGGACCTTTTACACAGGCTCCATTAATCACCTGGAACCCATTTGTTTGCAAAATTAAAAATATCATCTGAGGTGGCATAAATGACCACCACAGACCTTTCACTCCAACTTCATATATCACTTCAAACCCAGTTTTGCATAAATTACTTGGAACCCATTTTTGATCAAAATAAAAATGTCACATCAAGTGTCCTAAGCAAACACCTCAGACCTTTCACAATGTCTCCAAAGATCACCTTGAACCCAGTTTTGGCAAAATTAAAAATTTCACCTCCGGTGACATAAACTACCACCTCATACAATTCACCCTACCTCCACAGACTAGCTGGAACCCATTTCTGGCAAAAAATAAAAATATCATCACTGGTTGACTAAAGGTCCTCTGCATACCTTTCACCCTGGCTCCATAGATCCAATTTCTGGTAAAAATAAAAATATCACCTCTCTGGTCTGAATGACCACAGCAGATCTTTTACTCTGGATCCATGTATTACCTGGAACCCATTTTTGGCAAAAATACAATTATCACCTCAGGTGGCCTAATCACCACTACCTACCTTTAGCCTCAGGTGGCCTAAATGACCACAGCCAACCTTTTATCCCACTCCTGTGAATCACCTGAACTGTATTTTTGGCAAAAATTAATATATAACCTCAGCTGGCCTAAACTATAACCTCAGACCTTTCACCCTAGGTGCATAAATCACCTGTAACCCATTTTTGGCAAATATATAAATTGCACCTCAGGTGGCCTAAATAACTACTGAGGATCTTTGAATCTGGCTCCATAGACCACCTGAAACACATTTATGGTAAACAATAAAAATATCACCTCAGGTGCCATAATTGACCTTTAACCCTTGCTCCATACATAACCTGGAACCCAATTTTAGTAAAAATGAAAATATTACCTCAGGTGGCCTAAAGGTCCACTGCAGACCATTTATCAAGGCTCCATAAATCATGTGGCACCTATTCACCTATTCCTGGCAAATAATTAATACAAATATCACACCATGTAGCCTAAATGACCATTGCAGACCTTTCACCTTTGCTCTATAAACCACCTGGAACAAATTTTTAATAAAAATAAAAATATCACCACTGGTGACCTAAACAACCACAGCAGATCTTTTAGTCCAGATCCATAAATTACATGGAACATATTTTTGGTAAAAATAAAAATGTCACATCAGGTGTCCAAAATAAACACCTCAGACCTTTCACAATGTTTCCAAAAAACACCTTGAACCCAATTTTGGCAAAAATAAATATTTCATCTCAGGTGGCCTAAATGACAACCTTGTACCATTTACCCTAGCTCCACAGATAAGCTGGAACCCACTTTTGGGAAAAAATAAAAATATCACCCCTTGTGTCCCGAACATTCACTGTGGACCTTCTAATCCAGTGCCATAAATCACCTAGAACCTATTTTTGTCAAAAAAAAATGTTTATCACCTCAGGTGGCCTAAATGACCACACTTGACATTTTACACCGGCTCCATCATTTCACCTTGAAACCATTTTTGGCAAAAAGTAGAAATATCACCTCAGGTAGCTGAAATGACCACTGTGGATATTTCACCTCAGCTACAGATATCACCGGGAATTAATTTTTTGCAAAAATAAAAATTTCTCCTCAGGTGACTTAAACAACCATTGTGGACTTTTCACAATGACTCCATAGATCAACTGGAACCCATGTTTGGTAAAAATAAAAATATTACCTCAGGTGGTCTAAATGACTGCCACCTACTTTTAAGGAAACCTTAGGTGAAATTTATATCTTTGTCAAAAATGGGTTCTAGATTATTTATGGAGCTGGTTTGAAAGGTCTGAGGTTGTCATTTAAGCAACCTGATGTGATATATTTATTTTTGCCAAAAATGAGATTGAGGAGATTTACAGAATTGAGGTAAAAGGCAGGCTGTGGTCATTTAGGCCACCTGAGGTTAAAAGTAGGTGGCAGTCATTTAGTCCACCTGAGATAATATTTTTATTTTTACCAAACATGGGTTCCAGTTGATCTATGGAGTCATTGTGAAAAGTCCACAATGGTTGTTTAAGTCACCTGAGGAGAAATTTTTATTTTTGCAAAAAATGAATTCCCGGTGATATCTGGAGCTGAGGTGAAATATCCAAGGCAGGTGGTGGTCATTTAGGCCACCTAAAGTGATAATTGTATTTTTGCCAAAAATTGGTTCCAGTTGATCTATGGAGTAATTGTGAAAAGTCCGCAATGGTTGTTTAAGCCATCTGAAGTTTCATTTTTATTTTTGCAAACACTGGATTCCAGGTGATATCTGGAGCTGAGGTGAACTGTCCACAGTGGTCATTTAAGCCATGTGAGCTGATATTTTTAGTGTTTTTAAAAGTAGGTTGCAGGTAACTAATGGAGCAGGTGTGAAAGGTCTGAGGTTATTCTTTGGCCACCAGAGGTGACATTTCTATTTTTCCCCAAAGGGGCTGCAGGTAATTAATGTATCCAGAGTAAAAGATCTGCAGTTGTCATTTAGGCCACCTGAGGTGATTCTTCTTTTTGCTAAAATTTGTTCCAGGTGATATTAATCTGGGGTAAAAGGTCTGTTTAGGTCATTTAGACCACATGAGGTGATATTTTTAGTTTTTGCCAAAAACATGCTGCAGTTGATCTATGGAGTCTGCTTGAAAGTTTTTTCATGGTTCTTTAAGCCACCTGAGTTGACATTTTTTATTTGTTTCAAAAATGGGTTTTGGTCAGTTAAATTGCTGGAGTGAGGGTGAGGGTTATGGTTAGGGTTCAGGGTTCAGGTTAGGATTAGATTTAGGGTTAGGGTTGGGGTGATAGTCAGGGTTCACATTAGGGTTAGGGTTATGGTGAGGGTTAGGGTCAGTATTAGGGTTAGGGTTAGGGTGAGGGTGAGGGTGAGGGTGAGGGTAAGGGTGAGGGTTAGGGTTAGGGTTAGGGTCAGGGTCAGAGTTTGGGTTAGGGTTAGGGTTAGGGTCAGTGTCAGGGTTAAGGTTAGGTTTAGGGTATTGGTTAGGGTGAGGGTTAGGGTTTGGGCTAGAGCTAGAGTTAGGGGTTAGGCTTAGGCTTAGGATTAGGGCTAGGACCTCTTACACTGGCTCCATAATTTCATATTTTGAAACCATCTTTTGGTAAAAATAAGAAATATTACCTTAGGTGGCTCTAAATGACCACCATGGATATTTGACCTCAACTCCAGATATCACCTGGAATTCATTTTTTGCAAAAATAAAAAAAATCCCCTCAGGTGACTTAAACAACCATTGTGGACTTTTCACAATGACTCCATACATCACCTGGAACCTATTTTTGGCAAAAATAGAAATATTACCTCAGGTGGCTTAAACGACCACCATGGATATTTGACCTCATCTCCAGATATAACCTGGAATTCATTTTTTGCAAAAATAAAAATTTCCCCTCAGGTGACTTAAACAACCATTGCTGACTTTTCACAATGACTCCATACATCACCTGGAACCCATTCTTGGTAAAAATTAAAATATTACCTCAGGTGGTCTAAATGACCACCACCTACCTTTAACCTCCGTGGCCTAAATGACCACTGCCAACCTTTTCCTCAATCAGATAAATCACCTGAAACTCAGTTTTGGCAAAATTAAATACTGTATATCATATCAGGCAGTGTAAATATTCACTGCAGACCTTCTACCCCAGTACTATAAATAATCTAGAATCCATTTTTTGACAAAGATATACATTTCACCTGTTGTCCTAAATGACTCCGTGGTATCATTAAGCCTTGATAAATAGATCTCTTTGAACCCATTTGTGGCAAAAATGAAAATATCACCCTGCTAGCTCATACATATACTACTTGACCTTTTACCTCAGCTCTATAAATAAATTGGAACCCAAATTTTTAGCAACTAAAATAATATTGCCTGAATGATGACCTTGAACTTTTTCCACCGGCTACAAAACTCACATGAAAACCATTTTTGGCAAAAAACAATATAAATCAACTTAGGTGGCCTTAATGACCACTGCTGACCTTTCACCCAGGCTTCATAACTCACCTGGAACTCATTTTTGGAGAACAAATGAACATTTTACCACAGATATCCTAAACAACCATTGTGGAACTTTGAACCTGGCTCCATAGATCACTTGGAACCCATTTTTTTAAAAATTAAAAACATCTTCCCTGGTTGCCTAAAGCTCCTCTGCAGACCTTTCCCCATGGATCCATAAATCACCTGGAACCCATTTTTGGTAAAAATACAATTATCACCTCAAGTGGCCTTTAACCTCAGGTGGCCTAAATGACCAATGCCAACCTTTTACCCCAATCCCATGAATCACCTAAATTGCATTTTTGGCATAAATAAATATATCACCTCAGCTGGCCTAAACTGCAACCTCAGATCTTTCACCCCTGCTCCATAAATCACCTGGAACCCATTTTTAGCAAAAATAAAAATTTCAACCCTTGTGGCCTCAGTGACCACTTTGGACATTTTACACCAGCTCCCTCAATCACCTAGAAACCATTTTTGGAAAAAAATAATCTCAGTAGGAATAAACTACCAAAGCTGATCTTTCACTCCAACTATTTAACTCACCGAACACCCATTTTTGAAACTAATAAAAAATTTCAACTCAGGTGGTTTAAAGAACCATAAAGAAACTTTCAACCAGGCTCCATAGATCAGCTGGAGCATGTTTCTGGCAAAAACTAAAAATATCACCTCATGTGGCTAAAACTGACCTCTACAAACCTTTTACCTCAGATTCATATCACCTGGAACAAATTTTAACAGAAAGAAAAATCACCTAATGTGACCTAAATGACCACTGCATACCTTTTACTGTGGATACATTAATTTCTTGATCCCAGTTTGGGAAAAATACAGATATCACCTCAGGTGGCCAAACAATACCCTCAGACCATTCACATCAGCTCCATTATACACCTGCAACCCACTTTTAAAAAAATGAAAAATATCTCTACACATGGCTTAAATAACCAATATGGACATTTCACTTCAGCTCCAGAGATCACTTGGAATTCACTGTTTGCAAAAATTAAAATTTCATCTCAGGTGGCTTAAACAACCATCACGGACTTTTCACAATGACTCCAGAAATCACCTGGAACCCATTTTTGGCAAAAACCAAAATATCATCCCTGGTTGCCTAAAGGTCCTCTGCAGACCTTTCACCCTGGCTCCATAAATCACTTAGAGCCATTTCTGGAAAAAATGAAAATATCACCTCTCCTGGAAAAAACAACCACTGCAGATCTTATTCTCTGGATCCATGAATTACCTGGAACCCATTTTAGGCAAAAATAGATCACCACCTACCTTTAACCTCAGGTGTAGTAAATGACCAGTGCCAACCTTTTACCCCAATCCCATGAATCACCTAAATTGAATTTTTGGCATAAATAAATATATCACCTCAGTTGGCCTAAACTGCAACCTCAGATCTTTCACCCCTGCTCCATAAATCACCTGGAACCCATTTTCGGCAAATATATAAATTGCACCTCAGGTGGCCTAAACGACAACTGAGAAACATTGAATCTGGCTCCATAGATCATCTGAAACCCATTTATGGCAAAAAATAAAATCATCATCTCAAGTGGCATAAATGACCATTGCTCCATACATAAACTGGATCCCATTTTTGGTAAAAATGAAAATATTACCTCAGGTGGCCTAAATGACCACTGCATACCATTCACCCTGGCTCCATAGATCACCTGGAATCATTTTTGCAGAAATGAAAATATCACCCGTGTGGCCTTCAACTGTCCACTGCAGACCTTTTATCCAGGTGCCATAAATCACTTTGAACCAATTTCTGGCATAAATGTATAAAATTTCATGCCAGGTGGCCTAAATGATCACCAGAGACCTTTCTACCTTTGCTCCATAAATCACCTGGAACCACTTTAGTAAAAATAAAACGCAACCTCCTCTGTGACCCAAAAAGACGACTGCAGATCTTTTCTGTCCAGATCCATAAATTACCTGAACCCATTTTGGTAAAAATAAAAATGTCACATCAGGTGTCCAAAACAAACTCCTCAGACCTTTCACAATGTTTTCATAGATCACCCTGAACCCAGTTTTTGCAAAAATAAAAATTACACCTCAGGAGGTCTAAACAACCACCTTGTACCATTCACTCTAGCGTAACAGATTACATGGAACCCATTTTTGGGAAAAAGAATGGCCCCCCTTGTCAATTAAAAGTTCACTGTGGACCTTTTTACTCAGTGCAAGAAATCAACTGGAACCTGCTTTTGGTAAAAAGAAAGAGTGATATCACCTCAGGTGGCCAAAATGACCACACTGGAGGATCTTAGTGGAGAGCAGGTGCTGATCTTGACTGTGACAAGTGACCATGGCTCAGGGGATGCAGAGGAAAAACCTGCCCTGCCAGATATGGGACAGGCCAGTGGCACCATTGGGTTGAGAACAGTGGGGGTTAGCACCATGCCTGACATTTAGGCCAGCTGAGTTCATATTTTTATTTTTGTCAAAAATTGGTTACAGGTGATTTATGGAGCCCTGCAAAAAGGTCCACGGTGGTCATTTTTGCCACCTGATAAGATGTTTTTCCTTTTGCCAAAAATGGGTTCCAGGTGATTTATGGAGCTGGGTTCAAATGTCCACAGTGGTCATTTAGGTGACCTGAGGTGATATTTATACTTTTGAGAAAAAACTGGGTTCCAGGTGATCTGTGGAGTCATTATAAATGGTCAGCGATAGTTGTTTAGGGCACCTGAGGTGAAAGTTTTATTTTTGCCAAAAATTGATTCCAGATGATTTATGGAGCTGGGGTCAAATGTCTGCGGTGGTGGTTTAGGCCACCAGAGGAGTTATTTTTATTTTGACTTTCACAGCAGCTCTATTAATCACCTGCAACACATGTTTGTTAAAAACTAAAGGTATTTCCTCAGGTGACCTAAATCAACTGGAACCTATTCTTCATAAAACATAAATGATATCACCTCAGGTGGCCTAAATGACCACAATGGAGAATCTTAATGGAGAGCAGGTGCTGATATTGACTGTGACAAGTGATCATGGCTCAGGTGATGTAGAGGAACAGCCTACCTTGCTGGATATGGTGCAGGCCAGTGGCACCATTGGTTTGGGAACAGTGGGGTTTAGCACCATGCCTGACATTAAGGCCAGCTGAGTTCATATTTTTGTTTTTGTCAAAAATGGGTTACAGGTGATTTATGGAGCCTGGGAAAAAGGTCCATTGTGATCATTTTAGCCACCTGATGTGATGTTTTTCCTTTTGCCAAAAATAGGTTCTAGATGGTTTATGGAGCTGGGTACAAAGGTCCACAGTGGCCATTTAGGTGACCTGAGGTGATATTTACATTTTAGAAAAAACAGGGTTCCAGGTGATCTGTGGAGTCATTATAAAAGGTCAGCCATGGCTGTTTAGGCCATCTGAGGTGAAAGTTTTTTTTTTGTCAAAAATTGCTTCCAGATGATTTATGGAATTGGGGTCAAATGTCCATGGTGATGGTTTAGGCCACCAGAGAAGTTATTTTTATTTTGACTTTCACACCAGATCTATTAATCACCTGCAACACATTTTTGGCCAAAACTAAAAGTATTTCCTCAGGTGACCTAAATGACCACTTTGGACCTTTGACACAGGCTCCATTAATCATCTGGAACCCATTTTTTTGCAAAAATAAAAATATCACCTCAGGTGGTATAAATGACCACTGCAGACCTTTCACTCCAACTTCATATATCACTTGGAACCCAGTTTTGCAAAAATAAAAATTTCACCTAAGGTGGCCTAAATGACCACTGTGTACCATATATTATAGTTTTGCTGTCATGCCACTATAGTTAGGGTTCAGCAGTCACTTATATGTTAAACTCAAAATTTTGCACGTTAATGGCCTTTGGACCCATTCATTGCAGCTGTGGGATACCACCCACAGCCTTGGGACCTTCCAATCTCAGAAGCGAATGTGCTACTTGCTGAGCCACTGACATTGCTTATGCCCTATTTAGCCCACATCAGATGATATTTTTATTTATGCCAAAAATAGGTTATAGGTGAGTTGCGAATCTGGGATAAAAGGCAGGCAGTGTTCTTTTAGGCCACCTAAAGTGACATTTTTATTTTCTCCAAGCATGGGTTCCCGGAGATTTATGGAGTGGGGGTGAAAGCTCACTTGTGGTCATTTAGACCACCTGAGGTAATATTTTTATTTTTGCCAATAATGGGTTCCAGGAGCGTAATAGGGCCCAGGTAGAATGTGGGTAGTGGTCATTTTGGCCACATGAGGTGATATGTTAAATTTAACAAAAATGGATTACAGGTGATTTATAGCCAGCGTAGATTGTAGGAGGTGATCATTTAGGTCACCTGAGGTGATATTTTTTCTCAGCCAAAAAATGGGTTTCAACTGATTAACGGTGATAATGTGAACAACTGTGGTGTCCATTTATGCCACCTGATGTGATATTTTTATTTTTGCCAAAACTCTGTTCCTGGTGGTTCATGGAGCCAGGATAAATGGTCAACTGTGCACATTTAGGCCACCTGGGTCATAGTTTTATTTTTGTAGAAAAATGGGTGCCATGTAATTGATGGAGCTGGAATGGATGTTCTGTGGTGCACCTGCAAAAATAAATATATTCCTCTGGTGGACTAAAGTGCTACCGTGGACTTTTTGCCCTGGCTCTATAAATCATCTGGATCCCATTTTTTGGCAAAAATGAAAATATCAATTCAAGAGGCCTAAAGGACCATAATGGATGTTTTGCTCTGTCTCCATTAATCTTCTGCATCCATTTTTGACAAAAATAAAAATATCACTTCATGTGTCATAAATAACTGCCATGGCCCTTTTCCAGGGCTCCATCAAACTCTGGAAACATTTTCTGCAACAATAAAAATATTTCCTCAGGTGGCCAAATGGACCATCATGCATCTTCTCATCCCAGCTCCATAAATCATCTGGAACCCATTTTTGTCAAAATAAACTTTCACCCTCAGGTGTCCTAAACAGCCATCACTGACCTTATATAATGACTCCACAGATCCCTGGAACCCTGCTTTTTCCAAAAATATAAATATCACCTGAGGTGTCCTACTTGACCACCGCCTTAATTTTATCCTACTTTCATAAATCACCTGGAACCAATATTTGGCAAAAATACAAATATCACCTCAGTTGGCCTAAATGACCTCCACAGTCCTTTACTGAAGCTGCATAAATCACCTGTAACCCATTATTGATGAAAAAATATATTAACTCAGCTGTCCTAAATGTCCACTGTTGGCCCTTGAGTCCAGGTGATTTATAGAGGGGGGTAAAAGGTTAGCAGTAGTAATTTATGTCACCTGATATTAAACATAGGTCATTTAGGTCACCTCAGGTAGTATTTTTATTGAAACCAAAATGGGTTCTAGATGATTTATGGAGCCGGTGTAAAAGGTCTGAGATGCTGATTTTGACACGGTGAGCTGATATTTTTATTTTTGCCAAGAATGGTTTCTTTGTAATTTACAGAGCCAGAATAAAGAATCTGTGGTTGTCATTTAGTCCAACTGAGATGGTGCTTTTATTATTACCAAATATGGGTTACAGGTCATCTAAATGACGACTACCTGACTTTTACCCCAACTTCATAAATCAACTGGAACCCATTTTTGGCAAAAAGAAAAACATCACATCAGGTGACAAAAATGACCACCGTGGATCTTTTACCCAGGGAAACCTTTTGTTAGGGATAGGAATTAGTTTTAGGGTTAGGGTTAGTGTTAGTGTTAGGTTTAGGGTGAGGGTAACCCAGGTTATGGTGACAGTTAGGGTTAGGATTAGAGTTAGGGTTAGGGTGAGGGTGAAGGTTAGGGTTAGGGTTAGCGTTAGGGTCAGGGTTAGGGGTCAGGGGTTATGGTTAGGTTAGGTAAGGGCTCTGGGCTAGGGGTTATGGTAAGGGTTAGTATTAGGGTGAGGGGTTAGGATAAGTGTTAGTCTAGTGGTTAGGGGTTAGGTTAATTTTAGGATTGGGGGCTAGGGCTAGGGGTTAGGTTAGGTTAGCATTATGGTTAGGTTATGGCTAGGGGCTAGGGCTAGAGTTAGGGTTAGGTTTAGGGTTAGGGGTTAGGTTTTGGAATAGGGCTAGGGTGAGGGTGATGGTGAGGTTTAGTGTGAGGATGAGGGTTAGAGTTATGGTTAGTGTTAAGGTTAGGGTGAGAATGAGGGTTAGGTTTAGGGTTAGGATTAGGGTTAGGGTTAGGGTTGGGGTGAGGGTCATTGATAGCATTAGTTTTAGGATGAGGGTGAGGGTTAGGATTAGGGTTAGGATTAGTGTCACAGGTCAGAGTTAGGGTCAGGGTTAGGGTTAGGGTCAGGGGTCAGGGGTTTAGGTTAGGTTTAGGGGTTAGGGATTAGGGCTAGTTTTTAGGGTTACGTGTTAGGTTAGCTCTAGGTTTAGGGGTTAGGTTAGTGTCTCGCTAGAGTTAGGGGTTAGGTTAAGGTTAGTTTTAGAGCTGGTTAGGGGCTAGGAGAAGTAGGTTTTGGGGTTAGGGGCCATGTTAGGGTTAGGTTTATTGTTAGGGGTTAGGGTTAAGTTTAGTTTTAGGGGCTGGGTTAGGGTCAGGGGTTAGGTTAGGTTAGTTTTCGGTTAGGGGCTAGGTAGTTATGGTTAGGGGTTAGGTTTAGGGTTAGGGCTAAGGTTAGGGTTAGCATTAGGGTGAGATTTAGGGTTAGGGCTAGGGATAGAGTTAGGGTTAGGGTTAAGGTTAGGCTAGAGTGAGGGTGAGGGAGAGGGTTAGGGTGAGGGTGAGTGTTTGGGTTAGGGTTAGTGTTAGGGTTAGTGTGAGGGTGAGGGTTATTGTTAAGGTTTAGAGTTAGGGTTAGGGTTAGGGTTAGGGTTAGGGTCAGGGTCAAAGTTTGTGTTAGAGTAAGTGTTAGAGTCAGTGTCAGGGTTAGGGTTATAATTAGCATTAGGGTTAGGGTTATGGGTAGGGTTAGGGCTAGTTCTAGAGTTAGAATTAGGGTTAAGGTGAGGGTTATGGTTAGGGTTAGGCTGAGGGTGAGGGTGAGGGTTAGGGTTTGGGTTAGGTATGGGGTTAGGGTGAGGTGAAGGTTAGTTAGAGTTTGAATAGGAATTAGTTTTAGGGTTAGGGGTTAGTGTTAGGTTTAGGTGAGGGTTAGGGTTAGGGTTAAGGTTAGGATGAGAATAAGGGTTAGGGTCAATTTGAGGGTTAGGGTCAAGGTGAGGATTGGGTTTAGAGTTAGGGTGAGGGTTAGGACTAGCGTTAGGGTTAGGGTGAGGGTGAAGGTGAGGGTCAGGGTTATGTTTAGGGTTAGGGTTAGGGTTAGGGTTAGGGTTAGAGTTAGGTTAAGAATAGCCAGGTGGTGAGGGTGAAGGTTAGGGTGAGGGTCAGTGTTAGGGGTTTGGGTTAGTGTTAGCTTCAAGGTGAGGGTGAGAGCACTGTTAGGTTAGGGGTTAGATTAGATTTAGGTTTAGGGTTGGGGTGAGGGGATAAGTTAGTACTAGGTTAGGGGTTATGGTGAGAGTTAGGGTCAGGGTTAGAGTTAGGGTTAGGGAGAAGGTGAAGGTTAGGGTTAGCTTTAGGTCAGGAGTGGGGTCAGGGTTAGGTTAGGGTCGGCTAGGTTATGGTTAGGGTTAGGGTTAGCGTTAGGGTGAGGGTTAGGATGTTGCTAGTCTTAGGGGTTAGGGGTTAGGGTTAATTTTAGGAATGGGGTTAGGGCTAGGGTTAGTTAGGGGTTAGCATTTGGGTTAGGGTTATGGTTAGTGTTAGGGCTAGGGCTAGAGTTAGGGTTAGGGTTAGGGTTAGGTTTTGGGATAGGGCTAGGGTGTGGGTGAGGGTTAGGGTTATGGTTAGTGTTAAGTGTTAGTGAGGATGAGGGTTAGAGTTAGTTAGAGTTATGTGTAGGATTAGGGTTAGGGTTAGGGTTGGGGTGAGGGTCATTGATAGCATTAGTTTTAGGATGAGGGTGAGGATGAAGGTTAGAGTTAGTGAGGTTAGGATTAGGTTTAGGTTAGGGCTGAGGGTTCGAGTTAGGTCAGGGGTTAGGATTAGTCAAGGTCAGGTTTAGGTTAGGGAGGATTAGTGCTAGTTTTAGGTTAGGTTAGGGTTAGTTCTAGGTTTAGGGTTAGGGTTAGTGTTAGGGTTAGGGTTTGGGTTAGGTTTATTGTTAGGGTAGTTTAGGTTAGGGTTAGGTTAGGTCAGGAACCAAGTTAGTCAGGTTATGGTTAGGTTATGGTTAGGGGTTAGGTTAGGTTTTAGGTTAGGGCCATGGTTAGGTTAGCATTAGTGTGAGATTTAGGTTAGGTGAGGGCTTAGGGCTAGAGTTAGGGTTAGGGGTTAGGGTTATACAGGCTAGTGAGGTGATGGTTAGGTGAGGGTGAGTGTTTGGGGTAGGTTAGTGTTAGGCTAGTGGAGGTGAGGGTTATTGTTAAGGTTTGAGTTAGGCTAGGATTAGATTTATGGTTAGTGTTGGGGTGATGGTCAGGTTAGAATTAGGGTTAGGGGTTATGGAGAGGGTTAGGGTCAGGATTAGGTTAGGGCTAGTGAGATTGAGGGTGAGGGTTAGGGTTAGGGTTAGGGTGAGGGTGAGGGTGAGGGTTAGGGTTTGGGTTAGGGATAGGGTTAGGGTGAGGGTGAGGGTTAGGGCTATGGTTAGGGATAGGAACTAGTTTTAGGGTTAGGGTTAGGGTTAGTGTTAGGTTTAGGGTGATGATGAGGGTAAGGGTTAGGGTTAAGGTTAGGGTGAGAATAAGGGTAAAGGTTAGGGTTAATTTGAGGGTTAGGGTCAAGGTGAGGATTAGGGTTAGGGTTAGGTGAGGGTTAGCTAGCCATGGGGTTAGGTGAGGTGAGGGTCAGTGTCAGGGTTATGTTTAGGTTAGGGGTTAGGGTTACGTTAGGTTAGGATTAGGACCACTGCTCGGTTTAGGGTTAAGGTTAGGGTGTAGGGTCTGAGTCAGTGTCATGGTTAGGGTAGGGTTAGGGTTAGAACCAGGTTAGGGTATGTTAGCAGATTAGGGTTAGATTTACAGTTGGGCTAGGGGCTAGGGCCAGAGTTAGGCTAGGGTTATGGTTAGGGTTAGGTGAGGGTTATGGTTAGGGTTAGGTGAGGCTGAGGGTTAGGGCTTGGGTAGGGATAGGGTTAGGGGTTAGGGTGAGGTGGGAGGGTTAGTGAGGGTCAAATAGTTAGGGTTAGTGTTAGCTTCAAGGTGAGGGTGAGAGTTATTGTTAGGGTTTAGGTTTAGGGTTAGGATTATATTTAAGGTTAGGGTTGGGGTGAGGGACAGGGTTAGCATTAGGGTTAGGGTTATGGTGAGAGTTAGTGTCAGGGTTAGAGTTATGGTTAGGGTGAGGGTGAAGGTTAGGGTTAGGGTTATCATTAGGGTGAGGGTTAGGATAAGCGTTAGTCTTAGGGTTAGGGGTTAGGGTTAATTTTAGGATTGGGGTTAGGGCTAGGGCTGGTAGGGTTAGCATTAGGGTTAGGGGTTATGGTTATGGTTAGGGTTAGGGCTAGGGCTAGAGTTAGGGTTAGGTTTAGGTTAGGTTAGGGTTAGGTTTTGGGATAGGGCTAGGGTGAGGGTGATGGTGAGGTTTAGTGTGAAGGTTAGGGTTATGGTTAGTGTTAAGGTTAGGGTGAGGATGAGGGTTAGAGTTAGGGTTTAGGGTTAGGGATCACAGAGGCAACAAGCCTTTGTGTGAAGCAAATAAACAAATCAAAATGAAAGAAAAAGCCACTATGGTTCTCAAGAGAGGTGACTGTGAAAGTCAGGAAGAAAAAGATAGCATTCCAGAAGTATAAGGAAACACAGAAGGAGCAGGACAGAGAGCTGTACCAGTTAAGGCAGAAAGAAGCAGGGAGGGAAGTCAGAATAGCAAAGGCCCAAACTGAGGAAAAGATTGCCAACTCAGTTAAGAAGGGGGATAAAACCTTTTATAGGTACATCAGCGAGTGTAGAAAGACAAAGGGAGGGATAGTGAGGCTGAATAGAATAAATGGTGGGTGGGCAGAGGGGGACAGTGAAAAAGGAGGAATACTGAATGAATATTTCTGCTCAGTATTCACAAAAGAGGAGGGGGAAGTGCCTAATCCAATTAACATAAGCACTCTTGATAGGGGGGTCGATCCCAGTCCTTTCACAGAAGAAAGGGTTCTGCAAGAACTCCTAAAACTGAAGGTGGACAAAGCAATGGGTCCTGATGGAATTCACCCCAGAATTCTAAAAGAATTAAGGAAGGAACTAGTGAAACCACTGGCTACTCTTTTTAATAAATCATGGGAGGATGGTGTGGTACCCGAGGACTGGAGGAAGGCGGATGTGATTCCCCTTCACAAAAGAGGGACCAAGACAGAGGCAGGAAACTACAGATCTGTCAGTCTGACCTCTGTGGTAGGGAAAGTGATGGACTCACTTCTGAAGGAAAGAATAGTTGAGTACCTAGAGGTCAGTGGAGCACAGGATCCAAGGCATCATGGGTTCACAGCGGGATGGTCATGTCAGATGAATCTAATAGATTTCTTTGACTGGGTGACCAAAGTAGTAGACCAGGGAGGGGCTGTGGACATGGCCTACCTAGACTTTAGCAAGGCATTTGACACAGTCCCACACAAAAGATTATTAGTCAATTAACCAGCCTGGGAGTGGGTCCCAGGGTGGTAGCCTGGGTAAAACATTGGCTGGACAAAAGGACACAGAAGGTAATTGTAAATGGAGTCAACTTGAAGAAAGGGCGGTTACTAGTGGGGTCAACGAGGGTTCAGTATTGGGTCCAGTCTTTTAATGTCTCACTCAGTGGCATTGCAGAGGGACTGAAGGAAAAGTATGCCTTTTGCAGATGACACAAAGATCTGCAACAGGGTTGATACACAAGGAGCGTGGAAAGGATGAAAAGGGACTTGGCAAGGTTGGAGGAATGGTCTGATGTATGGCAGCTAGGATTCAATGCAAAAAAGTGCAAAATAATGCACCTGGGAAACAAGAACCCAGGGGAAGAATACACAATGGGTGGGGAGGTAGTAACAACAACAAAACAGGAAAGGGACCGGGGGGTAATCATATCAGATGACCTTAAGGTTAGCAAGCAATGTGAGAAGGCAGTAGGGAGGGCTGGGGGTATACTGGGATGTATAGGGAGAGGCATCAGCAGCAGGAACAGGAAGTTGTTATCCCTCTGTACAGACAGTTGGTGAGACCCCATCTGGAATATTGTGTCCAGTTCTGGAGACCCCATCTCCGCAAGGACATAGACAGGATAGAGGCAGTCCAGAGGAGGGCAACTAAAATGGTGCAGGGTCTGCAAGAGAAGCTGTATGAGGAGAGACTAAAGGAGCTTAATATGTATACCCTTGAGGAAAGAAGGGAGAGGGGACATGATAGAAACTTTCAAGTACCTCAAGGGAATCAACAAAGTCCAAGAGGGTAGCATCTTTCAGAAAAGAGACTTGCAAGAACAAGGGACACAATTTAAAGATAGAAGGAGGGCGTTCAGGGCAATGTGAGGAAGTATTATTTCACAGAGAGGGTAGTGGATGCATGGAACAGCCTTCCTGAGGAAGTTGTGGAGTCTAAAACTGTGGGAGAATTCAAGAATGCATAGGACAGACATAAGGCAATTCTTGTGGGGGGCAGGAAGATATAGGCTGTTGGTTAAATAGGATCTGCGGCCTATCCTGTAGGTAGGGAAATGGGCAGACTAGATGGGCCTAGCGGTCCTTATCTGCCATCAAAGTCTATGTTTCTATGTTTCTATGATTAGGGTTAGGGATAGGGTTTGGGGTGAGGGTCATTGATAGCATTAGTTATAGGATGAGGGTGAGGGTGAAGGTTAGAGTTAGGGTGAGGGTTAGGATAAGGGTTAGGGTTAGGGTCAGGGTCAGAGTTAGGGTCAGGGTTAGGGTTAGGGTCAGGGTCAGGGTTTAGGTTAGGTTTAGGGTTAGGATTAGGGCTAGGTTAGGGTTAAGGTTAGGGTTAGTTCTAGGTTTAGGGTTAGGGTTAGTGTTAGGGTTAGAGTTAGGGTAATGGTTAAGGTTAGGGTTAGGGTTTAGGTTAGGTTTATTGTTAGGGTTAGGGTTGAGTTAGGGTTAGGGTTAGGGTTAGGGTCAGGGTTAGGGTTAGGGTTAGGGCTAGGGTTAGGGTTAGGGTTATGGTTAGGGTTAGGGGTTAGGTTTAGGGTTGGGCCTAAGGTTAGGGTTAGCATTAGGGTGAGATTTAGGGTTAGGGTTAGGGCTAGGGCTTGAGTTAGGGTTAGGGTTAGGGTTAAGGTTAGGCTAGGGTGAGGGTGAGGGTTAGGGTTAGGGTTAGTGTTAGGGTTAGTGTTAGGGTTAGTGTTAGGGTGAGGGTTTTGCTGTTAGGTTTGTTAGGTTAGGATTAGATTTATGGTTAGGGTTGGGTTGATGGTCAGGGTTAGCATTAGGGTTAGGGTTACGGTGAGGGTTAGGGTCAGGATTAGGGTTAGGGTTAGGGTGAGATTGAGGGTGAGGGTTAAGGTTAGGGTGAGGGTTAGGTTTAGGGTCAGAGTCAAAGTTTGGGTTAGAGTAAGTATTAGAATCAGTGTCAGGGTTAGGGTTATGGTTAGCATTAGGGTTAGATTTACGGTTAGGGTTAGGGCTAGGGCTAGAGTTAGGGTTAGGGTTAGGGTGAGGGTTATGGTTAGGGTTAGGGTGAGGGTGAGGGTTAGGGTTTGGGTTAGGGATAGGGATAGGGTTGAGGTGTGAGGGTGAGGGTTAGGGTTAGTGTTAGGGATAGGAATTAGTTTTAGGGTTAGGGTTAGGGTTAGCGTTAGGTTTAGGGTGAGAGTGAGGGTTAGGGTTAAGGTTAGGGTGAGAATAAGGGTTAGGGTTAGGGTTAATTTGAGGGTTAGGGTCAAGGTGAGGATTAGGGTTAGGGTTAGGGTGAGGGTTAGGACTAGCGTTAGGGTTAGGGTGAGGGTGAGGGTCAGGGTCAGGGTTTTGTTTAGGGTTAGGGTTAGGGTTAGGGTAAACATGCTCCATCTTATCTATGGAGCCTGCTTGAAAGTTTCTTCATGGTTCTTTAAGCCACCTGAGTAGAATGTTTTTATTTGTTTCAAAAATGGGTTGTTGGTGAGTTAAATAGCAGGACTGAAAAATCAACGGTGGTCATTTGTTCCACCTGAGGTGATTTGTTTTATTTTTGCCAAAAATGGTTTCTAGGTGATTAATGGAGCTGTTGTATAATGTTCACAAAGTGGTCATTGAGGTCACCTGGGGTGAAATTTTAATGTTTGCCCAAAATGGGTTCCAGGTGTCTTATGGAGCATGGTTGAAGTATATGTGGTTTACATTTATGCTACCTGATGTCATATATTTATTTTTGCCAAAAACGGGTTTCAGGTGATTTATGGGGTAAAAGGTAGGCAGTGGTCATTAAGGCCACTTGAGATAATATTTTTATGTTTGTCACGTATGGGTTCCAGGTGATCTATGGAGTCATTGTGAAAGGTCGCAGTGGTTGTTTAAGCCAGCTGAGGTGAAATTTTTATTTTTCCATAAAATCGGTTCCAGTTGATATATATAGTTTGGGTGAAAGGGGAGTTTCTGATAATGGGAGACTTCAACATGCCGGATACAGATTGGTCAATACCAGCAGTAACATCTGCCAGAACTAGACTCATAGTGGATTCCCTGCAGGGGGGAGGGCCTCAAACAACTGGTACAGCAACCCACAAGAGACAGGGCTATCCTAGATCTAGTACTGACTAACAAAGAAGGGATCACAGATCTACAGGTAGAAGGTCACCTGGGGGCCAGTGACCATCACATGGTATGGTTCAATTTGGCTACTACATATAAATCATCCCATTCCAAAGCAAAAATATGGGAGTTCAGAGGAGCTGACTATGATAAGATGGCCAACAGAGTTAAGCTAGCCCTGGCAAAAAGAAACACAGGTGAGGGGGTACAGGCAAAGTGGGCAAGCATTAAGGATGCAATACCTGAAGCAACATCCCATTGTGTTAGACAGAAAAGGAAGTGCAAAGAAGAAGGAAACCACTTTGGTTCTCAAACACAGTAGCAGAAAAGGTCAGAGCCAAAAGGCTGGCCTTCAGGAAATATAAGGGAACACAGCGGGATGAAGATAGGAGGCACCAAACTGCCCTAAGGGAAGCAGGTAAGGCAGTAAGGCAGGCAAAGTCCCAAACTGAGGAAACACTAGCACGAACAGTAAAGAAGGTGACAAGACTTTCTATAGATACATTAGTGAAAGGAGAAAGTCCAGAGGGGTATTGCTAGCTTAATGGAGAAAAGGGAGCATGTGAGGAGGAGGACCCTGTAAAGGCATCTATCCTAAATAGATACTTTTGCTCAGTATTTACTGAAGAGAAGGTAGGGCAGAGCCCACAGCTCAGCATCATGGACACAGGGGGGAAGGAGGTGAGCACTACTCCCTTCACAAAAGAAAGGGTCCTACAAGAGCTTGCTAAGCTCAGGCAGATAAGGCAATGGGACCTGATGGCATACATCCCAGGATACTTAAGGAGCTAAAGGAGGAACCAGCAGAGCCATTAGCAGAATTGTTTAGTGAGTCTCTGAGCACAGGAGAAGTCCCAGAAGACAGGAGAAGGGCTCGTGTGATCCCGCTCCACAAAAGATAATATTTTCATTTTTTGCAAAAATGGGTTCCAGGATATCTATGCAGACAGGGCGAATGGTATGACCTTTTACCCTTGCTCCATATATAACCTGGAATCCATTTTTGGTAAAAATAAAAAAATCACCTCAGGTGGCCTAAAAAGCCACTGCTGATCTTTCACTCCAGCAATTTAACTCACCAATTACCCATTTTTAAAAAAAATTAAAATGTCAACTCAAGTGGCTAAAGAACCACAAAGAAACCTTCAACCAGGCCCGAGAGATCACCTGGTGCACATTTTTGGCAACAACTAAAAATATCACCTCATGTGGCCAAAATGTGACCGCCACAGACATTTTACCCCAGGTTCATATCACCTGGAACAAATTTTAGCAAAATCACTTCAGGTGGCCTAAATGAAAACTACAGATCTTTTCTCTGGATCTATTAATTACCTGGAACCCATTTGGGGGTAAAATAAAAATATTACCTCATGCGGCCTAAATGATGTCACCTGAGGTGGCCTAAATGACCACCGCATACCATTGGCCCTGTCTGCATAGATCTCCTGGAACCCATTTTTGCAAAAAATGAAAATATTATCCCTGGTTGCCTAAAGTTCCGCTGTAGACCTTTCACCCTGGCTCCATAAACCACCTGGAACCAATTTCTCTTAATAATAAAAATATCACCTCTCCTGGCCTAAATGACTACTGCAGATCTTTTACTTTGGATCCATAAATTACCGGGAACATATTTTTGACAAAAATACAAATATCAGCTCACGTGGACTCATTTCTGATGAAAACTAAAAATATTAAGACAGGTGGCCTAAATGACATCCACAAACATTTTACCCCATGTATATAAATTACCTGGAACCCATTATGACAAAATAATATATCAACTCAGGTGGTCTAAATGACCACCACGTACCATTCACCCTGTCTGCATAGATCACTTGGAACCCATTTTTGCCAAAAATGTAAACATCATTCCTGGTTGCCTAGAGGTCCTCTGCAGACCTTTCACCCTTGCTGCATAAATCACCTGGAACTAATTTCTCCTAATAATAAAAACGTCACCTCTCCTGGCCTTAATGACTACTGCAGATCTTTTATTCTGGCTCCAAAAATTATCAGGAACATATTTTTGGCAAAAATACAAATATCACCTCAGGTGGCCTAAATGACAACCTCAGACCTTTTACACAGAGTCACTTAGTTCCATTAATCACTTACAATGCACTTGTTGGAAAACTAAAAATACCACCTCAGGAGTCTTAAAAGGCTGCCATAGACCTTTAACTCCAGCTCCAGATAGCAATTGGAACTGATTTTTTACAAAAATTAAAATTTCACATCAGGAGGCTTAAACAACCACTGCAGACCTTTCACAGTGACAACACATATCACCTGAAACCAATATCTGGCAAAAGTAAAAATATCACCTCAGGTAGCATCAATGTAAAAACAGATCTTTCACCCCTGCTCGATAAATGACCTGGAACCCATTTTTTGAAATTTATGAAGCCAGGGTAGATTGTAGGAGGTGATCATTTTAGTCCCCAGAGGTGATATTTTTTGTGTCCAAAAATGAATTTCAGTTGATTAAAAGAGATAATGTGAACAATCTTTGGTGGCCATTTAGGCCACCTGATGTGATATTTTCATTTTTTCCAGAACTCTATTCCTGGTTGTTCATGGAGCCAGGGTAAAAAGTCAACTGTGGACATCTAGGCCACCTGGGAAATACTTTTATTTTTGAAGAAAAATGTGTGCCATGTAATTTATGGAGCCGGAATGAATGTTCTGCAGTGCACCTGCAAAAATATAATTATTCCCTCTGGTGGCCTAAAGGGCCACCGAGGACCTTATACTCTGGCTCTACAAATCACCTGGAACCCATTTTTGGCAAACATTAAAATATCAATTCAAGAGACCAAAAGGACCACAGTAGATGTTTTACCCTGTCTCCATAAATCTCCTGGATCCATTTTTGACAAAAATAAAAATATCACTTCAGGTGTCATAAATGACCACCACGACCCTTTTTGCAGGGCTCCATCAAACTCCTTGAAACAATTTCTAGAAACAATAAAAATGTTTCCTCTAGTGGCCTAAAGGACCACTGCATACCTTATACCCTGGGTCAATAAATCATCTGGAACCCATTTTGAAAAATATAAATAACTCCTCAGATGGCCTAAACCACCACTGCGGACATTTCACCCCAGCTCCGTAAATCATCTGGAACCCATTTTGGCAAAAATAAAACTTAACATCAGGTGGCCTAAACAACCATCCTTGACCTTTTATAATTACTCCACAGATCAGCTGGTACCCTGTCTTTTTCAAAAATATGAATATCACCTCAGGTGGCCTACATGACCACCGTCTTCCTTTTGTCCTACTTCCATAAATCACCTGGAACCAATTTTTGCAAAAATACAAATATCACCGCAGTTGGCTTAAATGACATTCACAGTCCTTTTACCCAGACTCCATATATCACCTGTAAACCATTTTTGAGAAAAAAAAATATGTACTCAGCTGGCCTAAGTGTCCACTATTGGCCTATGTGGTCCAGGTGATTCATGCAGGTGGGGTAAAAGGTAAGCAGCAGTAATTTAGACCACCTGATGTTAAGTATAGGTGGTGGTCATTAAGGCCACTTCCGGTGATATTTTTATTGTTACCAAAATGGGTTCTAAATGATGAAAGGACTGAGGTGCTGATTTAGCTAACCTGAGCTGATATTTTTATTTTTGCTATGAACGGTTTCCATATAATTTATAGAGCCAGAATAAAAGATCTGTGGTGGTCATTTAGTCCACCTGAGGTGATGTTTTATTTGCCAAGAATTGGACAGATGATCTAAATGATGACTACCTGTCTTTACCCCAACTTCATGAATCATCTGGTTCCCATTTTTGGCAAGAATAGAAATATCACCTCAGGTGGCCAAATGATCACTGTGGATCTTAGCCTCAGATAGCATAAACCACCAGTGCAGACATTTTACATTGCCACCATAAATCACCTGGAAAAATAAAAATATCACTTCAGGTGGCCTAAATGGCTAATGCCAACCTTTAACCTCAAGAAGCATAGAACACCACTGCAGACCTTTCACTTTGCCTCCATAAATAACCTGGAACCCATTTTTGGCAAAAATAGAAATGTGACCTCAAGTGGTCGTAATCACCACCACAAATCTTTTACCCTGGCTCCATAGATCACCTGATTTATGGAGGCAAAGTGAAAGGTCAGCAGTGGTGTTTTATGCTTCTTGAGGTTAAAGCTCAGCATTAGCCATTCAGACCAATTGAGGTGATATTTTTATTTTTACCAAAAATTGGTCCTAGGTGATTTATGGAGGCAATGTAAAATGTCTGCACTGGTCGTTTATGCTATCTGAGGCTAAAGATCCTCAGACCTATTACACCAGTTCCATTAGTCACTAGCAACGCAATTTTTCAAAAACTGAAAATATCACCTTAGGTGTCTTAAACGGCTGCCTTGGACCTTCATAGAAACATAGAAACATAGAAGTTGATGGCAGATAAGGACCGCAAGGCCCATCCAGTCTGCCCATTTCTTTTTCTACCTTATAAATGTGCCATCGGCCTTTGCTCTGTCAGTGGCCTATCTATTCATAGTCATTTGTATTGCTCCCTTATGCCTATCCCATGCCTGTTTGAAGCCCTGCACTGTATTCATAGCCACCACTTCTTGTGGTAAGCCATTCCATGCATCCACCACCCTTTCTGTGAAAGAATTTCCTCAATTCCCCTTTAATCGGCCTCCCCAACCTCATGCTGTGTCCTCTTGTCCTGCTATTTTTCTTATATTTAAACATGTTAGACTCTTTCACCTTGTTTATGCTCCTTAAGGTGTTTGAATGCCTCGGATCATATCACCTCTCTCCCTCCTTTGCTCAAGGGTATACATATTGAGCTCTGTTAATCTGTCCTCATATGTCTTCTGATGCAGTCCCTGCACCATTTTGGCTGCCCCTTCTGGACTGCCTCAATTTGGTTAATGTCCTTGTGAAGGTGTGGCCTCCAATACTGCACGCAGTACTCCAGATGGGGCCTAACCAGTGTCCTGTACAGAGGGATTATTACCTCCCTCTTACGACTTGTGATACTCCTACTAATACACGCTAACACCCCCCTAGCCTTACCTACTGCTTTAGAGGTCTGCTTGGATGATTTTAGGTCTTCAGTGATGATGATGCTCAAGTCTCTTTCTTCCTTTGAGACTGCTAGCAACTCCCCTCCCAGCCTATAGGTGGCTTCAGGGTTTCTCTTCCCTATGTGCATGATTTTGCACTTCTTTGCATTAAATCCCAGTTGCCACTCTTCTGATCATTCTGCTAGTTTATCCAGATCTCTTCTCATACTGCCCACCCCATCTGGATCATCTACTCTGTTGCAGATCTTGGTGTCATCTGCAAACAGACAAGCCTTACCCTCTAGTCCATCTGCAAGGTCACTAATGAAGATGTTGAAGTGGACTGGCCCCAGGACTGATCCCTGAGGTACCCCACTTGTGACTTGCATCTCTTCTGACTGTATACCATTTACCACCACTCTCTGTTTTCTGCCCGTCAACCAGTTTGCCACCCAGTTGACCAACTTCTGACCCACCCCGAGCCTACCCAGCTTATTTATCAATCTTCTATGTGGAACAGTGTCAAAAGCTTTGCTGAAGTCAAAGTAGGTGACATCAACTGCTCCCCTTGTCCACCACTCTGTTTACCCAGTCAAAGAAATCTATGAGATTAGTTTGACAGACCTTCCTTTGTAAACCCATGCTGTCTTGGATCCTGTGCCCCTATGGATTCCAGGTGTTGCACTATCCTTTCCTTAAGGAGTGCCTCCATAATCTTGGCTCACTACTGAGGTAAGGCATCGACCGGTCTGTAGTTCCCGCCTCCCTCCTGCTAATACTACTCTTGTGGAGCGGGATCACATGAGCCCTTCTCCAGTCTCTGGGACCTCTCCTGTGCTCAGAGACTCACTAAACAATTCTGCTAATGGCTCCGTAGTTCCTCCTTTAGCTCCTAAGTACCCTGGGATGTATGCCATCAGGTCCCATTGCCTTATCCACCCTGAGCTTAGCAAGCTCTTGTAGGACCTTTCTCTTTGTGAAGGGAATAGTGCTCACCTCCTCCCCTGTGTCCATGATGTTGGTGTCAGGGCCCTGCCTCACCTTCTCTTCAGTAAATACTGAGCAAAAGTATCTATTTAGGATAGATGCCTTTACAGGGTCCTCCTCCTCACATGCTCCCTTTTCTCCATTAAGCTTAGCAATACCCCCTCTGGACTTTCTCCTTTCACTAACGTATCTGTAGAAAGTCTTCTTTTACTGTTCGTGCTAGGGTTTCCTCAGTTTGGGACTTTGCCTGCCTTACTGCCTTACCTGCTTCTCTTAGGGCAGTTTGGTATGCCTCCCTATCTTCATCCCACTGTGTTCCCTTATATTTCCTGAAGGTCAGCCTTTTGGCTCTGACCTTTCTGCTACTGTATTTGAGAACCAAAGTGGTTTCTTCTTTTTTGCACTTCCTTTTCTGTCTAAACACAATGGGATGTTGCTTCAAGTATTGCATCCTTAATGCTTGCCCACTTTGCCTGTACCCCTCACCTGTGTTTTTTGCCAGGCTAGCTTAACTCTGTTGGCCATCTTATCAAAGTCTAGCTCCTCTGAAGTCCCATATTTTTGCCTTGAATGGATGATTTATATGTAGCCAAATTGAACCATACCATGTGATGGTCACTGGCCCCCAGGTGACCTTCTACGTGGAGATCTGTGATCCCTTCTTTGTTAGTCAGTACTAGATCTAGGATAGCCCTGTCTCTTGTGGGTTGCTGTACCAGATGTTTGAGGCCCTCCCCCTGCAGGGAATCCACTATGAGTCAAATTCTGGCAGATGTTCCTGCTGGTATTGACCAATCTGTATCCGGCATGTTGAAGTCTCCCATTATCAGAACCTCCCCTTTCACCCAAACTATATATATCAACTGGAACCGATTTTATGGAAAAATAAAAATTTCACCTCAGCTGGCTTAAACAACCACTGCGACCTTTCACAATGACTCCATAGATCACCTGGAACCCATACGTGACAAACATAAAAATATTATCTCAAGTGGCCTTAATGACCACTGCCTACCTTTTACCCCATAAATCACCTGAAACCCGTTTTTGGCAAAAATAAATATATGACATCAGGTAGCATAAATGTAAACCACAGATACTTCAACCATGCTCCATAAGTCACCTGGAACCCATTTTGGGCAAACATTAAAATTTCACCCCAGGTGACCTCAATGACCACTTTGGACATTATACAACAGCTCCATTAATCACCTAGAAACCATTTTTGATAAAAATAAACAAATCACCCTCAGGTGGAACAAACGACCACCGTTGATTTTTCAGTCCTGCTATTTAACTCACCAACAACCCATTTTTGAAACAAATAAAAACATTCTACTCAGGTGGCTTAAAGAACAATGAAGAAACTTTCAAGCAGGCTCCATAGATAAGATGGAGCATGTTTACCCTAACCCTAACCCTTACCCTAACCCTAAACAAAACCCTGACCCTGACCCTCCTCACCCTAACCATAATGCTAGCCCTAACCCTCACCCTAACCCTAACCCTAATCCTCACCTTGACCCTAACCCTCAAATTAACCCTAACCCTAACCCTTATTCTCACCCTAACCTTAACCCTAATCCTAACCCTCACCCTCACCCTAAACCTAACACTAACCCTAACCCTAACCCTAAAACTAATTCCTATCCCTAACACTAACCCTAACCCTCACCCTCACCCTCACCCTAACCCTATCCCTATCCCTAACCCAAACCCTAACCCTCACCCTCACCCTAACCCTAACCATAACCCTCACCCTAACCCTAACCCTAACTCTAGCCCTAGCCCTAACCCTAACCGTAAATCTAACCCTAATGCTAACCATAACCCTAACCCTGACACTGACTCTAATACTTACTCTAACCCAAACTTTGACTCTGACCCTAACCCCTAACCCTAACCCTCACCCTAACCTTAACCCTCACCCTCAATCTCACCCTAACCCTAACCCTAACCCTAATCCTGACCCTAACCCTCACCATAACCCTAACCCTAATGCTAACCCTGACCATCAACCCGAGCCTAACCATAAATCTAATCCTAACCCTAACTCTAAACCTTAAAAATAACCCTGACCCTCACACTAACCCTAACACTAACCCTAACCCTAACCCTCACCCTCACCCCAGCCTAACCTTAAACCTAACCCTAACCATAACTCAAGCCCTAGCCCTAACCCTAACCCTAAATCTCACCCTAATGCTAACCCTAACCTTAGCCCTAATCCTAAACCAAACCCCTAACCCCTAACCATAACCCTAACCCTAACCCAAATCCTAACCCTAACCCTGACCCTAACCCTAACCCTAACCCTAACCCTAATAATAAACCTAACCTAAACCCTAACCCTAACCTTAACCATTACCCTAACTCTAACCCTAACACTAACCCTAACCCTAAACCTAGAACTAACCCTAACCTTAACCCTAAAACTAGCCCTAATCCTAACCCTAAACCTAACCTAAACCCTGACCCTGACCCTAACCCTAACCCTGACCCTAACTCTGACCCTGACCCTAACCCTAACCCTTATCCTAACCCTCACCCTAACTCTAACCTTCACCCTCACCCTCATCCTATAACTAATGCTATCAATGACCCTCACCCCAAACCCTAACCCTAACCCTAATCCTAACCCTAACCCTAAACCCTAACTCTAACCCTCATCCTCACCCTAACCTTAACACTAACCATAACCCTAACCCTCACACTAAACCTCACCATCACCCTCACCCTAGCCCTATCCCAAAACCTAACCCTAACCCTAAACCTAACCCTAACTCTAGCCCTAGCCCTAACCATAACCATAACCCTAACCCTAATGCTAACCCTAACACTAACCCTAGCCCTAACCCCAATCCTAAAATTAACCCTAACCCCTAACCCTAAGACTAACGCTTATCCTAACCCTCACCCTAATGCTAACCCTAACCCTAACCATAACCCTAGCCCAAGCCCTAACCCTGACCCTAACCCTAACCCTGAACCTAGCCCTGACCCTGACCCTAACGCTAACCCTATCCCTAACCTTCACCCTCACCCTAACCATAACTCTAACCCTGACCCTAACTCTCACCATAACCCTAACCCTAAAGCTAACCCTGTCCCTCACCCCAACCCTAACCCTAAATCTAATCCTAACCCTAACCCTAAACCCTAACAATAACTCTCACCCTCACCTTGAAGCTAACACTAACCCTAACCCTAACACTGACCCTCACCCTAACCCTCACCCTCACCCAAAACCTAACCCTATACCTTACCCAAGCCCTAACACTCAACCTCACCCTAACCCTAACCATAACCCTCACCCTAACCCTAACCCTAACCCTAACCCTAACCCTAACCCTAACTCTAGCCCTAGCCCTAACCCTAACTGTAAATCTAACCCTAATGCTAACCCTAACCCTAACCCTAACCCTAACCATGACACTGACTCGAACCCTAAACCTAACCTTAACCCTAAACTGAGCAGTAGTCCTAATCCTAACCCTAACCGTAACCCTAACCCTAACCCTAACCCTAAACATAACCCTGACACTGACCCTCACCCTCACCCTAACCCTAACGCTAGCCCTAACCCTCACCCTAACCCTAACACTAATCCTCAGCTTGACCCTAACCCTCAAATTAACCCTAACCTTAACCCTTATTCTCACCCTAACCTTAACCCTAACCCTTACCCTCACCATCACCCTAAACCTAACACTAACCCTAACCCTAAAACTAATTCCTATCCCTAACCCTAGCCATAACCCTCATCCTCACCCTAACCCTATCCCTAACCCAAACCCTAACCCTCACCCTAACCCTCAACCTCACCCTAACCCTTACCCTAACCCTCACCCTCAGTCTCACCCTAGCCCTAACCCTAATCCTGACCCTAACCATCACCATAACCCTAACCCTAATGCTAACTCTGACCATCACCCCAACACTAACCATAAATCTAATCCTAACCCTAACTCTAAACCTTAACAATAGCCCTCACCCTCACACTAACCCTAACACTAACCCTAACCCAAACACTCATCCTCACCCTAACCATCACCCTCACCCTAGCCTAACCTTAACCCTAACCCTAACCCTAACTCTAGCCCTAGCCCTTACCCTAACCCTAAATCTCAACCTAATGCTAACCCTAACCTTAGCCCTAACCCTAAACCTAACCCCTAACCCCTAACCATAACCCTAACCATAACCCTGACCCTTACCCGAACCCTGACTCTATCCCTAACCCTAACCCTAAACTTAACCCTAACCCTAATAATAAACCTAACCCAAACCATAACCCTAACACTAACCCTAAGCCTAAACCTAGAACTAACCCTAACCTTAACCCTAAAACTAGCCCTAATCCTACCCCTAACCTAAACCCTGACCCTGACCCTAATCCTAACCCTGACCCTAACTCTGACCCTGACCCTAACCCTAACCCTAATCCTAATGCTCACCCTAACTCTAACCTTCATCCTCACCCTCATCCTAAAACTAATGCTATCAATGACCCTCACCCAACCCTAACCCTAACCCTAATCCTAACTGTAACCCTAACCCCTAACTCTAACCCTCATCCTCACCCTAACCTTAACACTAACCATAACCCTAACCCTCACCCACACCCTAGCCCTATACCCAAAACCTAACCCTAACCCTAACCCTAAACCTAACCCTAACTCTAGCCCTAGCGCTAACCCTAACCATAACCCTAACCCAAATGCAAAACCTAACCCTAACCCTAGCCCTAACCCCAATCCTAAAATTAACCCTAACCCCTAACCCTAAGACTAACACTTATCCTAACCCTCACCCTAACGCTAACCCTATCCCTAACCATAACCCTAGCCTGAGCCCTAACCCTAACCCTAACCCTAACCCTGACCCTGACCCTAATGCTAACCCTAACCCTAACCTTCACCTTCACCCTAATCCTTACTCTAAACCTTACCCTAACTCTCACCATATCCCTAACCCTAATGCTAACCCTGTCCCTCACCCCAACCCTAACCCTAAATCTAATCCTAACCCTAACCCTAACAATAACCCTCACCCTCACCTTGAAGCTAACACTAACCCAAACCCTAACTCTACCCTCACCCTAACCTTCACCCTCACCCTAACCCTAGCCCTAACCTTAGCCCTAACTCTAACACTAACCCTAACCCTAACCCTAAACATAACCCTGACCCTCACCCTCACCCTCACCCTCACCCTAACCCTAACGCTAGTCCTAACCCTCACCCTATCCCTAAGCCTAATCCTCACCTTGACCCTAACCCTCAAATTAACCCTAACCCTTATTCTCATCCTAAGCTTAACCCTAACCCTCACCCTCACCCTAAACCTAACACTAACCCTAACCCTAACCCTAAAACTAATTCCTATTCCAAACTCTAACCCTAACCCTCACCCTCACCCTTCTAACCCCATCCTCACCTAAACCCTAACCTCACCCCCCATAAAGCTCACCCTAACCATAACCCTCACCCTAACCCTAATCCTAACTCTAGCCTTAGCCCTAACCCTAACTCCATAAATCTAACCTTAATGCTAACTATAACCCAACCCTGACACTGACCTCTAACACTCTACTCTAACCCAAACTTTGATCCTGACCCTAACCCTAACCCTAACCCTAACCCTCACCCTAACCTTAACCCTCACCCTCAATCTCACCCTAACCTTAACCCTAATCCTGACCCTAACCCTCACCATAACCCTAACCCTAATGCTAAATCTGACCATCACCCCAACCGTAACCATAAAGCTAATCCTAACCCCAACTCTAAACCTTAACAATAACCCTCACCCTCACACTAACCCTAACACTAACTCTAACCCAAACACTCACCCTCTCCCTAACCCTCACCCTCACCCTCACTCTAGCCTAACCTTAACCCTAACCCTAACCCTAACTCTATCCCTAGCCCTAACCCTAAATCTCACCCTAATGCTATCCCTAACCTTAGCCCTAACCCTAAACCTAACCCCTAACCATAACCCTAACCCTAGCCCTAACCTGAAACCTAACCCTAACCCTGACCCTAACCCAGCCCTAAAACCAACCTTAACCCTAACCCTAACAATAAACCTAACCCTAACCCTAGCCCTAACTCGAAACCTAACCCTAACCCTGACCCTAACCCAGCTCTAAAACTAACCTTAACCCTAACCCTAACTCTAACCCTAACACTAACCCTAACCCTAAACCTAGAACTAACCCTAACCATAACCCTAAAACTAGCCCTAATCCTAACCCTAAACCTAACCTAAACCCTGACCCTGACCCTAACCCTAACCCTGACCCTAACTCTGACCGTGACCCTAATCCTAACCCTCACCTTCATCCTAAAACTAATGCTATCAATGACCCTCACACCAACCCTAACCCTAACCCTAATCCTTTCCCTAAACCTAACCCTCATTCTCACCCTAACCTTAACACTAACCATAACCCTAACCCTCATCCTCACACTAAACCTCACCATCACCCTCACCCTAGCCCTATCCCAAAACCTAACCCTAACCCTAAATCTAAACCTAACCCTAACTCTAGCCCTAGCCCTAGCCCTAACCCTAACCATAACCCTAACCATAATGCTAACCCTAACCCTAGCCCTAGCCCCAATCCTAAAATTAACCCTAACCCCTAACCCTAAGACTATTGCTTATCCTAACCCTCACCCTAATGCTAACCCTAACCATAACCCTAGCCCGAGCCCTAACCCTAACCCTAACCCTGATCCTAACCCTGACCCTAACGCTAACCCTAACCCTAACGTTCACCCTCACCCTAACCCTAACTCTAACCCTGACCCTAACTCTCACCATAACCTGGGTTACCCTCACCCTAAACCTAACACTAAACCTAACCCTAACCCTAAAATTAATTCCTATCCCTAACAAAAGGTTTCTGTAAGAGTCCACGGGGTTATTTTTTCACCTGATGTGATAAGTTTTTCTTTTACCAAAAATGGGTTCCTGCTGATTTATGTGAAGTTGGGTAAAAGTCAGGTAGTCATCATTTAGATGACCTGTAACCCATATTTGTAATAATAAAAGCACCATCTCAGTTGGACTAAATGACTAACCACAGATCTTAATTCTGGCTTTATAAATTACAAAGAAACTATTCTGGCAAAAATAAAAATATCAGCCACCGTGTTCAATCAGCATTCAGATTTTTATCCTGGCTCCATAAATCGTCTAGAATCCATTTTGGTTACATAAAATGCTACCCGAGAATCAAAATGACCTATATTTAATATTAGGTGACTTCAATTACTGCCAACCTTTACTCTTATCTCTATAAATCACCTGGACTCAAGGGCCATCAGTGGACATTTAGGACAGCTGAGTTAATATTTTTTTCATCAATAATGGGTTACAGGTGATTTATGCAGCTTCGTAAAAGGACTGTGGAGGTCATTTAGGCCAACTGAGGTGATATTTGCATTTTTGCCAAATATTGGTTCCAGGTGATTTATGAAAGTAGGATAAAATGAAGGCGGTGGTCAAGTAGGTCACCTCAGGTGATATTTATATTTTTGGAAAAAAGTAGGGTTCCAGGAATCTGTGGAGTCATTATATAAGGTCAGTGATGGCTGTTTAGGACACCTGAGGTGAAAGTTTTATTTTTGACAAAAATGGGTTCCAGATGATTTATGGAGCTGGGATGAAAGGTGCGCAGTGGTCCATTAGGCCACCTGAGGAAACATTTTTATTGTTGCAAGAAAATGTTTCCAGAAGTTTGATGGAGCCCTGGAAAAAGGGCCATGGCAGTTATTTATGACACATGAAGGATATTTTTTTTTTTGTCAAAAATGGATGCAGAAGATTAATGGAGACAGAGCAAACATCCACTATGGTCCTTAGTTCTTGAATTGATATTTTATTTTTCAAAAAATGGGATCCAGATGATTTATAGACAGGGTAAGTCCACGGTAGCTCTTAGGCCACCAGAGAAATATATTTATTTTGTAGTGCACCACAGAATATCCATTCCAGCTCCATCAATTACATGGCACCATTTTTCTACAAAATAAAAGTATTAGGTGGTGGTTCAATGTGCACAGTTGACCATTTATCCTGGCTCCATGAACCACCAGGAACAGAGTTTTGGCAAAATAAAATATCACATCAGGTGGCATAAATCTGTGGACACCATGGTTGCACATTATCACCGTTAATCAGTTGAAACCCATTTTTAGTTGAGTAGTGTCTGATCCTTGTGACCCAATGATCACCTCCTACAATTCCACCGGCTATAAATCACCAATCCATTTTTGTTAAATTTATTATATCACCATGTAGCCAAAATGACCACGCCCACATTCTACCTGGGCCCTATTAAGTTCCTGAACCTATTATTGGCAAAATAAAAATAGTTACCTCAGGTGGTCTAAATGACCACAAGTGAGCTTTCTGCCTCACTCCATAAATCTCCGGGAACCCATGTTGAGAAAATAAAATGTCACTTAGGTGGTTTGAAAGAACACTGCCTGCCTTTATCTCGATTCTAACTCACCATAACCTATTTTTGTATAAATAAAATATCATCTCATGTGTGTTAAATAGGGCTTAAGCAATGTCAGTGGCTCAGCAAGTAGCACATTCGCTTCTGAGATTGATGTACCATGGTTGTGGTTGTATCCCCACAGCTGCAATGAATGGGTCCAAAGTCATAACGCAAAATTTTGAGTTTAATATAGAAGTGACTGCTGAACCTAACTGGTGGCATACAGCAAAACTATAATATATGGTAATGAGTGGTCGTTTGGCCAACTTATGAAATTTTTATGTTTGCAAAACTGTTCCAAGTGATATATGGTTGGAGGAAAGGTCTGCAGGTTTATTTGAGGAATACCTGAGGTGATATTTTATTGAAGGGGTCAGGTTCCAGGTGATTAATGGTCGTGTCAGGTCCAAAGTGGTTATTTATTTCACCGAGGAAATACTTTTGGTTTTGGCCAAAATGCTGCAGGACATAGATCTGTGAAAGTCAAAATAAACAACTTCTCTGTACAAATCATCACACAGACATTTGACCAGTTCCATAAATCATCTGCAGCCTTGACAAAAATAAAACTTTCACCTCAGGTGGCCTAACAGCTATGGCTGGCTTTACAATGACTCCACAGACCTGAACCCTGTTTTTTTAAAATATAATATCACCAGGTACCAAATGGCCATGTGACTTTTGTACTAGTTCTGAAACTGTGGAACCTTTTTGGCAAGGAAAACATCACATCAGGTGGCTAAATGATCACAATGGACCTTTTCAGGTCTACAAATCACCTGGTGTAAATGACATTTCGACAAAAAATAAAATATGAACTCAGCTGGTCTTAAATGTCAGGCATGGTGCTAAACCCCACTGTTCCCAGTTAGTTTTGGTGCCACTGGCCTGCACCATATCCAGCAAGGTAGGATGTTCCTCACATCACCAGAGCCATGGTCACTTGTCAGTCAATATCAGCACCTGCTCACTAAGATTCTCCATTGTGGTTGTTAATGCACCTGAGGTGATATCATTTATGTTTTATGAAGAATAGGTTCCAGTTGATTTGTGGCATGGGAAAAGGTCTACATTAACTTTAAATCACAAGTACATCTTATTTTTGTTGAAAGTGGGTTCCACATAATCTGTGGAACAAGGTGAATGGTATGAGGTGGTGTTTAGGCCTCTCAGGTGTAATTTTATTTTCAAGAACTGGGTTCAAGGTATCTATGATTTTGTGAAAGATCTGAGAGTTTGTTATACACCTGATGTGACATTTTTTTTTTACCAAAATGGGTTCAGGTACTATGATCTGGGGTAAAATATCTGCAGTCATCTTTAGATCACTGAGGATGTTATTTTTTACTAAAATTGGTTCCAGGTGATTTTGGAGCCAAGGTGACATTCTGTGGTGATTATTTAGGCTACCTGGTGACATTTTTATACATTTTATGTGAGAATTGGTTCCAGTGATTTATGTAATGGACAAAAGGTCTGTGGTGGATGTTAGGCAACCAGGTGATATTCACATCAGGTGTCCAAACAAACACCTCAGACCTTTCACAGTTTCCATTGATCACCTTGATCCAGTTTTGCAAAATAAAAATTTCACCTAGGTGGCCCAAATAATCACCCTGCACATTCATTCTGCTGCCACAGATTATTTGACCCCGCTTTGGCAAAAATAAACATATTACCCTGCTCCTGGGTGTTCACGTGGATCTTTTACCCAGCCCATACATCACCTGAACCTATTATTGGCAACAATGTAAATGACCTCAGGTCATTACTAGTTTACACCTAGGCATGTAGCATTTGATATGGAGGCAGCTATAACATTTTAACCGAACCTCTGAGTTATCTATATTTTTATTTTCTGTATTGTATTTGAGCCCTGCATACCAATACAGGAAGCAGGAAGATGGAACTCAAGGGGCAAGTATTGACTACAATTAGAGGTAGTTTCGTTTTTAAACAGAACTAATTATCTTTTATTTTGGACATGAATGGCTGATTCAGGGAGAAGGGATTGCAGAGTATTTTAGCAAAATTCCAGTTGCCTGTGTTATGAATTCTGACTCCACTTAGATCTTTCTGGGTCATATAGTGTTGGTATAGCTTGGCCACTGTGCTAGTGGCTATTGTATTTACTTTACACCTTGGCATGTTAGTGTATTTGATATGTAGGCAGGCTAAACATTTTAAAATGATCCTGAGTTCTCTATATATTTTTTGTACTGTATTTGGAGCCCCTGCTTGTTCTATACAGGAAGTGGTGAAGAGGGCACTGTAGTCCTGTGGAGTGAGTAGTGGACTAAAATTAGTGCTAGTTCTCTGTTTTAAACAGAACTAACAACCCTTTGCCTTGGTCATGTATGAGTGGGTGGATGGGGAGAAGGATTAAACAGATTATTTTAAAAATTAAAATTCAGTTGTCAGTGTTATGGTGTTGGCCCCATTTAGATCTTCTGGGTCATGTAGTTCTATTTAGCTTGGCCAGTCTGCGAGCGGGTCAAGTATGAGCGGGGAGAACAGTTGGCATCCACGGAGACGCGTGCAGACACACGCGCATTCTGGTGTGTGTCAGCTCTGTCAGCTGTTGTCTGTTGATAATCAGGGTGATTTCGGAACTGGGGTTAAAGGTCTGCAGTGACATTTACACTGCCTAATGATATCTTTATTTTTGCCAAAATGGGTTTCAAGATTTTTGGGACAGAGGTAAAATGTAGTCAGGGGTCATTTAGACCACCTGAGCTGATATTTTATTTTTTCAAAAATGGGTTCCAGGTGATATACAGAGTCATTGTGAAAAGTCCGCTATGGTTGTTTAAGCCACCGAAGTGAAACTTTTATTTGTGCAAAAATGGATTCCATGTAATCAGAGCTGAGGTGAAATATCAGTGGTTACTATGCATGGAGGATATTTTTAGTTTTTGAAAAGTGGTAGTGTGATTGGGAGCTGTTGTGAAGGTTTGGTATTGTTTAGACTACATGAGGTAATATTTGTATTTTCCCAAAATGTTCCGTAATACAGATCCAAATTAAATGTTCTGTAGTGGTTGTTTGGGCTACCTTAGGTTATTTTTAAAATTTGTCTGGCTATGAGAACTCCAAAAGTGTCTGTGGAGGTAACATTTAGCCATGAAGGTGATATTATTATTGTTCCAAAATGTGTCTGTGGTCTCTGAATGTGGTTGAAGGTTTCTTTTGGTTCTTGCCACCTAGGTGACATTTTAATTTTTCAAAATGGGTTTTGGTGCAGTTGCTGGAGGACATCAACTGTGGCTGTTTAGGCCACCTGAGGTGCGCTTAAAATTTTAAAAAAATGGTTTCTATGTGATTGATAGCTGGTATAAAAGTCCAAAGTGTCACTGAGGCTACCAGAGGTGGTTTTTTCTTGTTGCCAAAAATTTTTTAGTTGATTTATCGAGGAGGTAAAGATCTGCTGGTGAGTTTTAGACCACCAGACATGCTATTTTTCTTTATGCCAAAATGGGTTCCATGATCTATGTTGCAGGAATGTGATGGTGGTTGTTTAGCTACCTGAGGTGAAATTGTATTTTTCCAGAATTGGGTTCAAGGTGCCAAAACATTGTGAAAGGTCAGAGGTGTTTAAGACACCTGATGACATTTTTTTACCAAAATTGGTTCCAGGTAATTTATGGATGTGAGTAAAAGATCCGAAGTGTCATTTAGGCCAGAGATATTTTATTTTTACTAAAAGTGGTTTCATGTTATATGGAGCAGGTAAAGGTAATTGTATCATCTGAGGTGATATTTTTTATGCTCTTCACATGGTTCCAGATGATCTACTGAGCTTGATTCAAAGTTCTGGTTGTTTAGGCCACCTGAGGTGAAATTATATTTGCTGAAAATTGGTTGCAGGTGATTTGGAAGCTGGGGTGAAAGGTTGTCGCTTAGGTCAAATGAGGTGATATATTTATTTTTGCAAAAAATTCAGGAGATATTCAAGCGTGGGATTGGGCTAAATGGTAGGTGGTGGTAATTTAGGTCACCTGAGGTTGAAGGCAGGTGGTGGACATTCAGGCCACCCAGTGATAATTTTATTTTGCAAAAATTGGATTCCAGTTGATCTATGTGGAGTAATTGTGAAAAGTCTGTGATGGTGTTTAAGACATTTGAAGTTAATTTTTATTTTGCAACAGTGGATTCCAGGTGATATCTGAGCTGAGGTGAACTGTCCACAGTGGTCATTTAAACCACGAGGTGATATTTTTGTTTTTAAAATGGGTAGAGGATTAATGGAGCTGGTGAAAGGTCTGAGGTGATTGTTTGCCACTGTGGTGATATATGAGTCATTGTGAAAGGTCACAGTGGTTGTTCAAGCGATGATGGAAATTTTTATTTTTGCAAAAATTTGTTCCATGATATCTGGAGTTGGTGAAGGTCACAGCTGTTAAGACACCTAGATGATATTGTAGTTTTCAAAAAATGTTTGTAAGGACTAATGGAGTTGGTGTAAAGATTTGAGGTTGTTGCTTATGACACGGAGGTGATATTTGTATTTTGCCAAAATGGTTCCAGGTAATTTATGGATTTAGAGTAAAGATCTACAGTGGCTGCCACTAGAGTAAAGGTTTTATTTTTACTAAAATTGGTTCCGTGTGATTTCTGGAACCAAGGTGAAAGGTCTGTGGAGTACTTACATACTTACAGTTTTCTATTCATTTTTTGCCGGAAATCAGTTCCAGGTGATTTTGGCACCCGAATTAAAGGTCTGCAGTGCCATTTATGCCACCTGAGGTAATATTTTTTTTTACCAAAAATGGGTTCCAGGTCATAGGAGCAAGGATAGTGGTTCTTATGTCTGAGGTAATATTTTATTTTTATCTAAATGGTTCCAGATCATGTATGTGTAAGGAAGGTCCTTTCGCCACCTGAGGGATATTTTCATTTGTTGCTATAAAAAGGTTTCAGTGATCTATGAGCCAGATCAAAGTTCCCAGTGTTTGTTTAGGCCACCTGCGTGAAATTTACATATTTGCTGAAATGCTGTGGGTGTTTTTGGTTGAGTTGAAAGGTCTAGATTGCCATTTAGGCCACTGGAGGTGGTATACTTATTTATGCCAATACATTTCAGGTGATTTATGGATTGTGTAAATGGTAGGCAATGGTGTTAGTTCGAAATTTTTATTTTGCAAAAATTGTTTGCAGTTTATTTATCTTGCTGGGGTGAAAGATCGTTTGCATTAATGCTTCCTGATGTAATATATATTTTTTTTTCAAAAAAGGGTCAGGTGATTATGTAGTTTTGCAATGGTAGCAGTGGTCATTTAGGCACCTGTTGATATTTTTATTTGTGCCAGAAATGGCTCCAGGATGTATGGAGTCATTGTGAAAGGTTAGTGGATGTTCGTCAATTGAGGTGAAATATTTATTTTTCAAAAAATCAGTTCCATCTGATCTCTGAGTTGGTGAAAAGTCACTATCAGCTTCTTTAAGACACCTGAGGTGATATTTGCAGTTTATCAAAAGTGGCTTGTGCGTGACTAATGAGTTGGTGTAAAAGTTCTGAGGTTGTGTTTAGGACACCTGAGTTATATTTTTATTTTTCCAAAAATGGGTTCCTGTAAATTATTGATCCAGAGTAAAGATCTGCAGTGGTCATTTGTTGTAGAGATGATATTTTTATTTTTGTTAGAAATTGGTTCCAGTTGATTTATGGAACCAGGGTGAAAGGTCATAGACTACCTTAGCAACTAGGATGTTGTTTATTTTGGCAAAATTGGTTTCCAGTGATCTAAGACAGGGTGACTGGTACATGGTGGTCATTTAGGCCACCTGTGGGATTTTTTTTTGTAATGGTTTCAGGTAATTTATTTACCTGGGGTAAAATGGTGGATGTCATTTAAGCCACCTGTCATGATATTTTTAGTTTTTCTAAAAATAGTTTTGGGTGAAATATCCACAGTGCTCATTTCGGCCTTGTTATATTTTCTTTTTTGCCAAAATGGGTTCCAGGTGTTTAATTGAACCTTTGTAAAAGGTCTGTGGTGGTCATATAGGTCACCGAGGTAATATTTTTATGTTTACCAAAAAGTGGTTCCAGGTGAGTTATGGACAGGGGTAGTAGGACTGCAGGTTGTTTGGCCACCAAAATAATATTTTTAATTTTGCCAATAGGTTCCAGGCACTCATGAAGTCATTGTAGGTTGCAGTGGTTGTTTAAGCCAGCTGAGGTGAAAGTTTTATTTTGCACAAATCGTCTTGTTGATAGCTATAGTTGGGGTGAAATATCCATGGCAGGTATTTACACACCTGATGGAATATTTAAAGTTTTTGAAAAGTGGGATGTAAGTGACAATGGAGCTGGTGTAAAGGTCTGAGGTTGTCATTTAGGCCTTCGGGTGATATTATTTATTTTTGCCAAAACTGTGTTCAATTGACCCTGGAAACATTGTGTTAGTCTGAGACTTTGTTTTGACACTTGATGTGTCATTTTACTGTCAAAATGGGTTCCAGGTATTTATGAATTGGAGTAAAGGTCTGCAGTGGTCATGAGGCCACCAGAGGTAATTTTACTAAAAATTTGTTCCAGGTAATTAGGAACCGGGGAGAAGGTCTGTGGTAGTATTTAGGCAACCTGGGGTGACATTTATTCATTTAGCCAGAAATCAGTTCCTGGTGATTGTGGCACTGAATAAAATGTCTGCAGTGCTCATTTAGGCCTTCTGGGTAATATTTTATATTTACCAAAATGGTTGCAGGTCATATGGAGCAGGTAAAAGGTTCTATTTGATGCCACCTGAGGTGACATTTTCTGTTGCCATAAAAGTTTCAGGTGATCTATGAGACAGATTCAAAGTTCATCAGTGGTTGTTTACCATTTGAAGAAATTTATATATTTAAGGAAATGAGTTGCCAGTGATTTATGAAGTTGGGTGAAAGGTCTGAGGTTGTTTTTAGGCCAATTTGAGGATATATTTATTTTGCCAAAAATTCATATTTTTTTTAAGATTGAAATGGTAGGTAGTGGTAATTTAGTCACCTGAGGTTAGCAGGTAGGAGTCATTTAGGCCACCTAGTGGCAATTTTATTTTAGTTTCAAACAGGCTCCAGCTGATGGATGGAGCATGGTTGAAAGTTTTTCATGGTTCTTATGCCACCGGAGTGGAAATTATTTATTTGTTTAAAACTGCTTTTGGTGAGTTAAATAGCTGAGGAAAGCTAACGGTGGTAATTTATTCCACCTGAGCTGATTTTTTTGCTAAAAATTGTTTCTTGGTGATTGATGGAGTTGTATAAATGTCCAAAGTGGTCATTGAGGCCATGAGAGGGGATATGCTTTTGTAGTTGCCAAAATGGGTTTCAGGTGATTTAGGAGGTGAGGTAAAAGATCTCAGACAGGTTTGTCTACTAGGTGCTATTTTTATTTTTGCAAATAATGGGTTCCAGGTGATCTATGGAGACATGGAGAATGTGATGCAGTGGTCTTCAGGCCAGCGGGTTGAAATTTTATTTTTGCAAAATTGGACAGTTGATTTATCTTGTTGGGTGAAAGTTCTGTTTTTTAGATTAATGCTACCTGATGTGATATACATATTTTGCAAAATTGTTTCGGTAATTAATGGGGTTTGGGTAAAGATAGGCGGTCATTTAGACCACCTGAGTGTGATATTTTCTTGTTATGAAAATGGTTCCAGGTAATCTATGGAGTCATTCTGAAAGGCCAGCAGTGTTTGCTTAAGCCAGCTGAGGAAATTTCTTTATTTTTCTCAAAAATGTCTCGATATCTGGAGTTGGGGTGAATGGTCAAAGGCAGCTGCTTAGACACCTGAGGGATATTTGGGTTTTCAAAATGGCTTGTGTTTGACTAATGACAGGTGTAAAAGGTTTGAGGGTGTTGTTGACACTTGAGGTGATATTTGTATTTTTCCAAAATGGTTCCCTGTAAATTGTTGATCCAAGTAAAAGATCTGCAGTGGTCATAGGCCAGGAGACATATTTTTATTTTAATAGAAAGGTTCCAGATGATGGGACAGGGTGAAAGGTCTACTGAGGACCTTAGGTTCAAGGATGATGTTTCATTTTGGCAAAATTGGTTCCAGGTGATCTATGCAGACAGGTGAATGGTACATGGTGGTGATGTAGGCCTCCTGTGGGATATTTTGTTTGTAATAATGGGTTCCAGGTAATTTATGTACTGTATAATGTTGGTGGATGTCATTTAAGCCACCTATGGTGATATTTTTGTTTTACAAAATAGGTGGGTCAAATATCCAGTGCTCATTTGGGCTCCTTATGCTATATATTTTTGTTTTTCAAATGGGTTCAGGTGCTTAATGGAAGATTTGTAAATGTCTGTGGTGGTCATATACACCTGAGGTATTATTTTATGTTTCAAAAGTGGTTACAGGTGAGTTATGAGCGGGTAATGGGACTGCAGTGGTCATTTAGGCCACTAGATAATATTTTTTTTTTACAAATGGGTTCCAGGTGATCTGTGGAGTCATTGTGAAAGTTGGAGTGGTTGTTTGCCTGCTGAGGTGAAATTTTATTTTGCAAAAACAGTGTTCATGGTGATCTATGAAATCATTGTGAAAGGTCCGAAGTTTGTTTTGGACACCAGATGTGACATTTTATTTTACCCAAAATGGTCTGTGTAATGATGATCTGGAGTAAAAGATCCAGTGCCATTTAGGCCACCAGAGGTAATGTTTTTATTTTTACTAAAAAATTAGCCCTGGTGATTTACTGATGAGATGAAGGTCTGCAGAAGTCATTTAGGACACTGGGGTGACATTTCTATTCAGTTTGCCAGAAATTAGTTCCAGAAAATTTATGGATCCAGAGTAAAATATCTGCAGTGGTCATTTAGGCCAGGAGAGGTGATATTATTTGCACTAGAAATTGGTTTCAGATGATTTATGGAGCCAGGGTGAAAGGTCTTCAAAGCACCTTAGGCAACGTGGGATGATATTTTTATTTTTGCCCAAATGGGTACCAGATGATTTATGAGCTGATGAAATATTTAGTGGTCCATTAGCCACCTGAGGAAATATTTTTATTGTTGCAAAGAAATGTTTCAGAAGTTTGATGGAGCCTGAATAAGGGCCAAGGTGGTTTTATGATATGAGTGATATTTTGTTTTGTCAAAATGGATGCAGGAGATTTATGGAGACAGAGTAAAAATATCTACTGTGGTCCTTAGGTTTTGAATTGATATTTTCATTTTTTCCAAAATGGTTCCAGATGATTTATAGAGCCAGGGTAAACCACGGGTCTCAGGCCACCTGAGCAATATATTTATTTTTGCAGTGCACCACAGAACATTCATTCCAGCTCCATAAATTACATGGCACTCATTTTTGTACAAAATAAAACTATTTGGTGTGGCTCACTGGCACACTTGACCATTTATACTGGCTCCATGAACCACCAGAACAGAGTTTTGGCGCAAATAAAATATCACATCAGTAGCATAAATGGTCACCACGGTTGTTCAATATCACCATTAATCAGTTGAACCCATTTTGCAGAGAAAAATATACCCAGGTGACCAAATGACTTCCTACAATCTACCCTGGCTATAAAATCACCTGCAATCCATTTTTGTTAAATTTAACATATCACCTCATGGCCAAATGACACCTTACATTCTACCTGTGTTTTATGCACCTGAACCCATTATTGGCAAAATAAAATATTACCTCAGGTGGTCTAAATGACCACAAGTGAGCTTTCACCTCACTAAATAAACTCCGAACCCATGGTTGAAAAATAAAAAAACACTTTAGTGGCTAAAAGAACACTGCCTGCCTTTTATCCCAGCTTCATAAATCACCTATAACCTATTTTTTTTCAAAAAATCATCTGATGGCCTAAATAAGGCTTACAATGTCAGTGGCAAGCAGCACATTCTTCTGAGGTTGAAGGTCTGATGGCTGTGGTTGTATCTCACCCCTGCATTGTATGGGTCCAAAGCAATTAACGTGCAGAATTTGTGATTAACATAGAAGTACTCTGAACCCTAACTATAGTAGCATAACCACAAACTTATATATGGTACGCTGTGGTCATTTAGGCCACCTTAGTGAAATTTTTATTTTGCAAAACTGGGTTCCAAGTGATATATGGTTGAGAGGTTCTATGGTCATTTATACCACCTGAGGTGATATTTTTATTTTTGCAAATGGGTTCCAGATTAATGGCCTAAGTGTCAAAGGTCCAAAGTGGTCATTTGGGTCACCTGAGAAATACTTAGTTTTGCCAAAATGTTGGTGGTGATTAATAGATTGTGGAAAGTCAAAATAAAATAACTCTGGTGGCCTAAACCACTACCATGGATATTGACCCAAACCCATAAGTCATCTGAACCACTTTTTGACAAAATAGGTTCACCAGGTGGCCTAAATAACCATGGCTGACTCCTTGGTACCACCCCACAGATCACTGGAACTCGTTCTTTGTTTCGTAATAAATATCACCAGGTCACCTAAATATTACTGTGATTGCTTAGCTCAGTTTCCATATACCTGAACCTATTTTGGCAAAAGGAAAATATCACATCAGGTGGCAAAATGTTGTTTTTGCCACTTTGAGTGCAATTTATATATTTGCGAAAGTGGGTTCCAGGTGATTTATGGAGCTGGGGTAGCATCTGAGTTGTAGTTATGCCAGCTGAGGTTATATATTTGTTTTTGACAAAGGTGCAGTTCAGTGATTCATGGATTGGGGTGCTGGTTTTGCACTGGTCATTTACTCCACCTGAGGTTAAAGGTAGGTAGGATCATTTTACAATAAATGGCACGACGTATCTGGTAGTTGAAACTGATCAATAAACTGTTATACAGAGAAACAGTAGACAGAGGGGGACAAGTAGACAAACAACAACTAGTGCTGCCCATGCCTTCCCGAGACTCAGTACTGAGGTCCTTGCACAACCCACATGGGGCACTTTTGTATAGACAGAACACTTGACTTGGTGAGATCCAGATTCTATTGGCCTAAGATGGGGGCTGATGTGGGCAACACATTAAACTGTAGTCGCTGCTGAGAGGAAAGCTTGCCCCCAGAGGGCTGCCCCCTTGTTAACATCACCACCAGTGCACCCATGGAGCTGGTCTGTATTGATTTTCTGAGTTTGGAGTCAGATCAAAGAAATATCAGTAATGTGCTTGTGGTCACTGACCATTTCACGAGATATGCCCAAGCTTTCCCTACCAAAGACCAGAAAGCATCCACTGTGGCCAAAGTACTTGTAGAAAACTTTTTTGTTCACTATGGGGCTCCACAAAGAATCCATTCTGATCAAGGGAGAGACTTTGAGAGTCGTCTGATCAAAGAGATGCTTTCTCTGTGGGGAGTGCGAAAGTCCAGAACCACTCTTACTACCCCAGGGGGATCCACAGCCTGAACGCTTCAACCGTGACTTTGCTAGATATGCTAGGCACCCTGCACCCAAAGGACAAGCCTAGATGGAGCCAACAAATTACCACTGGTACATGCTGTATAACTGCACCAAAAGTGATGCCACTGGATTCTCCCCACCGCCTGATGTTTGGAAGAGAAGCTCACTACCAGTAGATGTGTGTTTTGGGGTCTCTCCGATGGGGTTCAAGCTGACAACTATTTACAGTATGTGCAAAGTTAAAGGCCCAGCTAACTCATGCGTACTCAACTGGCTCAAACCATGGCTGCCAAAAGAAATCTGGCCAACAAAGAAAGGTATGATAAAAGTGAAGTACTGGGAACTCCAGGAGGAGATCGGGTATTGCTAAGAAATCTGGGACTGCATGGCAAGCACAAGATTGCTGACAGATGGCACCATCTCCTCACATTGTAGTGGGCAAACTAGATGATCTGCCAGTGTACAAAGTAAGGCCTGAGAATAATTCAAAGATGTAAAAACAATGCATAGAAATCATTTACTGCCCATTGGACAAATCTAATTGAGTCTGAGCCCTAGAAGATGCCCCTCTGGACCAGTGACTAGAGCTGCTGCTAAGAAAAGATCAAGAAAGTCTGCACCTACAGAAGCAAGTTAAAGTGTTCTCTCCACAAGTCCCAGCTGAGCATGACTGTCAGTCCATATCGGAAGAAAGTGAGAGTGACTTTGAATACTATCCTTCTACTAACTGAGTCAATTGTTTCGGGCAATCCCTAGTCAATACTGGAGACAAAGCTGGGCCTTCTGGACTGTCTAAGCCCCCAGCTTCATCCCTGAGCCAATGCTCCCAGAAAGTGAAGTGCAAAGCATCAGATCAGATGAAATGGAATCATTGTGCATGGTTGGAACTGTTTGATTCAGGGAGGAAAATGATAGATTGGGGCAGACTAGTGATACCCGAACAAGAAGAGTATTTTGAGTGCCCTGACAGTCCACTGCCAGTGTCCGAAAGCTCTCCATGTAGCCAAATGTTGTGGACTCAGAAACTGTAACTCCTGAGCTGAAAGTGCCCCAGTTCCCAGCCTCTCTACCCCATGGAGACTCCTGACAAGTGAGGACAATGCTGAAAATGAGGCTCAGAGTGCAGAGACTGTAACAGTTCCCCTAGAAAGACTGGTCGACTGTAAAGCCTGTGGTGCACCTCAGTTATGATTCCTTGGGAGGCCTGTGGATTTGCCTCTCAATGTTGTCCATAAAGGAGTGTATGTGTCCCCAGCTCATTGCTCAAACTGAGCATCAGTGCTAACTCCAAGTTACTTGTGTTGCCCTCTAAGTGGTGCCTTGCCCGTCCAGCCCAAAGGTAACTGATAGGGAAGGGCCCTCTCTTCAGGTTTCATGTACAAGAGGTAATAACTTGAGTTATGGTACAATGTGTATGTAATACTGTGTAAAGAGTGACGTACTGCAATGTTTCAGAAATGTGTTCTTGGTAAAATAATATATTGACTGATGATTACATGTGCGCAGCCTAATGCAAATGTATATGGTTGCAGTTGAAACTTATGGGTTACTTGCTTGGCCGGACGTCAAGCTTTCCCAGGCCAGGAAGGGTGTAACCCCCCTGCAAATGGGGGTTCCCAAAAGACTTCCAGGAGCTTGCTTGAATGCTCCAAGCCTGAATGGTGTTTGGCGTTTAAGCCATTTATCAGTGAGTGTTTTTAGAACCTCTGGCACTGTCTCTTTAAGAGCTGTCTGCTTGCAGACATAATTAGTTTGTATGGGGGGACTGTGTGCTTCTCTGTTTGAGTACCACTCGAACTGCTGCCAATTTACTTCATTTTTTGCAGTCACTAGGAGTGCAAAGGAACCTATCTGAAAGATGTAACTGTTTGCCAGAAATTATTTAGAGTAATAATGAAATTACAGTTTGTCTAACCTGCTTTCTTTGCAGTCAGAACTGTGTCTGCTAGTTCTCATTCTAGTTTTGAACTGCTGAACTGGACCAATCAGTGTGGGGGTGTTAGCTCTAAAATGGTGCCTTGACCTAATCAGAACTTGACTCATAATCTGAGCCAGCCACAAGAGGATTGTATGGGCAGTGACTCTGGGAGATGTAGTTTAGACTTCAGTGCCTTTTGGACCAACAGCAGCAGTCTATTGTGAGTGACAGCCAATCCAGTCAAGAACTGGGAGGAACTCAAAGGAAGTGCCCGGGTTTTTGTCGGTTGGAGTTTGAGTTGAGCTTTGGCAGTGAAGAAGGAAGGAGCCCTGTGCTTTTTCAGTGTGCAGTTTTAGTCAAAAGCGTGTGTAAGGCCCAGAGTTCGGTCTGCAGCTTGTGTAACAGCTTGTTAGACTGAATCTGTCCTGTGAAAAGAATCAAAGGATCTCTGAAGAGTAGAAACCAGGCTCACCCTGTAGAAGACTGGAGGAATGGCTGAAAATTGCACTAGGTCTGTCAGGAACTGAATCTGCTGTGTTCTCCGGTATTGTGCAGTAATTCGATCGGGATACAGATGCAGCCTCGCTCTGTATAGTGCTTTTATATGTGGATGTGTGCAGAGGTTTGTGTACTTCCAGTGAGCCCTGCTGACATTGAAGGACCCTATCTTATTTGGAGGTCGTGAGTACTAATTCAGGGTTGCTCCCTGTTGAATTGCCACATTAAATCCAAATGGAATTACTGTACTGCTGACTGTTTAATTCTCCTTTTCTCTGTGTGAAAGGGCCCCTACCATCACCACGGTTTGGACTAGCCACTAGGGCTTGGGTGCCAGGGACAGTAACTGATAGGGATAGGCCTGTGCACAGAGCCATAGGTAGATTATTAGAGTGATAAGCTAATTAACCTGATTTCCCTGTCCTTGTTATATCCCCAAATAAATCAGAGCTGCTTGTTTCAGCAAAGTTATACTGCCTGAGGTATTTGTCTATGTTAAAGTACTGTACTGTGATTGTTGCACTGTATCTCATTCCACAGGAGGTCCCAGTGCGGAACCAGACCTGGGGGTAAGTGTATACTGTGAAGGTAATTCTGATATATTGTGTGGGCCACTAGTGGAAGAAAGGGGTTGCAGTGTCCCAGAGGGCTGTGACCAAGTTAGTTTAACTATTGCAAACCCTGACCTCTGGGTGGAGGCACCCGCCATTGGATCCAGGCCCCTCAACCTGTTAGTGGCAAATCAGGCAGGGGTAGTAGCCCCTGGGATAGCGCCATCTAGGGGTTACATACGATTCATGATTGGTACGCCCAAATGATGACCAAAGTCAGGAACTTGATGAATGTGGCAGGAGGGCCATGGTTCAATGATAGGTAGGGCTCAAAACGATATTGATTGCAGGCCTCGATTGAAGTGAATCCATGATGATCGGTAAGGAATGTGACGTAGAGGAGACAGGAACGAACTTGGAAATGAACTGTGTACAAAGACAGTAAGAGTAAGTGGGCTCATCAAAAGGAGATAGACTCTGATGGGAAGAAGGTATGTCTGGAATCAGAGGGGGGAGGTGACCTAGAGGGTACACTCAGGATGAGCGATAGAGAGGAGCAAATCATATGATGAATGATGAGGAGTGAAGCCATGAGTGGAGTGAATGCATGATGGCTGGGATGATAGGAATGCCCAAAAGAATTATTGGGTGCAGGCCAGATGGAAGCTGCCAGCCAGGAGAAGACTGGCAGGGGACCCAATGAGTGGTATACTGGATTAATCGATGAGAGTAAGGAGACTCCGCAGCCAATAAGACATGCTCGAGGACGATGAAGACTGATGATGATCGCCACATTGGTACAGTGGTTCAATGAGGTAGTGGAACCCTACAGAGAAGAGGCAATAGGATGCGAGACATGTGGCAGGAGGGCCGTGGATCAATGATGGGAGCGAAATGGACAAGAGACGATGATGAGAGGGATGGCAATGGAGTGAAGCCATGATTGGAAGGAAGCCATGATGGCTGGCATGAGGAAGGTAAAATAGGAACAGATATCGACAGCAGGCCAGACTTGATTGAAGGCCAGATGGAGTCAGCCAGAGACAGCCAAATGATGTGGATGGCAGAGCAAGTGGACAACAATAGGACCTAACGACAGGTATGCAGGATTGAAGTGAAGGCTCTAGCGAGCAATGGTAGAAATGGCATCACAGAATGGAATTCAAGAGGAACTGCAAAAGATATAGTAAATTAGAATTGACTTTGAGGTCAAATAAGCTGCAAATGATTTATTTATAGTGCATTGGAGTTTGTGATAGTCACAGATGAAACCATAAACTATGGTCAATAGTATATGTAGTTCAGTGCGGTTTGCTAAACTGAGTGAGGTGGTGGCAAGCTGTAGATAGAATGCAGTGCACCGTGCCTCACTATTCAAATTCAGCTAAGCAATCGTCACAAACAGGAAATATATAAATAGAAATTGTCTACAGCAATGGAGGAAAAATCCGAAATGCAATAGCACAGGTGGGTGACTGAAGCAATAAAATGCAAAGCAGCACTTGCTAATGACACACAGCTTAGTGCACTGTACGCCTGGGACTGGAGCATTCAGCTGAGTCCTGCAGAACTATAGAAAAGATAGTCATGAATGTCACACCATTTGTGAGATAATGAAAGAAGGTGTGGGAGTAGTGCACCTCCGAATCTCCCAGCTGCTGCCAGCCAGTGTAGTGAAATCAGAACCAATCAAACAGTTTGCACAATTGATCAGAAAAAGTTCAGACAGACATGAAAGATGTCACCAGGTCTGGCAGGGAGCTCCAGTGACATGAGAAATGCAGCAAAGCTCCTAGAGTCAGGGAATGCAGCAATATGTGAACGGTACCGATTGAGAACAGCCAGGAAGCCAGGGTGCTGTGCCATACGTTGCACCAAACAGGCAACGGCATGGTGAAGCTGACAGGAGCTGATGGTGAAAGAGGGAAATGAAAGTGAGCCAGAGGCATCACAACTGCAAGGAAAGGAGCCGCTGGTGGCAAAAGAAGAAACCTGGAAGGTAATGGAGAGAGATGGGGGGCAGGAGCAAAGACACAAAGGAGCCAAGAGGGAGAAGCGGGAAGAAGAATATGGCAGGAGGAAACGGAGAGGGAGAGGAATAGACGACAAGCAGGCAGCAGGAGGCAAGCAGCAGACAGGTGCAGGAGAATGAGCAGAACTGGAAGGAAAACAGAGGGAGGATTGAGGAGCACAGAGCCTCCAGCCAACAATGAAAAACGAATCCTGGAGAGGCCCAGGATGTGTGACCTTTTAAGCCTGATGGGGGAGTAATGTAGTTGCTCCGACCATCGAACCTCGGCCTTAAAGCCCTCCCATTGTGCAACATTTTCACTTATAAGGTAGACTGCAAACAGAAAAGTGGAATAATGTTATCAAGCATTATTTTTCTGATGCTATGATTACTTCTTTTAATGCAGTTGTGTGGGCAAAAAAAAAATATTTTCCAGGAAGTAGAAACAGGAAGAATGATTGATTTTTGCTCGTCCAGCAGTGGCAGTCTGCAAATGTACCTGATGACTCAGACAACTTCTGTAGTGTCCAGACTCTGGAAACAAAAATAATTCAATTTTTTTTTTAAACTGTAGCTTGTTTGTAACTTATTACTTTTAACAGACGTCCAAAACTCAGACAGTTAATACTGGGCTGCAAGTGTGACTCCCCACACACACACACACACACACACCTGGCCTGCCTACCCAGGTTACAGATAACACCTGTGGTGACTGGAGACAAAAGACTTCAGCAATTTATTTTAAACTGTTATTTGTAACTTTTTAGTGTTTTTAACAACAGTTAGAAACTCAGAAAGCTAACAATGGCAGCAAGGGTGCCCTCGCCCCTGCCTGCCCTCGGCACAGATAATGTCTCGACATCTGGAGACAAAATAATTTAAGCAGATTATTTTAGATTGTTTTTGTAACTTTTACTGTTTTAACAACAGTCAGAAACTCAGACAGCTAATACTGGGCCACAAGGGTGCCCCTACCTGCCCTCGGGCACAAAGTCTGTGGCACACAAAAGGACTTAAACTATTTTAAGGCTGCCTGTGCAGAGCCCTGCAGGCATTTTGCAAGCTCTAGGAGAGAGTAGGGACTGTGAAGCACATGACCGGATTCCTTAGTCATGTAAGCTTCCACAGTACTGTGGCAGTATTCCAGTAATCTGCCATCAGTGTGCCCTCCCTCCATGGCTGCACAGCCTCCCCACACTGTGGGGCACTATTTTTATCTGCCCATCACTTCCACAGTGGCGAGCATAAAAGTACCTGCCTGTGCCCAAGATGGCAGCTGCGAGTGCAGAGAACTCGGCCTAACTGCAGAAAATGCTGATACTACTTGTTTAAAAAATAATTTCTCACCTACATGTTTTTGAAATACTGTATCTAAAACATTACATCCTCATCAACAGCAAAGGTTTTGTTGTTGAAAATTTTTTTTATAACACTGTGTTGTTCTTTTCTCCAATTGTATAAAGAAATCATAAAACACAGTTCATTTTTCTAATCATCACTTCCTTCTTACAGATGTTTAGGTCCATGGCTCAGTAGTAACTGGGCCAGCGGCTTGCTTTCACTTTATGATTCGGTGTTGACCTCTGGTTGTTAGTGGTGTGAGCGGTTGGCTGAAGCTGACATTGCTGTCTCTTTAGAAAGTTGCCCCAAGGTTTCCAACGCTGGTTGTCTCACACTTCAACTCATTGGAAGCAGAGCTTGAGGGGAGGGGCTTGTAGCAACGGCTGTGACAAGTCTCACTACTGGTGGCTGGCTGAACAACTAGTCACTGTATCAAGTTTTTCAAAGGTACCAAATATCCCCATCTCACATCTACCCTCCATCTTCAATCGTGTCATTGGCCACCAACGCTGGTCCAGAACAAGGAAGCAGTGAAGTTCTAACAAAGCATTAAAACAGTTTCTGTAAATCCGCACCATCAGTTGTGCAAAATGTACTGACTTTGCTTGGGTCCACACTTGACAGGTTGATAAAAAACATTTTGATTGATTGACAGGTCTCGCCAATGGAGCAGTAGACAGCTTTATTTGGCATGTTTGTCCCTGCCCCAGAGCTTGGTCCTGGCGCTGAATGAACTGAAGTTGGTGGTTTGTTGTTGTGGTGGGTAGCTCTGTAGTCCCTGGGTCTCTCCCTGCCACTCTGCCTGCACATCAGCCCAGCTGCCCTGCCTCCTCTGTGGGAAATGTGCTCAAGGTGGCACGTGGGAAGGAGGAGGGGGCAGCCCAGAGTCAGCACTGAGGAACTACAGTCGATCTCCTGTAAAATCAGTAGGATCAACTCATTAGTGTACAACAAAAACACCCCTTCCCCAAAACAGAAACTGTAGTGACTGTGGGCTCACCCTGCAGAACTTCATGTTAAATTATTTTATTACTGTATATCTTTCTTATCTAGAATAAACTACCTTTATATGGTGTAGGTTTTGAAACACTTTTAATGGCACTGTGGAATGATTACTTAGCTATTGCACTGTGTATGGCAGTAGTAGCTATTATTGCAAACATAACGTTGTTCTGCAAACTTAATGTATTGCCAGCTGCTGTGGTGTATGTTTCTTGGCAGTGTTGTGATTTGAAGTGATGTCTCAAAAACTACGTCCAGCTGCAACACATCATCATTAAATCTGTCTCTTCCAGACCCTAATGCCAATCCCTCTCAGCCCTCAGCCCCTCTTCCCCTGTACTCTTTAGCTCCAGTCTCCCCTCTGATTCGCTGCACATCCCTGTTGGAAGTACATTTAATGAGCTTTGTCACTACTGGGGTCAGGGCTCATGGGGTCCTTCTCTCTAAACAGCCTGTTCCCATTACAAGTGTAACTGACTCCTGGTAGTTGGGTACTACAGTGCCGCTCATAATGGGAAGGACCTGACCAGAGTTTTATGGCTTTTGGGAAACATGGACAGAGTTTGTGAGGGGCACTAGAAAACCACTCAGAGGTCTTAGTGTTCACATGAAATTAAAGTCAAGCAGTTGGGGAATTAGTTAAAATCCTTAGAACACTTCAGACAGCAGTTTCTCTCATCAGGGGTCTCCTGGTTTTAATTGCTAACTTCAGCATGATCATGCATCACAGTAACCCACTGAGATAGCTGACAAAGTCAGAGGCATTGCACAGCCAAAGCTTCCTTCTGGGGTTACTAGGGCAAAACAATGATAATATTCTATGCAGGCACCCTCTGCACCCTTCTGTTACTCCCAGCTTGCAGTAGGGCAAACTTTCTTGGACCACTCTGGGCAATAGAAATAGCACTGTCAGTGGAGCTTGGCACATGTGCGTGACCCCCTATGGAAGAAACTCATCAGCTTGTTCATATCTCTTTGTCTCCCCTTCCACTTGTTCGATTTATCTAAAGGACACTACCTTCTCCTCCCATATGACTCGGAGTCATTGCTCTGCAGCAGCCATGATGGCTCTGACCAGAGTTTGTTTTATTTAGCTGTTCTAAGAAATAACCACTCAGCTAATTACATTTACAGGAAAAGTGTAAGCTTGAAGGGCAACTCAAGGCAGAACAAATTATCCTCTATGCCGATGACGCTGTGCTTCTCACCACCCATAAGGACTGGCAACCCTTACACCACAGCCTTTAGCATGCTTTCACCACTGTTGAGAACTGGTTCACAAAACATAAACGGGTTCTTAACCACAAAACAACTAAATCTATGCTCTTCTCCAGCTTGCAAAACAGGCATAGGCAATATCCACTTTCTATCAATACAAACACAGGAAATACCCTCGAACAAATGTCATCATTTAAATACCTTGGAATCTCTCTTGACCCTTGCCTATCTTTTGGGACCCACATTGATAGTGTTGCGAGAATTGTGAGCCCACGTATTGGAATTCTATACCGTAACAGACAGCATCTTACCCAAGCAGCACCTAAGATTGCTATCCAAAGCTCTGTCTTCTCTGTCATAGACTATGGCCTAATTATCTATGGCTCTGCCTCAACTACCGTCCTCAGGTGCATAACGACCTCCTTAACAAGGCCTGTTGGCTGCTCACTGGATGCACTCATACATGTGAGCTCTATGTACACAAGCGGGATGGTTACAACTCTCCAATCGCATAAAGTACCTTACCTGCCTGATGGTGAAAAACTACCTTGGGCCTTACTCCACCATGTATCCAAGACCTCCAGTGCCCTAACACTAACCTTCAAAATACTAGAAGGTCTGAACGTCAGCTTCTACAGGTCCCTCAGTGCCGCACCACTCAGGGCCAGAGATCCTTTGCACACCGTGCACCCAGCTGGTTAACGCCCTCAGCACTTACATCACCACCTCCATCTTTCTGGGATTATTCAAATCTAGACTCCATCTTCAACTCACAGCCTCCAGCTCTTGTGACTGCTTCCACTAAATTCCCCCTCTACATTGTGCTCAACCTCCCTCCCTGATCTCCGGACAAAGCCGTGTGCTCTAGTCTCTTTTCAGTTGCCACTCCTTTCTCCTCTATCCTTTCACTCATGTTTCCCTCTAAATTTATGCAATGACCCCATATGTGTTACTCATGTTTATTATTACTATGATGCCGCACCTGAACTGTTTGAATATTATTTTATGCCCGTTTCTTAAATGTTGCTTGTTTTGTTTAACATGTTTGTACTCTCCTGATGTGGAACCTTTGTAAAGAGCCATGGCTCAAAGGTATTGTAATTCCTAGATTTTAATAAACAAAATAATAAAATAAACAAATAAACTCAGAGAAAAGAAGGTGGATCTCCTTGCTTTCAATACACTGACTGCAGTGGTGGCAATCAGGCTGCAAATAACTAAGTGCGATACCAAAACAAAGACTGCAGCATCAGGAGAAAAAACATAAGAGTTTTGTCTTTAATTAATAACAATTTAAATAATTAAACTACAGAAAGGAGATAATAATATGCAACCTTTCCATTGAAAACATGCAGCAACTTCAGAATATAGCACAGTGAGCTGAGTAAACACTAAAGTGTTTGCCTCCCCCACAAACAGATATAGTAGTACATAATGCAAAATGAAAACAAAAAATTCAGCACTAAAAAGAAATCACAGGAGCAGACCTTCTTTCAGCCAGCCAGCAAACAACTGCAGACAGACCCCTACCCCCCACCCACCCTGGCCTAAAGATTAAAACAAGATTTGTTCTGTTGTTAACAAAAAAAAAAATACTTTTAACAATCAGTCAGTCAAATGGAGCACCACAGTCTCTCCACTGAAGAACACAATGGAAGAGTAAAAAAAAAGTCTGCAAAGATTGTTTTGTTACTAAATCTGATTTAGAAAATCATAACTCTTTCACAGAGAGCACCCGCTTCCTCTCAGCTTGATTGTCTCTGTGCACTGACAAGGTACGCCACATAATAAAGCTCTGGAAAGTTCTCTGAGCAGCCTGAGGAACCACTAAGAATGTCTCATGAGATCTCAAGGTCTCATCACCCAGCATTCAACAGCAGATTCAAATTCAATGCACATTCCTACCTATCAAATAAGTATCATTCTGATTCAGTTTTAACTCTCTACTTCTCTCCTCTGAGACTTCATCCCTTTCTAGGCCCAAAACCTCATCTAATCTTGCTTTTCAGGTACTTATTAGGGGTGTGCAAGGGCTGAATAGTATTTTCTGAATATCATGAATAGCTAGACTATTGAATATTGTAGAGACCTTTCCAAATAGGGGGATATTCATATTTAGAAAGTACTATTCATTAAAAAAAGAAAACTAAAAAACACCATTTCCCCACCCCTAATTATTCTTAAATGTCTGACCCTCCTCACCCTGCTCAAACACAATAAATATTGTTACCCCAATCTCCCCACCCACTGTCTACATTCTGACCCTGCACTCCTCCCCCAGTACCCACAATATTTGTAATTTCAGGATTGTTTAATCCCATGGTGAATGAGAGTTGATGACCGATATACCCCACCCACCTCCACAGCCAACCACTGTCTTCTTTATGTAAAAGTGCTTGTTTATGCTGAAGATCACAGAACCCTATGTTTCCTCTGCCCTGCCCTGCATCTCCATGCTGGCAGCACCTTTAACTCATCTTCCTCTCCCCCAGCACTTGATTTAGGTGGATAAGGTGGCTGACACAACCCACCCTCCTCCATGGCTGACTGCCCCATTCTAATGAATATTATTATAAGGGTCTAGGAATGCTGGAATCTGATTGGTTGTCAGCATTCCAAGAGCCTTATGTTAATCTTCTTTTTAATGTACTTGTGCAAACTAATCACAAGAGTATTAATTTGGCTGACACAAATTTTTTGTAAAAAGTCTATTGTTAGAATTCAGAGCTGCCATTATGCTTACCGACTGTAAGCCTGAAAAACACAAAAATTCAGACTGCCAGTAGTGGTCATCACACTTCTTATCCATGTAAAAGATGTTGCACTGTCAGTTGAGGACTCACCTGCTAAGCTAATGTCCTCAGAAACGTCTTTCCTTGTTCAGGCAAGTCTTATAAAAATGCTGTTCACCTAATCACATGCAGCCGCACTAGTAGAAACACATTATTTGTATGGCAACACAAACAGAAAAACTAAAATAAGGAAATGAAACCCCACATACAACTAACCAGTACTGCTTGCTCTAAGGTCTCTGCCTATCTTGCTTTTTAGGCGCAGTTCATTTCAATTTGTCCCAGTCCTGCCACCCTGTGTGTGTCAACTCGGGAACTAATAATGTACCAAACATTTTAACCACAGATGCCCTGTGTGTGGCAACTTGGAGCTAAATTATGTAACATTTTAACAACAGAAATTGAAGCACTTTCTGTTTGCCTGCTACCTGCCACCTGGTCCTGACAGGGTTTTCTAAAGAGGTTTTAGTCATGCAGCCCTATGTCAGGCGTGTGTACGCATGGTGGCTGTTTGCTGGCACCAGTTGCTCCGAATATGCTTATGTACTGTTCTTCCTTCCAATTCTGACTCAGACAGCACTGTCCCCTGTCCCTGAGAGACAACACCAACACCGAGGATGAGATATGCATACACCTCAGGTTGCTGCCACTTGGCATGAGGTCACTCCTCTGGTTATGAATGCAGCCCCAGAACTGGCAGTGAGTGCAGGTAAGTGCTGCTGCCTGCTTGGATAGGAGAATTTGTACATATGGGGGTGTGCAGGAGCCTCCGGGCACCGCAGAGCAAAGTCTAGTACAATAAGGAGAGACTGCCCGGGAAGTTGGGACCTTAATTTTCATCTAGAGAGTGATTTATTTCTGTGCCCAGGCCAGGATCTTAGGTGAACGTTTTGGAAGTGTTACAGTCTGATTATTAAAAGAGGTTGTTCAGCCACAGTCCAGTCATAAAAACAAAAACAAACTACTGACATCACCAGGACTGAATTGCACTGCATTCCAAAACACTTCCAATTTCAAGCCATGCCAACTTTTATTGCTAAGAGTAAACATGTACTTTAACTGAGGCTTTTCTTTACCTGAAGCCATGATACCTTGCTGTTGACACCATGGCCATTTTCACAACAACAGGCTGTCAGTTACAGATATAGGATTATGATGAGATGACTCCTGTTCCTTAATCTATTTATTTATTTATTTTCAACAGTTTCACTAGGAAAAGTATACTGAGTTGATAACAGCTTCTTTGCAGATTTGTCCTAGGGAAAAGGAAGTGGAGTGACTACAACATAGTCAAACTATAAAGTACATGGCATGAGGAAGGAAGCAACAAACAATAAGCTACAATCACAAAGCACAATTACAAGGGTCTCAGGAATGCTGAAATCTGATTGGTTGTCAGCATTGTGAGAGCCTTATGTTAATCTACTACATGCCAAATCCTATGCAGTTTAGCATGGCAAAGAGACTAGTTTCTAATTTCACACAATAGGCAAAGAATATTAATGAAATTATTAAAACTGCAGTAACTTGTAATGCAGTTATAATAATAGCAATAATAAACTCTTGGGGGGTTATGTTAATGTTCAAGTTAATCACCCCCTGGGGCCAATATGGCATGAGTCACAGGAACAGACAGCAGTGGGCAAAGGAGGACAAATGGCACATGTGGAACAAGGTGATGGGGGAGGGAAAGAAGAGAAAGGATAATCATACTACTCAGGGGGCTTATGGGCAGGGATGGAGAGGGGTGCAAGAGAAAGGCAAGAGGCCGGCAAAATAGAAGAACGAAATCTGTCAGTCTAGGGGGAGGCATTGGAATACAGGGGAAGAGTGAAGGGTAAGTCAGTCAGAGGGGATCCAGGTGACGCAGAAGGGAAATATGAAGACGATAATGGAGAGGAAGACAGTCCACTAGGAGAGAGTGGATAGAGGAAGGGATAGGGTGGAAGCAAATGCCCACTGGGCAGGTATAAAGGAATAAGAGCAGTGGGGAGACAATACTGAGAAAAGGAGAATAAGGAAATCAGTCAGATAGACAAGATCTGACCTTGTTAGGAATGGATGCATATAACAGGAAAGGAAATAAAGTCCTAGTGCTTAGTGACTCCACAGTGAAGTGGTAGGGTGGCCAACAGGAGGAAAGAACCAAAAAAAAGGACTGTAGTGTGCCTTCTCCTGGGTATGATGGAAGGAAAGATCACACCCATTCTCCAATCCCAAACCAATGTGGGGAATACACATGTGTTAATTCACCTAGGTTCAAATGACCTGGCAGGCTATGGGGTGGAGGTGGTTTGGGCCAGGTGCAAGGTGCTAGGGAAGCAACTGTAGGAATGGGCAATCACAGTACCTGTCTTAGAAATTCTGCCTGTATCCAACAACAGTAATGAAAGAAAGCTTAGCATTGAAGACTCAAAGGCTGGTGTGTAATGAAGGCTTTTGATCAGATAGGGAAGTGGGTAAAAGTCTGGGAGGAGAAAACCCTGTATGCCATAGATCAGTTATATCTTAGTGGAAGGAGGATTAGACCTTAAGGGTTAAACTAGGGTGTACTGTACATAGCACAAAACTTAAACTAGAGGAGACTTCAATGTATGCAGCAGTTTCTATATTTCTTCAAGGTGGGACTGTAATATCCCCAGATGATGCATTAGGGATGGGGTCTTGAAGGAAAAGAAACAAGAAGCAGAGGGAAGGGGTTGATAGGTTTGAGTCAGGAGAAACTAGATGAGGGGTAGCAGGGAGGGAGAAAGGGTGAAAGAGTAGGAAGGATCAAGTATTCCTGGCACAGAATATATCTAGCCAGTGGTTCAGTATGGGGGAACCCCGGACAGAAGGAGGGGAAGGACAGAAAGACAACAGGCATCTCGGAGCAGGAGCCTGGGTAATAGGACGGAGGACCTCTAGGCCTCAGTGACAGTGGGTTACTTGGATCTTATGGCAGTTGCTGTGACCTGGGTTACCCCAGTCTATTACTGGGACATCACCATACTGTGGTTCTTCCTCTATAAAACAGGGTGAGGGTGGGTGGCTCTTTGTGTAAGGGAGGGGACAGCAGCCATGAGGAAGGAAATGGGTAGGGATAGCACAACGTCACTCTGGGCTCAGATCCAATCAGGATCAGATAGGAAGATAAAACTGGGGTAGTCTACTCTGAACCAAAGTGAAAGGAAATAAAGGGAACTGGAAAGTAAGTTCAAGAAACTGGCTATGCAAGGAGATGTGGAGACCATGGGTGGCTTCATTCTTCCTGACATACATTGCAGCATCCTCAAGACCAGCAGCAGTAGAAGCCAGTCACACCTAGAAGTATTCCATGATGGTTTCATAATCCAGTAAGTTGAACCAAAAGGGAATCTGGTGATCTTGAACCTATTGTTATCAAATTCTGCATACATTGCCATACTGTCAGTGCAGCAGTAGTGCTACTGCTTGTGACGCTGGTGATCTGGGATCGGGAATAATCCTGAGTCATTGGAGGGCTGGCAGGGGAAGGATGGTTGATTGTTCCAGTAGACACTCACCTCCTTGGGATAGGAGGGTGCCCAGACTCCACTGCAACATTGCCACCTGTTTGACCACAGATGGTAGTGCAAGCTGGAACCAAAAACCAGGGGAAGGAGACGGCAGTATGTTGATGCATGTTGCATGCTGTGCATGTATTACTGCATCAGCCAAAGGGCCTTCCTACTATGCTGGGCTGGAGAATACAAAATTGAAAATACCTCAACCACACAGCATGTTACCTACCACCAGCCATATAGGTCCAACACCACTGACTAGGCTTCGGTTCCAAGACTGACTCTAAACTCTGTTGGGGGGGTTGGGGTTGACCTCCGGCAGTCCTTCCCATGGGAGGGTATTCATGGGGGAACATGGAGTGTAGGTAAGTCCCACAGAGGATGGGTGATGGCACTGGGTGGAGCAGTGGACTTCTATGGACTGGTCAGATGCAGGGAACTAAAAAGCATACCAAATTTTAAAAAATTGCGAGGGCCTCAGTATAGCCGAGCTCCTGGTTAATAGGGTTCGCATTTTGGTGTGGTTTCAGGTGGAAATGGGGAAAGAACACCTGAACACCAAAAAACAAGTTCTTGAGTTCAGGAAAGCAGACTTGCAATGGGGCTAAAAGCAGGAGAACATCTGGCCAAACTCAAGGGAGCTGAGGGAGTGGAAGAGAAACAATTTCTTCCTACAGTGTATAAAAACAAGTGCTTGTTGCCCTGTATGTTACAGTAAAAGAGAAAGATGCTGATGTTCATTGCCTGGACACAACAGCACCAACCAAAGGAGCACATGCCCCAAATAAATGAATACATATAGAATAATTAATGTTCCCAAGAGGATGCCTGACCTAAACCTCTCCTAGCAAACAATGTGGGGGTGGAGGTGGGGTCTTGCAATCCACTTGACCACTAGACACTGAACTAGATCAGAGTTCTTTGCCATCCCTTCCTGGGTCACTGTATCATTTTACCATAGAGTTACTCAGCCTTGGATGCAGTACAGTGTAACTAAACTAACCAACCTGGGTGTGAAGTGGAGGGGGAATCTTGGGGTGCACTCCAATTATGCCTTAGTGGCCACAGAGGCACACTTAAATTACCTACACTCAGTTTACAACCTATTATGCATGACACGGTTTGCTGACTGTTCAAATACTCTTCGAGGGAGCTGCATAATGCACAAGGCAAGATGGCTGTTCCAAGCCTTCATCTGAAAAATCCGGAAGGTTCCACACTGTGCATGCATGGAACATTATGCATGAGTGCAGGTCTGTAGGTGACTATAAATCATGACTTCATTCATAGCCAATCAGGGTTGTTTATTTCTAATTATACCATGGTCAATCCTGCATCCTGATTGACTGACTAACACTTTTGAGCATGGGTATATCCTACGATAACTCGCACAAAAAGTGCCAGTCAGTAACAGTGACAGCAGCACTACAAATACAGTAGTATCCTTACAGCCACCTACCAAAAAATTTAAAAACAAACCCACCAACATTTTTCCCTCGCTAAAGCCAACCGCACCTGCACACAAAAGAAAAGATGTGTACAACCACATTCTGCATCTTTAATTACTGACTGTTTCTGGGCACTGCTCTCACCTGGCTCCAGTAAAAAAAACTCCCAAAGCATGACAATGTCAAGACACATAAAAGTTAAAAAAAAACTAGTGCATCTCTTCAATGCAACTCTCACACTGCTCTCAGCTGCGGAAGCTAGCACTGCTCTTTCTCCCTCCTGCTATCACGTACTGCACAGAAAAAATGCTCACAACTTCTTTGTATTGTTTTTGTACACCTCGGGTCCCGATCACTCTAAAATTCAAACTGCGGATCTGAACTTTTCAACTGCTAGCAACTCTCGCTACTCTCACTCTCTGTCATGCAGGCAGCTACTCTGAATGTGATCTCTCTCCACCTCAAACTGTTGCATCCTTTCATTACTCCAAAACAAAAAAAAACACAAAAAATCATCAAACCTGTCACCCACTTGCAAACACAATGCATATTTCCCACTCCACTCAGACTCAGCAGCCTGTCGCACATTGCTCTCTCCCAGCTGCCTGCATACTCTGCCAACAAAAAGACACAATTTGATAAACGAAGGAAGGAATGATATTGCTATAAAAATATTGGAAAACAATTCAGTATATCATGTATTTTAAAAAAATCTTTATTTTACTAATGTCCCAATTGCATAATTGCAATAATCCACTCCAGGGTGTGGTTTGTTGTGGGATTTACCCACTTTGGGAGTGTACTTTATAATTTGCCCTGCGGCCTCATGACACACCACATCAGGCATGGGTAAATCCCACAATAATCCAAATCATGTTATGGCATAGGAAAGCAATAAGGCATTGCTTGTGCTGGCTTACCTCACATCCAGGGACATAGTAAGGCACACGTCTGCAGGCTCAGTGTCTTTAGCCACTGGAAGTGTGGTAAAACCAGAACAGCCAACACCCTGAAGTGTCTTGTTGCACAAATAAAATGGGTCCACAGACAACTTTTAAATAACAAACTCTCTAAATGTTCTAAAAGCCATAAAAACATAATGAACTATTGCCAAAAAATCTAAAATAGTCCTTCTGCAGATGTTTTTCACCTGTCATTCACATGTCTTTCTATAGATTCAGTACATTGTGTGATTGTTTACAATGGAACACAAGAATTCAAAACTCTGCAGTATTCCAGTAGTAGAATACTCCCTCCTTGCCCCCCCATACACATGGAATGGTAACACGGAATACATGAATTCAAAATTCTGGAGAATTCCACTGGCATGCACGCACTTATGCCTCAAGTGTAGCCAGAGCCTCAGTGTCATCTGTTGCACGGCAAGGAGAAAGGAAGTTCTCTTGCAAACTAGTAAGGACATGAGGGGGAGTTTTTCATGGTCTTCAAAGACATACCAACAATGGAAACTGAACAGTTCTTGATTCTTTTAAATTTGTGTATATGTGTGTAAGGAGAGGCTCTTGAGTGTAAAGAAAATTCAATTATTTTGTTTAATTTAATGGGCTTTCACTTTTAGGGCCTGGTTGAAGTTCTTTATATATGAGTAAAGAGGCAACCATGTTTGTCATGGAAATCAGCAATGAATGAAGTGGCTCATGATTTCTGTATGTAGGTTGTTGAAGTTTCAAATCCCACTGGATGAAATTGTTCAAACTTGCCTGATTATAAAGAATTAGGATCTATGTCTAAGAACTCATTTAGCCTATCTTGAAGCACAATATTTCCAACCGATGTTATAATGCTTACACATTCTAGGTACCCTTATAATCTTATAAGAGGTTGTCCCATGCACATAGTTGTAAAATTCTGAAGTTCTAACTTAAACTAGCACAGTCCAGTTCCTAAAGGGTATCATCTAATATTCTGTAAATAAAACAACTTGATTTTAAATTATTTTTTTTTAACTAAAGATACTTACAATGATTTATAATATGTTCATATGTACAGTTCCTGTTTCTCTTATGGTTATAAGAGTTTCTTCTCAAGTCCTTTGTGTGCCAGAACTGGTCAGCTGCCCTTTATACTTCTCTCACCCACAGAACTTGAGAATTCAGCTTTATAACCACAAGAGTCACAAAACTTGTACAGTATAGCACAGTGGGTTAAGGCTCTGAGCTACAGATCTGAAGACCTGGGTTTGAATCCCATAACTGCCCTAAGTGCATACTGTGTGATCCTGAGCAAGTCACTTAACTTCCTTGTGCTCCCAGGTTGCATCTGGAAACAAGCTTCAGCTTAGTGTGCTACTCCTGGTTAAACAATGCTCCATTCCCTTATATAAACATACTATAAGAAACAATTGTTTCAGTCTGTACACCATTTCCCATGAACCCCTTATGCGGTACGAGTATTATGACCTTAGGCCTTACCCAATGCATACTTAAAATAACATACTGTAAAGTGTACCACGCAATTCATTTATTATTTTTAGGAGTTAATCTTTTATTACTTTTCATAAAAACAAAACAAAGTGTAAGTGCATTAGTGCAAGAACAGCCCACAGAGCAAGGATGGCGGCCACACTGGGCTAGTCATCGAGAGCAGCAGCAGAGCAGATAATTTTAATCTATTTTAGTTTATTCATTTTTTTCTTTAAGTTTATTTTGTTGGGTTTTGGATTTAATTATTGTTATTTGTTATTTGATTTGTTAGCTTAGTGGCAGCTTGATAGGGTGGATAAGTGAGGTAATCAGTCTAGGAGCATTTTTCAGGTTCAGGGAGGATATTTTATGAAGTCACTCATTTGTTAATTTGCCATATTTACTGCTTGATTCAGCGACTCCAGTGTTTCGAGTATCAGAATTTTGTAGCATGCTGACATTATTCGGAACACTGGTCCTAAGTGGCTCATTGTAAACTTTGAGCAGACACTTTTTTTTTTTACCCACCTGGATGGCACTGGATGTCCGGGTTGGGGAATGAGAAGGAAGGGTCTGCGTGTAGTGGAGTGGAAAAAGCCGAATGGTTCATCAACTCCTGGAGGAATTGCTTTGGCTAGAGTTTGGTATGCTGTGCGTTGTCAGAAGATCTTGCACGGCTGATTGGTCTCGGAAGTTTTCTGCTGGCTTGTTGGAGGATTTTGAGAGGTTTCTGGAGTTTGGGGCAAGTCATCCTCTCTTAGAACTTCTGGTAGCAGTGTGGGGGGTCATGTTTGGCTTACCGGGAGGGTGGCAGCTGAAGCCATGATTCATGCAGGAGTAAAGAGACTAGACCCACTGAAGAGTGGGTAAATTGTCTCTGAGAATTCCTAGGCTGCCTGGGGAGTTGATCAGTGGGCTAACTCCTGTCGGGAGCTGAAGCAGCAGGTGCAGTGATTGGTGGCAGGGACCTCCTGGAAAAGTGCTGTTGGGGAATCCCCGACTACTGCCTGAAGTGATCCTCTTGTTTGGGCCTCTGTTATCAGCTGTATCAGAGATCATTTGGATAAACATCTTCATTAAGAATCCTCTAGAATCTTTTCCTAAAAGCCTAAGAAATTAAAGATCAACATTGAAGAAGCACTTCCTTGACTCTAAAGACAGTCAGACTTTTGTTTCTTTTATTTTGGGACTACTAGACTATGAACTCTATTATTTCTGTGGACTTTCCCTTATCTAAGTGAGAGGTAGTACAGGTTGAAGTCTTTTCCTGTTGATTCCCAGAGGTGGGTGTTCTTCGGGTTCATAACTCCAAATTTAGAGACTATTAATGACTGATCTTGGCTGTTAACATTTGACATGCTGCCATAAAGAATTTGGATTATTATTTAATGGGGGTAGATGTTATTGTGGGTTTTGGGGTTTATTATTTTTGGAGGGAGTTGTGGTTTAATTTATTTAATTTTATTTTAAATTATTTGTAGTTTTGTTTTGTTTTAATTTGTATAGCTTATTCTCTGGTATTATTTGTTAGTTTGAGTGTTTGTGGGTACATGGTGTGGAAGTTTTGAGAGTTGTGTATGTTTGAGTGGTGAGTGCTTGAATGTGCTGTTGGTTATATTCATAATTTTATGATTGTTTATTGTATCTGCAGACTGTTGTAGAGATGTGTTGGGAAGGTGTAATGATGCTCAGGTATTATTCCCCCTTCAGGTTTAGGGACCTCCATCCTTTTTCTTGTCCTCTGTTGTCCCTAGAGTTTTATAGGCAGTGCTGGGCTCTAGGGATTGCCAGGAGGAAGAGTAGGAAGGTGAGGGCTGGGCCTGGATGGGGAATGGAAAGGAGTGGGTGAATTGGAATAGTGGGGAGAAGGAGACACCCTGGGGTGAAATGGGTCCTGGAAAGGGGTCCTCCCTGTCTGTTTCCCATACCCAAGGGCTCTGCTTATGGAAGACAGGTAGTGCAGTCTTCCTCAGTTACTCATCCTACTGCGGTGGTGTTTTGCAATGCCTGGTCCATTAAGAACAAGACTGCTGTAATAGCAGACCTTGTTGGATCATTCGACCTGCCTTGCATCACTGAGACCTGGCTGGATGAGAATGCTGGTACAATTTTGGAGTCAGAAATTCTGGCTGGGTACTAGTGATACACCGCCCAAGGATGGATCATATGGGCAGGGGAGTGGCCATCTGTTTTAGATCAGAACTGAGCCTGGTAGAAATACCAGTAGGAACCACCAACTCCTTTGAATGTATCATGGGCGAGGGTGTCGGTTGCAGGATTCTTCTCATCTACTGTCCACCTGGAGATGGGAATGTTTTCCTGTGGGAAGTCATGGACTTTCAGTGTTGACCTGACATTGGGATCCCCCAGATGGCTGATCCTGGGGGATTTTAGTGCCTGGGTCGACAATGAACTCTCACAATTTGATCAAGACTTCTTCCAGCTAATGAATTCGCTGGGCCTCACACAGGTTATTTTCTCCTCAACCCATATTGGTGATCATTCACTGGACTTGGTGTTTCTCCTGGGGGATGGAGATATCTGACTTAGTGGTGGAACCAGTCAGGTCGTCTGACCATCATACCATTGGGTTCAGTTTCGTGGCTCCCCCGAGTAGGCTGGCCCCTATGGAGATGGTCTGGTACCGACTTTTGAGGGGTGTTTCCCCTGATGGTCTGATTGTGGTGCTGGACCTTTCAGATTTACCGATTGAATGCATGGATCTGGGGGACCTAGTACCTGCCTATAATAAGGCGGTGGTAGTGACCCTGTATTCCATTGTTCCTGTTAATGTTCATCCCTTCAGTCTTCGCCCCAGGTCTCCTTGGTTTGATGATACGTTGAGGGAGTTGAGGAGAGTGGGACAAAGGCTAGAGAGGTGTTGGTGGAAGTTGGGCCTGGAGTGGGACAGACTTAGATTGATGGACCACTATGGGGTCTATCAATCAGCAATTACCCATAAGAAGCAGAAATTCTGTCCAGGAAAATTGCTGCTGCACAGAATCGACCAGCCCAGCTCCTCCAGACTGTGGACAGATTGTGCAGTCCAATCTGTCTCCAGCCTGGAAGTGCTTTTTCACAAGAGTGGAGTGAGAAGTTTGCTCGATTCTTTGCAGATAAGGTTGCCGCAATCAGGTCCAGTGTCCCTGTAACCCTCTCTAATGGGAATTGTGGTGGTCGGCAGAAGATGTTGGTCACCCAGTTTGTGGTGTGACCTCGACCGGCCCACGATCAAGGACATTGTGATGGTCCTGCAGTCGTTGCAACCAACTAACTGTAGTTTAGACCCAGGCCCCACATGCCTCTTAGTGGGCTGTATGGATAGAATTGTCCCGATCCTTGCCAAAATAGTCTGGATGTCTTTGGAGAGTGGGATCTTTCCAGATCCCCTGAAGGAGGCTGTGGTTTGGCCCCTCCTTAAAAAGCCCTCCTTGGACCTGGATTGTCTGGCAAACTATAGACCTGTCTCTAACCTTCCCTTTGTGGGTAAGGTTATTGAGAAGGTGGTAGCGTTGCAGTTAGATGATTATTTGACCAGCCACAATGTCTATGATTCTCTCCAGTCCGGATTTAGAAAGAGACATAGTACTGAGACAGCCCTTGTCAGAGTACTAAATGACCTCCTAATAGCGAGAGATCAAAAGACCTGTTCCATCTTAGTCCTTCTAGATCTCTCTGTGGCATTTGACACTGTAGACCATGGTGTGCTGTTGGAGCACCTGCGGTTCATCTGTGGACTGTCTGGTATGGTCCTTGGGTGGTTTCAATCATTCCTCAAGGGTAAGACTCAGAGGGTGGTGTCTGGGACCTTTTCCTCAGCACCACTCCCCCATCCTGTGAGGTGCCTCAGGGCTCCATCTTGGCACCCATGTTGTTTGCAGTGTACATGATGCCGTTAGGAGCGATTATTAGGCAGTACGGCTTGAGTTTTCATTGCTATGCAGATGATACTCAGCTGCACATGTCCTTTGTGCCTGGTCAGGATGATGCTGTTTCAGTCTTTAACAACTGTCTCGCTGAGATCCAGGATTGGATGAGTCTGAGCTGGCTGAGGTTAAACCTGGAAAAAAACTGAGGTGCTGATTGTGGACCTGGGTTGTTGGGAGGTGGGTTTTTTGGCAGGAGCACCCTCAGGACTATGGCTTGGGGGTGTTCAGTTAACTACCACAAAATGGGAGCGGAACCTGGGCATTATGTTTGATGACTGCCTGGCGCTTAAATCTCAGGTGTCAGCCATTGTCAAACCCTCTTTTACCATCTAGGAATATCATCTAGGTGAAGCACCTGGTTCCTTCTGACGATCTTCCAGCTTTGGTCCACGCCTTCATTACCTCCCACCTTGACTACTGCAATACCTTTACCTAGGGCTACTGAGGGTTGATATCTGCCACCTGCAGCTAGTGCAGAATGCAGCAGCCAGGCTGTTGACTGGTACCTCTAGGACCAGTCATATAACACCTGTGCTCTGCATGCTGCACTGGCTGCCAGTACAGTGGTGGATCACCTTCAAGGTTGGTTTGCTGACCTATAAGGTCTACACAACCAGGCACCTAGCTACCTGCAAGATCTACTTCACCCCTGCCCCCCACCCTTTCTGATCCACCAACGAGGGATTGCTAGAGATTCCCAGTGTCCATTTGAAAATATCCGGGGCTAGGTCATTTAGTTTTATGGCCCCAACCCTGTAAAATTCTCTACCTCATCAGGTGAAAGATTACCTGACCATCCAAAATTTTAAAGTTGCTCTTTAAACCTTCCTTTGTAGCTTAGCACATCCTGATTTTTAATGGCAGCTGTTTTATTTATTGGCTTTATTTGCTGTACTGTTTATTTATTGATGTGTTTTATTTATTGATAATTTGTACAGACTCCTTGTTTTTTGGAAAGGTGCTTTTTAAAAATAAAGATTGATTGATTGATTGATTGATTGATTGAGATAAGATGCATCATAAAAGTATACCACTGGCATGTGGTGTACGAGAATTTAAGCAATAACGAGTCTAAACTAAACACAGGAGTGCAGTAACAGAAAGCCAGAAGATTACTCCTGACACCATAGAAACATAGACTTTGACAGCAGATAAGGACCGCTTGGCCCACCCAGTCTTCTCATTTCCCTACCTATGGGATAAGTTGCAGATCCTAGTTAACCTACAGCCTATTTCTTCCTACCACCCACAAAAATTGGCTTATGTCTGTCCCATGCATTCTTGAATTCTCCCACAGTTTTAGAAACATAGAAGTTGACAGCAGATAAGGACTGCAAGGGCCATCCAGTCTGCCCATTTCTTTTTCTACCTTATGAATGTGCCATTGGCCTTTGCTCTGTCAATGGCCTATCTATTCATACTCCCCACAACCTCCTCAGGAAAGCTGTTCCATGCGTCCAGCACCCTTTCTGTGAATAAATACTTCCTCACATTGCCCCTGAATCACCCCCTCATCTTTAAAGTGTCCCCTTGTTCTTGCACATCTCTTTTTCTAAAAGATGCTACCCTCTTGGACTTTGTTGATTCCACTGAGGTACGTAAAAGTTTCTATCATGTCCCCCCTCTCCCTTCCTTCCTTCCTCGAGGGTAGACATATTAAGCTCTTTTAGTCTCTCCTCATATGGTTCTCTTGCAGACTCTGCACCATTTTATTTGCCCTCCTCTGGACTGCCTCTCTCCTGTCTATGTCATTGCAGAGATGGGGTCTCCAGAACTGTACTCAGTACTCCAGATGGGGTCTCACCAACTGTCTGTACAGAGGGGTAACAACTTCCTGTTTTCTGCTAGTAATGCCTCTCCCTTTACATCACAGTATCCCCCAGCCCTCCCTACTGCCTTCTCACATTGCTTGCTAACCTGAGAAGGCAGTAGGGAGTCAATAGTGAATTTTTGAATACATGGCAACATTGTTGGTGGTGGCCCTGTATAGGGCTCTTTGCCATACTCCCATTACGGTATGTCTGTCAATGACTAGAGAGAGTAAACAACCAGAAAAGAAAACCTATATACATTGTCTATGCACACCTCTGATTCCTGTTAGAGATAGTTACTAATCTAATATGGTGTAGCAGTCAATTAAATGTTCATAGGTTCCACAGAGATGCATCTAGTTAATGAACCCCATCTCAATTGGTTTGGTTTGACCAGCCCATTTACCCTACTCCTGTTTTGGATATGGCTGAAGGGATGGGATTAATCATTATTATTTTTTATTTTATTATAACTAGGAAAAGCATTGAGCACAGGTGTTCTTTTTATAGGTTCAGAATCAGAAAGTTACAATAGGACAAAACAGACTGATAACAATGAGACATTACAGTGGATGTTAGAAGTGCCGAACAGCTTACCATAAGTCATTACAGAGGTCAACAAAGAGTGTAAGTGCAAATACAGGTTTACAAAGTATATAGAAATGCAAAGGTATATCCAGTGGACATGGCCACCAACAGGTAGAAACTTAGGAATAGGGTCACAGTCATTAGGCACAGGAACAAGGAGCCTGCTTAGTTAGATGTGTTCATAGTAAGCTTTTTATTTGGCTCAACTTAGTCATATTCTGGAGTGTACTGGGAAGGCTATTTAGCCAGTTAGTTGCCCTAGCAGTAAAGGATGTTACCCACGGCTAGTCCTGCAGAGAGGTTTTGAAATATTGTGTTCGGTCATGGTTCTAGTATGGTACAGGTTATTGACAAAACTCAGGCAGGTTTTTAAGCTTGGGGAGGTTTAAGTCCTAGAAGATCCTTTTCCCCCTACTATACAGGTTTGGTATTTGATTCTGCTAGCAAATGGTAACTGGTTTGTTAGGGAGTACAGATTAGAACCGTGGGTGCATTTATCTACACCCAGGACCAGTGGGCAGGCTTTATTGCACACAACCTACAGAGTGTGGTTATTTCTGTATCAAGATGGATCCAAAACTCTTTTTTTTAAATATTTGTGTTCTTTTCTCCATTTGGCTTCATTCCAGTCCCCCCGCAGCCCCGTCGCCCACCTTCCCTAGGACTTACCTCACTCTGTGTTCCCTTGTGGATGACCCCCGCAATAGGAAGAGCTGCCTGGGAGCCACCCCTCAACCCACAGACAAAGTTTAACTTAGGTGAGGAGCAAGAGCCTCGGTCAGTTATGTGGGACCTGTGGTGGGGTGAAGAAAGGCATCCTGTGCAGGTGAGAGATTTTCACTTTTTCCTGCTCCACCCCCAAATGTCGGTGGAGTAGTATGACCAGACACCTTGATGTCAGCAGAGTGAAACTCCTCTCCCAGAAACTGCCTCCAGTATGCACTGCCACCTGTGGTCAGTCCAGGTGGCAGTAAAATGGCAGAGACCAAAGCCCTCCCTCCCCAGAGCAGGTGTGCATCCGTGGACACTCATCCATCCTCCCTAGCTGTCCCTCCAGTGACTCAGGCTCATTCCTGAACTGTGGTCAGTGGTGTTGCAAGCAGTAGCACAACTGCTGTGGCAGTGGGACAGTATAGGACTCCCAACCTTCTGCTGGCAGTTTTCACCAGGCTATCCATGTGGGGGACAAAAAACAGAGTGTCTGCTAGGTGGAGCCCAGGGTATTTGAAGATCTTGACCTGTTTTAGCTTAGCACCCAAAGTGCTGAAAATGTCAGGGAGAGGATTGCTCTTCATGTATGTGCTGCTGAACAGCATGGTCCTTGTTTTTTTGTAGCTGAGCACTAGGCTATTGTTGGAGAACCAGGTTTCAACAGATGCAAAGTTGTATTGCAGGGCATGAGTTAGGCTTTCTTTGTTATGGCGTCTAGTATAGACAGTAACACTGTTGGTGTACAGGAAAAGTCTGGCAGTTTGACAGGTTTAAATCTACTGGTTAACATAGAGACCAAACAGCAGCTGATTCAGGATACAGCCTTACAGTACCCCCACAGAGACTGCCCTGTCAACAGAGATTGTACCCTGAATTTTGACTTTTTGGGTTCAGTAGCTTAAATAGCTTTAGAATCAATGAGCAGTGTCCAATGATAGGCCAAGGTTTATCAAGTTTTGGAGTAGGAGCTTGTGATTGAATAGATCAAAGGCCTGGATTAGGTCTATACAGGTTGCCCCAACCATATAATTACACATAAAGATAGAAACATAGATCATGATGGCAGAAAAAGACTAGAGGTCCTTCAGTCTGTCCATATTCCATATAATCCCTGGCACCTTCCCTGGAATGTATTGTTCTTCCAGTGTACTAACTCTCTCCATCCTATCCTCGATCTCCTCCCTGATCTTGTTGCCCAGAAAACCATCCAAAGCCACATTATACTGCTAACTGGATTGTAATCCTATTGGATTACCATCCAAACTCTCATGGATGAGGTTGGTATTTTTTAGCAGGGCAGTGCTAGTGTTCTAGAATTTCCTGAAACCATGCTGATGAGTTCATTGGATGGAGTATTTGTCGAAGTAAGAGGTGAGTTGGTCACTGACAATCTTTTTGAGTGCCTTAGACAGTGGACAGAGGATGGAGATAGGCCTGTAGTTGACAATAATGTTCTGCCACCACTCTTGAAGATACGTGTGATCAGTGCAGACTTCCACTTTTTGGGAAGTGGGAGAAGCACAGTGATGTACTGAAGACTTTAGTGATGGGGAGGTGGATCAGTTCCAGCAGGACTAGGGATAACAGCTTCATGTCTATGATGTCATCACCCAATCTGGTTTGACCTAACACTTTTTTATATAGTTTACATTCTCACTTTCAGTGGTGGCCCTAAAGCAAAATTTCAGGTGGACAATGTCAGTGTCATCTCCCAGGTACATATTGGACTTGGGACTGTTATAGTTTTAGAGAGGGCGAACCATTAGGGATATATGAGCTAAGGTTGGTAAAGACCTTGTGGAATTTAATGGCATTGGGGTCTAGGACCTCAGAGCCATCAATGTTCAAAACTGCAGATATTTTTTTTTCTCTATTAAGTAGTCAGTAGACATTTTTTCAGAATTTCTTGCCGTTGTTCCAGTTTAAGGTTTGCTGGGAATTGAAGTAGTTGAATTTGCCTGACCTAAATCTCTTTGTGCACTTGTTTCTCAGCTCCCTGTACTTCAGTTGGTAAGTAGTGAGCCCAGATTGCTTGGTAGTGGCCCATCATTTGTCCCTCTCATTTATCATTGCCAGGAGTTCTGGTGAGAGCCACAAAGTGGTGTCACACTGACCTTTTGTTTTTTAACTGGGGCAAATTGATCACAGACTTTGCTGAATTTATTAATCAGGAAGTCAAGGGCCAGGTTGACATCCAAGATCAGATCAAGGTACATCCCATCAATTTGTGCTACATTACTCCTAATCTTGTCTACCCCCTCCTTTTTTTAGGATGCAGCTAAGGGAGACAGAGATGGGGGGGTTGGGATGTTTAGCAACCCATGTACACGGACCAGAGAGTAGTCACTTATGCTGTCAGAGAGGACTGTAACCTCTTTTATCCTGTCGGGGTGGGTTGTCAGTAGCCAGACAATGAGGGTCTGAGTGCCTGCTTTACAGCTGGTCCAGTGCACGCTGTGGCCTTTTGGGATAAGTACAGATTTGTTATATGGTCCTGGTAGCAGTTGCTGATTTTAGAGTTCCTGTTGACTCTGAAGCCACCTAAGACTACCTACCTCAGATCAGGTTTATTTGGGTATAATAGTTATAATAGGTATCTAGTCTGTTATCCTGTTTAGCCTGTGGGATATAGGTTGTAAATAGGACCAGGTTTTGTGGTCATTTCCAGTATCAGTTAGGTGACTAGACACTCATAGTCAGTCGACCTTTCATTCAGTTCAATTTTAGAAGCTATTAATTGTGCCCTGTAGTAAATAATGCATCCCACACCACACTTACCAAGACTGTTTTCCCTCAAAAAGTTAAAATCAGGGAATGCTATAGCAGCATCAAGGATTTTGGAGTGAGCCAATATTTGGTTACTGCTATTATGTCTGGGTGAACTGCCTCTGTTTCCACCAATGCTTCAGATTAATCAGATTTAGCCAGAAGACTCCCAATGTTTAGAGTCAGTCTTTAGTATCCTGATTTCTTAGAGATGGAATTCATTCCTAGAATAAGCCTAGGGTTGTGATGTATGTTACCAGATAGAAAAAGTAGGAGTGCCAGGAAGACCCTACATGACCTAACACACTCCTAAAGAGTGCTTTCTTTAGCCTGCTCAGCTTGTACTTGTGGAGTGACAAACTTTAAGCATGTTCTCTGGCACACCACTTGGGCTTTTAGTGGGGACAGGCTCAAGCAGAGGGTTGAGAGCAGTGGTCCTTGTGAACTTATGGTGCAGAGGAGGCCCTTCAACTGGATGAGTGAACTCAGTTATCGGGTAGGAATGGATTACTGATTTTGTTGCCCCAGGCAAATTTACTTACTAGTCCAGCTGTGATTAGGCCAAGCAACATGAGCACTAATGTAAGCATTTACATTAGTTGCTTGCATTCAGTAGTGGTCAGGTGCTATAAAATTCCCTGGAGCAACAAATCACTCCCTTGACCAGAAAGGGGGAGGGATTAAGGACTTTAAAACCACAGCAGGAAGACCAGTTTGGGCATTAAAAGGGTCTGTTCTGTAGAAATGCACCTGGTGGGCTGGGCTACTGCATTTAAAAGAGTTCTACACCTGATTATATAGGGTTTCTGAGTGGAGTTAGCATATGGCAACATACTCAATACTCCACCTGGTAAAGGTGGTGGCTTAGGGCAGGTTAATCTCAAGTGTCACAAACAGATTCTTAAAACAGTCTAACAGCTTCTATGTAGCAACACACTCATGTACTCCACCCAGGCAGAGTGGTGGCTTGGGGAGTTTAAACACTAGTGTCACAAGCAGTTTTTTTGAACAGTCTATCAGCTTCTAGACAGAAAAAATACTAGTATACTGGTCCAAGAATTCCAAGAAGCATTTTGGAGGTGCAATTACCATTCTGCCTAAATTCTGCCGGCAGAATTCTACATTCAGTACATCTTGGGCAACTGTTTTTACAAGATTTTGCTTAATCTAGCAAATCATATACAACCCTTTGAGAAATACAAAAGTAACTTATTGTTGTGAGCATTTAATGCAAACTGTCCTGTAGTTTAGTATACTTCAATGACATGTCATAATACTGCATAAACATAATTAGATCATTACAACATGCATGAGACATGAACTTTTCTTAACTCTGTGAAAGACTCTCATAATGGACATTAAATGTTGTTATAGCTATGTTGATGAGGGTGTTGTCCTGATGACTTCACAACTGTACTATGTTACTGCTCAATTATTTATGTAGTTGAACTGAAAACCTGAGAGTTCTACTGGTGGACAAGGTTTGTATTAATATTTGAAATTCATGGGGCTGATTAGAGTGTTACAGAAGCTCCAAGCCTTTTAACGCCCTCCTATCCAGAGTTATTATAAATTCTAAGTTATCATCAATTAAAAGAATACATTTTTAAATGTTGTGAAAGTCGTTTTTGTGCAAAACTACCATTAAGCATACAGAAACTTGCAAGATCCACTATTGTCAAAAAAATGTTTGTTGCTGCTATGGTCCTAGTACAACAAGATGTACAAGTTAGGTGATCTGATACCTCTTATTGGACCAACAGAGATTACAGAAATCCTTTAGCTTTCAGACTCAAACAGAGGTCTTCTTCAGACAAAATGGATCCAACATTGTCATACAAATCCAAGACATTAGCAAGTACTTTGTTACTAGCCAACTGCACAGTCACAAATGTCTGCAAAGGTACAGCAGTTGCATACATGTACATACTGAAACCACCCACCACCCTAAGCACAATGTGATGGCAGGAAGCATTACAAGCATTTGTCAGTGCCTAAGACGTCTGCTTGCATACTGTGACAAGCAGCAGTATCTTGAGGCTATGGGCAGATGCATGCTGCTGCAGTCATTCTCCTCAGATTCTAATCTCCCTCCTTCACATTCTCAGGTGTTCTTGTATGAGCCAAAGTTGGATTGGGACTCAGGAAGCCTTCACTGGGCCAGTTCCTCAGAACCAGCTGGCCTGGCCTGCCATGTTTGAAAGCCCACATCAACCACCCCACCGTGGCAATACAGCCTTCCTGCATGCCATCTCAAATTTAATATCATGGTGGCATGCCAAAACAAAAATGCAGTAACCTTCTCTTTCCACCTGTGGCCCTTGCCACCTGAATGGTGACAACAGCCATGACTGGAAAGAAAACAAAAGGGGAATTGTTTAACCAGGAAAAGCATACTAAGTCACAGCTTTTTCCAGGTGCAACCTGGGAGTACAAAGAAGTAAGTGACTTGCTCAAGGTCGCACAGAATGCAAGTGGGGGCTAATGGGATTCAAACATAGGTCTCCAGGTGTGCAGCTCAGTGTTAACCACTACACTATACTGCCTCCAAAGTAAGTGACTGTATTCTTGCTTTTGACGTAAGATAGCACTCTGGATTCCTGACCCTGGTCTCCAAGGGTAGACCACCATGATTGGACACTGAGTAAGAAATTACCCCTGATGTTGTTTCTTGTTTCTTTAGTTGTCCTTTTGGCCTTAAGTTGAAGCGGGTCAAATTATACCTTACTTGCAGTGCTCCCTACTCACTCTACTTGTTTGCCAGGTCCCATACAGGTTCAAGGATTGTGAGAAATCATCATAGGAAATAGGTCAACATGCAACAACATGCACAAAGACCAACAAGTTGAGATGTACAGACAACATGTGGTAACTGACTAGCTGGTGGTCCCTGGATCTCTCTCTGGTAAAAACACCCCATTTCTCTTGAAGAAAAAAAGTATCTGCTAACATTCAACATGGCCAAAACAGATAAAAACAAACTCTGGTCAAAGTCAATATGGCTGTGGAGAGCTTTTGGGATGCTTTTATCCATTATTTCTAATGGATTTGCACAATGCAGATCTGTAGAGAGGCAGTTTCAATGTGGTCTTTCTTTTACTCATTTTTACAATGTGTTTTCCTATAATATGCCTGCTGATTGCTATATATTTAGCCTGGATGGTTCACAGAAGAACTGGTATCTTATTTTCAGTGGGGATCTACATCTATGCAATATTATGCTGCATTGTATAAAATCAGAATGCACTAAAACAATATTTTACATCTGGGGGACATATTAAGTGTCAGAGCGATGCACGAGCAGAAAGATGCATTGCACAAAGAGGGTGCACCAGTTGGCACCGTTACAATATTCAAATAGAATGCACCACCAGAACAGGGTGTGCATACAGTGAAGCCCACCAGTATGAAGCATAGCACTGCAGAATTCTGCAGTAGAGTTACGGCAGCAAACAATGCAGTTTCAATGGGAGTTAATCCCTTTTGTCATCCAGTAAACCTGTGACACTGCGCTTCATCCTGGAGGGTGTCATTGTACTTGTTGAAAATGTGACCCTGGATGGAAGTCACAGTGCAGGCAGCCACCAAGAGAGGTGCATCCAGGGTGACCCTGACTGAATACCTTCCAGGGGGAATGTTTGGCACATACCAGAATGCTTCGTAACCCCCATGGGCGATATTCAGCCCAGGAATACAAATGAGCTAATTGAGCATGCAGGGTGTTAGGAGGCCTTAGGCATGCTCATTACCAGACAATTAGCATGTTGGCACTGACCCCGATCGCTCCCATGTGGGACATGCCCTGAAGTCTCTGCTTGTAAAATGGCACCTCCCACCCATGCCATGAGCCCCAATCATACTGGAGTCCAGGCTCTATTGGTTCCATACTGTAGGGACCCCACTCCCGTCCCTGATTGCACTGGAATAGACCTACAGTCCATGTCCATAGTGTAGTGCCTCTGCCTCCCATCAATGGTGCACAAACACCCCCCTCTCAGCCACCCAACCTATCCCATTGCATTGACTGGCACTGTGATGGAATTGTACCACTATATCGTTTGGTGGTGTAGCACTGGCAGTAGGATTTTGGAATGTGTCATATGCAGGCACAAGCTGTGTGTGTGTGTGTGTGTGTGTGTGTGTGAGTGTGAGATAACCCCTAGTGGCCATACACCTCAGGCGCTTGCATGTGGATCCATCATCCCAGTACCATTGCACTACTCAGTGTGGGCGATTTCTGATGCTGTACTCACTCACGCAAGTCCTGGAACAGGCATGTGCAGCCAACCTCCCATTCATTTGCACAATCAGGGAACCATGGCTGAACTATTCATAGCCTGGAGTGTACACTACAAATGGCATTGCAGGATACCGCACCCCATGGCACCCAGGATACCTCAGCAGTCTGGAGGGTGGCATGTTACACAGGGAGAAAATGGGGGAGTGTGGACTTGCAGTGGTGTATGACAGTAGGAAAATACAACATTGAAAAGGCATGCATTGGAGGTATGCCAATTCCCTCTTACGGTTTGCTAGGGACGTACAAGTGGCTGCATACACTGGTGGGTCTTCAGCTTGCGTAGTGCCCCAATTCATGGTACAGTCTCCTGTGTCATTCTGGAGTGCAAGTCCCCAGCCTGGGTCCAGTGCAATCAGTGGCTGGCTGTGGCAGGGTGTGGAGGGCAGTACCAATCTCTGCAAAAGGTCAGGTATGGGGGGATTGAGGGTGTCTGTATACTGGGGTGGTGGGTGTGGGTCCTCTATGCCATGGATATGGACCATGGTTTCCTCTGATGTGATTGGGTTTGGGTGGCCCTATACTATGGAGCTCTTTAGGGACAGATTTGGAACAATTGGGGATGGGAGGGGCTGCCAGGTTGCTGTGCACCTGGGTGCACTTCCGCAGCCCGCCTGTGGGTGACTGGCCAGTTTAGACCAGCTATTCATGGCCTATGTATGGGAACACCCACTTGATTTGCACGGCATTCCATTTGTGTGTGCCCTGGCCCATTCCCTTGAGGCCGGCGCATCCCGCACATTTGAATATTGCACTGTATCGCATTGTTGGAGTTGCACGTCACATCTCCCTTTTCCGCCAGGATGCGCTGCACATCTCCATTGAATATGGGGGCCTTGGATTAGGTATCCTGCATAAATACATTATAAAAATGGTAAAATCATGTCCCCACTGAAAACAAGATATTGCATCTAATCTGGGACAGCCTGAGTAAATACAGTGCAAAATGTGTAACTGAACACATCCCTGTGACAATGAGATGTAACATTTCCCCTGTGGTATCAGGATACAAAATATAGGATAAGAAATATTCAGTGCTTCTAGATCCAAATAACCATTTTCTTGTAACAAGACCTCATTTTTTCTGTATTTTCCCTGCAGAGGCAGAATCAAATCCCTGTATAAATCCCTGTAGATTTGTTCATAAACCACTGGTTCCTTATTTATGACTTTGTTCTTTATTTATTATATTAGCAGCCTTTTATCAGAAAAAGAGCTCTGATTTGCTGTTCAGTGTTAATATTATATGTCAAGATGGCCTTGGAATGATTTGAATTTACATGGTATGAATAAGGCACAATGGGGGGGTTATATAAAATAAAAAATATCACACTCATTATTTCATGAACTATACTCAAATTAGTAATCACAAATTGGCCAATCTTTCAAAAGATACTAGTAATGCCAGTAAACAAATTTAGTGCAAATAAATTAGAGACATTTCCACATATACATATATACTTATGCTATTTTTTGTATCTTATATTTGTTAGTTTTAGATACATTCTCACTGACTTTTTTATGTCCACCTGATGGAATCTTGAAAGAGTTGAGCAAATGTTATTACTTTCTTCAATGCCCTGATCCAGCAACACAGTAAATACATACTCAGAACATCATATTATACAATGACAAAAACAGTCTTCTGTTTCCAGTTGTTGGATGAGGACCTTTTACAATGGTGTAGTTATATACCAGTAGTTTGAAAGTTCCCCAAGAAGATCTTGAACATTTCAGGAATAATATCAAGCCTACATGAAACCTCCAAAAATACAAAATAATAATACAGAAAAACATAAAGGGACTTACAAGCTCAAATGGGCAAACTGGGTGGGCCATAGGTCATATCTGCCAACAGTGTCTGTGGGCCGATTCCAGGATGTATGGTGCAACTCACAGGCAGATGCGAGTTGTGACATATGTTGCCATGCCAGGGACCCTGTGCCAGGTCCCAGAACAGGCAGGGTCCCGGCACCTACACCCTACAACATGTGCAGCTCCAGGGTTGCACCACGGGAAGGGTGCACCTGACCAGGGTGCCACAAGCTGCGTGATGCCCACCACAGGGTGCAACCACACATGGCATGGCCCCCCAAACCCCCAGACCAAGACACCACAGCAGTGCTCCACAGGGCTGTGGAGGGGAGGGGGGCCACTGGACAGTCTTGGGGTGAATGGCAGGCAGGGGCCATATACTGCCCTGGGGGCACTGCTAAGGGATGGGGGCATGGGGGTGCCAGCTGCCCACAGAGGGCAGCCCTGCCAATGAGGGTGGGGTGGGGATCCATGTTGGACTGTGGGGGGGTCAGTCATAGGGGTGCCAGGCATGGAAGAGTGACCCTGGTGGACACAGGATATGCTTAGACCTCCTAATAGCTGGACTAACTGTACTTAGACCATTGTCAGCCGGGATCCCTCCTGGACTAGTGCTTTGTCATTCCATTGGCTGCAGACCTGGAATAGGGCTGTAAGAGCTGCTGGAACCCCTTGCACCATGTCACAGGGAGTTTCAGGCATAGAGGGTGGATATAGCCAGCCTTTGGCTCAAGCAGCCAGTGCCATGTCATGAGCTGTCTTTTGGAATCATGGGCAGTGTAATACATGTTACAAGGTGTGACTTGCACCATTATATTTGGTGCAAGTTGCCTAGTGACATCGTAACTCATCTTGGAATCGGGCCTATGTATCTAAACAATTATTTTCCTCTCAATAAATGACATGATCTCTTTCATTCTCAAAAATAGCACATTATGTATCAAGTTAATATCTCCTCCGTTTTGGCATCAGATAAGATCTTGGCTTGTAAAAAGTGTTGAAATGCCTAAAGTTTGTTGTAATTAATCGAAAAACATCTACATATCTGTCATGTATTGTGCCGTTTGATACAGGCTATATAATGTATTTGCTATGCTTGTATTCATGTACATATTCTGTGTAACTATTTTTTTGTTTTATACATTGGGACCCCACTGAAAATGAGGCTAGGCTCAATTGAGCTATCCTTTTCTGAATTTTTGGAATAACATTTTTACTACTACTACTACTGCTACTACTACTACTACTACATGTTGTGAGATCAAAACAAGTTAACACTTACCATGGCTACATTATCAGACCTCAAACTTAATGAAATTATGCTTGCTTACATTACTAATACTGTAAATTAAAATATTACTGTTCAGATCTTCTTACTGTTTAGATTGCTGGTTCCAGCCACAAACAATACATTTATGTTCCACAGCCTAGAGTTGGAGGTCCAAAACACAAGAAAAACTCAACTGTTGTCCCCTACAAATTTCTTTCTCAGTTGTTTTGACTAACTTTTTTTATAACTCTATATAGGAACATAAGGAATCAGATAATTATACAGATGAATTTCTCACTTTCATGCTTTCTCAGCAGTTAATTCATTCTATGAGGTCTTCCTTGCCAGTAATTTGACTGTTTCTCTAACCCTCGCTGTGTCAGAGTTAGGCTACACCCTTGGCTGTGACGGATGGACCACTTTCTATCTCCTTGTTCCTAGCAACAGTTAATGCTTTTCTCTCTGCTTTCCTTCTTTCCCCCCTACCCTAGGTTGGCCACCTAGCGTAGCTCTTTACTGTCCCTACCAAACTTCCTACTAGTTCTCTTTTAGTTCTTTTCCATTTCCATCCATCCAGTCCTTGGAATGATGCCAAATACCTGGAGAGGTGGTATGTACAAAAAATGTGAAAGCTATTTTAAATAGGAATAAATACAGTTAATAAAGCCTTTTTGAATAAAAAGGATTCAGAAGCCATATAAAAACAATAATAATTTCATGATTAGTACAGTTACAAGAAATCCTTAAGGTATTTTCATAAATTAACACTATAAACCTGGTACTGTATAAGGTGCTATGTATGAGAATGTGGTATACTTTATAAAAGTGCTTAGTCACTGTGGATCAGAGATATAGAGAGTCAATATCTGTGGAGATAAACACTGTTCCTTTAACTGAACCAGGAAATCCCCTGAAACAACCCCCCCTTGGTTTTGAAACAGCATGTTCAAACTTGAAACAGCATGTCCAGATATGTAAATAGAAAAGAGCTCAGTCAGGTGACCCCACCAAAAAGATATAAAAAACACTTCACTGAGTTCACTTCAATTCAGGCCAGTGGGGCTCAGCCCTGAGGGAGGAGAGAGGGGCAGACAAGCTGTTGATTGCAGATGAGAAGGGTCTTGGGAGCTCTAAGATCCAGCACTGTATTATATTAGAAACTGCTAATACTAAGCAGTGATTTTCTTTGCAACTTTTTGTTTTCATTTATTATTTTTTGAACTTTTGAAAAATAAATATCACACCATAGTGTGTTTGAAACCTGTAAGTTTGCCTTCTCTGAAGTTTATTCCCACACACTCCCCCAAACACACACACACACACACACACGTGCGTGCATGTATATATGCATGCACACACACTATAAGAAACCTCAGTACTTAGCAGCTCTTATTTGTTGTTTTTAGAAAGCAGGAGCAGCCCTTACTATCAAAAGAAGTCTATATATTTAGTCTCGTAGTTCACTGAAGACCTGGCATATGTCTGAGAAAATTCTTATCAGATAGTGTCTGAAGAGGTTAAAAAACAGCATAAATCTTTGTAGATTTGCTTAGAAAGGAGTGACAATTATGAGGTATGAATTTTCTTGAAAGATGATGCATGCCCAACTGAAGTTAGTAGAAAAAAATGTTTAAATGCTAAGTATTTAAATGTGCAAGTTGTTGCATGTCAAAGGGGGTAAACAAATCTCCAGTTTAACAGACAACCAATATTTAACAAACTGCTTCAGTTTTCTAATGGACATCTGATAAGCAGCTTGGAGTTATGTCTACAACATTCTATACAGAAAGAAGGGAGTATTTTATTTTAGTTGGCATAATGATTTGTACATGTGGAAGGATACATTGAAAAGTTCAAAAAATGTGTTCCAGGATACTGCAAACAGCAAGATGGCTGTGGGCTCTGCTGACAGCCACAATAAATAATTAAATAATTCAGACATAGGACGGTCCTGATTCCCAGTCTTGTCTCATGAAAACCTGTGGGGGGGGGCTACCAGGTTCCATCTATGCCACAGAGGAGCTCCAGGCTGGGATGAACTTGAGGAATCTGCAGTGATGCAGGTGGTGGGGTGGGAGGGGATCTCTTCATCAGGTTATGGGGAGAGGGGCTCCAGGCTGAGCTGGAATCAGTGAAGAATATCCTTGTGCATGATGCAGGTGGTCAAGGGTCACCTAGTTGGTTAGCACATGTGCAGTAGCACTGTGTCTCTATTCTGGCCAGCTGCCAGCCAGCATTCTACACTCCTGGCTGACTCCCTTGTGACTCACCACTATTCCTCCATCTTCCTTTCCCATAGGGTATTATTTAGAAAGCATTTGTATAAACAATTTCCGACCATCGATTTGGATACATACATTATTACATATCATGATATTGTGTGTGCTCACTGCAGCTGGATCACACAGTCCAAATATGGTCCTCTCAGCAGGCTAGACAGCCGGTAATCAAGAGCAGGAGAAGTCAATCTCTGGCATGCTTACTAGCCTTCCTGCTCCTCTCCTTCTCTCTGATCTTAGCTCAGGCTCATCATATGCATGCTGCTTGCTCACTTTCACTCCAGCAGTGCCAGTTTTCAGAGTGACTCACTGGGTCATAAGGGTGAGTCACTGCTGGCATCAAGAGTCCACTTGATGTACCATGGGTGAGCAATTTCTGACATTATTCAGAGCCTACTTGGCAGGTCTTGAGGTGAACTTGCTCAGTAAGCCATGAAGGGAACCACCACTAGAGGCATTGAGAGCCTGCTCAGCAGGCCTGAGGAGAGCTGGCAGGCTGTAAGAGGAGCCACTGCTGGAGGCATCAAGAACCACCTTGGTGGGCCATAAGGTGATCTACTGCTTGTGGTATCAAAACATGAACAAACATATAAAGAGCGGCAGAACTTTTTATTGAATCCAAGTTTTGTTGACCCCATGAGAGTGATGCCCAAGTGAGGCCCTGCGATAGGCTGAGCATGACGGTGCTCAGCTGCTTGCTGGGCAGTGTCATGCAGATGAAAGAAGTCAGCCGCTCTGTGATAGGTTCAGCTATCTCCTTTCAACTATGAGAAGTTTTCACCCCACAAGCACTGACTACTGTCATGATCAGCCTGGCTGACCATTGGCCTGTCACTGCTGAGCCCACTGTGGCCTGAACTGCATTGGATCAGACAATGACACCTCTCAAATGTCATTCTTGTAACAAAATGTTTGCTGCACATGTGTGCACAAGCAAACATGATAAATGACTTTGGAAGCAATATTGTGACTCACTGACTTTTGCCAAACAAGGGGTGAGGCTGTGCTCACTGGTACAATCCAAGGTACCTCTGGGAGGGAAAGTGCTATCCCTCACACAACTGAGATGAGCAAAAATCCAGCACACTCAGTGAAGAACCAAAATGATCAGATATGCTACATTTGTGAAAATTTGTTTGCCACAATGCAAGGAAGTACAAAATAAACAAACACTTGAACTCCAGGCTTGGTACCCCAGTGCTTTGACCAAGGTTCTTCATCAGGGGGTAGTCTCCTAGCTAAACTGACATCCCTTATGCACCAGTAGAAGCTGCTTATATCATCCTTGCTAAGACAGATGTCGAAGAAAATTTAAAGCAGTGATACTGATGGGTGTCCGACTTACTGAACAGTGATACAGAATATGAAATACACAAATCAAGTGTTACCAACGGACTGTGATAAATTTTGTTAGACTCCTGCATTAGCAAGCATGATGTCTGCATCTGCTACTAGCTAGCATCTATCCTGGAATTCAGGTGTCTGCTTATTTAGCACTTCCTTGCTATGTTGCAAATCAATTTTCACAAATGCAGCATATTTGATCATCTTTGTTCTTCTTTAAGTAAGCTGGATTTTTGCTTGGCTTTCGTTTGCTTCGTACACCCAGCCTAATTTGTTTCCTCTGGACGTTCCCTTTCTCCTGCAGAAACATTGATTACATTTACATTTAACTACTACAACAAGTGACTGTGATTCTCAGACTTCAGACTACTTACAAAATACACTCCAGTGCCAAGGCTAATTGAAGATAAAATATATTTGATGGCTGGGCTTGTGAGTGCCAAGTGGGAAGTTTTCCAGCAGCTGGGGGGTCTGGAACAACATCAGAGGGATTACGAGCAGACAGACTAACAAAGTCCACTACGCTGGGGTTTGAAGGCACACAGAGCATGGATGGAGTCACTGGGAGCAGAATTAGACAGCTGGGAACATTGAAAACAATGTCGGCGGGGTTGGAAGCTATTGCAAACAAAGTCCAAAGTTAGTCGGCTGCTGAGGCGCTCTGTCACCTCTGAGGCTAACGGTGGCCATTCCATGTCCAATCAAAAGTTTAAAATCAGTCAGACACAAAATAAATAGATGAGATTGCTTAATGGTATGCTTCTGCTTCCCTAAAATATTTTATTCCAGTCAATCAGCAACTCAGACAGAGCTTGGCAAAATATATTATTATTAAACAAAAGTAATAAACTAGCAAACTACAGCAAGATGAAACAGTCTTCTGTCTCATTCTCATGAATTTGACCAAACACCATTTAGGAAAGGAGGAAAGGGAAAGAAAAAAACTCATGAGTGCAGAATTGAACCCAAAAGTCTCTCAGCAGCTCCTTGTCATTGATACTGCCAGCACCAGGAAGCAAAAGCCAATCCCCCCAACTAGTTGGAAAGTAGAAGCAAAAGAGGCCAGTCCCTGCTTTGAGGCCACTTTTGATTTGCCCACTGTGGCCAACACGTCACACACTGACCTATGCCACGTCCCAAAATAATGCAGCCACCTCACTGCCCCCAAACAAGATCCACCCTCTGGCTCTGGTTCCAGCCCCTGCCACCCCCATAGTCAGATGCAAGTATACCTGCATGACTGTGATCTGAGGGAGCTGAGCAAGTCAGAAGATGAGTAACATAATACCTGGTGCTGTTGTCCCTTTGTTTTCCTTCCTGCTGCTATGCTGTCCCACCCAGATGAGGACCCTGATGTTAACTGTATGCCAGACAGCTCCTACAAACACTGGTGCTAGCTAATAAGTTTTTGTTTCTTTTGTTATGAGATAAATTGTGAGTTGAGTTAATAAATGTTGCTTATTTGCTGACCTATGGACAGGTTGGTGGTGATGTGAGAGTTCCTGCTGGAGAGCAAGGTGAGGTGATCATAACAGACAGACACTCTTCACACTAACTTTGTTTTACTGTTTGTATTCCCTACACAGCAACTCTGCCCCCTTTGAAACAGTAAGTAGATCTCAGATTGGACCATGATTGTGCTTGTTTTTTTTTTGAATTCCAGCCAGTGTTGCTGACCCCCCATTTGTGTACACACTGTACAATGGTGTCCACAATGTGGGGGAGCCCACCTGGAAAATTCTGGGTATCTGGACTGCTCAGTCCAACCCTGGACTGAGAGCAATGTGCTGTTGATTGCTGGCTCATATGACAGAACTATAGTTCTTTCATGAGATCAAATGAAAGAACTGTGGTCCTTTTGTGAAATCAACAGTGGGACCTTCTTGTTAGGGCTACAGTGGGCATAGCCCTGCAGACCTCTTGCTATAAAAAAGGCCTCAGCACATTCCTTCTGACTGAACAACATGTTGGACATGCAGCACAGTACCCTCCACATTCATGGCAACCCTGGAGCACTCTGCTCCTTGTCTCCTGTGACACTGCACTATTTGTTACGTAAAACATATCAGCATCCTGATCACGACACTGAAGGATTGGGCACGCTCAGTGTCACTCTTATGTTTCGGGGGGGTGGGGTGGTATATGCTGAGAAGAAGGGTCTGGCAGGGGGGCATATCTATAATTTAAAATAAATAAAAATTGAAAGTGACAGTGGAACATAGCAGACTCTGCCATGTCCAAGATGGCTGCCACACTCTACTTCACATGCGCCACCACTAGCGCATGCACAGTAGATTACAGCAGCCATCATGGTCATAGCAGAGAGTGCCATGTTCTGTGGTGACTGCCAGTTTTGTTTTCTTTTAAATTATAGATATGACCCCCATCTCGAACTACCCTCTCAGCACCCACCCCCCCAGAAACATAAAAGTTACACTGGGGGTACCCAATCCACCAGTGTCATGATCAGGACACTGATGATTTTTTATTTTAATTATTCATATACCCCCAACCCTCCCTCCCAGCATCCACCCACCCCCTGAAACATAACAGTGACACTGGGGGGTGGACCTAATCCCTCAGTGTCACGATCATAACTCCTCCAATTTTATTTTTCATAAGAGTGACACTGGGAGTGCCCAATCCCCCAGTATGATGATCATGACTCCACGGTTGTTTTTCTTTCATATTCCCCACCCGACCCTCCCTCTCACTGCCCCCAGAAATATAAGAGTGACACTGGGGTACCCAATCCCCAGTGTTGTGATCTGGAATCCTCAGGCTTTTTTTGTTTTAATCCTGTAAAAATAAAACCATCCACTGATATCTTTTAGGCCATTCCTGTTCCCCACTTGATCGACCCTCAAAACCCACTACCTCGCACACCCCAAGACCTTACTTACCCATCAGATGTCCAGCACCATAATCGTCTCTGCACCACATCTGATTGCTGGTTTGTCAAACTACCCTACCACACTGAGGTCATCAAACAAGATAAATCCCAGTTAATACAGAGCTCCTGAGTTTCTGTGCTCTAGGTGCATGATTTTGCTCTTATTTGCATTGAAACACAGCTGCCATACTCTTGAACACTCTTCACATTTTCTCAAGTCCCTACTCATTTTCTGTGCCACCTCCGGAGTATCTACTGTATTGCAGATCTTGGTGTCATCTGCTGAAAGGCATACTTTTTCTTCCAGCTCTTCTACAATGTCACTTATGTTGACATTGCTGCTGGCTGGTCCTAGCACTGAGCCCTAAGGTACCCTGCTCTTCCCTCATTAAAGTGAGTGCCATTTACCATCACCCTCCATCACCAATCCATCAACCAGTTTTGTGTCCAGTTTACCACCTTGGGTCCCACCCCTAAACTGCTCAGTTTGTTTATTAGCTTCCTGTTTGGTACCGTGTCGAAGGTCTTGATGAAGGCTAAGTAGGCCATGTCCAATGCCCCACCCTGATCTATTTCCCTGGTCATCCATTTGAAGAACTCAATCAGAGTCATCTGACATGATCTGCCCCATTAATCCATGCTAACTTGGGTCTTGCAACCCACTAGATTCAAGATACTCCATTAATCTTTCCTTCAATAATGTTTCCATTGACTTCCTCACAACTGACATTAGATTGGCCAACCTATAGTTGGTAGCCTCCTCCCTACTGAAGCATTTATGCAGTGGAAGTACATATGCCCTTGCCCAGTCCTCTGGGATGACTCTTTATTTCCAGTGAGTTGTTGAATAGGGCTATCAGAGGTGCAGCCAGTACCTCCAGAGCTCCCTCAGCACCCTTGGACATACCCCTTTCAGCCCCATAGCCTTCTTCACTTTCAGATGTGCAAGTCCCCTCAGGACTATTTCCTTTGTGAATGGACTTGTGTCCACCTCCACCCCACCCCGTGTTCCTGCTGCTTCTATGTAGCATGTCCCCTTCTCCCTGTGCTGTGAAATCTGCACAGAATCTTGAAAAAGTCCATGTGTTCTGTTTATTCTAGGAATCCATAACCAAGGAATTTAGGACAGCCTTTGAACCAATCATAATGTGAGATTCCACACTCAACATTCTCTGTCTCATTTGGCCAGCTCCCACCCCACTCCCCTTCCAATCAGCATATCTTTTCTAGGGATGGTATGACCAACCCTAAGTCAAATTAGGGCCCCTTCACCAGACAACATTGCCTTAACCCAGCTCTGGAAATCAAGTAAAGTCATTTGTGACTCCACTCTGATTTGACCTAGTTCAGTCCATTGACTACTAGGGGAGAGATACGCTGGACATAGGCAACTTTGGTTCAGCTTTTAGTTGGCCCCTTGACTTCAGTTCAACTTCAATACTTTGGACAAAACACTTTGAGGCTTTGGTTGGAGGGGTCTATCAGACAACAAGTATGGGTAAGTGGCACCCCACCATCATCCCAGTTACTTCCACCCAGGGCACAGTGGCAGGACCTTGCTTATTTTATAGAAACTGTCTGGGGAAATAGGGAGTGGTGAAAGGTGGGAAGTGACTGGGGTAAGGGAAAGGGTGGTCATGGGACTAGCCCAGGCCACCTAAAAATGGCTAGTCATTTTTTTTGTCAATTTTCTGAAGGGCTAAAGTGATCAAAGTTTCCCAAAACTTTGACAGCCCTGAATTGATGGTGATGAATTTCAACACTTTTAACCAAATACAAATTCAGCATTTGCTCTCCCTTATTGGCCAGATTCAAAACTGTCAATGATCTGATTCTGGTCCTGTCCAGATAAAGTATGTGGTTTTGGAGCTCTATTTCTGTTAAAAGGAGAAACTGATGGCCAAAAACATAAAATAATTATTTCAAGCATTAAATGCCATAAATAAAAAAATAAGGGGAATTAGGAGTAAGTTGATTATGTCATTTGACCAAGTTTAGATTTTCCTCTGACCTGGAAATGGTCTGGTATGGAAATGTTGCTTGCTTTGGCAAACTACAGTAAATCAGAACTTTAGAGTAAATCACAACTTTTTTTGAAAAAGATGAGATTCAGAATCAGAACTAGGTCACCACAGACCCTCCCATACCTAATCTTTTCTATGGCACTCCCTGGTACCATCAGTATTGGTCAAAGCCCATGCATCTGTCTGTCTGTCTATCTCTTTATTTATTTGAAAATTCTTGACTGGAAAAGGCAGCTATAGTGGAGAATACAGGGCCACTGCTATTTATTTATTTATTTATTGTGGTCTTGGATTAACAGCTTTTGAGAACAAGCTCATTACATAGGTTCCATGTCAGAGTTAGAAAAACAGTGTTAACATAAGTGATTGTTGTTAAGCAGCAAGAATTAAATACCAAGTAAATAATATATACAATGTTAAACTTAGGCAAGTAAGGTAACAAGGCATCAAGTTGGCATTGTAAAATGTATGTAAAAATACAATTAGAAGCAAGAAAGTGAGGGGTAGTAAAGGTAACAGGTAAGACAGGCTAAGACATGCATAATAGATCAGAAGACTTACACAGGGGAATGAGACTATACCAGCCAGAGAGGCTTCATCATAAGGGATAGGGGAAAGAGGGTAGATTTACAAGTTGTAGAAACAGGTCCAGGTGGCAGATGACTTTAGGGATGAAAATTGGGGGGAAGAAAAAGGGAGTATTGGAGGGAGATGCCAATCTCTCAGCATTCACCTCCCTGTTTACTACTGACAATGATGAGCCATCTACCTCTAACCATTCCTCCCCTCCAGAATCTCTGTCTCACCCACCTTTCTATCTTAAAACAATCTCAGTGAGGGAAACCTACAAGCTTCTTGCTGGCCTTTCTCCTCATATGAGCACTGGTCTCACAATGACCATGAACCAAAACTCCTAAAAATAGGGACCCCTTTGCTTATGCTTCCAATGTCCCATATCCTTAACCTCTCCCGCACAACCAGAATTGTTTGTGTAATCTGGAAAGTAGCAAAGATTGTTCCTGTTTTCAAGCAGGGGTAACCGGAAATGAATAGAAAACTACCATCCTATAGCCATCCTGTCTGCTGTTAGCAAGATACTGGAAAAGGTAGTGGAAGTGCAGCTGACAGATTATCTGTCTAAACATACTGTACTGTCACCTGAACAGCATGGATTTCATAAATGGCATAACACTGGTGCAGCCCTTGCTAAAGTTACATTTGCTATGAGGATTGCCATGGACCAGGGTATGCTGATTGGGGCTATCTTTGTGGACCTCTCAATGGCCTTCAATTTAGTAAATCACTCCCTACTCTGCACCAAGCTTCACTCCCTTGATGTTGCTGGTCCAGCCCTAAACTGGTTTTCCAACTATCTCACTGGCAGACTACAACTTAAGTACAATAGAGATTTATCAGATCCTATTCCTATCACTATAGGTGCCCCACAGGGATCTGTTCTGGACCCTATCCTATTTTCTCTTTTCATCAGTGAATTCTGAAAGGTCCCTACCCATAGCATCACAACCCTATATGCTGATGATCTGGTCCTCTTAGCTAGCTCAGGTGATGTCTGTGCCATAAATCACAACCTATAAGCTGACCTCAGTAAACTGCAACATTGGCTCCTGACAAATAAGCTTGTGTGAAACTTAAAGAAAACCCAACTCATGCTCTTCAGCTCCTCTACCAAACACAAACATGTCATGTCCCACTCAATGTCTTAAGCCTTGGTGGTGTCCCAGTTGGCACTACCTGCTCCTTTAGATACCTGGGAGTTACTCCTGACCCCCAGTTAGACCTGTCTCTACACATTCAAAATGTCTGCAGGGCAACAAATATCAAGCTTGGACTTGCATACTGGGCTCATGGGTCCCTTATTGCTGCATGGCTTGTTCTTGCTAAAGGTTTATTCCTTCCCTCTCTCAGCTATGGACTGACAATCTTTACCCTCATTGCAAAATCTAGCCTTGCTAAATGGGATATGGCCTATAATACTATTTGCCACTTTTCCCTTGCCATCCCTCAACTTACTCATTAATGTGATTTATACAACCAACTACACTGGTAATCCCCAGATAATTATTGCTTATTTGTCTTGGGCTATTTCACAGACAAAATTGTCCTCAATGCCACCCAATCCACCTTGTCCAAACTCCTTTGGCCGGCTCTACCATCATACCGGCTAATGTCAGTTGACTCGCAACACCTCCTTGTCCCAAAAACTCATACACTGTCAGGTGATTGTACCTTTGTTGTTTGTGCCCCTAGATTCTGGAATACCCTACCTGCAACCATCAGATGTATGCCCACCCATCCCATCTTTAAGAGCTCCCTCTGGTTGCACCTGTAGTCTGCCTTAGCCTGTAACTATTCCAAGGTGGCTTATCTGTTCATCCTGTACCTGTTTATTTGTATCTCCCTGCTTATTGCTTATATTTCACAATGTTATAATTCCCTTGCACTGTTCTGTAAACCATGCTCTTGTAATCTCCCAGGCCGTACCTGAAAATAGGCATTCATTGTCTAGTGTGCTTACCCGGTAAACAAAAGCTAAATAAATAAAATATTAGAGGGTGGATAACTAGGGGAAAATTGCTTTGGAAGACCAAGGAAATTAGGAACCAAAAGTAGAAAAACTTTGGGCCATCATCAGTTGCCATGGAAGGAGAGTATAGAGTACCAAGCCCAATAAGAGTGAGGGGATTAGTGAAAGCAGTCACTGCTGGAATTTGCAATAAGATAGTTCTTTAGCTTTTGCTTGATGGGTCCTAATGTGGCTACAGAGGAAATGTCCAGGGGGAAGGAGTTAAGCCAGTATGGAGCTCAATGGGAGAAAGCCCTCTGTCCTTGTGAGGTATGACAGGGTGGGATTTTGAAAACCATACTACTGGTACTTCTGATGCAGTGCTTATTATCATGTGGGGTGAGGAGCTTCCATACCCTGTGGGGCATCAGGCCATGACTTATTTTTTTGGCAATCAGGCAGGTTTGGAATTTTAGCCTTCCTTCAAATTGAAGCCAGTCTGTCTTAACATACAAGTCACACATATGTGTGAATCTTGCAAAACTGGCTGCAAGGCAGCAGGCTTTGTTAAGTGCCACTAAAATCTTGTGGAGTGCTGTGTCAGTTGCAGAGTCATAGATTATTAGACCACAGTCTATTAGCAAGACCACCGAATTAAGGATATCTAGAGTAAGCGCCTCCATGGTCAGACTATTTTTATGCCTGTATAGAAGACCTATGATCCTATTAACTGCCTTAGCTGTATTGCCTATGTGGTAGCCATAAGTCAAAGCACTGTCTACTGTTACTCCTAAGTATTTAAAGTGTGAGACTAGTTCCAAAGGTGTCCTAACCTTATTTGTGATGTTAAGAGAATAAGTACGATTTCTATTGTGGGAGCTAGGGAACAACATTGTTTTTGGTTTCTTAGAGTTCAAGATGAGTTTTTGGCTCAACAAACCAATTTTCTACCTTTGAAAAACTCATCTGGAGATTTATTTCCAGTTGTTTTGGGTCAGGATCACTGATGAACAGGACTGCATCATCCACATAAAGCAGAATTCGGCACTGACAGGAGTATGGGAGCTGTTTTAGGAATAGACTGAATAATAACAGACCCAATGTAGATCCTTTGGGGACACCAGATTGGACTGGTCTGCTAGTAGATAGGACATCAGCGATCTTGACTTGCATTGAACAGTTTGAAAGGTAGCTCTCAATCCAAGCAACAGTGTCACATGCAAGCCCAATGAACCCCAATTGTCCAAGCAGAAGGATATGATTAACTGTATCACATGCTTATGTTAGATCTTGAGTAACATCTTATGAATACAGTGTGGGCTTGTGCTTGCTGTTAACATTGGTTTCAGTTTGTTTGACTTGGGCAGTAGTAGTATAAGGGGATATATCTCATCAAATGTTTAATTTAAGCCAATCAGAGTGTGCCATGTCATATGACAGATGGTTACCATGATAATGCCCGGCCCCTTTTCCAACCAGAAGTCCTGCCTTCCCCGCACCATGGCAAATGCCTCGCCCCCCTTCGTGCCACAGGAAGTGATGTGAATTTTCGTCCTCGAACCCGGAAGTCCTCCCCTTTTCTACACCGTATGTGCCCTCCTTCTTCTTCTCCTCCTCTCGCATCCGTGCCACAGACTTGCACTGAGTCCCTCCACCTCCTCTTCCTCCCTTTGCATCGGAGTGCTAGCAGCTCCTCAAACCTCTCCCCTTGGACCCAGTTCAGCATTCTAGCTTGCACCCAGGTCCCTCCCCTCACATTGCAACCCAGCCATACCATCCTAATTCACACTAGAGCCTCCATCCTTGATCCACCACTACTTGCATCCGAGTCCCTCTTCCTCCACACCACCCTGCTCCCTCTCACACCCCTGCTGAAACATCCTAGCTTGAACTTGAGTCCCTCTCCTCACCACACACCCTTGCTCCCTCCTCCTCCCCACCCTTTTGCACCCCTGCTCTCTCCTCCTTCTCCTTGATCCACCCACCTCTTGCACCCGAGTCCCTCTTCCTCCACACCACCCTGCTCCCTCCTCCACCTCTACCACTGTGTCCTAGCTCAAACCTTGAGTCCCCCTCCTCCATTCCCTTCCCCTCAAACTCCTGCTCCCCTCCTTCTCCTCCCCTTCCCCATTGCACTCGAGTCCTAGCACCTTCATACACCCTACTCACTTGCTATTCATTCGCACTTCTGTTGGTCCAGGGATATAAGGACATGATGTGTGTAAATGCTTTGTGACTTGGAAATCTGACCAAGGAATGCATCATCAGTCAGGTGCCATGACCACAGGGGCTATTTGGTGACACTGGTGTAAGCACACTTGTTTTGAGACAAGGTACATATTTTTTAAAGGTTTAGAAAAAAGTATTAATGTAAGCTATGAATGTCCTACCAAGAACACCTTGTAGATGTTCAACGGCATCTCAGACTGGCAAGGATGCATTCATCATCAGTCTGCAAAGCAGTGTGTGTGTGGGGGGGGCATCAACCAACTCTTAGGAAAAGAAAAAATATCTACAAGGCTTTAGATAGAAAAATAACTTTACAAATCTTACCTTGTTCGGTGCATAAAGGTCAGAAAATAGGATTCAGAACTGTGCACACTATCTACTAAGTAACTATGAATGTTACAGAATGAAGGCTGAAGTCTTTACAACTGTAAAATCTATTTTTGACATTCTACTCAAATATGATTTAAGCAGAGGCTCCAGTGTGACAGTCACAGAAAGTTGTTTTGAATACTGATGAGTTAGCAGATGAGCGCATCTTATAAGAATGGAACGAGAGACTGTTTTACATGTGAAAGGATACTTTTTGTGTTAGAAAGACTATAATCATCTATTAAATGGCTGGTCATGTCTCACATGTACCAAAGTAATGCACACTATGAATAACTATGTTCTTTCAAATTATATTAAGCAGTAGGGCTCTGAGAAACAATATCTTAAACTTTTCTCAAAGAGATATAACTCTTAAATAGCAGACATTCTCAAGCCTCTGTAGTGAAATTTGGTATATTAAGTACCTTTCATTACAGAGCAAAGGATCCCCCACTGATGACCTCAGCTTTATATAGAACGTCACACATTTGCATTTGAAAGGACATGCTGCTAGAGTCTTGAAAATGTTTACATCTAAAAGGAAATCACATTAAAGTTTATCTTGCATTCATACATAGCTAAAAATAACTAGTTTAGAAAAGCCTGTAGTCATCTATTAAATGTCAGGTAATTTCTCACATAAACCAAAGGAATATACACTATGGACAGTTGTGTTATTTCAGATTATATTAAGCAGTGGGCTGTCTCAGAAGCAATATCTAAAAGCTCTCTCAAAGATGCCTAGCTATATAGCAGCAGACCTTCCCTGACCTCTGTAAAGAGATTCTGCATGGTTCTGATGGTTAGCTCAGCATATTATTTAACTTCTAGCCAGTGTCATGAAGAATCATAATTTTATGTTATGCACTGTGTACCTGTTATTTATGTATGTATCTGAGAGAAATACTACTTTTCAGAAACAGAACCTATCTGGAATATGTTAGATTATGATGTCTGTGCTAAATTATAATCATGCTAGTGTGCATTAATAGAACAGCCTTGTATAGTTTGTGAAATCATATTAAAAGGGATCTTTTGTGAGCGATCTTGGAAAAGAGTCACGTTAGTCACACTTGAGAGAGCGGCTCTATTGAGAGTGTGGGAGATTATGCAGGTGGTGTAAATCAGTATGATATCTTTGGATACACAATAGAAGGGGGCATACAAGTGTCTGGGAAACATTTGTAAGATCTGGAAAATAGTATTCGCACACGGTAGAAGGGTTCTGTTAAGAGTGTGAGAGATTTAGGCAGATGGTTTAAATCGGTATCATCGGATACACAATAGAAGGGTGCATACATTTACATAGTAGGCATAAGGGAAAACATTTGTAAGATCTGGGAAATAGTCTAAAAGAAAAAACCTTGCATTGTTTTCTATTTTATGCAAAGAAATGGGAGGGTTTCTATGTATTGTTAGCTACAGTATATAAGTGTTAGACATTTCCAGGGTGACACAGTCTTGGCTGAAAACCAAATAGATACTGCTAAGGTATGGAGCACTGCAACATGGAATATATCTTCAGTGGTGAGGTAGTCAGTGTAAGTGATGATGAACAGCCTACTACTAGTGTTGAACAGATAGAGACCACCAAAAAACACCCCACAAGGAATTTGTATATATTTTTGCTGCTTTTAGAATAGTACAATTGGTTAGGATGTGTTACTGCCTTTTTTATTAGCTCAGAACTGTATCATTAGTGGATAGAAGATGCCATGTATTGTGTGTCTGTGTAGATATATATATATATATATATATATATATATATATATATATATATATATATATATATAATATATTGCTTTAGAATTGTATAATCAGTTAGGATGTGTTACTGCTATTTTTATTAGCTCAGAACTGTATCATTAATGGATAGAAGATGCCATGTATTCGTAGATATATATTTGCTGCTTTAGAATTGTATAATCAGGATGTGTTACTGCTTTTTTATTAGCTCAGAACTGTATCATTAGAGGATAGAAGATTCCATGTATTTGTGTATATATATATATATATATATATATATATATATATATATATATATATATATATTATATGTAGCACTGTAGTGCTACCAAGATTAGAGTTGAGACCATTTCTATAGTTAAACCCCAAAGTTTGCACCTTAATAACTTTGCAACTGTTAGACAGATTTGCCTGAGATTTGGAATACCCAATCAAGAACCATAGGCCTTGGGATCTTCCAAGTTTCATACCAGTCAGATATATGGCTGTGGAGTTCTTAAGCGTGATCGCGTGCATTTATGCTTTTTGTGGAATTCTATGGTCACACATACAGGTCACACGGTTTGTGCGACCAGCCCAAAATCTTAAGGGAACGTCCGGCCGGGGTCCCCAATGTGCCTTTGAAGATTTGGTGAAAAAATATTAAACGGTTCAAAAGTTATTCAAAAAACAATTTTCCATTATAAGTCAATGGGAAAAGTTAACAAAAAGTTCGACAGAGTCTCAAATGCATTTTTACTTTCGCAAATGGCCCTGTTACTGTCACAAATCTACCATTTTGTTTTCAGTTAGTGATCAGAAAAATGCTTGGCATTTAAATTTGGGACCCTTTAGCAACCTAATTCTTTTTGTATTCACCTAGTCGGACCCTGAGTATGCTAGCCATGTCTTTATTTTGGGGTAAAACACCCCAGAAATATGTTTTTCAAATTTCTGGAAAAAGTACTTTCACAAAGTACTTTCGTGCTCACAAAGTGTCGCAAATTTTTGTGAAAGCTTTCGCAAATTGTGACAGTAGTTTTCTAGTCTGTGGGAAAATGACAGCAATTCTTTGGCACTGTGCTGCAAAAGAACAGTTAGGAGTTTTGGGCTGAAATTCAGAGGGAATTCAGCTGACATCTCACAGATGTGCCTTTCAGTGCTGTTTCAAAAATATATTACACAGTGGCAAAGTTACAGCAATCCAAAGTTGACATTTTTTCCCATAGGATAACATTACGGCACCCGACGCATTACAGGAATACTTTGGCACCCTGCTGCAAAATAACTGTTTGGTCTTTGTTCCTGAAATTTGGAGTGAAGATAGCCAACAACCCACAGATGTGTCTTTAAGTGGTTTGGTGAAAAAATATTACAGGAAGGCAAAGTTATGGCGCTCCAAACTTCTCTTTTTTCCCCATAGGATAACATTACGGCGTTCGCCGCGCCTTTCAGTGCCCATATCTCGGAAACGGTGTGAGATAAAAATACTTAGCCCCTTACAAAACTAGACAGATCATTCATAAATCATATGACTTTTAATTTTTTTTTCTACGTTGTACGGTTCCTGAAATATAACCTATTTAGTATTCCAAGTCCTCATTTTCTGCTCCGATACCCATTATTATGCATACATTCTTTGTACTCACTGTCTTTCTCTATGCAGGTTTTGGGGAAAACCAGCCTGTGTGCTTACATTACTGTTACCATTGCCCCATTCCGCTTGTGGTTCCGTACCTGTTTCACTTACCATTGACATCTACGCCACCATGTGCATTATCCTTTGCGTTTTTATTTGTGCTTCGCGTTTCTGTTATTTTTTGCCATTTGTGTCTACAGTACTGTTTCTCTTTCTGTTTCACTTTGTGTCACCATGCTCATTGACATTTCCATTTGCAGGCACCATGTTACTATGTGACAACACATTACATGGCAGACCGTTCGTCGCTACCGTAGTGCTCTACCATTTCTGTTCTCATTTACGCTTGCATTACCATGTGCACCACTGTTAGCACTTCTGTTTGTGTTGCTGTTCCTGTTACTATGCCTCAAGACATGGGCCCCATGCTCCCCCGCTGCATTACATTCACTATTTCTCGTTATCTTTCTCAAAAAGAAGGGAAATCAGAGGCAAAAAACTCCATTTAATGCATTAGTTAGGGTTGTTCCACAGCAACAAAAGTGAGGAAATTCAGTGTTAGGGTTGAAAATCCCCCTTGGACCCCCTTCCCACCCCCCAACCGGCATTGGGGTGTGCATTGGGGTCGTCACTCCTAACTCTCACCCCATTTTCCTATACTTCTGCTGCTTTACACATGTGATGGGCTGAGAGTTGGGGCTAATGACCCAATGCACACCCAATGCTGGTTGGGGAGGAGTAGAGTCCAAGGGTTTCAATCCTAACACTGAATTTCCTCACTTTTGTCACTGTGGAACAACCCTAACTAAGGCATTAAACAGAGTTTTTGCCATATATATATATATATATATATATATATATATATATAATATATATATTGCTGCTTTAGAATTGTAAAGACAGACCAAAGGAGAACTGCAAAGAAAGACCAAAGAAGGGATACTGAAGCTTAATAAAGGGGAGGGAATGTGGGTAGAGGGTGACAGTGAAAAAGCTGGGATACTGAATGAATATTTCTGCTCAGTATTCACAAAGGAAGAGGAAGGGGAGTTACCTAAACCAAACAAGAGAAACACTCTGAAGACAGGGGTCGATACCAGTCCATTTACAGAAGAAAGGGTTCTGAAAGAACTAATAAAATTGAAGGTGGACAAAGCAATGGGGTCAGATGGGATTCACCCAAGAATTCTAAAAGAACTAAGGGTAGAACTAGTGACACCGCTGACTACTCTTTTTAACAAATCATGGGAGGATGGGGTGGTACCCAAGGACTGGATGAGGGCAGATGTGATTCCTCTTCACAAAAGTGGGAGCAGGACAGAGGCAGGAAACTACAGACCAGTTAGTTTGATCTCAGTGGTGGGAAAAATGATGGAATCACTTCTGAAGGAAAGTATTGTTGAGTACCTAGAGGCCAGTTGTGCACAGGACCCAAGGCAGCATGGATTCATGATGGGAAGGTCATGTCAGATGAATCTAATAGATTTCTTTGATTGGGTGACCAAAGTAGTAGACCAGGGAGGGGCTGTGGACATGGCCTACCAAGATTTTAGCAAGGCATTTGATACAGTCCCATGCAAAAGATGAATTCACAAGATAGCCAGCCTTGGAGTGGGTCCCCAGGTGGTAGCCTGGATAAAAAATTAGCTAGACAACAGAATGCAAAGGGTAGTAGTAAATGGAGTACACAGTGAAGAAAGGAGGGTTACTAGTGGGGTACCGCAGGGTTCAGTACTGGGACCAGTCCTTTTTAATGTCTTTATAAGTGACATTGCAGAGGAACTGGAAGGAAAAGTATGTCTCTTTGCAGATGACACAAAGTTCTGCAACAGGGTTGATACACAAGATGGAGTGAAAAGGATGAGAAGGGACTTGGTAAGGTTGGCGGAATGGTCAAATGTATGGCAGCTCACATTCAATGCAAAGAAGTGCAAGATAATGCACATGGGAAACAAAAACCCAGGGGAAGCATATACAATGGGGGCTGAGATACCGACAACAGTAAAAATGGAAAGGGACCTGGGGAAATTATATCAGATGACCTAAAGGTAGGCAAGCAATGTGAGAAGTCAGTAAGGAAAGCTTGGGGGCTACTAGGATGCATAGGAAGAGGCATCAATAGTAGAAAACAGGAAGTTGTTATCCCTCTGTACAGACAGTTGGTGAGACCCCATCTGGAGTACTGCGTGCAGTTCTGGAGACCCCATCTCCACAAAGACATAGACAGAGTGGAGGCCGTCCAGATGAGGGCAACCAAAATGGTGCAGGGTCTGCACCAGAAGACATATGAAGAAAGACTAAAGGAGCTTAATATGTATACCCTTGAGGAAAGAAGGGAGCGAGAGGACATGATAGAAACTTTCAAGTACCTCAAGAGAATTAACAAAGTCCAAGAGGGCAGCATCTTCCAGAAAAAGAGATGTGCAAGAACAAGTGGGCACAATTTGAAGATGGAAGGGGAATGGCTCAGAGGTAATGTGAGGAAGCATTTTTTCACTGAGAGGGTTGTGGATGCATGGAACAGCCTCCTTGAGGAGGTTGTGGAGTCAAGAACAGTGGGGGACTTCAAGAATGCATGGGACAGGCATAAGGCAGTCCTAGTGGGGGTAGGAGGAAGTAAGCTGTTGGTTAACTAGGATCTGCAGCTTATCTGTTAGGTAGGAAAATGGGCAGACTAGGTGGGCCAAGTGGTCCTTATCTGCCATCAAATTCTATGTTTCTATGTTTCTATAATCAGTTAGGATGTGTTACTGCTTTTTTATTAGCTCAGAACTGTATCGTTAGTGGATAGAAGATGCCATGTATTTGTGTGTGTGTGTGTGTGTGTGTGTATATATATATATATATATATATATATATATATATATATATATATATATATATATATATATATATATATATATATATATATATATATATATATATATATATATATATTTGCTGCTTTAGAATTGTATAATCAGTTAGGATGTGTTACTGCTTTTTATTAGCTCAGAACTGTATCATTGGTGAATAGAAGATGCCAGGACTCCCATATCTACAGGGTTTTGGAGGCATCTACAGGACAGTTCTTCCCACAGACTAGCATTGGTTATATAGGAAAAATAGGGATATTTAGCAGCCACAAGAAATAATGTAATATACAGTACTATCACTCGGGAGTTACAGGGAAAATGCTCAAAAGATATGAGAACACTGAGAAGTTTTATTTAAAAATAGGATGTGTTACTGTTTTTTGTTAGCTTAGAACTGCACAATTGGTGAATAAAAGATGTCATGTATTTGTACATATCTTTGCTGCTTTAGAATGGTATAATCAGTAAGGATGTGTTTTTTTATTAGCTTAGAAATGTATCACTGGTGGATAGAAGATGCTTTAATTAAGAAATAGGGTTTGTTTTACTGTTTTTTGCTAACCTAGATTCTTACAACTGTAATACATGAAATATGATTATTATAATTTTAACTTTTATTGTAGGTTTAAACATAAGTGAACAGCAATACACACATTATAAATCTTTGGTTCAAAATCAGACTTACAAACTTCCTTGTGATCTATGACAGATGATTAATTAAATGTATCTACCATTTTTAAAAGACCATGTTTGAAATATGTGACGTCTGCTTTTCTGTTGATAGCTACAAAAAAAGTTAAATCTCAGAAAAAAAGAAAAGAAGGAATCAGCACAGAACACATGAGAGATGGCTGCCAATATTGTGAATAATGTTGATTGTGGAGACACCAGGGGTGATGCTTTAGAATCTATAAATAACAGTATACGTTTGCTCCAAGGGTCAGAAAACAACAACAGTTCCAAGAATCGTGATGCAACTCCCCAAGCATCCACACATTTGGTGTTTAAACCCTATGGTGATTCTACAAGGTGCCTTGTTTTATATGATGAGTCACAGCTATCTGCTAGTTTGGAGGCTACACACAACATGAATCTGGACTCAACTCCCCAGCCTTCACCGGTTTGAGGTGTACAAACAAAAGGAAACCTGTTTCACCTCCCCAGTTTGGGAAAGGGATTATGAGCCGACAAGGTTAATGATACAGCTTGCTGAAAAGCTGTTTAAACTGCTTGACAACGTTGAAAGATTAAGCGGTAAGGAGAAGGAAACTGTATATGCTTTACAAAAAAAATGACTAAAATATCGTAATGAGAATTCTGCATTTATGTTGGTATGTTTAGGTAGGAAGGAGTCAGTGTTAGAGCTGAGGTGTGATATAGAGATGGTAGATCAGCTTAACTGTGTATCAGAAATGTTTGCTTCTATAAAACAGTGACCAAATAGAATGAATAAAAAAGAGGGCAATGCTAAAAATAAGACCAAACACAATAGACTAGTGAAAAGAAAGATATGGGATAAAAATAAAAAAATCAGAAAAATTTGAAAAGGAAGGTAAAATATTCAGGAAACTATTACAATGCAGGACATCATGATCTTCACGGAGAATCACGATTCTCTGCAAGATGCCAGATTAAAAACCACCAGTCCCTCCCATAGTTTTTTTAGAAAGAATTCAAAGTTACACAAGGGTGAGAAATAATTTCAGAGCCGTCGAGCTCTATGAATGGTTTTGCTTTGTCAATCTTGACAGGCTTCAGTCCTTTACAGACATCATTAGGGCGATACACCAAGCTATCCAAGAGTTGCTAGATAGCATGATACCTGAACTGGGTCCCAGTGATTTTCTGCAATTGCGTTTTGATGCTGACTCTTTAAATCACCCACTATTCTCAAGGAGAAGGGCCCCTGGAGAGCTTAACGCTGGGGTGTTTTAGACCAGATGGCTGATATGCTTCAGAGCAATTCTGAGGTGATCGCTGATGGGTCTCTGCACCTCGTGTTAACCACTATTAGAAATAGGAGGGGAGGGTGGGGAGAAGACGTACACTAAGTTCTGTTTTATACAGCAGAATCATTGAGAAAAAAATGCTATCTGATTGAACAACAGATATACTTTGTGTTTTTCAGCCAGTATAGTAACATTACTAAACCCCCACAGATATACTGATGCACAATTGATTAATAAGGGTAGAATTTTGCATGCTGAACTGGGTTTGTCAGAACAGATGCCTGTCACTTTTAGTGATGTGTCATGATTTGAGCAGTTTTTAGGAGTCAGAATTAAGATTTTGTACCACAATCAGGAGCTTGGCAAACATTTTCGACAGGACCAGAAAGACTTCCTAAAACACTGTTTATTATTGCATGACGGCCATTACTACGATGTCACAGATGTAAAAAAATTTATAAGTGCCAAATACCTGTGAATACTGTCATGCAGCTTACAGTCACAAATAATCATTCCTGTGCATGGTTTTGTAATTGTGCTGTGAGCCAAACTCTCAGAACAGAAAACAGGTGCAACATCATGCCTAAAGTGTAAAAAGATTTGCAGGTCCTCAGCTTGCCTAGAAAGGCATTTGGACAGAGCAGCTTTGGGCAGGGTCTCTTGTGAACCGATGAAACTGTGTGAAGAATGTTTTGTTTTTTACAAGAGGTCTCATACACGGAAACACATTCAGTGTGTTAGATGCAACTCTCTGATGACCGCAAACATATCTGTCACTTGACCCCACTCACAGAAGTAAAAAACTCTGAAATATACGTAGTGTTTGATTTTGAGGCCAGACAAGAAACAGATGTACACACCCCAAATGTTATATTTGCTAAGCAATAGAACAGGGAAAGATCCTGGGAATTTGAAGGGGTCAAATGTGTGAAAGAGTTTGTCAGACATTTTATAGATACACCGTTCAAACACTACACATTTATAGCCCACAATGCCAAAGGCTATGACAGCTATTTTATCGTTAGCCAGCTGGTCAAGGAAAAAATCACAATCAAGTTGCTCACCCAGGGAGAAAAATTGCTGTGTGTGACTGTATCTGCCCTACACATCAGATTTATTGATTCGGTATCCTTTGTGCCCATGAAATTAAGCAAAATCCCAGCGGCATTCGGTTTTGAGGACAAGATGGCTAAAGGGTACTTCTCGCATTTTTTTAACACCAAGGCCAATGAAAATTACGTAGGTCCCCCTGCCCGATGCAAAATTTTATGGGGCAGACTACATGATGCCTAGTGAAAAATCAGAGTTCATGCAGTGGTACGTGGCAAATCGGCATACAGAATTTGACCAGAAAAAAGAACTTAGCTACTACTGTCAGTTAGATGTTGAAATTCTTCGAAAAGCCTGTGACAGATTTAGGCAGGAAGTGATGAACAACATCAACAGTCATGACAACGAAACGTGTTTTAAAACAGTCAGACTGTGACACAGCCGAGTACAAAACAGACTCTTTAGATCCCTTCCAATACATGACCATAGCCTCTGTTTGTATGGCAACCTACAGATATTTGTTATTGAGTGAGAACACACTCACCGCCCCCCCCAGATAACTACCATGGTCAGTAAAAGAGGTACTCCACACCGGCCATTCAGTGGTTAATGTACATAGCTGAGAAAGAAAACATTTCTATTCAGCATGCTCTCAGGGGTGGAGAATTAAAAGTAGGTCCATACTTTTTGGATGGGTATGCTATAATTGAAGGGGTCCCAACAGCCTTTGAATTCAATGGATGCTTTTTTCATGGATGCAACATCTGTTACTGTGAGAAAGACAGAAACCACATGACAGGCACTCGTTTTGGACAGTAATACAAGCGGACCATGCATAAATCCCATTTTTTAAAAAGCAAGGGGTTTGCCATTAGAGTACTATGAGAACATGAGTGGAAAGAAATGTTGGCTACAGATGAGGGCTTGAATAATTTATTGAGGAGCAGACAGCTACCACAATCCCTCGAGCCTAGGGAGTCTCTGTTTGGGGGGAGGACAAATGCCATCCGACTGTACTACAATGTGCAGTTGGATGAAAAGATTTGCTATTATGATTTTACTAACCTGTACCCCTTTGTTAACAAAACAAAATTTTACCCCGTGGGTCACCCTACCATCGTCTATGAGACCTTTACAGATCTCAGTCAATACTTTGGTTTGGCAAAAGTAAAAGTTTTATCCCCAGCAGTCTTTTTTTCCAGTGCTGCAATCCAGGATTGGAAAAAAGCTTGTGTTTGCATTATGTCATGCATGCACTGAAGAGAGACTTCAGACAAAGTCATGCACGCACAGTGATGAGGAGAGGGCTCTGACTGGTACCTACTGTACCATGGAGCTAAACCTGGCTGTAGAAAAGGGGTATCGAATTATTGATGTTTTTGAAGTATGGGATTTCAGGTAGTCATCGACAGAGCTGTTTGCTGACTACATCAAACTGCACTTGAAAGGCAAGCAAGAGGCATCTGGTTTCCCTTCATGGGTAAAAAATGAAGCAGATAAAGCCAGGTACATACAGCAGTATTTTGAAAGAGAAAATGTACATTTGAACCCCGCTGCCATCACTGTTAACCCCGCAAGGAGAAATATATCTAAACTGTTTTTAAATTCTCCTTGGGGTAAATTTGTACAGAGACCTAATTTACCGACCACAAGCATAGTTACAGACCCGGATGAACTCTTTCGGTATGTATTTTCCCCCTACTACGATGTGACCTCATGCTGTTTCATCGATGATGAGACAGCATGTTTAAGTTGGAAGTACACTAAAGACCATTACCCAAATTCTAACAACATCAACATATTCATAACGAGTTTCACCACAGCATATGCCAGAGTAGAACTGTATAATCTGCTAGATAAGTTACAGGACAGGTGTGTGTATCACGAAACAGACTCTGTCATTTTTGTGTCTAGAACGGGTGACTGGAACCCTCCTCTAGGTGACTATTTAGGGGAGCTGACCAGTGAGCTTCCAGCAGATGTACACATTACCAAGTTTGTGTCAGCAGGTCCCAAAACCTATGGCTACTGGCTGTCCGGAGGACGGACAGTCCTCAAACTGAAAGGATTTACCCTTAATGTAGGCAACAGTGAACACATTAATTCTGACAACTTAAAAGATCTGGTGTTTGATTACAATGGTTCACAGATGTCTAAAGAAATCACGGTGAGGCAACCCAGCATAGTAAGAAATAAAAAGCAGTGGTCCCTCGAAACAAGAACACTGTCCAAAACACAGAGAGTAGTGTATGACAAATGAGTTTTACAAGATGAATTTAAAACCCTTGTTTATGGGTACTGATTGAAAATAATAGACATTAGATTGCAACACCCCTTTTCATGTCTGATAGCTGGACTGTACAATTCTGGTAAAAGCTTTTTCATAAAAAATGTATTGGAACATTCTGACAATGCTTTATCGCACAAACCTGAAAATATTGTCTGGTTTTACAGCTGCTGGCAACCTTTGTATAATGAGCTGATGCTGAAGTTTGCACAGATTAAATTTGCAGAGGGGCTGCCTGCATCATTAGCCAATGATAATCTGCTGCCTCCTGACAAGATTAATCTGATTGTCATTGATGATCTGATGGAATTGGCCTGTCAAAATGGTGAGATAGAATGTGTGTTTACCAAGTACAGCCATCATCGTAGTCTGCCAGCCTTTTACCTTGTACAGAATGTGTTGGAATGTTTTCCTGAGAGCCACTGCTGAGGCTAACATACCCACATCCATCTTTGGTCATTCGCCAAATAGGAGATATGTTGAAAGTAGAAAGACAGCTGATGCAAAAAACACTGAGCCCTCTCCAGTCAGCAGCTGGTCAGTGAAACCCAAAAAACGAAAGACATTAAAAAAAACCCATCCTGGCTCTCTGTATAAATGTAAATATTACAGACCGCTGGTCAATGTGTACAACCTATATTAGCGTGTTTTTACAAGAAGTTGTATGTTAGTCTACCTCATATTGAATATGCTAGCATTTTTTACAAAAGGTGCTTATTTTTCTGTATGTTAGCCTACCTCTGATGTATGACTCATTTATGGGCAAATTTTTAACAAGAGATGTCTTTACTGTTTCTGTACTTTACTAATAATCCTACCTTTGATGTGTATCACATGTTATGGACTTTTTTATAATAAACACCTTTATATTTTACACATTGTGTCATGATTGAAGAAAGACGCAAATCAAAACATGGGTTCATATATGCTTTTATAGATGACCTTTTTGAGTTACAAGGAATTTCATATTTTAAACTCATTACAAGTCAAACAAGTCTGAACATGTTGAAAGATGGCAGGGGCATGCCCTGACATGCTTAAATTTCTGAAAGGGTGACGTACAAAACTAGTCACCATGGTATCATTTTTAAGTAAATCATTAGAGTACAATTTTAGAACTTGATCGTAAGAAAATCCTTTACATCTGTGGTGTAAGAAAAATATGCAGTGAAATTCACAGGCTGCAGAGAAGATATCTTGCAACTGTGTGTTTTGGTACAGGATACATTTTGCATTTCAGTTTAAAAGGCCCCCAATCATTCGTGCGTAATTATCTGGATAAAAACCATAGTTGTCGAAAAACTCCCCAGACCCATCTTCTGAGATGTATGCGGCTAACCAGTGCTGTCCAGGGAGGTCATGGGGGTCAGTATTGATGGCCAGTGCCATGGTGAGATTTCTCAGTCTCTCCTTAGGTAGCAGATCACAGGAAAACACACTCAGAAAACAGTCACGGACATGGGGGTCACAGATTAAAACATTTCCAGCTGCTTGGTGTTCATTTTTATAGTTTATCACATGTAATCAAAAATGACATTTCTTCTCTGGTTTATCTCAATGACATTATCAAAAACAGCGTAGACTATGAGATTAACCGTATGAGGAAGACTTCTGCAAATCTGATTTCTGCTCTGAGGTTCCCGGTTCTAAACAGGGAGTAATGGTTGGCACATTCTTGGTCCAGAGTCAGATCAAAGACAAACAGTGTGTACCCTTGTGTGAATTCCTGGTGGTTGACGATGAAAGGGCTGTCCTTCATGTGCTTTCCGTCTGCCTGCACTAGATTAAAATATTCTGTCACAGCATTTCTGTTTCTAAAATCGGGCTGGAGAGGCTTAGCAGGGATTTGTTCACCATCCATGTACAGAGCCACAAAATTAATGTTGTAATGTTTAAAGTTGAAGGGGTTTTTAGTGTAGGAACCACTAAAAGCATCATTGTCAACAAACCCCATGACCATCATTTTTGTTAACTGCCCCAAAAACAGATTATCCTGGTTGCAGACCCTGCTCCCTGCAGGGATGCTGAACACTTTCATACCCACTCTGTCTATGGGGTATTTAGCATTGGAGGACAGCAGGGCTTCTGAGTGTCCCAGACGAACACCAGGAGTCACTTTTACCCTTTTGACAAACAGAGAGGTGGACATGATTTTAAGCTTATAACGATTGGCATCTCCGTTCATCAAACAAAAGCTGTCCCTGTTGTGCATCAGTTTAATTTTAATATCCACACCATTCAGCATCAGTTTCTCTTGGAAAAACAAGTCAGTGTGCAGGTGGCCCAGAAGCTCCACTCCCCTGCTGAGATGTGTGAAAGAGCTTCTTTTACTGAACCCCGCATTGTCACCGGCTCTGTCTGTGATTTTGTGTTTCCACGTGGTGTCTTTGTAAAATAACCCTGTGGTGAATTGGGTAGAAAGGGTCTCTTCGCTGAAGTTCAGCACTGATTCTATGATAGCTTTGTAGGGGTAACAGTTATTGCCCTGGCTGATGAGCCGATCTCCGATGGTCACATCCAGGTCTGCTGAAAATGGTGGCCACTGGGTAGTTGATGCTGCCGGTATGTCTGAGCCATCCATTTCAGTGATTTTACAAACCAAGTAAAGAAGCATGTTGTTTAGATCCAAATAGTCTTCGCCATTCCCTGTTATATAAAACTCGATTGGTGAGGTTTCTGAAAGGGCTGCCAGAGGCTATATCTCTACATAAATGCTTTTCTCAATGCTCGTCTGTGTGGGAGTGACGGTAAACAAGTCCAGTTCTGATTTTGTGCATTCTTCCGACCCGCAGTGCACAAAGGCCATGTTTTATTTTTAGAAGAGATCTCTAGATTCTTTTTACACTCCCTTGAACGTCCTTTGGACTTTGCCCTCTTTCTTTTATGTGTGGCTTTGCGCTTTGTTGCATGCCTTTTAAAATAGTGGGGTGGTCCGATGAGAAGCGAAGGGGTTACTCTGAGCTTTCCCTTTCTCCCTCTCTTGAGCACCATCAGCCCTGAACCACCCTGAGTGGTCTTATCTCCTCCCGACATCTTTTGAGTGACTGCACTAGTCACATGCCCTACAATATCCTTTGCAACATTTTTAGCGGCCGTTTGTAGATGCGATTTGGCAATTTTGAATCCCCTTCACAAAAATGGTACTGCTTTTCTAAACAGACTAGGGAATATTCTCCCTATACCAGACCTGTACATAGTAGGAAGTCCATGAAATCCCAGAAGACCGTATCCGGCCTGTGCCTTATAATAACTTCTGTACAATACAGGGTTCCCATAATGTTGAACAATCACCATCTGGCTTAAGTTTTAAAGTACTCTCTGGGACGGAAGTGCAACTTCACAATCACCTTTCCAAACTGAAATTGCACAGGTTCGTTTTGATCATTCTTTATTTCAATAGTGATAGTGTTGATCTGATGCTTACTGACTGACTGGTAGTGGGGTTTATCATAGGTCACAGTCACTATCTCATTGTCTTGGCCCCTCACGGGTATGCATCCCAGCAAAGGCACTAGACTGTCACCCACTATTACATGTGAAATAATGTCGGTGTAGATATATAATGTGTAAAAACCACCTTTAATATCTGTAGGGTTCTTTGCTACATTCTTACCCACACCTACCTCGAGTCTGCTAAAACCCAAAAGGTGCTGCAATTGCCCATGCATGAATAGAATGCATTTGATGTTGCTGTCGATGCTTATTTCTCTTCCGATGTCTTGTTGTTCCAAAACCACAGGGAGTTAATTTACTTCAAATAAATTTTTATTGACTTGACTGATAACACTTGCCATGTTACGATAATAGCCCGATGGGATTTAAAATGCAGCTGACTCAGTAAAGGGTCTGATCAGTGGCATTTTACTGTGGGATACATTTAAAGGTTGATAGAGCATAGTGCATCTGTTTTTGTGTACAGATACATTGTCCCAGGTAAGGGGGTACTGAATTTCTGCTAGCCCCACTTCCCATTCACCTTGTAGTTCAAGTGTTTGTGGTAACTTTACTGTAAATGTGATATATTATTAGCAGGGAAAAAGTTGTGCGAGGCATTGCTCAGCAGGGTGATGTAAAAGCCATTTTTGAACATGTTGAATCTTACGGGCTTCTAATGTCCTGAACCTGTGTTGCCTCAATCCAGTTATTGAATTTATTGATCCACCCCCGCCACTTTACCAGATACCAGGTTTTTCTTCCACGCTTTTTCTCTCTCAGGATTTTCTGCACCCTATATAACCGGTCCTCATTCGGCTCAATTTTCTGCAACTTCTCCGCATAGAAAGTACCTTTGATGTCTTCCCCCTGATAGTCTTTTAGCTAATAGGTGGCTCTCTGTCTTGTCAAGACCTCCGTCGCAATAAATATCTCATCTGTGTATATCTGTTCATATCCCTTTTCAAATACCCCTTTCAGCTTAGATATTCTCACGTGATCACCTTTCTGAAAGGTACCCTTTTGTTTTTTCCCCAAGAACAGTATTGCCGTAGAGGTTCTTCCATACATCCAGGGTATTGGAAGGGTTAACATCCACAGGTCTGCGTTTAATGCTTCAGTGATGAGTATAATTATAGCTGTGCACCAGGTCGGGCAACAAATCTATATATTTCCATGTGTTCTGGGCTGTAAAGTAACGCCACATGCATGACTTTAAACTCCTATTGAAATGCTCTACAATGCTGACCTTAACTTCATTATTGGTCACAAAATGGTGTACTTTTTTATGTTTTAATAATGTCTTTAAGGAAGCATTCAGAAATTCTTTACCCTGATCTGTCTGCAGTTTCTGCGGTGTGTGTCTGCTTTTAAAAATAGTTTTGAAGGCTTGCGTCACGGCCTTTCCTGATTTGTCTTTTAAAGTCATTACCCAAGCATACTTGGACAGCATGTCGATGCACATCAGTATGTATTTAAAACCTTTATTGTACTTTGCGTATTGACACATATCCACTAAATCGGCCCGCCATTGTCAGTCTATGTCAGAAACAATGACAGGATTTCTTTTGAATCTGACTCTCGCTGGTTTGTGTAAAGTGTAAGGATCCTGCCTCGAAAGCCACTCTGCAACACTTTTCCTGCTGACACCTTTATCAATTTTCTTTGCCGCCTTGTACAGCTGAGTCACACCTGTAAAACTGCCCACTTTTTTTGCATTAAAATATATACTCTGGAGCAGATGGTCAGTCATCTTTGTTTCAATAGCACCCCTAATAATACCCTTTACCTTGTCAACCTCTGGTCACCAGAAGATAATGAGTGTGCCCTTAACCCCTTAATCATTTTATCACAGACTGCAATGTGTAACTATATTTTATTCATATCCTACAAAAGTCATAACAGTATTTTATATGCATTGTGATACACACAGCAATCGTGTTAATACAAAAGGTAAAACATGCAAATGATTTTTTTTATTTTTTATTTGATTTTATTGAAATCTAGGATTACAAATACCTTTGAGCAGGAACTGCTCATTTACAAAGGTTCCATGTCAAAGGAATGAGGGGTATACATACATACATACAAAGGTCAACATAATAATACATAGTTACACAATAACAAGAAGTAAGAGACTGAGGCTTAGGAAATTCCAGTAATTCAAAATGTGCCAAATGTTAGGTAGCATGACATAACCAGCCAAGGGCAATCCTGGAAATAAGCACTGCTGATTACTGATTACAACACTATCATGTTTCTATGCAAGCTATCGATGCTTGACTGTTACTTGTACACGTATCCTACAAAAGTCTTATCAGTAGTATTTTATAGGCCCTGTAACATACAACAGCCATGTTACTACAGACTATCATTCATACAAAAGAGTATAACATTAGCAGTTTACAGTACATGCAACAAGAGTCCTTATACATTCCACTTTAGAGATGCCCAAAGACAGTAGCAACTGGGCAGCGTGTTTCACACAGACATGGGCTTCGTCCACTCTCCCCCTGGTGATAAGGTGAGTACAAAGCATACAAACATTGACCATACACCACTCATGTTGGAGGTTCATGCTCTTTAAGGGCTTTTTTTGTAGCAGAAAAGATGCAGTTCACACTGGGTACGGAATCTCTTTTTTTGGTGTCTATTGCATTTAGATACACATGCCAAAAATATGGCGATATACTTTTAATCAGAGACATTGTCCCTTCTGTCAATGGTTTCAGTGCAGCTCCAGAGGATACATAGAATGCTGTTTTCGTATGTCCTTTATCACATGGTACATGGTATCCTCCAAGATTGACAGGAATACCAGGATCATTTCTTTATCACGTATCATCTGAAAGTATATCATAATACACGTCATACAGATTAGTGTGTCACTTTTTTTTTATATTCAGGAAAAGTAAGTGCTAAATAAGTGACTGTATGCACTGACAGGGGGGCCCATTTTTCTACACTCTGAAAAGACATACAGTGTGATGTTTAGTGACCTTTCAGCCCATGAAGCAGTTTGACAATCTGAGAAGCCACTTTCACAATTTCAGGGATATCACATTTTTTTTTCTGTTTCAAATCAGACACACACATGGCTACGATGATCATTAAACAAAGGTGACAAAGGCGGGGTAAATGATTTTTAAAAAATTAACATGGTCCCTGATCTTCTTTTTAGAAATTTTTTAAAGGAGCCTTTGCTGACCAGATGACAGGCATCTTTTTTAATTTCACCGTCTGTCTCCTGTAACATATGTGTAACTAACCACATGGGGTCATCGGATTTTCTCACATCATTTAAAATGTGACTTATAGTTTCCAGGGTACAGTTGGTGGTCATATTTAACCCCTGATGCTTCATAGTGATTGCCAAGATCACCGGCATGAGCTGCCCTATATGTATGGCTTCAGAAACATTTCTGTATGCTTCTTTAGACATCAAGTCATCAAAGATACATGAATGTTTTTTCTGACCTGGATCATCTATCTCAAAATCTGGACAGGAATTGACCAATTCACACTGTATCACCCTCTGTATCACTGAGGCAATTACGCCACGAATGGCATGGTACATAACATACTGTACTTACAATACATATCGTGGTCAGTTTTAGGGGACTTAACACTGACATCTGTTTTTTCACTTGAGGGTCCCTGTCTAATCTCTGTTGAACAGGACGGCTCGGGTTGTGTAGTAATTACAGTATTTTCTGTCTTCTTTTGACACATTCTATCACTCTCTGTATTTCTAACATACTGTCCCTCACACTGCTTATTAATAACTACATCTGTATCTTTAAAGCAGCACAAACAGTCACACAGTAGGTTTGTGGAGTCTCGAGCATCCATGGTGTCCAAATATGACTGCTGCTCCATCGCAAATTCATCGCTCCATTAAAATAAAAAAAACAGCATTGGTTCTTGTTCAACCTCTAACCCGTCTGTTCAGTTACACTAAGCACGCACATCTCTGTCACGCCCTACACTTTTTCATTAATGTTTAAAAACATACAAGAATTTACCTCTGCTGGACAAGACTTTTCTGTATCCTTTTCTTCTTCTTCTTCTTCCTTAGCCTGGGGCTTGCTGGTGGTAGGAATTTCACCATCATCTGACTCTTGTTCGGTTGCTGCCTCTGGCTGTGTATCAGTATCACTCTGCTGCTCTTCCTCCAGGTCATTTTCTCTTTCAGTATCCATTTTCATGGTATCAGATTTACTCTCTAGGTGCTCTTCAAAGGCCAGCAGCGGTGGCTTTTGGTCAGTAGTATCTGATTTAACTTTTCAGACTCACCAAACTGTGTAGCCAGCTTCCTTTTCACATCACCAATCCTTCCACTCAGCAAGGTCTGAGTGGGGCATTCCTTGTCACACCTTGTATAATACACAAATGCGGGCTTGGGCACCCTGATAGACATCTTCTCCTTGCTCTTCTTATTTGGTGGTGTGACAGTCTGGCCTGTTTCTGGGAGGGTCCATTTAGAAGCACTGCGCTGTGCCATCTTCTTGAATGTTTCGAATAATCTGCACAAATTCCATAAAAGAGATTCCTCAAGTCTCAGAAAACTGTACTATCAAGCCCCAAGCACAGGGTATATATATATATATATATATATATACATATATATATATTTATAAGACTGTGAGATCTACTTTCAAAAGGCTAGCTCCTCCTGGTATCATTATGCTTTCATTTGTAAGATACTGAATGACTGTTCCCAGATGCCTACTTTGTAAATGTATGCACCGACCTATTGTGTAACCGATGATATCATACTGTTTTATCCCTGTCAGCCTTAAGCTCCTATGCTGTCAACAGAGCTGCTCTTCTGAGTGTGACTAACGTGACTCTTTTCCAAGATTGCTCACAAAAGATCCCTGTGTATGTTTTCACAAAAGTCTCCTTTTACATGTAAATCTGTGTCTCGATCTATTCTTCAAAGATGAGCTCATCGGTGTCTCCCAGCATGCTAAAAAAAAAACCCGTGTACGATTTAACAAAACTACCTTTACACATGTAAATGTATGCCCATGATCTCATCACTTTCCCAGAGTTAATTCATTAAGAATTCACGATAAGCTTATCAGTATTCAAAGCGTTTCACATGAACACTAGCAATAGGATGAGAATTTATTTGTAAGCAAAGGCTTCAGACTCTAGTCACTTACTTCCGGTAAAGCAAGGACTACAGATGGAGTTAACACCGTTAGACATTTTATGTGGTCATTCCTTGTACTGTATGTTCTTCTCATTCTGTATTAAAAAGGAAATTTGTTTTCTTGACTCACCGGAGTAAATGGGAAATATATTTTGGCAACTCTTGACAAATGCTGGAAACTTTTTCTGTGGATTATCATCTTTTCATTGTGTGTTAAAAATGTTATCAGCCTCAATAGGAATGATTTTTTCTGCAACATTCCCAGGAAACTTGGAGGAAATATGTGTTTTTTTACTACAAATAAGGTAAGATTTGTAAAGTTATTTTTCTATCTAAAGCCTTGTAGAGATTTTTTCTTTTCCTAAGAGTTGGTTGATGCACACACACACACACACACACACACACACACACACACACTGCTTTGCAGACTGATGATGAATGCTGCCTTGCCAGTCTGAGATGCTGTTGAACATTTACAAGGTGTTCTTGGTTGGACATTCATAGGTTACATGAATACTTTTTTCTAAACCTTTAAAAAATATGTACCTTGTCTCAAAACAAGTGTGCTTACACCAGTGACACCAAATAGTCCCTGTGGTCACAGCACCTGACTGATTATGCATTCCTTGTACAGATTTCCAAGTCACAAAGCATTTACACACATCCTGTCCATATATCCCCGGACCGACAGGGGTGCAAATGAATAACAAGTGAGTAGGGTGTATGAAGGTGCTAGGACTCAGGTGCGATGGGGAGGGGGAGGAGAAGGAGGGGAGCAGGAGTTGGAGGAGCAGGGAATGGAGGAGGGGACTCGAGGTTTGAGATAGGACATGGTGGTAGGGGTGGAGGAGGGAGCAGGGTGGTGTGGAGGAAGAGGGACTTGGGTGCAAGAGGTGGGTGGATCAAGGAGAAGGAGGAGAGAGCAGGGGTGCAAAAGAGTGGGGAGGAGGAGGAAGCAGGGGTGTGTGGTGAGGAGAGGGACTCCAGTTTGAGTTAGGATGTTTCAGCAGGGGTGCGAGGGGAACAGGGTGGTGTGAAGGAAGAGTGACTCGGGTGCAAGTAGTGGTGGATCAAGGAGGGAGACTCTGGTGTGAATTAGGATGGTGCGGCTGGGTTGCAATGTGATGGGAGGGACCTGGGTGCAAGCTAGGATGCCGAACCTGGTCCGAGGGGAGGGGTTCGAGGAGCTGCTAGCACTCTGATGTGAAGGGAGGGAGAGGAGGTGGAGGGACTCAGGTGTGAGTCTGTGGCATGGATGTGAGAGGAGGGGAAGAAGAAGGAGAGCACATCTGGTGTAGAAAAGGGGAGGACTTCCGCGTTCGAGGACAAAAATTCATGTCACTTCCTGTGGCACAAAGGGGGGTGAGGTGTTGCCATGGTGTGGGGAAGGCGGGACTTCCGGCTGGAAAAGGGGATGAGCGTTGCCATGGTAACCACCTGTCAAATGATGTGTCACTCTCTGATTGGCTGAAATTTAACAATTGACAAGATATATCCCCTTATACTACTTTGGGCTTTGCCCCCCCCACCTCCTTGTTTTATTTTTTTAATGGGATGTGGGGAGGTGAAGCCCCCAACTCAAATAAATTAATACAAAATAATTGAAAGACTGTAATTGAGAGTGTAGCATAATTGGAACTCTACGCTAATAGTGTCCGGTGGTGGTCCGTATTCTCCAGTATCACGGAAAAGGCACACTGAGCTGAGGATTGTTTCCAGGTGTGACTCAGAGGAGAGGGACAGGGGGTACAAAATACATAGCACAGACATAGTTCACAGTTACAATAAAGTGCAATCAGAATAACATGATGAGTACAGCATAAGAGCAGCATGAATAAGCCTTGTAAAAATCAACAATTAAGCACCTCAAACACACCTACACTGGAGGAGGATAGTAACTGCAGGTGAAATGTCATAGCAAAGGAAAATAGGAGGGAGGGAGGAGGTTCAGATGATACCTGTTTGATCCAGGGGAGGCAGTGAAGTGGAGGGATGTGGGGAGCTGGTTCCAAAGTGTGGGAAGGCAACAGAAAAAGGCTGACTGCCTAGCAGAGGAATGGGGATGGGGAATGGTGAAGGTGCGAGACTCACTAGAGTGGAGGGAGCAGGAACAGAAAACACAGGGAATGAGGTAGAGGAGTGATGAAAGGTAAGAGGGAAGGGACCTAAACCAATATTTGGATAGGAAGGATATGCTGTGGATTTGGCAGGATATGGTGACATGAGGTAGGGGGACAATGGATACGGAGTAAAGTGAGCAATGATGTGTAATGGGGGGAGTTGGTACCAAAGCAGAAAAAGGAGTTGCAGCGTGTTTAATCTGGTCATGGAAGTGGAGAAGCAGTGCCATAGCCCTTATCCATATAGTTGAAGACTGGGAGCACCATTGTAGTAACAAGCTCTGGGTGGACCTGGGAAGATGAACAATCTTTATTGTGGCAAAAGTAACAAGGTTTAGGCCAGAGCTTGACATGGATAGTGTCAGTGTGGAGAGATGTCAGTCTTGCTGTCTAGCCACACACCAACTATAAATAGTCTCCAGCCCCCTTGATCTCAAATCCATGATGGAGAGAGGGCCGAGATGGTCCTTAAATGCTTAGTGGGCATATCTGGTGTCCTGCCAACATCTTCTGCCACCCATCCCCATCATTAATAAGGGAAGGGAAGGGGAAATTGTATAACCAGGAAAGACACACTAAGCCGGAGTTTGTTTTCAGGTGTGACCTGAAAGCACGAGGTTAAGTGACTTTTTCAGAATCACACAGTATGCAAGTGGGGGCTGTGGGATTCAGACCCAGGTCTCCAGGTTTGTAGCACAATGCCCATGTCCACTGCACTATGTTGCCTCTTGCCCTTAACAACTATGCTATACTGCCTCTTCCTTGATAAGTCCTACATCTCCAAAACCTACACCCCCCACCAGCCATATGAACAAAAGCCCAGTTGCAATAAGTACCGTATCTGCCTGATCTCTGATCCATGATGTTAGCAATAGTAGCGGTTCAGTTAGCTCAGCTGGGTTCTCCTCCCTGCAGAGCCAGGTGACAGATCTGTTGCTCTTATAAGAGGGAACAGTGTTCTCACATCACTGATTGCATTAGGGATTAGACAGGGGTTCATTAATTTATTTAATAATGTCCAAGAAGTAGAGGTGGCCTTTACTAGCTATGACCAAATAACAAGAAATGAATATCACACAATGAATATCTGTGGGTCCTGAGTATGAATATTCATCAAGTATTTGCTTGAAGCTACTCCTGCACACTCACTGGGCTGGTCTTCCAAAAAGACCATAGAGTAACATCCCCTGAACCCATTCATGGTGATTGTCCAGGTGGAATATGATCCCAAGGTACTTTTTATGTTTGCATACATAATGCAGGGAAACATATTGGTAGCATGTTCGTAGTGAAAAGGTCCCCCTGATATGGTGGTATGTCAGACTTTGAGAGAATGATACATCTGCAAATTAGTCCACAATGGGCTAGGCCTGGTTGATGATACAAGTGTACATTTGTTTGCACATTTTCAAAGAGGCCGTCTGCACTTATCCCCATGCTGAGCTTGACATTCCTGCCAACATATTTTCAGTTAGCCAATGGTCTTCACCGTTCATGTCTGTCCAACTTCATGTTGTTTAGGTCTCTTGGTCCTCTGCCCCCCCCCACTCATCAAGTTGTTGTTTGCTCACAATGTATTACCCAAGTTGTGCCTAGTGCTTGTAGTGGCTATTTCCTGTGCCCACTGGGTGAACTGTTCCATTCGGAGTGTATTCTGGAGCTATAAACAATACTCACAGTGGCTGTTTCCTGTACCCACTTAGCAGGCTCTCCATTATAACCTGCAATAGATCCTTCTTCTACTCATTGCATGGGCTCTGCACTGCTACTTACAGTGCCCCTTTCACAGTCTGCTGTGTGTACTCTCCACTGCTACCCACAGCGGCCCCTTTTCCTTCCCACCACCAGGGCACTCCATTGCTTCCTACAGTAGTCCCTTTCACTGCCTATCATGCGTTACCTCCATCACTGCCCACAGTGGCTCCTTTCACTGCCTACTGTGTGGGCTCTCCATTGCCACACAGGTATCCTCTTTCACAGCCTGCCATATTGGATCTCGATTGCTGCACTCAGTGACCCCTTCTCTGTGTGCCCTTTTCAGTGCTCACTATGTGGGTTCTTCATTTCCACATGAAGCAGCCTCTTTCAGTACCTGCTGGGTGGGTGCTGGGGGATATTGCTGAACAGAGAGCCTGCTACAGAGGGTGGAGCATTCAGCTGGAGACTTCTGTTGCCATTTCTCGATGGAGTGAGCCAGGATCATAGAGATAGCATTGGTGTTTACTGCTACAGCTACTGTTGCCAGGACAGAGAGGTCCACTGCTGCATCTGAGATAATGCTGAAAGAGACAACTGTTGATGTGCTATGGAAGAGAAGACTGCAGACTGACTCTGACATTAGATAGGAAAGGAGGATACAAAGCAGGAGCTAATGGGACTAGTTCAATTTTTGTTGATAAGCCTTTTCTTGGTCCCTCTTTCTCCTTGCATCATCTGCCCCATCAGTTCAACTGATCCCCCTACTAGCAGGCCACAGAACTCCCAATATTTGGGGTTCAAGCAGGACTATCCAGGAACCCATGCATGTTTCTGCATCTTCCTTTTTATTTGTTTTCAAACTCTTTCCCCCACCCCCATCCACCAGAATGCTCTCTAAAGACTCCCAGCATAGTCTCCCCACAGCAAAGGTGGTGATCACAGCTAATGCGATGGAATTGTGCAACACTGAGATTCTCACAGCCTGACAATTTGACAGACCTGTCCCTTCCCTGGAACAGATGGGAATGGCAACAGCAGAGGTAAGTGCCAGCTTGGGGTGGAGAACAAAGAAAATGTGCACAGTTCATCAGGGAGCTGCATACACCAATCCAGTTCATAACAGCTGCATGAATAAACAATGTCAGACACTGCAGAATTCTATGAAATGCTTGAGTTTATTGAATTTGAATGTGTATGTACCTGGTTATCTCTAGCTAGCCATGAATCTGGGTCTCTCCTACAGTGTATGTATCATAGTCACATGTCCTCGTCCCATGACTTTTGCCATACTTAGCCAATTAAATTCAGTAAATTTCAGTACTGATATCATAACAGTTTGCAGAGTAGTACAATTTTTTTCTTTTTCTGGTAGTGGTGTGTATAAATTTAATATATTCATCAGAGCAAATCTTTCGGTGTGTGCCTTATAAATAAATAAATAATGGTTGGCTTACACAGGGTTCTGTTTCCTTTTGGTGGTGGTCGTGTGTGTGTGTGTGTGTGCTCGTGTGTGTGTGTGTGTGTGTGTGTGTGTGAGCTGCAATGTTTACTATTACTGTAAAAAAATATAAATTATAAAGACGTATATCATGTTAAAAATAAAAACGGTTTGCTCTGCAGTGTAAAAATGGGTAAAAACAGAACAACAGTGAAAATACAATATTGTAATTCAGCTGCAGGATCAAGGGTAAATACAACATAAAATGGGAAGCACCACGCCCCCACATGAAATAAAACACAGCATCTAAACTGGGCTATCAAATATAAACACACTGTAAAAGTGGATAAAATTCAGACCCCCCCCCGGAAAATGAGATCATACATCCTAGCTGGATTATTCTGGGCAAATACGCTGAGGTGGGTGCAGTATAGGAGAATGAGATTAACTTTTTGGTTGAACCCTCCAAGGCACACCTCAATGCTTATCACTGGCTGCAGGGTGGGGGTGGGGGTGGAATGGTGGAGCATTACAGCTGATGATCCCAAGTCACACCCGACACCTGTTAGTTTCTACAGGGTGGGATGTAACAGTTGGAAACCCTAATGTGTTGGTATTTTCATTCCAAGTTATCAACATGGGCTTTTTGTGACCCCACCTCATGAAGAGCAGCAGTATCAGTTCGTTAGCAGAAAAGTGATTTTGCACAGTGACTGCACCATTTGGCATCACAGATACATAAAGACATTTTGGGCAGGATGTGAAAAATTATAACTGTATTCTTCATGAGGAGGTGTAAAAAAATGGCAATGCTGACAATCTGGAGAGAGAAAATATGAAAAATTGGTGAAGTCATGAGCATGCATAGAAACTGCGCAACGCACGTCCGTAACCCAATTATTGCAGTATAGCGCAGTGGTCTAAGGCTCTGAGCTGCAAATCTGGTGACATCCAGCAGACCAGACATGTGTTTGAATCCCACAGCTTCCACTTGCATACTGTGTGGCCCTGAGCAAGTCACTTAACCTTCTTGTGCTCCCAGGTTGCTCCTGTAAAAAAGCTTTCAGCTTAGTGTGCTACACCTGGTTAAACAACCAAATAAAAAAAAAATATTTTTTTTAACCACATTTTAAACATAGGCATTTTGGGACCTCCTCTCATGAACAGTGGCACTGTGATTTTGTTAATCTGTACCAAAAGTTGATCTGCCACAGCGACCACACCATTGTACACCACAGGTGCGAAAACACATTTCAGGCAGGATGTGAAAAACGACAGCTGTTTTGTTAATAAGGAGGTGTGAAAAAATGCCAGTGTTGAAAATCTGGGATGAAAATATTGCAAATTTGCGAAGTTACAAGGGTGCGTGGAAACTGGCAACACATGCTTGCAACACTGTCATTTTATGGACTTTCATCACCAAATTTTCAACATAGGCATTTTAGGACCTTTCTCATGAACAGTATCACTGTCATTTTGGTAATCTGTCCCTAAAACTGATTTCCCACAGTGACCATGCTATTCTGTGCTGGAAGTGCAAAAACACATTTTGGCCAGGATATGTAAAATGGCAGCTGTACTGTTCACAAGGAGGTGTGGAAAAATGGCAATTTTGAAAATCTGGAGTGAAAATATTACAAATTCATGACGTTACAAGCATGCATGAAAACTGCACAACGTACACTCGTGAAACAGTAACTTTTTTGATTTTTTCACCAAATTTGCAAAATAGGCTTTTTGAGAGCCCACCTCATGAACAGAGGCACTGTTGTTTCCTTAATTGATCCTGAAAGGTGATTCTGCATAATGCCATGACAGTGACTGAATTCATGAGAAGGGGTCCCAATAACCCCATGTTGAAAATTTGGTGCCAAAATTCCACAAAATGGCTGAGATATGCATCAAAGTTGAAAACACCTTGTTTATGCCATTATACAGCTTACCCGCATTTCTCCAGTTCATGGTCAGCTTTGAAGAGTACAGACGTGTTCCCGGTCCACCTAAGATCGTCGCACCAGGCTCTGGAGATAAGTATGGGGTCAGGGGAAGTGTGGGGAGGCAGGGTACTCAGAGGGTGAGCTCGGGTTGGGGGAGGGAGCAAGAGAGACCACGAGGGACCATTTTCTGTTTTACAGGTAATAGAAAAAAAGAGAAACATTGCATGATTTGTTTTTTAACAGGGACATTTGGCACTCTGGGGTGGGCTCCCAACATGCCATCTGAGTGTTTGAGGTGGCTGTAGCTGATGGGGGATTGGGCACCCCCATCAGCACACAGCAAAGGGGGGGACATTATGACAATGGGGAGAGGGTTCCCCCATCAACAACTTAAACTGGGAAGGGGGACTAGCTGATGGGAATTATGCCCTCCATTGGCAAAAAAAGACTGTTGTGGGGGGCTCACGATGTCGAATAGGATTGGGCACCCCCTCAACACACACTTGGGAAGGGGGGCATTATACTGATGGGTAGTGGGCTCCTCCATCAGCAAATGAAGTGGGTCAGGGCATGCAACAGGGGGATTTGTCACCACTGAAGTTGGGCAGCGACAGTCAGTGTTGCCATGTTTAGGGAAAAATTCAGTAAAGGCACGTCAGGAGGCATGTTACTGTGTTGCTGCATGAGGAGCTTTGATCTGGTGGCCAGTTTACGTATGCCTGGTGTCAGCACCTGTGTGCTGGCTTATTGGGGAATGAGGAATGCACCTACTGATGTGTACCCTGCATTTGCCCACAGTGACCACCTCCAAATCTGCTACTACTGCAATATGTTGGCTGGCACTCACGCGCGAGCCACTATAATGAGTGAAATCAAAACCCCAATGAAAATGAGATATTGCATATCAGCTAGGTTGCCATACTGTACATAAATTCAGAGTAAAAAGGGTTATAATAGGGCCCCCCTTAAAATGAGACATTGCACCTCAGCTGTGTTATTCCAAACAGCACCCGGCCTGGACTGCCTATGTCACTTTCATTCTTATTTTGGCTTGTTTGCTTTATTTTTAGCTGGTATTGGCATTGGCAGTGGGTGCACTACAGCAGTGATCAAATGGATACACAGAGGCTGTCGTGCCTTATGGCTGCACTCCCCTCCATAGATAGAGACACACAACAGAGCCACTGCCCCTTTGCTGCTCTACACCCTGAAGGAGCTCATCTCTGCTGCAAGAGCAGTAACTTTAATTACAGGATTGCCTGCAGCATTAGCTCAGGACCCAGAGTGTATTATGTTGCTCTTCTTTGGCCTTCACTGACAGCAAGGGGATCACTTTTCATGTTTGCAATTGCTGTTTCCAGTCCCCTACCCTACACCAAGCCTCCAAGTCTGGCACAGGAGATTAAATATGCACTTCCTTCTGCCCGTTCCTCTGCATTTCAAACACTGAGGGGAAGGCAGACCAAAGAATCCAGCAGTTTGGTGAAACAGAGACAGAACACTGGAATCTAAAGGTGCTGTGTGCTCAAAAGTAGGGTCCCGGTGCTCCGCCAGGAGTTGCTAGCCCCAAAACATAACAACACCAGTCCCAGAAAGGCAGGCAGTCTCAAATGGTCACAGTTCCCAGGACAAAGTTACAGACACAAACAGTATTTTGAATTATGCAGATGTTATTCCTTGTTGCTGGAAACTACAGATCACAGTAGTAAAAATTCAGATATCAGTGGGCAGCTACCTTTGCCACACAACCCAGTTTCCAGCAGCAATGAATAAAACCTGCATAATTCAAGATACTGTCTGTGTATGTACATTTGTCCTGGGAACTGTGACTGTTTGAGAGTGCCTGCCTTTCTGGGACTGGGGTACAGATAGAACATAGACAGGGTGGAGGCAATCCAGAGGAGGGCAGCTGTTACAAGATTGCATCAAAACCCTACAATAAGAGATGAGAGTTCTCAAGTTGTACACCCTGGAAGACAGGAGAATGAGAGGGGGTACGATAGAGACCTGCAAGCACCTCACAGGGGTGAACAGGGTGCAAGAAAGGAGTTTCTTTTAAATGACAAAAAGCACCAGGACCAGAAGGCATGTGAAGAAGCTGGACTAGGGAGTGTAAGATGGATGTGAGGAAGTACTACTTCACAGAAAGAGTGATGGCCGCCTGGAACAAACTGCCAGTGGCAGTGGTACAGGTGAAACAGTAGGGGCCTTCATGCATTTATGATACGGACATAGGGAATATTAGTAAATACCATAGGTGGGGAGGAGGGATGGCTGGCAGAGATGAATAAGGGTCTGTGGAGACAGACTAGGCTGGGACTATGTGGACAGACTGGGCCAAGCTGTTTTTTTCTGCCAACAAATACTATGTTTCTTTGTTTCTATGAGAGGCCTTCCCTAGACCCACTACATATCAGGGATCTGTTTGTGTAAAACAATAGGGCGCTTTAGCCCACTGGACCACCAGGGCCACTGTATAGAAATACCAGCCACCAGGAAGGCACATTTATTTCCATTCAGACCACTCACTGGGCAGATGGATAACATGGACCCCTTCCCCAACCTTTACCATTCAGGCCATTCACTGGGCAAATGGGCAACTTGGACCCCTCCCCCATCCTACACCATTCAGACCTTTAACTGGGACAGATGGGTTACCTGGACCCCTTTCCCAACCAACAGCATTCAGACCATTCACTGGGACAAATGGGTAACATGGACCCCCTTTCCAGAACTACACATCACTTTCCTATTCCTGTTTTATTTTTACTTCTCTGTTTTCTGTTTTTCTCTTTCTTCCTCACTGTTCTCTAGATTAAGTTTCCATATTTTCCTTTCTTTTCCACTTTTACACTCAGTTTTACTGTAAATTACATTTTCATCTACAACGTCCTTTACTTCTAATCTAACCTTAGTCCTTTGTCCACCCTATGCTCTGTCCCTCCTCTCACTATTAGGTTCTCCTGTTATACAAAACTATTTCTCCTTTATTTCCCCAGATCTGCCATGATTGCAACTCTTTATTTATCAATAGGTGTTCAAATACATGACTTGTGTATTCATCGAATATTTGTCAAATACACTGGGGTATTCAGGTATGTGATTGTACTTGGGTATTCAGCTATGCTGGTATTCAACCATAATGTGTACATTTATTAAAATGCTGTAAACATGAAAAAAATCACCCCAGAATTGACAAATAAGTTGTTTTCAGATCAGCATGTTTAAAGGGTAATACTAGGTTGTGAAAACATACTATACTGTTGCACAGTCAGGCAGTGTAAGTGTAGTTTAAAGGTAAACACCAGTTACCTTCATGCACTCTCCTGCCAGTGCATATTTTGACCCGATTAGTGTTTCTGTGTAAAAATATATATTTTCTAATTGCATTTTGGTATTAACACTTCCGTTTAAAAAATGCTCAAAACATCCGTTTAGTTAGGCTTCCCCTTCCCCCCATTGGCAGTTCTTTTTTCCTTCCCTGGTTCCTGGCCTACCTATCTACCAACTCCCCAGTCCCATCACCTAGCATCTCGTGGGCTTGCCTTCAAACTCCATCTTCCACATGCCATCTCCCTACAGGGGGGGCTATGGGCTAGGGGCAGCAGGGCCATGCCCTGTGCCTGCCAGACCAGGTCCCAGATGGAGGAGTGCCACATTGCCAGTGCAGGGTCTGTGGAGAGCTCCCACCTGCATCTGATCCTCCCACTAACTGCTTCTGGGTGCACTACCACCTGTGGTCACCTATGTGGCAGTGGAACAGCAGAGCCAGCAACATTCCCTCTCTGGAGGAGCAGAGCATCCTCCTGGATGCTTGATCCTCCCCCCACCCAGCCAGTCCCAATGCCCTGCACTTGTTCCCAAATGCGGATAACCAGCATCACAACAGTACCGATGTGCTGAGAGATCAGCTATCAGCCCATTCTAGTAAATGGTGCTCTTTTACAGAATGAGAAAGTAACCAGTGGAGTCCAGCAGGGGTCAATGCTGGGACCAATACTTTTCACCATATTCATCAGTGACATTGCAGACGAATTGAAGGGAAAGGCAAGCCTGTTTGCAGATGACAGTAAACTTTGTAACACATTGGACATGCAGGAAAGGGTTGAAAGGATGGAGTCTGACCTAAGGAAACTGGAAGAATGGTCCAAGACTTGTCAGTTGAAGTTCAATGCCAAAAAATGCAAAATTATGCACCTTGGAAAAAGAAACCCAGGGACAAATTACTCATTGGGAGGTGAAACGTTAACCATTACTGACCTTGAACAAGACCTTGTACTCATAGTATCAAATGTCAGGAGGGTAGAAAGGCAATGGAAAAGACGTCACAAAGCCAGCAGCATCCTAGGATGCATAGGCAGGGTATTACAAGCAGAAAGTGAGAGGTGATGACCCTGTTGTACAGATGCTTGGTGAGGCCTCACCTGGAGCACTGCATCCAGTTCTTGAGACCGTACCTTAAAAGGACATAAACTGATTACACCCAGTGTATAGAAAAGCTACAATGGTGGTCCAATACCTCCACAAGAACCTTATAAGACTAGACTTAAGCAATTAAACTTGTACTCCTTGGACCAGAGAAGAGACAGGAGAGACGTGATATAGACTTTTAAATGCTTCAAAGGAATCAAAACAGCACAGGAGCAGAGCCTCTTCGGTGAAAATAAATAGGCACTTATCAGAGGTCACAACAGGCATTTGGTGTGGGGTAAATTCCAGAGCAATGTCAGAAAGTTCTTCACAGAAAGGGTCATGGAGCCTTGGAACAGACAGCCACAGGAGTTGGTGGAGGTAAAGATGGTTAGGGAATTCAAGCTATTTTGGGAAAGGCATTGTGTGATACTGAAACAAAGAAGTGTATCCTGGGGGGGTAGTTAAACAAACAAACAAACACATGGGCAGACTAGATGGATCAAGTGATCCCCATCTGCTGTCACATTCTTCTGTTCTTATGTTCTAATGTGTCCCTGCCGGCCAATGCATTGAGTCAGCAGGGCACATGAGCATAGCTCTGACATGGGAGAAATGGCTCACACAAGATGGCTGCGAAGAGCCTTGCTGAATGGAAATTTTCAAGCACTTTTTAAATCTAAGTTTTAATATCAAAATTGTGAAAATGTTAGAAAAAAGTTTTGTTACCAGACATGTCAGTGGAGCCTATGCACTGACAGGAGAGTGCTCAATGGTAACTTGTGTTTTCCTTTAACAGATTAGACATTTCTTTGCTTGTTCTGTTCTGTCTGATAGGTGTACTGAAAAAATGAAGTGAACATCTATTTTGGAGCCAGGAGTGAATGACTAAGCAAAGAGTTGCACAGAAGGGAGAGAAAGGAATTAAAATGAAAACTGTTTTTGGAGACTGGAAAGCAAAGCTGAGTTGCACAGTGGAGCAGATATTCAGATTGTCATGCTTTTAATTTTTAAAATGTTTTAAATAAAACTTCATTTTCATTTATTTTATTTTTATATACTTTATTTTGATTGCTGTTCGACCTGAAAATTAGCACATTATAAGAATTAAAGTCTGTAGATCAGTGCCTGGATATACCAGGATAGGAAAGGTTGTACTGTAAAAAAAAAACACAGGAGAAAAAGGTTTTCAGTAATTTCCCAAGATCATTATGATTTTAACAGCAGCAGTGGTCATAAAGATTTAAGGTCAGTCATAATGCCAAGCAACAAGTGTAATCACATCGGACATTGTCAGTAAAATCCAGAGCAGTGATCAGAAATCCAGAAGTATAGTATTCAACTAAGTATTCAAAGTTGTCAGGCAATGACAGCACACTGTCAGGCTGACAAGTACAACCTAGTCACTTAAAAAATCAATTGGAGGCATACTGAAATTAATAAAAATAAGCTGCTACACATTTTCAGGCTGCAAATGGGAGCAGTGTGACTGAACAATATCTCCTGCAGTGCTGAAGAGGCACTCCGAGGGTATGCTTGTCAGGGGCCACACAAACTATTTACATGCTACCTGGGATAAAGCAGGATAGGATTGCTTTTTGGTGTTCTAGTATGTAAGAGGGTCAACAAGTCTTCATCAAAATATGTAGTGAACATTTGCTCAGTAGAATGTGGCAACAGACATGTCCTCTGCTGCTGCATGTTCAGCAGAAAACTTCTGAGCCACAACCAGTCATGTTGATGTGCTTTTGTAGCCTGAGGCACAGTGTCATGGGTCTATGTGACTCATCCCATCTTCTTGCATCAACAGGCAACCTCATTGTCATTGGCATGCCACCTGCATCCACACCACTGTCACTTGGGCTGCCAGTGCCACTCAATATTGCAGAACTGTTTTGCCCCCCAACCAGCAACCTCTGAATGGAACAGGTACATCTCCCTCATGACTCCCTCGAGTTAGCGACACAGTTGCTGCTGGTACTCACTCTCTCTGTAACTCTGCATGGCCATGCACAGTGCCTCACATCTGAATCTTGGGTCTAACATGCTTGTGAACATGCAGCTAGTATTGTCATATACAGTTGCAAACTGTGATCTTAACTCCCAAATAAGCTTTTCAGTGAGTTCTTTGATGGGTTCTGCTAACAAGTCCATCATTCTGCACTCCTGAAAACTCCATGGTTGACATAAAGAGAAGGACAGCTGGAATGATCTGACTCAGTGAAGCTGTATTGTAGCTTAGGTCATGGTGCATTTCTCAAAGGTAGATAGAACCTGGAACATGCCTCAATGGTGCTCCAGTCCTGGGACAGCAGTACCCCACCAATGTTCTACCTGATGGTTACCTCATGTAGAACTCCTTCTGTTCCAGCAAGCATTGCAACATATAAAATGTACTTTTTCATTGTGTACTGACATCTTGAATTAATCGATGATTTGTTAAATCAAGCTAGTCCTGAATAGTTTTCATCTCTCAGTTTGTCTTAGCAAAGCAATGGAAATGGCTACATATGCCTCTTGAAGTACAGTATTAACAACCTGACAAGTGCTCATGCTGCTCTGGAGAACACCAGTGACCACAAGGTTACATAGAAGCATATAGAAACATAGAAAGTAGGCTTTTGAAATGGCACAGCTTGCTCCTAGTCCCAGCTCCAGAGTGGATACATGCAGGTGACGTAGGTTCTTGTGTGTGGGGGGGGCACACCGCAGACTGTGCATCTGCTGTCTCACCATCTGAACTGGTTTGTGAGGCACTTGGTGGTGTGCCTGTAAGAGAACATGAGCAAGGACTGTAAACAAGATTTTGCTAGTCTTCAGTCACTTACTGCCTCTGCCACCATCACCACCAGCAGCACCATAACAGAGTCAGGAACTGATTTTGCTTGGCATGAAGAGACAACTCCAGCAGGGGCTTTATCCAAGTTAGCCACTTCAGGATACTTTTTCAGAAGGTGGTACCAATAACATGTTGTGCTCATTTTATCAACATTTTTACTACAGCTGAGGCTCTGGCCACAGTGTGAACAGACATGTCTCCCTTTATCAACCTGCTGCTCAGAACAATATGTCTGTATATCACTGGAACTTAAACCTGTACCTGATCTCATCCCTCTTGTGCACTGCTTGTCACCCCAACCACCAGATTCTGTTTGGAGTGCTGTGGAATATAGTTATGAACTGACAGCAGACATAGTATCAGAACCAGTAAGAAGAGTAAAAGTTAGTATCGACTGCTTGTTTGTTTCTTTTAGCAGGAGGTTGATGTGAAGGATGAGAAAGGAGGAACACTGGCAGATGTTTGTACCTACCTTCAGCAGCTGTTTTTTTGAATCACTTTTGACTTGAGTGCTTCCTTGTGAAATAAGGCGAGGACTCAGTTTCAGTATTCTCAGACTCACTCGGGTCACTGTTCTCAGAGGATGTGTCATGGAACACATCTTCTGGCCTTTTTTAAATCTTCTGGGGTAGAAACATATTCTGACCCAGAAGTCATTTCCTCACTGTCCTCATTATGCTCAAAAGAACTGCTTGGATTTAACCACCAAGGCTGTGGTTGAATACTTCTATTGTGAACAATGTTCATAATGGTACTGGTGGGTTTGGTTGCATGATAACAGTGTCAGCAGCAGCAGCAGTAGTGGAGGTGGTGGTGACGGGGGTAGAAGCAGTATTGGAGGTATTGCTGAAGGTGGGTACTGGCAGCAGCAGTGGAGGAAGTGGTGAAGGTGGCAGCTGATGTGGCAACAGTATTGGTCACTACAGAGGATGAGACTTGCACTGGAACTGTGGCAGTGGTATTAGCAGTTTTATCACTGGTTAAAGTAGAATCTGGTCTGAATGGAGTGAAGGAGACAGCAGGATGGTGAATACATGTCAAACATCAACCCCTGCCTGAATCACTTTTGGAGGGGCCAGTTCACAGACATTTTTTGACTGTACTTGATTGCTTCAATGTGCTTACACAACTAAATAAGATGAGATGAGATGATACTTGTGTAACTTGATTTGCTTTATGGCTCTTCGCCTCTCTATTCATGGGATATACCCCCCTGTAGGAGTACGATGCAAGGAACCCTAGAGGAGGGTTCCCCCCTACAGGTGCCATGGGAATGATAGTGTCAGCTAAAGGTAGGTTAAGAAGAAGCCCAAAAAGAATAACCAAAGGTGTTGAGCATTGAAGAGGTGAGGATGATGAAAGAACGAATTCTGAGAAGATGATAATGGCTGACTTCTTAAGGAGAGAGGGGGAAAGCCGGGGGCCACCATCCTCCTCCATCCAACAGTGGAACCTAACTAATTAACCATAGAAAGTACTAACTCTAGCTAATATTATGCCCATTGGCATGGAGGAGAGGAAAAATTCCCTTTGAGAAGTAAACCTCTGGGGATCCAAGGCCTAGGTCACCTTCCCTCCAGGTTGACGACACTTGATTTGAGGACATATGTTGTTAAAGAGAAGGATTCATTAATGAGAGGGGTACGAGTAGGGAAGATAATGATGGAATAGGGAAAACCCCAAAAAGAAAGCACAGATCGAAGAGCGAACATAAGGCAGCAGGGACCCGAGAGGGGTACACTCGAGTAGGCGATGAGAAGGAGCCAATTCATGTAGAAGTCAGAGGAACAAGAGGCATCCAGATGTGCTCATGAGAAGACTGAGTATAATGCAGACTGGCTTGATTGAGTGATGCAAGTGAGTGGACACTGAGGCTGATAAGGCAGGCTTGAATATGAAATGTGAATGACTAGACCCTGAGGTCAGAGTCAATGAGTTAGCATAGGATTCAATGATAGGAATGCTCAAGGAAGTGATACACAGATAAACCCTGAGGTAAGGAATCAAGGTACAGGATAAGTCATGGCGAAGTAGTTAAAGCTGGTGCGGTTCAATGAGGTGGCATACGATTCATGATTGGTATGCCCAAATGATAACCAAAGTCAGGAACTTGATGAAGATGGCAGGAGTTCCATGGTTCAATGATAGGTAGGGCTCAAAAGAAATATCAATTTCAGGCCTCGATTGAAGTGAGTCCATGATGATGGGTATGGAATGTGATTAAAAGGATACAGGAGTGAACTTGAAAATGAACTGTGTACAAAGGTTGTAAGAGTAAGTAGGATCCTCAAAAGGAGATAGACTCTGAGGCAAAGAAGGCATGTCTGGAACCAGAGGGGAGGTGAACCAGAGGATACACTCAGGATGAGCGATAGAGTGGAGAAAATCGGATGATGAATGATGAGGATTGAAGCCATGAGTGGAGTGAATGCATGATGGCTGGGATGATAGGAATGGCCAAAAGAATTATTGAGTGCAAGCCAGACAGTAGCAGCCAGGCAGGAGAAGACTGGCAGGAGACCCAATGAGAGGTATACTGGATTGATCGATGAGAGTAAGGAGACTCAACGGTCAATAAGACATGATCGAGGACGATGAAGACTGATAATGAGCGCCACATTGGTGCAGTGGTTTGATGAGGTAGTGGAACCCTAAAGAGAAGAGGGAATAGGATGTGAGACATGTGGCAGGAGGGCCACAGATTGATGATGGGAGTGAAATGGACAATGGACAATGATGAGGGATGGCAATGGAGTGAAGCCATGATTGGAAGAAAGCAATGATGGCTGGCATGAGGAAGGTAAAATAGGAATGGATATCGACAGCAGGCCAGACTTGATTGAAGGCCAGATGGAGTCAGCCAGAAACAGCCAAATGATGTGGATGGCAGAGCAAGTGGGCAGTGATAGGACCTAACGACAGGTATGCAGGATTGAAGTGAAGGCTTTAGCGAGCAATGGTAGAAATGGCATCACAGAAAGGAATTGGGAGAGGAACTGCAAAAGATAAGAACTGACTTTGAGGTCAAATATGCTGCAAATGATTTATTTATAGTGCATTGGGGTTTGTGGTAGTCATAAATGAACCATAAACTATGGTCAATAGTATATGTAGTTCAGTGCGGTTTGCTAAACTGAGTGAGGTGGTGGCAAGCTGTAGATAGAATGCAGTGCACCGTGCCTCATTATTCAAATTCAGCTAAGCAATCATCACAGACAGGAAATATATAAGCAGAAATTGTCTACAGCAATGGAGGAAAAATCTGAAATGCAATAGCACAGGTGGGTGACTGAAGCAATAAAACTCAAAGCAGCACTTGCCAATGACACACAGCTTAGTGCACTGTACACCTGGGACAGGACCATTCAGTTGAGTCCTGCAGAACTATAGAAAAGGTAGTCATGAATGTCACACCATTTGTGAGATAACGAAAGAAGGTGTGGGAGTAGTGGACCTCCGAATCTCCCAGCTGCTGCCAGCCAGTGTAGTGAAATCAGAACCAATCAAACAGTTTGCACAATGGATCACTAAAAGTTCAGACGGACATGAAAGACGTCACCAGGGCTGGCAGGGAGCACCAGTGAGACGAGAAATGGAGCAAAGTTCCTAGAGTCAGGGAATGCAGGAATATGTGAATGGTACTGATCGAGAACAGCCAGGAAGCAAGGGTGCTGTGCCATATGTCGCACCAAATAGGCAATGGCATGGCAAAGCTGACAGGGACTGATGGTGAAAGAGGGAAATGAAAGTGAGCCAGAGGCATCACAACTGCAAGGAAAGGAGCCGCTGGTAGCAAAAGAAGAAACCTGGAAGGTAATGGAGAGAGATGGGGGGGGCAGGAGCAAAGACACAAAGGAGCCAAGAGGGAGAAGCGGGAAGAAGAATATGGCAGGAGGAAACGGAGAGGGAGAGGAATAGACGACAAGCAGGCAGCAGGAGGCAAGCAGCAGACAGGTGCAGGAGAATGAGCAGAACTGGAAGGAAAACGGAGGGAGGATTGAGGAGTACAGAGCCTCTGGCCAACAACAAAAAATGAATCCTGGTGAGGCCCAGGATGTGTGACCTTTTAAGCCTGATGGAGGAGTGACGTAGTTGCTCCACCCATCGAACCTCGGGCTTAAAGCTCTCCCATTGTGCAACATTTTCACTTACAAGGTAGACTGCAAACAGAAAAGTGGAATAATGTTATCAAGTATTATTTTGCTGAAGCTATGATTACTTCTTCTAATGCAGTTGTGTAGGCAAAAAAAAATATTTTCCAGGAAGTAGAAACAGGAAGAATTATTGATTTTTGCTCGTCCAGCAGTGGCAGTCTGCAAATGTAACTGATGGCTCAGGCAACTTCTGTAGTGTCCAGACTCTGGAAACAAAAATAATTAAAAATGTTTTTTTAAACTATAGTTGTTTGTAACTTATTACTCTTTTAACAGAAGTCTGAAACTCAGACATTTATTACTGGCCTGCAAGTGTGACCCCCCCCACACCCACATATATACCTGGCCTGCCTACCCTAGGTCACAGATAACACCTGTGGTGACTGGACACCAAAGGACTTCAGCAATTTATTTTAAACTGTTATTTGTAACTTTTTAGTGTTTTTAACAGCAGTTAGAAACTCAGAGAGCTTATAATGGGCAGCAAGGGTGCCCCCTTTGCCCCTGCCTGCCCTAGGGCACAGATAATGTCTGTAGCATCTGGAGACTAAATAATTTAAGCAAATTATTTTAGATTGTTTTTTGTAACTGTTTACTGTTTTAACAACAGTCAGAAACTCAGCCAGCTAATACTGGGCCACAAGGGTGCCCCCTACCTGCCCTGGGGCATGAAGTCTGTGGTGACACAAAATGACTTAATCTATTTTTAAGGCTGCCTGTGCGGAGCCCTGAAGACGTTTTGCAAGCTCTAGGAGAGAGTAAGGGGACTGTGGAAGCACATGACCGGATTCCTTAGTCATGTGCTTCCACAGTACTGTGGCAGTATTCCTGTAATCTGCCATCAGTGTGCCCTTTCCCTCCATGGCTGCACAGCCTCCCCCACACTGTGGGGGCACTATTTTTATCTGCCCATCACTTCCACAGTGGCAAGCAGAAAAAGTACCCTGTCGTGCCCAAGATGGTCGCTACAAGTGCAGAGAACTCGGCCTAACTGCAGAAAAATGTTGATACTACTTGTTCAAAAAAATAATTTCTCGCCTACACGTTTTTGAAATACTGTATCTAAAACATTACATCCTCATCAACAGCAAAGGTTTTGTTGTTGAAAAATGTTTTTTTAACACTGTGTTGTTCTTTTTCTCCAATTGTATAAAGAAATCATAAAACACAGTTAATTTTTCCAATCATCAGTTCTCTTCTTACAGGTGTTTAGATCCATGGCTCATAGTAACTAGGCCAGTGGCTTGCTTTCACTTTATGATTTGAGTGTTGACTCCTGGTTGTTAGTGGTGTGAGCAAAGCTGGCTGAAGCTGACATTGCTGTCTCTTTTAGAAAGTTGCCCCAAGGTTTCCAATGCTGGTTGTCTTGCACTTCAACTCATTGGAAGCAGAGCTCGAGGGGAAGGGGCTGCTGTAGCAACGGCTGTGACAAGTCTCACTACTGGTGGCTGGCTGAAGAACGAGCCACTGTATAAAGTTTTTCAAAGGTACCAAATATCCCCATCTCACATCTACCCCTCCATCTTCAACTGCCGTGTCATTGGCCACTCAGCGCTGGTCCAGAACAAGGAAGCAGTGAAGTTCTAACAAAGCATTAAAACAGTTTCTGTAAATCCGCAGCACGAGTTGTGCAAAATGTAATGACTTTGCTTGGGTCCACACTTGACAGGTCGATAAAAAAAATTTTGATTGATTGACAGGTCTCGCTCATGGAGCAGTAGACAGCCTTGATTTGACATGTTTGTCACTGCCCCAGAGCTTGGTCCTGGGCTGCTGAATGAACTGAAGTTGGTGGTTTGTGGTTGTGGTAGGTAGCTCTGTAGTCCCTGGGTCTCTCCCTGCCACTCTGCCTGCGCATCAGCCCAGCTGCCCTACCTCTTCTGTGGGAAATGTGCTCAAGGTGGCAAGTCGGAAGGAGGAGGGGGAAGCCCAGAGTCAGCACTGAGGAACTACAGTTGATCTCCTGTAAAATCAGTAGGATCAACTCATTAGTGTACAACAAAAACACCCTTCCCCCAAAATAGAAACTGTAGTGACTGTAGGCTCACCCTGCAGAACTTCATGTTAAATTATTCTATTACTGTAAATCTTTCTTATCTAGAATAAACTACCTTTTATATGGTGTAGGTTTTAAAACACTTTTTAATGGCACTCTGGAATGATTACTTAGCTATTGCACTGTGTATGGCAGAAGTAGCTATTATTGCAAACATAACGTTGTTCTGCAAACTGAATGTATTGCCAGCTGCTGTGGTGTATGTTTCTTGGCAGTGTTGTGATTTAAAGTGATGTCTCAAAAACTACATCCAGTTGCAACACATCATCATTAAATCTGTCTCTTCCCAAACCCTAATGCCAATCCCTCTCAGCCCCTCTTCCCCTGTACTCTTTAGCCCCAGTTCTCCCTCTGATTGCTGCACATCCCTGTTGGAAGTACATTTAATGAGCTTTGTCACTACTGGGGCCAGGGCTCATGGGGTCCCTCTCTTAAACAGCCTGTTCCCATTACAAGTGTAACTGACTCCTGGTAGTTGGGTACTACAGTGCCCATCATAATGGGAAGGACCTGACCAGAGTTTTATGGCTTTGGGAAACATGGGCAGAGATTTGTGAGGGGCACTAGAAAACCACTCAGAGGTCTTAGTGTTCACATGAAATTAAAGTCAAGCAGTTGGGGAATTATTTAAAAATCCTCAGGATGCTTCAGGCAGCAGTTTCTCTCATCAGGGGTCTCCTGGTTTTAATTGCTAACTTCAGCATGATCATGCATCACAGTAACCCACTGAGATAGCTGACAAAGTCAGAGGCATTGCACACCCAAAGCTTCCTTCTGGGGTTACTAGGGCAAAACAATGATAATATTCTATGCAGGTGCCCTCTGCACCCTTCTGTTACTCCCAGCTTGCAGTAGGGCAAACTTTCTTGACCCTCTGGGCAATAGAAATAGCACTGTCAGTGGAGCTTGGCACATGTGCATGACCCCTATGGAAGAAACTCATCAGCTTGTTCATATCTCTTTGTCTCCCTTCCACTTGTTCGATTTATCTAAAGGACACTACCTTCACCTCCCATTTGACTCGGAGTCACTGCTCTGCGGCAGCCATGATGGCTCTGACCAGAGTTTGTTTTATTTAGCTGTTCTAAGAAATAACCATTCAGCTAATTACATTTACAGGAAAAAGTGTAAGCTTGAAGGCACAACTCAAGGCAGAACAAATTATCCTCTATGCCGATGACGCTGTGCTTCTCACCACCCACAAAGACCCTGCAACCCTTGCACCACAGCCTGCAGCTTGTTTTCACCACTGTCGAGAACTGGTTCACAAAACATAAACTGGTTCTTAACCACAAAAAACTAAATCTATGCTCTTCTTCAGCTTGCAAAACAGGCATAGGCAATATCCACTTGCTATCAATACAAACGCAGGAAACACCCTCGAACAAATGTCATAATTTAAAAACCTTGGAATCTCTCTTGACCCTTGCCTATCTTTCAGGACCCACATTGACAGTGTTGCGAGAATTGTGAACCAATGTACTGGAATTCTATACCAAAACAGACAGCTTCTTACCCAAGCAGCACCTAAGATTGCTATCCAAAGCTCTGTCTTCACTGTCATTGACTATGGCCTAATTATCTATGGCTCTGCCTCAACCCGCCTCAGGTGCATAACGACCTCCTTAACAAGGCCTGTTGGCTGCTCACTGGATGCACTCATACATGTGAGCTCTATGCCCAAGCGGGATGGTTACAACTCTCCAATCACATAAAGTACCTTACTTGCCTGATGGGAAAAAACTACCTTGGGCCTTACTCCACTGTGTATCCAAGACCTCCAGTGCCCTAACACTAACCTTCAAAATACTAGAAGGTCTGAATGTCAGCTTCTATAGGTCCCTCAGTGCCGCACCACTCAGAGCCAAAGATCCTTTGCACACTGTGCATCCAGCTAGCTTAATGCCCTCAGCACTTACATCACCGCCTCCACCTCTCTGGGATTATTAAATCTAGACTCCATCTTCAACTCACAGCCTCCATCTCTTGTGACTGCTTCCACTAAATTCCCCCTCTACATTGTTCTCAACCTCCCCTCCCTGATCTCCGGACAAAGCCGTGTGCTGATCTAGTCTCTTTTCAATTGCCTATTCTTTCTCTTCTATCTCTTCACTCATGTTTCCCTGTAAATTTATGCAATGACCCATATGTGTTACTCATGTTTATTATTACTATGATGTCGCACCTGTACTGTTTGAATATTGTTTTATGCCCGTTTCTTAAATGTTGCTTGTTTTGTTTAACATGTTTGTACTATGCTGACGTGGAACCTTTGTAAAAGAGCCATGGCTCAAAGGTATTGTAATTCCTAGATTTTAAAAAACAAAATAATAAAATAAATAAATAAACTCAGAGAAAAGAAGGTGGAACTCTTCTCTGCTTGCTCTCAATACACTGACTGCAGTGGTGGCAATCAGGCTGCAAATAACTAAGTGCGATACCAAAACAAAGACTGCAGCATCAGGAGAAAAAACATAAGAGTTTTGTCTTTAATTAATAACAATTTAAATAATTAAACTACAGAAAGGAGATAATAATATGCAACCTTTCCATTGAAAACATGCAGCAACTTCAGAATATAGCACAGTGAGCTGAGTAAACACTAAAGTGTTTGCCTCCCCACAAAACAGATATAGTAGTACATAATGCAAAATGAAAAAAAAATCAGCACTATAAAGAAATCACAGGAGCAGGCCTTGTTTTAGCCAGCCAGCCAGCAACAACAGACCCTACCCCCCACCCACCCTGGCCTAAAGATTAAAACAAGATTTGTTCTGTTGTAAAAAAAAAAAATACTTTTAACAATCAGTCAGTCAAATGGAGCACCACAGTCTCTCCACTGAAGAACACAATGGAAGAGTAAAAAAAGTCTGCAAAGATTGTTTTGTTACTAAATCTGATTTAGAAAATCCATAACTCTTTCACAGAGACACCGCTTCCTCTCAGCTTGATTGTCTCTGTGCACTGACAAGGTCATGCACATAATAAAGCTCTGGAAAGTTCTCTGAGCAGCCTGAGGAACCACTAAGAATGTCTCATGAGATCTCAAGGTCTCATCACCCAGCATTCAACAGCAGATTCAAATTCAATGCACATTCCTACCTATCAAATAAGTATCATTCTGATTCAGTTTTAACTCTCTACTTCTCTCCTCTGAGACTTCATCCCTTTCTAGGCCCAAAACCTCATCTAATCTTGCTTTTCAGGTACTTATTAGGGGTGTGCAAGGGCTGAATAGTATTTTCTGAATATCATGAATAGCTAGACTATTGAATATTGTAGAGACCTTTCCAAATAGGGGGATATTCATATTTTAGAAAGTACTATTCATTAAAAAAAAACTAAAAACACCATTTCCCCACCCTAATTATTCTTAAATGTCTGACCCTCCTCACCCTGCTCAAACACAAATAAATATTGTTACCCCAATCTCCCACCCACTGTCTACATTCTGACCCTGCACTCCTCCCCCAGTACCCACAATATTTGTAATTTCAGGATTGTTTAATCCCATGGTGAATGAGAGTTGATGACCGATATACCCCACCCACCTCCACAGCCAACCACTGTCTTCTTTATGTAAAAGTGCTTGTTTATGCTGAAGATCACAGAACCCTATGTTTCCTCTGCCCTGCCCTGCATCTCCATGCTGGCAGCACCTTTAACTCATCTTCCTCTCCCCCCAGCACTTGATTTAGGTGGATAAGGTGGCAGACACAACCCACCCTCCTCCATGGCTGACTGCCCCATTCTAATGAATATTATTATAAGAGTCTAGGAATGCTGGAATCTGACTGGTTGTCAGCATTCCAAGAGCCTTATGTTAATCTTCTTTTTAATGTACTTGTGCAAACTAATCACAAGAGTATTAATTTGGCTGACACAAATTTTTTGTAAAAAGTCTATTGTTAGAATTCAGAGCTGCCATTATGCTTACCGACTGTAAGCCTGAAAAACACAAAAATTCAGACTGCCAGTAGTGGTCATCACACTTCTTATCCATGTAAAGATGTTGCACTGTCAGTTGAGGACTCACCTGCTAAGCTAATGTCCTCAGAACGTCTTTCCTTGTTCAGGCAAGTCTTATAAAAATGCTGTTCACCTAATCACATGCAAGCCGCCTAGTAGAAACACATTATTTGTATGGCAACACAAACAGAAAAACTAAAATAAGGAAATGAAACCCCACATACAACTAACCAGTACTGCTTGCTCTAAGGTCTCTGCCTATCTTGCTTTTAGAGCGCTGTTCATTTCAATTTGTCCCAGCACTGCCACCCTGTGTGTGTCAACTTGGGAACTAATAAAGTACCAAACATTTTAACCACAGATGCCCTGTGTGGCAACTTGGAGCTAAATTATGTAACATTTAACAACAGAAATTGAAGCACTTTCTGTTTGCCTGCTACCGCCACCTGGTCCTGACAGGGTTTTCTAAAGAGGTTTTAGTCATGCAGCCCTATGTCAGGCGTGTATGTCATGGTGGCTGTTTGCTGGCACCAGTTGCTCTGAATATGCTTATGTACTGTTCTTCCTTCCAATTCTGACTCAGACAGCACTGTCCCCTGTCCCTGAGAGACAACACCAACACCGAGGATGAGATATGCATACACCTCAGGTTGCTGCCACTTGGCATGAGGTCACTCCCTCTGGTTATGAATGCAGCCCCAGAACTGGCAGTGAGTGCAGGTAAGTGCTGCTGCCTGCTTGGATATTAGGAGAATTTGTACATATGGGGAGTGTGCAGGAGCCTCCGGGCACAGCAGAGCAAAGTCTAGTACAATAAGGAGAGACTGCCCGGGAAGTTGGGACCTTAATTTTCATCTAGAGAGTGATTTATTTCTGTGCCCAGGCCAGGATCTTAGGTGAACGTTTTGGAAGTGTTACAGTCTGATTATTAAAAGAGGTTGTTCAGCCACAGTCCAGTCATAAAAACAAAAACAAACTACTGACATCACCAGGACTGAATTGCACTGCATTCCAAAACACTTCCAATTTCAAGCCATGCCAACTTTTATTGCTAAGAGTAAACATGTACCTGTTACTGAGGCTTTTCCTTTACCTGAAGCCATGATACCTTGCTGTTGACACCATGGCCATTTTCACAACAACAGGCTGTCAGTTACAGATATAGGATTATGATGAGATGACTCCTGTTCCTTAATCTATTTATTTATTTATTTTCAACAGTTTCACTAGGAAAAGTATACTGAGTTGATAACAGCTTCTTTGCAGATTTGTCCTAGGGAAAAGGAAGTGGAGTGACTACAACATAGTCAAACTATAAAGTACATGGCATGAGGAAGGAAGCAACAAACAATAAGCTACAATCACAAAGCACAATTACAGGGTCTCAGAATGCTGAAATCTGATTGGTTGTCAGCATTGTGAGAGCCTTATGTTAATCTACTACATGCCAAATCCTATGCAGTTTAGCATGGCAAAGAGACTAGTTTCTAATTTCACACAATAGGCAAAGAATATTAATGAAATTATTAAAACTGCAGTAACTTGTAATGCAGTTATAATAATAGCAATAATAAACTCTTGGGGGGTTATGTTAATGTTCAAGTTAGTCACCCCCTGGGGCCAATATGGCATGAGTCACAGGAACAGACAGCAGTGGGCAAAGGAGGACAAATGGCACATGTGGAACAAGGTGATGGGGAAGGGAAAGAAGAGAAAGGATAATCATACTACTCAGGGGCTTATAGGCAGGGATGGAGAGGGGTGCAAGAGAAAGGCAAGAGGCCGGCAAAATAGAAGAACGAAATCTGTCAGTCTAGGGGGAGGCATTGGAATACAGGGGAAGAGTGAAGGGTAAGTCAGTCAGAGGGGATCCAGGTGACGCAGAAGGGGAAATATGAAGACGATAATGGAGAGGGAAGACAGTCCACTAGGAGAGAGTGGATAGAGGAAGGGGATAGGGTGGGAAGCAAATGCCCACTGGGCAGGTATAAAGGAATAAGAGCAGTGGGGGGAACAATACTGAGAAAAGGAGAATAATGGGAAATCAGTCAGATAGACAAGATCTGACCTTGTTAGGAATGGATGCATATAACAGGAAAGGAAATAAAGTCCTAGTGCTTAGTGACTCCACAGTGAAGTGGTAGGGTGGCCAACAGGAGGAAAGAACCAAAAAAAAGGACTGTAGTGTGCTTTCTCCTGGGTATGATGGAAGGAAAGATCACACCCATTCTCCAATCCCAAACCAATGTGGGGAATCACATGTGCTAATTCACCTAGGTTCAAATGACCTGGCAGGCTGAGGGGTGGAGGTGGTTTGGGCCAGGTGCAAGGTGCTAGGGAAGCAACTGTAGGAATGGGCAATCACAGTACCTGTCTTAGAAATTCTGCCTGTATCCAACAACAGTAATGAAAGAAAGCTTAGCATTGAAGACTCAAAGGCTGGTGTGGTAATGAAGGCTTTTGATCAGATAGGGAAGTGGGTAAAAGTCTGGGAGGAGAAAACCCTGTATGCCATAGATCAGTTATATCTTAGTGGAAGGAGGATTAGACCCTTAAGGGTTAAACTAGGGGTGTACTGTACATAGCACAAAACTTAAACTAGAGGGAGACTTCAATGTATGCAGCAGTTTCTAAATTTCTTCAAGGTGGGACTGTAATATCCCCCAGATGATGCATTAGGGATGGGGGTCTTGAAGGAAAAGAAACAAGAGCAGAGGGGAAGGGGTTGATAGGTTTGAGTCAGGAGAAACTAGATGAGGGTGAGCAGGGAGGAGAAAGGGTGAAAGAGTAGGAAGGATCAAGTATTCCTGGCACAGAACATATCTAGCCAGTGGTTCAGCATGGGGAAACCTGTACAGTAGGAGGAAGGACAGAAAGACAACAGGCACTCTGGAGCAGGAGCCTGGGTAATAGGATGGAGGACCTCTAGGCCCTCAGTGACAGTGGGTTACTTGGATCTTATGGCCATTGCTGTGATCTGGGTTTCCCAGTCCATTACTGGGACATCACCATACTGTGGTTCTTCCTCTATAAAACAGGGTGAGGGTGGGTGGCTCTTTGTGTAAGGGGGGACAGCAGCCATGAGGAAGGAAATGGGTAGGGATAGCACAATGTCACTCTGGGTTCAGATCCAATCAGGATCAGATAGGAAGATAAAACTGGGGTAGTCTACTCTGAACCAAAGTGAAAGGAAAGAAAGGGAACTGGAAAGTAAGATCAAGAAGGTGGCAATGCAAGGAGACGTGGAAACCATGGGTGGCTTCATTCTTCTGACATAGATTGGAGCATCCTCAAGACCAGCAGCAGTAGAAGCCAGTCACACCTAGAAGTATTCCAGGATGGTTTCATAATCCAGGAAGTTGAACCAAAAGAGAAGCTGGTGGCATTGGACCTATTGTTATCAAATTCTGCATACATTGCCATACTGTCAGTGCAGCAGTAGTACCTAGCATGCTGACGCTGGTGATCTGGATCGGAGATAATCCTGAGTCATTGGAGGGCTGGCAGGGAAGGATGGTTGATTGTTCCAGTAGACACTCACCTCCTTGGGGTAGGAGGGTGCCCAGACTCCACTGCAACATTGCCACCTGTTTGACCACAGATGGTAGTGCAAGCTGGAACCAAAAACCAGGGGAAGGAGACGGCAGTATGTTGATGCATGTTGCATGCTGTGCATGTACTACTGCATCAGCCAAAGGGCCTTCCTACTATGCTGGGCTGGAGAATACAAAATTGAAAATACCCCCAACCACACAGCATGCCACTTACCACCAGCCATAGGTCCAACACCACTGACTAGGCTTCGGTTCCAAGACTGACTCTAAACTCTGTTGGGGGGGTTGGGGTTGACCTCCGGCAGTCCTTCCCATGGGAGGGTATTCATGGGGGAACATGGAGTGTAGGTAAGTCCCACAGAGGATGGGTGATGGCACTGGGTGGAGCAGTGGACTTCTATGGACTGGTCAGATGCAGGGAACTAAAAAGCATACCAAGTTTTAAAAATTGCGGGGCCTCAGTATAGCTGAGCTCCTGGTTAATAGGGTTTGCCTTTTGGTGTGGTTTCAGGTGGAAATGGGAAAGAACACCTGAACACCAAAAACAAGTTCTTGAGTTCAGGAAAGCAGACTTGCAATGGGGCTAAAAGCAGGAGAACATCTGGCCAAACTCAAGGGAGCTGAGGGAGTGGAAGAGAAACAATTTCTTCCTACAGTGTATAAAAACAAGTGCTTGTTGCCCTGTATGTTACAGTAAAGAGAAAGATGCTGATGTTGATTGCCTGGACACAACAGCACCAACCAAAGGAGCCCACACCCAAATAAATGAATACATATAGAATAATTAATGCTCCCAAGAGGATGCCTGACCTAAACCTCTCCTAGCAAACAATGTGGGGTGGAGGTGGGTCTTGCAATCCACTTGACCACTAGACACTGAACTAGATCTAGAGTTCTTTGCCATCCCTTCCTGGGTCACTGTATCATTTTACCATAGAGTTACTCAGCCTTGGATGCAGTACAGTGTAACTAAACTAACCAACCTGGGTGTGAAGTGGAGGGAATCTTGGGGGCACTCCAATTATGCCTTAGTGCCACACACACACTTAAATTACCTACACTCAGTTTCCAACCTATTATGCATGACACAGTTTGCTGACTGTTCAAACACCCTTAGAGGAGCTGCATAATGCACAAGGCAAGATGGCTGTCCAAGCCTTCATCTGAAAAATCCGAAAGGTTCCACACTGTGCATGCATGGAACATTATGCATGAGTGCAGGTCTGTAGGTGACTATAAATCATGACTTCATTCATAGCCAATCAGGGTTGTTTATTTCTAATTATACCATGGTCAATCCTGCATCCTGATTGACTGACTAACACTTTTGAGCATGGGTATATCCTACGATAACTCGCACAAAAAGTGCCAGTCAGTAACAGTGACAGCAGCACTACAAATACAGTAGTATCCTTACAGCCACCTACCAAAAATTTTAAAACAAACCCACCAACATTTTTCCCTCACTAAAGCCAACCACACCTGCACACAAAAGAAAAGCACATGTACAACCACTTTCTGCATGTTTATTACTGACTGTTTCTGGGCACTGCTCTCACCTGGCTCCAGTAAAAAAAACTCCCAAAGCATGACAATGTCAAGACACATAAAAGTTAAAAAAAAACTAGTGCATCTCTTCAATGCAACTCTCACACTGCTCTCAGCTGCGGAAGCTAGCACTGCTCTTTCTCCCTCCTGCTATCACGTACTGCACAGAAAAAATGCTCACAACTTCTTTGTATTGTTTTTGTACACCTCGGGTCCCAATCACTCTAAAATTCAAACTGCGGACCTGAACTTTTCAACTGCTAGCAACTCTTGCTACTCTCACTCTCTATCATGCAGGCAGCTACTCTGAATGTGATCTCTCTCCACCTCAAACTGTTGCATCCTTTCATTACTCCAAAACAAAAAACACAAAAAAATCATCAAACCTGTCACCCACTTGCAAACACAATGCATATTTCCCACTCCACTCAGACTCAGCAGCCTGTCGCACAGTGCTCTCTCCCAGCTGCCTGCATACTCTGCCAACAAAAAGACACAATTTGATAAACGAAGGAAGGAATGATATTGCTATAAAAATATTGGAAAACAACTCAGTATATCATATATTTTAAAAAAATCTTTATTTTACTAATGTCCCAATTGCATAATGCACAATAATCCACTCCAGGGTGTGGTTTGTTGTGGGATTTACCCACTTTGGAGTGTACTTTATAATTTGCCCTTGCCTCATGACACACCACATCAGGCATGGGTAAATCCCACAATAATCCAAATCATGTTATGGCATAGGAAGCAACAAAGGCATTGCTTGTGCTGGCTACCTCACATCCAGGGACATAGTAAGGCACACGGCTGCAGGCTCAGTGTCTTTAGCCACTGGAAGTGTGGTAAACCAGACAGCCAACACCCTGAAGTGTCTTGTTGCACAAATAAAATGGGTCCATAGACAACTTTTAAATAACAAACTCTCTAAATGTTCAAAAGCCATAAAAACATAATGAACTATTGCCAAAAATCTAAAATAGTCCTTCTGCAGATGTTTTCACCTGTCATTCACGTGTCTTTCTATAAATTCAGTACATTGTGTGATTGTTTACAATGGAACACAAAATTCAAAACTCTGCAGTATTCCAGTAGTAGAATCTCCCTCCTTGCCCCCATACACATGGAATGGTAACATGGAATACATGAATTCAAAATTCTGAGAATTCCACTGGCATGCACGCACTTATGCCTCAAGTGTAGCCAGAGCCTCAGTGTCATCTGTTGCACGGCAAGGAGAAAGGAAGTTCTCTTGCAAACTAGTAAGGACATGAGGGGGAGTTTTTCATGGTCTTCAAAGACATACCAACAATGGAAACTGAACAGTTCTTGATTCTTTTAAATTTGTGTATATGTGTGTAAGGAGAGGCTCTTGAGTGTAAAGAAAATTCAATTATTTTGTTTAATTTAATGGGCTTTCACTTTTAGGGCCTGGTTGAAGTTCTTTATATATGAGTAAAGAGGCAACCATGTTTGTCATGGAAATCAGCAATGAATGAAGTGGCTCATGATTTCTGTATGTAGGTTGTTGAAGTTTCAAATCCCACTGGATGAAATTGTTCAAACTTGCCTGATTATAAAGAATTAGGATCTATGTCTAAGAACTCATTTAGCCTATCTTGAAGCACAATATTTCCAACCGATGTTATAATGCTTACACATTCTAGGTACCCTTATAATCTTATAAGAGGTTGTCCCATGCACATAGTTGTAAAATTCTGAAGTTCTAACTTAAACTAGCACAGTCCAGTTCCTAAAGGGTATCATCTAATATTCTTAATAAAAACAACTGATTTTAAATTATTTTTTTTTAACTAAAGATACTTACAATGATTTATAATATGTTCATATGTACAGTTCCTGTTTCTCTTATGGTTATAAGAGTTTCTTCTCAAGTCCTTTGCGTGCCAGAACTGGTCAGCTGCCCTTTATACTTCTCTCACCCACAGAACTTGAGAATTCAGCTTTATAACCACAAGAGTCACAGAAACTGTACAGTATAGCACAGTGGGTTAAGGCTCTGAGCTACAGATCTGAAGACCTGGGTTTGAATCCCATAACTGCCTAAGTGCATACTGTGTGATCCTGAGCAAGTCACTTAACTTCCTTGTGCTCCCAGGTTGCATCTGGAAACAAGCTTCAGCTTAGTGTGCTACTCCTGGTTAAACAATGCTCCATTCCCTTATATAAACATACTATAAGAAACAATTGTTTCAGTCTGTACACCATTTCCCATGAACCCCTTATGCGGTACACAGTATTATGACCTTAGGCCTTACCCAATGCATACTTAAAATAACATACTGTAAAAGTGTACCACGCAATTCATTTATTATTTTTTTAGGAGTTAATCTTTTTATTACTTTTTTCATAAAACAAAACAAAGTGTAAGTGCATTAGTGCCAAGAACAGCCCCCAGAGCAAGGATGGCGGCCACACTGGGCTAGTCATCGGGAGCAGCAGCAGGAGCAGATAATTTTAATCTATTTTAGTTTATTCATTTTTTTCTTTAAGTTTATTTTGTTGGGTTTTTGGATTTAATTTTGTTATTTGTTATTTGATTTGTTAGCTTAGTGGCAGCTTGATAGGGTGGATAAGTGAGGTAATCAGTCTAGGAGCATTTTTCAGGTTCAGGGAGGATATTTTATGGAGTCACTCATTTGTTAATTTGCCATATTTACTGCTTGATTCAGCGACTCCAGTGTTTCGAGTATCAGAATTTTGTAGCATGCTGACATTATTCGGAACACTGGTCCTAAGTGGCTCATTGTAAACTTTGAGCAGACATTTTTTACCCACCTGGATGGCACTGGATGTCTCAGGTTGGGGAATGAGAAGGAAGGGTCTGCATTTAGTGGAGTGAAAAAGCGAATGGTTCATCAACTCCTGGAGGAATTGCTTTGGCTAGAGTTTGGTATGCTGTGCGTTGTCAGAAGATCTTGCACGCTGATTGGTCTCGGAAGTTTTCTGCTGGCTTGTTGGAGGATTTTGAGGGTTTCTGGAGTCTGGGGCAAGTCATCCTCTCTTAGAACTTCTGGTAGCAGTGTGGGGGTCATGTTTGGCTTACTGGGAGGCGGCAGCTGAAGCCATGATTCATGCAGGAGTAAAGAGACTAGACCCACTGAAGAATGGGTAAATTGTCTCTGAGAATTCCTAGGCTGCCTGGGGAGTTGATCAGTGGGGTAACTCCTGTCGGGAGCTGAAGCAGCAGGTGCAGTGATTGGTGGCAGGGACCTCCTGAAAAGTGCTGTTGGGGAATCCCGACTACTGCCTGAAGTGATCTCTTGTTTGGGCCTCTGTTATCAGCTGTATCAGAGATCATTTGGATAAACATCTTCATTAAGAATCCTCTAGAATCTTTTCCTAAAAGCCTAAGAAATTAAAGATCAACATTGAAGAAGCACTTCCTTGACTCTAAAGACAGTCAGACTTTTGTTTCTTTTATTTTGGGACTACTAGACTATGAACTCTATTATTTCTGTGGACTTTCCCTTATCTAAGTGAGAGGTAGTACAGGTTGAAGTCTTTTTCCTGTTGATTCCCAGAGAGGTGGGTGTTCTTCGGGTTCATAACTCCAAATTTAGAGACTATTAATGACTGATCTTGGCTGTTAACATTTGACATGCTGCCATAAAGAATTTGGATTATTATTTAATGGGGTAGATGTTATTGTGGGTTTTAGGGTTTATTATTTTTTGGAGGGAGTTGTGGTTTAATTTATTTAATTTTATTTTAAATTATTTGTAATTTTGTTTTGTTTTAATTTGTATAGCTTATTCTCTGGTATTATTTGTTAGTTTGAGTGTTTGTGGGTACATGGTGTGGAAGTTTTGAGAGTTGTGTATGTTTGAGTGGTGAGTGCTTGAATGTGCTGTTGGTTATATTCATAATTTTATGATTGTTTATTGTATCTGCAGACTGTTGTAGAGATGTGTTGGGAAGGTGTAATGATGCTCAGGTATTATTCCCCCTCCAGGTTTAGGGACCTCCATCCTTTTTCTTGTCCTCTGTTGTCCCTAGAGTTTTATAGGCAGTGCTGGGCTCTAGGGATTGCCAGGAGGAAGAGTAGGAAGGTGAGGGCTGGGCCTGGATGGGGAATGGAAAGGAGTGGGTGAATGGAATAGTGGGGAGAAGGAGACACCTGGGGTGAAATGGGTCCTGGAAAGGGTCCTCCCTGTCTGTTTCCCATACCCAAGGGCTCTGCTTATGGAAGACAGGTAGTGCAGTCTTCCTCAGTTACTCATCCTACTGCGGTGGTGTTTTGCAATGCCTGGTCCATTAAGAACAAGACTGCTGTAATAGCAGACCTTGTTGGATCATTCGACCTGCCTTGCATCACTGAGACCTGGCTGGATGAGAATGCTGGTCAATTTTGGAGTCAGCAATTCTGGCTGGGTACTAGTGATACACCACCCAAGGATGGATCATAGGGGCAGGGAGTGGCCATCTGTTTTAGATCAGAACTGAGCCTGGTAGAAATACCAGTAGGAACCACCAACTCCTTTGAATGTATCATGGGCGAGGGTGTCGGTTGCAGGATTCTTCTCATCTACTGTCCACCTGGAGATGGGAATGTTTTCCTGTGGGAAGTCATGGACTTTCAGTGTTGACCTGACATTGGGATCCCCCAGATGGCTGATCCTGGGGGATTTTAGTGCCTGGGTCGACAATGAACTCTCACAATTTGATCAAGACTTCTTCCAGCTAATGAATTCGCTGGGCCTCACACAGGTTATTTTCTCCTCAACCCATATTGGTGATCATTCACTGGACTTGGTGTTTCTCCTGGGGGATGGAGATATCTGACTTAGTGGTGGAACCAGTCAGGTCGTCTGACCATCATACCATTGGGTTCAGTTTCGTGGCTCCCCCGAGTAGGCTGGCCCCTATGGAGATGGTCTGGTACCGCCTTTTGAGGGGTGTTTCCCCTGATGGTCTGATTGTGGTGCTGGACCTTTCAGATTTACCGATTGAATGCATGGATCTGGGGGACCTAGTACCTGCCTATAATAAGGCGGTGGTAGTGACCCTGTATTCCATTGTTCCTGTTAATGTTCATCCCTTCAGTCTTCGCCCCAGGTCTCCTTGGTTTGATGATACGTTGAGGGAGTTGAGGAGAGTGGGACAAAGGCTAGAGAGGTGTTGGTGGAAGTTGGGCCTGGAGTGGGACAGACTTAGATTGATGGACCACTATGGGGTCTATCAATCAACAATTACCCATAAGAAGCAGAAATTCTGTCCAGGAAAATTGCTGCTGCACAGAATCGACCAGCCCAGCTCCTCCAGACTGTGGACAGATTGTGCAGTCAATCTGTCTCCAGCCTGGAAGTGCTTTTCACAAGAGTGGAGTGAGAAGTTTGCTCGATTCTTTGCAGATAAGGTTGCCACAATCAGGTCCAGTGTCCTGTAACCCTCTCTAATGGGAATTGTGGTGGTAGGCAGAAGATGTTGGTCACCCAGTTTGTGGTGTGACCTCGACCGGCCCACGATCAAGGACATTGTGATGGTCCTGCAGTCGTTGCAACCAACTAACTGTAGTTTAGACCCAGGCCCCACATGCCTCTTAGTGGGCTGTATGGATAGAATTGTCCCGATCCTTGCCAAAATAGTCTGGATGTCTTTGGAGAGTGGGATCTTTCCAGATCCCCTGAAGGAGGCTGTGGTTTGGCCCCTCCTTAAAAAGCCCTCCTTGGACCTGGATTGTCTGGCAAACTATAGACCTGTCTCTAACCTTCCCTTTGTGGGTAAGGTTATTGAGAAGGTGGTAGCGTTGCAGTTGGATGATTATTTGACCAGCCACAATGTCTATGATTCTCTCCAGTCCGGATTTAGAAAGAGACATAGTACTGAGACAGCCCTTGTCAGAGTACTAAATGACCTCCTAATAGCGAGAGATCAAAAGACCTGTTCCATCTTAGTCCTTCTAGATCTCTCTGTGGCATTTGACACTGTAGACCATGGTGTGCTGTTGGAGCACCTGCGGTTCATCTGTGGACTGTCTGGTATGGTCCTTGGGTGGTTTCAATCATTCCTCAAGGGTAAGACTCAGAGGGTGGTGTCTGGGACCTTTTCCTCAGCACCACTCCCCCATCCTGTGAGGTGCCTCAGGGCTCCATCTTGGCACCCATGTTGTTTGCAGTGTACATGATGCCGTTAGGAGCGATTATTAGGCAGTACGGCTTGAGTTTTCATTGCTATGCAGATGATACTCAGCTGCACATGTCCTTTGTGCCTGGTCAGGATGATGCTGTTTCAGTCTTTAACAACTGTATCGATGAGATCCAGGATTGGATGAGTCTGAGCTGGCTGAGGTTATACCGGAAAAACTGAGGTGCTGATTGTGGACCTGGGTTGTTGGGAGGTGGGTTTTTTGGCAGGAGCACCCTCAGGACTATGGCTTGGGGGTGTTCAGTTAACTACTACAAAATGGGAGCGGAACCTGGGCATTATGTTTGATGACTGCCTGGCGCTTAAATCTCAGGTGTCAGCCATTGTCAAACCCTCTTTTTACCATCTAAGGAATATCATCTAGGTGAAGCACTTGGTTCCTTCTGACGATCTTCCAGCTTTGGTCCACGCCTTCATTACCTCCCACCTTGACTACTGCAACACCTTTTACCTAGGGCTACTGAGGGTTGATATCTGCCACCTGCAGCTAGTGCAGAATGCAGTAGCCAGGCTGTTGACTGGTACCTCTAGGACCAGTCATATAACACCTGTGCTCTGCATGCTGCACTGGCTGCCAGTACAGTGGTGGATCACCTTCAAGGTTGGTTTGCTGACCTATAAGGCTCTACACAACCAGGCACCTAGCTACCTGCAAGATCTACTTCACCCCTACTGCCCCCCCACCCTTTCTGATCCACCAACGAGGGATTGCTAGAGATTCCCAGTGTCCATTTGAAAATATCCGGGGCTAGGTCATTTAGTTTTATGGCCCCAACCCTGTGAAATTCTCTACCTCATCAGGTGAAAGATTACCTGACCGTCCAAAATTTTAAAGTTGCTCTTAAACCTTCCTTGTAGCCTAGCATATCCTGATTTTTAATGGCAGCTGTTTTATTTATTGGCTTTATTTGCTGTACTGTTTATTTATTGATGTGTTTTATTTATTGATAATTTGTACAGGCTCCTTGGTTTTGGAAAGGTGCTTTTAAAAATAAAGATGATTGATTGATTGATTGATTGATTGAGATAAGATGCATCATAAAGTATACCACTGGCATGTGGTGTACAAGAATTTAAGCAATAACGAGTCTAAACTAAACACAGGAGTGCAGTAACAGAAAGCCAGAAGATTACTCCTGACACCATAGAAACATAGACTTTGACGCAGATGAGGACCACTTGGCCCACCCAGTCTTCTCATTTCCTACCTATGGGATAAGTTGCAGATCCTAGTTAACCAACAGCCTATTTCTTCCTACACACCCACAAAATTGGCTTATGTCTGTCCATGCATTCTTGAATTCTCCCACAGTTTTAGAAACATAGAAGTTGACAGCAGATAAGGACTGCAAGGGCCATCCAGTCTGCCCATTTCTTTTTCTACCTTATGAATGTGCCATTGGCCTTTGCTCTGTCAATGGCCTATCTATTCATACTCCCCACAACCTCCTCAGGAAAGCTGTTCCATGCGTCCAGCACCCTTTCTGTGAATAAATACTTCCTCACATTGCCCCTGAATCACCCCCTCATCTTTAAAGTGTCCCCTTGTTCTTGCACATCTCTTTTTCTAAAGATGCTACCCTCTTGGACTTTGTTGATTCCACTGAGGTACTTAAAAGTTTCTATCATGTCCCCCCTCTCCCTTCTTTCCTCGAGGGTAGACATATTAAGCTCTTTTAGTCTCTCCTCATATGGTTCTCTTGCAGACCTTGCACCATTTTATTTGCCCTCCTCTGGACTGCCTCTATCCTGTCTATGTCATTGCAGAGATGGGGTCTCCAGAACTGTACTCAGTACTCCAGATGGGGTCTCACCAACTGTCTGTACAGAGGGGTAACAACTTCCTGTTTTCTGCTAGTAATGCCTCTCCCTTTACATCACAGTATCCCCCCAGCCCTCCCTACTGCCTTCTCACATTGCTTGGTAACCTGAGAAGGCAGTAGGGAGGTCCAGTGGGTGAATTTTTGAATACATGGCAATATTGCTTGGTGGTGGCCCTGTATAGGGCTCTTTGCCATACTCCCATTACGGTATGTCTGTCAATGAATAGAGAGAGTAAACAACCAGAAAAGAAAACCTATATACATTGTCTATGCACGCCTCTGATTCCTGTTAGAGATAGTTACTAATCTAATATGGTGTAGCAGTCAATTAAATGTTCATAGGTTCCACAGAGATGCATCTAGTTAATGAACCCCATCTCAATTGGTTTGGTTTGACCAGCCCATTTACCCTACTCCTGTTTTGGATATGGCTGAATGGGATGGGATTAATCATTTATTATTTTTTTTATTTTATTATAACTAGGAAAAGCATTGAGCACATGTGTTCTTTTTTATAGGTTCAGAATCAGGAAAGTTACAATAGGGACAAAACAGACTGATAACAATGAGACATTACAGTGGATGTTAGAAGTGCCGAACAGCTTACCATAAGTCATTACAGAGGTCAACAAAGAGTGTAAGTGCAAATACAGGTTTACAAAGTATATAGAAATGCAAAGGTATATCCAGTGGACATGGCCACCAACAGGTAGAAACTTAGGAATAGGGTCACAGTCATTAGGCACAGGAACAAGGAGCCTGCTTAGTTAGATGTGTTCATAGTAAGCTTTTTATTTGGCTCAACTTAGTCATATTCTGGAGTGTACTGGGAAGGCTATTTAGCCAGTTAGTTGCCCTAGCAGTAAAGGATGTTACCCACGGCTAGTCCTGCAGAGAGGTTTTGAAATATTGTGTTCGGTCATGGTTCTAGTATGGTACAGGTTATTGACAAAACTCAGGCAGGTTTTTAAGCTTGGGGGAGGTTTAAGTCCTAGAAGATCCTTTTCCCCCTACTATACAGGTTTGGTATTTGATTCTGCTAGCAAATGGTAACTGGTTTGTTAGGGAGTACAGATTAGAACCGTGGGTGCATTTATCTACACCCAGGACCAGTGGGCAGGCTTTATTGCACACAACCTACAGAGTGTGGTTATTTCTGTATCAAGATGGATCCAAAACTCTTTTTTTTAAATATTTGTGTTCTTTTCTCCATTTGGCTTCATTCCAGTCCCCATAGCCCGTCGCCCACCTTCCCTAGGACTTACCTCACTCTGTGTCCCTTGTGGATGACCCCAATAGGAAGAGCTGCCTGGGGAGCCACCCTCAACCCACAGACAAAGTTTAACTTAGGTGAGGAGCAAGAGCCTCGGTCAGTTATGTGGGACCTGTGGTGGGGTGAAGAAAGGCATCCTGTGCAGGTGAGAGATTTTCACTTTTTCCTGCTCCACCCCCAAATGTCGGTGGAGTAGTATGACCAGACACCTTGATGTCAGCAGAGTGAAACTCCTCTCCCAGAAACTGCCTCCAGTGTGCACTGCCACCTGTGGTCACTCAGGTGGCAGTAAAATGGCAGAGACCAAAGCCCTCCCTCCCCAGAGCAGGTGTGCATCCGTGGACACTCATCCATCCTCCCTAGCTGTCCCTCCAGTGACTCAGGCTCATTCCTGAACTGTGGTCAGTGGTGTTGCAAGCAGTAGCACAACTGCTGTGGCAGTGGGACAGTATAGGACTCCCAACCTTCTGCTGGCAGTTTTCACCAGGCTATCCATGTGGGGACAAAAACAGAGTGTCTGCTAGGTGGAGCCCAGGGTATTTGAAGATCTTGACCTGTTCTAGCCTAGCACCCAAAGTGCTGAAAATGTCAGGGAGGTTGCTCTTCATGTATGTGCTGCTGAACAGCATGGTCCTTGTTTTTTGTAGCTGAGCACTAGGCTATTGTTGGAGAACCAGGTTTCAACAGATGCAAAGTTGTATTGCAGGGCATGAGTTAGGCTTTCTTTGCTATGGTGTCTAGTAGACAGTAACACTGTTGGTGTACAGGAAAAGTCTGGCAGTTTGACAGGTTTAAATCTACTGGTTAACATAGAGACCAAACAGCAGCTGATTCAGGATACAGCCTTACAGTACCCCCACAGAGACTGCCCTGTCAACAGAGATTGTACCCTGAATTTTGACTTTTTGGGTTCAGTAGCTTAAATAGCTTTAGAATCAATGAGCAGTGTCCAATGATAGGCCAAGGTTTATCAAGTTTTGGAGTAGGAGCTTGTGATTGAATAGATCAAAGGCCTGGATTAGGTCTATACAGGTTGCCCCAACCATATAATTACACATAAAGATAGAAACATAGATCATGATGGCAGAAAAAGACCAGGGTCCTTCAGTCTGTCCATATTCCATATAATGCCTGGCACCTTCCCTGGAATGTATTGTTCTTCCAGTGTACTAACCCTCTCCATCCTATCTCGATCTCCTCCTGATCTTGTTGCCCAGAAAACCATCCAAAGCCACATTATACTGCTAACTGGATTGTAATCCTATTGGATTACCATCCAAACTCTCATGGATGAGGTTGGTATTTTTTAGCAGGGCAGTGCTAGTGTTCTAGAATTTCCTGAAACCATGCTGATGAGTTCATTGGATGGAGTATTTGTCGAAGTAAGAGGTGAGTTGGTCACTGACAATCTTTTTGAGTGCCTTAGACAGTGGACAGAGGATGGAGATAGGCCTATAGTTGACAATAATGGTCCTGCCACCACTCTTGAAGATACGTGTGATCAGTACAGACTTCCACTTTTTGGGGAAGTGGGAGAAGCACAGTGATGTACTGAAGACTTTAGTGATGGGGGGGTGGATCAGTTCCAGCAGGACTAGGGATAACAGCTTCATGTCTATGATGTCATCACCCAATCTGGTTTGACCTAACACTTTTTTATATAGTTTACATTCTCACTTTCAGTGGTGGCCCTAAAGCAAAATTTCAGGTGGACAATATCAGTGTCATCTCCCAGGTACATATTGGACTTGGGACTGTTATAGTTTTAGAGAGGCGAACCATTAGGGATATATGAGCTAAGGTTGGTAAAGACCTTTAGAATTTAATGGCATTGGGTCTAGGACCTCAGAGCCATCAATGTTCAAAACTGCAGATATTTTTTTTCTCTATTAAGTAGACAGTATGACATTTTTCAGAATTTATTGCCGTTGTTCCAGTTTAAGGTTTGCTGGGATTTGAAGTAGTTGAATTTGTCTGACCTAAATCTCTTTGTGCACTTGTTTCTCAGCTCCCTGTACTTCTGTTGGTAAGTAGTGAGCCCAGATTGCTTGATAGTGGCCCATCATTTGTCCCTCTCATTTATCATTGCCAGGAGTTCTGGTGAGAGCCACGAAGTGGTGTCACACTGACCTTTGTTTTTGACTGGGGCAAATTGATCACAGACTTTGCTGAATTTATTAATCAGGAAGTCAAGGGCCAGGTTGACATCCAAGATCAGATCAAGGTACATCCCATCAATTTGTGCTACATTACTCCTAATCTTGTCTACCCCCTCCTTTTTTTAGGATGCAGCTAAGGGAGACAGAGATGGGGGGGTTGGGATGTTTAGCAACCCATGTACACGGACCAGAGAGTAGTCACTTATGCTGTCAGAGAGGACTGTAACCTCTTTTATCCTGTCGGGGTGGGTTGTCAGTAGCCAGACAATGAGGGTCTGAGTGCCTGCTTTACAGCTGGTCCAGTGCACGCTGTGGCCTTTTGGGATAAGTACAGATTTGTTATATGGTCCTGGTAGCAGTTGCTGATTTTAGAGTTCCTGTTGACTCTGAAGCCACCTAAGACTACCTCGCCCCAGATCAGGTTTATTTGGGTATAATAGTTATAATAGGTATCTAGTCTGTTATCCTGTTTAGCCTGTGGGATATAGGTTGTAAATAGGACCAGGTTTTTGTGGTCATTTCCCAGTATCAGTTAGGTGACTAGACACTCATAGTCAGTCGACCTTTCATTCAGTTCAATTTTAGAAGCTATTAATTGTGCCCTGTAGTAAATAATGCATCCCACACCACACTTACCAAGACTGTTTTCCCTCAAAAAGTTAAAATCAGGGAATGCTATAGCAGCATCAAGGATTTTGGAGTGAGCCAATATTTGGTTACTGCTATTATGTCTGGGTGAACTGCCTCTGTTTCCACCAATGCTTCAGATTAATCAGATTTAGCCAGAAGACTCCCAATGTTTAGAGTCAGTCTTTAGTATCCTGATTTCTTAGAGATGGAATTCATTCCTAGAATAAGCCTAGGGTTGTGATGTATGTTACCAGATAGAAAAAGTAGGAGTGCCAGGAAGACCCTACATGACCTAACACAACTCCTAAAGAGTGCTTTCTTTAGCCTGCTCAGCTTGTACTTGTGGAGTGACAAACTTTAAGCATGTTCTCCTGGCACACCACTTGGGCTTTTAGTGGGGACAGGCTCAAGCAGAGGGTTGAGAGCAGTGGTCCTTGTGAACTTATGGTGCCAGAGGAGGCCCTTCAACTGGATGAGTGAACTCAGTTATCGGGTAGGAATGGATTACTGATTTTTGTTGCCCCAGGCAAATTTACTTACTAGTCCAGCTGTGATTAGGCCAAGCAACATGAGCACTAATGTAAGCATTTACATTAGTTGCTTGCATTCAGGTAGTGGTCAGGTGCTATAAAATTCCCTGGAGCAACAAATCACTCCCTTGACCAGAAAGGGGGAGGGATTAAGGACTTTAAAACCACAGCAGGAAGACCAGTTTGGGCATTAAAAGGGTCTGTTCTGTAGAAATGCACCTGGTGGGCTGGGCTACTGCATTTAAAGAGTTCTACACCTGATTATATAGGGTTTCTGAGTGGAGTTAGTATATGGCAACATACTCAATACTCCACCTGGGAAAGGTGGTGGCTTAGGGCAGGTTAATCTCAAGTGTCACAAACAGATTCTTAAAACAGTCTAACAGCTTCTATGTAGCAACACACTCATGTACTCCACCCAGGCAGAGTGGTGGCTTGGGGAGTTTAAACACTAGTGTCACAAGCAGTTTTTTTGAACAGTCTATCAGCTTCTAGACAGAAAAAATACTAGTATACTGGTCCAAGAATTCCAAGAAGCATTTTGGAGGTGCAATTACCATTCTGCCTAAATTCTGCCGGCAGAATTCTACATTCAGTACATCTTGGGCAACTGTTTTTACAAGATTTTTGCTTAATCTAGCAAATCATATACAACCCTTTGAGAAATACAAAAGTAACTTATTGTTGTGAGCATTTAATGCAAACTGTCCTGTAGTTTAGTATACTTCAATGACATGCTCATAATACTGCATAAACATAATTAGATCATTACAACATGCATGAGACATGAACTTTTTCTTAACTCTGTGAAAGACTCTCATAATGGACATTAAATGTTGTTATAGCTATGTTGATGAGGGTGTTGTCCTGATGACTTCACAACTGTACTATGTTACTGCTCAATTATTTATGTAGTTGAACTGAAAACTTGTAGAGTTCTACCGGTGTGACAAGGTTTGTATTAATATTTGAAATTCATGGGGCTGATTAGAGTGTTACAGAAGCTCCAAGCCTTTTAACGCCCTCCTATCCAGAGTTATTATAAATTCTAAGTTATCATCAATTAAAAGAATACATTTTTAAATGTTGTGAAGGTCGTTTTTTGTGCAAAACTACCATTAAGCATACAGAAACTTGCAAGATCCACTATTGTCAAAAAAAATGTTTGTTGCTGCTATGGTCCTAGTACAACAAGATGTACAAGTTAGGTGATCTGATACCTCTTATTGGACCAACAGAGATTACAGAAATCCTTTAGCTTTCAGACTCAAACAGAGGTCTTCTTCAGACAAAATGGATCCAACATTGTCATACAAATCCAAGACATTAGCAAGTACTTTGTTACTAGCCAACTGCACAGTCACAAACATCTGCAAAGGTATAGCAGTTGCATACATGTACATACTGAAACCACTCGCCACCCTTAGAACAATGTGATGACAGGAAGCATTACAAGTATTTGTCAATGCCTAAGACGTCTGCTTGCATACTGTGACAAGCAGCAGTATCTTGAGGCTATGGGCAGATGCATGCTGCTGCAGTCATTCTCCTCAGGTTCTAATCTCCCTCCTTCACATTCTCAGGTGTTCTTGTATGAGCCAAAGTTGGATTGGGACTCAGGAAGCCTTCACTGGGCCAGTTCCTCAGAACCAGCTGGCCTGGCCTGCCATGTTTGAAAGCCCACATCAACCACCCCACCGTGGCAATACAGCCTTCCTGCATGCCATCTCAAATTTAATATCATGAGTGGCATGCCAAAAACAAAAATGCAGTAACTTACTTCTCTTTCCACCTGTGGCCCTTGCCACCTGAATGGTGGCAACAGCCATGACTGGAAAGAAAACAAAAGGGGGGGAATTGTTTAACCAGGAAAAGCATACTAAGTCACAGCTTTTTTCCAGGTGCAACCTGGGAGTACAAAGAAGTTAAGTGACTTGCTCAAGGTCGCACAGAATGCAAGTGGGGGCTAATGGGATTCAAACATAGGTCTCCAGGTGTGCAGCTCAGTGTTAACCACTACACTATACTGCCTCCAAAGTAAGTGACTGTATTCTTGCTTTTGACGTAAGATAGCACTCTGGATTCCTGACCCTGGTCTCCAAGGGTAGACCACCATGATTGGACACTGAGTAAGAAATTACCCCTGATGTTGTTTCTTGTTTCTTTAGTTGTCCTTTTGGCCTTAAGTTGAAGCGGGTCAAATTATACCTTACTTGCAGTGCTCCCTACTCACTCTACTTGTTTGCCAGGTCCCATACAGGTTCAAGGATTGTGAGAAATCATCATAGGAAATAGGTCAACATGCAACAACATGCACACAAAGACCAACAAGTTGAGATGTACAGACAACATGTGGTAACTGACTAGCTGGTGGTCCCTGGATCTCTCTCTGGTAAAAACACCCCATTTCTCTTGAAGAAAAAAAGTATCTGCTAACATTCAACATGGCCAAAACAGATAAAAACAAACTCTGGTCAAAGTCAATATGGCTGTGGAGAGCTTTTGGGATGCTTTTATCCATTATTTCTAATGGATTTGCACAATGCAGATCTGTAGAGAGGCAGTTTCAATGTGGTCTTTCTTTTACTCATTTTTACAATGTGTTTTCCTATAATATGCCTGCTGATTGCTATATATTTAGCCTGGATGGTTCACAGAAGAACTGGTATCTTATTTTCAGTGGGGGATCTACATCTATGCAATATTATGCTGCATTGTATAAAATCAGAATGCACTAAAAACAATATTTTACATCTGGGGGACATATTAAGTGTCAGAGCGATGCACGAGCAGAAAGATGCATTGCACAAAGAGGGTGCACCAGTTGGCACCGTTACAATATTCAAATAGAATGCACCACCAGAACAGGGTGTGCATACAGTGAAACCCACCAGTATGAAGCATAGCACTGCAGAATTCTGCAGAGTTAGCTGACAGCAAACAATGCAGTTTCAATGGGAGTTAACCCTTTGTCATCCAGTAAACCTGTGACACTGCGCTTCATCCTGGAGGGTGTCATTGTACTTGTTGAAAATGTGACCCTGGATGGAAGTCACAGTGCAGGCAGCCACCAAGAGAGGTGCATCCAGGGTGACCCGACTGAATACCTTCCAGGGGAATGTTTGGCATACCAGAATGTACGTAACCCCCATGGGCGATATTCAGCCCAGGAATACAAATGAGCTAATTGAGCATGCAGGGTGTTAGGAGGCCTTAGGCATGTCATTACCAATAATTAGCATGTTGGCATGACCCGGTCGGCTCCATGTGGGACATGCCCTGAAGTCTCTGCTTGTAAATGGCACCTCCCACCCATGCCATGAGCCCCAATCATACTGGAGTCCAGGCTCTATTGGTTCCATACTGTAGGGACCCCACTCCGTCCCTGATTGCACTGGAATAGACCTACAGTCCATGTCCATAGTGTAGTGCCTCTGCCTCCCATCAATGGTGCACAAACACCCCCCTCTCAGCCACCCAACCTATCCCATTGCATTGACTGGCACTGTGATGGAATTGTACCACTATATCGTTTGGTGGTGTAGCACTGGCAGTAGGATTTTGGAATGTGTCATATGCAGGCACAAGCTGTGTGTGTGTGTGTGTGTGTGTGTGTGTGTGAGTGTGAGATAACCCCTAGTGGCCATACACCTCAGGCGCTTGCATGTGGATCCATCATCCCAGTACCATTGCACTACTCAGTGTGGGCGATTTCTGATGCTGTACTCCTCACGAAGTCCTGGAACAGGCATGTGCAGCCAACCTCCCATTCATTTGCACAATCAGGGAACCATGGCTGAACTATTCATAGCCTGGAGTGTACACTGCAAATGGCATTGCAGGATACCGCACCCCATGGCTTAGGATACCTCAGCAGTCTGGAGGGTGGCATGTTACACAGGGAGAAAATGAGGAGTGTGGACTTGCAGTGGTGTATGACAGTAGGAAAATACAACATTGAAAAGGCATGCATTGAGTATGCAATTCCCTCTTACGGTTTGCTAGGGGCGTACAGTGGCTGCATGCACTGGTGGGTCTTTCAGCTAGCGTGGTGCCCCAATTCCATGGTACAGTCTCCTGTGTCATTCTGGAGTGCAAGTCCCAGCCTGGGTCCAGTGCAATCAGTGGCTGGCTGTAGGGTGTGGAGGGCAGTACCAATCTCTGCAAAGGTCAGGTATGGGGGATTGAGGGTGTCTGTATACTGGGTGGTGGGTGTGGGTCCTCTATGCCATGGATATGGACCATGGTTTCCTCTGATGTGATTGGGTTTGGGTGGCTCATACTATGGAGCTCTTTAGGGACAGATTTGGAACAATTGGGGATGGGAGGGCTGCCAGGTTGCTTGCACCTGGGTGCACTTCCGCCCAGCCCGCCTGTGGGTGACTGGCCAGTTTAGACCAGCTATTCATGGCCTATGTGTAGACACCCACTTGATTTGCGGCATTCCATTTGTGTGTGTCCCTGGCCCATTCCTAGGGTGGCGCATCCCGCACATTTGAATATTGCACTGTATAGCATTGTTGGAGTTGCACGTCACATCTCCCTTTTCCGCCAGGATGCGCTGCACATCTCCATTGAATATGGGGGCCTTGGATTAGGTATCCTGCATAAATACATTATAAAAATGGTAAAATCATGTCCCCACTGAAAACAAGATATTGCATCTAATCTGGGACAGCCTGAGTAAATACAGTGCAAAAATGTGTAACTGAACATCCCTGTGACAATGAGATGTAACATTTCCCCTGTGGTATCAGGATACAAAATATAGGATAAGAAATATTCAGTGCTTCTAGATCCAAATAACCATTTTCTTGTAACAAGACCTCATTTTTTCTGTATTTTCCCTGCAGAGGCAGAATCAAATCCCTGTATAAATCCCTGTAGATTTGTTCATAAACCACTGGTTCCTTATTTATGACTTTGTTCTTTATTTATTATATTAGCAGCCTTTTATCAGAAAAAGAGCTCTGATTTGCTGTTCAGTGTTAATATTATATGTCAAGATGGCCTTGGAATGATTTGAATTTACATGGTATGAATAAGGCACAATGGGGGGGTTATATAAAATAAAAAATATCACACTCATTATTTCATGAACTATACTCAAATTAGTAATCACAAATTGGCCAATCTTTCAAAAGATACTAGTAATGCCAGTAAACAAATTTATTGCAAATAAATTAGAGACATTTCCACATATACATATATACTTATGCTATTTTTTGTATCTTATATTTGTTAGTTTTAGATACATTCTCACTGACTTTTTTATGTCCACCTGATGGAATCTTGAAAGAGTTGAGCAAATGTTATTACTTTCTTCAATGCCCTGATCCAGCAACACAGTAAATACATACTCAGAACATCATATTATACAATGACAAAAACAGTCTTCTGTTTCCAGTTGTTGGATGAGGACCTTTTACAATGGTGTAGTTATATACCAGTAGTTTGAAAGTTCCCCAAGAAGATCTTGAACATTTCAGGAATAATATCAAGCCTACATGAAACCTCCAAAAATACAAAAATAATAATACAGAAAAACATAAAGGGGACTTACAAGCTCAAATGGGCAAACTGGGTGGGCCATAGGTCCTTATCTGCCAACAGTGTCTGTGGGCCCGATTCCAGGATGTATGGTGCAACTCACAGGCAGATGCGAGTTGTGACATATGTTGCCATGCCAGGGACCCTGTGCCAGGTCCCAGAACAGGCAGGGTCCCCGGCACCTACACCCTACAACTTGTGGCAGCTCCAGGGTTGCACCACGGGAAGGGTGCACCTGACCAGGGTGCCACAAGCTGCATTGATGCCCACCCACAGGGTGCAACCACACATGGCATGGCCCCCCAAACCCCCAGACCAAGACACCACAGCAGTGCTCCACAGGGCTGTGGAGGGGAGGGGGGCCACTGGACAGTCTTGGGGTGAATGGCAGGCAGGGGCCATATACTGCCCTGGGGGCACTGCTAAGGGATGGGGGCATGGGGGTGCCAGCTGCCCACAGAGGGCAGCCCTGCCAATGAGGGTGGGGTGGGGATCCATGTTGGACTGTGGGGGGGTCAGTCATAGGGGTGCCAGGCATGGAAGAGTGACCCTGGTGGACATAGGATATGCTTAGACCTCCTAATAGCTGGACTAACTGTACTTAGACCATTGTCAGCCGGGATCCCTCCTGGACTAGTGCTTTGTCATTCCATTGGCTGCAGACCTGGAATAGGGCTGTAAGAGCTGCTGGAACCCCCTTGCACCATGTCACAGGGAGTTTCAGGCATAGAGGGTGGTATAGCCAGCCTTTGGCTCAAGCAGCCAGTGCCATGTCGCAGGCTGTCTTTTGGAATCATGGGCAGTGTAATACATGTTACAAGGTGTGACTTGCACCATTATATTTGGTGCAAGTTGCCTAGTGACATGCGTAACTCATCTTGGAATCGGGCCCTATGTATCTAAACAATTATTTTCCTCTCAATAAATGACATGATCTCTTTCATTCTCAAAAATAGCACATTATGTATCAAGTTAATATCTCCTCCGTTTTGGCATCAGATAAGATCTTGGCTTGTAAAAAGTGTTGAAATGCCTAAAGTTTGTTGTAATTAATCGAAAAACATCTACATATCTGTCATGTATTGTGCCGTTTGATACAGGCTATATAATGTATTTGCTATGCTTGTATTCATGTACATATTCTGTGTAACTATTTTTTTGTTTTATACATTGGGACCCCACTGAAAATGAGGCTAGGCTCAATTGAGCTATCCTTTTCTGAATTTTTGGAATAACATTTTACTACTACTACTGCTACTACTACTACTACTACATGTTGTGAGATCAAAACAAGTTAACACTTACCATGGCTACATTATCAGACCTCAAACTTAATGAAATTATGCTTGCTTACATTACTAATACTGTAAATTAAAATATTACTGTTCAGATCTTCTTACTGTTTAGATTGCTGGTTCCAGCCACAAACAATACATTTATGTTCCACAGCCTAGAGTTGGAGGTCCAAAACACAAGAAAAACTCAACTGTTGTCCCCTACAAATTTCTTTCTCAGTTGTTTTGACTAACTTTTTTTATAACTCTATATAGGAACATAAGGAATCAGATAATTATACAGATGAATTTCTCACTTTCATGCTTTCTCAGCAGTTAATTCATTCTATGAGGTCTTCCTTGCCAGTAATTTGACTGTTTCTCTAACCCTCGCTGTGTCAGAGTTAGGCTACACCCTTGGCTGTGACGGATGGACCACTTTTCTATCTCCTTATTTCCTAGCAACAGTTAATGCTTTTCTCTTGCTTTCCTTCTTTTCCCCCCTACCCTAGGTTGGCCACCTAGCGTAGCTCTTTACTGTCCCTACCAAACTTCCTACTAGTTCTCTTTTAGTTCTTTTCCATTTCCATCCATCCAGTCCTTGGAATGATGCCAAATACCTGGAGAGGTGGTATGTACAAAAAATGTGAAAGCTATTTTAAATAGGAATAAATACAGTTAATAAAGCCTTTTTGAATAAAAAGGATTCAGAAGCCATATAAAAACAATAATAATTTCATGATTAGTACAGTTACAAGAAATCCTTAAGGTATTTTCATAAATTAACACTATAAACCTGGTACTGTATAAGGTGCTATGTATGAGAATGTGGTATACTTTATAAAAGTGCTTAGTCACTGTGGATCAGAGATATAGAGAGTCAATATCTGTGGAGATAAACACTGTTCCTTTAACTGAACCAGGAAATCCCCTGAAACAACCCCCCCTTGGTTTTGAAACAGCATGTTCAAACTTGAAACAACATGTCAGATATGTAAATAGAAAAGAGCTCAGTCAGTGACCCCACCAAAAAGATATAAAAACACTTCACTGAGTTCACTTCAATTCAGGCCAGTGGGGCTCAGCCCTGAGGGAGGAGAGAGGGCAGACAAGCTGTTGATTGCAGATGAGAAGGTCTTGGGAGCTCTAAGATCCAGCACTGTATTATATTAGAAACTGCTAATACTAAGCAGTGATTTTCTTTCAACTTTTGTTTTCATTTATTATTTTTGAACTTTTGAAAAATAAATATCACACCATAGTGTGTTTTGAAACCTGTAAGTTTGCCTTCTCTGAAGTTTATTCCCACACACTCCCCCAAACACACACACACACACACACACGTGCGTGCATGTATATATGCATGCACACACACTATAAGAAACCTCAGTACTTAGCAGCTCTTATTTGTTGTTTTTAGAAAGCAGGAGCAGCCCCTTACTATCAAAAAGAAGTCTATATATTTAGTCTGCGTAGTTCACTGAAGACCTGGCATATGTCTGAGAAAATTCTTATCAGATAGTGTCTGAAGAGGTTAAAAAAAACAGCATAAATCTTTGTAGATTTGCTTAGAAAGGGTGACAATTATGAGGTATGAATTTTCTTGAAAGATGATGCATGCCCAACTGAAGTTAGTAGAAAAAAATGTTTAAATGCTAAGTATTTAAATGTGCAAGTTGTTGCATGTCAAAGGGGGTAAACAAATCTCCAGTTTAACAGACAACCAATATTTAACAAACTGCTTCAGTTTTCTAATGGACATCTGATAAGCAGCTTGGAGTTATGTCTACAACATTCTATACAGAAAGAAGGGAGTATTTTATTTTAGTTGGCATAATGATTTGTACATGTGGAAGGATACATTGAAAGTTCAAAAATGTGTTCAGGATACTGCAAACAGCAAGATGGCTGTGGGCTCTGCTGACAGCCACAATAAATAATTAAATAATTCAGACATAGGACGGTCCTGATTCCCAGTCTTGTCTCATGAAAACCTGTGGGGGGCTACCAGGTTCCATCTATGCCACAGAGGGCTCCAGGCTGGGATGAACTTGAGGAATCTGCAGTGATGCAGGTGGTGGGGTGGGAGGATCTCTTCATCAGGTTATGGGGAGAGGGCTCCAGGCTGAGCTGGAATCAGTGAAGAATATCCTTGTGCATGATGCAGGTGGTCAAGGGTCACCTAGTTGGTTAGCACATGTGCAGTAGCACTGTGTCTCTATTCTGGCCAGCTGCCAGCCAGCATTCTACACTCCTGGCTGACTCCCTTGTGACTCACCACTATTCCTCCATCTTCCTTTCCCATAGGGTATTATTTAGAAAGCATTTGTATAAACAATTTCCGACCATCGATTTGGATACATACATTATTACATATCATGATATTGTGTGTGCTCACTGCAGCTGGATCACACAGTCCAAATATGGTCCTCTCCAGCAGGCTAGACAGCCGGTAATCCAAGGCAGGAGAAGTCAATCTCTGGCATGCTTACTAGCCTTCCTGCTCCTCTCCTTCTCTCTGATCTTAGCTCAGGCTCATCATATGCATGCTGCTTGCTCACTTTCACTCCAGCAGTGCCAGTTTTCAGAGTGACTCACTGGGTCATAAGGTGAGTCACTGCTGGCATCAAGAGTCCACTTGATGTACCATGAGGTGAGCAATTTCTGACATTATTCAGAGCCTACTTGGCAGGTCTTGAGGTGAACTTGCTCAGTAAGCCATGAAGGGAACCACCACTAGAGGCATTGAGAGCCTGCTCAGCAGGCCTGAGGAGAGCTGCTTGGCAGGCTGTAAGAGGAGCCACTGCTGGAGGCATCAAGAACCACCTTGGTGGGCCATAAGGTGATCTACTGCTTGTGGTATCAAAACATGAACAAACATATAAAGAGCGGCAGAACTTTTTATTGAATCCAAGTTTTGTTGACCCCATGAGAGTGATGCCCAAGTGAGGCCCTGCGATAGGCTGAGCATGACGGTGCTCAGCTGCTTGCTGGGCAGTGTCATGCAGATGAAAGAAGTCAACCGCTCTGTGATAGGTTCAGCTATCTCCTTTCAACTATGAGAAGTTTTCACCCACAAGCACTGACTACTGTCATGATCAGCCTGGCTGACCATTGGCCTGTCACTGCTGAGCCCACTGTGGCCTGAACTGCATTGGATCAGACAATGACACCTCTCAAATGTCATTCTTGTAACAAAATGTTTGCTGCATGTGTGCACAAGCAAACATGATAAATGACTTTGGAAGCAATATTGTGACTCACTGACTTTTGCCAAACAAGGGGTGAGGCTGTGCTCACTAGTACAATCAAGGTACCTCTGGGAGGAAAGTGCTATCCCTCACACAACTGAGATGAGCAAAAATCCAGCACACTCAGTGAAGAACCAAAATGATCAGATATGCTACATTTGTGAAAATTTGTTTGCCACAATGCAAGGAAGTACAAAATAAACAAACACTTGAACTCCAGGCTTGGTACCCCAGTGCTTTGACCAAGGTTCTTCATCAGGGGGTAGTCTCCTAGCTAAACTGACATCCCTTATGCACCAGTAGAAGCTGCTTATATCATCCTTGCTAAGACAGATGTCGAAGAAAATTTAAAGCAGTGATACTGATGGGTGTCCGACTTACTGAACAGTGATACAGAATATGAAATACACAAATCAAGTGTTACCAACGGACTGTGATAAATTTTGTTAGACTCCTGCATTATAAGCATGATGTCTGCATCTGCTACTAGCTAGCATCTATCCTGGAATTCAGGTGTCTGCTTATTTAGCACTTCCTTGCTATGTTGCAAATCAATTTTCACAAATGCAGCATATTTGATCATCTTTGTTCTTCTTTAAGTAAGCTGGATTTTTGCTTGGCTTTCGTTTGCTTCGTACACCCAGCCTAATTTGTTTCCTCTGGACGTTCCCTTTCTCCTGCAGAAACATTGATTACATTTACATTTAACTACTACAACAAGTGACTGTGATTCTCAGACTTCAGACTACTTACAAAATACACTCCAGTGCCAAGGCTAATTGAAGATAAAATATATTTGATGGCTGGGCTTGTGAGTGCCAAGTGGGAAGTTTTTCCAGCAGCTGGGGGGGGGTCTGGAACAACATCAGAGGGATTACGAGCAGACAGACTAACAAAGTCCACTACGCTGGGGTTTGAAGGCACACAGAGCATGGATGGAGGTCACTGGGAGCAGAATTAGACAGCTGGGAACATTGAAAACAATGTCGGCCGGGGGTTGGAAGCTATTGCAAACAAAGTCCAAAGTTAGTCGGCTGCTGAGGAGCGTCTGTCACCTCTGAGGCCAACGGTGGCCATTCCATGTCCAATCAAAAGTTTAAAATCAGTCAGACACAAAATAAATAGATGAGATTGCTTAATGGTATGCTTCTGCTTCCCTAAAATATTTTATTCCAGTCAATCAGCAACTCAGACAGAGCTTGGCAAAATATATTATTATTAAACAAAAGTAATAAACTAGCAAACTACAGCAAGATGAAACAGTCTTCTGTCTCATTCTCATGAATTTGACCAAACACCATTTAGGAAAGGAGGAAAGGGAAAGAAAAAAACTCATGAGTGCAGAATTGAACCCAAAAAGTCTCTCTCAGCAGCTCCTTGTCATTGATACTGCCAGCACCAGGAAGCAAAAGCCAATCCCCCCAACTAGTTGGAAAGTAGAAGCAAAAGAGGCCAGTCCCTGCTTTGAGGCCACTTTTGATTTGCCCACTGTGGCCAACACGTCACACACTGACCTATGCCACGTCCCAAAATAATGCAGCCACCTCACTGCCCCAAACAAGATCCACCCTCTGGCTCTGGTTCCAGCCCTGCCACCCCATAGTCAGATGCAAGTATACCTGCATGACTGTGATCTGAGGAGCTGAGCAAGTCAGAAGATGAGTAACATAATACCTGGTGCTGTTGTCCTTTGTTTTCCTTCCTGCTGCTATGCTGTCCCACCCAGATGAGGACCCGATGTTAACTGTATGCCAGACAGCTCCTACAAACACTGGTGCTAGCTAATAAGTTTTGTTTCTTTTGTTATGAGATAAATTGTGAGTTGAGTTAATAAATGTTGCTTATTTGCTGACCTATGGACAGGTTGGTGGTGATGTGAGAGTTCCTGCTGGAGAGCAAGGTGAGGTGATCATAACAGACAGACACTCTTCACACTAACTTTGTTTTACTGTTTGTATTCCCTACACAGCAACTCTGCCCTTTGAAACAGTAAGTAGATCTCAGATTGGACCATGATTGTGCTTGTTTTTTTGAATTCCAGCCAGTGTTGCTGACCCCATTTGTGTACACACTGTACAATGGTGTCCACAATGTGGGAGCCCACCTGGAAAATTCTGGGTATCTGGACTGCTCAGTCCAACCCTGGACTGAGAGCAATGTGCTGTTGATTGCTGGCTCATATGACAGAACTATAGTTCTTTCATGAGATCAAATGAAAGAACTGTGGTCCTTTTGTGAAATCAACAGTGGGACCTTCTTGTTAGGGCTACAGTGGGCATAGCCCTGCAGACCTCTTGCTATAAAAAGGCCTCAGCACATTCCTTCTGACTGAACAACATGTTGGACATGCAGCACAGTACCCTCCATTCATGGCAACCCTGGAGCACTCTGCTCCTTGTCTCCTGTGACACTGCACTATTTGTTCGTAAAACATATCAGCATCCTGATCACGACACTGAAGGATTGGGCACGCTCAGTGTCACTCTTATGTTCGGGGGTGGGGTGGTATATGCTGAGAAGAAGGGTCTGGCAGGGGGCATATCTATAATTTAAAATAAATAAAAATTGAAAGTGACAGTGGAACATAGCAGACTCTGCCATGTCCAGATGGCTGCCACACTCTACTTCACATGCGCCACCACTAGCGCATGCACAGTAGATTACAGCAGCCATCATGGTCATAGCAGAGTGCCATGTTCTGTGGTGACTGCCAGTTTTGTTTTCTTTTAAATTATAGATATGACCCCATCTCAACTACCCTCTCAGCACCCACCCCCAGAAACATAAAAGTTACACTGGGGGTACCTAATCCACCAGTGTCATGATCAGGACACTGATGATTTTTATTTTAATTATTCATATACCCCCAACCTCCCTCCCAGCATCCACCACCCCTGAAACATAACAGTGACACTGGGGTGGACCTAATCCCTCAGTGTCACGATCATAACTCCTCCAATTTTATTTTTCATAAGAGTGACACTGGGAGTGCCCAATCCCCAGTATGATGATCATGACTCCACGGTTGTTTTCTTTCATATTCCCCACCCGACCCTCCCTCTCACTGCCCCCAGAAATATAAGAGTGACACTGGGGTACCCAATCCCCAGTGTTGTGATCTGGAATCCTCAGGCTTTTTTTTGTTTTTTTAATCCTGTAAAAATAAAACCATCCACTGATATCTTTTGCGGCCATTCCTGTTCCCCCCACTTGATCGACCCACTCAAAACCCACTACCTCGCACACCCCCAAGACCTTACTTACCCATCAGATGTCCAGCACCATAATCGTCTCTGCACCACAGACATGGCTTCACTCTTCAAAGCCGGACTATGAACTGAAGAAATAGGTATGTAGTTCAATGTATTTCAGTAGTGTTTTGTACTTAGTGGCATAACTTGGGCATTTTTGCATAAATTTTCAACATGCCTTCTTTGGGACACAGCCTTATGAACAATTTCACTGACATTAGGCAAATCTGCCCTGAAAGGGGGTGTTGTGATCCCTGCATGAACTCACCTTTCAGGCAGCAGTTGAAAATGTTCTCTATATTTGTTCATGAGGTGGGGTCATAGGAAGGCTATGTTGAAAATTGGTGTAAAAATATTAAAAAACAATGAAGTTATGAGCCTATGTTGAATTTTGTGAATACAGGCTCATAACTTTGGTAATTTTCAATATTTTTACCCCAGCTTTACAACATAGCCATATTTTTACAACACCTCATGAATGTGACAGCAGCAATTTTTCAGCTCTGGCCCAAAATGTGTTTCTGCATCTTGAAAGTTGCTTTTGCAGACCCTGCATGAAATCACCTTTTGGACAGGAGTTGAAAATTGTCTCTACCCTTGTTCATGTGGTGGGCCATAAGAAGGCTATGTTGAAAATATGGTGCAAAAATATTTAAAAAACAACAATGTTATGAGCCTATGTTGAATTTTGAGAACACAGGCTTGTATTGTTGATAATTTTCAATATTTTTACCCCGAATTGACAACATTGCCACATCTTTACAGCACCTCATGAATGTGACAGCTGTCATTTTTCATATCCTGGCTAAAATATTTTTTTTTTACATCCTGAAAGGTGATTTTGTGGTCCCTGTGCGAAATCACCTTTCAGGCAGGAGTTGAAAATCTTCCATGCCACTGTTTATATGGTAGGGTCATAAGAAGGCTATGTTTTAAATTTGGTGTAAAAAAATATTTAAAAACAAAAATATTATGAAGCTATGTTGAATTTGCAAATACAGGCTCATATGTTTTGTGATATTCAATATTTTACCCCAAATTTTAAACATAGCCATTTCTTTACAGCATCTCATGAATGTGACAGCTGTCATTTTTCAACTCTGGCCCAAAATGTGTTTTTGTGTCGGAAAGTTGATTTTGCAGTCCCTGTGTGAAATCACTTTTCGGGCAGGAGTTGAACATTTTTGTTCTATCTTTTTACATGAGGAAGGATCATAAGGAGGTTATGTTGAAAATTTGGTGTACAAATATTATAAAACAACAAATTTATGAGCCTACGTTACATTCAGCTAATGCAGGCTCATAACTATGGTCATTTTCAATATTTTTACCCCAAATTCCTCAGCTTTAGCCTTATCAGCTCTGGCCAGAGATTGTGCTGCTGCTGCTGGCTTGAGAGTGAGTGGTAAGCCAGCGATCACTGGATCGCTCTCTTTCTCTTAATTCTTAAACTAACGTATAGCTTTTGTTTCCTGGCTATATGCCTGGTAATAAAATACTGTATTGCAATACATCTGTGATGTTGAATATTCTGTTTAGTCCAGGCTAAATATATTTATGTTTTGGCTAATTTTGAATTCAAGTTAAAACATATTTGTATGTATGCATGTATGTATGTGTGTATGTATGTATGCATGTATGTATGTGTGTGTATGCATGTATGTATGTATGTATGTATGTACGTATGACTGTGGAATCTGTACTTATTCCCAACATGTATGTATCTCTCTATCTGTCAATCCATCTAACTCTCTGGGGTGCCCACCCTAATACCACTTCTCTTGCACTCTCCACTCCAGGTTGCCCACCCACCTTTCCCAATGTATGCTTGGTGGCACAGGGGTGCCTATCTCCAGTACTCCCGATGATCATCCTGACACTGGGATGCCCAATCCCCAGTGCTGGCTTTGGCCCCTGAAATTAAGAAAACTGTCCCTCATTGATCTTTTTTCCCTAAACCTGAAATAAATAATCTATCTGTTATCTGACACCACCACCCACCTGTATCATGTTATGATGTTGAAGTTTTGGCGTCGGCTTCAAGGTTGTCACTGTACTGGACCTGATGACAAAATTTCACTGATTTCATGTGCTCCCCCCCTTGAATAAACTCTGACCTGGAGTTTGTTATCTTTAGGAAGGGGGTGTGAGACACTTTCAATGTTGACAGGTGAAATTTCACCTGTCCACATTGTTTTCATCGCCAAGCCGCAGTTCAGCAACTTTGCTGTCTATGTGGCTTGGTTGAACCCCACTCACCCCACCATGACCCCCCACTCAACACCCACCATACCACATCCTTCATCATCATCGTCAACTTTATTTCTTTAAAAGCGCAAATCAAATTATCTAAGTGCTTGTAACATAGAAACATAGAAGTTGATGGCAGATAACAAGTAAAACAATAGGATGACACATATCACAAATTAAAACATATAAAACAATAACATTCATTAAATAAGTTGTCAAAATTCTAGAAACGTGAGTCTAAATAAATAGGTCTTCAATGCTGACTTAAAGTTCTCCTGTTCTGAATAGGGCAGATAATTCCACAGGATCTGGGCAACAAATGAAAAAGCCCTAGCCCCAGATGACTTCATACAGCCCCTGGGAATCTCCAGCAATCCCTCATGGGCTGATCAAAGTGGGCGTAGGGGGTGATAAGGACACAGGCATTCTTGCAGATAGCACAGACCCTGTCCATGTAGGGCATTATAGGCCCCCAGACCAGGGGGAGGACATAAACACATTACTGTTAGAAGATATACAAACCATGACAGCTAAAGGGGAGGTTCTGATAATGGGAGACTTCAACATGCCAGATACAGATTAGTCAATACCAGCAGGAACATCTGCCAGAACTAGACACATAGTGGATTCCTGCAGGAGAGGCCTCAAACAACTAGTACAGCAACCCACAAGAGACAGGGCTATCCTAGATCTAGTACTGACTAACAAGGAAGGGATCACAGATCTCAGGTAGAAAGGTCAACTGGGGCCAGTGACCATCACATGGTATGGTTCAATTTGGCTACTACATCTAAATCATCCCATTCCAAGGCAAAAATATGGGACTTCAGAGGAGCTGACTTTGATAAGATGGCCAACAGAGTTAAGTTAGCCCTGGCAAAGAAACACAGGTGAGGGGTACAGACAAAGTGGGCAAGGCATTAGGATGCAATACTTGAAGCAACATTACATTGTGTTAGACAGAAAAGGAAGTGTAAAAGAAGAAGGAAACCACTTTGGTTCTCAAATACAGTGAGAAAAGATCAGAGCCAAAAGGCTGGCCTTCAGGAAATGTAAGGAACACAGCGGGATGAAGATAGAGAGCATACCAAACTGCCCTAAGGGAAGCAGGGAAGGCAGTAGGCAGGCAAAGTCCCAAACTGAGAAACACTAGCACAAACAGTAAAGAAGGTGACAAGACTTTCTATAGATACATTAATGAAAGGAGAAAGTCCAGAGGGTATTGCTAAGCTTAATGGAGAAAAGGGAGCATGTGAGGAGGAGGACCCTGTAAAGGCATCTATCCTAAATAGATACTTTTGCTCAGTATTTACTGAAGAGAAAGTAGGGCAGGGCCCACAGCTCAGCATCATGGACACAGGGGGGAGGGAGGTGAGCACTACTCCCTTCACAAAAGAAAGGGTCCTACAAGAGCTTGCTAAGCTCAGGGTGGATAAGGCAATGGGACCTGATGACATACATCCCAGGGTACTTAAGAAGCTAAAGGTGGAACTAACAGAGCCATTAGCAGAACTGTTTAGTGAGTCTCTGAGCACAGGAGAGGTCCCAGAAGACTGGAGAAGAGCTCATGTGATCCCGCTCCACAAGAGTGTTAGCAGGGAGGAGGCAGGGAACTACAAACCAGTCAGTCTTACCTCAGTAGTGGGCAAGATTATGGAAGCACTCTTTAAGCAAAGGATAGTGCAACACCTGGAATCCATAGGGCACAGGATCCAAGACAGCATGGGTTTACAAAAGCAAGGTCCTGTCAAACTAATCTCATAGATTTCTTTGACTGGGTAACCAGAGTGGTGGACCAAGGGGGAGCAGTTGATGTTGCCTACCTTGACTTCAGCAAAGCTTTTGACACTGTTCCACATAGAAGATTGATAAATAAGCTGGGTAGGCTCAGGGTGGGTCAGAAGTTGGTCAACTGGGTGGCAAACTGGTTGACGGGCAGAAAACAGAGAGTGGTGGTAAATGGTATACAGTCAGAAGAGATGCAAGTCACAAGTGGGGTACCTCAGGGATCAGTCCTGGGGCTAGTCCTCTTCAACATCTTCATTAGTGACCTTGCAGATGGACTAGAGGGCAAGACTTGTCTGTTTGCAGATGACACCAAGATCTGCAACAGAGTAGATGATCTAGAAGGGGTGGGTCGAATGAGAAGAGATCTGGATAAACTAGCAAAATGATCAGAAGAGTGGCAACTGGGATTTAATGCAAAGCAGTGCAAAATCATGCACATAGGGAAGAGAAACCTTGTAGCCACCTATAGGCTGGGAGGGGAGTTGCTAGCAGTCACAAAGGAAGAAAGAGACTTGGGCATCATCATCACTGATGACCTGAAATCATCCAAGCAGACCTCTAAAGCAGTAGGTAAGGCAAGGGGGGGTGTTAGGGTGTATTAGTAGGGGTATCACAAGTTGTAATAGGGAAGTAATAATCCCTCTTTACAAGACACTGGTTAGGCCCCACCGGGAATACTGTGTGCAGTATTGGAGGCCACACCTTCACAAGGACATTAACCAAATTGAGGCAGTCAGAGAAGGCAACCAAAATGGTGCAGGGACTGCATTAGAAGACATATGAGGACAGATTAACAGAACTCAATATGTATACCCTTGAGCAAAGGAGGGAGAGAGGTGATATGATCGAGGCATTCAGACACCTTAAGGGTATTAACAAGGTGAAAGAGTCTAACATGTTTAAATATAAGAAAAATAGCAGGACAAGAGGACACAGCATGAGATTAGAGGGGGGCCGATTAAGGGGGAATGTGAGGAAATTCTTTTTCACAGAAAGGGTGGTGGATGCATGGAATGGCTTACCACAAGAAGTGGTGGCTATGAATACAGTGCAGGGCTTCAAACAGGCATGGGATAGGCATAAGGGAACAATACAAATGACTATGAATAGATAGGCCACTGACAGAGCAAAGGCCAATGGCATATTTATAAGGTAGAAAAAGAAATGGGTAGACTGGTTGGGCCTTACGGTCCTTATCTGCCATCAACTTCTATGTTTCTATGTAAACCCAACCTTGAAAGTGACTCACCACTGAACTGGCAGCCAGTGCAGACCACTGAGCACAGGTGCGACATGGCAAGATCGAGATAAGCCAGTCAACAACCTGGCTGCTGCATTCTCCACCAGCTGCAGATGACGAATGTCAACTCCTGGAAGCCCTAGGTAAATGGAGTTACAGTAATCAGAGTGTGAGGTCACAAAGGCATGGACAAAAGATGGAAGGTCATCGGGTGGAACCAGGTGTTTCACCCAGGTGATTTTCCTTTAGATGGTAAAAAGAAGCTTTAATGACGGCCGACACCTGTGATTTAAGTGTCAGCCCTTCATCAAAAATAATGCCCAGATTATGCACCTGATCCGAGGTCAACAGTTGGCTGCCACTGGGCCAAAGTCTGGAAGGCCACCCTGCCAGTTATCCCTTAACCCAACAATCCAGATCCATGACCAACACCTCAGTCTTCTCTGACTTCAGCTTCAACCAGTTGGCACTCATCCAGTCCTGGATCTTGTCGAGGCAGTTGTTAACACTGAGATTGCATCATCCTGCCTGGTCACAAAAGACATGTAGAGCAGAGTATCATCCACATAGCAGTGGAAACTCAGCCCATACCACCTCACAATGTCCCCCCAATGGCAGCATATACACTGCAAACAACATGTGTGACAACACAGAGCCCTGAGGGACACCACAAGGCAGGAAGACTGGACCAGAGGAATAAATACCCGACACCACTCTCTGAAACTTGCCAGTAAGGTATGAGTGAAACCACCTAAGGAATGTACCAGACAGTCCACAGCTAAACCTCAAGTGCTCCAGAAGTACACCATGGTCCATGGTGCCAGATGCTGCAGAGACATCAAGGAGAATCAAAATTAATTGGATCCTCCGATCTCTCTTTCTCTCTCTCTCTCTCTCTCTCTATCAGAACATCATTAAGGACTCAGACAAGGACAGTCTTAGTGCTATGCCTCTTCCTGAAACCTGACTGGAGAGGATCGTAGATCTCGTGGATGGTAAGATGACCCCCCCAGCTGCAGTGTGACTGCCTTGTCAATAACCTTCCCTACAAAAGAAAGGTTAGAGACAAGCCTGTAGTTTTCAAAACAGTAGGGGTCCAGAGGAGATTTCTTAAGAAGGGGTGTCATCACTGCCTCCTTCAGGATGTCCAGAAACACACCTGTCTCTAAAGAACACCCAACTATCTCCACCAGGACCAAGCCGATGACCTCAACAAACCCCACAAGGAGGCAAGTTGGACCCGGTTCCAAACTACAGCATGTCGGCCGCAGACTATGGATGATCCTCATGACATCCGCTATCACCTGCCATTCAAAATCTTACCAAACAAGTCAAGGGGTACTGACCTCCCACTGACCACTGCAATCCCCATTGGAGTTAGCCTCACATATATACATACCGATGCTGGCAGAAACCCTCAGCTGAACATTTCTCATGACACAGATCCATTCTCTGATCAGAGACATATCTTGCTGCTGGTAATGTATTTTGATGGAGTTTGAACTTTTATTCGTAACTTTGTCAGTTTTATGTTTGCTTGTGCGCATGCACAAGAAACATATTGCGGCAGCTCGCTACAGAAGCAGGTCCTGGAGGCTCATCACTGATGTGGCCAATGCTGCCAGTACATGGCAGGGTGTGTGTGGTGGCCACCAATAAGGATGGACGCTGCTGGTGACAGTAGTTAGAAAGCGTGTCACAACTTTCAAAGAAAATAGCCGCGCCAATTCTGGCGCCACTCCTCATACCATCAGCAGCCTATTCTCAAGTTGTGAGCAGTAGGTAGGGGCAGCAGTTATGAGGCAGACGTTAAAGTTGCTGGCAGAAGAGCACTGTCTAGATAGGGCAGGGGGGATGTGAAATTGGGGTAAAACGTGAAATTGTGTTCCGCTGCTGTTTCTTGTTACCTCACAATTGCAGTCAGTGTTACAGTTGGTGGCAAGGAGCAGCAGCCTATCCTCAACCCATGAATGGTAGTTAGGGGCAGCAATTCTGTGGCAGGGATGGGGTTGCATGGAAAACAAACATAAAAAAACATTTAAATTCGGTGCATCAGGCTACAAGTGGAGCAATACGCAGGACTGCATGGGAAACTGACATCCTCAATATTTAAATGTCTACTTCTCTGTCTTGTGATCTGCAGCAGGCTTTTGGAGGAATACAGACATGTCTGCAGTAGCTGATGAGGAAATATTCAGTTGTTGGGTGTTACCTCACAATTACAGTCACTATTAAAGTCACCCCAGTAGGGTGCTGTCTGTTGACCGATGATGCCTTCTGTCTTTCCCCTGATTTGGTAGGTGAAAGTCAGGTTGCCTGCCTTAATTACAGCGGATGACTTATTTTATTTTTGGAGGCAAGAGAATGGCTGCTTATTTGTCTGTAGCTTGCTCTCCGCATTGCACAGCTGGATCCAGTTTTTGCCCTCTTCTAAATAGTGCGTACCACCGGTGACCAATTCTGCACCTCTGTGGATATACATAGCAGGAGCAAGCTGAGACTGCAGCATGTTTAAAACATATGTGTATATTACCAGGCGGTACCGGCTCATTATTTTTTTTTGTTGTTGTTATGCAGCAAAGATGTGCCTTCTGATTCTGACCTTTTCCTGTGAGGCATGCCATTTCCAGTTTCCAATGCATCATATATACAGGTAATTTGTAATCCAGCACCTTACCTTACTCAAGAAGCCCTGAAGGCAGCAGCATCACCTCCAAAATGCATTAAACAATCCTCCTTCAACATCAGTTTCAGCTGGAACTGGGGAGCTCCCTCCGCCAAAAAGTCACTTGAGTTTCTTATTTTCCAGCAGTCCCTGATGACTTTTGGCTAGTGTGTGTGTTGGGTGTTAAGCTTGCTCTTTCATGGTAGCGCAGTGAGGATCTTAGTTTCTTTCTTTCTCTGTGTAACTCTGGGTGACTGTTACTCTCCAAGACTAGCGTCACGCTGTCACTGTCTGGTGAGTGAGTTGCTGCTGGTAGCCCTGTTCTCCTCCCCTGGTCTGAGTTTCATTGACACAAATCTGCAGCTGCTGCTCGTGCTGCAAAACTTTTTCTCTCAGGCAGCTTTCCACCTCCGTTACATGCCCGGCCCATCCCGACTGGCTGCTCAGCGACTTTCACTTCAGCTCACGGGAGTAGGGATTTGCTGGGGAGAGCGGGGAAAGGGAGCCCCAGTAAACAACTACATGAATAAAAGAAAGATGGCAGGAGTCTACTAAACTGAAGTAACTGTTCGGGAACAAAACTTCTAATGGGTGCTGAATGACACCATACAGTAAGAGGATATATAGGCCAGGGGGGTCTTGTTTCAAGGTTTTTCTTGTGTTTTTTTATGTATCGGGACTAAATGGGATTTGTTTGCTACACCCCCCCCCCCCACACACACACACGCACACACATACACACACACAAATTCTGGCTATGTCCCATCAAGTTTTTTCTTTTCTTCCACTCCTTTCCTTTGCCTTTTTTAAAAATAAAATACAGAAGCCATTACTATTTTAGTTTACATTAGTAATTCAGTGTTATGATGTGTGACATAAATGGCCCCTAGTAAATTCAAAGGAACATTCCTTACAGAGAAAGATCTCAGTTGAATGTTGTCTTTTTGTCATTTCTGTCCTCACTTTTGCAGTATGTTTTTGAGACAGTTAAACCTGCTCCTCCTCCAGGCTGGTGCTACCCACACCTGTGAAATAGCTGTCAAGTTCAGAACATCAAAAAGAGATGGGGTGAGGGCTGCATTGTAAATCTCTTGATTTTTAAGACAACATAATGTGCCATTGTTGCGTATTAGTAAGAGAGCTCTTGTAATGCATTGTTTCTTTCTAATTTTGGAGTGTGCCTTCTTGGTTCTCAGAGAATGAGCATTGACAGCATTGAGGTGTATAAACTGGATCTCCCCCCTTCTCTCCTCATCATATACAGTTTTTTTTTCGGCGCCGCTTAGAATAAATGTTTTGTTCTCGGTTTTCCGGTATTCAACATACAGTACATGGAGAGGGATAAATACAATAGATGTATAAATCTAAGCACACTGTAGTACATTTATGCTTTGTGTGTTGTGTTTGTGTGTGAACATTGGTAATACAATTATGTATCATTTTATGATTGGCAGTATACTTTTTATTAGGAGGACTAGGGGCTTGCCATTATTTGCTCCTAAAAAACAGAAGAAAACAAACAACAGAAAAACAGAAAAAAAAAAAAAAAAAACGATTCTGTCTTAAAAGTCTGGAAATGAAGTAAAATTTAGGTTATTCAGGGGTGCTCTGGGATCCATTTTTCATTGGGGGTGTATCACCTGCAGGGCAACATTGCCAGTTTACAACGTAGAGCCATTTGCATATTTCATAGAAATAATTGTGGCAGATTATATTTCATCTCACCTACTTCAGTTCGAACTGCAGCAATAAAGTCTCCAGTAAAGCCTCATTGCCGTTATAGTTCTTTCCTCTAAATAATGCCTAACTTTTTTTCCCAAACAAAAGAAACAAACAAATAAAAGGTCAGTAGCACTTTTTACCTATTTTGGCACTGCTACTGTCCATTCAATTTTATCATCCTTACCTGTTATCTTTTGCGTTCTGTATTTTTTGCATGTTATGCATTTTTGCATACTGTATGCAGTACTGCGTTTATTACTCATATGTACTACCTGATTCCAATGTAATGTTTATTATGCTTTTGTTTTATGTATTCTCAATGTACCTCCCACCCCAGGTCACACCGGGAGATGAGCAACTTATTGTTCAGCGTGCCTTCCTAGTGAAACATTTCAATAAAGAAAAAGAACAGCATTGATGTGAAGAATCCAGTGGGTACAAAATCCTTTCCTAAAATGAAAGGCATGTATTTGCTTTAGTGGTTTCCTTTAGAAAAAATAGATAAAAAATGAAATCCACTTTTTTTTTATTGGGGTTGTCAATGCGGGGCTTTGGAGATTCAATTATTCATGCAATCTCGTACATAGAAGCAGGGACCAGTCATGGACTGCAACAACACAAGCTGCATAAGATATAAGAGGAAAGGGGAAAATAATACCTGCTGTATACACTAGCTCTTTCTCTCACAGTGCCGTCACATTTCTCTCCAGTAAACTGCATTGCCATGTGAATATGTTAATGGTAGCTAGTAATGAATGGATTCTGACTTCGCAGCATTTCTTTTTTTTTCTTTCTTCAAATTAATGTAGGAGATGCACCTAAATAGTGTAATGTAATTACTAAACAGTTTTAACTTGTTCAGGGTTTCAAAAGCAGCTCATTAGAACTCTGCTCTCTAACAGAGTACTGCCCTTTATTGCAACTGCAGCTCTACATCTTTTGCAAGAATTCAATAGTCCAGATGATGTTTTTAAACTGTCAGCACAACCCACGGTGCTGCCCTGTAGTTTTCTCACTACCTCCCCTTGGTCTTCACATTGCGTGACCCTGGGCTGTGACAAGAACACTTTAAATAGCTGCCATTTAACCCCTAGACTGAGGACAGAATTAGAACACCATAATTCCGGACATAAATATGTCAGACAGTGACACAGCAAGGGTTAACTCTCCTCCCAGCCAGCTAATTTCAAACAGCTTGAGGCAGCTTACAGCTAAATGCAACTTTTGTGTCTGGAGGACTCCACTCAGTGCTGTGCTGACAGCTGGGGGATGAGAGCTGTTGCGCTGGCCTCAGATGAACATATATGTGATTGTTCAATCTGGTGCTGCAAAGATGACGGCTTAGAAAGAGCATTTGCTTATGTCCTATGAAGGTGGGGTCAGGACAGCACACAACTTCCGATGCCCCATAAATAATATTTGAACAAATATCCACACGTAAATTGAATTTGTTTACTGTTTGTTTGTTTTTGTTTTTTCTGTTTATGGTAAAAAAAAACATAAAATACACTTCATTTTACATGACGGAAGAAACATTCCATGACACTGTAAGTAAGGTATATATAAATTCAGTGAGCAGATTAAATAAACAGTGACATTGGAACATTCTCTTTCTTGTCAAACATGTCTTCTTTAAACAGAACATGTTTTTCTAATTCCTAAGTGATATATTCTTTTTAACTATCTAATTATATAAATGTAATTAACTGTTCAACATGCATGCAGATTTGTCAAACATTTATTTATGCAAACCTTTTAAAAGATGATGGGAGGTGGCAAGTGGAAAAAAAAGGAATGAACGCTACTTTAGAATCTAACTGTAAAAGTGTGAAATATTAAAATCAATGACAGCACAACAAGAATGCATGGGAATCTTAATTGTAACAAAATGTATCAAACAAAATGGTGAGGCGCTGACTGAGAAAATCAATTGTCTGGCAGTGCAAAACACCTCCATTGTGACAGAATCAAATCATATGTTACAAATTAACCCAAAGAATAAAACTCTTTGTATTCCCATCCTATGCTGGTGAGGAGACTCTCCCTGCATGACTAGGGATGCTGTCCTGTGTGTGTGTGTGTGTGTGTCTTTGTTTTTCCAGGTTCTCAGCTGGTCATATGGTCGACCGGGTCGAGAATCAGCCATTAGCAGTCTCAGAAGGAGAATGAAAATATTTTATTAGTTTTGCACTAGGCTAAGACAGAGAGACACCCTGCTATGTGTCAAATGCAGACCTTAAGAGATCCAACAGGAGATAGAAACACTGTAGTTATAGACTGTCTGTCTGATAGCATGTCATAAAACATACAAAGTATCACTTTCTGCTGCTTTTCAATGCTGCAAAGTGCTCTATAGCAATAACAAGTCTACAGATAAGACGCGTCAAAGTACAGCACTGTTCTCAAACCATATTTACAAACTTAGAAATCCAAGAAGAGAAAAGGAAAGCCGCTACCCTAAATAGCAGGGCTGCTCAGCCACAAAAAAAGCTTCAGCTTCAGTGCTTTATAGTAATAAATACTACTGCCAACTGTGTTAATGGTGAGCAAACTCATGGGTGGTCAAATGGTGGTGGTGGGGGGGACCCAGAAAAAAACTTTCCATACCACTTTAAATAATTCAAAAATGATTTATCTTCCACAACGTAACTACAAATTGCAATAAAGTGCTTACACCAATTCAATCTAATATAAAATTACAGTCTCCTACCATATATATGCCCTGCCTCACTCCAGGGCATCTTGTCACTAACCGCACTACTAGGCCCTGCGCTTCGCCACTGCAGCTTCCCCAGGGGCTGGATTCCATACCCCTTAATTCTTCAATAATCAAAGGGCATGTGCAACATAATTTGAAAATCCTAAAATTTAACAACTACCTTAATCACTTCAATGCTACTAAATTTATCAACAAAGTGGCCATTGAAGCTTGTGCTCCATTTATATGTAAAACATTTCTATTGCAAATAAATTTAAACATTGCTCAAAGTTCTAAAATAATACACTGTTCACATTAAACGTATTCACAGCATATGCAATTCAAGAACCAATGCCCTGCTATATGTATGATTGCATTGTTGCACACTTTAGGTTCACAATGTGTATATAAAAATATATATGTGTAACAAGACGTCCCATTTAATATAGCCTCTTACAAAAATGCAGTGCCATGCCATATCACTCCATTTAAATAAGCAGCTATGTTAATTCTATTGATCCTAATTCTTAAACAAATACTAAACTCCAAATTCACAGTATCATACTATAACTGCCACTCAATTCAATTTACTTTATTAATGTCCACCGCTGAATGGGTTTACCCATAACAGAGTCAGACTGCGCTCATTATTGCTGCTACTTACTCACTAAAACGAGTCACATGCAAATCTTATCCAATTCATCTGCAGCCCATAATTAAGGCTTCAAATTCATATTTATCGATCTTGACAGCAAAGGAAAAAAAACTCAGAACAAGGACAGCCAGAAGTAATACAGGATGAAAATAAAGCAATTTGATCCAATGTTCAGTATTTCTTGCATTTTAAATGTTGTGCTTTAGTTCTACATTAACTTGTATGTGATTGATTGAAAAGAAAAAACCAAAAATGATTCCCCCCCCAATTGTTTAACCAGGAGAGACACACTAAGCTGAAAGTTTATTTACAGATGCGACCTGGCAGCAAAGGGAAGTTAACTCATTGTGTCCTTGCAGACGCCTGTAGTCGTCAGGAAAAAAACACTGGTGTGTCCTGAGGATGTCTGCAGAAGTCGGCTACTGACTTCCAGTGTGCCCTTGCAACGTCTGGAGAAGTCACTTATATATTTCAGTATATATATTGTAATAGAATATAATATATATATTTTTTTAATTTTTTTATTTTATTTATAATGCAATCAGTTTACAGACCTTTGAGCCAAGGGCTCATTTCCAAAGGTACCTCGTCAACAATGGGAGATAATACAGATAATACAGAAGGCAGAGTACATACAAATGAGGAGCATGAGTATAGACAGGCACGCATATATGGCACATGGCTACAGCAAACATTGGTAATGTAATACAGAGCACATTCTGGTATAATTGAGAACATGGAGCAATACTGGGTTTAGCATCATAACGGTGAGTCATTGTTGAGTGCTAACGGCTAACAGCCAAACCGGTATACTGTGTCAGATTACAAGGAACGTAGGGCATGAGACAGACAATAGAAAAGGTAACATGATAAGCAGTCAGGCAGGTCACATGATATCAGAGTACAAGAAGCGTAGGGCATGAGACAGTTAGGCATAAGCAGCATACGGAATGCAACAGGTTCATTCCTGTCAGTAGGGATACAGTAGGCAGTGGGATAATGGCAGTAGTGTAGTTTTTAGAAATAAGAAAGACAGACAGGGAGCTGCCCAGGGGGCATTGTCAGTACAGAGGGGGTTTGCGCATCCTTTAGGCACAGGTGCAGCAGCACTTGCTGAATAGCTCGCATTTGAGGACATTTTTGAAAGTGGAGATGGAAGGGGTTTCAGTGATGGCCCGCGGAAGCATGTTGTACCAAGCAGGGGCTCTATGGCAGAAAGATCTCTGTCCAAGTGAGGTCCTAGCATGAGGAACCAGGAAGGTGGCTTTGCAGGAGGTCTGGGTGTTGACTAGGGGTAGGGCTAGAAGGAGGAAGGAAGTCAGCCCAGGAGGAGACAGTCCTAGTAAGGTTTTTTTTGAGATGAGGCACATTTGGTAAAGCATGCATTCGTCGAGGTCAAGCATTGTTGCAAGGTCATAGAGTTGGCAGGTATGAGTGAGCCTAGGGGCTCCAGTGATAAGCCTGCATGCCTTATTTAGGAGGAGGCGGATTTTGTTGAGGGCCATCATGTTGGCAGCACCATAGACCGGTAGCCCATAGTCCACCAGGGATAGTATGGAGGAGGTAACTGCAAGCCGGAGGGCATCGGGAGGGAGACAGTTTTTGTAGCGGTACAGGATACCAAGTCGTATATTGGTTACAGAAGCGAGGGCATCGATGTGGGTATGGTAGGAGAGGGCTGAGTCAAATTGGATCCCTAGATACTTATAGGAATGGACTTGCTCCAGTTGTAGTTTAGAGCTGGAGAGGATACAGAGAGGGGAGTTGGAGGATTTGTTTTGAGGGTGGGAGAAGAGCATGGTTTTAGATTTTTTAAGATTTATGACCAATCTATGCTCTTTAAGCCAAGTCTCAGAGCCGTCATAGGCACTTTGTAGGGAAACCTGGAGGAAAGTGGGGTTACAGTCAGTGGCAAAGAGGATGGCATCATCTGCGTACAGCAGAATTTTCCCAGGGCAAGCACTGGGCAGGGTGTTAAGGTATAGCAAGAAAAGAAGGGGCCCCAGGATGGAGCCCTGTGGAACCTTTGAGAGAATTGAGCGTGGGTCAGAAAGTGTCCCACCAATTCTGACACCATTGGGAGTGGGGCGGAAGGTGGCGGAGCACCAAGCAAGTGGTCCAGAGGCAAAACCAGTGTGACAGAGGGCTTCCAGTAGTAGGGGTGGGAGACCGTGTCAAAGGCCTTTGATAGGTCAAGGAACACAGCCCCATGAGAACCAGCATCAATGAGGGTGAAGGAAGGAAGCGAATTCAATAAGAGCAGTGCTAGTACTGTGTCCTGCGTGGAAGCCATGCTGTTCAGGGCAGAGGATGTTGTATTTGGTCAGGTATTCAGTTATTTGTGCAGCTACTAGTTTTTCCAGAGCCTTGGAAAGGGGTGGGAGAATGGAGATTGGTCGATAATTCCCAGCTAAGGACCTGTCACCCCCTTTATGGATCGGAGTAACCGTTGTAGTTTTCCATGAGGAGGGGAATTGTCCCAGGCAGAGGGATTTGTTAAGAAGGCTGGTGAGTGGGGTGAGGACTTGATCCAGGACCAACTGGAGAATTTTGTGATCCAGGCAGATGTCACTCGGGCTGTTGTCTTTTAGTGCACGGGTCAGGTACAGTCTGGCTTCCTGGGTAGATACCCTATGAAAATGGAAGCAGGGGTGATGGAGGGCAGGGGTAGGATGGGAGGGTGGCTGATCAAAGAAGTTACTGGGGAGGATAGGGCTAAGATCAGTAAAGGCGACGTTGAGGAGGTTAGCAATGTCGACGGGGTCTGTGATGGTGGTGTCGTTGGTGGTAATCTGGGACGAGGGAGGGGAGCGGGTGTTCCCATTCAGTTGTTTGACCTTGTCCCAGAAGGTACGAGCACACCCCCAGGAGGCGGTGAGGGTGGCCTGATAGTGGTCGGCTTTGGCTTTCCTGATTGCCCATGTATACTTATTCCACGCAGCATTGTAGGCCTGTCTGTCAGCTGGGCACCTAGTTTCTCTGGCACGGTACCAAAGATTGTCCCTGTGCCTGAGCAGCTGTGAGAGTGCAGGGGTAATCCAGAGCAGGTTAGGTCTTTTGGAGCGGACGGCAGAGAGGGGAGCAAAGAGATCGCAGGCTTTATTAAAAGTGAAGGTGAAGAAGGCAAGCGTGGTATCTATATCTGGTGCATGGAGGATCGGGGACCAGTCTTGCAGTTCAAGGTATTGTTTAAGGTTTTTTAGGCCAAATGGTCTGAAACGCCGGCGGGGAACGCGCTGTGCAGTGGGTCGGGGTAGGGTAGCCAACTAGCGGAACAGCACAGGAGAGTGGTCACTGAGTGAATCTGGGAGGACTAGGATGTCCAGGATTTTAGGGGGGCAGTTAGTGATGATGACATCAAGGAGGGTGCTAGTACCTGTCTTGGGGTTCACACGTGTGGGTTGGGAGACTAGTTGGGTTAGATCCAGGGCTGTGAAGGAGTCCCGGGTAGGGGAGGAGGAGGGACAAAGCCAGTTCACATTGAGGCCCCCAACTATGATTTTATCAGCGTTGTTGGGAAGGGTGGCAAGGTAGTCAGTTAGGGACAATAAAGCTGGGTTTTTGCACCTGGGTGGTATGTAGGCAGTGGTGAGGTACAGAGGGGATCTGGTGGGGTCCAGGGTAAGCTTAATGGTGAGGGCTTGGGCCCCATTTACAAGGTCCGGTGCAGGGAGGGCGAGACCAGTGAGGGAGCTCCTGGTATAGATAGCGCAGCCTCCCCCATGTTTGGTTACTCGATCCTCACGATATAGGGTGTAGCCAGGGAGGGTAACAAGGGAGTCAGGGGTGGAATTAGATAGCCACATTTCCACCAGCGCAATGATGTCAGGTTTGTACTGGGAGACCCAACATTGGAGGGAGTCGAATTTTTTCAGGACGCTGCATATATTCATGGAGGCAATCAACAGTCCTGGACTCCCACCTGCTGAAGTGGTCCTGGTGGGTCCGGGGTTGGGGTGGATATTGCCAGATAAGAGTAGTAGGAGGACAACAGTTCTGGCCAGAGCATGGCGGTATAGATTCAGCCTGCGGCTAGGAGGAGCTGGGGTTGGATCGTAGGGGAGCAGGGGATAGGTAGGGATTTAACGGCGGGGAGGGCAAGGATAGCGAGCTGTCCGAAAAGGGCAGGGAGGGGGGAGGAGGGGGAGTGGCAAGGAGATGGGAGTTGTAGGTCAGTGCGCATGGACATAGTAGGGTGAGTAGGGACTAAGTTGGTGGGAATTAAAGGAGAAATAGCCTGTAACCTAGAGGAGATATACGGCTGGAGGCCGGGGGGAACCAGGAGGAGGATGATGGGGAGGGAGTTTAATAGTGGGTGAAGTAGCATGGTATACAGGTGGTAGTGGTGTAGGGTGTTAAGATAACTATGCAGCCTCCTAGAGAGTGCGGCTGCCACTTTAGATTAGTGGTAGTGACACGGACTCTGGTGGTCAGGGTACAGGGTTCAAGTCCCCGCCAGGGCAGCACAGAATATGTCTGGGTGAGGGTGGAGTGCCGTGGTCTAGGGGTCAAGCATAGGCTGGGAAATGGGCCTCTGGAGGGGTGGGATATAATGACTCCTAGTGGTCACTGGGTGTAGATACAGGGAGGAGGGTGGGTCTGAGGTGGGTGGGTATTTGGAAGAAAAAAGGGGGAAAGGTGAGGGTGGGGTTAGGGCAGGGGAGGGAGTATTAGAGGAGTGGTGCAGGAGAGGCGAGAGGAGGATTCCAGGGAAGGTAGGAAGACTACAGGACGTGCAACAGTGGTGGGGTCCCTCTAGTGGTGTGCCAGTATAATCTGCAAATGGGAAAGTGGGGAGTTACAAATAATGGCAGACAGGAAGTGATGTCAAGGACCAGTACCTATAAAGGAAATGCTGGCCCAGGGTGGGTGGAGGGGCGGGGCAGTCGACACTCGAAGCGTGTCGATGGGCTAACCCCCCTCACAAACGCTGCTGCTGCTGCTGCTACTAGTGAGGTAGTTTAATTACCTCTGTGCAGCCGCCAGCTCCTCGGGGAGTGTTGTTGCTTCCTGGGCAGGGAGGGTGCTTCTGGGCCGGGGAGGGCAGTCGATGTGGCCTAAAAGGAGTGCAAACAAAGGCAGAAATTAGTATGCAGCGGGAAGAGTGGAAAACAAAGGCAGGATTGATATGCAGCGGGAGTCGTGACTGAAGCAGGTAAGAGAAACGCAACACAGAAACCTACACAGCAGTACCCCCACCCCCAAACAGAGTCCACACAAACTATTTGACTGCATAGCACCGTTGGAAAGATGATTTTATGCTGCACAACTTTGTCACTGATATTTTGTGTATATCATGTATACTTTAGGAGTTATTTGCATTTGTATATGGTATGGTGTGTATGGCTGACATGTTTTCCATCAAGATTCACCTAAGCAGCTTGAATAAAATTAACTTTTGTGGCACTTCAGCAGGTATAAAATAAAAACCGGATTGATTACAACTGGTTGCGTAGCACCATTGGAAAGGCATTTTTGTACTCATCAACTTTCATGCTGATACTTTGTGTGTATCATGTATACTTTTGGAGTTATACACATTTGTTTATGATATGGTGTGTGATTGAGATTTAGCCCTCAAATCTCATCAAAGCACCTTCACTAAAATGGGGAAAAATTACATTTTTATAGTAAAGATATCTTTTTTTTTTAGAAAACATTATTGCAAAACACCATCTAATGTCTGTATGCTTAATTTGGTGTTGATATTTTACATATTTTCCAACAAAAAATGGCTTATGTTGTCCTTTTTTAGGGAACAAAATATTTAGTTTGCTCTTTCGACCAGCATAGAAAAATACAAAATTACTTATTACATGCATGCCATCATTGGAAATGCAGTTTTGTGCTGAATAACTCTGCCACTCGTACTTTGTGTCTAGCATGTACAGTTATTGAGCTATTAGCATTTGTTTGCGACATACTGACTATGGCTTAATTTTGCTTAGGAAAGCCCCAGGATTCACTGTTTAAAAGTATACAGGAGATTCAGGAGGCAAGTGGTGTAATCTTAGAGTGAGCCTGTGGAGGCAAATAAGTGAATTGCTCAGGGTCACACAGTATGCAAGTGGTGGTGTGGGGATTCAAACCCAGGTCTCCAGATTTGCAGCTCAGAGCCTTACACCACTGTGCTATACTGCCTCCAATGTAAACTATTTACTTGTGTATTCTGCAATTTAGTTAATTGTCCAGCAATTTTAGAATAATTGAACAATATGCATTGCACAGTAACAGAGCCACACTACACCCTAGCAACTTTGTGCTTTGATGACTGATCGATAAATATAAATTTGAAGCCTTAATTATGGGCTGAAAATGACTTGGATAAAATCTGCATGTGATTCATTTCAGCAAGTAAATATTGTCAATTATGAGTGCAGTCTGACTGTGTCATGGGAAAGCCCATTCACTGACGCACATTAGTAAACTGAATTGAGTGGCACTTACACTACTACAGTTTGCACTTGCAGTTTAGTATTTCTTTTAGCAATAGAAACAATACAATAAACATAACTGCTTATTTAAATCAATTGATATGGCATAATACTGCATTTTTTCTAAGAGTGCTATGTTACATGGGATGTCTTCTAACACATATGCATTTTGTATACATATTGTGAACCTACAGTGCATAACAATGTAATCAGTCATATAGCATAGCATAGGTTCTTGAACTGCATATGCTGTGAACACATTTAATGTTAACAGTCTATTCTTTTACAACTTGGAGCAATGTTTAACTTAATTTACAATGTAAATGTTTAACATGGTTTTACCAAGTAAATACCACCAATACTGACTGCAGTCTGACTCTGTTATTCACACTTCACATGCAGGTATTGGAGGAAATGGGTTGTCAGCTGATCTCTTACTATGCCTGCACACAGAAGCAGACTTAGATAGGCCAGGTGATCTGTTTCTGCTGACACTTTCATAGGTTTGTATGTTCACCATTTACTGCGATAAATGTGTCTATATGGTATAACTACATTTTTAACATTACTATCTTTATCATACCTCTGCATCTCTATGCTTTCTATGGTGACCCTTACTCTGCACACACCCTTCCCTTTTTCCCCTCATAAGTACCCTTCCCACCATCTGCCCTCTCAGTTGTTACTATCTCCCAGCACCTATGAACACCTGAAACTGTCTGCCATGACTGTTACAGCCCATGACACAAAGGCACAAACCCCCACACCTCTCACTCTTTGCAAGTTGGGGGTGGCAGTTGGCATTACTAGAATACCTCACTACCATTCCTATTACGCATCTGTCACTCCTGCACTACCAATGCCAATACCAGCAAGCAAACATTCGGCATTGACAAATGCTTGTTGATATTTTGACACCAAATTTTCATCATGACTTTTTGAGACCCCACATCATGAACAAGTATGGTGAAATTGTTCATATCTGTCTTAAAAGACAATTTGACAGTCGCTATGCAAAAATCACCTTTCAGGCAGGATTTGAACATTTCCCTTATCGGGTTCATGAGGTGTCGTCATAAGAAGGTTATGTTGAAAATCTGGGGTCAAAATATTTAAAATCATCAAAGTTATGCATGTACATTGAAATTTTTCTACACTCGCTCATAACTTTGGTAATTTTTTTATATTTTTACCCAAAATTTTCAACATAGCCATTTTGTTCCATCACCTCATGAATATGACAGCTGTCATTTTTCAAATCCTGGCCAAAATGTGGCTTTCCACCTGTGACACAAAATGACATTTTGGTGGAGAGTTGGAAGTTTTCACCTACCAGGTTCATGAGGTTGGCCATAAAAAGCTATGTTCAAAATTTGGTTTAAAAATATGGTAAAATTACCAAGTTATGCGTGAACATTGAAATATTTCAGCGTTCACTCATAACTTCACTAACTGTCAATATTTGGACTGCAAACTTTCAACATAGCTATTGTTACACAACACCTCATAAACATGACAGGTGTCATTTTTTTGAATCCTGGATGAGCTGTGTTTTTACACTTGTGATACGAAACGATGTTTCAACCAATATACTATAAATACCACACATCATGTTTCTAAGGAGAGTCACAAAATTACTATCTTGATAATTTGGGGATGAAATTATCAAAAATAGTAGTTATTATTTAAAATATTGTGTGTAGTGCCAGACTTTATCCCAGCAGGTAGCACTTTGTGATCCTGAGCCAGTGAGCAGCGTTCAGGGGCAAGCTCAGTGAGCCAGCTGGATGGGACAATGGTGCTGTTATGTGACACCACCCTGCCAAGGAAGAAAAGATGTAGGGTTGCCCACACAAGCCCAGGTACCATATATGGAAGACAACTCTTCTCTTGGCATAGGGCCCTGCACCTTTGCACCTGTTGGTGGCAGTGGCCTGTACATTGGCTAAGAGATGGACTTTTTTGCCCTGTGTGTCTGGTTCTGCAGCCACATGGAAGTGAAGGGCCCTCTACAGCACACCAGACAGCACTATGAATTCTTGACATCCATCACTGCATGAAAGTGCAGCATCAGCAGGGTCCTCCACTTCCATGGGGGCACAGAATCTTCCCTTGGTGCAGGTCCCAGAGGGCCCTGTGAATCTGCCTCTGTTCAGGGAGGTCTGGAAAGCACCTGTGTGAATAAGGATATGATTCCAATATTTCAAAAAGAATGGAAATTGTTAGCAAAAAACTGTGTTAATACACCAGTTAGGGTTCAACTTAATGCAACAAACACAGGAAAATGTCACATTAGGGTTTCCAAGACTAACTGTCCATCCCCTAAAACAGCAAATGGACAATACCACACATGCAACCACAGACAGCCATCATCAGATAACATAAACAAAATACAATTGTTTCCAGATGACACAAATGCAGTAGCAAAGATGTGTTACCTTCAGGGATTTGTATCTGTGGCTGCATAAGCAGACATACCTGTGTATGTATGTCATACTGCATGCATGAGTATGTGTGACTGCAGAAGTGCAGATCCCATTGGGGCCTGCCCTTCTGTAGACAGAAGGCCTCATGGGGCCTGTACCTCTGCAGCAAGAAGTACACTAGCTCCAGCCAGGATGAAACACAATAATGCTGCAGTATATCACAAAAATGCCACAGTATGCTACAAGGAACAGTGTAATTCAATGGTAATTAAGCCCTTTTTTACTGCAGCACTTTGTGACTTGTCATTTACTGCAAAGTACTGCATTGCATCCTGGCTGGCTCTGCTGTACTCATGCACACTGTATGAGGTACCTTGCTAGATACCACAAAACATTAGTGCATGCTTTTCTATATGCATCTGCATAACTGAAAAACTATTATCCCCTTGAACAATTTCTAGATCTGCTGCTGAAACCATTATTCCCACATTGCAACAGTTTTTCTGTCTGCATAACTTTAGACCGTACAGAGGCCAGGCCTTCTGAAGCCAGAAGTTAGTGCATATGTCTTACATCTGTGGCCGAAGTGGGCAGGCTCCTCAGGGGCCTGTGCTTCTGCAGACAGAAGGCCCCATGGGGCCTGTACCTCTGCAGCAAGAGGTACAGTGAGTCCAGCCAGGATGCAGCACAATAATGCTGCATTATATCACAAAAATGCCACAGTATGCTGCAGGGAACAGTGTAATTCAATGGTAATTAAGCCCTTTTTACTGCAGCACCTTGTGACATGTCATTTACTGCAAAGTACTGCATTGCATCCTGGCTGGCTCTGCTGTACTCATGCACACTGTATGAGGTACCTAGCTAGATACCACAAAATGTTAATGCATGCTTTCTATATGAATCGGCATAACTAAAAATCTATTATCCCCTTGAACAATTTCTAGATCTGCTGCTGAAACCATTATTCCCACATTGCAACAGGTTTTCTGTCTGCATAACTTTAGACCGCACAGAGGCCAGGCCTTCTGAAGCCAGAAGTTAGTGCATATGTCTTACATCTGTGGCAGAAGTGGGTAGGCTCCTCAGAGGCCTGTGCTTCTGAAGACAGAAGTACTGTTGCAATGTTGGTATCATGGATACTGTGGCACCTTTGCTTCTGCAGCCAAAGATCAGTGTGTGTGTATATGTCTTACACCTGTGGTTTCAGAAATGCAGGCTCATCAAGTTTGTGTATGTCATACAGTGTGCATAAGTACCTGAGGCTACAGAAACGCTGTCCTCATAGGGGTATGCACTTCTGCAGACAAAATATATAACTCTTGTAATTTGGGTATTGAAGACATGTATCTGTGGATTCAGGGGCCTGTACTTCTGCACACAGAAGTAATGTTGTGATCTGAGTATTGTGGACTTGTATTTGCAGGAATAAGTGAGTGTGTATGTCCTGCAGTGTGCATGCCACAGATATAAATCTACAAAGGGAACACCTCAGCATTTCTGGTTTTGAGTCATCTGAAAATAGTTGTATGCAGTTTGTCCTACCTGATGATGGCTGTCTGTGGTTGCTTATGTGATATTGTCCTTTAGCTGTTTGGAGGGGGGTGGAGAGTTAGGGTTGGAAACTCTAACATCACATTTCCCTACTTTTGTTGCACTAAGTTGAACTCTGCCTGATGCGTTAACACAGTTATTTGCAAAGAAAATAGATGCAAAACATATTCTTCTAAACAAAAAGATACATTTCTGACTTCATTGCAAAGGTTGATTTTGTTTCAAGCATAAAGAACATCATTTTCCATATCATCTACTTCCCTGTGAGCCTTTTGTCCTTCATTTCAACTTTTAAACAAAATCACTGTCAAATACTTCCATTCACATGTCCCTTTCCAGGCCTTCCTTTTGTGCACTGCTTCTCCCATGTAATACTGTTTTATACATTTTCTTTGAAATGGATATCAATTTTATTAATATTTTCTTTCTTACTATATTTTCTTGCCCTGATGTCTGCACCGAGAATCCTGTTATTATTTGCTCCTTTGTATTTGACTATCTTTTGGCTAATACATTGGCTATAGCCTCTCTTGTAAGTTGCATCAGTCATATTATGTTACATATGATTCTATGAAAGTTGTTCTTGATATGTTGATGTAATGATATTTATGTAACTAATTCGGGTTTGCTCATAAAAAAGGGCATGCAGTCCCAGTGGGTTTATCTGGTCAAAAAAAACAAGTGAATAAATTATTGTCAGCAAATATTTTAGATATTCTATGTCTTTAAATTTAAAAGTGTGAAGAAAACTTACCCATGAAACTCAAGAAGAGAAATCCTACAAGGAAAAACATTTTCCCAACAAGTGCACATGTTTGTGGACCAATCATTCCAGATGGCAAAGGTAGGAACTTAATTTTCAGAACTGTAAAGCTTGGCTGCATTGCTCCTTCCATTAAGCTTTGTAAAACATTACTTTCTCTTACTTAGTTACAGTATGGACTATGGCAGACGTGTTGGAAACCATGCACGGGTTTCAGTTCTCTGATAAAATTTCCTTTTAGTCGTTACACTGCAGGTTTTAAAAGATTTCTTGCTGAATAAAGTGTTGTATTGTATACTAAGTTGAAGTCATGCAATAACTTCCTTCCTCTAAGTCCATGAAGCCCCTCACTCAAATTAATGTGCCTGTTGCTGAACAGACCATTTCTAACACTATTAGATACAATACTGTAGACATCTGCAACAAGCATCTCAGTAGAAAAGGTGGTGTTAGAATAGCATTTGCTGTGAGAATCACAGTGAAGTCAAGGAAAGCGTGAGACACCCCTTGCAGAAAGGAGCTCCTCCTGTCACCAGATCAAATCTGCCAATATCCTGTAATAACTAGTGTCATTTCTACTCACCCCTTGAACTGCCTTAACCCTTGTTGGTGTCTGTATGGAGCCAAAAGAGATAAATCCCAGGAGAAATTGCCCATCAAGGACATACAAGTGATGGGAGAACCACAGAAGACTTTGAAAGATTCTGGTAACCATGAAAAGTTCTAATGTTATCTGAACCGTAACAGATAAGCCATGAACATTTTTTATAGTTTTCTGAGCCTTAAGAAAAACTACAGAACTTTTTATTGTGAAGTACAACTGTGTTAACCATCATTTTCCAACATAAAATGTTGTACACGAAGAAAAGGGATCTATAAACAGCTTGTACTGTAGCAGTGCAATTGTAGTGTCAGTGATGTCCCCTGTGGTGCTCCAGAAAATGTACACCTGCGTGTTCCAGTAGTACAGTGTTGGGCCAGAGCCCAGAAAAAAAATATCAGATTTTGTTCTTCTAATTGTTTCCCTGCCCAGTCAGCTAAAAGGACGAAAAAAATGAGAATGAGAAACACTTTTTATTATTATTCTTTGGTAACCGGGTAAGACCCACTGGGCACAAGTATCTGTTTTTTAGGGGCAACACAGGAGCGCTGGTGTCTGCTCAGAGTCACACAATATGCAAGTGGAGGTTGTGGTAATCAGATCCAGGTCAACTGGATGCACCAAGCTGATTCACAGCTTGTTACTATAACTTAGAGGTTATACTGCCAACTGAAGCCCTGTGGTTCCCCCAGTGCATGAGCCTCTTCATGCCATCACATTCCAGTCTTTCTCATGGGGATTTTATGTTTGAACTTAAAGACAGTTGGGGAACAGCCTTCAAAAAGCATAAAGGGTGCAAGGAGAAAGCTAAGTACAGGAGAGCTGCTAACTGGTCAGGGCTACGGTAGGGGATTTACCTACTCCAGTGGTGGTCCCCACAATGTCATGGCCAGTCAGTGAGTCAGTGGCAGCTCCTCCTTCCGCTCCTTGACTGTTTCTGGTCCTGATGTGGTGATCATAAGTCCAGCAGCTGTCAATTTTGACCACTAGTTTGGTGAGTCCTTCACCTTCCTTCACAGCAACAGTGAAGGAAGTGATAGCACATAAGAGGTAGGAGGAGCCAGAGTCTCAGCAGAGGCAAAAGCAGTAACAATAACAGTGTCAATGGGTCTCCCCAGCCTGACGGACCTCGCAGGCAGTGGCAGTGAGGTACAGCAGTGGAACAGATTCCTGGGGCCAACCACCAAAATACTTTTTTTTTGTGTGTGTTTTGAGTAAGCAATAAGACATGACAGAGTGTGCATGGAACATATTTTACTGCACACCCAGAGGTGGAGTGAGGCCTTCAGACCCTGGAGTATGGTAAAATCTGTTCCATGCACACCCTCAAAGTGTCTTATTGCACTTTTAAAATGGGATCCTTTTTTAACTTTTTACAGTTGGGAAAAGCATGTTCACATGTAGAAACAATAGATTTACTTGTGTGCATCTATGATAAAATTGTCCTTCCACCCACTGCAAATGATGTCATCAATGATGTCATTGTATTATTGCCTACTTTACTGTTTCTGTTTTTTCCCCCTCTGTTTTTTCCCCACATTAAAGTTATGAGATGTTTATCAAGGAATGTTTACCATGTTATACATGGATTCTAAATTCTGCTTAGTTCCACTAATAGAATGGTTCTCTCCTAATATACTGTACACACACACACACACACACACACACACACACACACAGGCCTCTTCTAGAGCCAGAGATTCAAATTTTCTCACTGTCAGGGCAAGCAGTAGCAATTTCCCTGATAAGTTGGTAAAAATAGAAAGGGAATTTTGCATCATTGTCAGGAAAGAAACAGTTGTAATGAAAACTATAAACAATACTTCATTTTTCTGATTTATTGTATTTATGTTTGACCCTGACAGGCGCACTGAGCCGAGACTCATTTCCAGTTGTGACCCAGGGACATGGGGTAACAAATACATACAAAGGAGATACATACAGTCTACAATAAAAAATACAAATGCAATGCAGATTTTTCAAGATTACAAGGTATTTATATTGGGTAAATTAGATTGTTGAGCCATACATATGTAATAGAAGTACATTATGGATGGCTGATTCAGCTAATTTGATAAGACCAACTATGCATAATTATAATATGATGTATGGGTGAGAGGAGGTGGAGAATGAGAGATTAGAAATGGCAGGAGCAAGTGGGGAAGGGAAAATGCTGTATTTTCTGCTTGATTGCGATATGTGAGAGAGCATTTTTTAGTTGTGGGGTTTGTTGGTTCCATAAGGAAAGGAGTCTGACGGAGAAAGCCGACTTACCAGTTGATAAAAATGGCAGAGGAAGGGAGAAAGAGTGGGTGTCCCTGCTATGAAGGGAGAAGGAGGATGGGCCTGCTGGAGATAACATTTCTGAGAGGTAGAAAGGTAGTAGGCTGAACCAGAATTTGGATATGAGGGATACCTAGTGAATGTGATGGCAGTGGAATAGAGGTAGGACACTGAAGGAGGAGTAAAGGGAACAGTGGGATGTTCTGTAGGGGGAGTTTGTGGTGAAGTGGCAGAAGCTGTCTAGAAGGATGTTGAGTCTGGATAGAGAAGAGCAGGGGCAGTGCTTTTAACTACATCAGCGTAGTCGAAGATGGGTGTGATCATTTTAGTAAGAATTTTGCTTCTGACCGAGAGGGAGACTCTGTTACGATACAGCATACCCAGCTTGGGGCACAGCTTAGACATGATGACATCTATGCTGGTAAAGAAGTTTAAGTGGGGATCAAGCCACACTCCTAGTTATTTGCAGGATGAGACAAATTACATAGAAACATAGACATAGACTTTGATGGCAGATAAGGACCACTTGGCCCACCTAGTCTGCCCATTTCTCTACCTACAGGATAAGCTGCTGATCCTAGTTAACCAACAGCCTATTTCTTCTTACCCCCTGCAAGAATCGCCTTATGTCTGTCCCATGTATTCTTGAATTCTCCCACAGTTTTAGACCCCTCAAATTCCAGTGGGGTTCCATTTACTGAGATGATAGCTGAAGGTGTAGGCATTCTGGCTAGTTTTTGAGCCAACCCGAAGAACATTGATACCGATTTGGTAGTGTTGATTTTCAGCTGATTTGCTTGGAACCAGGACTGCATATTGTAGAAGTCCCATTTTAGGAGGGTGAGGGCATCATTTTGGACTAGACTGGAGGCAAAGAGGATTGTGTTGTGTGCATATGTGTGCATGTGGGAGCTGGAGCAGGCAGAGGGGAGATCATTGATAAATACTGAAAACAGGATGGAAGCGAGGACTGATCCTTGTTGGACGTC